>JAWNOE010000186.1:0-1292500 GCA_035046095.1 Drosophila pseudotakahashii | reverse complement strand
CTATATAAAACTGTATTTTTACTTTTCCAAAATCGTGAATGGTGTGGGCGCCAGACACACACACACATAAAATCGTTTAGGGCGATTGTGGGCGTTTTAGGGCACATGGCCATCGTCTGAAACAAACTTGCGCTGCGTAGGAAGCCCAAGAATATGTTTGGTTAATCCCAACTTTCTAGCTTATGTAGTTTGCGAGATCTCAGCGTTCATACGGACAGACAAACAGACAGACTAAATTGTTGTGTGGGCCGTCGTATGTTTTTTTAAGCTTTAATTAAGCTTTAATTAAGCTGTAATTAAGCTTTAAACCGAAATTAATGAATACAATGAACAAGAGATTCAATGAATAATTAAAATAAGTTCCTTTTAAGATTTTATACTAAGAAGTTTTTTTTCATCACAGAAATTGTAAAAAGTTTGGGAGTTTAAACGTTGGCGTCGAATTCCAAAGACATGGGCAATGGTTCACGATGGGGACTATTTTTTTGTAGTGCCGTGATGTATTGAGAGTAGGTCCTACCGAAAATAATAAAGGTAAGTCTAATTATATAGGCCACGTAATTCAAAATGTCGCCAAACATCGGTTTTTTGTATTCTTAGCTATATCGCGGAATCTGAAGGTGATGGAAAATAATTTTGTATGGGACTTTTACTCAGGAGTACCCAAATATCATGGAAAAGTTGAAATGGTTCGTGGAAATTTCACAAAGTTTAATTTTGTGTTCCTGTGTTATAGCTAACGAAAGTATTTTTCTAATCGGGAAGCTTAGTCCAGAATGTGGCAAAGCACCGACCATCCCCAGCAAGAGGTCCTTGCTGTCTACCCTACTTTATGAAAGGAGTGTATAAAGTCGGAAATATATCAACAACAAAAGTCTGGCTAAAGTCCAGACTAACAACTTGTTTAGACAAAAGAGTGTTTCTGCTACAACGACATTTGCTTCCATAAGCAGTACATTGCTACAAAGGGACGGGAAGAAGGCGATATATATACATACAGATGGGTATTTTTTATTCAGGATTTTTATCGGATTTAGTAAATGAGTTCCAGTGTTTGGAGAGTTATGGCGGAGAGTGAGAGAGTGAAGACCTTGTACGCAGAGCAAGAGTGCCGTGTACGAAGGACATAACGGGACTGCACCGGACTTTGGACTCTGCCGTGAATTTGGACTAGGAGTACAAGTGCCACATCTCAGCAGCGGAGCGGCACACAGGGGTGCCACATGCACCATAACAATCAGCAGGACGGCAGCAACAAGCAGAACTACAATTTAAGGCAAGTGGGTCAAGCAGGAACCACGGACTTTGGACCCGGAGTGGAGAGATTCAGTGTTCAGAGCGCAGAAAGAAAACAACGGTTTCCGGAGGCCCTATATAAGTCCGTCGGGCGCTGGCAGCTGGATCTGTCGATCACAAGGATTAAATCTATCAAGATCAGTCAAGATATCAAAGTCAAGTCAAGTCAAGATATCAAACAAGTCGAGTCGCCGGAAGCAGGGCAGTGGGGGCCTACAAGGAGCAAGATCGCTACGTCAAGACGTTTGGGATTGGATCACCAGCAATCTCCGAATTGAGACACAGGTAGATTAAGTCCAGAGGGCATTACACGGCTAGGTCGCAACTAACTCCTCGCATTTCATATGGAGAGTCGATCAGAGTTTGAGCGGTGAAAGCCTGCAACAAGAAACCTGCAACAAGAAACCAAGAGAAACCTATTTAAACCCAGTGTGCCTTGCCCAAGCAGGTCCTGGCGCGATCAGCCAGAAGGGAGATCGGTCGATCGTTTGTGGTCTCGAGCTGATTACTCCAGGAGTGACCTTCGGTTTTGACTTGTGAAGTCCAAGACCAAGACCGCGAATACCAAAAGCCACGCTACGTCCAGCCGAGCAGCAAGCGTATCCAGGAACAGAGCGCAGGACAAAGTTAGCAGCTAGCCGGCCAACACAATCCGACAGATCTTGCTATGAGGAAACGTCACGGACGATAAGCCAAAGGGCCAAGATAGGGCGAACCGAGTGCTAGCGCGAACCGAGTGAAACACTTGTGGGACCATCCGGGACAGAGCAAAGGACAGGCGGTGGTTAATCGAAAATATGAAGGATCTTCAGGGAGCTACAGGAGCGGCGTACGGAGTCAACGAGGCGAGCTATCGACGTGCAGCGACGTCGGACATCAGGACCAGTACGAGTCGCAATAGCCAACGAGTGGAGACGTCAAGGCCAGCAGATTCATTACCCCGCTGTTAACCCCCTCAAAAAAAACCCACTACGACCCCTTAAATTCTGCGCTGTCTCACTGATCTACTGTCCGGTCACGTTTGTATAAATTTAGTGGGACGAACACTCAAATATACTGAGCTAGCCGCACGAATCTCGTAGCGAACAGACCTAACAAATCAGTTAGTTACATCTGGTGCCCAAAACGTGATTTTTCCAGCCGTGAAACCGACTTAAAGCAGAATGGGGAAGAAGTGAATTTACCGCCTTAAGACAGAGGACTTTGTCTACGTCGCACAGAGGCTAAACATCGCTCTTGAAGGCAAACCAGAAGACAAGACAATGGCATTGTCAGAATACTATTCTGAGACAGAGAACGACCCGAAACTTCCCGCGATCTGGATCGGGGCAGCATATCCCGAGAAAACAGGCCCAAGCATCACCTTGACAACCGCCGAAGTGGAAGACTTATTGGCAAGTCTAAGCATTGACAACATGCAAAAGGAGGCACAAATGAGGGAGCCAAGCCAGGAGAGGAAAAAGAAAGAGTGCGTACAGAAAACGACAGCACCGACTCCGACTCCGACTCCCAGACAGCCAGATTATGCAAAGGTGGCGAAACAAGTCCGCGAATGGTCCTTTAAATTCGACGGCATTGAGAAACCGTTCGAGTTTCTGGAACAAGTAGAGTTGTCCGCAAACACATACGGCCTGGATTTAGATATGATTCCCCGCGCCATGCCAGAATTACTTAAAGGGAGGGCACTGAAATGGTTCATCTCCAACAACAAATAGTGGCAAACCTGGGCGGAGTTCATCCAGAGTCTTAACACATACTTTCTGCCGAGAGACTTTTTCTCCACACTTTCGGACAAAGTCAAGCAGAGGAAGCAAGGCTACAGGGAATCATTCAAGGACTACATGATCGACATACAGGCAATGATGAGGCCACTTAGTTATTCGCCGACAGAGTCCCTCAACATCATCCGGCAGAACTGCACACCGAACCTAAAGATCGGCCTCAGAGCATACACAGTGGCGGACCTGGATGCACTCATGGACCTAGCCGACGAGTTTGAGGAACTGGAGAAGGAACGGGAGACATTTGCCCAGGAGAACAAATTCGCCAAAGCAAAACTAGCACCTCAGGCGCAAATCATGTGCAGACGATGCGAGGACACTGGCGACCAGGAACCCCGTGGGAACAGGCAATGGACCCCGCCCCTACAAGACCACCGGCAGCAGGCAACCAACCCACCGTATGAACGCCAACAGAGGCAGCCAACAAACCCCTTGTGGAGGCCACCAGTCACCACTCAAAGACCACGGGAGAGTACACACATCACAGACCCCCAGGAGGCCTGCCGAAAGTGCAGCGGAGATCGCAAAATGCTACCTCTCCAAACTAACTGGCAAGCTGATTTGTTGTCCGTAGCGGTAGTTGTAGTTGTCCGTAGCGGTAACGATTGGTGGAGGCACGTATAAAGCCACAATCGATACCGGGGCAACAGCGAGCTTCATAAGCGAGGAACTGGCGGACAATCTGGCTGCTCTCGGGCAGATCACAAGGACAAGACGGCAAGTTAGGTTGGCAGACGGGAGAAGCGGCGAAATCAGTGCACAGCTGGAGGTAGAAATCGCATTCGGAAACAAGCGATTTACCATGAGCCTGCTGATACTACCAGGGGTAGTGGATTCGTTGGTGCTAGGATGGAATTTCCTCACGCAAGTCGGAACCGAAATAAAGTGCGCCGGACACGAGATCACAATACCGGCCAGGAACCGACATAATAAGTGGCTCGAGGAAAAGCTATCGGTGGCAGTCGTTCAACACACAAGCGAGGATAACGACACAACGAAATTCCTGGAGGCACAGCTAGCTGACTTCAACACCATGACGGGAACGTCTAACATGGCCGAGCACCTGATCACGATGAGGGACGACAAGCCAAACAAGCAACGATACTACCCTAAGAATCCAAAAATTCAAGGGGAGATCAACGCGAAGGTGGCTGAGCTTCTCCAAATGGGGTATATAGAGCACTCAAAGAGCCCATACAGCTCCCGCATCGTGATGGTGAAAAAGAAAACGGGCAGGTGGAGACTCTGGAGATTTCAGGCAGATCAACGCCAAGTCGATAAAGGATGCCTACCCAATGCCACGCCTAAATTATATCCTCGACCAGAGTTGTGACTTTAAGCATTATCATTACTTCTTTATTATCATTAAAAAATGTAATGCTAGTGAAATCAGTATTCATTATCATTAGAAAAAGTAATGCTTTTAATGAATTACTTTTGACAAATATAATGCTAATGAAAATAATTCATTACTTTTGAAAAGAGTCTTGTCTTGTCTTTATCCATGGAGGCCTGAAGATTTCGCGGTTTGATTCTTATCATATTTTTGCATTAGTTACAAGCTCATACTTAACATATTCATACTTAACATACAAAACTTCTTGGTGGTAGTGATGAAGAAGTCGCGGTTCATGGAGAAAAAACAGTTTTTAACGTTTTTTGGGGATATTGACGGCTGGACGATTGGGATTGTCTCGAACCACTGTGACCTGAAGATTTCGCAGAATGATTTCGATCATTTCATTTGGCGTTAGTAACGAGTTCATGCTTAACATACAAAATTTCTTGGTGACAGTGCTGAATAAGTCGCGGTCCATGGGGAAAAATGTGTTTTTAACGTTTTTTGGGGGTATTGACCGCTGTACTACCCAGTTGCCGAAAAGTATCCAATGAGGATAGTCTTTTGGCGGTTTTACATTGAATGTCTATATTGTGGAATCATTGGATCTGTCAGATCCTAAGAATCTGTCAGCCAAAACCTGCAGGTTACACATGATCTGCCAGAAATCCAGGGAAAACTAAAAATGTTCTATTTTATTTTGTTAAGTATATATGTGGGGTTTTATTTTGTAAGTGATAGAATATAAGTAACTTTATTTAATAGAACACATAAAATAGTTCAAGTTCAAAAGTTCTTCGATTGAGTATTTTTCGCCTGCTGGTATGCTTAAAACTTAACAAAATAAAATAGAACACGTACTCCGAATTTTTTAGAATAACCCCCAAACAGCAACTGATCCAAAAAACAATCAAAATCAATTCGCGAAATCTTGGGGCCACATTGGTTCAAGACAATCCCAAAGGCACAGCGGTCCATAACTCAAAAAACGTTTAAATTGAAAATTTAAGAATTACCACCAAGAAATTTTCGGCAACTGGATAGTACAGCGGTACATAACTCAAAAAGTTCAATAAAAAAATCAGATCGCGAAATCTTCAGGCCTCTTTGGATAAAGACATGGTTTGCGGTTGTAATACATTGTCAAAAAAAAAATATAGTTGGTAAATATTTAATGAAATTTGTAATGCAAATTTTATCATTATCATAATTAATGGTAATGAAAAAATAACATTGGCATTACTTTTTCTCAAAAGTAATGAAATATTTTTCACTAGCATTACTTTTCTCAAAAGTAATGAATTGATTTTTTACTAGCATTACTTTTCTCAAAAGTGATGAATTAAATTTTCATTAGCATTATATTTGTCAAAAGTAAAGCATTACTTTTTCTAATGATAATGAAAACTAAGATAACTACCATTACTTTGCTTTAATGCTAATGAAATTGCTAATTCATTACAATTCTAATGCATTAGTCACAACTCTGTCCTCGACCAACTGAGAGTAGCGAGGTACATCAGCAGTTTGGACCTGAATATAACAATAGATGATGGGGTTTAGAAAATCGTAGCTTCTGCGAATTTCCTATTTTAGGCGAGATGTTGAATTGGGAGGGGTGCCGCACGCAATCTATAAAAATGTTCCGACTCTCGCTCGCCAGCAATTAGGGTGGTGTTCTTGCCACGCCCCCCCCAAGGTGCCTTTATTCACTATTTCTAGAAAAACTTGCGTGCAAAGGACAAGCTACTTTTGGGTAAGAGGATCACTACTCACAATAGCCAATAGGAAACGGTTTAAGGGACAGACAGAAAAGAAGGAATTCATTTGCAAAACAAGTATTTAGTGCCCCTCCGAAGGCCCAAGCCCTCTGGTGTTTTGAGGCCTGGTTTGCCCACCCAACCTATGGCTACCATAATCCTGGTTAAAGCATTCCACTCATCAATAGTAGCCCCTTGTTCGGGGGTCTCAGACGGTCATATGGGTCAATAATGGGTTTTTTTAAAACATTATAATAGTTTATTTACTCGCTAAATGAAATATCAGACTTGACCTAACCACACAACATACATGTTAAAAATGTAATAGTATTAAAAAGGTAAATATCGTATAAAAGAGGATATCAAAATAAATGGCAATGCTTATAAAAATATTAGTGAAATTAAAATAAGTAATTTAATTGACCGGATTATGCAATTTAAACGAGAGAGAATGCTATAGTCGGGTGCCCCGATTATCAGATACCCGTTACTCAGCCTGATCAAAGTTTTATATATCCATCTCCCTCGCACTCCCTTTAGCTGAGTAACGGGTATCTGATAGTCGGGGGACTCGACTATAGCGTTCTCCCTTGTTTTCAGGTACAAGCGTTACATGATGGATGGAAAACAACAGGGAATACACGGCTTTAAAGGTGCACTGAAAAGGTTTATTCCAGTGGAGGGTTGTCTTTTGGTTTTCATTCGGCATCCGCGACGTATCAACGAGTTTTAGATCAAGTAATTGGTCCTGAAATGTCACCCCACGCTTTCGCCTACCAGGACGACATAATATTGATCGGACGCACGCTAGAAAAACACAAAACGAATCTGAGAGAAGTGTTCTTAGCCCGGAAAATGCCAATTTTTCAAGAACGAACTATTGTATCTAGGTCATCGAGTGACTAGCGAAGGAATAAGCTCGGATCCGGAAAAAGTAGCAGCCATCCCCGAACTAGAACCACCATTCACAGTAAGAGAGCTCCGTAAGTACCTGGGCGTAGCATCGTGGTACTGCCGATTTTTACCGGATTCGCAAAAATAGTCATACCACTAAACGATTTCCTACGCAAGGGCAATGGGTGTGGATACCGGAACATCAGAGGGTATTCAAAGAGGTTAAAGCAAGACTCGTTGCAGACTTTAAAAAAAACGTTCACCCTGCAAACGGACAAACGGACATCGGGGCAATACTGACCCAGGAAACGAAAAAAGGCGAAAAGGTAATCTCTTACTCAAGCCGAACGATCAACGGCGCCGAGAAGAATTACTCGACGACTGAGAAGGAGTGCTTGGGCGATCCGAAAGCTAAAGCCATATCTGGAAGGTTACCACGTTAAAGTAGTAAGGTGCGAGAAGGTGAGAGACATGCATGAAATTCTAGTCGAATAAAATGCAGGCGGCTGGCAAAATGCTAACGCAGGGGCCAGAGGAACCATTGGCAACGATATGTGCAAACTTCGTCGGACCCCTGCCGCGTTCGAAGCAAGTGGACTGAGTTAGTACCACTGAGCAGCGCGACGGCCGAATCACTGATAAAAGCATTCAGGGACCGCATAATCGCAAGGTATGGGGTTCCGAAGGTGGTCATAACAGACAACGGAGTACAGTTTGCTAGCCGAATCTTCAAGGGTTTCCTAGCAGATATGGGTATCAAACAACAGTTCACAGCCCCATACACACAGTAAGAGAACCCGACTGAGCGAGCTAATAGAACTGTGAAAACAATGGTTCGGGCAGGACCAGAGAAACTGGAACGAGAAATGACCGGAAATCATGCTTGCAGTAAACACCAGCGTTTCGGAATCCACTGGCTACACCCCGGCGTTTCTTACCCACGGCAGAGAGCCCAGATAACCGAGCGCCCTATACGATCGAGAAACCTTGGGGACCGGACGGGCTACCGAAACCCCGGACGAAAATGCTAGCAAACTCAGAGAGATCTTCGAGATCGTAAGGCAAAACCTGGAAAGAGCCTCCCAGGATCAAGCCATGCACTACAATCTAAGGAGAATGCAATGGACACCAGCGGTGGGTGACGTCGTGTGGGCCAAAGAACACCACTTATCGAAAGCGGCCGAAGGATTCGCAGCAAAGTTGGCCCCTAGATACTACGGGCCATCCCGTAATATGCAAAATACGTAATGTAAACACAAAGAAAGAGCGCACCAGCAACAAACACAAGACACAAGCGAGCAACGGCATCAGGCAGACACAACTGAGGAACAACAGCATTGAAACTCCAAGGATACTACAAAATTCCAAGGATACTACAAAACTCTAAGGATTCTACGAAGCTCCAAGGATGCTACAAAACTCCAAGGATACTACAAAACTACAAGGATACTACGGGATAACTCCAAGGATACTACAAGACAAGGAAAACTCCAGGAAACCGCCGAGGAAACTTCAAGGATACACAGATTACACAGTGAAACGAAATATTTTTAAATATTTTAAAATCGGCTTTCTATTATGCCACATCTTGTAAGGCGTTTTTACACGAATTCCAAGTAGGGCACTTGGAGATCGTCTAAAAACTGTTTATAATATATATTGCCGTCAGCACATTCTCTTCCCAAAAAGATTTGTCTAGATTGGCACCATTTACCATTGCTTTTCAGTTATTGTTCTGATCATTCGCTCTGAAACACCATTTCTGTTATATTAGTTAAGTGACACAAACAAGCTTCGCATATATGTCGGTACGATTAATAGCCTATTTACACTAGGGTGGAGTTATGGAGTTATGGGGTTATTTACATAACCCTGTTATATATATATATATCGTTGACGGCCCATCCCTAGTGAAAAATTCAAGCAAAGCTGTTCTGATTACTATGTCGAAACAAAAAGGTGAGAAAATATATTTACTTAATTTATTAATTAGTTAAAAGCCTTTAATATTATTAGGTTCCCGATTTGTGTGGTCGAATGAGGCCGTTCTAACTCTCTTCGACCTATGGCAAGAGAACATGGAAGGTTTTCGTGGTGTGCGAAAGAACACCCACATTTACAAGAAGATGGCCAACAGCCTTATGGAATTCGGCCCCTCACAAGTTGAGTTAAAACAAAAAATAGAAACATTAATAAAAAAATACAGGTATGTAATTTTAAATAGGGATACACATAAAATAAAATAAAATTTTTGTCCTTCGACCTGCTTTCCGAGTCGAACTAGCGAAGGTTGGTCCGTCTGGGGGTACGCCCTCAACATGGGAGTATTTCGAGCGGGTGGCTATCCTGATGCAATGGTCGCGAGCAGTGGATGTGCACCCAACTGGCAGCACAGGTAACGCATTCCGCAGTAAACATAAGAATTTATCGAATATACTAATAAATTCACATTTTTGCAGACTTTTCAAGCTTCGCCAGCGATGGGTAAGGCGACGAAATGGTGAACCCTCGGGCTCCCAGGCAAAGCGTCGCAAGACTAGCAAGGATGATGAATTCATGCAAATTGAAAAAAAGAAGTTGGAAATTATGGAAGAAATGGCAAAAGAATCTGCCGATTTTCATCGCAAGGTTCTGGGTTTATTACAGACTCGTGCCTCGGACTCAGATTAATAATAAATAGATTAAAATAGTATTTGTTGTAGTAATTCTTTATTTATCCAAGATATTAGGCAATTAGGCATTACGATTTAAGAATTCCATTGCAAGGGCTCTTCTTATCGTTTCTGCTCTTTGGTTTGTATTTCCTAGCCAAAGCTCATGCTCAGGAGTATCCTCTCTTTGGACTAATTCAGCATCTTGCTGCCATGATTCTGGCACAAAGCTGTTGTGGGCGATACAGAAGTTGTGCAGGATGCAGCAACAGGATATAATTTGGGACGATTTTTCAACTCTGTAGTCTAGTCCTTCGAAATCGTGCCTTGAGGTGGCCAAAAGCGTTCTCCACCACTCTTCTCGTCTTTGACAGGTTGTAATTGAAAGCCTTCTGTGCTTCTGTGATAGGGTTTCATAAGATTCTTCGAAAAACGAAATGCCGAATCTCCCAAAATAAGAACAGGGACTTCGACATCATTAATAATTCTGGAATGTTCACCGAATGGCACCGACCCGGACTACCGACGCTTATGTAGGAGAATCTGTAGCGATAGTCGACCATAGCAAAAAGCACGGTTGAATACCAACCCTTGTAATTATGGTAGTCCACCGTGTCCTTAGCATGAGGTCGCACTTCGATGTGACAGCCATCTATTATGAATTGTTTTCTATAAGTATATATAATCGACAGTTTCAATATCCACTTACCAATTGCTCCGAAGCATTGGGGAAAACCCATGTCCTTAAAACTGGGTTAAAAAGGCAGGCGTAAGGTACTCCGGAGCAAGTTTGACAATGACTTCCCGCGTAAACTCATGAACTCATTCATTGGACACACCAAACAAACACGCAATCGTACGGTATTCAGCAGAGGACCCAGGGGTGTACAAGGCTATCGCTATTATCTTTTCCAAAGGAATTGCCATACAAAATGGTGTGTCCTTCTTTCGGAGGTTTGGGAGGCGTTCCACTAGGAGGTCAAAAGTTATTTTTTCCATTTTTTTTTTTTTTTCGATATGCATAATAAAATGTTAATTGGAGAGTGTTATGTGAAACTTAATTCACTTTCACCCATGGTAAAAATTAACAAGAAGTAGTGAATAAAAAAAAAACTAATTACAAAAATTGAGCAGTGTGGCAGTCTGAGTCTAAGTCTGGAATCAGTTTCCCACTAGCGTGCCGTCCAAGTATTCAAAATAGTTCAACATCTCTTGTGGAGTAATAATATTCCGTTTAATTCTTGGCAATTGAAAAGTGATCGATCTTTCAGGATTGTCGTCAAAGGCCTACATTCGTCTACGGATCCTGAAGATATTAAAGCTGATTTAGGCGCCGCTGGGCACGTTGTCCGGAATGTTTATAACCCCCCGGGTAAGAAAAATGGTCACAGGCCCAATATTTTCTTCGTTGAGCTAGAGTCATCGACAAATAATGTCAAAGTCTATGATATAAAAACATTGGCTTATCAGTCAATTGTTATTGTCCCTCCTGAACGCCGAGATGAAGTTGTTAGGTGTTATAACTGCCAGGATTTTGGACACACTAAAACATATTGTTTCGTGCCTCCCAAATGTGCAAAATATGGTGGTGATCATGAGTCTCGAAGTCCTGTTTGCCCTGCTACGTCTCAGGATCAATTTAAGTGCATTAATTGCGGTTCCAACCACAGTGCGGGATACCGCAAATGTCCAGCTTTTCTAGAAGCAATTGCTCGTCGCAAATCGGGAACAATCAAAAAACAACCATCAATTAAATTTGTACCTGCCCCTCTTCCTTCCCAAAGAGCTTGGGGCCCAGCTTTACCTCCCCCGTCTACTGGATCTAGCTGGATGAATCTCATGAACTTAGTTCTGATCACATTCCGCTTGAAATACTTTTATGCGCTTCTACGTCACCCAGACTTACAACACCAAGGCTGCTGTCTCGTCGGGCTAACATTGGACGTTTTAAGGATTGCCTTACAATCCTTATTGAGAATGATGAATCTGCTGATCTGAACTGTCCTCTGGATATTGATACAGCTGTTAGTGACCTGACTCTATAGATTCAATCTGCCGCTGCCGCATCCACTGCTATCGGTAATCGCTCTGCTGTTCCACAGCCAAATAATGCCCTTTTAAACACCAGAGTAACGACGCTGGTTAGGCAGAAGAGATCACTCCGGCGACGCTGGATACAAACGCGTCATCCACAAGACTTAGCAATATTTTAAAGAGCTGATACTTTATTAAGAAAAGTACTTTATGATGCTAAGTCCGAATTTTTCGTCCGGAAGCTTAGTGCTATCGATCCGGAAGCTGATCGAGGCTTCGAACTGTGGAAATGCACTCGCGGGCTTAAACGGCAGCCTCCCCAGAAGTTTCCCTTGCTTCGATCGGACGGTACCTGGGCAAATAAAGATGATGAAATAGTTAAGGAATTCGCTGATTCTTTGGAAGAAAGATTTAAGCCTTTTGATTTGGTCACAGATGAAGAGACTGCTATTACAGAAAACTTTGATGATCTTCCCTCTGGTCCAGCTTCTCAAATTTCACCTATTGATGCAGAAGAAGTTAAAGACCAAATAAAGCGTCTGAAGACGAACAAAGCCCCTGGCCATGACAGCATTGACGGAAAAGTAGCTAAAGCTTTGCCAGTAGCAGCTATTTCGTTCCTTACGCGTATCTTTAATGCTATGATTGTTCTTTCATATTATCCGGAGCAGTGGAAGCATGCGAATGTTGTTATGATCCCCAAGAAAGGCGTCTCTCCCCGCTGTGCAGATTTTTTTCGGCCTATAAGCCTATTGCCAACTTTCTCTAAGATTTTTGAGCGAATCTTACTAAAAAGGCTTTTTAGTGTTCATATGTTCCAGGATGCAATTCCAAATCATCAGTTTGGTTTCAGGAGTCTGCATAGCGCTGCTGAGCAAATGCATCGGGTGGTCAACCATATCCTTAAAGCATTCGAGGCGAAAAAGTATTGTTGCACAGTATTTCTAGATGTCAAGCAAGCCTTTGATCGAGTCTGGCACTGTGGCTTGCTCTTTAAGCTGAAACCCATTCTTCCCCCGACATACTTTGATCTCCTTCGCTCATTTCTAATTGGTAGAACCCTTTAGGTGGATGTTCGAGGATCAAAGTCTGCCTCAAGGCCTATTCTTTCTGGAGTCCCTCAAGGAAGTGTGCTGGGTCCTGTCTTGTATACAATATTCACCTCGGACCTTCCGTCGCCCAGAGGCAGGAATGTTTTAACAGCTACCTATGCAGATGACACAGCATTTCTGGCGACAAGTGCTCTGCGAAGAGAGGCGACAGATATGGTGCAGGACATGCTAAATAAGTTTGAGGCCTTGGCGTCGAGGTGGAACATCGCAGTGAATCCTGCCAAATCTCAGCATGCAACTTTTTCATTAAACAGGCTGAACACCTACCCCTAACCTTAGATGGGACTCCAATAAAGTACTCGGAACGGTTAAGTACCTTGGGCTTACTCTGGACAGGCGGCTTATTTTTTCCAAGAGAAAATGTTGCTTGAAGAACTCTTTCGAATTATTGGGTACGTCCTGCTGGCTTGTTTAAATAAAAATTAACAAGAAGTCTGCGAAAACTAGGTAATTTATTACCAATGGACGACTTCTAAAGTTCCAGAAGGATCCTATGGCCATCCCTGCTAAGCCCATCAGCCTTACCATTGTTTTATCATAATGGTCAGCCACAGCAATCAGCAAAGCTTCAATATCTTCTTTTTCCATATTTCAAAATTTTCCTCTGAATTTTGTCACAAATGAAAATCAAAACAAAGGCCAACTGACATAACCCGAAAAATAGGGTTAACCATGGGGAAACACTTTTATGGAGTAATGGGGTTATTGGCTCACTCGATAACTTAACTTACCCTCCCTATTACACTATTAAGGAGACTAATATCACAAAAGAAATTCGTTCTTTTTATTTCTAACATTTTTCCTTTACTTATATGCGCCAGTCTTCCAAGCCACAATTTATATAGATCTTTATTTTTCGTATCTACTTTATATGCTTAAACTGGAACATTGTACGCACCTTAGTTTTCACCAATAGTTTTTCCACTTTTCGTCAATTTCACGCCCATTTTGTCAAACATTTTTGTCACTCGATCGCCAATTCGGTCCGGAAAAAACAATTATTCACTCAGTCGAAAACGTTTGAAAAATTTATAAACGCGAGGTTTTGCGTTTCGCGATGCTAATCGCATATCGTAAACTAAAGTTGTAATTAATTAATTAATTAATCTTTACGCACTATCTATAAGCCAATGAATAAGAACGTGGATCAGCGCACTCAACGCCAAAAACAACAAGACGAAGCCCGTGAAAAAATTCAGTGACAGCACACGAATACTGTAAAACTGCGGTTTGCACACGCACACTGTTGAGCTGCCCCGTGCAATTTACAAGAAAGTGCAAGTTTACTGACCGTCGAAAACCAGAGAGCTGGTTCTTGCTCTCCCGCCCCGCTTCTCACCGCTCAAACGCCATGGAGGGAGCAATGCAAAACTCCAACCGAGCTTCTGTCATCTAGTGCAACAATTACAGTAACTACTACGTCAACTACAACGGCCTCTTTCGCCAACAACGCAATAACGACTCGACTCTTTTCTTCTGCAGCGGGGAAAGCAACAACACAGCCAAGTGCAAAAATCGGGCTAAACGGCAAAAACAAAGCTACGGTAGAAGAAATGACAATTCCGCAAGAGGGTTCGGCCATGCAGACAGGCATGGATTGCTACATTAATATTTCCAAGCGCAAGCTAACATTCCCAAAAAAATCTGGCGGCAATAAGCCCAAAGTAAACCGTACCAACAAAGGCCCTGAAAATCTCGGGCCATTAAATGAAAATAGATTTTCCATTCTGGCGGAGCCTGAAACATAGTCTGAACAATTAGCCCCAAGGAAACTGAAGCCGCCACCTATCTTTTTTCGGGAGAAGACCTCGAATGTCCTAGTCAACAAAATTGTTGAGCTAGTCGGAAAAGACATCTTTCATGTTATTCCGCTTATGAAAGGGAATATAAGCGAAACTAAACTGCAAACCAAAACTGAAGACGATTTCCGAGCAGTGTCAAAGTACTTAAACGATGCCAAAAAGATTTACTTCACGTACCAGCTAAAAAGCTGCAAAGGCTTGCAAGTTGTGCTTAAGGGAATAGAACCCGACGTGACCCCCTCTAAAATTACAGAGGCTTTACAGAAAACGGTTTTTGTGCAAAAAATGTTATAAACATTATGAACAAAAACAAGAAGCCGCAACCACAACCATTCAAGGTCGAGCTGGAGCCAGACATCAGAACTTTGAAAAAAAAAACGCAGTGCACCCGATTTACAAGTTGCAGTACCTGCTGCATCGTAGGATCACAGTAGAAGAGCCACACAAACGGAACGGGCCAGTGCCATGCTCAAATGGCCAGGAATACGGACACACCAGGTCAGTAAGTGAAGCTTGTGAAAACTGCCACGGCTCCAAACCCTGCCCTGCCAACAAGGAAGACTCTCTCACTAAAAAGTGTGTAAACTGCCAAGGAAACCACACAGCAAACTACAGAGGCTGTCCAAATCATATTCTAACCAAACCTGACGAAGTGGTGGTAGGCTTGGCCACCTCGGCAGTAAATGTAACAAGCTCAAAGGAGAAGGAGATTGACATGGCGGGAGTCTTTCAGCAAAGCGTGACACACCACGCTGGCCACGAGAGCGGGCATGACACTCCTAAGCGGCAGAGGGATGTCAGTAGCCCCACCGGATCGCTCAGGAAAACGCTCAAGCTCAAGCTAACGCCAGCCCCAAAGCACCGCCCAGCTGAGCCGCCCACTCAGGAAAACGTCGGCATGGGCAACAGGCCGAAGGAGAAAGCAATTCTCTCAAAACGCCGAGAGAAAAGCACCTCCGCTTAGTAGCCCGATGGGAAGCCGCACAGACGCGTGGCAGAAAGCCGAGTCTAGGAAGAGAGCCCGCAAAAATATGCGACCAGAAGTAGTGATCATCGAGGCCAACGGGAAATCCTACAGCGAGGTCCTGGCGATGGTCACCGACGAAGCGATGGCAAGCTGCAGGATCTTAGCGAGAACGTGAATAAGGTGCGTCGCACAGCAAGTGGCAACCTTTTGCTCGAGCTCAGCAGAGGCAGCAACAATAGCGCCGTTCTGATGAAGAAGGACCTGGAATCCGTGCTGGAAGGAGCTGCGGCGGTAAGGGCACTTTCAGAGAACACGAGAGTGCAATTCCTAGTGGTAAGCGACTTAGACCCCCTAGTTGTAGCAGAGGATCTCACAAAGGCGCTGGTGGACCAGTTTGATGTTGAGGCCAACGCAGTCAAACTGAAGAGCCTTCGACCCGCCTTCAGGGACACACAGTCGGCCACGATAGGGCTGCCGTGTAAGGAGGCAAAAGCGGTCTTTGCCAAGGGCAAAATTAAGTTGGGCTGGACAGTCTGCAGAGTCAGAGAGAGCGACTCGAAGCCCAGGTGCTTAAAGTGCCTCGAGATCGGCCATATCGCATAGCGATGCGCTAGTAAAGTGGACAGGAGCGGAGGCTGTTTTCGTTGCGGAGAAAAGTGGCACAAGATCGCTTAGTGCCCAAACGGCAGTGTATGCTTTTTGTGTGCAGGTAGCGACCCCAAAGCGAGAAACCACATGGCAGGCAGCCGCCAGTGCCCGCACGCAACGAGACCCGTACGCAAGCCTAGCGTATGGAAGTGATTCAATTAAACTTGAATCACTGTAGAGCGGCCCACGACTTGCTTCAGCAAACTGTGCGCGAGCAGAAGACGGACTACGCCATCTTGAGCGAACCTTACCGAACGGGTGACGACGAAGAATGGACCTCGGACCTATCGGGTAAAGCGGCCATTTGGAGGTGCGGTAGAAGCGCGCAGAACATAAGGGAGGTGAGGCGAGGGAATGGATTTGTCCGTGGAAAGGTGGGCCAGTTCTGGATCTACAGCTGCTACCTCGCCCCCAGCCTCTCGCTCGCGACCTTTGGCGAAACCATAGATGAAATCTGTGCGTATGCCCGAGGGAAGCTCAACGTTGGGAAGTCAGTAGACAAACGCGAGAGGACGCATAGTGGTAGAGGCCGTCGCCTCACTAGACTTGGTGCTCCTGAACGACGGCTCCCAACAGACGTTCAACAGGGCAGGAGCTGGCTCAGTGATCGATCTGACGTTTGCGAGTCCCAGCCTTGCGCGGCAGGCATTCTGGCGGATCGGGGATTACTTCACAGCCAGCGATCATAAGGCCATCATGTGCAGCCTGGGGGTACGGCCGAGCAGGACGGAAACCCTGCCGCTTATTGTAAAGGCATACAGGACGGATACCCTAAACGTACCAGAGTTCTTAAGAGCGGCCCAAGCCGACACATTCGCCGCACGCCTCGAGTCCGCATGCGACAGAGGGATGCAGCAGCGGAAACATTACCGGCAGAACCACGCGCCAACGTACTGGTGAAACCAGGACATTGCGGAGATCCGTCGATCGTGCTTACACGCTAGGAGGCAGTCCAAAAGCGTCCAAGAGGTCATGCTATCTGCAGCTTTGCGATTCAGCGGAAGGCAACCCATGGGGCAGCGCCTACAGGCTAGTGGTAAAGAGGATAACGGCAGGGAACAGAGCGGTGGAGCCCGAAGCCATGGACGACATAGTGCGCGAGCTTTTCCCGTTGGGAAACCCATTAAGGCGGCAGACAGCAGACGAAAATTGCCTTCCTGCGGGAGAGGTGGTGACAACGGCGGAAATCGCAGCGGCCGGCAGGAGACTGCCAACCAAGGAAGCCCCAGGCCCGGACTCGATCCCTAACAGGGCGTTGAAACTAATCCTGGCCGAGTACCCGGCAGCTGTGTCGGAGATGCTCAACAAGTGCCTCCGGGAAGGACAATTTCCGGCAAGGTGGAAGAGGCAAAAGCTTCTGCTGCTGGCGAAGCCAGGGAAGCCACCGGGGAAACCGTCCGCCTACCGACCCATCTGCCTACTGGACACCATAGGAAAGGTCCTGGAGACAGTAATCTTGACCAGACTCAACGCGGCACTAGAGGCATCCGGCGGCTTATCCGACCGCCAGTTCGGGTTCCGAAAGCGCCGGTCAACTGTGGATGCAGTCAAAACGGTCGTCGACTTAGCCCGCGATGCAATCGCCGGGACAAGATGGAAGGGTGGCGACAAGAAGTACTGCTTAATGGTCTCACTAGACATTCGCAACGCCTTCAATTCGGCTTACTGGGATCGGACAATGGAGGCTCTCAGGAACTTCAACGTACCTGGGTACCTGCTTAACATCATCGATAGTTACTTCAGCAACAGAGTTGGTGGCACTTCAATATCATCGGAGAGAGCCATCAGGTATCTCGGCGTGTTCCTGGACACCAGACTGTCGTTCCGAGAGCACCTTGATTACGCGCACGAAAAGGCAACCGCTACGGTAAGAGGTCTGTCCCGAATCTTCCTAAACACCAGGGGCCCCAGGCAGGATACCAGGAAATTGCTAGTGAGCGTGGCAGCATCGCAAATTCTGTACGCAGCTCCGGTGTGGGCGGACGCCATGGCCGTCCCCAGCTACAGAAGATAGTGGACTCCGTTTATCGGCTTGGCGCAATAAGGGTCACCTGTGCCTTCCAAACAATATCGGATGACGCTGTCCTAGTAATCGCTGGACTGGCACCAATAAGCGAGAGAGCGCGCGAGGCCAAAGTGCTCTATCAAGCTAGGCAGCGAGGCGACACGAACGTGGCGCAACGCAAAAGCGAGGGGCGCGCTAAGACTCTGAGCAACTGGCAAAGGAACTGGAAAGCGTCTAGCAAAGGGAGATGGACCTACAAACTCATCCCCAACATCGAGGAATGGGTATCCCGTAAGCACGTCTAGGTGGACTTCTACCTGACTCAGGCTCTAAGCGGCCATGGGTGCTTTCGAAGCTACCTCAAGCGCTTCGGCAAGGACACGGAAGACGGGTGCCCGGAATGCGGCAGCGGTATACCAGAGGACGCAAGCCACGTAATCTTTGAGTGCAGGCGGTTCGAGTTCCAAAGGCTTAGGTTGGAGGAAGCGACACGCTAGAGAGTAACTGCAGAGAACCTGGTCCACATAATGCTGAGTAGCAAAAGAAACTGGGAGGAGGTAGCGAAATATATAGCCGAGGTGATGAAGGCACTCAGGCAGGCGGAAAGAGAGAGAAGGTAGCATCGTGGGCTGACCGGGCCACTATAGCCACCACTTTTATCCCCACACCCCCATTCACCCCCACCCAAAACCCCACCTACCATTGTTTTATATGTTATACTTATATTTATTTTAAATTGTAATAATAAATCAACACTTGGAATACAAAAAAAATACAAGGAGATGAAAAGTCGGATGCAACGAGCGACAACGGCACGCTCCCAGAACACACAGAACATTTACATGAGATCACAAAGGACACCGGAAGTTTTCACGGCATAAACCTGAAATAACTAAATTTCTGAACGAAAACCACATTGACGTTATGTTGCTGGCAGAAACGCATCTCACCAGCAAATACAACTTTCAAATACGGGGATACACGTTCTACAGCACCGATCATCCAGATGGTAAAGCACATGGCGGAACCGGCATCATAATAAGAGACCGCATCAAACACCGATTTTACCAATAAATTTTACATCGATAAAATTACATTTGGGCATCTGCAACCTTGCCATTGCCGCTGTTTACTGCCCACCCCGTTTTACAGTCTCCAAAGACCAATTCATGGACTTCTACAATTCACTTGGAGAGCGATTCATAGCAACAGGAGATTACCACGCCAAGCACACACAATAAAAAAATAAAATATATATAAATTTACATATTCTTTTTGGGTGGGTGTTTGTTTCTCAGTGGCAAGCAAAGGGACCCCCACACCGTGCGAGCACCACGGACCCCACCCGTCACACCCCAGTAACTTCTCCCCGCTTAATTAGAATCCCCGATTTCTGGATAGGATTTCTGGATACAATTCCTGGATATACGCATTTTATCACCCTAATTAACGATCACTCGTCACGCACCCATTAACTTTAATTACCCCCACCTGTCACCTTAACCTAATTTATTACCATATTTAACGATCACTCGTCACGCACCATTAACTTTAATTACCCCCATTTATTACCCTAATTAGCATAATTAATTACCTCCCCCTTCCACTTTTTGTATTCAGCTCCCGCATTTATATACTACTTCTCTCGTCGAGACCACCTAATATAGTTACACCATGCTCCAAACTCTTACTCTCCAAACTCTCTTCATCAGAGTTCTCTCTCCAATCCTTGTTCTCCAAACTCTCTTCGCCTCGCCGCTACTACGCTAATTCGCCGCGTAACTGGTAAGCGGCCAGCCATCCATTATTATTGCTGCTGCTATTTGTGGGGAGTTATTCAACTCCTCACAGTCTGATGTGGCAATACTAAAATATCTACATAAAGAAGTAAATATCAGGGACCGTAATCATTATAAGTGAAAAAATAAAAATCACAATTTAATGATTATTTAAAAGCGAAAAAAAATATCCCTCAGAAATAATGATTATTTTGTGAGAGATATTATTTTGCTTGAAAATATCACTCAAAGTGCGATTGCAGCCGTTCTGTGCGAAATTTTACAAAGATTTAAATTTGTGGTTGTAGGTAGAATCACGGAGCACATCACTGTGGACGGCAGTACACGTAGTCACGACGCGCTCCAGGAGAGTGTGCGAAGGCGACTACTATTATATATTTATATATATGATGGACGTTGATGCACTACGAGCAGTACAAACAAGTGGCCCAACGACACCAAGCACGTGCTTGTTACGCGTGGGGCCCTTTTATCAATTTGGGCAAGAATGCGAGTTCGCGAGGAAGAATACATAAAACAAAAAAAAAAAAAACGGGACACATAATAAAAATAAAGAAGCAATTAGGAGTGAAGAAAATGAGTTAAAATATTACTTTTTAATACTGGGATAGAAGTTGAAATGCAAATTAAATGATAAAGGTTGTTATAATTATTACATAGAGCGCGAAAGGGCTCGTGCAGACTAAAATTTGATGTACATCGAGGCAAATTCAGAGGATAATAATTACGTGTTAGTCTAATGGGAATATTAAAAGTCAGGCGGCTTAGAAGTTCTACATATTGCATAAAAATAGTACCAAGCATTTTTCTACGATTTGCAAGTGTCGGTAAATTAAGCAATAATAATCTACTCTGCTAGGAAGGTAGCCTTATTTTGATCCCAATTACGAAGGGCAAAAAGGAGAAATTTTTTTGCACCGACTCTATACGGGCAATGTGCACTTGGTATCGTGGGATCCAAAATAAAGAATAATATACTAAAATAGGACGGGGACAAGGGATGTAAATATAAATTTGGTTATAGAAGGGTCATTAAATACTTTTGACCAACGCTTTATAAAGCCAAGAACACTCATAGCTTTGTTAACAGTCGACATTTTGTGGCAGTCAAATATAAGCAAAGGGCCCAAATGACTACCCTGGGGCACTTCAGATGTCACGTGGATCATTTCAGAAGCAGCGTTCCTAAATATAACCCTCTGAGCCCTCCCATTCAAGTAACTTGAAATCCAAGTTAAAAGATTACATGGAAACCCAAACAAGTCTAGTTTGAATAAAAGAAGAGAGTGGTTAACAGAGTGAAAGGCTTTACTATAATTTGTATATATAACGTCAGTCTGCATTTTATTGTTAAATCCATTTATAAGAATAGATGACAATTCAAGTAGGTTGGTGGTAGTTGATCTACGCTTACCGAAACCATGCTGTCACGGTGATATTAGCGAGGAAAATAAATGTTGCAAGTGAGAAGTGATAATTCGCTCGAAGGCTTTTGGAATTGCCGACAATTTAGAAATACCTCTATAATTCTGGGCATCCGCCTTCGCACCCTTTTAGACAAATGAAAAAGTCCATAATCTGTCTGTCTGTCTGTCTGTCTGTCTGTCTGTCTGTCTGTCTGTGTGTCTGTCTGTCTGTCTGTCTGTCTGTCTGTCTGTCTGTCTGTCTGTCTGTCTGTCTGTCTGTCTGTCTGTCTGTCTGTCTGTCTGTCTGTCTGTCTGTCTGTCTGTCTGTCTGTCTGTCTGTCTGTCTGTCTGTCTGTCTGTCTGTCTGTCTGTCTGTCTGTCTGTCTGTCTGTCTGTCTGTCTGTCTGTCTGTCTGTCTGTCTGTCTGTCTGTCTGTCTGTCTGTCTGTCTGTCTGTCTGTCTGTCTGTCTGTCTGTCTGTCTGTCTGTCTGTCTGTCTGTCTGTCTGTCTGTCTGTCTGTCTGTCTGTCTGTCTGTCTGTCTGTCTGTCTGTCTGTCTGTCTGTCTGTCTGTCTGTCTGTCTGTCTGTCTGTCTGTCTGTCTGTCTGTCTGTCTGTCTGTCTGTCTGTCTGTCTGTCTGTCTGTCTGTCTGTCTGTCTGTCTGTCTGTCTGTCTGTCTGTCTGTCTGTCTGTCTGTCTGTCTGTCTGTCTGTCTGTCTGTCTGTCTGTCTGTCTGTCTGTCTGTCTGTCTGTCTGTCTGTCTGTCTGTCTGTCTGTCTGTCTGTCTGTCTGTCTGTCTGTCTGTCTGTCTGTCTGTCTGTCTGTCTGTCTGTCTGTCTGTCTGTCTGTCTGTTTGTTTGTTTGTTTGTCTGTCTGTCTGTCTGTCTGTCTGTCTGTCTGTCTGTCTGTCTGTCTGTCTGTCTGTCTGTCTGTCTGTCTGTCTGTCTGTCTGTCTGTCTGTCTGTCTGTCTGTCTGTCTGTCTGTCTGTCTGTCTGTCTGTCTGTCTGTCTGTCTGTCTGTCTGTCTGTCTGTCTGTCTGTCTGTCTGTCTGTCTGTCTGTCTGTCTGTCTGTCTGTCTGTCTGTCTGTCTGTCTGTCTGTCTGTCTGTCTGTCTGTCTGTCTGTCTGTCTGTCTGTCTGTCTGTCTGTCTGTCTGTCTGTCTGTCTGTCTGTCTGTCTGTCTGTCTGTCTGTCTGTCTGTCTGTCTGTCTGTCTGTCTGTCTGTCTGTCTGTCTGTCTGTCTGTCTGTCTGTCTGTCTGTCTGTCTGTCTGTCTGTCTGTCTGTCTGTCTGTCTGTTTCAAGTAGGTTGGTGGTAGTTGATCTAGCTAGCTCGAGCACTTAATCGAAATACGATCGGCAGCATGTGGCTGTTACCCTTCCCTTTCACAAATCGTGTGTTGGATCAGATCGAATTCATTAACAGATATTGGAAGTGAACATTTCATTAAAACATATTCGGATCGACTATTAAAATCTGAATCCTTCTCATAAGTTTTAGCAATAACTTTCGTAGTTAACATTATGTATTTTTTTTGTCTTCATCGGATGATGCTGTCACACTTGGTAAATGTAACAGGCTCGAAATCATCGATGTGAATTTCTCAGGGAATGGTTTCGTAAGAAGAAGTATAAACTCTGCGAGTGTGGCGTCCTTTAATGTGTGGCCTCGACCCATACCCTGAGCGTATCCTGTTCTACCGACTGAGTTATCCGGGAAACTATTTATCTTTGAAACATGAGTTTTTTTTTTTTTTTGTTTTGTTTCTTTTTATTTATGTTCTTATTTATATTACAAACTATTTATATTGCTGTCATCCTCCTGCTGGCGCTTCATCATGTGGCCGTCTCGCCAACAACCGTTCCTCTTCTTTCTTTAGCCGAATCAGGAGTACACTCCGTTTGTTAAGAGCACTCCTTTTATCGTCGAATTCGGCCACGAGAGCCCTCGCCTCATGGACGAGCTCCCTTATTAACGCCTGGTCCTCCTTCAAACTTTTCATTTGCCGGAGGGTATTCCAGCGTTTCTTTATGGCGAGGCTTACGCCTCGCCGCTGGCGATGTCCTGCACAGCGAGCGAAATCCTGGCGTCTTGCTCGCAAATACCGGGTCCATCGATTGATCTCCCGCATTTGGTCAAGCTCTGCTTGTACGAAATCAATATGCTTTGTTAGCATCTGCATAAGCCTCTCCTGTGCCTCGCGATTTCCGTCCCGGATCCGCGTGTACTCCCGGTAGATCTCCTGGATCTCGTCTTCGAATAGTTGAAGGTTTTCCGCCGACATTGTCCTCTTTTTTTTTGTTGAAAATATATAGTTAAGTTCTCTTCTGTGGATCTTCTCCAATGTTTGGATATTATGGCTTTCCTTATATAGCTTTTCAGTTTTGGACGAAGCTTCCTTCCCATCCGTAGGCAGTACCCCCCTTTCCTGGGATTTGATATCCATAATCTGCTTACTTTGCTTTTCCGTTTCTAATTTTTTTTCTCAGCAGATAAGAAGAAACAATTTTTTTGAAATCCCCCAATTACGATATTGGATCACGCTGTGAAAAGGTCTTTAGCATGGTAGACCCCGATACTCTTCCCGGTGGTATTCCCCAATTCATACAAGGCATTGCCATGCCTTTTTAATACCACACATCGGATTCGATTGGGTCCTAGTTTGGCGTTATAGCCTTCGGCTTTATTACTTTGCTTGTAGTTTTTTCGGTAAACCACCTGTCCTACTGCAAATTCAACATTCCTACAGCGGGTGTTATATGCCTTTTCAGCTCGTTTGTGGGCGTAGTTTAGTCCTTGACGGACTTTTTCTCTCACTAAGTCCATTTTATCTGGTAACGATATTTCAGGACTTGCGGATCGAACGGTTTACTCTTTCAGCCGCGTTGCCTTGAGGGGAGTAGAACCCCGTTCTCACATGTCGTATACCATATTTATCAAGGAGTTCAGTGAAAGCCTGCGCAACAAACTGCTTACCGTTGTCTGAATGTATAAATTCAGGTACGCCAAATTGGTGAAATATATGGGTTTCCAAAAATTTGATGACTTCGGCAGAAACGGCTTGTCGCATTGGTTGTAGCCATACAAATTTCGAAAAATGATCCAAGCATACGAATATTACTGTGTTTCCAGTTTTGGTTCGGGGATACGGGCCCATAAAGTCAATGTACAACCTTTGTACTGGCCTTTCGGTAACCTGTTGGTTACCCATTGGAGGTCTTGTTGTTTTGTTGGAGGTTTTGCTGACTTTACAGATTTCACATTCAGTTACTACTTTCTGCACGTCGTTGGTCATAGACGGCCAGTAGTAGAACTGTCTAAGTCTTGCAAGGGTCTTATGTAATCCTCCGTGTCCGGCTGTGATAGCATGATGTGCCTTATAAACCAGATCAGATCGTAGATCTGTAGGGACCCAGAGTTTCCAAGCTCTGTCATCTCTTATGGCATCATTTGATGTGAAGCCCATTCGTTTATAAACGTATCTCTCGATTATCTCAGTATCGAGAATTTTTCCTGCACTTTCTTCAATCGTATGAATTAATTTTTCGTAATCCGGCGATTGAAATTCTGCAGAATTTAGATCCAGGTGCAATTCCATAGTATTGGCGTTGGCCATTGCAACCTCATCCATATGTACTCTTGATAGTGCATCGGGAACCACATTGAGGGATCGCTTACGATGCTCTATTGTGAAGTCAAAAGCCTGTAATTTTAAACTCCACCTTGCTAATCTACCGGATAAATCCTTTTGGTTCATTAGCCATTTTAAGCTAGCATGATCGGTAATTACCGTAAAGGACATTCCTTCTTCATATGCACGAAATTTACTAATGCTAGGAATTGCAGCATAGCATTCAAGCTCGGTTATGCTGTAATTAGTCTGTGCTTTATTTAGTTTGGCAGACATGTAAGCTATGGGGTGTTCACCACCTACCTCGTCTACTTGAAATAACACCCCCCCGACTCCTGTTTTTGAAGCGTCACACTGGATAACAAATGGTTTTTTGAAGTCCGGTGTAATTAGAACGGGAGCTGATACCATGCCTTCTTTCAAAGCCCTAAAAGCCTTTACTTCTGCTTCATGCATCTCAAATTTCTTAAGACGCTCCTTCTTCAGACAGTCATGAAGTGGTGTTGCAATTATTGCATAATTTTGTATAAAGCGTCGGTACCATCCTGTCATGCCCAAAAACCTCCTCATCTGCTTTCCAGATTGTGGCTGGGGAAATTCTTGTATTGCCTGAATTTTTGTATCGTCCGTTTTGATGCATCCCCCACCTACAACATAGCCCAAATATCGCGCTTGGCTATAGCAAAACTTGCTTTTTTCTACATTGATGGTTAGTTTTGCTTTTTGTAGACAGCTGCTAACTTGTCGTAACAATTTAAGGTGTTTTTCAAATGTAGGTGAACACACCAGGAGATCATCCAAATACACGAATACGTGTTCTCGTAATGCAGCTGGAATTACTTTGTCCATCAGCCTGCACATTCTTTGTGCAGCATTGCACAATCCGAAAGGCATTACAGTGTATTGGTACAAAGGTCGACCTGGCACTGTAAAAGCTGTCTTTTCGCGACTTTTCGCTTCCAGGGGTATTTGCCAAAAGGCATCTTTCAGATCTATTGCAGAAATGTAGTACGTCTCTTGTAGTCGGCTCAAAAGACATTCAATATGGGGTAACGGGTATGCATCTTTGATAGTTCGAGTATTTACTTTGCGAGCATCAAGGCAAAGCCTATTCTTAGTACCTTTCTGCACTAGGGTTACTGGAGAACTCCAGCTACTGTTGCTTTCCTCAATCACACCCAATTTTAACATCCGATCTAATTCGTCATACACCAGCTTTTGTTTTGCTGGTGAGATCGGGTAGTGCCGTTGCTTGATCGGCAAGTCTTCTTCCGTGACCTTGATTATATGTTCCTCGAGGTCAGTTTAGCCTAGTCCTTTATCTATGCATAAGGGATATGTATCTATGACTCTGGTTAACTCCTCTTGTTGTGTTGCCGTAAGCTTGTGTGGTGTGTAAGTGGTCTCGGGCTTCGGAGTTCCTTCATCCAGATCGATTTCGGATATTGGAAGCGAATTTTTTATCTCATTCCATCGCTTTCCTATGACTGGTAAGCCGAAAGCGATCCAGAAGTCAATGCCAAAGTAGAATCTTTGGTTTAACCCAGGCACGATCCAAAATTCGAGATCCTTAACTTCGCCTTCCCATTTGACTGGTAGAACTATAGCTCCTTTGACCTGACTTTCTTCACCGCTGGCGGTGCGAATATTTTGCCCGACCATTTTTGATATCTTCTTAGTTCGATTCTGTAAGAAGGCTTCAGCCCCTTTTCCGATGCAGTTTGCGCCAGCTCCTGAGTCAAGTAGGGCTATTATTTCTTCTCCGTCCACTTTTGTCTGGGAAAAAAGCCTGTTGTCATTTCGCTTATGCACCACGGTATCTATGACCTTTTGTCTAAGCCGATGACCATCAGCTCGCCGTCCATATAATCTTTGTATTTTCCGGTGGTCTCGGGTGGCATTATCTAGTTCTTCTGTGCCTTCAAAAATGCGTTCCCTGATTTGGTAGTACTCCTGCTCTCTTTGAGGAAGGCTTTTATCTGGGGAGATTTGTTTTGGAGTGGGTACGTTTATTGTTTCGGGGTGGCCTCCGTCTGCGTGGTTACCTCGTTGTTCGCCGGCAGACTCGTTTGTAAACACACCGGAGCAGATGTGGTTACAGAATCTCTTAAACCACATACTCTGCAGGTGGTTTCGTGGAAATAGGAACCACATTTCGGCTCAACAGTCGGATGTTTGAGGTAATAGTCCACTTCTTTATGGCATTTAAAGCAAGAAAGTTAATGGAGTGGTGCCGTGCATGTTTGAGGGGTCTGGTATGTTGTCCGACCTGAGTTCTGGTTGGTATGCCCTTGGCTTCTCACCTGGTCTTTACGGTATTCTGGCCTACGGTTTTGCTGATAGGCTTCTACGCCGCTCTACTAACTCCTTGACTGTAACGAAGTCATTGTCACATGTGGAGAACACTCTGCGCATTTCCTGGGTCAGTCCACCATAGTCAAAGTTGTGTTCATGTATCTTGTCCTCAATTAGTTGCCAATACCACTTTGCAGCAGCGCCTGTCAGTAGGCAATGGAATTCCCGGAATACTTGTTCGCGTGAGATTTCGTACATCTCTTGTAGCCTCTCTACGCGGAACAAAAAACTTTCTACAGTCATCCCCTTGCTTGATCCATCAAACTTAAGGTTCCACTTATCTAAGCGTTCTATTCGATTGTTCCGGTTGTAGTTATTTCCTTCCCCGGCCCTTGCATCGTGTTCCGTCCATGAGCTTGGTGCAGCTGGTGGTGGCACACTATTTTGGCCTATTGAATGCCTATTTAGGCGTACTGGTGGCGGTGCTATTGGTGTCGGGGTTTGCTGAGTTCGCCAGAAGCTATCTCCCATAGTTATCCCGGGGTCATTACTCGGAGTGCCAATTGCTCTATTCGACTGATTACCACCTCGAGTTTGATTCATTTGAGCCTGCAACCCGGTCATCTGAGTTTTCATCCCAGTGACTGTCTCTTTTAATTAATGGTTTTGCTTTATCAAAGCAGACATCATTCGTTCGATTCTTGAAGAATCTATATTTCCTGCGAGTGCATTTTGTGGTAACGGAAGTATACTAGATCTTCCTCTTGGTAACGGAAGTATACTAGATCTTCCTCTTGGGGGTTCAAAATTTATGTCTACCCCTCCCACAGCTCCTTCATCACTTCCTATATCATCCAAATTGCCTAAGCTATCAATTTTAGAATTAAAACTTAGGGATGTATTTTTCTCTGGAACTCTGCTGGTGCTAGTATTCCTACTAGCCCTGTCTGTATTGTTCACTGTGTATTTCTTCCTCAAATTGCGCTTGTGCATTACATATGCATTCATAGCCACATTAAGGAGCAAAAGGACAGCAATAATGATCAGGACGTTGTATAGTTTATCAATCTGTTCTAAGTGATCGACTACTTGAACATTGTTGACAACGTTAGCTGAGTCGTTGTCGGCCTTGGAGGTCTTTCCTCCCATATTGCATATGTTTTAGCCAGGACCAACTATATATTGCTTTGTTCCTGGATCCTTTAGTCCTTTTTGGTTCACGGTTCACTTTTTGCCCGATTCTTTTTCTCTCTAACCACTCCCTTTTCAGGTGTGGCTCTTTATAAAGGTTTTCCGGGACTAAGATCGGAAAGAGGTGAATTCCATCGTTCCTATTAAAATTCCCGTTCCATCCAGAATCCCTTCTCATCAATGCACCCAGCTTGAACTCCCCCATGGTGAAGTTAGAGTGCAACGCCGGTGCATCCACCTGCAAAGTGTCCAATTTCCGTGTGTCAGCGGTATTTAAATCAGGCCACGCAAGTGCATCCACCTGTTCACCATAGGTGTCATCTTCTTGTTTTTGCATTCGGCGCGTGTTGACGGCCACATGAAACTTTTCTGCATGCTAAGCGTCTTCCACGGCAATTATGTAACTTAGCAGGTGGGGTTAGATATTCTTACGTAATTGACAACAGTGGTTGACACGTGACCTTATTGTTTTTGCACATGCTGTTTGCATGATCAATTACATAATTAATTGTTGTCTTCATCGGATGATGCTGTCACACTTGGTAAATGTAACAGGCTCGAAATCATCGATGTGAATTTCTCAGGGAATGGTTTCGTAAGAAGAAGTATAAACTCTGCGAGTGTGGCGTCCTTTAATGTGTGGCCTCGACCCATACCCTGAGCGTATCCTGTTCTACCGACTGAGTTATCCGGGAAACTATTTATCTTTGAAACATGAGTTTTTTTTTTTTTTGTTTTGTTTCTTTTTATTTATGTTCTTATTTATATTACAAACTATTTATATTGCTGTCATCCTCCTGCTGGCGCTTCATCATGTGGCCGTCTCGCCAACAACCGTTCCTCTTCTTTCTTTAGCCGAATCAGGAGTACACTCCGTTTGTTAAGAGCACTCCTTTTATCGTCGAATTCGGCCACGAGAGCCCTCGCCTCATGGACGAGCTCCCTTATTAACGCCTGGTCCTCCTTCAAACTTTTCATTTGCCGGAGGGTATTCCAGCGTTTCTTTATGGCGAGGCTTACGCCTCGCCGCTGGCGATGTCCTGCACAGCGAGCGAAGTCCTGGCGTCTTGCTCGCAAATACCGGGTCCATCGATTGATCTCCCGCATTTGGTCAAGCTCTGCTTGTACGAAATCAATATGCTTTGTTAGCATCTGCATAAGCCTCTCCTGTGCCTCGCGATTTCCGTCCCGGATCCGCGTGTACTCCCGGTAGATCTCCTGGATCTCGTCTTCGAATAGTTGAAGGTTTTCCGCCGACATTGTCCTCTTTTTTTTTGTTGAAAATATATAGTTAAGTTCTCTTCTGTGGATCTTCTCCAATGTTTGGATATTATGGCTTTCCTTATATAGCTTTTCAGTTTTGGACGAAGCTTCCTTCCCATCCGTAGGCAGTACCCCCCTTTCCTGGGATTTGATATCCATAATCTGCTTACTTTGCTTTTCCGTTTCTAATTTTTTTTCTCAGCAGATAAGAAGAAACAATTTTTTTGAAATCCCCCAATTACGATATTGGATCACGCTGTGAAAAGGTCTTTAGCATGGTAGACCCCGATACTCTTCCCGGTGGTATTCCCCAATTCATACAAGGCATTGCCATGCCTTTTTAATACCACACATCGGATTCGATTGGGTCCTAGTTTGGCGTTATAGCCTTCGGCTTTATTACTTTGCTTGTAGTTTTTTCGGTAAACCACCTGTCCTACTGCAAATTCAACATTCCTACAGCGGGTGTTATATGCCTTTTCAGCTCGTTTGTGGGCGTAGTTTAGTCCTTGACGGACTTTTTCTCTCACTAAGTCCATTTTATCTGGTAACGATATTTCAGGACTTGCGGATCGAACGGTTTACTCTTTCAGCCGCGTTGCCTTGAGGGGTACGCCAAATTGGTGAAATATATGGGTTTCCAAAAATTTGATGACTTCGGCAGAAACGGCTTGTCGCATTGGTTGTAGCCATACAAATTTCGAAAAATGATCCAAGCATACGAATATTACTGTGTTTCCAGTTTTGGTTCGGGGATACGGGCCCATAAAGTCAATGTACAACCTTTGTACTGGCCTTTCGGTAACCTGTTGGTTACCCATTGGAGGTCTTGTTGTTTTGTTGGAGGTTTTGCTGACTTTACAGATTTCACATTCAGTTACTACTTTCTGCACGTCGTTGGTCATAGACGGCCAGTAGTAGAACTGTCTAAGTCTTGCAAGGGTCTTATGTAATCCTCCGTGTCCGGCTGTGATAGCATGATGTGCCTTATAAACCAGATCAGATCGTAGATCTGTAGGGACCCAGAGTTTCCAAGCTCTGTCATCTCTTATGGCATCATTTGATGTGAAGCCCATTCGTTTATAAACGTATCTCTCGATTATCTCAGTATCGAGAATTTTTCCTGCACTTTCTTCAATCGTATGAATTAATTTTTCGTAATCCGGCGATTGAAATTCTGCAGAATTTAGATCCAGGTGCAATTCCATAGTATTGGCGTTGGCCATTGCAACCTCATCCATATGTACTCTTGATAGTGCATCGGGAACCACATTGAGGGATCCCTTACGATGCTCTATTGTGAAGTCAAAAGCCTGTAATTTTAAACTCCACCTTGCTAATCTACCGGATAAATCCTTTTGGTTCATTAGCCATTTTAAGCTAGCATGATCGGTAATTACCGTAAAGGACATTCCTTCTTCATATGCACGAAATTTACTAATGCTAGGAATTGCAGCATAGCATTCAAGCTCGGTAATGCTGTAATTAGTCTGTGCTTTATTTAGTTTGGCAGACATGTAAGCTATGGGGTGTTCACCACCTACCTCGTCTACTTGAAATAACACCCCCCCGACTCCTGTTTTTGAAGCGTCACACTGGATAACAAATGGTTTTTTGAAGTCCGGTGTAATTAGAACGGGAGCTGATACCATGCCTTCTTTCAAAGCCCTAAAAGCCTTTACTTCTGCTTCATGCATCTCAAATTTCTTAAGACGCTCCTTCTTCAGACAGTCATGAAGTGGTGTTGCAATTATTGCATAATTTTGTATAAAGCGTCGGTACCATCCTGTCATGCCCAAAAACCTCCTCATCTGCTTTGCAGATTGTGGCTGGGGAAATTCTTGTATTGCCTGAATTTTTGTATCGTCCGTTTTGATGCATCCCCCACCTACAACATAGCCCAAATATCGCGCTTGGCTATAGCAAAACTTGCTTTTTTCTACATTGATGGTTAGTTTTGCTTTTTGTAGACAGCTGCTAACTTGTCGTAACAATTTAAGGTGTTTTTCAAATGTAGGTGAACACACCAGGAGATCATCCAAATACACGAATACGTGTTCTCGTAATGCAGCTGGAATTACTTTGTCCATCAGCCTGCACATTCTTTGTGCAGCATTGCACAATCCGAAAGGCATTACAGTGTATTGGTACAAAGGTCGACCTGGCACTGTAAAAGCTGTCTTTTCGCGACTTTTCGCTTCCAGGGGTATTTGCCAAAAGGCATCTTTCAGATCTATTGCAGAAATGTAGTACGTCTCTTGTAGTCGGCTCAAAAGACATTCAATATGGGGTAACGGGTATGCATCTTTGATAGTTCGAGTATTTACTTTGCGAGCATCAAGGCAAAGCCTATTCTTAGTACCTTTCTGCACTAGGGTTACTGGAGAACTCCAGCTACTGTTGCTTTCCTCAATCACACCCAATTTTAACATCCGATCTAATTCGTCATACACCAGCTTTTGTTTTGCTGGTGAGATCGGGTAGTGCCGTTGCTTGATCGGCAAGTCTTCTTCCGTGACCTTGATTATATGTTCCTCGAGGTCAGTTTAGCCTAGTCCTTTATCTATGCATAAGGGATATGTATCTATGACTCTGGTCAACTCCTCTTGTTGTGTTGCCGTAAGCTTGTGTGGTGTGTAAGTGGTCTCGGGCTTCGGAGTTCCTTCATCGAGATCGATTTCGGATATTGGAAGCGAATTTTTTATCTCATTCCATCGCTTTCCTATGACTGGTAAGCCGAAAGCGATCCAGAAGTCAATGCCAAAGTAGAATCTTTGGTTTAACCCAGGCACGATCAAAAATTCGAGATCCTTAACTTCGCCTTCCCATTTGACTGGTAGAACTATAGCTCCTTTGACCTGACTTTCTTCACCGCTGGCGGTGCGAATATTTTGCCCGACCATTTTTGATATCTTCTTAGTTCGATTCTGTAAGAAGGCTTCAGCCCCTTTTCCGATGCAGTTTGCGCCAGCTCCTGAGTCAAGTAGGGCTATTATTTCTTCTCCGTCCACTTTTGTCTGGGAAAAAAGCCTGTTGTCATTTCGCTTATGCACCACGGTATCTATGACCTTTTGTCTAAGCCGATGACCATCAGCTCGCCGTCCATATAATCTTTGTATTTTCCGGTGGTCTCGGGTGGCATTATCTAGTTCTTCTGTGCCTTCAAAAATGCGTTCCCTGATTTGGTAGTACTCCTGCTCTCTTTGAGGAAGGCTTTTATCTGGGGAGATTTGTTTTGGAGTGGGTACGTTTATTGTTTCGGGGTGGCCTCCGTCTGCGTGGTTACCTCGTTGTTCGCCGGCAGACTCGTTTGTAAACACACCGGAGCAGATGTGGTTACAGAATCTCTTAAACCACATACTCTGCAGGTGGTTTCGTGGAAATAGGAACCACATTTCGGCTCAACAGTCGGATGTTTGAGGTAATAGTCCACTTCTTTATGGCATTTAAAGCAAGAAAGTTAATGGAGTGGTGCCGTGCATGTTTGAGGGGTCTGGTATGTTGTCCGACCTGAGTTCTGGTTGGTATGCCCTTGGCTTCTCACCTGGTCTTTACGGTATTCTGGCCTACGGTTTTGCTGATAGGCTTCTACGCCGCTCTACTAACTCCTTGACTGTAACGAAGTCATTGTCACATGTGGAGAACACTCTGCGCATTTCCTGGGTCAGTCCACCATAGTCAAAGTTGTGTTCATGTATCTTGTCCTCAATTAGTTGCCAATACCACTTTGCAGCAGCGCCTGTCAGTAGGCAATGGAATTCCCGGAATACTTGTTCGCGTGAGATTTCGTACATCTCTTGTAGCCTCTCTACGCGGAACAAAAAACTTTCTACAGTCATCCCCTTGCTTGATCCATCAAACTTAAGGTTCCACTTATCTAAGCGTTCTATTCGATTGTTCCGGTTGTAGTTATTTCCTTCCCCGGCCCTTGCATCGTGTTCCGTCCATGAGCTTGGTGCAGCTGGTGGTGGCACACTATTTTGGCCTATTGAATGCCTATTTAGGCGTACTGGTGGCGGTGCTATTGGTGTCGGGGTTTGCTGAGTTCGCCAGAAGCTATCTCCCATAGTTATCCCGGGGTCATTACTCGGAGTGCCAATTGCTCTATTCGACTGATTACCACCTCGAGTTTGATTCATTTGAGCCTGCAACCCGGTCATCTGAGTTTTCATCCCAGTGACTGTCTCTTTTAATTCATGGTTTTGCTTTATCAAAGCAGACATCATTCGTTCGATTCTTGAAGAATCTATATTTCCTGCGAGTGCATTTTGTGGTAACGGAAGTATACTAGATCTTCCTCTTGGTAACGGAAGTATACTAGATCTTCCTCTTGGGGGTTCAAAATTTATGTCTACCCCTCCCACAGCTCCTTCATCACTTCCTATATCATCCAAATTGCCTAAGCTATCAATTTTAGAATTAAAACTTAGGGATGTATTTTTCTCTGGAACTCTGCTGGTGCTAGTATTCCTACTAGCCCTTCCTGCTGCCTCCGCGGCTAACGCAGCCTGCCGCATAGCAGTGGCTCTGGTATGACGACCCGGAGGTGGTACCGCGTATAGCGAAACCTTCTTTCTTGCCCCCGCCATTGTCACTTTGTACTTTACTTGACACGTATATATACTATGTAATGAAAATATAGTATACGCGAGCGCCTAAAATCACACTTCTTTTCGCGAGTCGTATATAGCTAATATACAACAGTAAATATAATGTAGATACGTACAAGCCTCTGCTAGTTGACGTGACTGAATCAGAGCATACGTAAGTTCACGAGAAAGGTTATATATATTAAAATATATATATAATATAAATATATGCAATTATTCTTCAATAGAATATTATCGCATGGATATATGTTGTACACAGATTATCGAATACACTATAAAAATTAATTCAGGGGTGCTGAGTTACTATAAGTTATTTTTCGGTCAAGAAACTGTCCAGTATTTAAGCCCCAGAATAAAATCAAAAAGGGTCCCTAACCAAGAGTGCTAGTTGAACTTCTGCGCGCGTGGTTTCATTCAGCTAACAAGCCCTTGTTCCTTCCTCTAAGGAGCCCTTTTGCTGCGGTTCGCACGTGGAACTGGCTACACCTACAAGAAAGATCCGTCCTAAGCCCCCCCCCCCTACACCTGCTGCTGTCTGACCGATACGTTCGGAATCCACAACAGTTTCCCTATTTCTCTGGACTCGAGCCTCACAAGAGTACCTAACTTGGCCTAGTACATCCGGCAGCGTCTGCCAGAGAAACTAAAATCGTCCACCCGCCCAAGTAGTTGTGGCTATCATACGGACTCGAGCCTCACAAGAGTACCTAGCTTGGCCTAGTACATCCGGCAGCGTCGGCCGTATGATTTCTGTCAGTCCCCATCCCCCCATTCAGTCCTGGATCAACAAACGACTGATGTAACCGCACATCTCCAGATCGGGGCTAACACACTATATAAATCTAATAATAATAATAAAACTCGCTTTAGCTGTGAGTGCGTCATCATATCGTCTGAGCTCCCGTTCTTTCTGGACTCGAGCCTCACAAGAGTTCCTGGCTTGGCCTAGTACATTCGGCAGCTTCGGCCAGAAAGAACAGCTACCGTCTATTTACGTTAATTAAAAAGTTTGTCTGCACTTATTTAGGTAGTATTATCCAAAGGACCAGGTATTACACAAAAACTAATTTTTAGAATTGTTCTATTAGAACCCCTTTCTGATACTGCAGGTTTCTGAAAACGGAATTAAACGCACTTGGACTATTTTTGTTAAGGGTACATCGATCTCGTACTGCTAGAAATCAAAAGTGATACCAAAGTTAAAAAAAGTAAATTAAGGATATTAAACATGTCCTTCCCGTTGGGCGCCATTTCTGTTACGTAGGCATATTAGTGCCCTGTCCTGAGGACATGAGTCCGATGTTCAGGCACCATTTTGCCGGCTGAGCTCGACGGGTGGGGTGGGTTCTTGGTAAGCATCTCACCACTCCCGCATAACCAGAAAGAATTATTAAAAGTGTTTGGGAAAAATAATATAGATCGTCTGTTTCGTCTGTCATCTGTCCTAGCTGCCCGTAAGTTTCCCGAGTAGCTAGCTCGAGCACTTAATCGAAATACGATCGGCAGCATGTGGCTGTTACCCTCCCCTTTCACAAATCGTGTGCCGTTGGATCAGATCGAATTCATTAACAGATATTGGAAGTGAACATTTCATTAAAACATATTCGGATCGACTATTAAAATCTGAATCCTTCTCATAAGTTTTAGCAATAACTTTCGTAGTTAACATTATGTATTTTTTTGTATATGCACAAATATATATAAATAGGAAATAAAATATAGAGAGTGGAACTTGGGTTCCGAAAAACTCACCCTCTAATATCTCCAGCGAAGAGAGCTCTCCTTACTGTTGTACAGGCTGTAACCTTGAAGAATTGTTAAATATATATTTGTGCATGTCTAAACTCTTTTGAGGTACCAATATGTGGTTATACTTCACTTATCACACTAAGTTATACATATGGTTGAGATTAAGTTCGCACAACAAAAATAATAATATATAATTTCGCCGATCGAGCGTTTTTCGTGGCACACGACTGTCGCGGGTAGACGGGTCTTAACTCCACTCCGATTCCACTCCACTCCAGTGGATTTATACTTTGGCGCCGTTCGCGGTTTACTATTTCATGCACCTATCTTCTCGGCACACTTATACTGCAAACTGATTATTGTGTTGTACTTTTCGCAATGCTCGGATGTTCATCGCGATTCGGATTAAATGGAGCACGGCAATAAAAACGAGAATATAGAACACTTCCGCGATTTGTTGATTGTGGTCTATTATTTGTATTTGGCAATTAGGATCTATGTCCTTGGAGTTCGTTCCTCCCATGGCTTTGTTAATGTTATGGTATAATTGTTTCTTTTTTCTTTTTGATTTCACCTTATTGCTGCGGAATGGTATTTAAGCCCAGAGCGCGTTCGATATCACTATTGTTCACTGTGTATTTCTTCCTCAAATTGCGCTTGTGCATTACATATGCATTCATAGCCTCATTAAGGAGCAAAAGGACAGCAATAATGATCAGGACGTTGTATAGTTTATCAATCTGTTCTAAGTGATCGACTACTTGAACATTGTTGACAACGTTAGCTGAGTCGTTGGCGGCCTTGGAGGTCTTTCCTCCCATATTGCATATGTTTTAGCCAGGACCAAGTATATATTGCTTTGTTCCTGGATCCTTTAGTCCTTTTTGGTTCACGGTTCACTTTTTGCCCGATTCTTTTTCTCTCTAACCACTCCCTTTTCAGGTGTGGCTCTTTATAAAGGTTTTCCGGGACTAAGATCGGAAAGAGGTGAATTCCATCGTTCCTATTAAAATTCCCGTTCCATCCAGAATCCCTTCTCATCAATGCACCCAGCTTGAACTCCCCCATGGTGAAGTTAGAGTGCAACGCCGGTGCATCCACCTGCAAAGTGTCCAATTTCCGTGTGTCAGCGGTATTTAAATCAGGCCACGCAAGTGCATCCACCTGTTCACCATAGGTGTCATCTTCTTGTTTTTGCATTCGGCGCGTGTTGACGGCCACGTGAAACTTTTCTGCATGCTAAGCGTCTTCCACGGCAATTATGTAACTTAGCAGGTGGGGTTAGATATTCTTACGTAATTGACAACAGTGGTTGACACGTGACCTTATTGTTTTTGCACATGCTGTTTGCATGATCAATTACATAATTAATTGTTGTCTTCATCGGATGATGCTGTCACACTTGGTAAATGTAGCAATATTTCTCGCAATCTAATATCTGCAAAATCGCTTTTGGATCTATCATCGGACCACTCACCAGTGCTAATAACTCTTCTTCAAAGCCCGGAATTAATCGAGCACCCTTGCAGGCTGACGTCGCATCTAACCAACTGGCTGAAGTTCAAAAAATACATAAGTCCCACATTGAACTAACTCCACAGCTCAACATCAAGGAAGACATCGACTGCTATGCCGATGCACTGGTGTCTGTACTCGTCTACACCGCAGGGAGGGATGGGCGCACACACCAACACAAAACTAACCTAGGTTTTGGTTTGCCTTGGGGCCAATGGAATTCACTCGAATTTTGTTTACGCTCCGTGAACAAAGTTTAAATAACTATTAAAAATTTTAAAATCGCGATAAAACTGTAAACAAAAGTTGCCTTTTTCATTTCCAATCATAGTGAGAAAGGAAAACAATTCGTTTTGCGTATTATAAACAAATTCATAACTTGTGAGACTCGGCGCAGCAAACAAACAAACATACATATTAATCCGTTTTCTAACGCTGCAATTACAAACACTCGACAAACGTCAAACACGAAAAGAATAACTCAAGCCACTCAAAATCTCACTCAGTGCACAAAACAAACAACAATAATGGCACCAGCACCTCCCAAAAGCTACAACTGATCTTAAGGGAGGTCACGACTCTGCAATGTTTCTCGCTCTCCTATCCAAACGCTTTGCAGAGCAGGCTGAGCATATATCTGCCAGCATCCAATCTGCTGAAAACCACATTATAGAGCGCATAATGGGTGTGCTGACCGACCAGGTCGGGAATCTGGCTGGAGTATTGGAGCAGCTGAGCCAGCGTGTGGCACAACTTGAGGAGCAGCTTAGTCGTCGGGGAGACTAGCTGAATGGTGACGTCGAGGGAGTTCCCGCACTTATGGTCAAGGTTGATCAGCTGGAGGCAAAGCTGCAGACAAGTGAGGCGGCCCAGGCAAATGCAGAAATTGTTTCTGAGCTGCGCATTCATGGAGTTCCCTTTCAAGAAGGAGAAAACCTGAAGACCGTCTTTAACACTCTCTGTTTTGCACTTAACATCACACCGGCCCTTAAATTAAGTAGCATTCACCGAATCCGACGACGTACCGAAAATAACACCACAGTTGACCCGGCCATAATAATAAAAATGGAACACGTGACCGACAAGATTGAATTACAACGGCGAATCGGACAATTTCGCCGCGAACATAAAAAACAGCTGTGTCTACAGCAGTTGGGCTTTGACTCTCAGGTCCCATTCTACTTGAATGAACAGCTGACTCGTTACAACTACGAAATTTTTAAGGCAGCAATGGGCATAAAAAAACGAAAGCTTCTTTCAGCTGTTTTTTGTCGCCGAGTCTTTGTTTTCATTAAGGTATCTACAAACGCTGAGCCCGTTCGAGTTATCAACACAAAAGAGCTTGCGTTGTTGGAGGCGAATCAGAATCAAAATGCTTCACAAAATAATTTATTTCGCTAAATGTCTCCTTAGTTTATTTTATGTATTTGTTAGCATATGTTTTCTATTCTTAATTTTATTTCTTAAGTGTAATTGTTTATTTATGTATCACCATGTATTTAATTGTCCGCGGGTGCTCTTAATTAGAATAAGGATCTTCAAAAATTGATTTAAATGGCTAATAGCATAACATATTCCAAAACAAACAGCAAGACAATGGTTGAGCTTCTTTGTAAAAAAAACAAATGGCCTGAAAGTATGTCATATAATTGCCCAGAGTTTGACCAAAAAGATAGAGGATGTTCGCGCACTTTGCGCGTTTTTATGAAATTTGTTGAATAGTGTAAGGCGGGAGCGGGAGCGCAATAAAGTTTTGATCGCTCTCGCGAATTCGCCCCGTCTCTCGCCCCCTTCGTTAAGTTAGGCTTAAGCGTTTTTATATTGAAATTAAAGAGTTAGTTGTTATATGAACTTCATTGCGCAAACTCCCTTTCGTCGTCCAAATAAATTGTAAATTCTTCCCTGCAATCACACGTTTTCGCGTTTATAATACAAAATAGTATTAAATTTTCATGGTGTCCCCGACGTGATTAGCAGTGGAACTCGAATTATTGTTTTTTTTGGTGAAACAAACAAATTAAAAATCAAACAAATCGCGCCGGCCCCTTTTTTTTTAAACATTAAAGTGATCTGTTGCCGCTGATTTAATTCGTCGTTGCTGCCGTTGTTGTTGTTGCCGCCTCTTGTCGCCTGTTGCTGCCGATTTAATTCGTCGTTGCTGCCGCTGGAAAATTTTGACCGCTGCAGTTCTCAACCGCCGTTATCGCCAAATTCACCGCTTTAATCCCCTACGCACAGGAAGGAAGTCATATGGATTCGAAGAGGGAAGTTACCGACGAATGTGAATCGTCCCACCAGGTATAGAGTGCTAAAAGTTGAAAGTTAATCTGTGGCGTGTCGTAAATTGTTTTTTTGGCCCATCTTTCAACTTTTTGCATTCGTGTGAAAAATTCGGTAGATAGCGAGCATTCTAACCAAGAAATAAATAAAACTTGCATGCACTAACGATTATAATTCTGATACATACATCCATACATACATATATACATATTTCGAATTATAAATACATATATGCATAAGTGAATCGCTTTGGACCAAAATCAAATAAATATTAGTCGGCATCCTGGTTGTTTAAAAAACAAAATTCCCCCATTTCTCGTAGTAGTGAACACCAATTATAGCTTTGCAAAAAATCAAAGGGGTAAAAGTTGAGAATTGTGAAAAGTTCTAATTCCAGAATTAAATCCTTCTGCCGCGCATTTTTCTCAAATTTCCCTCGCTTTTCGCCATTTCCTGCGCCTTTAGGCGTCAGGTTTATATATTCGTTGCCCTTAGTTATCGGTCAGTGCATCATTCTCCGTTAGCATTGCGTTGAGCGCCGCCAGCCGTACACACATACACACACACACAGACAGCGCAGCCCGTTCTTTCGAGTTCTCTTTCGTCGTTTTCGTTTTCGATCGCTAGAACGGTGAAGGCGTTGCCGTTGCCTAAACGCTTGTTCGTTTTTTGGTGTTTGAGCTTGGCGTGTGCTCCCCTACACTACGTGCGCTCGGCATATTATAATTATTAAATTGTTAAAATAAATTAATTCATTTAAATAACTCCCCCACACTGCTTGCATTCAGCTTATTCCTCTCGTTGGTTATTATTAAATTTATTTAATTTTATAATAATTTATATACAAAAAAAAAAAATTAAATTTAAAACTCTTCGATACCAAAACAAACAAGACAAAAATAAAATGCCGAAAACAGAAAGTAGCAACAAGGAAATCGAAGAGTTAAAAAACCAACGAGATGGGTATATGAGGAGTATAGCGCGAACGCAAAGATTTTTAAATGAGGGTCGATTCTCTTTAAATGCGGTTGAGTTAGAATGTCGATTAGAAATGCTAAATACGCACATTGAAAATGCTTCGCTTATACAAAACAAAATCGAAGCGAAAGATGGAGATGATGTGTACCGCGAAGAGTTCGAAGAGACAGCAATTATAGCAAAATCGTTGCTAATTTCCCTAATTTCCGAAGCAAAGCGCAAGAGCGTTGACAATTCTGCTCTGCCGGCAACGCGCACACCCCAATGCCGTTTGCCAAGCGTCGCTCTTCCAACTTTCAGCGGAAAACATTCCGAATTTAAAAATTTTATAAGCCTTTTCGAAACGTTCGTTGACAAAGATGACACGCTGCACGATATCGAAAAATTTAACCATCTAATATCGTGTTTGGCTGGAGACGCGCTAGGAACAGTCAGGGCATTCCAAGTTACCGCGCATAATTATCCAAAAGCCCTGGCTAGCCTAAGGCGGGTGTACGATAATGATTGTTTGATTTTCTTTGACAATATATCGACACTATTTAATCTGCCAAAGATTTCCCAGCCATCAGCTACAGCCTTGAGAAACCTGATCGACACAGTCACAGCGCTGTACGATTCTCTTTTGTCCATTGGGGATGACAAACGTATTACGAATGCCATCCTCATCCATCTAGTAATGGGCAAAGTCGATGCAGGAACTAAAAGAAAATGGGAAGAACAGTTAGATTATACCTCGCTTCCTCTTTGGAGCGAGTGTGAGTCAGCCCTGAACAAGCGCTATCAGCATATGGTTGCCGAAGAAGCGTGTAAGCCAAAAGTCAGCAGAGCCAGGATTATCCTAAGAAGAATGGAAACAGGAGTTTTTCGTTTGTTGCTGCCATGGACGACCCCGAAGTGTGTGTGTTTTGCAACTCAGCAGAACATCAAGTCGGAAATTGCACTGCTTTTGCTGCCCTAACAGTTCAGCAAAGATTCGATTTCGCAAAGAAGGCTCCCTTATGCATTAACTGCCTCCGTAAGGGACACACGGTAAAAAGATGCAAATCGAAAAGATGCAGGGTGTGTAAGTCATCACACCACACATTGCTGCACATTTATTCGCCATCAAATCTCGCGTTGCCACCTCCTCCTCAGCCCACGCTCTTGCAGAATAATCCATCCACTTCGCATGTTTTGCATGCGACTGCATCGGATAGAGTTATTCTTGCCACAGCCATCGTAAGCGTCCAAACAAAAAGTGGCGAATTAGTTTTGGCTCGAGCGTTGCTCGATTCTGGTTCGCAAGTAAATTTTGTGACCGATGAGCTCGCTCAGAGACTCCAGATTAAGAGAGAGGACGTGTGTTTGAGCTTGCGGGGCATTGGTGGAACTAATGCTCAAGCAACCAAGAAAATACACACGTTGGTCAAGTCGCGAGTGGGTAGCAGTCAATTGTCGTCCGAATTTTACATATTAAAAAATATTTCTGGTTATCATCCGGATTAAACGGTGAACACCAGCGGCTGGAGGGTGCCTGAAAATATTCAATTGGCAGATCCATTCTTCTTCAAGCCCCAAAAAATAGATATGCTCATTGGCGCAGACTCGTTCTTTGAACTATTGTCAGTCGGCCAGATAAAGCAAGGGCCTGAGTTTCCCATTTTGCAGAAAACAGTTCTCGGCTGGATAGTGTCAGGGAGATGTGCCTCAGAAAAAATAAAAAATTCTGAAAAGTTGGTACATCTCAGCTGCCAGGAGGAAGTGTTGGATTCAATAGACACAACCCTGCAGAAATTTTGGTCTGTGGAGGACTTGCCGCCCAAGGCCAAGGTCCACACTCTTGAGCAGCAACTTTGTGAGCAACACTTTGAGAAAAATACTCAAAGATTGTCGTCCTGGAGATTTTCGGTTCGTCTGCCGTTCAAATCTGACCCAAACACTCTTGGTTTATCATATGAAGTTGCGAAACGTAGATTTTTGTCGCTTGAAAGAAGATTATCCAAAGATCCTTCTTTAAAAAAGATGTATCTGGAATTCATGGAAGAATATGAAGCCATGGGTCACATGTCCTCCACAAACGATAAAATTCCAGACAGTCCGCACTATTTTATTCCGCACCAATGCGTGCTGCGACCTCAAAGCACCTCAACAAAGTTGAGAGTGGTATTCGACGCCTCGAGTCGTACATCGACGCAGGTCGCGTTGAATGACATCTTGATGGTTGGCCCTACCATTCAAGAGGAGCTGTATTCGACCCTTCTTCGGTTCAGACTGCACAAGTTTGCGCTTGCAGCAGACGTAAAGAAGATGTATCGTCAAGTAATGGTTGACGAAGCTGACCGAAACTTTCAGCTCATAGTGTGGAGACGAGATCCATCTGAGTCTCTAAAAATCTTCAAGCTGAACACCGTAACGTATGGAACTTCGCCAGCACCCTATCTGGCGATTCGGTGTTTAATGCGACTTGGAGAGATCGCGCAGGATTCGTGTCCAAAAGCCGCCAAGGTCATTCAGAATTTGTTGACTGGCGCCAGATGCGTTGAGGACCTGTTAAGCCTTCGGGACGAAGTTTCTCAGGTATTGCAAGAGGCAGGATTTGAATTGGCATAGTGGTTTTCTAACTGCCCAGAGTTGTCCGCATCTGAAAGGGCTGTCATGCCGCTAACGGCAGACTCAGACGTAACTAAAACCCTTGGCGTGGTTTGGTTACCGGGTAAAGATTATTTTAAATTTCGGTTGGATGATTCTTTCCTGGATCTTCGTGCGACATATTTAATTTTATTTATTTTATAAGTCATCCCAATGCTACAAGCTTCGAGCTTATTATTAATGCGCTAGTCACAAAAAACGTTTCAATTAAGGTAAACATATTTAAACTTATTAGCTAATACAGTACTTATACTTAATATTTAATATTTAGGTCGCTTTAAATTTATTAGTTTTGGTTATTATGAAATAATTTTTAAGGGTTTAAAGGATTTTAACTTTTAAGGTGTGAGATCAATTTTAATTTAAAATGCGTTGTGCTGCTTATATTTTTGATGCTATTAGGTAGCTGATTCCATAGTCGAATAGAATATACAAAAAATTGTCTTTCTGATAGCAGAGACCTGTGCCTGACTGAAGTGATATTGTTTACCCTTCGTGATGTTGTAAATTGTAATTTTTCGTATAAGTAGGATGGTTCTTTATGAATAATAATTTTGTGTAGGAGAAGTAGTACTCTAAGGTTTATCCAATCCATTAAGCTAAGGTCAAAGATTTTATATGTAAAGTTGGAAACATGGTCCGCCCTCCGTAAATCAAAGACAAAACGAGCGACATTGTTCACAGCTACTCTAAGTTTATTCAGGCTGCATGAGTCACAGTTTGCAAAGACTTCTAATCCATAGAAAAGTTGTGGAATTATACAGGTTTTTGCAATTAGTAGACGGATGTTTGTGGGAAGAAAACGTTTTGATATTGACAGAGATCTTAGTGTGCCATAGGTCTTACCCACTGCCCTTGAAATATGGTCATTCCAGGACAGTGTTCTGTTAAAAATAAATCCTAGGTTGGGTGCATTATCCACGTATCTTAGAAAACTATTATTAATACTTAAAGGTAGTATGTTTTCAATTTTAATTTGCTTTTTGTGGATGACCAGACACATGGATTTTGCAGCGTTCAGACCTAGGCCATTGCCTTTTGCCCACTCACTAACACGGACAAGTTCACTATTACAGACAGTTACACACTCATGAATCCTATTAAGAGGACGAGTAACATACATCTGGACGTCATCAGCGTACATATGAATATCACAGTTAGATATGAAATTAGGAAGGTCATTGATATATAACGTACATAACAGAGGACCAAGAACAGAACCTTGCGGAACACCACGGTTAAGGAACACAAACGAGGATAATATGTTAGACAATACAACTGATTGGCGACGATTGCTCAGGTACGAAGTCATTAGCTTAATTGCAGTGGTTGAAAAATTATATAAATTTTTTAATTTCGCACATAAAATATTGTGATTTACTGTGTCGAATGCCTTACTATAATCAAGTAAAACTAAGAATGTCACATTGGAAGAATCTATTTGTTCTCGTATATCCTCTGCTATTTTTAAAATGGCGGAAGTGCAGCTCCTGTGTCTTCTAAAGCCAGATTGTTTATCATTGAGCACTTTATTGTCTATTATAAAGTTATTTATTTGTGCCGCCATTAGGTTTTCGAAAATTTTGGACAGGTATGGGAGAATTGATATGGGCCTATATTCTTTATTTTTCTTTGGAATTGGGTGAATCTTGGCAACTTTCCAGCTGTCTGGAAACACGGATGTCATGATCGCAGTATTTAAAATGTGGGTGAGAAATACAAGTATTCGTGGGAGTAAAATCTTTATAAATTTTGGGTTAACATCGTCCAATCCGGTAGCATGCGATTTAATTTTAAGAATACATTCAAGGACATCACATTGACTCACACACACAAACCTAAATCTATTATCACATATATTTTCAGGTACTTGTTGTTGGTTAAGGTATATCCTATCAGTGACTTCAGGTACATTGCATTCCGTGAACTGTCGATTCAAGGCATCTACATCTACATCTTCTAAAAGGCTAGTTTTTGCTCTCGATATTCCTAAATTTTTTATTACCTTCCATGTTTCGGTCGATGATTTTGTATTATAAAACTTGCGACTGTAAAAGTTAGATTTGGCCGAATCGATTAAGTTTGTCACATTCTTTCGTAGCATTTTAAAAGTGGTACACAGTACTGGAGTCTTGTATCGTTTCCACTTGTTTTATGCCTCGTTGCGCTTTTTGATGGCTGTCTTGATTTCAGAGTTAAACCATGGTTTTCCGGATGCCCGGAGGATTTTACTTCGTACCGGCACAAATTCGTTATAAAGGTAGCTGATATTATTTTGAAAAAAGGTCACTTGTTGGTCTACTGATGGTAAACTATAAATATCGATCCAATTGCACAAATCAAATTCCGCGCCTAGATGGTCATAGTCTATATTTTTAAAGTCCCTAAATATTATTGTTTTGTCAAGAACTGGCAAGTCATAAAAGTTATATGTCAAGAAGATTAGGTCATGTTTAGAGAAGGACGGCACAATCAATTGGTCATAGATAACTACTTTTCCAATGTTGGTCACAAAAAATAAATCTAACAGTGTGTTGCGCGATTTGGTAAAATGTGTTGGAAAGGATGAGTTCACCAGGTTGATTCCTAGTGATTCAATGCTATTTTTCAGATGGGTTTCTCTTAGGACATCACTATTGAAATCACCTGCTAAGATGATATTACAGTAATTAACAGAGATATTTGACAGCAAATTGACGAGATCATCGTAGTTGACATTAAAATGAGGGCGATAAGTACACCCAATTAATATTTTTTCAGATTTATTCCGGCTGCTAATTTCTAGAAATACATATTCTATTGCACTGTTCTCGGGATGTTTACATATGGACTTGGTAGCTAATTTATTGCTGACATAAATTGCGACTCCTCCCCCGTGACTGTCACGATCTGCTCAAAAAAACGAAACATACTGTCGGTGACTGCCCGACTTTTCGATCTGCTTGGCCTATTGTGTCTTCTAGTGACTAGGGCAAAAATGTTGTTGCAGGAACTGTGGCTTCGAAACTGCAGACATCTTGGGAAGCGTTTAAGGGAACGCTGTTGCAGCTGCCCAAGATCAAGGTATCGCTGTTCGTTCATACAGACGCCAAAGTCCCGGCAGAAATACATGGTTTCGCTGACGCTTCCATGCGAGCATATGGAGCGTGCATCTACGTTCGCACTAGTACCGCTGAAGGTTTAAAAGTATCTTTATTGACAGCAAAATCCAAAGTAGCTCCCCTCAAGACGAAAACTTTGCCCCGCCTTGAGTTGTGCGCAGCTCACCTTCTTGCGGATCTTTATAATCGTGTAAGACCATTGCTTAATTTTCCGATCACAAAGGTATTCCTATGGACGGACTCGGAGATCACTCTGCATTGGATCAAAACGCATCCGTCGTCGTTGTCGGTTTTCGTCTCAAACCGAGTTGCAGAGATCCAAGAGTGGTCGGAAAAAGCAATTTGGCGACATGTTCCCACGAAAGTAAACCCAGCGGACATCGTGTCACGGGGATGTGACGTTGAGGAACTCACAGCTTCCATTTGGTTCGCTGGCCCGTCGTTTTTGCTTGATGCTGAAAAGGATTGGCCTGTAAATCGACACTTTGAAGTACCTGCTGATGTCGTGTCGACGGAATTACGCAAGTCAGCGTTGGCGCTTATGGTAATTCCAGAGCCCAACTATGTGCTTCAGAAAATAGAGTCTTTTTCGTCGCACATAAGGCTTCTAAGAGTTTTCGTGTGGGTCTTCGGTTTATTCAAAGGTGCAAAAAAGTGTCGCAGCCCTTTGGAAAAAGTATTACTCCAAGAGAACTGAATTTTACGTTCGAGAAAATAGTGGAAGTGATCCAATCTCACGAGTTCAGTGACGACATAGGCAAAATTGTTATCGAAAGGCTCACAGTTTGTTAAAACCTACGTGTCCTATTTGCACGTTACAAATTGTCATGCTGGCCCTCGAGCTCTTGTAAGTCTGTTGCGAGAAAAGATATGGTTGGTTAATGCGCAGGAAGTTTGCCGCAGAACAGTTCGTTCTTGCATTCGTTGCTTTCGGTGCAAGCCGCAACTCTTGACGCAAATCATGGGGAACTTGCCATCGGACAGACTTCGAGCTCTCCGCCCTTTTAATATCTGTGGTGTTGATTTTTGTGGCCCATTCAACACAACGTATCGTATCCGTGGTAAGCCACCGTACAAATCATACGTGGCATTGTTTGTATGTTTTGCGTCCAAAGCGGTCCACTTAGAGTTAGTGTCCGACCTCACCACTGATGTGTTTTTGTTGGCATTCCAAAGGTTCGTGAGTCGACGCGGGATTCCGGAGAAGGTGTGGTGCAACAACGCGACGAACTTCGTCGGAGCCGATCGCCACATGAGAGAGTTCCGGGCCCGTCTGGAGGAGCAGGGGGGCAGTATCGCAACATTCGCGTCAAGAAAAGGATGCGAGTTTGCGTTCATACCGCCCAGAGCACCTCACTTCGGCGGACTTTGGGAGGCAGGTGTGAAGTCTGCAAAGCACCTGTTCCTTCGGACGGTCGGCGAAGACATACTGACCGCGGAGGAGCTCGGAACTCTCCTCACCAGCGTGGAGGCCGTTCTCAACTCCAGGCCCCTCGGAGCGATCAGCACGGATCCCAACGACGGCGAAGCTTTAAGGCCAGGCCATCTCCTGATCGGCGGGCCCCTCCTAGCTCCACCCTCAGCAGCGCTCCCGGACCAAGTCAGCCCATACTGCTTGCGACGATGGCGCAGTGTCTCGTCTCTCAGGCACAGGTTTTGGCAGCGATGGTCCCGGGAGTACGTCTCGAGCCTCCAGGCGAAGAACAAGTGGCACCAGGAGGTTCCTAACATCGACGTGGGAGTTCTTGTCGTCGTCGCCGAGGAAAATCTTCCGCCGCAGCAGTGGATGATCGGGCGGATCGTGGCGGTGCACGTCGGCGCTGACGGCAAGGTCCGAGTGGCGGACGTAAAGAACAAGGATGGGACGTATCGGCGAGCGGTCCATAGGCTGGCGGTGTTGCCTGTGGCATGCTGAAGACGACGGTCCTTCAGAGGGGGCGGTGTTCGCGCACTTGGCGCGTTTTAATGAAATTTGTTGAATAGTGTAAGGCGGGAGCGGGAGCGCAATAAAGTTTTGATCGCTCTCGCGAATTCGCCCCGTCTCTCGCCCCCTTCGTTAAGTTAGGCTTAAGCGTTTTATATTGAAATTAAAGAGTTAGTTGTTATATGAACTTCATTGCGCAAACTCCCTTTCGTCGTCCAAATAAATCGTAAATTTTTCCCTGCAATCACACGTTTTCGAGTTTATAATACAAAATAGTATTCAATTTTCAGTGCGCAAGATGAGGATTTGAAGACACAGCGACAGCCTCTGTAGATTGCGAAGGACATGAGTAACAGACAGTGGTTATTCTGCGACTGATTTTATTGAACAAACTTAACGGTATTTATAGGTACAAAAGTCATTATGTAAAGAAAATATGTAGAAAGGGAAAATGACATTACAGCTATTCGTCGTAACTCGCAGTGGGTCAAAGTGCTAAATGCTGCGCTAATCAAAGTTATTGCTCGTCGCCAGATTGATGACTGTTAAACAAACTGACGGGCTGGCTGTAGAATTGCGGTTTTAACAGAAAGTGTTATGATATATGATTCTTGTTCGACATTTGTAAATGCGATAATAATTATATAATGTAGGTTGATGAGTCTTAACATTCTCCTGGCCGTTGAACATTCTCCTACCATCGCTTATGTCGAGGCTAAAATTGCGTGATGATGGTGCTGGATGCGTAAGCTAGCGTTTTCCTTGCGGTGTAAAGTTTATTCTTTGGAGTTCCAGATAATGCATCCCTTCCGGATGATGCACGCGATTATTAGCAAGACTGATTTGGCTAAGGCATCTTAGGCAGCAATTGGATAATGCTGCACCTGACTTAGTTGATAAGGCAGGACTTGGTGGTAGGTTGTCCAACTCGTTGTAGGTCTAGTCGGTTGGTTTGCTCTTGACAATTGAGATTTCCGTGGATGTTGGGTTTATATAATGGTTTATATTTCCAAAGCGACTAAAAGTGGAATGTAACTCTCTTGTAATCGTACCTACCGTCCTTATGCTGATATTGACATTTTGCGCAGTGCAGCCAGGTGCAAAAGAAAGCAATCCTGTTCCCTCTTTGTGTATTGTTGAGGCCCGGCCGTTGCAGACTGATTGAAGATCCATTGAGTAACGTGTTGCATAGATCAACTTGTTTGGCTGTGAGGTTATTATAAAAAGCATATCGGACTAAGAATCAACGACTTCGCAACGTGGTGTGGATTTATTGTTGAATAGTTCATATTAAGTGAATGAAGCAGAGGTGAACATTGACGGGTACAGTTAAGCATCCTTGAAACTCTTACTCAGTCAAACTCATGAATTGATCCCGGTGAGCATTGACTACGATGTTGCTTGACCGCAGTTTGAATAAGGTCCATTCTCTGGAATTCCATGTTGGGATGGAGATGATGCTGTACACTTCTTGCGACGTTGTGGTAACGTGTTTGTTGTCGTACTCTCTGCTCGCATGATTCTGTATAGTTCAATCGCATGTTCTGTTGATACTGAAAGCATTTGATCTGGTGCTAAATGGTCTCTAATTTGGTCGAGTTGCTCTCTCAGTTGTTTTGAAGAAACTAATGCGGGATTTATTGTCCGATGGCGGATGTCTGTTAGAAAGTTTGTTCTGTCTGTTTGAATCCGCTGCAGACTGGTGGTTAATAACGTCAGATGGGCTGGCAACGCTATTTTACTTGCGCAAGGTGTGCCCATTGATACCTTCCATTCTCCTGCTTGATAGCGGAAATATGACGCTCCAAGTTTTTCAGTCGAACATCCGTGGCTGACTTATACCTTTTTATTACGTTAATGGTCGAGTCCAAAATTTATGTTTGCTTTTTTAACAATTCCATTAAAAACCCTTCGCTCCTTTCAACCTTGGCTATTGTTTTGGCCATATTCTCAGCATAATTTGAGTCCAGTACTCCAATCAATGTGTTTGCTATCTAGCCAATTCCATTACATGGTAATCTGCGTTGTCGTGAGTGGTGCATAAGTTCACTTCCTTATTGCAATTCTGTGAACACCTGTCGGAAATGTCCTACGATTGCTCCGCATGCTTGCTTATTATCAAGTTCTGGGCACATTTGGGCCAGATGAACAATCTTGGAGCCCAAGACTTGCATGTCACTGTGGTATGGACTTAAGTCGTTGCCCATAGAATATTCCAGGGTGGTTTGTAAATCGCGTAATATTGGCAGTCTGCGCCAGTGCTAGTGGCAGGAATAACAGCAGCGCCAGTAGGGTTAAGACTGTGGTGTCCATCACTACTTTTTTTTTGACGTATAGGGGGTTTATCCATTTCCAGACGTAATTCAGTTTTGGACCTTTGACGCTTGCCAACCGAGAGATGGGTGTCTTAAATATCCCAGATGCCGTTTTTACATCAACCACTCGAATGCGGTTATCAGCACCTTGATAAGTTTTAATTATTCGTCCTAGTGGCCAATTTATTACTGGTAAATATTTTTTTTTACCAGCACAATTAGTCCTTCCCTGACGTTCTCTGCTTCTGTCTTCCATTTTTGAGGAGCCTGAAGTTCTTGTAAGTACTCGGCTGACAATTGATTCCAGAATAAATGCTTCAGCCTGGATACCAATTCCCAGCGCTAGTAATGTCAGGGGCTGCTATGTGGGATCATTTGATATCGGTAAAATTGGTCGTGTGTTGTGAGGAGTCGTAAAACTCCCCACCAATCTCAAGGCAGGAGAGCCCCTAGCAACAGCAAAGGCAGCGAGAATGCGGCAGACCCCAAGGGCATCCAGGTCCACCGGTAAATACTGGACCTTGGACCCGGCCAAAGCGGAGAGACCGTGAAATAACGGTGCCGCGCTGGACCTTGGACCCACGCCGCCAAAGGGCAATGAGGTCGTACGGTAAAGCCGTGGACTTTGAACCGGCGCAAAGAGGATGCACCGTGAACTAACGGGACACCCTTGGACATTGGACCCTAGCGAGCCGTGTGCAAAAAGTTAAATAACGGGACCACGCCGCAGCCTATAAAAGGGAGGCGCAGGCGCAGCTCGGGACAGTCAACCGAGATACGTGAGCGAAAGTACAAGTGAGACAAGAAAACCAGATATCAAGATTCAAGTGCGAGGATTCAATCGAGTGCGTGACCGTGAGAGTACCGAGCAACCGAGTGCTCAACGCCCAGATCAAGATACCAGAGTCAAGACGCTAGGCCAAGGCTGAGACTGCAACGGTGAGATCTGCAGGAAACAGAGATTGGAGTGGGGACGAGTGCTGGACAGGAGCAGAGTCGAGAGAAGTACGAGCTACCGGCAGGGTAAGCGCGGATCAAGAGTGTGTGCCAGGCGTCGGGGTTACGGTGGACTGACGTTAAGGCTGAATCCTCGGATTTGACCTGTCGGGTCATTTGTTTCTCAGGCTAGAGCCAGACCGACCTCAGGGAACACGACGAAACAGGTGGTCCCAGGATCATTTTGTTCGGACCCGAAAGGAAGGTTGTGCAGACTTTTGAGTCCTACGAGCCGGGTGGATCTGGTGATACGCCGTTGGAGAACGACGCCGCAGGAGTAAAGTGCACGAAGAGATACGAGAGCAGCGACGCCGTCGAGGAGCGCCGCCGAGAAACGCACGAGGTGAATCTTGAGCCGAGGAAGGCAGGTCGCCGACCAGGCAAGCCGCAACAGCCAGCTGACGTAGAACCCAATTCCAGCGAAAAGAAAACTTAATAAAGTTTTCCGACTTGTCCCAATCGGATATCACTGCATTTTCTTGGGTCACGGGCAGTCACGTAATACAAATTTGGTGGGACGAACACACAATATCTCTAAGCTAGCCGCGGCGTTTACGTAGCGATCAAACAGTTGAAAACGGTTCGTTACATCTGGCGCCCAACGTGATTGTCCCGATCAAGAAAGCAGATAGAAGATGGACAAGTCGTGGCTGTATGCCCTCAAAAGGGATGACTTTCCCGCCATCGCAGCCGCCCTTGGAATCGGGCTAGAGGGTCTCGTGGATGACATGAGAAAAGCACTGTCGGAGTTCATAGACCGCACAACCAAAGAACCGGAGACAGTTGCCATCCTCGAAGCGTTGGAAAGCGATTACGGAAAGAAGACTCCCGAGATGAAAATCACGAGCGCAGAAGGCTTGGTGAGCAGTTTGGACGTCCAAAGCAACCAGGAGCGACGAAACTCCACTCAAAGGGAGAACAGTCGGGAAAGGCAGGAGGACTCCTATCGAAGGAAGGACAGGGCAAGCTAGAAGTGCCGGACTATGCCAAGGTGGCGAAGCAGGTACGAGAGTGGACCTTCAAGTACGACGGCCACGACAAACCCCTGGAGTTCCTAGAACAAGTAGAGTGGTCAGCGGTGACGTACGGGCTCAACGCCGATCTAATCCCCAGAGCGATGCCGGAACTCCTGCAGGGAAGAGCCCTCAAATGGTTTATCGCCAACAACAGATTCTGGGAGACATGGGCAGACTTTTCCCGGAGCTTCAAGGAATTCTTCCTGCCCAGGGGCTTCATGGTGGAGCTAGCCGATCAGGTCAGGCAGAGGAAACAAGCCTTCAATGAGTCCTTTAAAGACTACATGGTAGACATGCAGACCTTGATGCGGCCCCTGGATATGTCCCGAGAAGAGGTCCTGCAGAGGATAATAGAAAACAGCACACCGGCGTTGCGGATATTCATTCGCCCGTACGAGTGCAGGGACCTGGACGCCTTGATGGCACTGGCAGACGACTTCGAGGAGTTGGACCAGCAAAGGAGGGAGTTCGAGGAGGCCATAATCCCACAGACCAGGATGCACCCCGTACCCGCAAGAAGAGAGTTCCAACACCCGGTAGCTGCAGGACGGGAATTCGAACACCCGGGAACAGCACGAAGAGAGTTCGCGCACCCAGCAGCCACTCGAAGGGAGCAAGGAGCAGTCTGCAGAATGTGCCAAGACGGCACAGATGATCCCCGGAGGCGAGGTCCACAGGACCAAAGGACAGAGGGAAGGAGAGGATACGTCACAAACCCGGCAACAGCATGCCGAAGATGCGGAAGCCAAGAGCACTGGGCAACAGAGTGCCGAAACCGACCGGTGCTGTTCTGCTGGAAATGCGGGAAAATAGGCATAGTGACAAACAATTGCTGCCCGAGATCGGGAAATGCCCAGCGATCCCAGCCACCGAGGGGCAACTAGGGTTCGCGAGGCACTGCCCCTCAGATCTAATGGGCGACCTGAAGGCGGAAGAAATGCAACTGTCCGCCACAGTGCTCATAGCCGGGAAGAGGCTGAAGGCCACGGTGGACACCGGCGCCACGGCTAGTTTTATAAGCGAGGAGCTAGCGGACAGGTTGCAGGTGGCAGGACAGGTCAGGCCCACGAGGAGGAAAGTACGGATGGCAGACGGACGGTGCGGGAGCATCACATCGCAGTTGGAAATAGGAATAGGACTCGGCACGAGAACTGTGGTAATACAGTTGCTGATCCTTCCTGGAATCATAGGTGCTAGGATGGAATTTCCTCACTACAATAGGAGCAAAAATGGAATGCGCTGGACTTCGGGTGGCAATACCACCAAGAAACAGGGAACAAAACTGCACAGAGGAAAGACTGTCCGTCGCGGTCACGGAAACGCCAAAAGAATTCACGGAAGAGGACGTAGCTGAATTCCTGAAAACAGAATTGGCAGATTTGGAGAATATACAAGGAACGTCGACCGTGGCTGTACACAAGATCACCATGAAAGATGATCAGCCGGTCAAACAAAGGTACTATCCCAAGGTCGACGAGCTACTCGAAAAAGGCTGCATAGAACCATCGAAAAGCCCCTACAGCTCACCAATCGTCATGGTCAGGAAGAAGACAGGGAAATGGAGGTTGTGCGTAGATTTCCGACAAATAAACGCAAAATCCGTTAAGGACGCGTTTCCGATGCCAATGATAAACTACATCCTGGACCAGCTGAGAGAAGCCAAGTACATCAGCAGCTTGGATCTAAAGGACGGGTACTGGCAGATACCCTTGGAGAAGGACAGCAGGCAGTACACAGCCTTCACAGTCCCGGGAAAAGGTCTATTCCAATGGAGAGTCATGCCATTCGGACTACACTCGGCATCGGAGACATTCCAAAGAGCGTTGGACCAGGTCATAGGGCCCGAGATGATGCCGCACGCTTTTGCGTATCAAGACGACATTATCGTCATCGGACGGACCATAAAGGAACATATGCAGAACCTAAAAGAGGTGTTCAGAAGACTGCGGGCAGCAAACCTGAAAGTAAATGCTGATAAGTGTAAATTCTTCAGGAAGGAGTTGCAATACTTAGGGCATCGAATCACAGACCAAGGCATTGGGACGGACCCGGAGAAGGTCTCGGCTATAGCTCAGCTGAAGCCACCGGCAAACGTTAAGGAGCTGCGCCAATATCTGGGGGTGGCATCATGGTATAGGCGATTCGTACCAGACTTTGCCACCATAGTACAGCCCTTGAACGCACTCCTCCGGAAGAAAGCAAAATGGGAATGGACGAACGATCACCAGCAAGCATTCGAAGCCGTCAAGGCCAGTCTAGTTGCTGATCCAATCCTAGCATGCCCCGATTTCAGCAAAACGTTTGTACTCCAAACAGACGCCAGCGATTACGGCCTCGGTGCTATTCTCACACAACATTCGGACCAGGGTGAGCGGGTGATTTCCTACTCCAGCCGATCCTTGAACGGGGCGGAAAGGAATTACTCTGCAACAGAAACAGAATGTTTAGCGATCGTGTGGGGCATCAGGAAATTAAAACCTTACCTGGAGGGCTACCACTTCAAAGTGATAACCGATCACATGGCCCTGAAGTGGTTGAATAGCATCGAGAGTCCGTCCGGCAGAATCGCGAGATGGGCGCTGGAGCTACAACAATACGATTTTGAAATCGCATACAGGAAGGGCCAGCTTAACATAGTAGCGGACGCCCTGTCACGGCAGCCGCTACCAGAAACGTGCCAAAGACTGGAAAATAAGGAAACCGATCTGCAAGAACGAGCACAATGCCCCTGGATAAAGGAAGTGCAAGGAAAGGTCACGCAGAATCCACAAAAATACCCCGATTATCTGATGGAAGCCAACCGGCTGTACCGACATATTCCACACAGGGCTGGCAACGAGGACGTAGTCGCCTGGAAGCTGTGCGTACCCACCGAGTCGAGAAAAAGGATCATCTCGGAAAATCACGACATGCCAACGGCCGGGCACCTGGGCAGTCGGAAAACGATTGCAAGAGTGGCAGCAAGATACCCCTGGCCGGGTATGCATCGAGACGTACCGAAATATGTGCGGAACTGTGAAAGCTGCATGAAATACAAGCCTAACCAACTCCAGGCAGCCGGAAAAATGCTAACACAAATTCCGGAGGAGCCATGGGCTACGGTATGGTCCCCTGCCACGGTCAAAACACGGGAATTCGATGCTACTAGTCTTGGTGGATCGATTCTTAAAGTGGACCGAAATCGTGCCCATGCGAAGGGCAACCACGGAAACCCTTCAAAAGGCCATCAGAGAACGAATAATTTCGCGATACGGAGTACCTAAAATAATGATAGCCGACAACGGCGTACAGTTCACAAGCAGAGCGTTCAAGAAGTTCATGGAGGAACTGGGTGTCCGACACTAGTTTACAGCACCGTACATGCCACAAGAAAACCCGACGGAGAGAACCAACAGGACCGTGAAAACAATGATCGCGCAATTCTCCGGGGCCGATCAGAGGACGTGGGATGAAAAATGGCCAGAATTGCAGTTGGCCATGAATACAAGTGTGGCGGAAACAACTGGCTATTCGCCAGCGTTTATCACGCAGGGTAGAGAGCCGAGACTCCCAAACGCGCTGTATGACGAGCAGACAACCGGAACAGGAAAAGAAACACAAACACCCACGGAAAACGCACAAAAATTAAAGGAAATCTTCGAGTTGGTCAGGAGAAACATGGAAAGGGCGGCGCAGGATCAGGCGCGTCACTACAATCTCCGAAGGCGACCATGGAAGCCGAAGGTTGGGGACAAGGTCTGGGTCAAGGAGCACCACCTGTCCAAGGCAGTAGAGGGCTTCGCGGCGAAACTGGCCCCAAAATTCGATGGGCCGTTTAAAATTACAAAGTTCACCTCGCCTGTGATCTGCAAGGTACGGCACGAGGAAAGCGGCAGGGAAAAAACAGCACACATAAGCGACCTAAAGCCCGGGAGTGAACAAAGTGGAACGACCACGACATCGAAGGAACACTGTGCTTTCCATTAGCGGGAAAAGAGAGAGGACGATACGGTGTATCGAAACGGGCACAACACATGGAACACACACGGATACACGAGCACACACACACAACCAGGAGCGCGAGAGCGGGTCAGAGGAGGGTCAAAACCGCGATTACCGTTACCGGCTGACGCACACCGATGCAATTCCGTACGAAGCGTACACGGAGGTCAAGTCCCGTTACCGGTACAAGCCCTGCGGAATAACGGAACAGGAGCGCGGCGGAAAAACAGAGGTTACGCGGAGAGTAGAGCAGAGCGGATCTGCCTATTCGAAATTTTCACAAGAAGGAGCAACATGGAGGCAGCAGCAACACGCACCACCCAATCCGAGGCACGTGGAGCCGGCGTCGGGGAACAGCCCGCAGAGACATGGAGGCAGGACCCCGAATCCTACCTCCAGCTGTGCGCGTCACCCCTGGCGTCGCGCTCTCCGTCGCCGGCGGAAAGTGGAGAAGACCGCGGCGAGATTCCCGATGTGGATCTGGAGGACGACGCGGAAGAGGAGGCGCGGATACCGGACGACGCTGGTTCCGTGGTGTCGCTCTCATCGGACGACGATGACGAGACCGGGGGGGCGTTGGACTCGGTCACCCCGGAGGTGTCCTCGGACGAAGAGGATCACCTGCGACGAGAGGAGCGGGTGAGGCTCAAAGCCTACCGCATCGAGATGGCGCGGCAAGGGAAGGGCTACATCCCGCTCGGGATGGCGCCACCCACGAATCGCCCGAGGGACTTTCGGCAGATGTTCCTGGAGCGCCGGATCACTCACGCCCGGATGGTGGGGCAAATGAGGCGGAGGGCGGCCACCGAGACCGCGTTTCTGAGGCTGCTCAAGACGGCCGAGGAGGAGGAGGCCCGCCTATGGGAGCCTTAGCCACCGCCACCGCCGGCATGACCAGCACCGCCGCCGCCACCGCCAACGCCACCGCCACCACCGCCAACGCCACCGCCGCCACCACCACCGGCGACACCGCCCTCACCACCGCTGCAGGAGCAGCAGGAGGCATGCCGGATCGCGGAGGAGCGACGGGTGGTCGAGGCAGAGGGCAGGACGTGGCACGAAGCGGTCGTGACGTGGAGATGGCCGGTACAGGAGTGCAGGAAGAGGACGGCAGGTGAGGACGTGGTCCTGGAGAAGACGGCGTGGGAGTGGCCCACACCGGCACCAAAAGTCGCGCGGCAATACTCGTGCCCCGAGGCTCGTGCCCCACCGGAGAGGCCGGAGCTGCAGCGGCAGCATTCTGCGAGCGGCGAGCCGTGGACGCCGATCGCGGAGGAGGAGTGGCCACCGAGCGTGGCAACGGAGGCACGACGGCAGCGAGGGAGAGCGCGGCAGAAGCGATGGGCCAAGTTGGTCATCGCTAACGGGGCCCGGTACCGGATCAAGGTGTCCGCGACCGGCGACGTCAACGTTTACCGCGCCAAATAAAGGAGCCCCAGATAGGGGCTAGAACGTAATAGAGAAGATATGTTCTGGGACAGGGGAGGGTACGCGCGGCAACATATGCGAAGGCGCAGCCAGCGCCAACAACAACCATAGCAACAACACCCAAGCAGTAGCTCCGACTGCAACACACCAACAAAAAGGGGTAACGACCTTTGCGACGGCCATGCCAGGAGCGGATCGAGGGGCGCGAAAGCCAGGCGCGCGGGCCGGCAAATACGACGCGAGGCCGCCGCAGGCGCGGGACACGGGGGCACTTGCAGCCGCAAGTTGTCTTCCGGGGCGCGCGGGGGCCAGGTTTCGCACCCCGGAGCATCCAGGGGCATTCATATATTCATCGCCATGGAGCTGCAAGGAGATGAAATGGTCAGATGGCTGAAAAACGGAGGAAAACAACAAAAAAAACACTTACCATTTCAAAGCAGCCACGCGGTAATGAAAAATCGGGATGGGGGCGCTGCGATAGCGGCGGTCGATTGATAGTGCGATCGATAGGGAACACGATATGGAAAATACTAGATTTTTCACAGTGGCCACACTATTGGTCACACTGCGAACTGGAATGGAAATGGCAACGCTGGACACGGAATATATGGAATTGGAGACATGGAAGTGGCAACGCCGCTCACCACGATCGATAAACGCAATTGTGAGTTGAAGCGGAGTTGCCAGACTGCGGAGAGAGAAGTGGTGAATTTAAACGTTGGAGTGGCACGGAAATTCAAAAATTCCGTCCGGAGGCGAAGATCAGCGACCAAGGAGGAGGAATCGTCGGAGAGAGAAACAAGGAGCAGGAACAAGGACGGCGCCGGGAGGGTCTATACGCGGGGGTCGAGATGCCTATAGGACACGGCTGAGGCTGGCATCGCTGCGATCCGACCGGTGGCCAAACGGCAGGAGAAAGGTATCAGCGAGGGTTAGAAGCGGTCGTCAAGATGCCTATAGGACACGGCTGAGATTGCGCCGCTGCGTCCGGACTGATGGCCAACAACAGGAGTAGGGAACCAGGAATCAGAGAGGACGAGGAGTACAACGAGGAAGCTGAGAGGCGTCGACGGAGTGCGCCGGGAGGAGAAAACACCTTCTTCAAAAATTTCCGAAGAAAGGGGGAGATGTGAGGAGTCGTAAAACTCCCCACAAATCTCGAGGCAGGAGAGCCCCTAGCAACAGCAAAGGCAGCGAGAATGCGGCAGACCCCAAGGGCATCCAGGTCCACCGGTAAATACTGGACCTTGGACCCGGCCAAAGCGGAGAGACCGTGAAATAACGGTGCCGCGCTGGACCTTGGACCCACGCCGCCAAAGGGCAATGAGGTCGTACGGTAAAGCCGTGGACTTTGAACCGGCGCAAAGAGGATGCACCGTGAACTAACGGGACACCCTTGGACATTGGACCCTAGCGAGCCGTGTGCAAAAAGTTAAATAACGGGACCACGCCGCAGCCTATAAAAGGGAGGCGCAGGCGCAGCTCGGGACAGTCAACCGAGATACGTGAGCGAAAGTACAAGTGAGACAAGAAAACCAGATATCAAGATTCAAGTGCGAGGATTCAATCGAGTGCGTGACCGTGAGAGTACCGAGCAACCGAGTGCTCAACGCCCAGATCAAGATACCAGAGTCAAGACGCTAGGCCAAGGCTGAGACTGCAACGGTGAGATCTGTAGGAAACAGAGATTGGAGTGGGGACCAGTGTTGGACAGGAGCAGAGTCGAGAGAAGGACGAGCTACCGGTAGGGTAAGCGCGGATCAAGAGTGTGTGCCAGGCGTCGGGGTTACGGTGGACTGACGTTAAGGCTGAATTCTCGGATTTGACCTGTCGGGACATTTGTTTCTCAGGCTAGAGCCAGACCGACCTCAGGAAACACGACGAAACAGGTGGTCCCAGGATCATTTTGGTCGGACCCGAAAGGAAGGTTGTGCAGACTTTTGAGTCCTACGAGCCGGGTGGATCTGGTGAGACGCCGTTGGAGAACGACGCCGCAGGAGTCCACAAGTAGCACGAAGAGATACGAGAGCAGCGACGCCGTCGAGGAGCGCCGCCGAGAAACGCACGAGGTGAATCTTGAGCCGAGGAAGGCAGGTCGCCGACCAGGCAAGCCGCAACAGCCAGCTGACGTAGAACCCAATTCCAGCGAAAAGAAAACTTAATAAAGTTTTCCGATTTGTCCCAATCGGATATCACTGCATTTTCTTGGGTCACGGGCAGTCACGTAATACAAATTTGGTGGGACGAACACACAATATCTCTGAGCTAGTCGCGGCGTTTACGTAGCGATCAAACAGTTGAAAACGTTACAGTGTTCAAAATTACTTCAACTCCGACTATTACTGTAGATAGTTCTTCAAACGTCAATGACGCGCTTGAGGTAGCTGTCAAAAGTTTGCCTCCTATAGGCCTCCGAATGATAGAGCTCGTGGCTACATTGACTTATAATTTGATTCATGGCCTTCTCCGTGAAGATTGTATTTTCCTGTTCCTAAAGCTGGTTGTTAGCACCAACAAAATTGGTTGCGTTATCGCAATGGATTGTCTGACATCTGCCGCGGCGGCTCAGAAATTTCCTTAAAACAGCTAAGAATTCGTTTGTGGTTAAATAGCTTACCAATCCAAGATGCACTGTCTTTGCGAGGAAGCAGCAAAAGACGACGAAGTATGCCTTGTCTGGTCTTTTTCTTCGGATTTTGTGATGAATCCAAAAGGGGCCACAATAGTCTACGCCGGACATTAAAAATGGGCGTGCTTGTGTGAATCGTTCAGCTGGAAGGTCTCCCATGATCTGTTGCATTAGCTTGGGCCTTACTCTCATGCATCTCACACAGTTGTGAATAATGCTTCTGGACATGATCTTTTCGTTGAGAATCCAGTACTGTTGTCATGCGATAGATAGTAGTGCCTGCATTTTGTCCTCATGCATCTCTCGTATCAACATTTTTACAATAGGATCATTGTAAGGAAATAGAATGTGATGCAAGGCTTCGTAGGGAAGTGCACAGTTTTCTAGCCTTCCTCCGACTCTTATAAGAACATCATCGTCAAGTACGGGATATAGTAAAACTAGTCGGCTTTTCTTGTTCACCGTCTTATGGCGCTGCAGCTGGATTAACTCTGTAGCGAACTCCACTTGTTGAATGGTACATATGTTGCATTTCAAGTTGGAATCGGCTAGAAATAGATAGAAATCGAGGCAAGGGACTTATCAATAGCGTTGGCAGGGTAACCCCTATGGCGGAGTATATTTGCCATTTAAGTTTATTGAGATTAAGGATTACAAAGATTATTAATATTATGAATACACGTGTGTCGCTCGCTGATTCTCGCTCATTCATCTTCAGTGTTGCCACGTTGTTCTTTTTAGTCAGTTGGCAAACTTCTGTTGGCGCTGCTGCCATATTAGGTTGCCATAGTACTCTCCCTCCAGTGAATGCGTCACGAATCCTGTTTCGAAAATTTAACTCTATGACTCCTCTCATATGTCCTGGTTTGTCCAGAGGTAACTTCTTCTGATTCCAACTGGCGGTCGTCCTTTATTAAAAATGCTGGTTTGAGGCGATCAACTGATACTGCAGTCTCATGGCCATTGAGTCTAATGGTGAAAACACGACCGTTTTCGCGTCTGACAAACTCATAAGGACCAGTGTCAGTGCGGAGAAATACATGCAGGTTCCTCTTTTGTAAGAGATAACGCTGACTTTGATATTTATTAAATGATAGACTTTATTCACATTCGACTTATTAACTTTAATTTGACAAAAATATGTGTGCTTCTAATGGACTGTTCTTTGCGAGATTCCGGCAGCGAGTGAGTAAGGCAGTGCGTTGCCACTTTTACTCACGTTGCAACTGGGTATCGAGTACAAATTTATATATCGAGTACAGAAAGGGAAAGATAATGAATCAGAAGGTAAGACCGCTTCTAGTGGTCCTTGTCTCTCCACTACCGCATCCTACAATCGGCCCTCCTGACGCAGGATTCGTCCCGAATTCCTTCATGTACTCTGCGACTGTTGATGTTTTATAAGGCCCTTCACCTTCTCCTACACGCTCGACTTCATACCTTCCATGGTTACCGACTTTAACTACTTTATACGGCCCTAAGTACTTTCCTTTCAATTTTAGTCCTGTACCATACTGGGTGCGTTTGATAGCTACCAAATCGTTTAATTGGAACTTCTTTTCTACCTTTCTTTTGGCATCAAAAGCTTTCTTGTTCTCAGCTTGGATACTCTGAATGTTCTCCCTTGCTCCTTCCTTAATTTGTCCCGCTCATCTTCTTACTCGGAAATCAAACAATCCTGGATCAATGACTTAAGCTGGACATCTCCTGAGATACGCATATCTAGTCCTGTTAAGAGTTTAAATGGCGAAACTTTGGTACTCCTCGGCTCTGTGTTGTTTATAATCTGCTGTACCTTACCTATGTGCTTATACCAGCACCCTGGACTCTCGTCGCTAAGCTTGGATAGCATCGGAACTACTATCTTGTGCATGCGCTCTACCTGTCCGTTTCCCCTAGGTACGCCTGTCGCAATCAGCAAATGTTAAATTTTCTCCCTGTCGCAGTACTCCTTGAACAGGTGGGAAGTGAAAGCAGCTCCACGGTCTGAAACTATCCTGTACAGATTTCCAAAGCACACTGCCTGACGCTCCAAACAACCAACAACTTCCTCAACCCCTGTACTTCGAGTAGGATACAACCACACATACTTTGAAAAGGCATCGACAATGACAAAAATGTGATTGTATCGCTTTTTGGTCAACTCCATTGGGCCAACATGATCGACATGGTATGTGACGAGCGTCTTGTCTCCTTTGTCGATCGGTGTAAGGAACCCTTCTTGCCTACCAGCTTTAGCATTCACAAGAATGCACTCTACGCAGCTATCAACAACTCGCGATACCTTCTCCTTCAGCTTCGGAATATAGTACGACTTTTCGATCAAGTCATGAGTTTTCTTCGACGAAAAATGTCCTTGCTTGTGACTGATTTGGATGATTTCAGTTTCCATGAGTGAAGGAACCACTAGCAACTCTTTCTTCGGATCCTTGAAGAGGACTCCGTCGACAATGTAGAAATCTTCATAGCCCTTGGTCTCAACGACACTCTTAAGTACCTTTGTCCAATCATCTAACAACTGTGCCTCCCGCAAACGATGAAGCAAACTGTCGGTCACTGTGAAACATGACACCCTACTCAACGCATCGACATGTCTCATCTTCGAGCCGGACCTGTGTTCTATTTCATAGTCGAAATCTTGTAGATACATCACCCATCTAGATACCCTGAGCGAAATCTCCTTCTTCTTCATGGTCATTGTAAAAGCGTTACAGTCAGTAACTATCTTGAACTTTTTCCCTAGCACGTACACCCGCCACTTCACTAAAGCTCCAATAACCGCAAGCACTTCGAGTTCATAGGAATGATACTTTTCCTCGCAAGGCTTGGTTTTACGGCTTATGTAGAAAACTGGATGCCACAAGTTATCCCTGGAGTTTCGTTGAAGCAAAACAGCTCCAAATCCAAACTTGGATGCATCGGTGTGAATCTCCGTTTCAAGCGAATGATCATAGAGCTTCAGAACTGGTCCACTAATCAACGCTTCCTTTAGCTTTTCGAATGCTGCTAACTGCTTGTCGTTGAACTCAAACTTCTCCTCTTTGCGCAATAGGTCGGACAACGGTTTGGCAATTACTGCATATCCTTCCACAAACCTACGAAAATACGATGTCAATCCTAGGAATCGTAGGACTCCTTTTCTGTCGCGAGGAATTGGAAAATCGGCTACTGCTCGAGTCTTCTCATCACCTGGCTTAATGGTACCATTTTCAACGACATAGCCTAAGAAATTTACTTTGCGCTTTAACACCTGACATTTACTCCAATTTATGCGTAAGCCATTTCTCTGTGACACTTCCAAAACTCGCTTCCATTTCTGCACGCCCTCATCGATACTCTTACTTGCAATGATCACATCATCCATGTATACAACCGCATCATCTTTCTGAATCGAATCACGCAAAACCGCCATAATAAACCTGGTAAACACTGCTGGAGAGTTTGTTATACCGAAGGGTACAAACAAGAACTCATACTGCCCACTCTGAGTTACGAACGATTTATACTTCTGGGATTCTGGTGAAACAGGCACGTGAAAGAAACCGTTGGTCAAATCTAGTGTTGTGAAAACTTCTCCAACTTGCAAGGATTCACCCTTATGCTGCTGACGTTTTCCCAACCTGCGATGGACTTCTGCTGAGGACAACTTGATTCCAAACTCCTCCAACAAAGCTGATTTCAAACTTGCCCAGTCTTTGATATTCCTCTGGCTACGCACAAACATCTTTGCTGATCCACTAAGCAACTGTTTTGCATAAACGAACACCAGTAAAGGGTTTCACTCAACTTTAGCTGCACAATCTTCCAACTCTCCTATCCATTGGTTTATATCTGGGGAATTCGACCCAGAAAACTGCGAAACACTGCCCTCGACGTCTTTTAAAGTGAACCACGATCTACCCTGCCTCTCATTTCCAAATCCTTCATGCCAACCTGCATTTGGGCGATTTATAGTGGTTTCTGCGGATGACACTGATCTACCATCTTCTTCATTATCCCCCGTTTCTGACTCTCTTGCAACTCCGCCTTTAATCCAGTCGTACCCAATTGCAACTCTGACAACTTCCGTCGCAACTCTTCAACTCGCAATGCCAAGATCTCGCTTCTCTCCATTTTACAAATTTATCCTGTTAAATATTAAGTTTAAACAATGTTTTCTTAAATCTAATATCAAAAGCAAATAGTAAATAGGTTAACCACCCTGTGTCTGCAATGTTGATTTTAGCACTGCTTGATTTCAATTTTACCCCACTAGCTTACATACAACTTGCAATAAACTTTCCGGCAACTCTCCTCCAAAAGTTCAGCCTTTCGCTCAATGATGTCGCCTCTGTTACTCTTCGTATTTTTTGTTCACGCTTGTACCGCGTCACATATACAATGATGATTTCCAAACTCAACTGCAACCTTCTGGATGTCTTTGTCTGCTGCCAAGATATGTGTACCAGCCCTCCGCTTACACGGTCCTGCACGCACGCTCCAATGACCACACCCGATCCAATGTCTTGCTCGCTCTATCTCCACTGCATCCAGCACGTGTCTGCTGCTTCCCCTTGATCTCCAGCCACGATCCGCTGCCTCGAAACTGCTTCCAGCCACAAACCGCTGCTCCGCAATCCTTTCCAGCTCTGCGTCCGCTGCTCTCCAAGTTCTTGCCTCTACAAAAGCCGTAACTGTCTTTTGCCTCAGTAGCTTGCAAAAGTGCGCCACTCTGATGACATTTTTCGCCTTGCTGCCAACTCCTGATCTTCTTGTCACACTCCAGCCAAAATGCTTATGACGATTTGCAGATCTCCTCCAGTTTGAGAAATTTTACCAGTCTCTTCTTAAGGTTCTTAAGGTTAAAGCTCTGTCAAATGGATGGCCAAATCCCGGTTGAGCCCCCAAAAATTGCAGGTTCCTCTTTTGTAAGAGATAACGCTGACTTTTAAATGTATGAAATGATAGACTTTATTCACATTCGACTTATTAACTTTAATTTGACAAAAATATGTGTGCTTCTAATGGACTGTTCTTTGCGAGATTCCGGCAGCGAGTGAGTAAGGCAGTGCGTTGCCACTTTTACTCACGTTGCAACTGGGTATCGAGTACAAATTATATATATCGAGTACAGAAAGGGAAAGATAATGAATCAGAAGGTAAGACCGCTTCTAGTGGTCCTTGTCTCTCCACTACCGCATCCCACATACATGAGTACATTTATCGATCCCTTTCAATAGGAACATCTTCTGCTTGGTATGATGTGCTGTTAATGTCGGTCGCACTTGTTGCATGTGCTCTCGAAAGATACTCAAAAAAGAGGTGGGGTCAACCGGATCGTCCAAGTCGGTAAAAAACTCATTTGGCAGTCGAATAGGTGTTCCGTACACCAGTTCTGAGACTGAAGATTTGATGTCCTCCTTGAAACAGGTACGAAGTACAAGCAATACTGTTGGCAGTAACTCCGGCCATGGAGTACCTCTGTTGCACATGAAAGATGACTAAAAGGATCTGTGCCACCTCTCTATGAGTCCGTTTGACTGAGGATGGTAGGCCGTCGTGTGTATGTGTTTACTTCCAACCAGATTAGCAATCAACAAACATCTGCGATTGTAATTTATAACACCCAAGAAACGACCAAGTTGGCTTATGGTTTCAGGACAAGCATAATTAAGAATTGCATCTATGCGTTCGGTAGGTGGTTTAGATCCAAATTCGTTGATCGTATAGCCGAGAAAGTTTACTTGAGATTGCGCAAACTGCCATTTGGTCAGATTGATGCTTGACCATGTTTCTGAAGTACTTGCAAGACAGTCCGAAAATGTTCTTCTTGTTCAGCGATGGAATGCGACGTTATAAGTATGTCGTCTATGTAGCAATAAACAAAGTCCATGCCGCGAAAGATGTTGTCCATAAAGCGTTGAAATGTTTGAGTCGCGTTTTTTAACCCAAAAGGCATGTACTGAAACTCTATGAGTCCAAAAGGAGTGCACACCGCGGTTTTTTGGATATCGATTTCTGTCATTGGAATTTGGTAGTATGCTTTAACCAAATCGAGGGTTGAAAAAATCTTCTTTCCCTGCAGTTGTTCCGTGAAGTCGTGTATATGGGCGATTGGGTAGCGTTCTGGTATGGTGATTGAATTTAGTTTTCGATAATTTCCACATGCCCGCCAACTACCGTCTTTTTTGGTAACCATATGTAACTGGCTGGACAAAGGACTTTTTGACGGGCGACATATGCCTTGCTCAATCAAGAAGTTTATTTCTCTCTTGGCAGTGACAAGTTTTTCACCGAAGAGGCGTCGTGGTCTATCAGCAACAGGTATTCCAGTTGTTTCAATAAAGTGACGCACGTCATGTTGGGTCGCTGCTTTTATCGATGGCTTAGTCACGTCGACAAATTCGCTAAGAAGTTTTTGAAATTTGGACATACACTGCACTGTGGAAACTGATATGTGATTCGCTTGTGCAAGACATGCTGGTGTTGATAGTCCAGTAATTGAGTCGATCAAGCGTTGGTTTTTAAGATCAATGAGCAATTGGAATTTGCTCAAAAAGTCTGCCCCAATAATGGCTGTGTGCACGTCAGCGATAATGAACGGCCATGTAAAGTTTCGGCGAAGATCCAAGTTCAGCTGAGTGACGTACTTTCCATAAGTATGATTGACTGTCTGGTTCGCTGCGTACAGAGTCAAATCGCTTAGAGTAGTTTTTTGTCTAACCAGCGTTCGTGGTATGACGGAAACTACAGATCCAGAATCAACGAGGAAGCGGATGTGAGATGTGCGATCGGTGACGTGTAGGTGCTGCTCCTGTGGAACAGCTGGCTGAATTGTGGGCTGTCTGCGATCTTAGCGAGCTTATCTAAATCCGTCTCTTCCCAGACTGTAAGTGGGACGAATTGACGCCGGCATCTCTGCCAGGAAAAGAGTGAGAATGATGTTCTTGCTGCCGGGGTCCGGAGCTAGTCGTCGCATGTTGGCCAGGATCTCAGATGGTTTTAAAACCAGATGCACCTCCACCCTGTAGAAGTCCGCGTAGTTTCGACTCTGGAGATTCCGCAAATTTTTGTAGTAAGCGATTTTTAATTGCTACGTACTTTTTTTCGTTGGGTGGTCGAATGACTAAGTCTTCTACTGCCAAAACTACATCCTCCTCCAGGTGAAGAGTCACAAGGTCGAACATGTCGGTGTCGTCGATGATCTGGTGCAATCTTAATGACCGCTCCACTTGCGCAAACCATGGTTGAGGGTTGCTATGTGCGAATTTTAACAAGTGGACAGGCGCACGCGAGTAGTCTCATCGCGGTTACCAGGTACATTAGTCCATAGTGCCTCGAGTTGCTGCTGCAGATCTCGGACTTGAGCAGTGGAAAATCGGAGCGATCGCTTTCATCGTCGAAATTAAGCCGCCTTCCATTAAAGTTCCGCAAATCGTATTGGCGTCTGTTCATTCAGTGCGCAATTTCTTAATTGTGTACGTGTGTGTCAATTTCGTACAATAAGTAACATTAATTATGATTTTACTTTCCGGGGTCACCACTATGGCGGAGTATATTTGCCATTTAAGTTTATTGAGATTAAGGATTACAAAGATTATTAATTTTATGAATACACGTGTGTCGCTCGCTGATTCTCGCTCATTCATCTTCAGTGTTGCCACGTTGTTCTTTTTAGTCAGTTGGCAAGCTTCTGTTGGCGCTGCTGCCATATTAGGTTGCCACACCCCGAAACGTAGTGGCGCCCTCTTGTGGGGAATCTGGCGAACGATCTGGCCATTTGAATTAATGCGGTTCGCTCAGGGATTACTTTCCGTGGCATTGAATATATCCAATGACCTAATTCTGAGAGGCGAGATAGAAATGATGATAGGCAGATATAGGGATATTCGCAACCTTATTGTAGAACATGCCAGACGGGAGTTTCTTAAATAAGTGTTTTTTTGTGCCATAACTAAAAAAAAGTGAGTGTTAGAAAAATTAGCATGTTAGGTGTAATAGTTTCGTTTATTCGTAATTTATTATCCTTAGGGCAACCGGCCCCGGGAGATTTATTTTGAAGATCCACACATAACCTATACACCTTCGGCTTACATGAGAGCCCTTATGTGGTAATACAACTGGATTCCGTTTGATCCCGATAAGAGCAGCTGGAAACACTCACCTCGCTTTCCTCAACGCCGCCGACAGAGAGTCCGTTCCGGGCTATTTGACATTGATTGACATCGCCATCTATAAGCCACACCGTTCCTCGTGGTGTTCCAAGCTTTTACGGCCGCTGGCCTCCGGCGGCAAAGTTCTCAGCTGGGGTATAATATCGTCCGGTGCCTAGCCCAGAAGTGACTGAAAATTATAATTGTTAATCAAATGTGTACCATTATTACTTAATCTAAATACTTCCCGAGTTCCCTTTATAAATTTATCCAAATTTAGACCCGAAAACCGTAGTTGTCCTCGTTATTGCCTGTGAGAAAGGTCGCGAGTATTACTTTTCGGCGGGAGAGTTTGACGCGCGTGTTTACCTACTTTGCCCAGTCCCTTCTTTTCCCCAGGATTAGGTGACCCGACACACGAATAGTGTGTGTGTCCTTGTTGTGCGCCTCGTTTCACTGTGAGCTCCACCAATATATGAATGGTGGAGCAAATTTTTCCGCGGGGACTGCAGCCTTTATGAGAGAATTAAATCCTCTGCTTTGACCACTTAAATGTAAAGACGTCGGCCACTTTCCGTCAAATTGTCCACAAATTGTAAGTTTGGCCTTTTTGTTTTAGAGATGAGTTTATGTATGTAGAGTGAGACGTCTATAGTTATCGATGTTTAGTGTTAGGGAACTGTGGGACACTGTGGGGGTACTCCGCCCTGAGTATTCCGGAGCTAGCCAGTGCTGTCCCGGAAGAAATTTAATCTTAGCAGTTCTATAACATGTAGAATCACAATTCGGGCTTGATGCATTTCAGTCGTGATTATCGTCGATGTTGACAATATGTTTGATTTGTAGCAGAACTGCAACATGTGTGCCACTATACGCTGCAATTTGTAGAACGAATAACTGTGCTTGCAGCTGTACATCTCTTCTCCGATTGTTGGTGAGATCGGCAAACTTATGTATTTTGGCCTCCTTTCCAAATCACTTGGCTTGAGGGTCGGGGCGATGGTCCACTGGCTTGACGATCCGTGTAGAAATAGTGGCCCATAAAACCACAGATTATGGTCACCTAACTTGCTGGTGAGGACTCCTCTAGACAGAACGTCCTCTGCATTGTTTGCAGACGATACGTGACGCCATAGCCTTTGGCTTGTTACTGCCTGAATTTTGTCTATTCTATTGGCTACAAATGTGTGGTAGGTTGATGCTGCAGCATTAATCCATGAAAATACCGCCCTGAAATCACTGCAGTAGTATCCTGTCACGCTGCTATCGAAAGAAATGTCCTTTCTGACATTGTCGCTTAGTTCGGCACCTAGTTCACAAATAGCATCTGCTGAGCCTTAGGGGCTACTCGTGATTTCAAGCAGAGTAACCGAACTGACCCCTGGTTATTTTTGTACGTTGCCCGAACGTAAATTGCTGCTCCGTATGCACGTTCCGATGCATCGACGAAGGTGTGTAGCTCTTGGGTGACTGGATCTTTTCTATCATATATGTGGCGAGGAATCGTTATAGCGTCTAGGTCTAACAGATCATCCAGTAATTTTTCCATTATGTTTGAAGATCTTCCGGTAACTCATCATTTCTCTCCAGCTTTGTTTCCCGAAGTTGCTGCAAAAAGATTTGTATCTTTTACAATACAAGCCTAATACTGCCATTCTAGTAGACTACTTCTAATTAACTTACCATCATTAGTTAACCGTAGAACTTTGCTTGGTATTACGTTTATTAGGAATCTTATTCATGGTGATGTGGAGAGTCCCGAGTTATTGGGTCGCCTGGATTTTAATGTGCCTAATAGATTCACTAGACACTATATTCCTTTAGTTTTATATCATTGTATCTCTAATTATGCAATGCATGAACCTTTTAGAGTACTTTGCAATGACTATAATAGACTATATCATCTAATATCTACTACCGACTCACTGCCTATCTGTAAATCAATAATACTGTCCTACTTAGCAACTAATTAGTTTTACTTTATGTATCTGACTATTCGTATTTTGACCTGCATGTATTTTTTATTGTCTATTGTGAATTTGTCCTTTACTTTGTCCGCGATTACGTTTACTCGCCCAAAACGGTGTAGGGCTCCGCGCGTTAACAAGCATTGCTTGGTGTCGTAAGGGCCACTTGTTTGTACTGACCATAGTGCATCAACGTCCAAGAATAAAACAACAAGTGGTGCAAATATACCTAAGAGGTCAAAAACTTGCGCCAACTCCGAGCTGACAACTCTTTTCGTAATCTAAGTAGAGTGGCTCTTATGTGTCCTTCCACATAGGTGATCTTTCTTGGGCATCCAAATGAGACCAGTGTTTTTACGCTGTAATGTTCAAATGATTCATCTAATTTGACATTACCAACAATGTCGTTCTTGATAATTCCATGTAACAATTGTTCGTTGTTTGAGCACCATTTGCGGAGTTAGAAGTCAGTCGGAACTAGGATTTTGTTTAGCTCATCGCGAATTTGAATGCTTTAAGCAATGGAATTCGAACCAGTTGGCCAGTCGGCCACGTAGAAGTCATCTTGGAGTTTAGCTGATCCCAAGGCATTTTTTTTTCCAGAAACGGAGCGGATGTAGTTCCGTATGTTACAGTCTTCAAGCGATAGTACTTGAGATCCTCTCATAGATTTCTTCTTCGGACGATGAGCTGATAAAACTGATCACCCGGACTTATTGAGACTTGACGGTACATTTTCTCTATATCCGATTTGAACACATACTTGTGAATTCTGAAGCGTATAAGTATCGCTAATAACTCACTTTGTACGGTTGGGATGGCATGCAAGATATCGTTGAGAGATTTTCCGCTCGATGTTTTACATGATGCATTAAATACTACCCGTAATTTTGTGGTTGTGCTGCCAGGCTTGAGAACACAGTGATGATGCAAGAAACCTTTTTGTTGCTATTCCTTGACTCTCCCAGGGCTGAAGAGTGTTCATGTTTTTGGGTTGTGTCCAAATTTTCTAATGTCCAAAATTTTTATATTGAATCGTTGGTATGGAATTAATCGCGCAGACGGCGGATGAACTGTCAGTGGCATTCACCTTACCAGCTACGATCCAGCCAAACTTTGTGTTCTGCAGTATTGGAGCTTTAGTTATAAGGTTCTTCTTATTTAGAAGCTGTAATGTACCAACTTTAAGACCTTTAGCTAAAATTTTCTAAAATAACAGATAATAAAACGAGCTCTCGTTACTTATCCGATTTATCTACCAATAACGTAGTACGTAATCACCCGCAAGCAAATTTGCCTAAATTTGGACGGAAAGTGATCCAAAAAGGGGAACGACAAAATTAGCTTTGCCTGATGTTAAGGCTCCCAGCGTTTGAATTTTGAACATCTCAGTCTTCCTGTTTTGAGAACTCTAAGTGAAAGGTTGGCTGCTAAAACTGAGTCCCACTTTAATTCTGACGACACCACGTGGACTACCAAATCCTCTGAAGTCTTTGGCATAAGGGATCATCCGACTCGTGTTTAACAAAATCACTATTAAACAATCATTTAGTTCAACGTCTAAGACTGAAACAGAAAGAAATCTGCACGAGAATCAACATTATTCTGGGTATCGATGGCGGTTGCGAAGAAGTAATTAAACTTGTCTCTCCAAAGAATTTCAACTATTATACCCCTGAAACCATGGAGCGCTTCTTCGGAATTTTCAGAGGGTAAGTGATTGCATACTACTGTAGTTTTGATTGTTTCGGGTAAGCCGCCGATTGAAAGAATTTACCCCAAAAGCGAACGATTGAGTGAATAACCTGATAATATCCAGAAAAATCAAACCTCGGGTCTGAGCTGCTTGCATAACACTAAATCCAGCCGACATAAAATTTTCAGACATTTTGTTGTGATCGGCTTATTCGTCTTGGGAGAATTTTGGCTGCCCTCATAGGCGTTCGTTTCTATAATTGCGTTTAAATAAGGTTTGACTTGCATAAGTAAACCAGAGAAAAATAAAAATGAAAACAGACAAATACGGTAAATGAAAACGTAGAAGTAAAAGTGAATATTTTGAGGCACCGTAAAGCTGCCCCACATCCAGCGAGTAGATTTAAGATATACATATACATACATACAAAAGAACTAGTCTTAAGTTAGGATAGGCCACGGAGGCAGGCAAGAAGCCAAAAGAGTCGTTAAGTTCAAAAACTTCGGCCGTTAGCCAGTAGTTCAAACAGGCGTTATTTAGTATGTTAATCGGCCGTTAGCCAGTAGTTCAAACATCTCAGCTGATCAGGCGCTCTACACACGATCGGATTAGGCAGTCTACCCACGATCGGATTAGGCGATCTACGCACGTTCCCAGTGTTGAGAAGCGAGGGCCCGGCTGGCTATATAAGCCCGTCGGCTGCCAGTCCCAACTCTCTTTCATTCGCCACAAGCCCAAGACAAGACATCGAAGCAGAAAAAAAACCACGCAAGGACACCAAGGACATGCAGGACATCGAGGATCAGGACGAAGGACCCTAGTGAGTAGAGTGCGAGAGAGATAGGGAGAGACAGGGAAAGAAAATAGTGCGGCTAGGGAAAATATACATTTAGAAAAGAGGAAGAAAAGCCCAAAAGATAACCAAGAGAAATAAAACAAAACACGGACAATAAGAACAGCGAACACACACCGAGTTGGATTTATTTCTTTCCTGCCCCACGCCCCAAGTAACCCACGCCCCAAGCAACCCAAACCCGACCCGCGTGTGCTAAACTGTGGCCCAAGCCAAGCCGGTTGCGTTTTCGAGAAGACTCCTCTGCGCAACTGGACTTTGGTGGCAACCACGTGCACAGACGTGAAGACGTGCAAGTACGGGTTTTCTCTCCGCTTGCATAGCTTTCCGTCTCGGTTTCGACCGACGCACACCCATCCCGAACAGTGGGAACCTATCCCAGAACTGGGAGCGCTGACTTCTGTCCATGTTTAGAGACGAGTCCTCTGCGTTGGCGTGAAACAGCGCCCCATGCGGCGGGAGTTAACACAGTGGTACGGGCCAACTCCCCCCCACTGTGCCTCCTCCGGCACGCACGTGACGGCTTTCACTCGTTCGCGTCTGGCCAAATCCGAGTCCCAAATGCCTGCTCTGACCCGCCAATAAGGCCCGACCAGCGCATCGCGGCTGATCGGCGACTTCGTCCAGGTTTCCTGCCTCTCCTCGTCCACGCTTATTTACAAATTCGATTGTAAAGGATCCTGGGGAGACTGAGTTCCATCCCTTAAGCTCTACACAGAAACAAATCAATTGCACTTAAAAACCTAGGAATAGAATTAAAATTTAAACGACAAGTTATGTGGAGCAGTATACATTAAGAAACTCATTCCCCAATAATCCCCCTAATTGTAAAACCGACTAATACGGAAGAAGAATCATGAAGTTACGAATCAAATTTTGTGAAACTGAATTATAAATTCCAATATGCAAGGCTAAGTCCCTATAAATTTGCCGAGGACATGGGGCTCTGAAATAAAGAAATAATTAACTAATAATTTTGGGGTTCTTATTTAAAATTCAACAGAAGAACCAAGGTTGGCAGGGTATAGAAGGGTAGGACGAACAACATCTTAGTCCCATCCGATTCTTTTTATCTATTCAACTTATGTACATAATACCAATTTAGTTTATCCGCCATTCGTTGTTTTGCTAATTAATTTGAGGTTTCAGTGCGGACTTTCGATTAGTTAGTTTCAGTAGGGATCTTTAAATATTTCGACGTAACCGGGATCTACAACAACCGCAACAACCCACCCAATTCCTCCCGCTGAAGCTAGGGTATTAAAAAGGTCCCAATCGCATGTTAGTTGTGGATTCATGTGCCAGTAGGGTATCTCTAGTAAGAGAGACAGAAAAGGCTTTTCCTACAAGGCGAGCGTTTTACGAGAAGTTGGCGCTTAAGAATGTTGGGCATGGCTATGATAATACAGCAATGTAAAATTGCTTTAACATAGTTGATGTACTAATAAAGTTGATGATTACATTGTTTATAAGCAAAATGTATTGGTTTTCTTGGAATTCGAACAAAATTGCGCATGCGAAAAGTATCGACAGGAAATACGCATACGTTATCTAAAGATCTTAGCGTTCATACGGACAGACAGACAGACAGACAGACATACAGACAGACAGACAGACAGACTTAATATAGTCAGTTTATGAATAAACTTTAATTTTGCGACTTTTAAAAATAAAAATCTGGTATAACTATTATTAATAATTTTTATTTTAAAAGTCCCAAATAACTGTTATTTCTTAATTTTACATTAAAACTCAAAAGTAACTGTTACGTTTAACTTATATTTTAAAAAAGACTTTCATAACTGTTATCAATGACTTTTAAAAAATAGAAGTCCCAAATAAAAGTCTGACAAAGACATTTATTCGAATGAAAATCAAATAAAAGTCTTTGAAAAAATAAAAGTCTTGACAGCAGTAAATAAAAGTCGTTGCCTGTGTCTCAGAAGTTCTGAGTCAGAAAAATAGTAATTCTTTGGTGAAAAACTTAATATGCTTTGATATTTATATATTAAAGTTTGAGCATTGTCTTACAAGGAATTAACTCATCCACTTAACTTTCCACTTGCGTGGAAATCTCTCTGCTGAGAATAATAATAAAATATTGTTCAATAAATAAAAACTAAAAATGTTTTTCCATTTTCTGGGTTGCGATAATTTAAAAATACATGATTTTATTAGAGCAAGAGGAATTATTTAACTGAGATAGGCAGCTCTTACCCACAAGAATAACTTGAATTTATAACTATTACATTTATTTAACAATGTTCATACAAGGATTCTACATAATCCAAGAGTTTTTATTTTTGTATGTCGCTGAGTATGTCGCAAAAGTATTGTCAAAACAATTACTTTTATTCCATGTATCCGCATTTTCTGCAACTCTCATAAGGGTTAATTCAAAAAAAGAATTAGGTATATAAACGTTAGGTTGTCCTAACGTTTCTATTAATAATTGATATCTCTAATATGTGTGGTTTTCAAGACTTTTATTTGGTTTTTTAAAGACTTTTATTTTTCTGAAAGACCTTCATTCTCAAAAAATTCTATAAAATTCTCTGGGTGATTTTTATTTTATGTTTGAATACATAAAAGTCTTTGCTAGACTTTTATTTTCAAAAGTCATAGATAACTGTTATGAAAGACTTTTAAAATACAAATCAAAAATAACTGTTATGAAAGACTTTTGAAATAAAAATTTAAAATAATAGTTATTTAAAACTTTACTGTTATGAAAGACTTTTGAAATAAAAATTTAAAATAATAGTTATTTAAAACTTTTATAATAACTATCGAAAAATAACCGTTAAAAATAACTTTTATCCATAAAAGTTATAATCGTTACGGTCCCTGATAAATATAATCATGCCAGTGGAGAATACACCAGATGAATTTAGAAATCCACCACCAGCATCACAAGATGTCTGCATAGCTTGTGAAGAGCGTATGGAAGATACGCAACCGTGTGCAGTAACCAAATGCCAACCATATTCCATAAATCCTGTTTAGAAAAATGAGTTACGGAGACAAAAGAATGTCCCAGTTGTATGGCTCTAGTAAGCCTCAAAGATAAAAAGTACATTGTTGGAAATCATTCTCCTAAACCAAAAGATAACCAAAAAGCACAGCAAAATTAGAAATTACCTGTAGGTACTCGGCCATGCACTCGCTCCTTAACGAAGGAATTAGAGCTTGTAAGTAGAGAGGAGGAAGGCGCTGTATTAACATTTACTAGACGTTGACGAAGAAAGAGTAAGACAACAACGGGAAAGTACTCCGGCAGGTCATGTCGATCTTCATCGGCAACGAGGAGGGCCTCGAGGAGGACTTGCCAGAAGGCCACCCGGAAGACCATTTACTTGTGCTTGACAACCCGATCATTGTGTGGATATTATAGAGTCGCTAGTCACAGAAACCGTATCACAGGTTTTAGCATCGTTAAATAGTTCAAACATAGGAACAAGCCATGAGCGATCCGCAGCCTCAGGTCAAATCAGTCAGAGAAGTTTGAGAAATAATGGTAGGGAGGCCACTAGTTCGCATAAAATCGCAGACATTCTTCAAAAATGGGGGGTACGCTTTGATGGATCTTCGAAAGGCTTGTCAGTTGAAAAGTTTTTGTACCATTCAAACATATTAACTCGAGATAACGTGGATAATGATTTTGAACTTCTAAGCAAGAACATTCATCAGTTGCTAATTGGGAAGGCCACTAGTTGGTATTGGAGGTTTCTCAAACGAGTTCATACTTTTACATAGTCTGCATTTTGTGAAGCGTTGCGAGAGCAATATAGAGAAAGTCGATCCACAACTGAATTACGGGAGCATATAAGAACCCGTAAACAAAAACCCGGGGAATCTTTCGATTCTTTTTTTTATCATTTATTTATTTATTTAGTTCTTCTTTTGTGTCAATAATTTTGACTTAACTCTAATTCACAAATTTTAATTATACTTATATAAAAATTTAAGGCTAGGGTCGCTATGTTTATTTTACGTCATGTTAGCTGCTTGGAAATGAGAAGTTATTTTTGCCTTAAACTGAGCTGCACTACTAATATTTTGAATATATAGGCCACTTTAATTTTGTGCTGACTAATTGAATCACTGTTTGCAAACACTTCAATTCCATAAAAAAGTGCTGCGATCAGACACGATTTGGCAAGCAACAAACGTATGTTTGTGGGTAAATAATTTCTAACCTGGTAAATTATTCTAAGTAGTTCATAAGTTTTCCTTACAGCTGCGTTAATGTGATCACTCCAGGTCAGCGTACTGTTAAAAACAAAGCCCAAGTTAGTGGCTTTTTCAACGTATTCAATGGGTATGCACTAAAACTAAGGGCTGGATGGAGTTAATGCTTATTTTCTTTTTGTAAATTATGAGGCACTTGGATTTCGCCGGATTAAGACCTAACCCGTTATCTTTTGCCCAGTGGCTTATTTGGACCAGTTCACTATTATATAATTAAAAGTTTGAACCATAAGTTTATAATAAAAAAAACTTTATTTAATTAATTATAAACTGGTTACAAATTTTATTTTATTGTGGAAGAACACTGACTGTCTTTTGACAAGTCTCAAACTGAACTCGCTTCTTAACTTAAACTTCTTTTACGATCATACCTCGGTTTTGAGCTTTAGAGCTTTCTATGAGTGGAGTTAATTTTAATTGAGTGAGTTTTCTGATTGCCCTTTGGATTGTTGATTGATAATGCACCGGCGACTCAATTCGATTGTTTAGTCTAGATATTTGAGGATTCAATCGCATGGTAATTTTCCATTGAGCGTCCAAAAGTGTGGGAACGAACTGATGATGTAACTTGATTCGTTCTGGATGTTTAGTCTAAAGTTTGGGTGCATTTTTAATTGGATATAGACTGGTTGGCTGAGGTTATCTGAAGGGTAGATTCTGGGATGGTGTATGTGTGTGTGGGCGTATGGACATGAGCATAGAGTTATGTGGAACTATGGATATGTCACTCCCCCATTCTTTGAATTTGGCCTGTCCTCAGGTCGTTAGTGTTGGGTATAACATTACATTTTCATCTATGGTAATTTGATTTGGTAGATCGTTTACAATATCTGTACTTTTTCGCGTTTCTTCCTTTGGTTTTACATATTTTACAATGAGTTTTCTTGGTATGCTCTTAAATTTATAAACTAAGTACAATAAAATGCTTATAATAATGATTACAAAAGTTGTTAGAGTGATTATTTGAAATACATTATAATATTTTGTGTGGGATTCAATTATTTCTTTTGTTTGAATATAAGATAATGGTTCCAACTTCGTTACATTATTGTTTACGTAAACGCTTTGTGTATAATCTAACATTGTGTTCGAAAGTATGAATTCATCTAGTTGTATTGAACAATTAAGGATTTTAACGAGGTTACTTCCAACTATAGAAATTTCTTTATTAATGCAATTTTGATTTAATAATGTTTTCGGGATATTCCATGTCAATAAAATATTTGGTTCAACATAATTAATTTGGAAATTTTTATATGTTTTGGTGTACTTGCATTCAGTATTTTCTTGTTTGATTATTCCATTTATACATTCGTCAAATACTATTTTTTTCTGTTTCCTTATCAAATACTTTATCTTCATATAGGAAATACTTGTCGAATATATTTTCTGTTAAAATGTTATTATTTTCGTCAGGATAAGGAATAATTTCGAAAACGGGAGATTTCACTATCTCTGAAGGAATATGGGAAATGATTAAAATTTCATTTGTATCTGTTTTAAGCCAAGTGGAAGTTTTGATTTTCAACAATTTCTCAGGGTTCACGTTTTTCAAATAATCATGTTTTAATAGTTTTGGATTAAATAAACCTAATCTTGTCAGTTGCATCCCTAATTCAATATCTTCTACATATTCTGTAAAGTGTTGTAAATTGAATATTAAAACGCTAGCTTATTGTTCCCTTTCTCCATCTTCTTTTAATTTATTGATAACCGAAATTCCATTATTTATGACATCGATAATCATGTTTAAATCAGTATTCTGAACACTAGTATCTACTAAATTATTAATTTTTTGTTCCATCTCATCTTTGTCGTCTTGATTCAATGTTCCGAATAAATACTTGTAAACTGATCCTACAATATTGAATAACCCTCTCTTACTACGTTTTGCTAATGTAATTCCACTAATTTCTCTTTTAAGTTTCTCTACTAGATATCGAATTTGGATTACGTCATTAAATTCATTAGCTTCATTCAAAAGACACTCAAAAGTTTGTTCAGTTTTTGTTATGTTTATACTTAGGTAATGATATTCATAATTAGTTGGGATATCTATCGATCCGGTTTTAAATACAAGATATCCATTCTGGGACTTAATGGGATTTATTTCAATGCTCTGCCCAATTGTTAGTTGAATTATAGTTGCTAATATTATGGAGAAAATTATTGTTTTCATTGAGTTGTTGTTGAGTCCGTTCGTTTTCCTCCGTTTGCCTAGAATTATCATATTTGCTTTTATTAATTTTCTTCTTCTTCTTGAATTTTGATTTATAATGAATAATCTTTCTTCCCCTATTCGTTTCTTCAAAATGTTTTTCATCTATTTTCTTCAAGGTTCCTGTTTTCTTAAATGGATTTGTAGTTTTAGATTTTACCAAAGGTGCTTGTCTATATTTTGTATCTATTTCATAGTCATGACGTTTTTCATTTAATTTTTCGATCCTATTGATTTTCTTTTCTTGTGTGTCATAATCAGGAGTACCTGCATACATAAATATGTCAGCTGGTATTTGATTTGTAGCATTATGTTTTGTTTTATGATTATAAATGTACAGAATTAATTCAAATTTAGTATACCTGTTTTCAATATCTGATTCACTTCCTATAATTCTCAACTTTTCATTAACCGTTTTATGAAATCTTTCTACGTCTGATATTCCGTTTTTACTTGTTGTTACTTGGATTTGGACTCCTTCTGAGTTTAACCAATTATGTAAAGCTACACACATAAATGCTGAATCTTTATCTGCTTTAATTTCTTGTGGTTTTCCCATCTCGTTAAATACTTTCATAATGGCTCTTTTAGCTTCTAACCAATCCCTACTTGTGACTTCTATTAGAGTAGCAAATTTTGAATATACGTCGATACATGATAAAAATTGTTGATTACCCACCATATAAAAATCCATAACATATTTTTCTCTTATATTTTGAATTTCTGGAGCAAGTTCAAAGGTCAATTTGGTATTTCTATGTTCCGTTTTAGCAATGTTACAAATTTCACATTCATTTATAATATTCTGAATTAATTTTTGATAATCGGGGAAATAATATTTTTCTCTAAACCATTTAGTAGTCTTTTCGATTCCTGGATGTAAAAGTTCTTTATGTCGTTTCAATATTTTTTCCTTAAAGTCCGCATATGTCAGTATGTCTTCAAGTCTTATCGTACATCTAACTAATTTCGTCAAGTGGTCTGCATTTATAATTTCCACATAAGCTTTTTGAAATATAAGAAAATCTGAATCGTTTTGGAAATATATTGCGCTCTTTTTAGTACATAAGTATTCTTTAATTAATTCTTTTGCTAAGATTTCTGTCATTTCTTTATAAATAATTTGAATTTTTAATTTGTGAAAATAATGTGTTACTGCGGTTTTATCTTCATCTCCTTTAATTAATTCGATTTGTCGGGAAAAATAATTAAATGGTCTCTCAGTTATGGAAATGTTGTTTTGGTTATCTTCTTGAGCACTGTGGGCTGTTGCGTTTGCACTACTAGCTGTTTCCTCTGGTATGTTTTCTTCAATATTATCCGTAAACATATTTTCTTCTATTTTGGTCCTGGATAATGCGTCAGCTACATAATTTTCTTTTCCTGGCAAATATTTGATCTGATAATCATATTCGTTTAATTTTATTTTCCATCGTTGCAGTTTCATATTTGGTTCTTTTATGTTATTTAGCCAAACTAAAGGTTTATGATCGCTTAATATTTCAAAAGACCTACCGAATAAATATGATCTAAAATATTTGGTAGCCCATACAATTGCTAAAAGTTCTTTTTCAATGGTAGCATAATTTATTTCATGTTCGTTAAGAGTTCTACTAGCTTAACAGATTGGTTTATGATTTTGTGACAGTACGGCTCCTATAGCCATGTTACTTGCGTCCGTTGTCAAAGAAAATGTTTTACTGAAGTCGGGATAAATTAAAATTGGGTCTGAGGTAATTAAAACTTTCATTTTTTCAAATGCTTCTATGTAGGGTTTGTCTATAATATTAATTGTAGCTCCTTTCTTTAATTTAATTGTCATTGGTTTTACAATATGTGCAAAGTCGGGTATGAATTTTCGATTAAATCCACACAATCCTAGAAATGATTTAATTTCTTTTGGAGTTTTTGGTATTGGAAAATTTATAATGGCACTTATCTTTTTTGGATTTGGTTTAATACCTGTAGTAGTAACTATGTGGCCTAAGAACTCTGTTTCCTTTTTCTTGAATTCACATTTGTCTAGTTGTAGTTTTAAATTTGCGTCACGTAGTTTTTTGTTCTTCCAATGAAGTGGAAAAAATTATAATATCATCTAGATAAACCAAACAATCTGTATAGATTAAATCTTCTAATAAATTGTTCATAAATCTTTGAAAAGTAGCGGGGGCATTTTTTAGACCAAATGGCATGCGTGTGTATTCGTAATGACCGTGTTTAGTTGAGAATGCTGTTTTAGCTATTGATTCTTGTTCCATTTGAATTTGATGGAATCCCTTGGCTAGATCGATGGTTGTGAAATATTGGCATCTTCCCAATTTATCCAATATTTCATCCATTCTTGGTATTGGGAATTTGTCATTAATAGTGATCTCATTTAAATTTCTGTAATCAACTACTAATCTAAACTTCATTTTGCCTGATGCATCGCTCTTTTTTGGAACTATCCAAATAGGTGAACAATAGGGAGATTTTGATTTACGAATTATTCCCTGTTCAATCATTTCATTTACTTGTTTATTAACTTCTTCATCAAAGGTTTGAGGATATTTGTATGGTTTCCTATATACTGGGTCTTCATGTTTTGTTTGTATTGAATGTTTAATAGTACTTGTAAAAGTCAAATTTTCACCTTCTTTGTACTGTATGTTATTATATTCAAATAAAACTTTCTTTAAATTTTCCTTTTCTTCTTCATTTAAATGTTCTAATCTGTACTCATTACATTCTTTTAATTCATTATTAATGGCAAAATTAAATGATTGGTCCTTTGACAAGGGCGGATTAAGGCATTCTAATGCGGTCTTATCCTCTTCAATCTTTTTTTCAACTGGCGATGGACTAAGGCATTTTACTGCGGTCTTGTCCTTTACCATATCGTTTTCACCATATTTTATGTAAAGTAGTATATCTCCTAACGTCACTGTTTCTTCTTCATAGTTTATTTTCGCTTTACTTTCTTTCAAATAGTCTCTACCTATCAAAATATCATAATTTTCAGAAAATTTATGTAAATAAAACTTTTGTTCAACTGGGCAGATTTTGCATGGATCCAGTGTTATACTTTTATTTAATTCCATTGATCCGTTTATTGTGTATTCTTTTAAATTTTCATCTTGTTCTTCATTATTTCCAAAATTCTTCGTCATTAAATTGATAGATGACCCCGTATCTATCATGGCTCTAAGAAGTTTTCCTTTAATCATTACTCTGACATAGGGGCAACACTTTCTGTATCCGAGGCAGTTTGCTGAAAATTTATGTCCATTCTATTCTGCGAACTGTCACTCTCTCTTTGTCTTTTAACAGGTGTATTTGGGGAGTTATTCGAAGTTGATGCTTGGAAATTTAAGGGATTTTGGGCCCTACCTTGATCTAAATTTCTCCTAAACTCATAATAATTTCCCTGGTTTTGAGTGGAAGTTTGATTTCTGTTTGGTGAACTTTGAGGATTTGTTGAATTGTTTGAATTATTATTAATTCTTGGATAATTATTATTGTTGTTTCTTGGATAGCTATAAGAATAGGAATTGTTTCTCTGATAATAATAGTTTTGATGAGTATTTCCCGAATTCCTTCGCCTAGGTTTATAGTTATCAAAAGGATCTGCATCCCAATGGCCTAGAACCATAGCTGCTTCCTTTAAGTTGGCAAGTGTGGTTATATCTTTCTTGGACAAGGAATTATACAATCTATCGGGAAGTTTCCTTTCGATACAATCCCTAATTGTTTTGTTTAAAGCGCTTGTATAAATTAGCCTGTCTGTTGGATCTGACTCTAACTCTAACTTATTGTATACGATTGAAGATTTGGTTTTTAGTTCGTTTACGAACTTACTGATGCTTCCTTGGTAAGTGGTGTCACGAACATGTTGTATGATGTCCTCGTATGGCCTGTGATCCTTGAAAGCTTTAATTAGGGCCACTTTTGCTGTTCCCCATGTATTGGACTTTTCCTCCTCGATGACTGCTTGAGCGGAATCGACAATGGTCCTCTCGATAGCTCCATAAATAATGTGGATTTGACGAACATCTTGAGTAGGGTAAAGTTCCACTCTGGCAATGTAGCGACTCAATTCCGATGGATTTCCGTCGAAATAAGGTAGCTCTTCGATTTGTCCGATAAGTTGATTCAGGTGAATCTCAGACAGCTGCGGTAGTACTGATGGATTTGCCATATTCACATTTGTCTAGTTGTAGTTTTAAATTTGCGTCACGTAGTTTTTGAAATACCTTTTTCAATGATAAAATGTGTTCTTCCAATGAAGTGGAAAAAATTATAATATCATCTAGATAAACCAAACAATCTGTATAGATTAAATCTTCTAATAAATTGTTCATAAATCTTTGAAAAGTAGCGGGGGCATTTTTTAGACCAAATGGCATGCGTGTGTATTCGTAATGACCGTGTTTAGTTGAGAATGCTGTTTTAGCTATTGATTCTTGTTCCATTTGAATTTGATGGAATCCCTTGGCTAGATCGATGGTAGTGAAATATTGGCATCTTCCCAATTTATCCAATATTTCATCCATTCTTGGTATTGGGAATTTGTCATTAATAGTGATCTCATTTAAATTTCTGTAATCAACTACTAATCTAAACTTCATTTTGCCTGATGCATCGCTCTTTTTTGGAACTATCCAAATAGGTGAACAATAGGGAGATTTTGATTTACGAATTATTCCCTGTTCAATCATTTCATTTACTTGTTTATTAACTTCTTCATCAAAGGTTTGAGGATATTTGTATGGTTTCCTATATACTGGGTCTTCATGTTTTGTTTGTATTGAATGTTTAATAGTACTTGTAAAAGTCAAATTTTCACCTTCTTTGTACTGTATGTTATTATATTCAAATAAAACTTTCTTTAAATTTTCCTTTTCTTCTTCATTTAAATGTTCTAATCTGTACTCATTACATTCCTTTAATTCATTATTAATGGCAAAATTAAATGATTGGTCCTTTGACAAGGGCGGATTAAGGCATTCTAATGCGGTCTTATCCTCTTCAATCTTTTTTTCAACTGGCGATGGACTAAGGCATTTTACTGCGGTCTTGTCCTTTACCATATCGTTTTCACCATATTTTATGTAAAGTAGTATATCTCCTAACGTCACTGTTTCTTCTTCATAGTTTATTTTCGCTTTACTTTCTTTCAAATAGTCTCTACCTATCAAAACATCATAATTTTCAGAAAATTTATGTAAATAAAACTTTTGTTCAACTGGGCAGATTTTGCATGGATCCAGTGTTATACTTTTATTTAATTCCATTGATCCGTTTATTGTGTATTCTTTTAAATTTTTCTTTGTTTCTTTGTTTTTTCTTGTTCTTCATTATTTCCAAAATTCTTCGTCATTAAATTGATAGATGACCCCGTATCTATCATGGCTCTAAGAAGTTTTCCTTTAATCATTACTCTGACATAGGGGCAACACTTTCTGTATCCGAGGCAGTTTGCTGAAAATTTATGTCCATTCTATTCTGCGAACTGTCACTCTCTCTTTGTCTTTTAACAGGTGTATTTGGGGAGTTATTCGAAGTTGATGCTTGGAAATTTAAGGGATTTTGGGCCCTACCTTGATCTAAATTTCTCCTAAACTCATAATAATTTCCCTGGTTTTGAGTGGAAGTTTGATTTCTGTTTGGTGAACTTTGAGGATTTGTTGAATTGTTTGAATTATTATTAATTCTTGGATAATTATTATTGTTGTTTCTTGGATAGCTATAAGAATAGGAATTGTTTCTCTGATAATAATAGTTTTGATGAGTATTTCCCGAATTCCTTCGCCTAGGTTTATAGTTATCAAAAGGATCTGCATCCCAATGGCCTAGAACCATAGCTGCTTCCTTTAAGTTGGCAAGTGTGGTTATATCTTTCTTGGACAAGGAATTATACAATCTATCGGGAAGTTTCCTTTCGATACAATCCCTAATTGTTTTGTTTAAAGAGCTTGTATAAATTAGCCTGTCTGTTGGATCTGACTCTAACTCTAACTTATTGTATACGATTGAAGATTTGGTTTTTAGTTCGTTTACGAACTTACTGATGCTTCCTTGGTAAGTGGTGTCACGAACATGTTGTATGATGTCCTCGTATGGCCTGTGATCCTTGAAAGCTTTAATTAGGGCCACTTTTGCTGTTCCCCATGTATTGGACTTTTCCTCCTCGATGACTGCTTGAGCGGAATCGACAATGGTCCTCTCGATAGCTCCATAAATAATGTGGATTTGACGAACATCTTGAGTAGGGTAAAGTTCCACTCTGGCAATGTAGCGACTCAATTCCGATGGATTTCCGTCGAAATAAGGTAGCTCTTCGATTTGTCCGATAAGTTGATTCAGGTGAATCTCAGACAGCTGCGGTAGTACTGATGGATTTGCCATATTTAGTTTTTGTTTTCAATATTAACACTTTTTTATAATTTTAAGCGCTTATTGACCGAATTGGATTTTTATTTGATTTTTCTGTGTGCGTAAATTACACATAGATTCTTTGGCGGATCTCGATATTTGTCTTTTTGTATATTCACGGATTTTACGCTGATCAGGATATACCAGTCGTATAGTAATATCCTTCAGTTGATCAGTACTGATGACTTTTTTAAAAGGACTTCAAGATCCTACCGACTGCGCCAATTAAAAGTTTGAACCATAAGTTTATAATAAAAAAAACTTTATTTAATTAATTATAAACTGGTTACAAATTTTATTTTATTGTGGAAGAATACTGACTGTCTTTTGACAAGTCTCAAACTGAACTCGCTTCTTAACTTAAACTTCTTTTACGATCATACCTCGGTTTTGAGCTTTAGAGCTTTCTATGAGTGGAGTTAATTTTAATTGAGTGAGTTTTCTGATTGCCCTTTGGATTGTTGATTGATAATGCACCGGCGACTCAATTCGATTGTTTAGTCTAGATATTTGAGGATTCAATCGCATGGTAATTTTCCATTGAGCGTCCAAAAGTGTGGGAACGAACTGATGATGTAACTTGATTCGTTCTGGATGTATAGTCTAAAGTTTGGGTGCATTTGCAATTGGATATAGACTGGTTGGCTGAGGTTATCTGAAGGGTAGATTCTGGGATGGTGTATGTGTGTGTGGGCGTATGGACATGTGCATAGAGTTATGTGGAACTATGGATATGTCACTATATATATCACACACTCATCTATTCTATGTAGGTGACGACTCAGATACATCTGGACATCGTTTGCGTACATATGGACATTACAATTTAATAACGCGGAATGAAGATTATTCACATAAAGAGTAAACAGCAACGGACCAAGAACAGAACCTTGAGGCACGCCACGTTTTAGAGATACAAAAAAAGACAAGACATTTGAAATTACAACAGACTGACGACGATTAAGTAGATATGAAGACCTAAGTTTGACGGCAGTTTTTGAAAATTTGAACTGATTTTTTAATTTTGCACATAGAACATCATGGATAACAGTGTCAAAGGCTTTTCTATAGTCAAGGAGTACAAGGAAGGTCACATAGGATTTATCAGCATAGTCACGTATATCATTTTGAATTTTATGACTGCTGAAGTGCAACTACGATTTTTCCGGAACCCTGATTGCATATGGTTTAGTAAATCATTTTCTTGCATAAACAAATTAATTTGAAAGCTCAGAAAGCTCGAGCGAGCTTTGAATATATCAAGGTTCTCCTCCTTCGCTCAGCTTCACGTAGACCACTCCACGGCGGTTAAAAAGATCTGTAAGCTGCTTGTGCTTTTTAAGTCGCATGACTTCTTTGAAGATCTCATAATTATATTTGGTCAGCTGTTCGTTCATATACATCAGTGCTGGCGACTCAAACCCTATCAGCTGTAGGCTTAGTTGAGCTTTTTTTTCTCGCCGGTATGCCCCAATTGATCTCAGTAGCTCCGCCTTGCCGCGTACATTTTCCAGTTTTACATTTATTATTGGGTCTACAAATGATTGTCCTAATTGTCGCGGACGTACCCTAAAGATGGATTTGGCCACTGGAGGCGAAGTAAGTTGCAGCGAGAAACAGAGCTTGTGAAAAAGCGTCTTCAAATTTCGCCTTCGACCTGTGGGACCCCATGCCAGCGGAAACTGCTTGCGACCGCAGCATCCACCTCCGCGATGCATTTGGCCACCAGTCTGGCATCTAAGTCGACAACTTGCTACTTCAGCTCATCTACCAGGCCACTAGAAGGGCCATTTTCTGCCAGTTGGCCAGCCAATTCAGTGACCCGCTGTTGTAGCTCGTCTATTTTTTTTTTCCTCATTCTCCAGTTGAGTTACACGTTGAGTGAGGCTATGAATCTCGGTTGCCATCGCCTGGAACTTCTCCTGGAGGTTGCTAAGGACGCGGGCTTCACATTCTCGCAGCTCGCTGGAAAGAGTTGGAGTATCTGTGTTGGGGATTTATCAGGTCGCCGGCTCGCTTTCAAATCCGGGTTGGTTTTTTCCCGCAGGCGCTTAGCAGCTTAGCAGCTGACATGTTGCTGTTGAGTGCGTTTATTTTTTAGTTTAGATGCTAGGAAATTAAATGAAGCAACCAAGAAAGATGCCTACCCTTTACAGAGCATCATGGGAATTTTTGCTCGACTTCCGAAGGCAAACATTATTTCAAAGCTGGATCTAAAAGATGCATATTGGCAGATCGGATTGTCCGAAGAAGCAAAGCCGCTAACAGCATTTACGGTCCCAGGTAGAGCTCTCTTCCAATTAACAGTCATGCCTTTTGTGTTATGTAATGCCCCGTCAACTATGTGTCGACTGATGGATACATTAATTCCCCCTGACTTAAGATACTGTGTATTTGGCTATTTAGATGATCTCTGTATTGTATCGGAAGATTTTTCATCTCACTTAGCAGTACTAGTGCGTATAGCGGATCAATTTAAGAAAGCTAATCTCACTCTTAACATAGCAAAGAGTCACTTTTGTGTAACGAAGGTCAATTACTTGGGCTATGTAATAGGAAGAGGAGGGATAACCACAGACCCTAGTAAAGTCTCTTGCATAGTAAATTGGCCAACCCCGAAGAATCTGAAACAAGTTCGTGGTTTTCTTGGTGTTTGTGGGTGGTATCGCCGATTTATTAAAAATTATTCAGACATTACGTTCCCAATTACCGAGGTATTGTCTTGCAAGAAAACATTTAAGTGGACCGAGGCCGCCCAATTAGCAATGAACACTTTAAAGAATCTTTTAGCCTCAGCTCCGGTTCTGCAGAATCCCGACTTCGATAGAAAATTCTATTTACATTACGAGGCAAGCGATTTTGGCATTGGCGACGTACTCGTGCAATTATCCGAAGAAGGGGAGAGATGCCAATTGCTTTTATGTCCCGGAAATTGTCGAAGTCCCAAAGGAATTAGCGTGACAGAACGGGAATGTCTGTCGGTTATAATAGTTATAGAGAAATTTCGCTGCTACTTGGAGATGCAATCGTTCGAAGTAGTTACCGATCTTACAGTGGCTAATGAGGCAAAAAGAGGTAACAGGGAGACTGGCCCGTTGGGTTTTCCGCTTACAGTCCTTTTCATTCACCGTTACGCATAGAAAGGGAAAGGATCATATTGTACCCGATGCGTTGTCCAGAATTAGCGCAGATGAGATTGCTAGTTTTGAATTGACTACCCCAGAAATTGACTTAGAGTCCACATCGTTTCTAGATCCCGACTATATAGATAAAAGTTGAAGACATACATAAACAACTTGACAATAATTATGTGACTTTTATAACCCTTCTTAACCACAGCAAAGCATTTGACTCTGTAAACCACGGTATTTTAAATACAAAACTGAAGAGCCTTTTTAATGTTCAAGTACAGCACTTCGCCTTATAGAATCATATCTTGATGGGAGGATTCAGGCAGTTGTCTCGGGAAGTCAGATTTCTAGCTTCAGCCTTCTTACACGTGGAGCTTAACCAATCAAAAACTCTAAAGGACTACACTTAGTGCTACGATTAACTGTACAATTAAGGGCTAACTCTACATCCCCCAATGAATCTTGCCATGATCTAGAACTAGAACCGTCAACAGATTTTTAGTGTACTCATAACCCTTTCAACTTGACCGTTGGCTCGACTTGCACCTGTTCCAATTAGATGTAATTGTATATTTTGATTAAAACAAAATTGCGAAAACTTTGTGCCAGTGATCGGCAATTAAACGTGTTGGCACGCCAAAAATGGCAATCCAAGATTTCATTGCTCTTATACAAGTATTAGCATCCAAAGAAAAAGGGTGAAAGAGATAAACGTATTTGGTAAAAGCGTCGATTTGTACAATGATATTTTCTTTACGATCACTTTTTCTGCTTAATTTTCCCGATATATCTACGTGGACGGTATGCCAAGTAATGCTAATTTTTGGAATTGGGTGTAATTAAATTTGAGGTTTTCCTGACTTCCCCTTAGAAACTCTGCATGTAATACAATTCTCCACAAATCGTCGAACATATTTTGCCATACCAGAAAACCAGTAATAATCGTACAACATGTCTAGCGTTTTTTCTCAACCTAGATGGATAATAGACTCATGTACCTGATTTATAACTGACCAGCGGAATGTACGAGGGACTACAGGTAAACAACGAGTTCTTGAATTCCTCTGAAACTTTCTATACAAAACATTTGATCTAATTTCATAAGTGGCAACCAATGACAATGGTAAATCATCGTTCTTTAACTTAGTTACAATGTCTGATATTTCTGAATCCTTTTGATGTTCCACCAAAATCCAGTTTTCCGATATTTCTGTTAAGTCAAATCGTTTCTCTTCTATTTTACTTGGTACTGACTTATCCCTTTGATACACGGGTTTCCTAGAAAAAAGGTCCACGTGTGCCGTGCGTTTACCTTCTCTGTATTCAATTTCGAATTCAAACGTTTGTAGAAACTCACACCTACGATAAACAATAGGTAAAAATTCGACATTGTTTCGAGAAGATTTGATTGAATTACAGTCAGTAAAAATTACATGTAGATAGTGACGAAAATGTTTGCAGCATTTACGACGTTTCCAATTCATAAGATGTGTACCTGGACTCACAGGAGCTAGTTGCTCTACTATAGTATCCAACCACATGAGGCTTAGAGTTTATGCGGTGCAAAAGGATAGCACCATACCCGATAGAGCTGCCGTCGGTATGCAGTTCTATCGGAAACTGGGGATCAAAAATAATCAAAAAAGGCTTGTTTGTTAGTATACTGATGACTTTTCTGCGAACTTCTTCATGCTGTGTTTGCCAAACAAAACTATTCTTTTCAGATGTGAGAAAATATAAAGGCTTCATCAATTGTGAAAACACCGGAATGAATTGACGAAAATATGAAGCTAACCCAATGAACTGTCTTAGAGTAGCAACTGACTTAGGCGTGAGACAACGCCACAAGCGATTCTATTTTGTTTAAATAAAATCTCATAGCTAAGGTAGCGAACTGTAGACCTCAAGAAAAACCACTTTGAAATGTTAAATGTGAATCCAGCCTTTACTAGAACGTCTAATTCAAGTTGCAACCGATCAAACGCTTCTTCCTTTGTTAATGAACGCTCAGCCCCGAATCAAATGTAAATGGGAATCTCTCACCATTGACCAGCATACTCGATTGGGGTTCCATTATAGCGCACAGCTCCACTCTTTATTCTGGTCATACTCCCAATCCGGTACTCTTTTTTTGCTCACCAGCATTTGTAGCTTCTTAACCAGTTCCAGAAAATTCCGGTTTTGTTGCTCTAACAACATCCCTTGAAGAAGTTTGGTTAGGGCCGAGTCCCACTTCTGATGTCGGGGAATTGAAGTCATCCCCGTGCAGGTCGTCGTTGTTGGTCGCTTCCATACTCGGTTCTGGCGGATGCAGCGAGTCTTTGTTGCCTTTGTTGCTCATCGTAGTCTCTTTGAACTTACAACTTGGAACTTACGCGTGACCTCTTCACGCCGGAAACCAGAAGGAGAAGAAGGAAAGAGACCAGATCTAGCAACGCACACGAAGCCACACACAGCCCCAGTTCACAAAACTGAGTCTCCATTCTACTAGGACTAGTATTTACCAAAACCACCCAACCACCCATGGTCATATCAGAAAGTCTCGTGCCTATCGATATGCTACAGTACTTCCTCTCCGACAGACACAATCACACGCCCAATCCTCTTTTTTATACCCTTGCAGAGGGTATTATAATTCAGTCAGAAGTTTGTAACGCAGAGCTGGATTCGATTCCGACCACATAAAGTATATATATTCTTGATCAGCACCCGATCCATCTAGCCATTTCTGTCTGTCCGTTTCTATGAGAACTATGCTCTCAGTTTTAAAGCTATCGCGATGAAATTTTCCCAAAAGTCTTTCTATTGCAGGTAGTACATATGTCGGAGCGAGCCGGATCGGACCACTATATCTTAAGGCTCCCATAGGAATAATCAAACAAATATAAGAAAATTCATTATAACTTTTGTAGGAAGTAGGCGTTTTGATTTTTGACAACTTAAAAACAAAATGTTAAATAGGCACTCAGAATCTGAAATCCCTGGAACTGCACTGATAGAGTTTGCATTAAACTACAGGTATTTACTTTATCTGCAGGGGTATATAAGTTTCGGCTGGCCGAAGCTAGCTTCCTTTCTTGTTTTGAAAGTAAGGTTAGCTATTTGATAAAAATGAATTATCCAAATGGATATTACTTATTAAAAATACTCAGTCATAAGGCAAAAAATGTTATATTTTTTAAGAAATTTTTAAAAGTTAAATTTTTATAATTTTTTAGCTTTTAAATAAATGATTTAGGTATTTTTTGACCCGCCTCACAGTGGGGCGAAAAAGCCAAAAGTCTGCCTTAAATCAGCGGAGCCCTATAGCGAATATCTTTTGATGGGGTATTGTTAAAGGCAAAATTAAATATGTAAAAAAAACATCATAAGGTGAATTTTTTTAGTGAAATTTTTTTGTTGTTTGGAACAATCCAAACTTTAAAAATCAACCAAAAATTCACATGAATTTGGTTCATACCCGGCCTGTTTTATTTAGTAGGATGTGAGTTTTAAATAGCTAAAATTGCTGTGGAGCATTTTGGCTGTAAGCTAATGTAATCAACGTGTAATCATTTTTCTTCACAAAATTTGGTGTTTTTAAACTGTGAAATTCAGACAATTATTTGTTCTTCTCCATACTTTTCAGCAACAGTAAAACAAGTTAAAAAAAAGCGAATTACGCTCATTCCAAGTGAAACGTGACAGGCAAATTGGGTCAAATCTCAGAAAAAAACCTAAACTACTTTAATGCCAATAATCGCCTTAAAGAACCTAAAAAAAGGGTAGGGCCTACGTCCTTACAGAGTTGTTAAAAAGTATAAATGAAGTTTTTGCGTATACACCGAACAAAACCCGTTCTAATCGATGTTGATTTCAGTATTTTCGATCTCAAAAGCTAGCCAAGATTGACTCATACTAAAAATGCCTGATGCACTTCGGTGTTGTTGTTGATTCTTGTTTCTCAAACATATTTTTCTTTAAGCACATGGATGGCGTTACTATGTTCTTCCATAAACACACTTTTAGATTCAAATTTTAACTGAAACAATTAAAGAACTGAAACTTATATATAATTACAAATGACAAAGTTTAATAACTTACTACCTTGAGAAAAACATCATGGTCCCTCGTGGGAATCGAACCCCTTACCTCACAGTTTGCAGACAAACGCTCCACTGGCTGCGCCAGTAGAGTAAAAGGGTATATTGTATTCGTGCAAAAGTATGTAACAGGTAGAAGGAAGCGTTTATATATAACGCTGATATCTCAGAAACTACAAAAGCTAGAGAATTGGGATTACCCACACATATTCTTTATTTAACCTACGCAGCGCAAGTTTGTTTCAGCCGCGGGCCACGCCCCCTCTAACGCCCACAATCGCCTAACGCCCACAATAAACGAGTTTAAAAAGTGTCTGCCGCCCACACCTTTAAAGATTTTGGAAAAGTAAAAATGCAGTTTCATTGTATTTATCAATACCTATGGAAATATAGAAATTTTTCAAATCGGACCATTTGTTAAAAAGGTATGCCAGATTAAAAATATTATATCTCCATCTCCCTCGCACTCACTTTGGCTGAGTAACGGGTATCTGATAGTCGGGGTACCCGACTAAAGCGTTCTCTCTTGTTTTACTTACAGTCGACCAAAAAACACATTTTTCATTTTTGTCGTGGTGCTGTGCTGCCATCACTTATCCAAGATTATTAACCTGTATGGCAAAGTTAAGCTCTGATCTATTGACTTTAAAATGAAATGAAAACTGGCCCAATTGGGTGGATATGTGCCGAGATATAAGAAATAATTTGAAAAAGTACAAAATTTAACATTTTAAACTTTAAAAAATCTTTACAAAAAAACTGTACCATCGAAAAAAAAGCTAGTGGCATTCTCGTGATCTAGGGCTCCAACACTAACAGAATTTGCCATTAATTGCTGTTTAGCATTTTGATTGTAAGCTATCAAAATCATCTTAACGCTCCTACATATGTAATATAAGTGTAGAAAATCGAAACGAAAGTTTAAATTATTTTTAATTGAGAACGCCGAAAAGTGAAAAGACTTGGCTTGGCTGCTGCAAAATTTGGGAGGAGAGAAAAGACAAGACTGGCCAATTCGATATTCAAAATTCAACTGGTTTATTGTGCCCAGCAGCGCAGTTTTGTGAGAGCCGTTGCAGGCCCGCTGAATCCGATCTTAGATCTAACATAAAAGTTCTGGGCCTGTAAGCGGTGAACATAACGCTGTTGGGCTCTCTTAAGCTGTTACTTATTTATATCTTAACATAATTTAAAAACTTCATGATTAGCGTTCTGCGCTTCAACATTCCGGCCACCTTGAAGGACCGGCCTTCAACATACTGGGAGTACCGCCAGCTTTTGAATAGGACGCTTAAATATGTGACCTGTTGCGGTCTTGATTTCGCCAACTCGAACTCGACCATCGGCCCCTGCCACCACGCTGATGACCCTGCCGGTAATCCAACGCTGGGGTGGAGTGTTGTCCTCGTGGATGATAACCAAAGCTCCGACCTCCAGATTGGGCGATGTAGTTTGCCACTTGGTTTTGCGCTGAAGGCTGTGGACGTATTCCTTGGACCACGCCTGCCAAAACCGCTGTCTGAGCGTGGATAGCAGTTGCCACCTCTTTGAGAATCTCAATCCTCTGGTCGGTGCGTCTGGCTCTAATCCTTGCGGCAGCGAACGAAGGGCCTGACCGATTAGCAGGTGCCCTGGAGTGAGCGCCTCCCCCTCGTTTGGATCGATGCTGATTGGAGTTAGAGGACGAGAATTCAGCACGGCCTCGGTGTCCGCCAGATAAGCCATGACCTCGGCTTCGGTTAGGGACGCGTCTGCGACTTGACGCACGAGAATTTCCTTCGCTGACTTCACGGCCGCCTCCCACAAACCGCCGAAGTGCGGTGCTCGTGGTGGGATGAACCTCCACTCGATTCCCTTCTCGACGACGAACAGTTGAAACTGTGACTGCTGATCCTCGAAGGCGCTCTGAAGAATTCGTAGCTCGTTCCTGGCTCCTACGAAGTTCGTCGCGTTGTCGGAATGTACTCGATGCGGTACGCCACGTCTTGCGATGAAACTTTTAAAGGCCAAAAGAAAAGAGTCAGTCGACAAATTTGTAACGAGTTCCAGGTGAACAGCCTTGGAAGCAAAACAGACGAATACAGCTATATACATCTTAATGGGGGGCCGTCCTCGGATACGCAACGAGACATTGATAGGACCAAACAAATCTACGCCACAAATATGAAATGGCCTTACGGATTCGAACCTATCCGCAGGCAGATTTCCCATAATTTGGTTCATCAGAACAGGCTTATATCTAAAACAATGGATGCATTTTCGAACCACCCGAGTGCATTCTCTGCGAGCATTTATTAACCAGATTTCCTGCCGAAGAAGACCGATCATCGTTTTTGCATTTGCGTGACAATTTCTCAAATGCAAATCTCGGAGATACAAATCAACAATTTGGTTTTTAGAAGGGAGTAATATCGGAAATTTAGCATTTTCTGAAATAGGTGCATGCAAAAGTCTACCTCCCACCCGAATTAGCGAAAATCTTCTACCAGCTTCAGAAAACTTTTGTATGAAGGGCGTCATCATCTGCAAACTTGGTTGTAAAACATGTCCTTTTTTAATTTTCTTGTACTCTACTGCAAAGACATTTTTTTGGATGATTTCCATCAGTTTAAAAAATGATAGTTGTAACTCTCTAGCCGTCAGACTTATTGATTTTTCTCGTGATTTAGCTAGGTTTAGAAATCTGTAAACGTATCCAAGAATTCTAATGATTTTGGGAAACGATGAGATACGAGTAATAAATTCGAACGGAGTTGATGGCTCGACGGCTATACACACTTGGGCAGCTTTTTTTTAACTCTGAGTTTTTTAATTCGGAAGGTATAGAAAAATGCGAGTTTTCTGGCCATAATGACTCATTTTCATACAGAAATTTCGGACCTTCGAACCAGATAGACTCAGTCAATTCACTGACATCGCAGCCACGGGACGCAATGTCTGCTGGATTAAACTGCGAAGGGACATGTCGCCAGGATATATTCTCTGATAGCTCTTGAATTGTGGCTACCCTGTTTGAAACAAAACTGCAAGTGATGAAGGTTGAGACTTTATCCAATGTAGTGTTATTTCTGAGTCTGTCCAGAAATAAACACTCTCGATTTCACATTTGTCAAGAACTTGTTTGACGTAGGACCAAAATTGTGCCAGCAGTGTGGCGGCGCATAATTCAAGCCTTGGTATGGTTTTCGTTTTTAGTGGAGCCACTCTCGATTTCGCTGCTAGCAATCGACAATTAGCTTTACCGTTTTCGATTGCTCGAATGTAAATGCAACATCCGTAAGCTTGGCTGGATGCTTCTGCGAAACCGTGAACTTGAACGGCTGAGCACCCACTGGCAAACGTGTACCTAGGAATGGTGACTGTGTGAAGATTAAGTAGATTCTTCTTTAACCTTTCCCAACTCGTATGTAACGACATCGGAATGGATTCATCCCATTCCAGTTGAAGTTGCCAAAGGCTTTGAAGAAGAATTTTAGATGTAAGGCCAATGGGGCACAGCAATCCCAAGGGATCAAAAAGCCGCGCGCTTACTGAAAGAATGTTTCGTTTTGTGGGAGTCAAATTTTTAAAGCTCTCATCTAAATGAAATCGAAATGTGTCTGTGTGTGGCATCCACCGCATACCCAAAGCTTTGGTCGAATCGGTATCATTGAAATTTAGGGATTTTTCAGTGTTGTTCCCTTATTCTAGTTGTGGATGGTTTGAAAACCATTTAGACAGCTGGAAACCGCCACTATTGAGAATTTCTGACACTTGATTACACATCACGTTCAAGGTGTCAATATCATCAGCTCCAGTAAGCATGTCATCCACATAAAAGTCGTTGCAAATGATGTATGAACCGATTTCATGCTTATCCCTATTACGAAATCCAAGTTCTTGTAAGCTACGGATGGCTAAAAATGGAGCTGAAGACGTTCCGTAGGTGACTGTATTGAGACGAAATATTTGTAATTCATCATATGGATTCTCGCGCCTGCGGTCCTGGTGGAATATTATTGCATGTTGGAGACATATGACCCAGCTCTAAATATTCTTTCATAAAAGCGATGTACATTTCTCGAAGTGAGCTGTCTTTTAGGCTTCTACGCTCTAACGATAAAAATCTACGTTTAGCGACATCAAACGAGGATCCAAGTACGAGCGGATCAGATTTAAAAGGCAAACGGACTATAAAACGACCACAATTTGAATTGGCTACGTTTTCACGAAGTGATCCTCGCAGGCAATTTGTTCTGGTGAAAATTTAACATTTTCTTTGTTTTCTGGGACGGTATCTAACTCCCAAAGCCTTTCAACAAGTCCTCCCAAAACCATGTCTTCCTTGGACAAGGCGATACAAGAAGTAGCTTCTTTTTGTTGTTGCTTACACCGTCCAGAAACAACCCATCCCAATAGTGTTTTTTGAAGCAATGGACCTCCATTGGTGAGTTTGATTTAACCACTGCACAACAACTCAAAGAAGGAGTCTGCTCCGAGCAAAATATCAATTCTTTGCGGCTTGTAGAACTCTGGATCAGCTAAGTCTACGCCGGACGGAATTTTCCACTGCCTTGCAGGAAGCATATTATCTGGCTGATTGCTAGTTATGGTTCCCAGTACCCAAAAGTCAGACGTAAAAATGTGTCCATTGAGCCGCGAATATAAGGTAGTTGTGACTTCACTTCTGGCAATGGAATTTGATCCTCCCACTGATGTGATCGAAAGACATTTATTTGTTCTTGACAATCTTAGAAGCTGAGCAAGGCTTTCTGTCATGAAGTTAATTTGCGACCCTGAATCTAATAGAGCTCTGACTCGATGGAGCTGACCAAATCTATCGCGAACATTAACAACGGCTGTTGCTAGAATTACTTGGTTAATTTCCGAAGTGTCTTGAATAACCTGAGCCGAATGGGAAGAAGCCTGAGAAGTAGAAGTACCTTGCCCTTGCTGGTCCTGCCAGCTTCTACCTTGATGTGGCTCACTCGAGTTTTGGTATCGATGTAGTAGAGTATGATGTGCCTGTGAGCATACCCGACATTTGGATGCTGTGCATTTAAATACTCTATGTCCCTCCTTTAGGCAATTAATACATAATTGCTTCATTTTGGCAAAGTTAAAACGATCTAAAACTGGCATTCCGCTAAATCCCTGGCAATTACCTATAAAATGATTAGAACTGCAGTATAAACATTTTGGATCACTTGTATTATTGACCCTGGAGCAAGTATATGAATTCCTAGTATTTTTCTTGCTTCCAGAGGACATTTCCGAAAAACCTTTTCCCTTTACCCTCGACGCTTCCTCGGCTGACACATGTTGATATCGTCGATCTAAAACCTTTACGCAATCAGACCATTTAGGCAGTTCATCATAATTAAGCTGTTCCTCATACTTTGATTTGGTGTACGGATCTACTTTTGAAAGAACTATGTGTATAATTACCGCATTGACAATATCCTTTTCGTCCCCTAGGGACATAAGCGAATCGAAAATTGCACTTACTGTGTCAATTATTAACCTCAAGGCAGACGCAGAAGGTTTTGTTATTGAAGGGATTTCAAACAGCTGCGCTAGGGTTACGAAGAAAATTAAACACTTGTTGTCATAGACTCTCTTTAAACTTGCTAATGCTTTTTTATAATTTGTATCTGAGACTTGAAGAGCTTTTATTGTGCCCAATGCCTCGTCAGAAAGGCAGGATAGCAAATGGTTACATTTTTCAATGTTAGATAACGAATTATCAGAGTCAACTAGTTGCTCAAAAATTCCAATAAATTGCTTATACTCTGAATGTTTGCCGCTAAATTTTGGTAACTTGAGTTTTGGCAGATTTGAATGTGAACTGCCCGTGACTAAAGCCTGCTGTTTATGATTTTCACCTGTACCACCAGCAGCTGACATATATAATGCCTTGGTAATGACGCAATTTTCTTCTAATGTCGACCTATTCCGGTTATCTGGATCTATCATATCTATTTCCGACTGCAATGCCATTGCTTTTGCAATATATGAATTTAAAATTTCCAGTCGACATTGAATTTGAAGCGGATTAAACGAAATTGTATTCTCCTCGAAAGCTTTCCGCATTCTTGTAATATCTTCACCAACCCTATCTACCTGCGAAAATAATTTCGTTAATTGCACCGAGGAGCAGCTATCTTCCATCTCCTCTTCTGTCTCCGATGCGGTATCATTCTTTTTGGGTTTTGTAGGTGCCATTTTAATTAAAGATTAATTAACTTATTACAATATAGCCAATAGTTTTTTGTATTTCTGTTTCTAGGCGGCTTGAATAAATTTGTTTAAGTGTAGAGCACTTGGCGTAACACAAAAAATGAGAAACGAGAACGTAATTAAGAGAGTGCACCAACACCCGAAAGAGAAAACACAAGCAGTTGCAGTTCGTTGCACTGGCGCTTAGCGGTCTGCCTAAAATCGAAGTTAACACAGCTATTACAAAATCGAAACGAAAAGCGAAACAAAACTTAGGCAGACACACCGAGAACTAACTGTTATTTTCCACCGGCACTGACGCTGTTATGCTTGTTAATCTCTTTCGCGAGGGCGGCACCAAAACTATGTGGTTGTTCACTTGAATTAATTTTTTTTTTATTAATTTGTATTTGTTATTTCACAATTTTGTTTGTTTTTTTTTTTTTTTTTTTTTTGGCGGTTTTTATTTGTGGTACTTGGGAATATATGGGCACGAAAATGGTTTTGCTTCCAATTATTATTGATATTTGACCAATGCCAAGGCAATAGTTGCAACTATTATTTTTTCAGCGATCAACTATTGATTTGACACGGTTACCTGGTCATCAGATGAATCCACTTCCCTCAAGTTGGCGCTGCGAAATAAGGGGCCAACAAATTCCAAGTGAAATGTCCGAAAAATGCCAATTGTTGGCGCCGAAATTTGCGAGTCCAAAAAATGCCAAGTCTTGGCCCCGAAATTCGCAAGCAGCTAAGCGGTCTTTGAAATGATTTTAAACCCGAACAAAACTTTTCGATGTCCCTGTCTCGGGCGCTATGTAGAAAATCGAAACGAAAGTTTAAATTATTTTTAATTGAGAACGCCGAAAAGTGAAAAGACTTGGCTTGGCTGCTGCAAAATTTGGGAGGAGAGAAAAGACAAGACTGGCCGATTCGATATTCAAAATTCAACTGGTTTATTGTGCCCAGCAGCGCAGTTTTGTGAGAGCCGTTGCAGGCCCGCTGAATCCGATCTTAGATCTAACATAAAAGTTCTGGGCCTGTAAGCGGTGAACATAACGCTGTTGGGCTCTCTTAAGCTGTTACTTATTTATATCTTAACATAATTTAAATACTTCATGATTAGCGTTCTGCGCTTCAACAATAAGCATATAACTTTTTTCAATTAAGAACCATCTTAAAGCTTAAAGTTAAATATAAAACAAGAGAGAATGCTAAAGTCGAGTGGCTCGACTTTTAGATACCCGTTACATAGGTAACTAACATTACAACAGGAGCCACCACGACGGCACCTCCCAGCGGCAGTAAGTGGCACCACAAGCCATCTAGCGGCACCTTGTTCAAACAAACTTAAGCTGCGTAGGGACCCCTAGAACCTGCATGCTTAATGCCAATCTTTTAGCTTTTATAGTATCCGACTGACTGTATAGACTGACAGACGGACATGACTAGATTGACTTCGGCTACTGATCGTGATCAAGAATATTTAGCTTCCTTTTACCTGTTACATACTTTTTAACGAAAACAATATACCCTTTTACTCCTCGAGTGACGGGTACAACTCCATTGCCCATAATAGTAAGTATGGGTATATTTTTCAAGATTGCCTTTCCCTCACAATAAATGTGCATACATGCATTTACTTTGTTTACATATATTATATATGGGTCATTCTTTGGAGAACCGGTCCCATATATCCATATACGATAGTGTACACAAAACCTTTAAAACGCGGCAATTTTTTCCCAAGTGTTTTGATAAGAAAGAAGTTAAAAAGACCACATAAATACATATTAAGTTCCGTTTTCTCGTCCGCCTTAAATTTAAATTAAATTAAATTATATAAAATTTAAAGGAAGCTTTTAAGGAAGCTTTTTCCATACGATTTCATGGTTTTAACCCTACTTTAAATTTAACAAACGCACGAGAAAACGGCCCTAAAGATATTAAAAAAGTGCATTAATAACATATTTAAAATTGAGATGTCTATATATTTCGTAATAACAGATAACAAATTACATTTTATTTAAGTGCAGGATATACAAGGAGTAAAAAAATTAGTTAATACGATAGAACAACAAAAGTTAAATATTTTTAAATGGATTTTTTTTTAGGAGAAAATGCTTTTCGAGCTATATAGCTGTCCCAAAATTTATTTTACATGCTGGATATGTAACAAAATTGTTTAAACAAAAATGGAAAGAAAATATTTGTTTCTAAATTAAAAAAAAATGTAAATAAATATATTGTTTCTAGTTAAAAAAAAAGTTTTGAAAAAGTATAAACTTTAATATTTATTAGATATTTGTTTTTTTTTTTTAATTTTAATTTTGTTATACTTACATTTTTTTGATTTACTATTTAAGATTAAATCTAATTTAAAAAAGGTATTGTTCTTTAGCTCTGTCTTCTGTTTTAAGTGAGCATTTTCCAAGAGAATGACCCATTCTTTTATACATATATATTTGCGTCCTCACGTATATAAGAGCATACGCTCCGTATTTGGATATAAAAGTTTAGATAAACAGTTCTGCGTTAAATTGTATTTGAGAGATCTTGAAATAAATAAAAGGTTTTTTTTTGTCTGAAATACTAATAAAACTAATGCTGAAAATGATTATATCCATATCTTATTTAATACTTATTATAGGAATTACCATTGTAACGATTTCTTATGCAACCCTATTTTTAAAGTGTAAAAAAAAGGCGTTTATATCAAAAGGTCTTTTTTATCAAGGAAAAGTAGTTAAAGTGTTTGATCAGGCACCTGGACCACATCCGTGGCCAATAATCGGGAACTTAGATATACTAGGTCGATTTAAATATAACCCTTTTCAGGGTTTTGGTGCTTTAACTAAAAAATATGGTGATATTTACTCCATAACTCTCGGACACACTCGGTGCTTAGTAGTGAACAATGTCGATTTAATAAAAGAAGTGTTAAACAAAAATGGAAAATATCTCGGCGGACGTCCGGACTTTGCTCGATATCATAAGCTATTCGGCGGTGATCGAAACAACTGTAAGTTTATTAAAGGGCATAGCACTCTTACCCCAAACAGCTCAAAAAATGTTTTGAGTCAGCGATGGTAGATAACATTAGTTTACAGTCAAGATTACCCAAGAAGGACGACCATAGTTCCTGATTGAGCTAGAGGTCTAGATCACAAAAAAGTTATCAATATTTTTTTTAAAGATGTTTTTTTTAAAGATTTTTAAAATAATTTGTTTTTGGTGTTCCCGTTTTTTTATGTATATCTCGAGTTGCATTAAATCAATTAAGGTGATATTTTGTTTTAAATTAAAGCTATATTGTCACCCTTTAACTTTGCCGAGGAATTGAATAGGATACATTGGGTATATTGTAAGTAATAGGTCTTGGAATTACATGCATCACTTGAGAATCGTTTGATTTATTTTAATAAGGTAAGCAACTTTGTGGTCTAGCGTAATATCTTTTAAAAAAATGTTTAAAGTTAATATTAAATATTTTTAAGAGACTTAAAAATTAAAAAAAAATTTGTATGCCGGATACACGCGTTTCACCATGTTGCTTTGTTACTTCTTCACGAAGTATGGAAAAAAATATATATATTTGCAAGGCCTACTAGTGAAAAAAAAACGATTTTAGTTTATCAACTTTGCATCAAACATAAATCAATATCTTAAAATCGAATAATGTAAACGGCATATGACCGACAAAACTATGTTACGTAAAAAATTTACCTCAATGGATACGCTAAATTTGAATTCGTTACGAATTCCCAAGTTAAGGGGGAGGAGACGTATAGAAATGCAATTTTTCACGTTTGTCGTGATTTTTTTAACCAATAAGATATTGTGGTGGGATTTCGTAACTTAACACGTTTATTACATTGCTTTTATAAAATTAAAAAAAATTATAATATTTTAAAATAACGGCTGTGGGAATTTTTTTTGCCAGGATAGATTTTAAAAAAGTAGGCCAGCGGCGGATCGTCCGCAGGTAGCTGTGTAGATATTATTTTTACGAAACCAAGTTTGTTTTGTTAAGAAACTGTTTAAACCTAACTTACAGAGAATGTCTCAAAAACTCATGTAGCACTCTTTTAAAGTTAAAAATCACTTTTAAAATATTTTTTTTGTTGTTTTTCCTTTACAAAAAATACTTAAACGTATAAATTTTTACATTGAGTAGGTTCAGTCAGTGGGCAATTTCATTATAAACATTTCTATGAAAGCAGCATGATGATTGAAGCATTACTTTTTAAGATACACGATCCGCAGCTGAGGAAAACATGGTTTGAGAAAAACGCGTTTAAAGTAAAGAAATCTATATACTGCACAAGAAAGATTTGTTTTGTTTCTTGTTTTATGATTTAATTTAAAAAAATTAAAAAAAAATCAATTTTGTTTTTGTAAAAAAATATAATGAAAAGAAATAAAAAATGGTATTCTGTTTTTTGTATACCCTTGCAGAGGGTATTATAATTTTGGTCAGAAGTTTGTAACGCAGTGAAGGAGACGTTTCCGACCCCATAAAGGATATATATTCTTGATCAGGATCAATAGGGGAGTCGATATAGCCATGTCCGTCTGTCCGTCTGTTTCAATACCGTTTGCGAGCTCAGTTTAAAAGCTAGCGCCTTGAAACTTTCACAGTCGTCCTAAAACATGTGTACGCAGATCAAGTTTGAAAGCCGACCCGATCGGACGTCTATATCCTATAGCTCCCATAGGAACAATCGGATATAGCTTTCACAAAATGAAGATATTTCGCTCAGTGTAAGAGTTATTGACAAGAATCTTTCTAAATCTTATTATTTTACGCATACCTTGATCAGGGTAAATGCGCGTGCCGATCGGACGTCTATATCTTATAGCTCCCATAGGAACAATAGGGTGAAATCGGTCAAAATTTGTCGTTTTTCAGGATATTTCGCGCAGAATATAAGCTATTCCCATGAAACTTTCCAAATCGTATTTTTTTGTGCGTACCTTTTATTATGCTTATGTGCCACGCCCATTTTAACGCCCACACTCGTTACAAGATCTAGAGGGTGAAATCTGCAAGGGTATTAAAACTTCGGCTTGCCGAAGTTAGTTTCCGTCCTCGATTATCGTTAAAATCAAACTAATTTTCAGTCCAAGCATTTAAGAAAATAAAATAAAAAGTACATTTCTTAAAAAATAAAATCACTGTAACAGATTTCCTCAAAAAAGGTCTTGATTTTACCAGGGATGCACCAAAACACAAATAACGTTTTAAGAAAGTATATAAAACATAATATGATTTATTTTTTTTTAGTTTCCCACCAAAGTTGAAAAATTGTAAAAAAAATTGACCCTTAACAAATAGCGAATAATAGGGTCCTCCCACAGAGCTCCATCCACCATTCACCATCCATTGAACGGATGGTCTGTAAGCTTTTGCCGTTCCGAAAATTTCCCAGTTAGTCCGCCATCCAAATTTGACGGACTTTGACGGGCTCTTTTATGCGATAGTTAGGCGATGTTTTTGCGGTGCAACTCTGAATTTTTCCTCTTGACTGTAAAAATGGAACGATGACTGCGAGAACAAATCAAATCGATGGCGGGAAAAAAATAAATAATGCTTAAGCTCATTGTTTTTTGGCTATTGTTGAATTATTTGTACTTTGTTATGAGCGGAAAAGCGTTAGAAAACATGTTGCTATGAGTGGGCAAAAATGTAAGCTGTTCTGGGTACGAAAACATCAATGTTTGCAGCGTAGTCTCAGAATATGTTCTGCACTTCGTAAATAATAACTAAAAAGTTCAAAAGTGTTCAAAAGTGGCTATAAATTTCCAAAACAGCACAATTTTATGTTTGTTTACACATTTGCCATATTAATATTGGCTAGACAGAGGCGTATTAAAAGCAATGGGTGGGGTACAGGAGGTTAGGCTCTCCCCCAGTCAGCAATATGTAAGCATACTCGTTATAGGATATGTTATAAAAGCTCAGATATGTTTTAAACTATTATCTTATGCTATTTATTTTATTATTTTGCAATAAGATTAGGAGAACGCAATTTTACGACAGTTTTGCCGAATTGAAATCCCCTTTCGTTAATGTTGACTTGAGCAACTGCTCTTCAAGTCAGCTGTTATTGGATGTGGATGTGGATGAAGCTCTATGGGAACACGAATTTCACATTGGTCAAAAATCCCAACCGTTTCACACGGATGGACTCTATGGGAAGAGGGTATAGCTATGAGGTGGGGATATTAAACTATTATTTGTTTTTAGGTTGTTTTGAACTTTTTTTTGTGAATATTCTCTTTTACAAGAGGAGTAACATAAAAGTTGTCATTCCCGACCAGCGCATACCACTTCTTGTTGTTTGTTATTGTCAATATCGTATTGTTGCAGTTGCTGCGGGTTTCAGAAATTAACGAGGTTGCAATGCTCGTGGCTGGTGAGCTGCAAGACAAAGCTGGGGGTGGGGTTTTACACTGCAAGCTGTGAGTTGGTGTGAGTAAGGCGGGAGAACAAGACCGTGCTCTCGCACTGTCAATACCCTGCAGTTCCATTCATCACCTTTTGAGCAGTGAATCACTGCCAAAAACTGAGCACTAAGCGCTCAATCACTAGTGAATTTGTATGAAAAATAGCGATGATTTTAACATGGGCATGTCCTAGGGGCTCATCACTGCCAGAAACTGGCGCTGATTTAACACCTGTTCATCACCATTTTTCATCGCCTAATTCATCACCAAATTCATCACCTTATAGGCGCATTTTCAGCGCCAATTATCACCCAAATTCATCGCCCATTTTCATTAAAAATATGTTAAATTTCATTGCTTTTAACAATGGGTTTATTAATACATTAAATTAATAGATTTTTACAAACTACGGTGACTTGTTGGGGTCTTCGGCAGGTTCTCAGATTCCAGGGTATTGGTGAGCTGCCTTTTCGCGCATGGAGATTATTCACGCATTTCCGCATTCTCTCCAGAGGCTCTGTAGGCTCCACCTGACCAATGGGATCTGAATTTGGAAAATATTTGTTTTTATAATATTATATAACGAGGCAAGAATGATAAAAACTTACTTAGCAGTGGAAGAATAACATCCTTCTGGGCTGTAGGACAAAATGATTTCATCTGAAAAGATATTTTATAAGCACTTGGTACCATCAACTTGACCTAAAAATATTAAAATTAAAGATTATATAAAAATTTAAAGCTACTGTACTTAAGATAAGACAATACACTTGAGAATTACTTACCTAAAAATGTATTCTTAATTAAAGCACTATTGTTTAAACTCGAAAATAACTAATCACAGCAATGCTACTCCTTTAAAAGTTAAAACGCAGTTGAAAACCGCGGAAAAACGGCGCCTGCCTTCGAGAAAAAGAAAATGAATACTGAGCGAGAAAAACAACATCAATCGCAATCTCTCTTGTTGTTGTCTTCCCTTTGCCACGATCGCGCTTGCCCAGCTTGCAGAGCGAGACAGGTGAAGTTCGACATTTTGTCTCGTTTTTCAATGATTTTATGAGAGAGAAATTTGGGAGAGCGTGATTGAGAGAGAGGGGGTTGGTGAGAGAGTCGATTCTGCAGACGCTCTGCCGGCGTCGCAGTCGACTCAGGTCTATTTTAGCGCTCGGGCTGAATTCGGGAACTGCAGGGTAATTTGTAGGGCTGAGTTGCTCTTTGAATAAGTGCTTTCTACTTCTTTATCAGGGACTAGCTATACCCGAACCTTCGTTCGCTTAAAATTAGTTTGGAGTACGGTTGTCAAGACATTCTTATTTCCAGAAAAATTGGCGAGTTGTTTTTTAATATGATTATTTTAAAACTACTGGGTAAACAACATTTTTAGAAGATCCCTAAGGATCGAGAATAAGGCTTCTGGCACAGCTTATGAGAAAAGCAATCTTCTCTAAGATCTAGTCCAGCCAGCTTCCAAGTCTGCCCCTGCGATTAATTTATAGTTATTGCAAAGCAAACTTTTAGACAGAATGTTAGCCTCTTAAACTGAAACGGCACACCGGAAGGTATTAATGGGATCCTGTTTCCCCATTCGCGGATCCCGTAAATACTGTTGCTTTGATTATGAAGACCTTTTATCTGCAATCGTTCCATTCCATAACTTTGAGGGACCTAAATTTCGCAATAGCATTTCGGGTGCTTCAACCTTAAGAGACAGATTATGCTACGGAACCCCTGCTGGATTAAACGAATTTAAAAATTCAACCGCATTGTCAACATCAGGGACAGTGTCGACCGATTTTTAGGAGACTTCAAAACCATAAAAAGAGTTTAGCAATAATTTATTGGTACCAATTGCACTTTTATTTTTCGTTGTCAAAATCGAGCATCTAAACGCTCGATCCAATCTTAACATTTTACGATGTGTTTGAAAAACAAAGAATCCTTTTTTGGCCTGTGCTTAGTACATAGGCGTACTTAAAATTTCCGGTGGGGGTCATATAATTTAAATTTTTGCAAAAATAGGTCGTAAAATGGGGGATATACGATTAAAGAAAAACTTCAAAGTTCCTGGTTTTATAATGAACTCAAAAAAATGATCAAAATGTGTACTAAAAACAGTTTTTTAAACCAAAATTGAAATCAGAATTGTGAAGAGCACTAAGCGCTCAATCACTAGTGAATTTGTATGAAAAATAGCGATGATTTTAACATGGGCATGTCCTAGGGGCTCATCACTGCCAGAAACTGGCGCTGATTTAGCACCTGTTCATCAAATTTGTAAAGCTCTCATCTAAATGAAATCGAAATGTGTCTGTGTGTGGCATCCACCGCATACCCAAAGCTTTGGTCGAATCGGTATCATTGAAATTTAGGGATTTTTCAGTGTTGTTCCCTTTTTCTAGTTGTGGATGGTTTGAAAACCATTTAGACAGCTGGAAACCGCCACTATTAAGAATTTCTGACACTTGATTACACATCACGTTCAAGGTGTCAATATCATCAGCTCCAGTAAGCATGTCATCCACATAAAAGTCGTTGCAAATGATGTATGAACCGATTTCATGCTTATCCCTAGTACGAAATCCAAGTTCTTGTAAGCTACGGATGGCTAAAAATGGAGCTGAAGACGTTCCGTAGGTGACTGTATTGAGACGAAATATTTGTAATTCATCATATGGATTCTCGCGCCATACTATCAGTTGATAGTTACGATCTTCTTCTGCGAGACTTGTTACGTACGCCCTCTCCTTCAATTTATTTGATGGAGAAAGATGCACGTAGAAAAACAACATCGAATCTCGAGGCAAAGGGAGGGGGGCAATCGACACATTTACTCACCGAAAACAAGCAAAGGAATGTGCAACTTGACGATCTTTGAGTGGCACACGGTCAGAACAACGACCGTAACCCTACACCAGTGGCTGGCAAAGTGCACCAGTCGGGCATTGACACTACCGATAGGGGAAATCATAGGTGGGAACACCTAAATATGCAAACCTATCACGGGGGCCGAGGAAAAAGCTCTATACTGGTATAAAAGACCGTAGCCGGATAGAGAAGGTAGACAGAATCTAGTCTGGTCTCATATTGACGGAAACCACTAGCTCTGAGGGAGGACGATTTCCCCCATGGGCTTCGGGCATCTGCCCACGGAGTCCAATGCCACCAGTAGACAGAATTTATTCTGATCTCCGCGGCAATATAGTCGAAGCACTATATTCCCAAAGCCGCCAATGACTACAGCCAAGACCGGAGATCCTGAAGGAAGTCCTGCCTGCCGTCAATGAACAACAAATATCCTTGAAGGAAGTCCATTGAAGCCAGTGGAACCTATCCTGCGAAGAGGTTCTGCTACATCCTTGTCCTGGAGAAGAAATACTATTATTAGCAAGGACTCCACCATGGGAGGAACGGATTCCAAAGTGGCGCATAACACAGCCAACGTGATCAACACTGTTAAAATAATAGATCACAAGGACGACATACAGGATGTCAACCAGAACCTTAAGATCGTCCTCGGTATATTTGTTTTCGTGACCATCTTAAAAATGGTCAAAATGTACAAGCGATCTGTACAAGGACGCCGGGACCAAAAACACGCACTCGAGCAGGTGGTATGCCGCCAAGCCTAAGAACAGTAAAAGTGCAGAAAAGGCCTGATACCAAAATACAATAAGTAGTGACAAAGAAAAGAAAAAAAAAAGAATGCATTAATTGCAAACAAAAGTGAAACAAAAACAAACAATTTGTGAACTCAGGCATTTATGGATGCAAGTGCAAAAGAAGACAACAATTACAAGTGCAGTGACATTGGAGACGCCGCTGCCTGAGACCCTACCGTAGGAACGGACGTGTGCCGCCGTGGGATCTACATACATACATGCATAAACATACATACATACATATATATATATATACAATAAGTGATTGTCCTTAAGAACAAGATTTTTTTTGTGCGTATTTTAACGATAGTGTTTGCACGTATATATATATATGTTCCTAATTTCTTCAAAACGCCCAGGATCCAGCGCGTCGAGATCTCATCGCCCAGGACTGAAAGGGGTAAGTTTGTCGGAACACGGTTCCTTTATCCACTATATATATATATATATATATATACATCCGTGCCTTTTGTTTTTAATTATCTAACGTGAATCCTCCAACTTAGGCCTCTTCAAGGCATTATAATATTTTTATAATTAATCAGTAAGCTTTTGTCTTACTTTTTATAATATAATAAACATTGACTTTTTAGCGGCGAGTATCAGCCTTGTGTTTGTATGAACAATCAGAAGTGCCCTCAGAGCGACGTGACGTGTACACCCTGTACGGGTGATAAATTCGATACTCTCCGCTAACAAATTTTGTTGGTCAATTAAAAATTAAATTCATATGTATTCCTAAACATAATATTACTCATAAATGGCACTAGCCAATATCTTATTCAATAAAATTGTAATGTGAAAACGAACTTAAAAACATGAAGGGCTAAGTTTTCAAACGGGGGTTGCTGACGCGATAAGTGGAGTAGGTGAAGAATAATGACATAACTTTTGACGAACAACCTTGACAATAGGGGATCGTATTGCGCGGCCCGCGACGATCCATTTGGCACACGATTGTGTGAAGGGGAGGGAATGTGGCCGAAACATTACCCGATCGTATTACGAGCAAGCAAAAGCTTAGCTTGTGGGGCAATGTAGACTGACGACCGACGGACTTTACAACTTTTACTATTTTTAGGCATCTTTAATATTTATTCTCGTTATGTTGGAGAGGAGAAAGGCTTACCAAGAACCCACCCCATCCGGCGAGCTTATGCCGGCAAAATTGGTGCCTGAACATCGGATGTCTTTCCTTCGGCCCAAGTCCTTTCAGGACTAGGGCACTAATATGCCCACGTAACAGAATTGGCGCCCAACGCAAGGATATTTCATACTTCTTAAGGACAAAGGTTTTAAGTAGATTAGCACGCGTGTATTAATTTGTTTTTGTTTTTAAACGATTAAATTCAGAGTCCCCAACTTCTGCGACAGTCAGAATTGAGAAGGCCTCTCAAGCAAGACTTTGTCTCAGAATAGAGGTATGACTTTAGGAGTTGCCATTGTATTTTTAAAATCATAGATATCCTTTGTTTCTTTCATAAGAAAAATTGCTAAAAATTTCCATCGGGAGATATGAGGTTTTCTTTTATAATACTATATAATTGTATGCCGACTGACCTTTCTATTTTTGGAAATTAACGTAATAACAATTTAGATGTGCTTTTTGGCCGACGCTACACGACGTACTAGGGAAGCCCGGTCGTTTGATAGGCTCGAGTCCAGAAAGAGCAGGAGCGCAGATGTTACGGTAACGCATTTAGCCATTGCGGTGCGGATCTATTGTGCGATTGTCGATCCAGGACAGAAAAGGTGGGTGGGGGAACTGACAGGAAACGTAAAGCCGACGCTACACGACGTACTGGGCCAAGAGTCTGGTCGTTTGATAGGCTCGAGTCTTTACGGCATCCTTTGACATATTTGGGCGGGGGACGTATTTTAGTTTCTCTGGCCGACGCTACACGACGTACTGGGCTAGATGGTCCGGTCGTTTGATAGGCTCGAGTCCAGAGAAATAGGAAAACTGCTGTGGATCCCGAGAATGATCGGTCAGATAGCAGCAGGTTGTGGAGCCCGAGAATGATCGGTCAGATAGCAGCAGGTTGTGGAGCCCGAGAATGATCGGTCAAATAACCTGATTTCCGACGACTGGCGGGAGGGGGATTTCGGACAGACTTTTCTTCTAGGCGCAGCTAGTTCCCGTTGTGAACGTTAAAGCTGACTAGAAGGGAAGAAGAGCTGTTAGTTCAGTGGAACCCAGTTGTGTAGAAGCTGCTAATACCTCTAGTTAGGGATATTTGTTTTTCTTGTTTGTGGGGCTTAAATATCGGACGGATTCTTCACCAAAGAGATACTTAGTAATCGCAAAACAGCACCCCCCATTATCTTTGATTTATATTCGCAAACCTTAGTCAGCAGTACTTGGCTGATCGCGCGAGTGAACGAAAAAGAATAAGACAAGGGTAAAGTGTGTGTCATTGCTCAAGAGCACAAGCGAAACACAAGTGAAAAAGATATTTAAGCGACTAAAAGAATCTTTGGCCCAAATGAAGGGGGGACAAAGAAGAAAGTGCTTTTCCAATCCACGACGGGAAGAATTACCCGATCGGCAACACGGGGAGCAAATCAGGCACACAGGAGTGCAAGTGCTGACGCCACGCCACGGAGAACCAGTTCGCTCGACAGAGACAACCTAAGTATCTTCCGCGAATCGGAAGAGCAAGAAGAAAGTAGATCCATTGAAGACAACATGGACCAATTAGACGAAACCGAAGGAGCTGTAGGGGGAGAAAATTTTCCCCTGGGTAAGCCAAAGGGACGCTCAAGTATGCTTCCGCAATATGAGCCCAAGCCGACAAGCGGCTTAGAAGCTGCCGAGAGAAGAGAGCAAATAATGCGATCGGTTATAAAACAGAAAAACGAAACCCAGGTAGCCCTGCAAGCGCAAATAGAAGCATTAAAGGCGCAAGTAGTGGAGCTGCTAGCCTCGCAATCTATGAGGGGGGGACAGGCCGTATTACCACCACCGCAGCGGTACCCGGCACAGCCATCTGACAGTTTCTTGTGTTACCAAGAGACGCCGCCTCTCTAACCGCTATCGCAGGAGACTCTCAACAGCCAGAGGCATCGGCTACGAGATCACCGGCGCCCCGACACATCCCAACACCACCAATTCCGAGATAACGGCCCGGACACTAGTTATCCACGACACCCCGAATATGACCAGAGCCCCGGCTATCAGGCACCAAAAGGAGTTCGGCTGGACAAATGGAATTTAAAGTTTGACGGAAACAGCCGCGGTATGACCGTTGAGAGTTTCTTGTTCCGCGTTGAACGGCTACAAGTACTTTATAGATAGAGCCGAGCCAAGTTTTTCGCGAATTCCATAGTCTACTGGTAGGAGCCGCCAGCAAGTGGTATTGGCAGTTGATGGAGGATCGAGCGGACGACTACAACTTCGATTACTACTCACTAACGACGGAAATGAAACGCGCTTTTTCCTCATCCGGGAGTGACCTCATGAAGATCAAGGAGCTGATGGAACGGCGACAAGGACAAAATGAATCTTTTAGCGACTATGTATCCGATATGCATAACTTGCATTTCCGGTTGCAGAACAAGCTAGAAGAGGACAAATTCGTTGAGCTCATCAAGGACAATCTAAATGCCCAGTTGGGAAGCTTGTTGCTGACATCCCCGATTAGGTCGCTAGCGGATCTGAAAAAGGAAGGACTTAGAGTGGACCGCTGGTTAAGGAGTAACGGCAGGGCCGCACGTAGCAGGCCGGTCAGTGAGCTCGAGGATTACCAGACGCCGCAGGATTTTCCAGACACTGTGAATTTGGAAGAGTTTAACCGGAAGCGAAGGGGTTAGAAAACGGACATGGATGCCGAGAACCGCTTCACGAATTAGTTTGCTATAAATGCGGCAGGGCAGCGGATTTTTATCGAAAGCACCCTGAAGAAGATCCCTGCCTTACTAGATTCCATGACGCCACTTGTAGAGTGTGTGAGAAAATAGGAGGCGATGACGACGCTAACCCAGCGTCCTTTCCGCGAAGTTCGACAGGCCAGACCGGGACAGCCTGGCGGACCAAGGCATTTACATTCCCGTAGAGACCACCATTCCCAGACAAATCTCTCCCCATAAGAACCTAGAACAACGAGAGAGGGAGTATGATCTAGCAAGACAGCGTATCTTCCACGGTTCAGAGGATACGGGCAACACCACACGGGACATTCGAAAGATGCACAAGCTATATGGCACCAGAGCAGAATATCGCAAGCTTAAGCAGAAAGTATTAGACACGGTAGTAAGCATACAAAACGATAACCGTTTCTTTGCCAAAACTTAAGTCGACGGAGTAGAAATACTAGCGTTACTGGATACAGGCGCTAGTGCGAATTGTATTGGCAGAGGAGCGGAAGCCTTCTTAAGGAACCGGACGCGGCTCATAAGAAAGCTCAACGAAGAATGTGTGCGCACCGCTAGCGGCGGCGAAACCCGAGTAGTCGGAGCCATAACCCTACCCGTGGAATGGGAAGGCGAGACTAAGGATCTGGAATTTTTGATAGTACCAGGTCTGACACAACGTTTTTATTTCGGAATCAATTTCTGGGATACGTTTGGCCTAACATTCCTTGGTAAGGGCGGAAACGAGTTTGCAGCCATCGAAGCACCACCGGAGTACGACTTAATGACCGGAGACTTGGATATGAACGACCCTCCTAAACCCGAAACCGCGTACACGCCTCATCAGCTATCCCCCGAACAACACAGTAAGCTGAGGCAAGTAATTGAGACATACCCATCATGTCGGGATAAAGGTTTCGGAAAGCCCGGTTAGAGCAGTCGGATGCACATGAGACTCTTGGTGCAGGAGTGGGTCGAAGCCACACGTTTAAGGGCGCCTAAATAATAGAAAAGAAAAACAAAACCAGCACTAATTCGTTGGTCGTACGAAAATTCCTTTTTGCGAAGTCATTCCATGCGTGTCCGTATCGATCACTTCGAGCCTGTTACGTACGCCCTCTCCTTCAATTTATTTGATGGAGAAAGATGCACGTAGAAAAACAACATCGAATCTCGAGGCAAAGGGAGGGGGGCAATCGACACATTTACTCACCGAAAACAAGCAAAGGAATGTGCAACTTGACGATCTTTGAGTGGCACACGGTCAGAACAACGACCGTAACCCTACACCAGTGGCTGGCAAAGTGCACCAGTCGGGCATTGACACTACCGATAGGGGAAATCATAGGTGGGAACACCTAAATATGCAAACCTATCACGGGGGCCGAGGAAAAAGCTCTATACTGGTATAAAAGACCGTAGCCGGATAGAGAAGGTAGACAGAATCTAGTCTGGTCTCATATTGACGGAAACCACTAGCTCTGAGGGAGGACGATTTCCCCCATGGGCTTCGGGCATCTGCCCACGGAGTCCAATGCCACCAGTAGACAGAATTTATTCTGATCTCCGCGGCAATATAGTCGAAGCACTATATTCCCAAAGCCGCCAATGACTACAGCCAAGACCGGAGATCCTGAAGGAAGTCCTGCCTGCCGTCAATGAACAACAAATATCCTTGAAGGAAGTCCATTGAAGCCAGTGGAACCTATCCTGCGAAGAGGTTCTGCTACATCCTTGTCCTGGAGAAGAAATACTATTATTAGCAAGGACTCCACCATGGGAGGAACGGATTCCAAAGTGGCGCATAACACAGCCAACGTGATCAACACTGTTAAAATAATAGATCACAAGGACGACATACAGGATGTCAACCAGAACCTTAAGATCGTCCTCGGTATATTTGTTTTCGTGACCATCTTAAAAATGGTCAAAATGTACAAGCGATCTGTACAAGGACGCCGGGACCAAAAACACGCACTCGAGCAGGTGGTATGCCGCCAAGCCTAAGAACAGTAAAAGTGCAGAAAAGGCCTGATACCAAAATACAATAAGTAGTGACAAAGAAAAGAAAAAAAAAAGAATGCATTAATTGCAAACAAAAGTGAAACAAAAACAAACAATTTGTGAACTCAGGCATTTATGGATGCAAGTGCAAAAGAAGACAACAATTACAAGTGCAGTGACATTGGAGACGCCGCTGCCTGAGACCCTACCGTAGGAACGGACGTGTGCCGCCGTGGGATCTACATACATACATGCATAAACATACATACATACATATATATATATATACAATAAGTGATTGTCCTTAAGAACAAGATTTTTTTTGTGCGTATTTTAACGATAGTGTTTGCACGTATATATATATATGTTCCTAATTTCTTCAAAACGCCCAGGATCCAGCGCGTCGAGATCTCATCGCCCAGGACTGAAAGGGGTAAGTTTGTCGGAACACGGTTCCTTTATCCACTATATATATATATATATATATATACATCCGTGCCTTTTGTTTTTAATTATCTAACGTGAATCCTCCAACTTAGGCCTCTTCAAGGCATTATAATATTTTTATAATTAATCAGTAAGCTTTTGTCTTACTTTTTATAATATAATAAACATTGACTTTTTAGCGGCGAGTATCAGCCTTGTGTTTGTATGAACAATCAGAAGTGCCCTCAGAGCGACGTGACGTGTACACCCTGTACGGGTGATAAATTCGATACTCTCCGCTAACAAATTTTGTTGGTCAATTAAAAATTAAATTCATATGTATTCCTAAACATAATATTACTCATAAATGGCACTAGCCAATATCTTATTCAATAAAATTGTAATGTGAAAACGAACTTAAAAACATGAAGGGCTAAGTTTTCAAACGGGGGTTGCTGACGCGATAAGTGGAGTAGGTGAAGAATAATGACATAACTTTTGACGAACAACCTTGACAATAGGGGATCGTATTGCGCGGCCCGCGACGATCCATTTGGCACACGATTGTGTGAAGGGGAGGGAATGTGGCCGAAACATTACCCGATCGTATTACGAGCAAGCAAAAGCTTAGCTTGTGGGGCAATGTAGACTGACGACCGACGGACTTTACAACTTTTACTATTTTTAGGCATCTTTAATATTTATTCTCGTTATGTTGGAGAGGAGAAAGGCTTACCAAGAACCCACCCCATCCGGCGAGCTTATGCCGGCAAAATTGGTGCCTGAACATCGGATGTCTTTCCTTCGGCCCAAGTCCTTTCAGGACTAGGGCACTAATATGCCCACGTAACAGACTTACTTGCCTATACATTTTCGATATATCTGCAGTTAAAGCGAATCGATTTAAACGAAATCTAATAAGTGATAATAACAGTTCCCTCTGAATAGTGGGCCCCACCATTAAAATGTCATTTAATGACTGCGCTGAAGTTGTCTTTGCAGACGCATCAAACACGACTCGAAGTTTGGTTGAGGTACTATCAGGCCTCAGAACGCATTGATGTGGTATGAAGTAGTGCGGTCCTGGTGGAATATTATTGCATGTTGGAGACATATGACCCAGCTCTAAATATTCTTTCATAAAAGCGATGTACATTTCTCGAAGTGAGCTGTCTTTTAGGCTTCTACGCTCTAACGATAAAAATCTACGTTTAGCGACATCAAACGAGGATCCAAGTACGAGCGGATCAGATTTAAAAGGCAAACGGACTATAAAACGACCACAATTTGAATTGGCTACGTTTTCACGAAGTGATCCTCGCAGGCAATTTGTTCTGGTGAAAATTTAACAACTTCTTTGTTTTCTGGGACGGTATCTAACTCCCAAAGCCTTTCAACAAGTCCTCCCAAAACCATGTCTTCCTTGGACAAGGCGATACAAGAAGTAGCTTCATTTTGTTGTTGCTTACACCGTCCAGAAACAACCCATCCCAATAGTGTTTTTTGAAGCAATGGACCTCCATTGGTGAGTTTGATTTGACCACTGCACAACAACTCAAAGAAGGAGTCTGCTCTGAGCAAAATATCAATTCTTTGCGGCTTGTAGAACTCTGGATCAGCTAAGTCTACGCCGGACGGAATTTTCCACTGCCTTGCAGGAAGCATATTATCTGGCTGATTGCTAGTTATGGTTCCCAGTACCCAAAAGTCAGACGTAAAAATGTGTCCATTGAGCCGCGAATATAAGGTAGTTGTGACTTCACTTCTGGCAATGGAATTTGATCCTCCCACTGATGTGATCGAAAGACATTTATTTGTTCTTGACAATCTTAGAAGCTGAGCAAGGCTTTCTGTCATGAAGTTAATTTGCGACCCTGAATCTAATAGAGCTCTGGCTCGATGGAGCTGACCAAATCTATCGCGAACATTAACAACGGCTGTTGCTAGAATTACTTGGTTAATTTTCGAAGTGTCTTGAATAACCTGAGCCGAATGGGAAGAAGCCTGAGAAGTAGAAGTACCTTGCCTCACTCGAGTTTTGGTATCGATGTAGTAGAGTATGATGTGCCTGTGAGCATACCCGACATTTGGATGCTGTGCATTTAAATACTCTATGTCCCTCCTTTAGGCAATTAATACATAATTGCTTCATTTTGGCAAAGTTAAAACGATCTAAAACTGGCATTCCGCTAAATCCCTGGCAATTACCTTATGTGGTTTGGCGTTCTAGTTCTTAAACACAAAATATTATAAATGTTTTACAAGCAGTCCATTGCTTAATAAAATACAATACAATACAATACAATACAATACCTATAAAATGATTAGAACTGCAGTATAAACATTTTGGATCACTTGTATTATTGACCCTGGAGCAAGTATATGAATTCCTAGTATTTTTCTTGCTTCCAGAGGACATTTCCGAAAAACCTTTTCCCTTTACCCTCGACGCTTCCTCGGCTGACACATGTTGATATCGTCGATCTAAAACCTTTACGCAATCAGACCATTTAGGCAGTTCATCATAATTAAGCTGTTCCTCATACTTTGATTTGGTGTACGGATCTACTTTTGAAAGAACTATGTGTATAATTACCGCATTGACAATATCCTTTTCGTCCCCTAGGGACATAAGCGAATCGAAAATGGCACTTACTGTGTCAATTATTAACCTCAAGGCAGACGCAGAAGGTTTTGTTATTGAAGGGATTTCAAACAGCTGCGCTAGGGTTTCGAAGAAAATTAAACACTTGTTGTCATAGACTCTCTTTAAACTTGCTAATGCTTTTTTATAATTTGTATCTGAGACTTGAAGAGCTTTTATTGTGCCCAATGCCTCGTCAGAAAGGCAGGATAGCAAATGGTTACATTTTTCAATGTTAGATAACGAATTATCAGAGTCAACTAGTTGCTCAAAAATTCCAATAAATTGCTTATACTCTGAATGTTTGCCGCTAAATTTTGGTAACTTGAGTTTTGGCAGATTTGAATGTGAACTGCCCGTGACTAAAGCCTGCTGTTTATGATTTTCACCTGTACCACCAGCAGCTGACATATATAATGCCTTGGTAATGACGCAATTTTCTTCTAATGTCGACCTATTCCGGTTATCTGGATCTATCATATCTATTTCCAACTGCAATGCCATTGCTTTTGCAATATATGAATTTAAAATTTCCAGTCGACATTGAATTTGAAGCGGATTAAACGAAATTGTATTCTCCTCGAAAGCTTTCCGCATTCTTGTAATATCTTCACCAACCCTATCTACCTGCGAAAATAATTTCGTTAATTGCACCGAGGAGCAGCTATCTTCCATCTCCTCTTCTGTCTCCGATGCGGTATCATTCTTTTTGGGTTTTGTAGGTGCCATTTTAATTAAAGATTAATTAACTTATTACAATATAGCCAATAGTTTTTTGTATTTCTGTTTCTAGGCGGCTTGAATAAATTTGTTTAAGTGTAGAGCACTTGGCGTAACACAAAAAATGAGAAACGAGAACGTAATTAAGAGAGTGCACCAACACCCGAAAGAGAAAACACAAGCAGTTGCAGTTCGTTGCACTGGCGCTTAGCGGTCTGCCTAAAATCGAAGTTAACACAGCTATTACAAAATCGAAACGAAAAGCGAAACAAAACTTAGGCAGACACAGCGAGAACTAACTGTTATTTTCCACCGGCACTGACGCTGTTATGCTTGTTAATCTCTTTCGCGAGGGCGGCACCAAAACTATGTGGTTGTTCACTTGAATTAATTTTTTTTTTATTAATTTGTATTTGTTATTTCACAATTTTGTTTGTTTGTTTTTTTTTTTTTTTTGTGGCGGTTTTTATTTGTGGTACTTGGGAATATATGGGCACGAAAATGGTTTTGCTTCCAATTATTATTGATATTTGACCAATGCCAAGGCAATAGTTGCAACTATTATTTTTTCAGCGATCAACTATTGATTTGACACGGTTACCTGGTCATCAGATGAATCCACTTCCCTTAAGTTGGCGCTGCGGTCCATAGATGTTAACTCCAGTAAACGAACGTCCCAAATAAGGGGCCAACAAATTCCAAGTGAAATGTCCGAAAAATGCCAATTGTTGGCGCCGAAATTTGCGAGTCCAAAAAATGCCAAGTCTTGGCCCCGAAATTCGCAAGCAGCTAAGCGGTCTTTGAAATGATTTTAAACCCGAACAAAACTTTTCGATGTCCCTGGCTCGGGCGCCATGTAGAAAATCGAAACGAAAGTTTAAATTATTTTTAATTGAGAACGCCGAAAAGTGAAAAGACTTGGCTTGGCTGCTGCAAAATTTGGGAGGAGAGAAAAGACAAGACTGGCCGATTCGATATTCAAAATTCAACTGGTTTATTGTGCCCAGCAGCGCAGTTTTGTGAGAGCCGTTGCAGGCCCGCTGAATCCGATCTTAGATCTAACATAAAAGTTCTGGGCCTGTAAGCGGTGAACATAACGCTGTTGGGCTCTCTTAAGCTGTTACTTATTTATATCTTAACATAATTTAAATACTTCATGATTAGCGTTCTGCGCTTCAACAATAAGCATATAACTTTTTTCAATTAAGAACCATCTTAAAGCTTAAAGTTAAATATAAAACAAGAGAGAATGCTAAAGTCGAGTGGCTCGACTTTTAGATACCCGTTACATAGGTAACTAACATTACAACAGGAGCCACCACGACGGCACCTCCCAGCGGCAGTAAGTGGCACCACAAGCCATCTAGCGGCACCTTGTTCAAACAAACTTAAGCTGCGTAGGGACCCCTAGAACCTGCATGCTTAATGCCAATCTTTTAGCTTTTATAGTATCCGACTGACTGTATAGACTGACAGACGGACATGACTAGATTGACTTCGGCTACTGATCGTGATCAAGAATATTTAGCTTCCTTTTACCTGTTACATACTTTTTAACGAAAACAATATACCCTTTTACTCCTCGAGTGACGGGTACAACTCCATTGCCCATAATAGTAAGTATGGGTATATTTTTCAAGATTGCCTTTCCCTCACAATAAATGTGCATACATGCATTTACTTTGTTTACATATATTATATATGGGTCATTCTTTGGAGAACCGGTCCCATATATCCATATACGATAGTGTACACAAAACCTTTAAAACGCGGCAATTTTTTCCCAAGTGTTTTGATAAGAAAGAAGTTAAAAAGACCACATAAATACATATTAAGTTCCGTTTTCTCGTCCGCCTTAAATTTAAATTAAATTAAATTATATAAAATTTAAAGGAAGCTTTTAAGGAAGCTTTTTCCATACGATTTCATGGTTTTAACCCTACTTTAAATTTAACAAACGCACGAGAAAACGGCCCTAAAGATATTAAAAAAGTGCATCAATAACATATTTAAAATTGAGATGTCTATATATTTCGTAATAACAGATAACAAATTACATTTTATTTAAGTGCAGGATATACAAGGAGTAAAAAAATTAGTTAATACGATAGAACAACAAAAGTTAAATATTTTTAAATGGATTTTTTTTTAGGAGAAAATGCTTTTCGAGCTATATAGCTGTCCCAAAATTTATTTTACATGCTGGATATGTAACAAAATTGTTTAAACAAAAATGGAAAGAAAATATTTGTTTCTAAATTAAAAAAAAATGTAAATAAATATATTGTTTCTAGTTAAAAAAAAAAGTTTTGAAAAAGTATAAACTTTAATATTTATTAGATATTTGTTTTTTTTTTTTAAATTTTAATTTTGTTATACTTACATTTTTTTGATTTACTATTTAAGATTAAATCTAATTTAAAAAAGGTATTGTTCTTTAGCTCTGTCTTCTGTTTTAAGTGAGCATTTTCCAAGAGAATGACCCATTCTTTTATACATATATATTTGCGTCCTCACGTATATAAGAGCATACGCTCCGTATTTGGATATAAAAGTTTAGATAAACAGTTCTGCGTTAAATTGTATTTGAGAGATCTTGAAATAAATAAAAGGTTTTTTTTTGTCTGAAATACTAATAAAACTAATGCTGAAAATGATTATATCCATATCTTATTTAATACTTATTATAGGAATTACCATTGTAACGATTTCTTATGCAACCCTATTTTTAAAGTGTAAAAAAAAGGCGTTTATATCAAAAGGTCTTTTTTATCAAGGAAAAGTAGTTAAAGTGTTTGATCAGGCACCTGGACCACATCCGTGGCCAATAATCGGGAACTTAGATATACTAGGTCGATTTAAATATAACCCTTTTCAGGGTTTTGGTGCTTTAACTAAAAAATATGGTGATATTTACTCCATAACTCTCGGACACACTCGGTGCTTAGTAGTGAACAATGTCGATTTAATAAAAGAAGTGTTAAACAAAAATGGAAAATATCTCGGCGGACGTCCGGACTTTGCTCGATATCATAAGCTATTCGGCGGTGATCGAAACAACTGTAAGTTTATTAAAGGGCATAGCACTCTTACCCCAAACAGCTCAAAAAATGTTTTGAGTCAGCGATGGTAGATAACATTAGTTTACAGTCAAGATTACCCAAGAAGGACGACCATAGTTCCTGATTGAGCTAGAGGTCTAGATCACAAAAAAGTTATCAATATTTTTTTTAAAGATGTTTTTTTTAAAGATTTTTAAAATAATTTGTTTTTGGTGTTCCCGTTTTTTTATGTATATCTCGAGTTGCATTAAATCAATTAAGGTGATATTTTGTTTTAAATTAAAGCTATATTGTCACCCTTTAACTTTGCCGAGGAATTGAATAGGATACATTGGGTATATTGTAAGTAATAGGTCTTGGAATTACATGCATCACTTGAGAATCGTTTGATTTATTTTAATAAGGTAAGCAACTTTGTGGTCTAGCGTAATATCTTTTAAAAAAATGTTTAAAGTTAATATTAAATATTTTTAAGAGACTTAAAAATTAAAAAAAAATTTGTATGCCGGATACACGCGTTTCACCATGTTGCTTTGTTACTTCTTCACGAAGTATGGAAAAAAATATATATATTTGCAAGGCCTACTAGTGAAAAAAAAACGATTTTAGTTTATCAACTTTGCATCAAACATAAATCAATATCTTAAAATCGAATAATGTAAACGGCATATGACCGACAAAACTATGTTACGTAAAAAATTTACCTCAATGGATACGCTAAATTTGAATTCGTTACGAATTCCCAAGTTAAGGGGGAGGAGACGTATAGAAATGCAATTTTTCACGTTTGTCGTGATTTTTTTAACCAATAAGATATTGTGGTGGGATTTCGTAACTTAACACGTTTATTACATTGCTTTTATAAAATTAAAAAAAAAATTTTATAATATTTTAAAATAACGGCTGTGGGAATTTTTTTTGCCAGGATAGATTTTAAAAAAGTAGGCCAGCGGCGGATCGTCCGCAGGTAGCTGTGTAGATCCTATTTTTACGAAACCAAGTTTGTTTTGTTAAGAAACTGTTTAAACCTAACTTACAGAGAATGTCTCAAAAACTCATGTAGCACTCTTTTAAAGTTAAAAATCACTTTTAAAATATTTTTTTTGTTGTTTTTCCTTTACAAAAAATACTTAAACGTATAAATTTTTACATTGAGTAGGTTCAGTCAGTGGGCAATTTCATTATAAACTTTTCTATGAAAGCAGCATGATGATTGAAGCATTACTTTTTAAGATACACGATCCGCAGCTGAGGAAAACATGGTTTGAGAAAAACGCGTTTAAAGTAAAGAAATCTATATACTGCACAAGAAAGATTTGTTTTGTTTCTTGTTTTATGATTTAATTTAAAAAAATTTAAAAAAAATCAATGTGTGTAAAAAATTTTATTTTTGTAAAAAAATATAATGAAAAGAAATAAAAAATTGTATTCTGTTTTTTTTATACCCTTGCAGAGGGTATTATAATTTTGGTCAGAAGTTTGTAACGCAGTGAAGGAGACGTTTCCGACCCCATAAAGGATATATATTCTTGATCAGGATCAATAGGGGAGTCGATATAGCCATGTCCGTCTGTCCGTCTGTTTCAATACCGTTTGCGAGCTCAGTTTAAAAGCTAGCGCCTTGAAACTTTCACAGTCGTCCTAAAACATGTGTACGCAGATCAAGTTTGAAAGCCGACCCGATCGGACGTCTATATCCTATAGCTCCCATAGGAACAATCGGATATAGCTTTCACAAAATGAAGATATTTCGCTCAGTGTAAGAGTTATTGACAAGAATCTTTCTAAATCTTATTATTTTACGCATACCTTGATCAGGGTAAAAGCGCGTGCCGATCGGACGTCTATATCTTATAGCTCCCATAGGAACAATAGGGTGAAATCGGTCAAAATTTGTCGTTTTTCAGGATATTTCGCGCAGAATATAAGCTATTCCCATGAAACTTTCCAAATCGTATTTTTTTGTGCGTACCTTTTATTATGCTTATGTGCCACGCCCATTTTAACGCCCACACTCGTTACAAGATCTAGAGGGTGAAATCTGCAAGGGTATTAAAACTTCGGCTTGCCGAAGTTAGCTTCCGTCCTCGATTATCGTTAAAATCAAACTAATTTTCAGTCCAAGCATTTAAGAAAATAAAATAAAAAGTACATTTCTTAAAAAATAAAATCACTGTAACAGATTTCCTCAAAAAAGGTCTTGATTTTACCAGGGATGCACCAAAACACAAATAACGTTTTAAGAAAGTATATAAAACATAATATGATTTATTTTTTTTTAGTTTCCCACCAAAGTTGAAAAATTGTAAAAAAAATTGACCCTTAACAAATAGCGAATAATAGGGTCCTCCCACAGAGCTCCATCCACCATTCACCATCCATTGAACGGATGGTCCGTAAGCTTTTGCCGTTCCGAAAATTTCCCAGTTAGTCCGCCATCCAAATTTGACGGACTTTGACGGGCTCTTTTATGCGATAGTTAGGCGATGTTTTTGCGGTGCAACTCTGAATTCTTCCTCTTGACTGTAAAAATGGAACGATGACTGCGAGAACAAATCAAATCGATGGCGGGAAAAAAATAAATAATGCTTAAGCTCATTGTTTTTTGGCTATTGTTGAATTATTTGTACTTTGTTATGAGCGGAAAAGCGTTAGAAAACATGTTGCTATGAGTGGGCCAAAATGTAAGCTGTTCTGGGTACGAAAACATCAATGTTTGCAGCGTAGTCTCAGAAAATGTTCTGCACTTCGTAAATAATAACTAAAAAGTTCAAAAGTGTTCAAAAGTGGCTATAAATTACCAAAACAGCACAATTTTATGTTTGTTTACACATTTGCCATATTAATATTGGCTAGACAGAGGCGTATTAAAAGCAATGGGTGGGGTACAGGAGGTTAGGCTCTCCCCCAGTCAGCAATATGTAAGCATACTCGTTATAGGATATGTTATAAAAGCTCAGATATGTTTTAAACTATTATCTTATGCTATTTATTTTATTATTTTACAATAAGATTAGGAGAACGCAATTTTACGACAGTTTTGCCGAATTGAAATCCCCTTTCGTTAATGTTGACTTGAGCAACTGCTCTTCAAGTCAGCTGTTATTGGATGTGGATGTGGATGAAGCTCTATGGGAACACGAATTTCACATTGGTCAAAAATCCCAACCGTTTCACACGGATGGACTCTATGGGAAGAGGGTATAGCTATGAGGTGGGGATATCAAACTATTATTTGTTTTTAGGTTGTTTTGAACTTTTTTTTGTGAATATTCTCTTTTACAAGAGGAGTAACATAAAAGTTGTCATTCCCGACCAGCGCATACCACTTCTTGTTGTTTGTTATTGTCAATATCGTATTGTTGCAGTCGCTGCGGGTTTCAGAAATTAACGAGGTTGCAATGCTCGTGGCTGGTGAGCTGCAAGACAAAGCTGGGGGTGGGGTTTTACACTGCAAGCTGTGAGTTGGTGTGAGTAAGGCGGGAGAACAAGACCGTGCTCTCGCACTGTCAATACCCTGCAGTTCCATTCATCACCTTTTGAGCAGTGAATCACTGCCAAAAACTGAGCACTAAGCGCTCAATCACTAGTGAATTTGTATGAAAAATAGCGATGATTTTAACATGGGCATGTCCTAGGGGCTCATCACTGCCAGAAACTGGCGCTGATTTAACACCTGTTCATCACCATTTTTCATCGCCTAATTCATCACCAAATTCATCACCTTATAGGCGCATTTTCAGCGCCAATTATCACCCAAATTCATCGCCCATTTTCATTAAAAATATGTTAAATTTCATTGCTTTTAACAATGGGTTTATTAATACATTAAATTAATAGATTTTTACAAACTACGGTGACTTGTTGGGGTCTTCGGCAGGTTCTCAGATTCCAGGGTATTGGTGAGCTGCCTTTTCGCGCATGGAGATTATTCACGCATTTCCGCATTCTCTCCAGAGGCTCTGTAGGCTCCACCTGACCAATGGGATCTGAATTTGGAAAATATTTGTTTTTATAATATTATATAACGAGGCAAGAATGATAAAAACTTACTTAGCAGTGGAAGAATAACATCCTTCTGGGCTGTAGGACAAAATGATTTCATCTGAAAAGATATTTTATAAGCACTTGGTACCATCAACTTGACCCAAAAATATTAAAAGTAAAGATTATATAAAAATTAAAAGCTACTGTAATTAAGATAAGACAATACACTTGAGAATTACTTACCTAAAAATGTATTCTTAATTAAAGAACTATTGTTTAAACTCGAAAATAACTAATCACAGCAATGCTACTCCTTTAAAAATTAAAACGCAGTTGAAAACCGCGGAAAAACGGCGCCTGCCTTCGAGAAAAAGAAAATGAATACTGAGCGAGAAAAACAACATCAATCGCAATCTCTCTTGTTGTTGTCTTCCCTTTGCCACGATCGCGCTTGCCCAGCTTGCAGAGCGAGACAGGCGAAGTTCGACATTTTGTCTCGTTTTTCAATGATTTTAAGAGAGAGAAATTTGGGAGAGCGTGATTGAGAGAGAGGGGGTTGGTGAGAGAGTCGATTCTGCAGACGCTCTGCCGGCGTCGCAGTCGACTCAGTGCTATTTTAGCGCTCGGGCTGAATTCGGGAACTGCAGGGTAATCTGTAGGGCTGAGTTGCTCTTTGAATAAGTGCTTTCTACTTCTTTATCAGGGACTAGCTATACCCGAAGCGACTTCGTTCGCTTAAAATTAGTTTGGAGTACGGTTGTCAAGACATTCTTATTTCCAGAAAAATTGGCGAGTTGTTTTTTAATATGATTATTTTAAAACTACTGGGTAAACAACATTTTTAGAAGATCCCTAAGGATCGAGAATAAGGCTTCTGGCACAGCTTATGAGAAAAGCAATCTTCTCTAAGATCTAGTCCAGCCAGCTTCCAAGTCTGCCCCTGCGATTAATTTATAGTTATTGCAAAGCAGACTTTTAGACAGAATGTTAGCCTCTTAAACTGAAACGGCACACCGGAGAGTATTAATGGGATCCTGTTTCCCCCTTCGCGGATCCCGTAAATACTGTTGCTTTGATTATGAAGACCTTTTATCTTCAATCGTTCCATTCCATAACTTTGAGGGACCTAAATTTCGCAATAGCATTTCGGGTGCTTCAACCTTAAGAGACAGATTATGCTACGGAACCCCTGCTGGATTCAACGAATTTAAAAATTCAACCGCATTGTCAACATCAGGGACAGTGTCGACCGATTTTTAGAAGACTTCAAATCCATAAAAAGAGTTTAGCAATAATTTATTGGTACCAATTGCACTTTTATTTTTCGTTGTCAAAATCGAGCATCTAAACGCTCGATCCAATCTTAACATTTTACGATGTGTTTGAAAAACAAAGAATCCTTTTTTGGCCTGTGCTTAGTACATAGGCGTACTTAAAATTTCCGGTGGGGGTCATATAATTTAAATTTTTGCAAAAATAGGTCGTAAAATGGGGGATATACGATTAAAGAAAAACTTCAAAGTTCCTAGTTTTATAATGAACTCAAAAAAATGATCAAAATGTGTACTAAAAACAGTTTTTTAAACCAAAATTGAAATTGAATATTGAGATTGCGCCCCTAATAACCATTGATAACAACAATGCAGGATGAGGAAGTTTGTTCCATAGCTAGTGCCATGTTAAAAACTATTAGTAACTATAAAAATGGTCTCAAAATCGTTCATTTAAATGCACAAAGTCTGTTAAAGAAGATTGATGAGTTTAGATTCCTTTTCACCCAGTCTAATGTCGATGTGATATGTGTGTCTGAAACGTGGTTTGTACCTGATCTGTGTGATTCGTCTATTGTCTGTGAAGGCTATAATGTTTATCGATCCGATCGTATTGGTCATGCAGGAGGCGTGGCTATATATGTGAATGTGAAGCTGAAATGTAAAGTGGTACTTAAACAGCCAAGTGACAGTATTATTGAATACATTTTATTAGAAATTCCCAATAAATCCCATGGAAGAACTCTTCTGGGTTGTATATATAGACCGAATCGGACAATTGACTACGGTTCATTACTAAATGTAATTTCAGATATTTCGCTGGAGTACACTGATATCATATTGGCAGGCGATTTCAACAGTAACCTATTCTCAGAAAGCCATCTCGTGGATAACTTTAAATCCCTTGGTCTGTACTCAGTTAACGAAACGATTCCCACGCACTATAGCAACCACTGTGATACATTACTTGACCTATTTCTTATCAATGACCCCAGCAAAATCATACATTATGACCAGGTTTCAGTACCAGCCTTCTCCAGACATGACCTAATATTTTTAACATATGACTTGAACTTTGACTACACAATTAATTCTTTTACGTATAGAGACTACAAAAATATAAACTGTGATGAATTAAAGACTGAATTTTTCCGTTGTGATTGGTCATGTATTTACAATCTTTGTCATGTAGACTGTCAATTAGATGTTTTAACCAACAATATCCAGTATTTGTTCAACAAGTTTGTGCCCCTAAGGACCAAGGTGATTAAGCCAATGCAAAATCCGTGGTTCAGCAGCGAAATTAAAAACCTAATCCGTCAGCGAGATGTAGCTTACCTCCGGTGGAAACGATACAAAACTGATGAATATCGCAAGCAATACAAAGAGGCTAGGGTAAAAGTAAACAAAAAGATAAAATCAGCAAAGAGAGAGTACTATAATATACAATTTAATAACTGTGTTAACTCAAAGAATAGATGGACCAAGCTAAAACAGTTAGGTATTGGAAAATGTAAACAGCAGACAGAGTCTGAGGTGGACGTTGAATTAATAAACAAAAAGTTTTTGGAAATAGATGTACCTGAAGCAACATGCAATCCGTACCTGAATACTCAACCCCTCTGTGATACTAGTTTTAGCTTTACATGTATAAATCAAAGTGATGTCCTAGATAGTATTCTGCATGTCAAGTCCAATGCTGTAGGCCTCGACAATATGTGTCCAAAATTTGTAAAGCTTTTGCTCCCCTTAATGTTGCCCCATATTACATATATTTTTAACACCGCTATTACTACGTCTTCATTTCCGACAATATGGAAAAACGCCAAAATATTCCCAATTCCCAAGCTAAACAATGACTATAGGCCTATTTCAATATTACCTTTCCTATCAAAAGTCTTTGAAAATCTTATGTCCTCTCAGATTCAACTTTACTTAGCTAATAATTCCTTACTAAATGAAAAACAATCTGGATTCCGTAAGAAAAGGAGTTGTATAACTGCAATCACTAATATTGTTGAGGATATAAGAAAAAAACTGGATGGGAACTGCGTAACGTTTCTAACGCTCCTTGACCATAGTAAGGCTTTTGATTCTGTGAATCATAATATTCTCATTACCAAGCTTAGAAACATGTTTCATTTCTCGACTAATGCGACAAAGCTTATTAGGTCGTACTTAACGAATAGATATCAAGCGGTCGTCTCTCGGACGCAAGTTTCGTCCCTCCGAAACTTAACCAGGGGAGTGCCACAGGGATCTGTGCTAGGCCCTTTATTGTTTTCTATATATGTCAATGATCTTCCTAGTATCCTGTCTGAGTGTGAAGTACATTTATATGCTGACGATGTCCAAATATATGTTAGTAGACCCGTATCGGAAATACATGCCTGTGTCTGTATAAGTAATAAAATGTTGTCACTCATTGAAATATGGGCAAAGGAAAATGGCCTGGGTATAAATCCGAAGAAATCGAAGTGCTTGGTAATTGGTAAAAAGCCAATTTCAACACTTTCACTTCAAAAATTATATATAAACCATACGCCGATAAACTATGAAGTGAGTGCAGTTAATCTGGGGATAACATTTAACAATACTTTATCTTGGAGCAACCACATAATCAAAGCGACAGGACGTACATATGCTCTGTTAAGAAAACTTTCATTTACCAAATCGTTTCTATCTGAGGAAGTTCGATTATTAATCGCCAAAGTTATCCTCATGCCCACTCTCTTTTATGGCATCGAAATTTTTGGTCATTGTGATGCGCGGGATATGCGCATATTAACTATAGCTTTTAATTCAATTGTCCGTTATGTGTTTAACTTAAGACGTTTTGACCATGTATCACAAATGACATTTAAATTACTTGACCTTAATTTGACCTCATGGATCGATCTTAGAACTTTAACATTCTTCCATAAAATAGTAACGAGTGGAGAACCAAATTATCTTTTTAATAAGCTTACCCCAGCAACATCCCTAAGAACCAAAAATTACATATGCCCTCGAGTACAAACACTGTGTTCGAGAAGGCAATTTTCCATAAATGGTATTCGGCTATGGAACAGTCTACCGCACCAATTCAAAACAATCAGGAGCGCAACTCAATTTTACAATAAAGTTAAAGATAATTTAAAATCGCAAGTTTAATTAAAAATTACAATAAAATACAATAAAAATCTACAAAAAATATAAATATATAAAAAATAATAATAATAAAAATATTTTAAAAAAACTATAAAACTATAAAACTAAAAAAAAAAAAAAAAAAAAAAAAAAAAAAATTAAAATAATATAATAGTAATTTGAAAACTACAAAATACTTGATGTTAGTAATTAAGCAATTAAGTAAGTAAGTTAGGCAAATTGTTTAAATATTTAAAAATAATAATAAGTTAAAAATATCAAATCAATGTGACTAGCGCCATAATTATAAGTGTACACTTGTAGCGCTGGGATACTAAATAAATAAATTACAAATTACAAAATCAGAATTGTGAAGAGCACTAAGCGCTCAATCACTAGTGAATTTGTATGAAAAATAGCGATGATTTTAACATGGGCATGTCCTAGGGGCTCATCACTGCCAGAAACTGGCGCTGATTTAGCACCTGTTCATCACCATTTTTCATCGCCAAAATTCATTCATCACCAAATTCATCACCTTATAGGCGCATTTTCAGCGCCAATTATCACCCAAATTCATCGCCCATTTTCATTACAAATATGTTAAATTTCATTGCTTTTAACAATGGGTTTATTAATACATTAAATTAATAGATTTTTACAAGCTACGGTGACTTGTAGGGGTCTTCGGCAGGTTCTCAGATTCCAGAGTATTGGTGAGCTGCCTTTTCGCGCATGGAGATTATTCACGCATTTCCGCATTCTCTCCAGAGGCTCTGTAGGCTCCACCTGACCAATAAGATCTGAATTTGGAAAATATTTGTTTTTATAATATTATATAACGAGGCAAGAATGATAAAAACTTACTTAGCAGTGGAAGAATAACATCCTTCTGGGCTGTAGGACAAAATGATTTCATCTGAATAGATATTTTATAAGCACTTGGTACCATCAACTTGACCTAAAAATATTAAAAGTAAAGATTATATAAAAATTAAAAGCTACTGTAATTAAGATAAGACAATACACTTGAGAATTACTTACCTAAAAATGTATTCTTAATTAAAGCACTATTGTTTAAACTCGAAAATAACTAATCACAGCAATGCTACTCCTTTAAAAGTTAAAACGCAGTTGAAAACCGCGGAAAAACGGCGCCTGCCTTCGAGAAAAAGAAAATGAATACTGAGCGAGAAAAACAACATCAATCGCAATCTCTCTTGTTGTTGTCTTCCCTTTGCCACGATCGCGCTTGCCCAGCTTGCAGAGCGAGACAGGCGAAGTTCGACATTTTGTCTCGTTTTTCAATGATTTTAAGAGAGAGAAATTTGGGAGAGCGTGATTGAGAGAGAGGGGGTTGGTGAGAGAGTCGATTCTGCAGACGCTCTGCCGGCGTCGCAGTCGACTCAGTGCTATTTTAGCGCTCGGGCTGAATTCGGGAACTGCAGGGTAATCTGTAGGGCTGAGTTGCTCTTTGAATAAGTGCTTTCTACTTCTTTATCAGGGACTAGCTATACCCGAAGCGACTTCGTTCGCTTAAAATTAGTTTGGAGTACGGTTGTCAAGACATTCTTATTTCCAGAAAAATTGGCGAGTTGTTTTTTAATATGATTATTTTAAAACTACTGGGTAAACAACATTTTTAGAAGATCCCTAAGGATCGAGAATAAGGCTTCTGGCACAGCTTATGAGAAAAGCAATCTTCTCTAAGATCAAGTCCAGCCAGCTTCCAAGTCTGCCCCTGCGATTAACTTATAGTTATTGCAAAGCAGACTTTTAGACAGAATGTTAGCCTCTTAAACTGAAACGGCACACCGGAAGGTATTAATGGGATCCTGTTTCCCCATTCGCGGATCCCGTAAATACTGTTGCTTTGATTATGAAGACCTTTTATCTGCAATCGTTCCATTCCATAACTTTGAGGGACCTAAATTTCGCAATAGCATTTCGGGTGCTTCAACCTTAAGAGACAGATTATGCTACGGAACCCCTGCTGGATTCAACGAATTTAAAAATTCAACCGCATTGTCAACATCAGGGACAGTGTCGACCGATTTTTAGGAGACTTCAAAACCATTAAAAGAGTTTAGCAATAATTTATTGGTACCAATTGCACTTTTATTTTTCGTTGTCAAAATCGAGCATCTAAACGCTCGATCCAATCTTAACATTTTACGATGTGTTTGAAAAACAAAGAATCCTTTTTTGGCCTGTGCTTAGTACATAGGCGTACTTAAAATTTCCGGTGGGGGTCATATAATTTAAATTTTTGCAAAAATAGGTCGTAAAATGAGGGATATACGATTAAAGAAAAACTTCAAAGTTCCTGGTTTTATAATGAACTCAAAAAAATGATCAAAATGTGTACTAAAAACAGTTTTTTAAACCAAAATTGAAATCAGAATTGTGAATTTAAACCCTACCTCCTTGCCCCACCACGGTCAATCTTGTGCATGTTTCTTTCTCTCTTTAGGCAAGCTCTCTCAGTGAGTTCATTGTGCGCTTGATCGTCCCCATTTTTTGCACTTGCTACTGTCCGCTCATTATCATTATATCCTTCTCACTCCCAAAAAAGGAATTGTGGCAAGGAAGAGCAAGTGTATTTTTTAGTATAGCCCTCTTCTAACTTGCGATCTCATCCTTGTCGAATCAATAAAAATTAAAAACATATAATAAATGAATGTGATCCATGTGAAAGTCGCGAGTTGTTGTACTTGCTTTCAGTTACAATGTTATCAATGCAATTTTATTGAGCGCACAAATATATTTGTTTGTAAATTGGAATTTGTTTTTTCAAATTTATAGTTTTTAATGAAATGAAAACTTTTGTACTTGTTCATAAATTCGAATCTTAAGATTTTGCCTTTGCTTACAGAATATGTAGTAAGTTAGTCTATTTTCTTCCATGGCCGACTCTACTTCTGCTACAAAATTAAAAATACTTTTTGAAAAAAAAACCTAAGCATTTGATCCACAGAACTGACTATTGATCGCATATTCCAAATTTAGAAGTTAAGCAATCAAATAGACAAAATTTTGTTCTTTTAAATATTAATGTTGGAGCTGTTTGGAACCACTGGGGGACATGTCGGATCTTAGTGGACGGTTAGATCCCCAATAGAATACTGTGCGAAAATTTGGCTGCTCTAGCTCTTACGGTTTGGGCTGTAGTCGTATCCATTTAAAAATCGGTCATTCTTTTTATACCCGTTACTCATAGAGTAAAAGGGTATATTGTATTCGTGCAAAAGTATGTAACAGGGAGAAGGAAGCTTTTCCGACCCTATAAAGTATATATATTCTTGATCAGGATCACTAGCCGAGTCGAACTAGCCATGTCCGTCTGTCCATCTGTCCGTCTGTCTGTCCGTCTGTATGAACGCTGAGATCTCGGAAACTACAAAAGCTAGAGGATTGGCATTTTGCATGCAGATTCTTGGAGTTCCTACGCAGCGCAAGTTTGTTTCAATCAATGGCCACGCCCCCTCTAACGCCCACAATCGCCTTAAACGATTTTATGTGTGTGTGTTTCTGTGTCTAGCGCCCACACCATTAAAGATTTTGGAAAAAAAAATGCAGTTTTATTGTGTTTATCAGTATCTATCGAAATGTAGAAGAAATTTTTCAAATCGGACCATTCGTTAAAAAGTTGTGCTCGATCATTGTCAACTGTCTCTCTCTGTTGTAAACGGACGTGTTTTTCATTCGCTCCCACATTTATTCGCTTAGTGTCGAAATTTGTGATTTTTATATTCCCAAAGTTTTCATTCTCAACTCGGTGGAGCCCGCCGTTTGAATGCAAATTATTGATTTGCGTTAAACCCTCATTCTTTATTAAGATATTGAAAATTAGTTAACGACGCGAGTGCATTGTGCATTGTTTGTTGTTTCTTATTTACTTTGTTGTTTTGGCGCTCTCTCGCACCGTTTTGCTCTGCTACATCTCCCAACTTCAGTCACCGGCTCTCATTTTCGAGTTAACGGGTCTTTGCTGAATTGTGTTTTTTAGCCACACAGCTGTTAGCTGGTACTCATCTAAAGCTTTTTGTTTACATGTTTTTACATTCTACGTTCTACATTTAACTTACTTCAATTTGTAAACAATGTCTGCCTGCTGTGTTGTTGGTTGCCAATTTATTGGCAAAATCACTTCTCGGCAGCCGACTGTTAGTTGCTGGCTATGCGAAATCATTGTGCACGCCAAATGTGCAGACTTTGGGCATAGTGCAGCCCAAATTGCTGATCGTACTAGGTCTAATGCCAACCTGGACTGGACGTGCCCTACATGACTACATATCAAACTTGATATTAGTGCATTTATGAGGCAAACGGAGCTAGAGTTCCAAGCTTTACGTGCTGGTTTTACGGACTTATTAAGTCGATTTAATGTTTTCGACTCCAACTTTAAATCAATTATCATTAAATATAAATCGTAGTCCTACACTGCCTAATGTCTCTTTACATGTTCCAGATCTCTCGAGCAACCTCTCTCTTCCCAGCCCCACTGCAAGCTATGTGTCGTGCGATGAGGATGATCCCATTGGGAACGAGTCATCAACGACCGATGCCAGGGTGCAATCTCGGCCAGATTCGCTGAACGTAGTTTCGCCTGAGTCGTTAGGTCGTTAGGGTACTAACCGGTTGCCACTTCGGGGGCTCTGACGCACCTCGTTCTCCCTCTAGCTAATACCTTTGCACCTCCTCCTGTCCCACTTTCTAGCATGATCCCTAGGAAGAATAGCCATAGCCCAGCTCTCTCTTCTCCGGTACCACTCACTGTTATGGTACCTAGGAAATCTATTTTTGTGTCAAGGTTGAATGCAGCACTAACAGTAAATGACGTGATGCATCATATTGTCACAAACCTCTTCCTTTCCAATCAAAATAGCATTGACATCACCAAATTTAATTTTAAACATATAAGAGATTACTCTTCATTTAAAATACTTGTTCCGGATGGACTGTTCCCCAAACTTCTTGACCCCAATTTCTGGCCTGCTAATATAATGGTTCATGAGTATATAAAAAAAATAGCTCCCTTTCCATGACTTCCTCGTTAACACCAAGCTCTGCTTTAAATTCAAAAAACTAAATTTCCTAATTTCCTATCAGAATGTTCGGGGGCTCCTTAGTAAGCTTTCTATGCTTTATAAAAACAGCTCAATTTTTGAAGCCAATGTTATAGTATTCACTGAGACCTGGCTTAACCAATCCGTACACGATAGTGAGATTTTGTCAAATAACTTTTTTGTTTATCGGAATGATCGTCATACCCGTCGAGGTGGAGGCGTTCTTATTGGAGTCAAATCCGATTTAACTTCCGAGCTTGTTAATATTTCTGATTCATCAGGTATTGAATTTATTTGTGTAAAATTATCTTTCCCAAAAAATAAAATTTTTTTAACTTGCTCCTATATACCTCTAACTCCGAATTTAACGTGTATATACATACAGTCTATCTCCTTGTTGCTTGCTGAAACTGACCAACTTATTGTGCTCGGTGACTTTAATCTTCCCAATATTTCTTGGCTGGAGAGTAATGACTCATTGGCAATGATTCCTAGGATGCAACATGACTTTGTTGATGGTCTAGTTGAACTATCTTTGCAGCAAGTTAACAGGATTCCCGTCTCGGATTGGCAGTCTTCTAGACTTAATCATTGTTTTTGATAGTGGCGATGCTGAAGTTAGTCGTATTCCGCCACTATCTTTACCTGAAGATTCTCATCATTCTACCCTTCAGATCTGTATTAATGGATTTTATAATATCCCTAGGACTGTTATAAATGAACAGCGCAGTTTATGTTTTAGAAGGACTGATTACGCTAAACTTGTGGAATCTTTATCTGCAGTAAGTTGGTTATATCTAGTTGACCTTCCTGTTGATGATGCGGTTGGGTACTTTTATGAAGTCCTTTACCGTCTATTTGATGTACATGTCCCTCTCGCCTCCATGAAGAATTCTTACAGCTTTCCATGGTTTATCCGGCAACTATCTTATCTAAAGAATAAAAAAACTAGACTGTTTAAACGGTTTAAAAAATCCGGCATGCAGACAGACTTTGCTAAATATAGTTCGGCTAAGGCGGAATTTATTCATTACAATTCTGACTGTTATAAAAATTACGCTGTCTCGTTGTAAGCGTGATTTCAAAAACAATCCCAAACTTTTTTTTTCTTTTGTCAATTCTAAACGAAAATCTAACTGCTTCCCTCCTTCTCTTTTTCTCAATAATAATGTAGCATCTAATGACAATGATATTTCCAACTTATTTGCTGATTTTTCTACCCTCTACCTTATTTGAATTCTATCTTTAAACCAATCATTAATGTTTCTGATGTTCTACAGAGTCTTGATACTTTCAAGCTCTCATTTTTACCGGGTTCTGATAGAATACCTAGTTGTATACTCAGGAATTGCTCATCCTATCTTGCTTTTCCCTTAACAATGATATTTAATTTCTCCATAAGTCAAGGAAGATTTCCATCCATATGGAGGGATCCTTCATTGAACCATTGTTTAAAAAAGGGAACACGTCTGAAATCTCAAATTATCGTGGTACTGCTAAGCTTAGTTCAATTCCGAAATTTTTTGAAAAAATTATAACCTGCCAGTTGCAGCATCATTGCCGTTCTATTATTTCACCTTGTCAACATGGCTTCACTAGATGTCGTTCTACTTCTACTAACCTACTGGAATTTACGACTCTAATTACTAGAGGTTTTCTGACACACCATCAGACTGATGTGATCTATACAGATTTTTCTAAAGCTTTTGATTCAGTGAACCACAGGCTTCTTATTTATAAATTATCCCTTTTAGGTTTTCCTCCTAATCTACTTGAGTGGATACTTTCCTACCTTTCTAATAGAACTCAAATGGTCTGTTTTAACAATAGAATTTCCAAAATAATTAATGTTACTTCTGGAGTGCCACAGGGTAGCCACCTGGGTCCTTTACTCTTTGGCTTAATGATTAATGATCTACCTAATATTATAAAATCATCTACCGTATTAATGTATGCAGATGATGTTAAGCTATGTTTGTCCATGTGTTTACCTAGCTCATATAATGACCTTCAATTAGATCTTGACTGTTTGTATACGTGGTGCAAGATTAACATGTTAAATTTAAACTATTCTAAATGTAACTTTATGACATTTTATCGTTGTAATCCATCTCTGTATTCTTATTCTATTGGAAATAACGCCCTTGAACGAATTTCTTCAGTTCAGGATCTTGGCGTTTTATTTGATTATAAACTTAGTTTTAAAGACCATATATCTACTATATCTAATAAAGCCAGAAGTCTTCTTGCATTTATGAAACGTTGGTCAAGGGAGTTCGATGATCTTTACACAACAAAGCTTTTGTATGTTTCTCTTGTTCGTCCGTCTATGGAATATTTCTCTTGTATATGGTCTCCTCAAATTAGCTGTTACCAAAATATGTTAGAGTATGCTCTGAGAGGATTAAACTGGGACACAGGTAGTCGACTGCCCTCTTATCTTGCGAGGTTGCGCCTGCTCGACTTACCAACCCTCTGCCATCGTAGAAAGTGTCATGGAGTTATGTTTTTACATAAACTTATTAATGGTGATGTCGACTCCCCTTTCCTTCTTAGTTCACTTAACTGGAATGTACCCTGTAGAACAGTTCGCCGTTTTCGTCCGTTGTCCTACCAAAATGTAGATCTAATTATGCCCTGCATGATCCTTTTCGTGTTCTGTGGGACGATTATAATTCACTGTGCCTCGTCTTACTGTTTGATACCCCTAATGCTACTAATTATAATAAACTTATGTATTTTCTGTCGTCAAATAATTTGTAAATTCTTTGTGAGCATGTATTCTTAAACTGTCTATTGCTAGATCGTATATTTCCATGTCCGCGATTCCGCTTATTTGCCCAAAACGGTTTGGGGCTCCGCGCGTAACAAGCTTTGCTTGGTGTCGTAAGGGCCACTTGTTTATACTGACCATAGTGCATCAACGTCCAAATATATATATCCATCTCGCTCGCACTCCCTTTAGCTGAGTAACGGGTATCTGATCGTCGGGGCACCCGACTATTGCATTCTCTCTTGTTTTAGTTATTTGATTTTCACTTTTATGCTACTTTTTTCCAGCGAAAACACGTCTGCACTTTTCAGGCATTTTGTTTTGTTTGTCTAATTAATCTAGAATAAACTATAAAAGAGACCCTAAAAGAATCACATAATTATGTTAAATAATTAGGCGCCGCGTGTGCTCTTGAAATTAGAACAATAAACGACCCAAAAGTGGCGCAAAATTCGATTTGTTTTCTTTATTAATTTTTTCTTTTGCCATCTGTTATAAATGATCTCAAAATGGTTTAATAATATGCTGTTTATAATCTTATGGCATACCCGCAAATAACTGCATTTAATTTTTTGGAATATCATCCAACGTAACAAAGTCCCCAATATTTCTAAATTTAGCTGTGTCCATTCTGACTTCCAGGTCTCCACATATGTATATAATAAAATTTTTAAACCATAGGTTTAAAAAAAAAAAAAAACCTTATTTAATTAAATTCTACACTGGTTACAATTTAAGACAAGAGAGAACGCTATAGTCAGATACCCCGACTATCAGATACCCGTTACTCAGCCAAAGTGAGTGCGAGGGAGATGGAGATATAAAATTTTTAATCTGGAATATTTTTTTAACGAATGGTCCGATTTGAAAAATTTCTACATTTCGATAGGTATTGATAAATACAATAAAACTGCATTTTTACTTTTCCAAAATCTTTAAAGGTGTGGGCGGCAGACACTTTTTAAATTCGTTTATTGTGGGCGTTAGGCGATTGTGGGCGTTAGAGGGGGAATATTCCATTAGGAATATTCCATGTCAATAAAATATTTGGTTCAACATAATTTATTTGCAAATTTTTATATGTTTTGTTGTACTTGTATTTAGTGTTTTCTTCTTTAATTACACTATGCAACATTAAAAATTTACCTCGATAGATGCTATATTTTTGAATTCGTTACGAATTCCCAAGCTAAACGTTTAAAAACACAGAGCGGAACCACTGCTACAATTTTATGTTTTTTGACTATGTTTTCTTTAATTTGTTTCTCTCTCGGAAAAATCCCAAGATTATTCTGAGGATGAAGTTCGAAAAATAAAGAGTGTCACTTTTAAAAAACTTTAACATCAAAACAAACCATGGATCCGTTTGCCTGTGATACTTCCGGGAAAATGGCCAATTTCTGCATTTTTCGAACTTTGAGGTCCTTGTGCCAAGAATCCCTGCGTAGGGGAACTTTTTGGAAAACGCAGTTTAACTTGGGAATTCGTAACGAATTCCATCGAGGTAAATTTAAAAACCATTAATTTTGTTGCACAGTGTTATTCGATTTATATCATTTATCTAAAACAATTTTTTCTGTTTCTTTGTTGAATACTTTAAATTCATATAGGAAATATTTTCTTCACACGAATTCGGAGAGTACAGACGCAGCAGCAGCTTAAAAGTGAAAAACAAATAACTAAAAAAAAACTGGAGTAGTGTAATAAAGCCAATCCTATTGCTAAAAACAAAAAGTAAAATAGTAATATAATAATTAGTGCTGTGTATAAAACTATTGAAAAATTATTATATAAACTTAGAAGTGACAAAAGTAATAGCTCAATGAGAGGCGATTCAAAAAATGAGCGTAGAAGCTCCGTAGAAGCTTCTACAGAAGTAGAAAGAACTTCTTCAAAGAGTAACTCAGCTCTACTGACCATTGACTGTGCGAGAGCACGGTCTTGTTCTCCCGCCCTACTCACTCCAACCCCCACTTCATGGAGCTTGCAGAGTAGAACCCCACCCCCAGCTTCGAGTCACAGCTCACCAGCCAAGAGCACTGCAACCTAGTTAACTTCTGCAACCGCAGCCACTGTAAAAACAACATCAACGACAACATTGCAACTTCTGAAGCGCCGAATAAAACTACAAAGCCAATTGGAAGTACGAGTGCCAATATCGGCAATATCAAACAACAACAAGTGGGTCCGGCTATACAGACTGGCATGGATCGTTACATCCAAATCAAACGGAAGCTAAGCCCGCAAAATAAAATGGTTGGAAATAAACCAAAACTAAAAAAAAAAGCTTTTAGCCTTCGCCAAAGTCAGTCGTGTTTCTTTGTTGGTCCAGAATATTTTGTTTACGTAATTGCGTGATAAAATGTTTAATTCAATCGCTAATCGTTAGCCTACAAGATCTGTGGTTCACAAACTCTTTCTTTTTAAAACAAATCCGAGCTCGGACAGTTAATATAAACATGTTTAATTTATAAACAAGCCAAATACTACCATTAGTCCAGCAAACAATAACAAAGCGTCTGCTTTCTCACAGCAAGTATTGTGTTGTTCGTTTTATTCTCCCGCTCTCCTGTTTTACGACTCTCGGAGCCGGTCCGTTACCTTTCTAACGGCACTTTTCCCGCTCTCCACCGATCATTGCATGCCCTCCTGTTAATTCGCGCTCTTAAATCCGAACGTTTTAGCTTGCTGCTCTTGATTACGCTGTACTCCACACTTTGCCTTAATCTTTCGCCGCTCTTTCTTCGCTCTGCACAGTGACCTGAGTGCATTCAAAAATGAGTCTATCCTGCTCAGCCAAAAAATGCGAGATCAACGGCGTAATTGCAGGCAAAACTTATTTGTTGTGCTGGCTATGCGAGAAGACTGCGCATCGTAAGTGCTCCGGTTCCGTCGTAAATGGTCGTATTGGAGATCTTTTTTCCAAAAAAATTTGGATTTCTTTGGACCTGCTCCGCGTGCCGTGAGATTACGGACGAGATGCGTTCCTTTATGCGGCAAGCACGGACTCGCTTCATGGTGATTAAAAAGCTGTTTGGTCACCTTCACGAGAAGCTGATTACTGTTGAGCCCCAGTTTAATGGGCTAAAAATAATTAAGGAAACTCAAAAAAAATGTCATCTACTCTATCTTGCCATTTAATGAACCATCTTACTTACTTATCCACCCTCATCCATGAGGGATCCTGGCTCCTCCAATAGCTCACTAATGTACGTTTCATTAGTTTCTGCTAACGCCAGTGAAATCGATAATAACTGCGTATCCGTATAGGCACCAGGTTATTCGGAGCCGCCACTGCCGGGTCCCTTCATATTGCGCCCTACCATGGCAATTCCTGCTCCAGTGCTCAATTTTTTAACTTATAAGTCTATTTGTCCAGACCTAGCCCTTGGCTCTCATCCTGAGCCTGATCCTGATGAGCCTGATCCGCCAACGCGGTACCGCCAGTAAAAACGTTAGCCAACTTTTTAACGTTTTCCCACTTCTTAAAGCTAATTTTAATAATAATATAGTTTTAATAAATAAAATTAAAAAATAAAACCTTTTACAAATACAAATTATTTAATTTAATTTTTTTAAAAATGGTCACAGTTTCCAAACGATTGCACAAAAAAAAATTTTGAAAAATTCAACTTTAAGATTTTCGAATTTTTGGAGAAACGAAAAATGGTCACAGTTTCCATAGTTTTCTTTTTTTCAAAATTCTAAAAGGTGGGCAATGGTAGTCAAAGAGGGGTCAAACGATTGCACAAAAAAAAATTTTGAAAAATTTAACTTAAAGATTTTCGAATTTTTGGAAAAACGAAAAATGGTCACAGTGTCCATAGTTTTCACTTTTTCAAAATTCTAAAAGGTGGGCAATGGTGGTCAATTGGGTGTCAAAAGATTGCACAAAAAAAATTTTTAAAAAGTCAACCTTTTGATTTTCGAAAATTTTCTAAATTCTATATTTTCGAAACTGGACGTGGTCAAAAAAAACTGAAGGGTGGGCAAAAGTGCTCAAATGGGGGTCAAACGATTCCCGTTTTCAAAACTCAAAAATAAAATTTTACTCGACCCAGCTTCTCTGAGCTGACAAACAGAATTAAATTTTCATTTTGGGAAGAAGAAGAAGAAAATATTATTTTGGCTATAACTTTTGAACGGAGCGTCGGACTTTATCATTCGACGGGTATTTTCAATAGGAAAACAACTAAAACATTGCGTGGGGGCATTTATGACCACCGGCCCCAACAGCTCCAAAATTCGAAATTTACACTTTTTTACTTTCTCCGCTCTCTCTTCCAAGCCAATTGATTTTCTGAAAGTCTTGGTATGCAATCCTATTAATTTTTGCGATACCTTTCGATTGGTTAATCACTCATTATGATCGGACCATCACAGCAGATTTTCATTTCTTCGTGTATATATAGTAGTCGCCTTCGCACACTCTCCTGGTGCGCTTCGTCACTACATGGACTGCCGTCCATAGTGATAACCGATAATTTAATTTTATTTTTTAACTTTTCTGTATGTTTGTGTAAGTTTGCAATTTTTCTTTTTATTATAAATAATGCATGCACAACTAGCTCTATTATATTGATACGTCTGTAACAAGAATTAATAGCGAGGTGCAATTTTTCAGCACAAGACAAGAAACAAATAAATTGTTTTGCTAACAAACTCTAGCTTTCAAATTTTTGCCCAAGGTTTTGTGTATTCTTGCAAATAAATTTTCACTTGCACTTTGGTTTTAATTTTGTGTCACTGTCACTATTGTTGCCTTCAATTAATAATTTAATGTCCACCCGTGGGCGCCATGAAAATATAGAATAGTTTTTCTAAAAAAAGAAAGCCGGAAACTTTGGTGGCAATAAACTTTAATTTTGGCAAGGCGAAAACGAAAACGAAAAATAATACGTGTTACACTTGGATCTAGTGTGTATATAAAACAAGAGAGAACGCTATAGTCGGGTGCCCCAAATATCAGATAACCGTTACTTAGCTAAGGAAGTGCGAGGGAGATGGATATATAAAACTTTGATCGGGCATAACTTTTTAACGAATGGTCCGATTTATCTTTTACATTTCGATAGGTATTGATAATCACAATAAAACTGCATTTTTACTTTTCCAAAATATTTAAAGGTGTGGGCGCCAGACACCTTTCAAAAAATGGTTTAGGGCGATTGTGGGCGTTAGAGGGGGCGTGGCCACCGTCTGAAACAAACTTGCCGGAAAAGCTTCCTTCTCCCTGTTACATACTTTTGCACGAATACAATATACCCTTTTACTCTACGAGTAACGGGTATAAAAACAACTATTTTTTTCATGTAAAATACTATTTTGTAGGATATCTACTATTGTATAGATAATCTACTATTTTTTTGGGGCATTTCCTTTTTTTATGGATTGGGGCAGTTTTCACTATTAAATAGTTGATTTTACATAGTTTTTTTCGTGTGTAGTAGTAGTATGTTGTTTATTGTTGTTGTTTTGTTTTTCTTTGTTTCTGATTTATAGCTGGCTGTTACATCAAAACCAATAAACAAACAAAAATTAGTTACAACGACAATGGCTTTTATGCCGTCAGTCGGTTAATTTAATTAAGTTATATTCTAAAAATGTTAAAAAAAAAAATTTTTTCCTGTAATTACTGGCTTTTGTAATAAAGAATGCCAGATTCTCTTAGTTTTCCCCGTTTAGAAGACTGTGGAGATCCGATTCTCAAAGGGTGGTTATCGTAAAACATGTAAAACGAATCTCTCTCAGAATAGGGCAGACTGCAATGAAGTATTGAACATCCTCGATTTCTCGCATGTTGCAGAGGCTGCATTCCAGTAATGGGCTGCTGCTGTATGGCCTGCCATTTAGACGTAAAGTTTCTATTCTTGATTGGAAGATATGTTTTATGAATTCTCCTCTATGATGATCGTCGAAGTAATTATTTTCAAATAAATTATGCTCAAGATTTTTATACACACTCCACGACGCGCTGTTTTTGGCCTTAGTTATAAACTTTTCTCTTTCTATGTTGTGGTATCTGGTAATGCTTTCGGCATGAGTCCTGCTCCACGAACTTGCATCCTCGAGATCAAGGGGGCAACTGCATTCGGTTGCAATATCCGTCCATCTAGATAATGGAAGTTCGTTTCTTTCACAGAGAGATTTTGCTATTATTTTCGGTAGTCTACTATTTGGCATATGCATAACCTTATCGATATAGTTAAAGTGCTGCTGAAGTGTGTAGGAGAATATACTAGGCAGTCCAGTTTCAATAAAAATTGCATAGTCGGGAGTATTTTGTTGTAGTCCAAATATCTTTGTACTCGTTCCGCATCTTCATATATTTGATTTCCCCACACATCTGCCGTGTAGCACATAATTGCTTTCCCGTTAACGTTTTCTCTGCCTAAAAAGTTTTTCCAGGTGGCGTTCATAGCTATTTTTGCATCCTTGAGCTTATCTTTTATGTGGGTAAAAAACTCATATTTGTAGTAAGCGTTACACCGAGGTATTTGAAGGATTTTACACGTTCCAGGTGGATTCCGTTCCGTTGCTATTCTTCGATCCTAGCGTGACGGCCACCTGTACCCTTAACTACCATTGAAATTTTAGAACAGTTTTTCTAAATATATATAAACAAGAAAACCGAAATACTTGTGGCAATAAACTTTAATTTTAGGCAAAAGCGAAAACGAGAATGAGAAAAATACGTGTGGTCGATCTAAATCAATTTCACCGATTGGACGACTATATTTTAACAAAGTTCTTAGAGCCTAGCTTAACAACAGTTGACGAAGACGGGGCGAATTCGCAGAGAGCGAGAGAGAACTTTATTGTGCACCCGCCTTCGTCCTAAACTAACTTACACTAAACTTCAAACTTCAAGTACAAATTCAAAATCTCTCAACACCGGCCCCGTTGAACGCTTCAGGCTTCAACAAATGGGAAGCGGCGCCAATTTATGGATGGCTCGCCGAAAAACGCCTCCTGCGCCCGTCCTAACGTCGACGACCCTGACCATGCCGTCCTCCCCTGCGTGCCTGGCGATGATTCTCCCCAGGAGCCATTGTTGGGGCGGAAGGTTGTCCTCGGCCACGACGACGAGATCTCCCTCGCTGATGTTCGGCTGCTCCTGGTGCCACTTGCCCCGAATTTGTAGGCCCAGGACATATTCCCGGGACCATCGCCGCCAGAACATTTGCCTGACTGACGAGACAAGCTGCCATCGCCGTAAGCAGCTGAGACCCTCCTGGTCCGGGGTCCGGAGTGCTGGTGTGGCGAGCAGCGGCCCGCCTGTCAGCAGGTGCCCGGGAGTCAGTGCCTCTCCGTCGCTTGGGTCCTGGCTGATCGCTTCGAGCGGGCGGGAGTTCATCACCGCCTCGATTCCGACGAGCACTGTCGCCAGCTCTTCTGCGCTTAGGAGCGCGCTGCCCACCGCCCGTAGGAGTAGGTTCTTGGCAGTTTTGACACCTGCCTCCCATAGTCTGCCCATGTGCGGAGCCCGAGGCGGTGTGAACGCAAACTCGCATCCGCTTCTTGATGCAAATTCGCGTATCGCGTCGGCTTCCTCCTCGATCCGCTCTCGAAGGGCCTGGAAGTGGCGACAGGCTCCGACGAAGTTCGTCCCGTTGTCGCAATGGACGACTTGGGGACATCCTCGAAACAAACTAAGAGCGCAATGTAGGACTTATACGGAGGCCTACCACGAATTTTCAGTGTTGTATAGACAGGGCCACAAAAATCAACGCCACATATAGCAAATGGGCGGAGAGCACGGAGACGATCTGCGGGTAAATTTCCCATAATTTGTGTCATCAGTCGAGGCTTGCACTTGAAGCAGCGGATACATGATCGAACTGTCTGACTGCAGACCTCCTGAGCGTTTACGATCCAAATTCGCTGTCGAAGGAGACTCACAAGTGCTCGTGGACCAATATGAAAATTAGAATGGTGCAGATGCCGGACATAGCTCTGCACAAATTGGGAGCGTTTCGTCAACAACAATGGAAACTTGGCATCGTATGATAAAGGAGCGTTAGCTAGTCGCCCCCCAACTCGCAACAACGAAAAGTGACACCAAGTCCCCTTTTCTTCATGAATGAATGGATTCAATCGCTGAAGACTTGGGCCAACTCTGGAGCCTTTACGGACTTTTTCCCTTTCTTCGTGATACTCGTGTTTTTGTAATACCTCGACAATTTTTAAAAAGGCTTCATTATATTCAGTGGGTGACAAAGTTTTTTCAAATACTTTACTTTTGTCTTTGCATTTTCTAATGAAGCGGAACATATAAACGAATACCCTAAGCAGTTTAAGGTGTGACGAAAATCCCTCGTTGACATCTGCCAAGTCCGAATTTTGTACAGCAGCGGTCAGCCCGACCGCAGTCTTCCTCGATTCTTGCAGTAGGACTTGTTCATCTAGGTCAATGTGTGCATTTTGGGGCCAGTTTTCTTCTCCTTCCGTTAGATACGCTGGTCCAGTAAACCATATCGACTGTATGATTTCGTCGACGTCACAACCTCTTGATACGATATCTGCTGGGTTCTGTTTCGTGGGGACATGCCGCCATGTAGCTTCACCTGACCACTCTTGAATCTCCGCAACTCTATTCGATACAAATGTGGACAACGAAGACGGGTGAGACCGGATCCAATGAAGCGTAACTTCAGAATCCGACCAATAAACAATTTGTTCGATAGGTACCTTTAATAGGGGATTGATTCTGTGACAGAGATCTGCGAGAAGGTGAGCGGCACATAACTCAAGTCTTGGAAGAGTCTTAGTCTTGAGCGGCGCTACTTTTGACTTTGACGTCAACAATGCTACTTTATAACCTTCTGCAGTTTTGCTACGAATGTAGACGCAAGCTCCGTAAGCTCTTAAGGATGCGTCGGCAAAGGCATGTAATTGGACCGGTGACATCGGATCGGTATGCACAAACCGAGGAATTGATATTTCTTCTAAATTAGACAGTGTATTTGGAACTTAAAGGCATCTTCGTTGGGCAACCACGATATTCCTAACGCCTTTGTAGACTCTGAGTCCGAGATGGGTATGATTTAGCTGTGCTCTCAGATGCGGTGACGTCAGGTGAGTTTGAAAACCACTTTGTCAATTCAAAACCTGCAGTTTGAAGAACCTGAGACACTTCAGACTTAATAGTCTTTAACTCCTCTACGCATGCAGCACCAGTCAACATGTCATCGACATAAAAGTCGGATCCAATAACTTCAGCAGCTCTAGGAAAAGAAAGTTTGGCAGACTCGCTTAACCTTTTTAAACACCGAATTGCCAGAAATGGGGCTGGTCCAGTCCCATATGTTACGGTGTTGAGCTTATATAATCTCAAGGACTCAGAGGGGTCTCTTCTCCACACTATAGGTTGAAACTGCCTATCCGCTTCATTTACCATCACTTGGCGATACATTTTCTTTACATCGGCGGTCAAGGCGAACCTATGCAGCCGGAAGCGAAGTAGCGTTGAGTACAACTCATCTTGGATTGTCGGCCCAACCATCAAAATATCATTTAGAGAGATCTGAGTTGACGATTTACAAGAGGCATCGAAAACGACACGTAACTTGGTTGACGTACTTTGGGGTCTCAGAACGCATTGGTGTGGGATAACATAATGTGGAGCAGAAGGAATTTTATCTGTAGGAGACATATGACCTAAGGAAAGGTACTCTTCCATAAATTCTAAATACATTTTCTTCATGTCAGGGTCTCGAGACAACCTTCTTTCAAGCGACAAAAACCGCCGTTTTGCAACTTCAAAGGAGTTGCCCAACCGGAAGCGAAGTAGCGTTGAGTACAACTCATCTTGGATTGTCGGCCCAACCATCAAAATATCATTTAGAGAGATCTGAGTTGACGATTTACAAGAGGCATCGAAAACGACACGTAACTTGGTTGACGTACTTTGGGGTCTCAGAACGCATTGGTGTGGCATAACATAATGTGGAGCAGAAGGAATTTTATCTGTAGGAGACATATGAACTAAAATATGGTACTCTTTTTTTAAGAATTCTTAATACATTGTCTTTATGTTAGGGTCTCGAGACAACCTTCTTTCAAGCGAGCAAAACCGCCGTTTCGCAACTTCAAAGGAGTTGCCTAACCTAATTGGATCAGTTTTAAACGGCAGCCTTACTTCAAACCGACCTGATGGCAAAACCTGAGTAGTCTTCCGGTAGTGTTCTTCACATAACTTTTGCTCAGGCGACAGAATTTTCTTTAGAGATGGCATTTCTTCCAGTGACCAAAACTTCTGTAGTGTGCTGTCAATAGATACTAACAGCTCTTCACTACAACTAAAACTTTTCACAACTTCTGTAGGGGAAGATGCCTTATATCTTCCTGATACAACCCATCCTAGGAGGGTTTTCTGCAAAGTTGGAAAGTCGGGACCTTGTCTAATTTGTCTAACAGCTAATAATTCGAAAAAAGATTCTGCTCCTATTAACAAATCTATTCTTTGTGGCTTGTAGAAATATGGGTCCGCTAAAGGTAGGTTCTTTGGAATTTTCCAGTCATTGATATTAACAGACTGGTCAGGATGGTATCCTGATATTGATTTTAAAATCAAAAAATCGAATGAGAACTCACTACCATTTATACGCGACTTCACCACTGTATGTACCTTTTTCTTAACTTGAGAATTGGACTCGCTAATACCAAGTAAGTTGATACACGACTCTTTTTTACGGATCTGTAAGCGGTGAGCAAGGTCCTCTGTTATAAAGTTAGTTTGGGACCCAGAGTCAAGAAGTGCTCGGGCCAAAATATATTCACCGTTTTTGGTTCGTACACTTACGATCGACGTGGCCAAAATCACCTTGTCCGATGATGTCGCATGCATAACATGTGACGTGGAATGCTGATCTTGATTTAAAGGAGGAGTAAGAATCTCTTGGGGTGGTGGCAACGCTAAACTGTTCTCGGAAACTGTATATCTATGCAGTAAAACGTGATGCGAGCGTCCACAAACTCGACATTTGTTAAATTTGCATTTTGAGACAGTGTGACCCTTTCGCATACAATTGATGCATAATGAAGCAGATTTTACAAAGTCAATCCTTTGTATAACGGAAAGACGACCAAACGGACCACAGTTCGCTAGGATATGGTCGTCTGCATTGCAATAGCTACAACCTTGCTGGGATTTACTGTTGGACGAAGAACATGTAAATGAGCTATGATTATGTGGCTTGCTCGACGTAATTTTATCTAGCTTTGGTTTCGTCGATTCTTCAGCAGATAAATGTTAAATCGCAGATATCAGCACTGTTCTTCCCATTTTTGTTTGGTCACTGGGTCGACTCTGTTCAAGACGAGATAGATCAACATTGCATTTGAAATCTTGGTATTGTCTCCTATCGATAACAAAGAACCGTATAGCGATGACACGGTATCGATAAGATTCCTTAGAGACGACGCAGACTGTTGCGATATTTTCGGAAGACTAAACAATGTTGAAATATTATTCATAAAAATTAAACATTCGTTATCATACACTTTTTTCAAGCTGACCAAAGCTTTCTCATAATTGCTCTCTGTAACTTGGTAGGCCTTGATAGTCCCCAAAGCTTCACCAGAAAGACAAGAGATTAAGTGATTAAATTTTTCAATAACGGGAATGTTATCGTCTTGATGAACTAGAGTTTCAAAAAGGCTCATGAAATTTTTGAACTCCGAGTATTTGCCGCTGAATTTCGGCAATGCCAAATTCGGAAGTCGAGCTCGAGTTGGGACTACAGAAGCTGACCCAAGAGTTTTGGTATCGCTAGCTGTCTTCAAGGCCGAGATAAGCGACAATACTTTTGCCTTGGTTGTTATGGAAAGCTCTTCCAACTCTTCTCCAAACTCATCGCCATCATCTAAATCTTCTATCTTTTCTTGTAATTGATTTGCCTTGTTAATTACATCATTTAAATTTTCTAGCCTACATTTTAATTCGTCTTCCAGAATCGGAATCTGGCCGGCTTCTAGCCGATTATTTAATCGGCGGATGCTATTTACTGGCTTTTTGAGCTTGTTTTTAAGGTCAGCAAGAAGTTAAATACTTTTTGGCTTATCTGGACTCATTTTTATATTAATTTATATATATATAGACCACGAAAAAATTATTTATAAATAATTATGTAGAATAAATTATATCCAGCAACAATTTATTAAATTGAATAAATTTAATTTAAAAAGTATAATTCAAATTAGAATGGTGATGAAGTAAATTTCGAAACAAAACAACGAGAGTTAATAATAATTTTGTCTATAATTATTAAATTTGTTCGAAAATGTTGTTACCAAATGTTGTATTATTCACAACAAAGCGACGAAAAATATTTAATTAAATCAAACCTCGTAGTATCAAATTAATAGTGGTGACGGCAAATCAGTATACCCGACCGAATGCAGGGTAGCGCGTCACTTAACGGTCAGCTAATCGTCAGCGCGCCAAACCAAAATCCTACAACAATAACAACGTTGCTAGCGGCGGACAAGCGAAAGCGAAAACGAAAAAATTCACCGCTGCAGCTGCTTGTATATGAGGGCCTATGTATTAGTTATGTATAGCGGCTGGGATGAATTTTCCCAACTATTAATTTTTCGAGTTTTAACACAATGTAGTGGGGGGGGGGGGCGACAGTGATTGCAATAATTTTCGTAAGAAAACACAAATTAAATGTTGCATCCAAGGGCGGTTCAAATGGGTTATGTAATGTGTATGTGTATATGAGTATATGTATATAATAAATATAATATAAATTGTATTTATTTTTTCTGTAAATGTGTAAGTTTGCAATTTTTTCCTTTTTTTTTATAATTAATGCATGCACAACTAGCTCTACTATATCGATACGTCTGTGCCAAGAATTTAAAGCGAGGTGCAATTTTTCAGCACAAGACAAGAAACAAATAGATTGTTTTGTTAACAAACTCTAGCTTTTAATTTTTTGCACAAATACCTCGGGTTCTGCGTTGGGGTCTTTTAATCCAGCTGCCACTTTCCTTTTACACATCGAACAGTCACAGGGTATCCCTTGGCAACGGCAGTACTGGCGGATTAAGAGGGTATTTCGCGACCGGCACGATAAATTGAGCAAAGCTGCTATGTATTTAACTTTTTACTCGCCGCGGGCAACGATACACACAATTTTGTGTATTTTTATTAATTTTAATGCAAATCAAGTTTGCTATCACTTGCTGTGTTTTCACTGTGTCACTGTCCCTTGTTGCCTTTAATTATTTATTAAAGTCCACTCGGGAGCGCCTTGAATTTTAGGATAGTTTTTCTAAATATATATAAACAAGAAAACCGAAAAACTTGTGGCAATAAACTTTAATTTTAGGCAAAAGCGAAAAACGAGAATGAGAAAAATACATGTGGTCGATCTAAATCAATTTCAACGATTGGACGACTATATTTTAACAAAGTTCTTAGAGCCTAGCTTAACAACAGTTGACGAAGACGGGGCGAATTCGCAGAGAGCGAGAGAGAACTTTATTGTGCACCCGCCTTCGTCCTAAACTAACTTACACTAAACTTCAAACTTCAAGTACAAATTCAAAATCTCTCAACAACCATAATCGTTGATTTTCTTGTATTTATGGTGAGGTTCCATATTTTACAGTACTCGGATATGCTAGCAATCATGTCCCTTAACTGTTCAAGGCTGCCAGCCAGTAGGCACATGTCATCGGCATACATAAGGATCTTTACATGGGTTCCATTCACGGTCACTCCACCTGGTAAAAAATCATCAACATCGTCTACGAAGAGAGAGAAGAGGAGAGGGCTGAGAATGTTTAACTCAACTGTTGGTATCGAACCATTTCGAAAGCTCTGATCCGTCCCACACACTTGCTTTGTTATCCTTATAGATACTGGACAGTGGCTTTTGTTGAGAGTCCAAGTTGACTAAGTTTATACTGTAGGCTATCAAAGGCGGCTTTAAAATCTACAAAGAAATGTAAAGCTTCTTTTTTTGTTGTAGAAAGGTTTGGGCGATTGATGTCAGAACAAAACAAGAGAGAACGCTATAGTCGGGTGCCCCGACTATCAAATACCCGTTACTCAAAGAAGTGCGAGAGGGATGGAGATATAAAACTTTGATCACGCATAACTTTTTAACGAGTGGTCCGATTTGAAAAATTTCTTCTGCAGGTATTGATAAACACAATAAAACTGTATTTTTACTTTTCCAAAATTTTGAAAGGTGTGGCCGTCAGACATCTTTTAAAATCGCAAAAGGCGATTGTGGGCGTTTGAGGAGACGTGGCTCTCGGCTGAAATAAACTTGCGCTGCGTTGGAAGCCAAAGAATATGTGTGGTTTAAGTCTCTAAATAAAACAAAGCTGCGCGTTTTTAAAAAATTGGAAAGCTATTCTGTCTTAACCAGGAGCTTTGCTTAGATTTAGTGTTAGGACAGCGCTTTCTATTTCTGCAAGGCTGAAAGGGGAGTCCATATGATCTGAGGAAAGCAGAGGCTTTGGACAGCTGATTTCTGTTTCATTTTTAATTTTTGGGAGAGTAGGCTACTTAAATAGTCTGCCAAATCTGATGATCTTTTTAATTTATTAACGATTTTCCAGAACTGTTTTTAATTTGTTATTGCCGTTTTGTAGATATGGCCCGTTATTTCGTTTCGCTTTAGCTGTTTAAGGCAATCAGAAAAGTGTTTTCTCGCCCTTTCGCATTGTACCTCGAACCACGGGTGCTTTCTGCTTAAGTTTAGTGACTGCTGCATGGGTTTGGAGGCATCTACGATTAGGTTGAGCAGTTTGGCTAGCAGTGTTGACCCAGTCAGATCTTCTTTTTGTTGGACTCTAGTACCAGGAGTGCATCTGTGTAACTTAGGCGGTGGTTGTCCTTTCACTTTATCCTTCGGTTGAGTTTTGGCTGGGTACTATCGACTCGCTCATGTAGAATGACTTTTAAAAGGACTTCGATGGGCATATGATCAGAATGGGGTTGAACACTTACCACCAAAACTTTTACCACATCGTGCCATTTTCCTTGTATAAGACAGTAGTCAATAGTCGACACACATTCCTCGCATACGGGCCCTGCAATCTGACCTGGTTTTGGATTAAATTAGTGAAAAATTAAATAAATTAAACATGAGCATGCAAGTGGACCCGCGCCGCAAGGAGAAGATCAACCGCTACAAGGCGCCCAAGAACCAGGGCCAAAGTGGCGGCGCCAACGAGGACATGATGCCGGATTACATGAACATACTGGGAATGATTTTCTCCATGTGTGGACTGATGATGAAGCTCAAATGGTGCGCCTGGTTTGCGCTCTACTGCTCCTGCATCAGTTTCGCCAGCTCCCGGGCCAGCGACGATGCCAAACAGGTGCTCTCCTCCTTCATGCTGAGTGTTAGTGCGGTGGTGATGTCCTATCTACAGAATCCCGCTGCCATGACTCGGCCCTGGGCCTCCTAGCATTGGATATAAGCCTCTAGTCTAGTGTAGATGAAGGTGTATACTTTATTGCGTTCCGAAAAGGGATTAAAAGAGGACTTGCTGCGCCCCTTATAAAGGTATATTCTCCTTCTTGGTCCGGATTGTCCTTCCATTGATTACCGTCAGTCCTAATGATTCGCACATATTAACAGTGTTTGCGCCTTTGTTGTCTGAGATTTCGTCCTTATACTTACGAATTCTACTAGTCCTGAGGTCTATATTTGTGGGTTCTGATGTGGCTTGTGCTTTTCCGATGCGAGCATTTATATCCCCAATAATCTTTAGGTTATTGCATCCTGCTGTCAGTCCAAAATCGTACACCTTCTTAAAACTGCTTGCCAGTTATAGGATATATATATGTAGTTTTTCGTCTTTCGTGTTTATTTTGATGACTTCTGCGTTTTCCTTGCTCGTAAAGGTAATGTGTCCTTCGTTCACCAGCTGCTTTCGGATTCCGTATACACTGCCTCCGCTGGTCCGTCTACGAACTGCTACTCTCACTGCTGGTATCCAATGCAGCAAGTGATCAGGAAAGTAATTTGCAAAACTCGTTTTGTCGTTGGTCAGAAAAGTTTTAAATAGTAGCAAAATGTCGATAAAATTTTAACATTAAGGGACGGTACTACATTAAGGACATTTTGTTTTTTGAATTTAGTTTGCGCAATATAACTACGTAGTCTAGGGCTATTTTAAATGAGGTATCATATATGTTCTGCTGGACATTTTATGCTATCTCTCAGCTTGCCGTCTTTATTCTAGCAGAACCATTTACCTTCAAAATTTTTGTGGCTTTCCAGAATGTCTTGCTTTATCAACAATATCCTCTTTATTAGGTCAGATACAGCATTAAATGGATTTTTTTTAGGATTTTAGACCTCGGATAATTATGTTTTTTCCTTTATTTGCGTCTTCTAGTTGTAGATGACTTGCTTGTTTGTTTTCGTTGTCGCTTTTGATTTTGTTAATCTCTGCTTGCTGTATTTTGCTTTTCTCTGTTAGAGAATCGACATTTGTTGGGAGACATTGTACATTTTGCTGAATGGTATCCATTTTAGTGGCAATCGAATTAACGTCCGATTTTGTAGCTACTTCTTTGAGCTTTGAGACAAACATACCCTCCAGAATGGATTTCAGATCTTTACGATCTACCAGGTTGCCTGTGTTTGTTGGTGTGTGATTATTTTGCGGGGGAGTGTCTGATCGACTCCATTTTGAGACGCTAGCAGGTGTCGCATTGAATGTCTCGGCCTGACCGGTACCCTGTGGCTTAGAAGGGGTTCTGGCGAGTCCTAACATTTTTATTTAGTTTAGTATATAATCTCTGATTAAACAGTATATACCCTTGCACAGGGTATATTGATTTCAGTCAGCTTGACAAGACGGGTCGATCTAGCCATGTCCGTCTGTTCGTCCGTCTATTTCTACGCAAACTAGTCTCTCAGTCTTAAAGCTATCGGGCTCAAACTTTCCCAAAAGTCTTCTTTCTATTGCAGGCAGTATATATGTAGGAAACGACCGGATCGGACAACTATATCTTATAGCTCCCATAGGAAGAATCGAAAAAAAAATCTAAAAAATTTAACTTTGGTGTTTTTTGAAATTTTACTTTCTTCTTTTGGGAATGCTATTTATTAAATATTTCTAAGTTTAGAATAAAATTTCTAAAAAATCCGATGACTATATCATATAGCTATATCACATAGCAAATTAAATGGAAATTAATAGGATATGGCATTTCCTTAACATTTCAAAATTTCGTATTAAATTTACCAAAATTCGGACGGACATATTATAGGAAGGATCAAAAAATTAATGCCAAAGTAATACGAAAGCAGCTAAAATTTGGATTGTTGTAACATATACGCAAGTTAATTAAAATTTAATGTTTTTGTAATTGAATAGGAATGATCTGCAAGGGTATTGAACGGGGGCGTCGCAGAGATGTTCCTCTAAATAGAAGGCAGCATCCGTAGTCGTTGCGGCTGTGGCTTGAGCCGGTGGCAAGCTGTGGGGGAGATGGAGAGCAACACTCGACGATCGCGATAATAGGAAAAAAAAATGAGAACACACTGGACTTTCGATTTTAGCGCGGACCGGCCGGGCGATGTATTTTGCAGTAATTCACACAGAGTACTAAACTTAAGCTAATTGAGCGCTATGCTTCAGAGCGCTGTGGAGAGATCCCGGGCGTGGGAAGGCGGGAGAGCGGGAGAGCCTGGAAGTAGGCATTCCCAACGAGGGAAGAGCGGGGGATGTAAGAGCGGGGGATTTAAGAGCGGCGGCGGCGTAAACAGGTATATAAGCTTCGGCTGGCCGAAGTTACCTTCCTTTCTTGTTTTCCTATTAATTTCCATTTAACTTTCCGACCGTTCCTATGGCAGCTATTTGATATAGTGATCGGATTTTTAAAAAATTTTATTCGAAATTCAGAAATATTTAAAAAATATTATTCCCAAAAGTAGAGAGTAATATTTCAAAAAACACCAAACCCATATTTTTTTTACGTTTTTTTTTCTATCCCTCCTATGGGAGCTATAAGATATAGTTGTCCGATCCGTTCGGTTCCGACATATATACTACCTGCAATAGAAAGAAGACTTTTGGGAAGTTTGAGCCTGATAGCTTTAAAACTAAGAGACTAGTTTGCGTAGAAACAGACAGACAGACGGACATCGCTAGATCGACTCGCCTAGTCAATAATGTATATACTTTGCAGGGTCGGAAACGTCTCCTTCGCTGCGGTGCAAATTTCTGAATAAAATAATAATACCCTCTGCAAGGGTATAAAAAGAAAAAAATCCCGAAATCTTCGGGTAGGTGAGCCATATTGGGGCATGTTACAACATCTGGGTTTACATATCCGATCCCTGTAGCGGTTCGAGAACTGTGTTGTCATCTCAGTAAATATAATTTATATTTATTATATATTATAATTATTATATATATTATTATATTATAATATAAAAACCGAAATTAGCTGCACGACTTTTTATGATTTTATTTTGTAAACTGGTGTTAATTACCGGTAGACCCGGGTGTTCTTGGATTCTGCCGAATTGTCGCTGTTTTTAAGTTTTAAGTTTTGAGACTCATTACAAACGAATTTCCAGCGCTATTTTAGTTAAGACTAAGTTTCTTCAAATATGGATAGGATATTCAAGTTAAGTGTTTCCATTGGTATTAACCAATGTGGTTCGACGCTTTGAATTAGCTGGCGCAATTCACTGACTAGATCGACATTTCATTCTGTCTTGCGCACTGCGACGTTTAGCTGCTTGTTTTCTTGCTGGTTGTCATTTTCTTATTTTCGATATTGGGAGGTGAAAACATAACAGGGCAGAGCAGGTCAGAAAATAAACGAAAACAAGAGAGAACGCTATAATCGGGTGGCCCGACTATCAGATACCCGTTACTCAACTTAAGGAAGTGCGAATGAGATGGAGATGTAAAACTTTGATAGCGCATAACTTTTTAACGAATGTAGTTTCCGAGATCTCAGCGTTTATACAGACAGACAGACGGACAGACGGACATGGCTAGATCGAGTCGGCTAGTGACCCTGATCAAGAATATATGTATTTTTTATAGGGTCGAAAGGGCTTCCTTCTAGCTGTTACATACTTTTGCACGAATACAATATACCCTGGCGCCCACACCTTTAAAGATTTTGGAAATGTAAAAATGCAGTTTTATTGTGATTATCAAAACCTATCGAAATGTAGAAGAAATTTTTTAAATCGGACCATTCATTAAAAAGTTATGACCATAGGCATGCCAACATTCTCCTTTCCTGTGTCTGTCTCGGGTGTTTATGTCTCTTAAACAGACGAGTGCTTCCATTATAGCATGCACTTCCGCTTTGAAGACACTGCAGTGGTCAGGAAGTCTAAATGAATGCCTGATTTCTAATTGTTCGGAGTATATACCTCCACCTACGTGTCCGTCTAGTTTAGAGCCGTCTGTATATAAGCAGATTGCGTCTATTGAGCCCGGTCGGCCCCGATCCCATTCGTCCCTACCTGGGATCAGAGCTTCAAAAGGTGTGTGATAGTTTATAGGTTTTACATAGATCCGTTTTTGGCTGAAGAATCTTAGCGTGACCATAGAGCTAGGCTTTCCATTGACCCGTATCCCTTAGTCGAAGGGCTGATGATTTGGCCCTTTCCATGCCTGCTAAGTCCAGGCTCAGGAGGTTCAAGATCGCGTTAAGCGCTTTGTTTGGGGTAGTTCTAAGGGCTCCACTAATGCACAAAGCCGCCATGCGCTGCACTTTGTTAAGGGGAGTCAACATACACTGTTTGTGCAGAGCGGTCCACCACAGAGCCACCCCGTATAGTAGGATTGGCTTGACTACCGCTGTGTATATCCAATCGACGATTTTTGGGGACAAGAGTAAAGACGCTTATCTAGTACCAACCCGAAGTATCTTGCGTGATCGCTAAAAGAGAGATTTCAGTTTTTTAAAATTGGTGGGCTAAGTTGTGGGATGTTGTATCTATTTGTAAATAGGACAAGTTCCGTTTTTGAGGGATTTACCCCCGAGTCCGTTCTGTATCGTCCATTCCGATAGTATTTTTAGTTTTGCGGTCATAAGATCGCAAAGTGTTTGTTAAAGATGATAGCGCATCATCTGCGTATGCCACTACTTGACAGCCTCCTCCTTTAAGAATCCGCTGTAGTTTATTTACCGCGATATTCCACAGGAGAGGTGATGGTACACCTCCTTGCGGGGTGACTGTGTGTGGGTTGAGGCCCCTAGTGTAGCCGTGACCAGTCTGCTTGTCAGCAATTTGTGGATCAGCCCCAGCATTGGAGGCTTAACTCCTAGTTCTGTGAGGGATTCAGTTATTGCTGTGTGAATCACGTTGTTGAAAGCTCCTTCTGTGTCAAGGATGCTTAATGATTTCTAGATGTTGCTTACTACCAAGTGTAGCGCCGATTCGGTTCACTTACCTTTGGTGTATGCGCCTCTGATATCTGTGTCGGGTCTATCATGTCTCTAATGTGTAGACCTATCAGTCTTTCAAAGATCTTTACCAGGACATCATGTCAGACTTATCGGTCTGAAATCCTTGTCGGTGGCTCTACCACTGTCAGAATTGTCCGGAAAATTGTTCTCAGTCGGTGCCGGTGCTAAATCGTCCGGTCCCGGCGATTTGTATGGTTTGAAACTATGTTGCGGTAAGATATCTAAGAGCGTCTAGGAGTAGGTTTAAGGACTCTTCATTAGAGTCTGATCATGATCCGTCTGCCTTTGAAGATAACCCAAGGGTGCGGCTGTCTTAGAGAATATTTTTCTGAGCCTTGCGGCGTCAGTTGTTTATTCAATATCTGAGCAGAAGGACTGCTATGCAGTTCTCTTTTTCTTTCTAATGTAGTTTCCTTTTTTAACTTGGCCAGTTTGTGTCCTCGCTTGTAGCTTTAGCTCTGTTGAACAGGCATCTGCATTTGATTCTGAGGATTGATTGTGGCTGAGACCACCAAGGGGAATTTTCTGTGCGCCCACCGACAAATTGAAATTCCGAAAAACCCTTGTCCGATCCCCAATTATTTTTTGGATCTTATTCATAATGAATTAAATTTTATTTTTAAATGGGTTTGAACTCTGTAGCCGGTGAAGAACACGGGAAAAATACACGAAACTAAGTATTTGTATTTATTTTTAGATAAATAATTTTTAAAAAAATGTAATATTTTTTTATGAAAAGCTAATAAAATTCTTGATCGATTAGCGAAAATATCATAAAAATATCTTTCACCGTTCCGAAAATATCAAAAAAGAGTGATGGCACCTTTTTTTTAAAGTGCACTCAAAAGTGAACTCAAAATCCGATGAAAATTGGACCTTCGGAACAGGGGTGGAGATTTTGACTCAGCTGTGACTTTAAAATGTTAAGTGTGCGCACCCTCTCTTGAGGTTAAGTTAGATTGCATTTTTAAAAACGACCGTTTAAAAGAGACATGTAACTATTTAATTCCGAAAAGATTACCAAAATTGGTTAACCACACTAGAAGATATATCGCAAATGACGAAGAAAAATTGTGATTTTCTTAAATTAAAGATACCGCAAATACCAAAGCTGATAGATTATGGGCGTAGTGGCAAATTATGCTTAGAAAAGCCTAATTTATTAAAATAAAATGAAGGCAGGCCTAGACACCAACACATGGTCTCTGGTTTTCGCTCTCTCGGCATGTTTCCTTAAAATGCGGCGCAAAAACTAAACAAATAAATTATTTATATGGACGTTGATGCACTAGAAGAAGTACAAACAAGTGGCCCAACAACACCAAGCACGTGCTTTTTACGCGCGGGGCCCTTTTATCCATTTGGGCAAAAATGCGAGCTCGCGAGGAAGAATACATAAAACAAATTAAGACGGGACACACGAATTATAACTGTTGGGCCACTATTGAATCTCGAGATAAACATGAATGTAATTTTGAAGTATTGATCTTTCTTGAAGTGTATTGATCTAATTTGTTAACCTGAGCGGCGCTCTCAGTGGTAAAGCTTTAGTTCACGCTCTCATGTAATTCACCTCAGTGGCCACGAAGGCTATTATACGACGTTAGAATAAAGAGTTCAATTTTGGTACTGCGACAAGACGGTTGTATTTGCTTCACTAACTTAACTATCCCCCCGACTCCCTAGAGTCTCATGTGGGTCAGGAAAATGCTCCTGCTCCACCAAACATTTTGGCGCCCAACGTGGGGCACGATAGTTAACTTAAAAAATTAAAAATCCTTAGTGTTCAAATCAACCCGATCGCCCAAAGTTAATTCCGTAGCCGCGCATTGTTACGTTACGAATCGCGCTACTTCATTCGCCGTTCACCTTACGACACACGCACACTTGCATCCGTAGACACGGCAGTACACCCCCCATACACCATCGTTGGAAGGCGCGGGTTGCTCAGAAGATCTGGATTACGCTACGCTGTTCTCAATCAGCTACGCCACCTATATTCCGATTGCGGAGCCGAATCTCCATCGCCCCGTCGACAATATCATCTCTAACCTGGAAAACCGTTTCGCTGGACGACGTAACGCCACAACGGTAAGGTTACGTCATCAGTGCCAACGCCGCCAGAGCGCTCACGCCAATCGCTGAGTCCCTTTGGTCTCATTCCGCCGTCACTGCAGTGCTTTCGGTTTTAACCTGCAAGTCCACTGTACACGCATACAGTCACCACGAGTGCCAATAGCAGTCAGCGCGCAAGGCACCAACCTTGAACTGGTTCATTACGGAACCAGAGCGTTGCCAGACATTCGACTTCATAAGTTGGCAGCATACGTTTATAACCACACACCAGAAGCTCTAATTTATTACTACATACACTTTACAAGGGCTTATCGCAAGCGATCCACAATAACCATGTGTCCCACACCGCTGGACGTATTAAAACAGAAGCGATCCAACATACGCAGGAGCATTTCCCGCATTGGAACAGCAGTCGCCAAGACGGAAAAGGTTGAGAAGCCAAATGCCGCCCTGACGCCAGCCGAACTCACGTGTCGGCAAACTATTTTGGAGGCATATTTCAAACAAGTCATGGCCGTCCAAACCGAAATCGAGGCACTCGACTCAACAGAGGAACAGCTAAACTACCGGGCCGAGCTGGAAGATATGTTCAACGCTATAAAGGTCACCATAAAGGATCAGCTTGGAGACGACGTGCACAATTCTACGCCGCTTGCCCACGACACGCTCCTCAGGCCTGGACCACCATCATCTCTCAAGCTGCCAACTCTTGCGCTCCCGACCTTTGCTGGCGAGTACTCGGAATACAAAAACTTCATTACTACCTTCCAGCAAGTTGTAGACCAGCAGGAAGCGCTATCGTCGATCGAGAAGTTTAATCACCTCATAAACTGTCTCAGAGGCGCCGCCTTAGAAACCATCAAGGCGTTTCAAGTCACTCCAGAGAATTACACCAAGGCCTTACTACGCCTAAAGAGCAGGTACGATAACCCCACCATCGTATTCCTGGACAACATAGCGTCACTCTTCAAATTGCCAACTGTGACCACTGAAAATAGTGTACAGTTGCGCAGCCTGGTTGACAACGCATCAGCGTTGTTCAACTCGATGCGATCTTTAGGATCCGAAGCGCAGATAGCTCAAACGATGTTAATTACTATTGTCATGGAAAAGGTAGACAAGAGAACTCGACAGCTCTGGAATGAATCTCTCACGTTCGCCACATTACCCTCTTGGAATGCCTGCTTAACATTGATTGAGCGGCACTGTCAACACTTGGAGTCCTCAATACATCACTTCGGCAATACGAATACGGCTCAAAATACATCTGGCAGAATGCGGCAACCGCAAGCTCCACGCATGGGCCACAGCTTTACGTGCTCCACGCAAACGTGTCCTATATGCTCCGGCAGGGATCATCGGGTTTTCAGATGTCCGCGACTTCAAAACATGACGCCTGACCAACGCCTAGAAGCTGCCCGGACAAAATCGCTGTGCACAAACTGCCTAGGAAAGGCTCATCATCCATCAAACTGTCCATCTTTAAATAGGTGCAGAATATGCTCCCGGCTGCATCACACTATGCTTCACTTCGATCCGTCAGGACAGGAATCAAGGAGTCCTCGACGGCCAAGTCCGCCTAACGCGCCACCTCAGCACCATGTCGCTGAGGCCGTCACTCACGCACACGTGGATACCCACCACGACCAAGTCATTCTGGCTACAGCCATAATCCTAGTGCAGGATGCTGTAGGCAACTACGTACCAGGACGTGCCCTACTGGACTCGTGCTCCCAAGTTAACTTCATGTCCGAAGACTTCGCTTAACAACTTCGTTTGCCCCGAAGCAAGGGACACATCGACATTCGAAGCATCGGCGATTCTTTCACCCGCATCAAGCATCGCACTTCGACCGTTGTCAAGTCACGATTCGGGGATGCAGAGTTACCCGTCGAATGCTGTATAACCTCGAGAATCGCCTATCAACCTGATGCAGAAATCGACATTTCATCGTGGAACCTCCCAGACAACGCTCCACTGGCTGATGAGAGATTTTATCAGTCTCGCCATATCGACCTACTTCTTGGCACGGAAACGTTTTTCACCGCTTTGTCTATTGGCCAAATTAAGTTGGGCCCCCATCTCCCCATGTTGCAAAAGACGATCTTTGGATGGGTAGTATCAGGGCGCACTGGCAATCAAGGCCATGCCGCCCAAGCCCACAGTTTCCTTTCATCAAAAGGATTCAATAAACCTGAACTTGGAGCGCTTATGGCGCATAGAGGAAATTTCTACTACGCCATTAACACTTACTCCAGCGCAAGCTAAATGCGAATCGATCTTCCAAAAATCTGTCTGTCAAGTAGCGGATGGAAGACTGATGGTTCAACTGCCTTTCAAGGATGACCCTAATCTGTTGGGGAGGTCTCTTGAAACAGCACGGCTAAGATTTGCATCGTTGGAACGTCGCTTAAGCCGAAACGCGAATTTGCGAGCCGAATACACAAAATTCATGGATGAATATGAGCACTTGGGTCACATGGAATTAGTAACCAGTCCACTCCTCAACGAACCCCACTACTACATACCACACCACTGCGTGTTTAAGCTCAACAGCACGTCAACGAAACTAAGGGTAGTCTTTGACGCCTCGTGCCCGACAAGCACCTACAAGTCCCTAAACGACATCCTTCTAGTTGGACCCACGATTCAACCAGACTTGTTTACACTCTTACTAAGGTTCCGGACTCATCGTTATGTTATAACTGCTGACGTCGTCAAGATGTACCGGCAGGTATTAATCGACCCAGCGCATCGTAAATTTCAGTACATCTTATGGAGAAGCCACATCGACCAGGAGATTCGCACATACCAGCTGAACACCGTTACCTACGGCACCGCATCAGCGCCGTATCTAGCAATTCGCAGCCTGTCTCACCTCGCCGATCAACATGCAAGTTCACATCAAATTGGAGCTGAAGCCATAAAATCGTGTTTTTATGTGGATGACTTTCTCGGTGGAGCAGATACGTTAGATCAATTGAACCAAATTCGAACCGAAGTCATCGCTATCCTCACGGCCGGCAAGATGGAACTGGCAAAATGGCACTCCAACCATCAGGATTTCGTCAATGATACAACGGTCAAGGAGCTAAATCTCGACGACTAACACACGCCCGATACTTTTCTGTGGACAGATTCACAGCTAGTGTTGCATTGGATTCGACAACATTCTGCGACACTTTCTACGTTTGTCGGCAACCGAATATCCGACATCCAAGAATTCACGCCAGACTGTCACTGGAGGTTCGTTCCGACACGGCATAACCCAGCTGACATGATCTCCAGAGGATGCAACCTCGCAGAACTCACCAACTCAACATGGTTCCACGGACCTACATTTCTATCAAATCTGCCGACATTATGGCCACCTAACGTACACGGCAATCTGGACATGGACGTCGTATCGTCAGAAAAACGCAAATCAGCATTCCTTGCATCAACACCGCCTTCCAGAAATAGTGTCTTGGAAGCCCTTCACAACAAGGAATCACACCAGTCTGGCCTAAGACTGGTAGCATGGATGCTTCGATTTTGCGACCGATGTCGGAAGAAAAAACCCTTTACTACGGGGCCACTTTCCCCTCTGTAACTGCGAAGGGCCATGCTTTGCGTCGCATGGAACCTACAACAGCGAAATTTCATCGAGGAAATAACTCTTTTGCAAAGGGGCGCGCCGGTTCGTAGCCATCTTAAATTCTTATCGCCCTTCTTGCAGATCACAGATGGATTCAACCTACTTCTCGTCGGAGGACGATTGGAACTCGCATCGATCCCAGACACTCACAAGCATCCCATACTGCTTCCCGCTAAGGATGTTGCTGTTGTCAACTACGTACGTCATCTACACCTGCGGAACTACCATGCTGGTCCAAAGGTCCTGGTGGGACTAATGCGGCTGGAGTTTTGGGTCGTGAATGCCCGAGATGTCGCTCGTCGTGTTGTACGCAACTGTGTCCACTGTGTGCGCTACAGGCCTAAGTTGCTGCAACAACTTATGGGCAACCTCCCAGTCGAGAGACTTACCCTGTCAAGACCATTTGCTCGGTGTGGGATAGACTTCTGCGGGCCGGTTCATACCTATCTACGCGTTCGAGGAAAGGTGCCCGTTAAAAGCTACATCGCAATATTTGTGTGCTTCGCCACGAAGGCGGCGCACATCGAAATCGTCGGAGAACTATCAACTGATTCGTTCTTGGGTGCTCTAAAGCGGATGATCGCCAGACGTGGGCTGCCTTCAGACATTTTTTGCGACAATGCGACGAATTTTGTAGGCGCAAGCAAGAAGTTGCAAGACCTGATTGACTTTTTCTTCAGCACCAAGAACCAGCAAGACATTACATCGTACTGTTCAAACGAATTTGTAACGTTCCATTTTATACCTCCTAGGGCTCCACACTTTGGCGGCCTCTGAAAGGCTGCTGTTAAAAGCGCCGAGAATCTCTTGTGCCGCTCGCTCAAGGATGCCCGACTGACCTTCGAGGAGCTTGCAACTGTCGCTGCTGAGACTGAGGCAATCCTAAATTCTCGCCCGCTCTCTCCACACTCATCGGATCCTAGCGATTTGGCCGTCTTAACGCCTGGTCATTTCTTAACCGGGGACTCCCTTCGAGCACTCCCAGACTGGCCTGTCAAGGATGATCAGCTCAACTGCTCTCAACGATGGAATCGTGTCAGCGCCATCAAGCAACACATCTGGAGGCGCTGGTCTACGGAGTATCTTCACGAGCTTCAGGCCAAATCAAACTGGTCGACTGGATCTTCGAATATTGCAGTCAACGAAATGGTCCTAATCCACGAAGACCATGTCCCTCCTCATCGATGGCTGTTAGGTCGCATCGAAGCAGCTATACCAGGAAAGGACAACCACGTCCGAGTTGCTGATGTCCGGACGTCGAAAGGAATTATAAGGCGACCGATTCACAAATTGGCCCGTTTACCAATTAATTTAAAGTAACTAGGTACTTTCAATGGGGCCGGAATGTTGGGCCACTATTGAATCTCGAGATAAACATGAATGTAATTTTGAAGTATTGATCTTTCTTGAAGTGTATTGATCTAATTTGTTAAACTGAGCGGCGCTCTCAGTGGTAAAGCTTTAGTTCACGCTCTCATGTAATTCACCTCAGTGGCCACGAAGGCTATTAAACGACGTTAGAATAAAGAGTTCAATTTTGGTACTGCGACAAGACGGTTGTATTTGCTTCACTAACTTAACTATCCCCCCGACTCCCTAGAGTCTCATGTGGGTCAGGAAAACGCTCCTGCTCCACCAAACAATAACTAAGATGCAATTAGGAGTGAAGCAAATGAGTTAACATATTAGTTTTTAATACCGGGATAGAAGAAGTGCAAACAAGAAAGGAAGCTAGCCTCGGCCAGCCGAAGCCTATATACCCTTGCAGATCATTTCATCAACAAAGATATAATTTTTGTTCTATTAATTTAAATTTGTTGTTCTGACCGTTCCGATTTTTTTAAAATGAAATTCGAAATTCAGAAATATTTAAAAAATAATATTAATATTAAGCTAGAATTTTTTTTCGATTTTTTTTCCGATTTTTCCTATGGGAGCCTCGACTCGTCTAGTCATGTTGATAAAGAATATATATACTTTATGGTCTCGGAAATGTCTCCTAGACTGAGTTGCAAGCTTCTGAGTGAAATTATAACACCTTCTGCAAGGGTATAATTAAAGGTTGATATAATTGTTACCAATGGCGGATTTAGGATTTTCTTGTGGGGGGTGGTAGTCGATCTTCGCTTAACAAAACCATGCTGACACATAAATGTTGCAAATGAGAAGTGATAATACGTTCAAATGCTCTTGGAATTGCCGATAATTTATAAATACGTCTAGAGTTCTGGGCATTTGACTTCGCATCCTTTTTGTGAAGTGGAATAATAAAAGAATCCTTCCAGATAGTTGGAAAAACAGATAATGACCATTTCAAGAAAATGAAAAAGTTTATGAATCGGTTAACCAATGGTTGATGCACAAAACTTAAGCACACACCCAGGAAGTCCATCAGGACCGGGAGAATATGTTGGTGTTGTTGTTGTTAAATCTTTTAAAAGAGAACATTCAGTTATTACAGGGGAAAAAATACAATTTGCCCTATTTAAGGGATTAGGGTAGTTAGAATTTGACCAAGAAGACGAGATATAAGTAGTTTGGAAGATGTCTGCAAATAAATCAGCATTTTCAGAATCAGTCTATGCCTCCATTGAGTTTAAACGAACCGATGAAGGCAAAGCCGATAACTTACGCATAGCGGTGACAAAGTTATAAAACTGCTTCGGATTATTTAAAAATTCAAATTTACAACGATTTAAATACATAGAATATCAATGACTGTTAAGAACGTTAAAATCAGATCGAGCCACCACATATTTACATTTTTATACTTTTTGTAAGTGTTTGTTTTAAGATTTTTAGGTCTTTGAAGCTCATTCGCTTCGCAGAACCAACAGTTAATAAAGGGGTTTTTGAATGTAGTCGAAAGAGTAAAATTTTTCTTGGTACAGATAAGAGCCATTATCAAAAACTAAGTAATTTAAAGAGAATAAAATAAAATATATAAAAATATAAAAATAAAATAAATTTGGCACTGGAATCAAATTCTAAAACCGCAAAAACACAAAGAACGAAAAGTATAAGAGCCCGAGATCACGAATTAAATTGAAACCAAGAGCGTGCGAGAGAAAAGTCTTTTTTGGACTGAGCGTGGCTTGTGAGGCACCAACAACTTAACGCACAAACATTTACAATGTAAAGCAAGCAAGAGAGAGAGAGACTATGAGAATAGCACCCAAATCTGGCTACATCGACTCGGCTAATGACCCTGATCAAGAATATATATACTTTATAGGGTCGAAAACGCTTCCTTCTCCCTGTTACATACTTTTGCACGAATACAATATACCCTTTTTTAGTCAAAAATTAATGCATAGTGTCCGCGCCAACGAGGATCCTAGCTTTTCGAGCATTGCACTGGAACAACCGAGCAGCAGTTTCCTTTCAGATGTACTCTCATCTCGCTCTCGGGATGATAGATTTAAGAATATCAATGTACAACATAGCGTTATCGAGGTTACGTAACGTTACGCTATGTTTCTCCTTATGTAAAAAATAATTTTTATGCTCTAGTTGATTTAAAATAAATATATTTTTATTCCCAGATTTTATTTTATTGGTGATTGACTTTAATTCTCAAACTCGCTAATACAACAAGACGCTTTTTCTTTTCATTATTCGATATGGGCGGTTCTTTTAAAAATCGAAAAACTTTTCTTGGGTCACATTTTTGATTTGCATGAAACTTTTTCTTCATGTACTATTCGGAAAATAAGTAATAACGTGTATCAGGATTTGGCCGAAAAAAAATTATTTGTTAGTAAGAACTTTGTAGTTTGCATCTAGAAATTTGAAAAAGTAGCCTCTCATTTAAAATCGCTATCTCTGGTGATAGTAATTCGATTGGCTTCGTGTCTTTTGCATCAATTTCTCTAAAGCCTCTTCTTTTCAAATACAAGGTTAGGTTAGGTAAGGTTAGGACGGCTGCCAGACTACAGCCTGGCACACTTAGACCTCTATGGGTCCATTGTGGTACTGAATAATATCTCTTTTTGGATCCCCTATCCGGTATGAGTCAGCCTTTAGGTTGGTTGATCAGCAAGTCCCCCAACCGGAGGATTTGATAAAAGAGGATAAATTCTTAAGGTTTATCTCCGATATTTCGGTCAGGTTATTTATGAAGGGATATCCGAAGTGTTTCAGTCTAAGCCTTCATAGAGCTAGGCAAGAACAGAGTAGGTGTTCCACCGTTTCCTCATCTCTGCAGCTTTTACAGAAATCATTTTTTGGGGCTTTTAGCCTGCCGGCGTGCGCGTCAACGAGCCAGTGGCCTGTGAGAACTCGAATTAGCATGCCACACTCTGTGCGGTTTAATTTAAGTAATTCCAGTGTTTTTTTGTTGTTTATTGCAGGCCAGGTCTGGTGAGAGATTCGGCACTGTGGTGTGTTTTGCCAATGTATGTTGGCTAATTTGTTGAACTGGTTTTTGATAATTAGCGTACACGTAGCCATAGGCATGCCAACATTCTCCTTTCCTGGAAGGAGAGCTATGGTGGTGCCTTGCCTGGCTAGCTCGTCCGCCATACAGTTGCCTACTAAGAGAAGCTGTTCTAGTATTCGGACGTGTTTTTCGACGCTCCTCCTTCACATCGTGTTTTTCCTGTGAAAACCTATTCCGTTCTAATCAGATTTTGAACATTTTGTCAGTAACCCTGCAATCTTGTTTAATTCGTGCCATTCGGTTAATCTAAATGGACAGTGACTTCACTATTTGCAAAATTAATTTGTAAACAAAATATTTGTGCTACTGCTCTGTTTTGCCAGCGTTACCGCAAAACCCATAGTTTGTGTTGTTGTTGAAACGACTCTCTCTGTGTCTGCCGCGAACATCCACGAGAACCTACTCTGTGTTGTGTTCGATTGCTTGCCTTGCTGCTGCTATTTACGCTATTAAATCAAGATGACTTTATGTTGCGCTTCTTCGTGTGCGTTTAACAACAAAATTACCGCTCGTCAACCGTTGGTTTGTTGCTGGATCTGCGACAACTTGGCGCACCCTATCTGTGTTGAGCTGGGGCGCTCAAGCGGCCAAATCGTAGACAAGCTAAAGCTACGGGTTGGCCTTAACTGGACGTGTCCGAGCTGTAGACACATCGAAGTAGACATGAAATCGTTTATGCGGCAAACCCATCTGGAGTTCCAAGCTCTGTCAACTGGATTTCGTGAGCTTTATGATAAGTTCAATGCCGCGGAATCCCACTTTAAAAATCTTAAAATGCTAAGTGTTCCCCAATGTTCTAACATGGATAATTGCTCCTTACCTAATAACAATTTAACTGTTCCAGAGTCTGTCGCCCTTATGCGATTGAGCCCTATTTCAAGGAAATTGATGGACTTCAATCGAGCTGCTCCCCACCTCTCGGCCGAGGATGAATCGCTTGATTCAGACGCAATTCCTGACCCCTCTTCCCAGACGGAAGTTCGGGGCGATTTGGATCTAGGCGTTTGTGATCATGCTGATGCTGGCGAGAGGGAAGGGGCATCCGCATCGTCGATTGTAGGGCCTGGCAGTATCTCCATGAATCCAACTAGAACTGATTTGATAACCGCTGATATCGACCATATGGCTGCTGGAACTTCATTGGCTGCACAAACCGTTGCCCCTGTGATGGCTCTGCTGGCTATTCCCCGACGTCCATCTACTGTTCCATCTTCTGCACCTGTTACTCTGGCGGCCTTGGCTCCCAAAAAGTGTATTTTTGTGTCGAGATTGTTAGCTTCGGCAACCGAGAATGATGTGAGACATCATATTGTCACGAGACTCTCCCTTACCGATCCCAGTGCTGTCGGCATCACCAAATTTAATTTTAAACTCAAAAGGGATTACTCTTTCTTTAAAATTCATGTTCCGGATGGGCTGATTAGTAAAATTATTTGTTCGAGTTTTTGGACAGAAAATACTATTGTGCATGAGTACTTGAAAAAAGACAATTCCACAGTTAGAACCTCTGCTGCTTTGCGTAATGTTTCAACGGATTCAAAAAACTTGATTTCTTGATTCACTATCAAAATGTTCGAGGTTTGCTAAGTAAGCTCTCTAAACTATTTCTAGATAGTACTACTTTTTATGCAAATGTTATTGCTTTCTCTGAAACCTGGCTTAACTCGACTGTAAATGATAGTGAAATCTTGTCTAAAAACTACTTTATTTATAGAAATGATCGGCCGTGTCGTCGTGGTGGTGGGGTCCTTATTGCGGTTAAATTTAACTTGACTTCAGAGCTTATTAACACTCCTAACTCCTCAAGTATTGAATTTATGTCTGTCAAACTCTCCCTTCCAAAGTCTAATATGTTGATTACCTGCTCTTACATACCTCCAGGGTCTGAAATAGACATGTATTTACTCCACCTGTCTGCAATACGTTATGTATCTTCGTTGGCTGACGATAATGATCACCTTATTGTTCTTGGTGACTTTAATCTCCCAAATGTCTCTTGGTTCCAGAGTAATGACTCGATATCAATGACTCCCAGAACTCAAGATGACTTTATTGAAGGCCTCATTGAACTATATTTGCTGCAGATAAATTGGATTTCCAATCACAATGAGCGAATTTTAGACTTGACTTTTGTATCTGATAACTGCGACGCCCCTGTGTCTCGTGTTCCTCCTCTATCTCTCCCTGAAGATAATCATCATCCTACCCTCCAGCTATCTTTAAATGGTGTTTCCACTCTGCGAGAGCTTCAGCAAGGCCACAGCTAAGATTTTGCTTTAGAAAAACTAATTATTCGCAGCTTTTGCATTCGTTATCTATAACTGATTGGTTATACCTAACAGATGTCCCTGTTGCGGATGGTGTGGCGTATTTCTATGGTGTCCTTTATAGTTTGTTTGATAAATATGTACCCCTTTTTAGTGGTAAAACTCCTTACAGCTCTCCGTGGTTTACTCGTCAGCTTTCTTATCTTAAGAATAAAAAATCCAGACTCTTTAAACGATTCAAACAAACTGGCTTGCAGAAGGACTTTGCCAAATATTCGGTAGTCAAATCAGACTACTTAAAGCATAATTCTGAATGCTACAATAACTATCTAGCTCGCTGTAAAAATGACTTTAAAAGTAATCCGAAACTATTTTATTCATTTGTGAATGCCAAACGAAAGTCTCAATCCTTTCCTCCCTCCTTGTTTTTTAATTCTGCTGTTGCTTCCGATGGAAATGGTATTTCTATATGGTATTTACTTATACCAATGCTGACAGTAGTAAAAATTTTAACTATCCTCATTCTCTACCTCATCTGGACTCAATTTTTAATCCGGTTATTCTCGAAGCCGATGTTCTTCAGGGCTTAATCGCTTTAAAATTCTCCTTTTCAGCAGGACCAGATATGGTTCCTAGCTGTATTTTAAAAAATTGTGCAAATTTTCTTTCCAGTCCTCTAACAATCCTTTTTAATATGTCTATAAATCAATGTAATTTTCCATCGGCTTGGAAGGAATCTTTCATTGTTCCGCTGTTTAAAAAAGGTAATAGGTCCGATATTGCTAACTATCGGGGATTGCCAAGCTCAGTGCTATTCCTAAATTATTCGAAAAATTAATAACTAGTCAATTGCAGCATCAATGTCGGTCGCTTATTTCGCCATGTCAACATGGCTTCACCAGGTGCAGATCTACTACCACCAATTTGCTTGAGTTTACCTCATTAGTAAACCGTGGCTTTCTCCATAAGCAACAAACTGATGTTATTTATACGGATTTTTCCAAAGCATTTGACTCGGTAAACCACTGTGTACTTATAAAAAAACTTAATCTTATGGGGTTCCCTCCAAAGTTGTTAGCGTGGTTACTTTCATACCTCACAGACCGCTGTCAGAGGGTGAAATATAATGATATAACGTCCAAAACTATAAATGTTACCTCTGGTGTACCTTAAAGAAGTCATTTGGGACCCTTATTATTTGGCTTGTTGATTAACGACTTACCTCAAGTTATTAAGTCCGCAACTGTTTTAATGTTTGCTGACGACGTTAAACTATGTTCATGTCATTACCGGATTCTTGTTCTCGTCTTCAATTAGATCTTGACTATTTACAGACTTGGTGCAAACTCAATAATTTATATCTTAACTATTCTAAATGTAATGTTATGACCTTTTATCGTCGTAATCCGTCTTTGTATTCGTACTCCATTGACAGCAATGTCCTTCAACGTATTTCTACTATACAAGACCTGGGAGTTTTATTTGAGCATAAACTTTGTTTTAATGATCACATATCACTAATTTGTAATAAAGCTAGGAACCTTTTAGCCTTTACGAAGCGTTGGTCTAAGGAGTTTGATGACCCGTATACAACCAAGCTTTTTTGTATCTCTTGTTCGCCCATCGTTAGAGTATTGTTCATGTATATGGTCACCGCAGACGTTAACTTGCCAAAATATGTTAGAGTCCGTTCAAAAGCAGTTTTTGTTATTTACTCTAAGAGGTTTTAACTGGGACGCTGGCCGTCGGTTGCCATCCTATAATGCCAGATTGCGTTTACTAGACATGCCCACCCTGATCAACCGTAGGATTTGTCACGGTGTTATGTTTATACACAAGTTAATAAATGGTGATGTCGACTCCTCCTTTCTCCTTAGTTCCCTAAACTGGAATGTGCCATGCAGGACAATTCGCCGGTATCGGCCTTTGTCTCTGCCATTTTGCAGGACAAATTTGCCCTTAATGACCCTTTCCGTGTTCTTTGTGAAAAATATAATGATCTCAGTCACGTCTTGTTGTATGGAGTCTCTTCAGTGTCTAATTATAATAAGTTATTATTGTTATTATCCTCAAATATGTAATTCAACGTGCCTACTACTCGATGTGAGCAGGGGCATATCGCTAAAAAATTCCCCTTATGTGGTTTGGCGTTCTAGTTCTTAAATAAAAAATATTATAAATGTTTTACAAGCAGTCCATTGCTTAATAAAATACAATACAATACAACACAATACAATACAATCCCGGTGGCCCGGAATTGTTCGGGAGTTAGTGTTAGTCGAGTAGATTGATTTAATAGCCGCTTGGCTATCACTATATATGTTTATGTGTCTGTCTTGGGTGTTTATGCCCCTTAAACAGGCGAGTGCTTCCATTATAGCATGCACTTCCGCTTTGAAGACACTGCAGTGGTCAGGAAGTCTAAATCAATGCCTGATTTCTAATTGTTCGGAGTATATACCTCCACCTACGTGTCCGTCTAGTTTAGAGCCGTCTGTATATAAGCAGATTGCGTCTATTGAGCCCGGTCGGCCCCGATCCCATTCGTCCCTACCTGGGATCAGAGCTTCGAAAGGTGTGTGATAGTTTATAGGTTTATAGGTTTTACATAGATCCGTTTTTGGCTGAAGAATCTTAGCGTGACCATAGAGCTAGGCTTTCCATTGACCCGTATCCCTTAGTCGAATGGCTGATGATTTGGGCCTTTCCATGCCTGCTAAGTCCAGGCTCGGGAGGTTCAAGATCGCGTTAAGCGCTTTGTTTGGGGTAGTTCTAAGGGCTCCACTAATGCACAAAGCCGCCATGCGCTGCACTTTGTTAAGGGGAGTCAACATACACTGTTTGTGCAGAGCGGTCCACCACGAGCCACCCCGTATAGTAGTATTGGCTTGACTACCGCTGTGTATACCCAATCGACGATTTTTGGGGACAAGAGTAAAGACTCTTATCTAGTACCAACCCGAAGTATCTTGCGTGATCGCTAAAAGAGAGATTTCAGTTTTTTAAAATTGGTGGGCTAAGTTGTGGGATGTTGTATCTATTTGTAAATAGGACAAGTTCCGTTTTTGAGGGATTTACCCCCGAGTCCGTTCTGTATCGTCCATTCCGATAGAATTTTTAGTTTTGCGGTCATAAGATCGCAAAGTGTTTGTTAAAGATGATAGCGCATCATCTGCGTATGCCACTACTTGACGGCCTCCTCCTTTAAGAATCCGCTGTAGTTTATTTACCGCGATATTCCACAGGAGAGGTGATGGTACACCTCCTTGCGGGGTGACTGTGTGTGGGTTGAGGCCCCTAGTGTAGCCGTGACCAGTCTGCTTGTCAGCAATTTGTGGATCAGCCCCAGCATCGGAGGCTTAACTCCTAGTTCTGTGAGGGATTCAGTTATTGCTGTGTGAATCACGTTGTTAAAAGCTCCTTCTGTGTCAAGGATGCTTAGTGATTTCTAGATGTTGCTTACTACCAAGTGTAGCGCCGATTCGGTTCACTTACCTTTGGTGTATGCGCCTCTGATATCTGTGTCGGGTCCATAATGTCTCTAATGTGTAGACCTATCAGTCTTTCAAAGATCTTTACCAGGACATCATGTCAGACTTATCGGTCTGAAATCCTTGTCGGTGGCTCTACTACTGTCAGAATTGTCCGGAAAATTGTTCTCAGTCGGTGCCGGTGCTAAATCGTCCGGTCCCGGCGATTTGTATGTATTTTTAGATAAATAATTTTTAAAAAATATTTTATTATGAAATGCTAATGCAATTCTTGATCGATTAGCGAAAATATCATAAAAATATCTTTCACCGTTCCGAAAATATACAAAAAAGAGAGATGGCACCTTTTTTTTAAAGTGCACTCAAAAGTGAACTCAAAATCCGATGAAAACAGGGGTGGAGATTTTGACTCAGCTGTGACTTTAAAATGTTAAGTGTGCGCACCCTCTCTTGAGGTTAAGTTAGATTGCATTTTTAAAAACGACCGTTTAAAAGAGACATGTAACTATTTAATTCCGAAAAGATTACCAAAATTGGTTAACCACACTAGAAGATATATCGCAAATGACGAAGAAAAATTGTGATTTTCTTAAATTAAAGATACCGCAAATACCAAAGCTGATAGATTATGGGCGTAGTGGCAAATTATGCTTAGAAAAGCCTAATTTATCAAAATAAAATGAAGGCAGGCCTAGACACCAACACATGGTCTCTGGTTTTCGCTCTCTCGGCATGTTTCCTTAAAATGCGGCGCAAAAACTAAACAAATAAATTATTTATATGGACGTTGATGCACTAGGAGAAGTACAAACAAGTGGCCCAACAACAGCAAGCACGTGCTTTTTACGCGCGGGGCCCTTTTATCCATTTGGGCAAAAATGCGAGTTCGCGAGGAAGAATACATAAAACAAATTAAGACGGGACACACGAATTATAACTAAGATGCAATTAGGAGTGAAGCAAATAAGTTAACATATTAGTTTTTAATACCGGGATAGAAGAAGTGCAAACAAGAAAGGAAGCTAGCCTCGGCCAGCCGAAGCCAATATACCCTTGCAGATCATTCCATCAACAAAGATATAATTTTTGTTCTATTAATTTAAATTTATTGTTCTGACCGTTCCGATTTTTTAAAAATGAAATTCGAAATTCAGAAATATTTAAAAAATAATATTAATATTAAGCTAGAATTTTTTTTTCGATTTTTTTTCCGATTTTTCCTATGGGAGCCATATGATATAGTTATCCGATCCGCCCGGTTCCGACATATATACTAGCTGCAATAGAAAGAAGACTTTTGGGAAAGTTTTAGCCCGATAGCTTTAAAACAGAGAGACTAGTTTGCGTAGAAACAGACTGAGAGACGGACGGACAGACAGACATGGCTAGATCGACTCGTCTAGTCATGCTGATCAAGAATATATATACTTTATGGGCTCGGAAATGTCTCCTAGACCTTCTGCAAGGGTATAATTAAAGGTTGATATAATTGTTACCAGTGGCGGATTTTGTTGTGGGGGGTGATATCAGAACAATTTTATTGTTGCATACTTTTTGAATACCAAAATTCCTTTCATTTTTCACCCGAGTGGGGGGTGATCACCCATATCAAACCCCGTGGATCCGCGCATAATTGTTACATAGAACGCGAAAGGCAGACTAAAATTTAATGTACATCGTGGTAAATTAGGAGGATGGTAATTTCGTGTTAGTCTAGCGGGAACATTAAAAGTTATGCGGCTTACAAGTTCTACAGAATCAATGTCAAGGTAGCCTTACGCTTTGATCGCAGTTCAAACTACGAAGGGCAAAAAGATGAAGTTTTTGTTGTACCGGTTCATTATTGTCAATGTGCACTTGGTATTGTGTGCTCCAAACCGAAGAACAATATTCCAAAATAGGACGGACAAGGGTGATAAAAAAAATTTGGTTATATAAGGGTCATTAAATTCTTTTGACTAACGCTTTATAAACCCAAGAACACTCATAGCTTTGTTGACAGTCGACACCATGTGGCAATTAAATTCGAAGAACGCCTTAATCATTTACTGAATATATTCGGTCAAGTGGCAAGTTTAGAAGCGAATAACTTATAAACGTATGAGTACCCCTATGAAAGGTCATTTCGTTGCATTTTAGGCAGTTCAAATTTAAGAGGTTATACTCACACCATACATGAAAATGATCAATGTCTGATTGTAAGCCAAAACCAGACTCTATATTATTATATGTTAAACAAAGCTTAACATTATCCGCCTTCATTAGTACACGAGAATCTGTTATGATAGAGGGAAGATCGTTAATAAACACAGTAAACAGCAAAGGGTTAAAATGACTACCCTGGGGCACTCCAGATGTTACGTGGATCATTTCAGAAACAGCGTTCTTAAATATAACCCTCTGAGTGCTCCCATTCAAATACTTGAATTCCAAGTTAATGGATTACATGGAAACCCAAGCAAATCGAATTTGAATAAAAGAAGAGAGTGGTCAACAGAGTCAAAGGCATTACTAAAATCTGTATATATAACGTCAGTCTGCATTTTATTTTTAAATCCATTTATTACAATGGATGACAATTCAAGTAGGTTGGTGGTAGTCGATCTCCGCTTAACAAAACCATGCTGACACATAAATGTTGCAAATGAGAAGTGATAATACGTTCAAATGCTCTTGGAATTGCCGATAATTTATAAATACGTTTAGAGTTCTGGGCATTCGACTTCGCATCCTTTTTGTAAAGTGGAATAATAAAAGAATAAAAACAGATGATGACCATTTCATGAAAATGAAAAAGTTTATGAATCGGTTAACCAATGGTTGATGCACAAAACTTAAGCACACACCCAGGAAGTCCATCAGGACCGGGAGAATATGTTGGCGTTGTTGTTGTTAAATCTTTTAAAAGAGAACATTCAGTTATTACAGGGGAAAAAATACAATTTGCCCTATTTAAGGGATTACGGCAGTTAGAATTTGACCAAGAAGACGAGATATAAGTAGTTTGGAAGAAGTCTGCAAATAAATCAGCAATTTCAGAATCAGTCGATGCCTCCATTGAGTTTAAACGAACCGATGAAGGCAAAGCCGATAACTTACGCATAGCGGTGACAAAGTTATAAAACTGCTTCGGATCATTTAAAAATTCAAATTTACAACGATTTAAATACATAGAATATCAATGACTGTTAAGAACGTTTAAATCAGATCGAGCCACCACATATTTACATTTTTATACTTTTTGTAAGTGTTTGTTTTAAGATTTTTAGGTCTTTGAAGATCATTCGCTTCGCAGAACCAACAGTTAATAAAGGGGTTTTTGAATGTAGTCGATAGAGTACAATTTTTCTTGGTACAGATAAGAGCCATTATCAAAAACTAAGTAATTTAAAGAGAATAAAATAAAATATATAAAAATAAAATAAATTTGGCACTGGAATCAAATTCTAAAACCGCAAAAACACAAAGCACGAAAAGTATAAGAGCGCGAGATCACGAATTAAATCGAAACCAAGAGTGCTCGAGAGAAAAGTCTTTTTTCGACTGAGCGTGGCTTGTGGGGCACCAACAACTTAACGCACAAACATTTACAATGTAAAGCAAGCAAGAGACAGAGAGAGACTATGAGAATAGCACCCAAAAGTCTACAAGAAATTCTGCAGGTTCAGAGAGAGTGAAATTACTGTTATAATAGAGCGGAAGAGAGAGAGCGAGAGAATACAAGAGCAGATTTAGAGAGTGCAAATTACACTGACAAAGCCAAGATATTAAATAAATCTAATGGAAATGTTAAAATAACTATAACCACGTACCCGTTAACTGGAAGATCTATTAAAAACACTAATACGATTGTTAGACTAAATTTTGTTAGTAAACAAACACAAAACACCTGCGAATAAATCACCAAATAAAACAAAAACTCAGAACACAATGATAAACACAACCGTTCAGAAGCGACGCTAAATCGATTATGATTCTTTAAAAATACTTAAAACAAGAATGGAAGCTAGCTTCGGCCAGCCGAAGCTTATATACCCTTGCAGATCATTCCTATTAATTTACAATCCTATGGCAGCTATATAATATAGCCGTCCGAATCTATATATATAAATCTATATATATAAAGCTATCAGTAAGAAAACTGGGAATCAACGCACAGCCAAAACCACTGGTTAACAATATTAATATGCATTTCTATTACATTTTTATAACTTTAAACTGATTTGCTAAGATTTATTGGGGCTCCCCAAGTGGCCCCAATCACTTCCAATTGGAAAAAGGAAAATTTTCCTTTCAAAAATTCTGGACTCTAAACCGTTTAACCAATCGAATCCGTGTTTTCGCCTAAAAATAGTTTAAGACATTATACATGTTTCATTTGACCGCTAAGATGTAAGGCTTTTTACTATTTTTAACAGCCCTTCTAAAATTTCAATTTAGCCAAAAATAGCTTCAAACGTCGAAAAAGGGCACTTCTAAACTGAGTATCATAAATTCCTTTGGTAAAGTTTTTCCTTAAACTTTAACGATACATTTGATGGTTTTACCAAAGCTCTAGTTATCTTCTAAAGAAAGAAACTAAACAAAAAGTCGATCTATTATCGAATTTTGTTTTCTCTTCATAAGAAGTATACTTTTTCTGACTGCATATTGCTGTCTTTCTCTCATTTTTCATACAAATTGTCAACAAATGATTCCGTCTCCCTCCCCCTCTCTTTTCATTGCATTTCTCTGTGCTTCCTTAAAAAGGCGCTTTAATACGGTTTTATTTTCTGTAGACTTATTTGGTGACCCCACCCTCACCCAAAGTACCCCAAACCCATTCAATTAGAAAATGAAATCCTGTACGCTAAACCGTTAAACCAATCGATACCGTGCTCTCGCTAAAAAATAGTTAAAAGCATAATAAATGTTTAAAAAATATGACGGCTTCAATTTTTAACTTTTTAATATTTTTAATACCCGCTTAAAAAGTAGCCGTCTTATCCAGCATACGCTTGCATGTATATATATCCCCATCTCTTTTCCAGCCCCCGGACTCTGCAAAAACTAATTTATGTTGGTATAACTTTATTTTCGCAAACTAAACCCAATTCAGAAATAATACCCAATACAAATAATCAGTAATTTCTTGAATATAATACAAAAACAAATGCCCTCAAAAGAATGAAATACATATATATGTGCAAGAGCAGACACAACGATACCAAGCACGTGCTTTTTACGCGCGGGACCTTTTATCAATTTGCGCAAAAATGCGAGTTCGCGAGGAAAATACATGAAACAAATAGAGACGGGACACATAAAGATTATAAAGACTACAACTAAGATTGAAGCAAATGAGATACAATTTTAGTTTTTAATACAGGGATAGATGTTGAAGTGCAAATTTAATAATAAAGATTGTTATAATTTTTACATCGAACGCGAAAGGGCTCATGCAGAGTAAAATTTGATGTTCATCGAGGCAAATTAAGAGGGTAATAATTTCGTGTTAGTCTTACGGAAACATTAAAAGTTAAACGGTTTACCAGTTCTACAGAATCAATACCACCACTTATAAGATTTTGCATAAAAATAGTACCAAGCATTATTCTACGGTTTTCAAGTCTAGGTAAATTAAGCAATAGCAATCTACTGTGGTAGGAAGGTAGCCTTAAGTTTTAATCACAGTTCAAACTACGAAGGGCAAAAAGAAGAAATTTTTTTGTACCGACTCAATACGGTCAATGTGCACTTGATATTGTGGACTCCAAACTGATGAACAATATTCCAAAATAGGTAGGACAAGGGAGGTAAATAATAATCTGGTTGTATAAGGGTCATCAAATTCTTTTGACCAACGCTTTATAAACTCAAGAACAGTGGCCGTTATGTGGCAGTCAAATTTAATTTTGTCTGTTTCTACGCAATCTAGTCTCTCAGTTTTTAAGCTATCGGGCTTAAACTTTCCCAAAAGTCTTCTTTCTATTGCAGGTAGTTTATATGTCGGAACCGACCAGATCGGAAAACTAAATCTTATAGCTCCCATAGGAAGGATCGAAAAAAAAACCGTAAACAAATTCTAGCTTTGGTGTTTTTTGAAATATTACTTTCTACTTTTGGGAATCCTTTTTTTAAAATATTTCTTAATTTCGAAAAAAAAATTTTAAAAAATCGGATGACTATGCCATGGGAACGGTCGGAAAATTAAATGGTAATTAATAGGAAAAAAATTATATCTTTGTTGACTTTTATAGCATTCTCTTCTCCTCTGGGCTATGGCTTTTTTTTAACATTTAAACATGTCGTATTAAATTGAAAAAAAATTCGAACGGCCATATTATATAGCTGCCATAGGCAGGATCAAAAAATTAATGCCAAAGTAAAGTACGTGACTATCGCACTAATTAAAAGTTATCAACTTGTATAGTTAGGAAAGCATTTTAAAAATAAATTGAAAATTAATTGATGAGACATAAAAGTAATACGAAAGTAGCTAAAATTTGAATTGTTGTAACATATACGCAAATTAATTTAAATTAATGTTTTTGTAAATGAATAGGAATGATCTGCAAGGGTATATAAGCTTCGGCTGGCCAAAGCTAGCTTCCTTTCTTGTTATTCTTAAATCCATATATTACAATAGATGACAATTCAAGAAGGTTGGTGGAGGTCGATCTTGGCTTAACAAAACCATGCTGACACGGTGATATTGGCGAGGAACATAAATGTTGCAAAAGAGAAGTAATAATACGTTCAAATGCTTTTGGAATTGCCGACAATTTAAAAATACCTCTATAGTTCTGGGCATCCACCTTTGCATCCTTTTTGTGGAGTGGAATAATGAAAGAGTCCTTCCAGATAGTTGGAAAAATGATGAGGAAATAGACAAATGAAAAAGTTTAAGAATCGGTTTACAAATGGTTGAAGCTCAAAACTTAGGCACACACCCAGGGAGTCCATCTGGACCGGGAGAATACTTTGGCGTTGTTGTTGCTAAATCCTTTAAGAGAGAACTTTCGGTAATTACAGGGGTAAAAATACAATTAGCCCTATTTAAGGGGTTAGGGTAGATAAAATTTTACCAAGCAGCCGAACTATAAGTAGTGTGGAAAAATTCGGCAAATAAATCCGCGATTTCAAAATCAAACGATGCCTCTTTTGATTTTAAACGTACCTGATATATATCGAGCTAACAAGTTATGTGCCATCGTTATTCGATATCTAACGGCCCTTTCTATTCGATGTATCGATAAGACCGGCCCAGACACTCTGGTATTGGTCACTTCTGGAACACACACGTATTTTGATATGAGCCATTAATTTCAACTGAATTATAACTAATAAACTTATGTAATGTGAATATAACTCTTCACCTTGCGTTCTCTGTTATTTTGGGACTTAGTGAGTTCCTCATTGTGCACCACCAACTCCGTTGAGTTATAACAATTGGCGACGAGGCAAAAAAAAAAAAAAAAAAAATGGACGCAGCAACGCTGGAAGCTATTTTAAAGAAACAACAAGACTTCCTAGTGGATATTTTGGGTGCAAACCGAACTTGGATGACACAGCAAACCAACCAACAAATGGAGAGACTTTCACAATTAAAGGAAGAGCACCAACAAAATAGCAGTTCAACCATAACCTCGCAAAGTCACCATGTGCCGGCATTCGCGCCGTTTATTAAAGGGAAAAATAATTGGGAACTCTACATTGCACAAACAACATGACGTCAGCAGCAACGATCACAAGAAGGCATTTCTTTTATCGTGGATTGGTCAAGATATCTTTGAGCTATTAACAAAACTTTACGGCAGTGAAGATATACAAAGCAAACAATTTGACGAGCTAATTGCAAAGCTCTCCGCGCACTTCAAATCAGGAATACACGTACTCGCATCCAGATACGAATTGTTTTCTCTTAAAATGAAACAAAATCAATCATATGCAGAATGGATTGCTGAATTACGTGGTATAGCTCGCAACTGTAAATATATTTGCAGCAAATCAACATGCAATACAGAATTCGCAGAAGACCTTATTCGTGACTTTATAGTTCTAAATACGCCACACGAAGACGTACGCACCGCAGCGTTACAAAAGGTCAACCCAACTTTAGCAGACATCGTTTTAATAGCAGAAAGCTTTGAAACAACGCAAGTGCTAAAGAAAAAAATGTCAGCAGAGAAAAATGCCACAAACGAAGTATTTCAACTAAAACGCAACTTTAACAAGTATAACAAGTATCGCAAAACAGACGGCATTGACTCATCAAGTAGCAAGCTCCAGTCCTGTTCTGGATGTGGATCGCATCATCCACGTGAAAAGTGTAAATTCCGCAAAGTGCCGTGTCACAAATGCAAGCGTGTGGGCCATATCGCACCGGTATGTAAAGCGAATACAATGCCAGATTCCAGAAAATCAAGGACTCCTGAAGTAAGCCAACTTCTCTCTTCGGAGCTACAAAGAACAATTAACAGCATTTCACAAAAGAAAATCGGTCGCAAATATTTTGCCGAAGTTCGTGTAAACAACGCAGTAGTCCGATTCCAATTAGATTCTGGTGCCACTTGCAGCGTGATTGGAAAACAGACATACGCAAAATTGGGAAAGCCCATTCTGGAGCCAATGGACGAAGAAAGCCTTGTTTGCTATGGCGGCAATCAAATTAACATTTTGGGTACTCTAAACGCAATTATTGAATACAAGAACAAAAAATTAACAGCACATCTGATCGTAACAGATGTTCAACACAACAGCGATATTTTAGGAACCGATCTATTGGACGAGTTAAAGTTGTGTGCGTGCCAAGCACACATTGTACACGCAATTGCACCAATAACAACAAAAACACATATTGAAATGAATTTTTTTGCAGAAAAATATCCAGCTGTTTTTACCAACGCACTTGGTCATTGTAAGTCGTACAAGGCCAGCCTGCACTTGAAGCAAAGTTCAACACCAAAATACATAAAATCACGCCAAATACCATTTGCCTTAATGGATTTGTTTACAAAGGAAGCCCAACGCCTGGAAACATTGGAAATCTGGAAACCAGTTAAGTTTAGCCAGTGGGCAGCCCCCATTGTTGTGGTACAAAAATCAGCAGCTACCATTAGAATATGTGGAGATTTCAAAGCCGTAAACAACTGTTTAGAAGTAGACCAACACCCATTACCTCGAGTAGAGGAAATTTTCCATAAGCTGTCTAGAGGCAAAATCTTCGCAAAAATTGATTTATCAGATGCCTATTTTCAAGTTGAATTGGAGGAAACAGCAAAAAAGCTTATGGTAGTCAACACTCCACTAGGTTTATTTGAGTATCAACGTATGCCGTTCGGAGGAGCTAGCGCGCCCGCTATTTTTCAACGTATGCTTGAACAAATCATTGCTGGTATACCGAGGACAGTAAATTATCTAGATGACATCATAATCGCAGGTACGTCTGAATCGGATCTTGCATGTAACGTTGAATCTGTGCTAAGCCGCCTTCAAGAAAATAACTTGACATGCCGCATAAGCAAATGCAGTTTTATGGAAACGAAAATTGAGTATTTAGGCTACATTTTGGATGAAAATGGTACCAGCCCAGCACCCTCGAAAATTACAGCGATACAAAACCTGCCGCGCCCTACAAATTTAAAGGAACTACAAGCCTTTCTTGGTAAAATAAAATACTATAATAAATTCATCCCGAATTTTTCACAGGTAGCAGCCCCTTTAAATACATTACGTAAAGCCAACGTCAAGTTTCAATGGAGAAAGCCACAGCAGGATGCATTTATAGCCTTGCGAAATAAACTATGCAGCACATCACTCCTAGCTCATTTTGATGACAGTCTTCCAATTGTGCTCGCAACTGACGCATCGCCTAATGGCATAGGAGCCGTAATTTCGCATACGTATCCAGATGGATCTGAAAAGCCAATCGCTTATGCTTCGAAAACTCTGGATGAGCACCAGCGCCGCTATAGTCAAATCGAAAAAGAAGCTTTGTCGATCATGTTTGGAGTAAAAAAATTTCATCAATATTTATATGGCCGCAGCTTTACTCTCATTACAAGCAACTTCCTTCGATGACTATTCAACGTCTACAAAGATACGCAATTACACTAGTGGCATACCGATATTCTATAAAGTACAGACCAACAGACAAACACAGCAACGCCGATGCTTTATCGCGTCTACCAGAAGGCCCGGATACATCGTTTGACACTAAGGTGTGCTTACAGCTCCAACTAAGAGACCTTACAGCAAAGGACAGCGCACTTCAACGAGTCAAGTGTTTCATTGATAATGGATGGCCAGCTAAGCTATCTCCGCAAAATCAAGACTTGCAACAATTTTTTATTCGCCGTAACGCACTCAGCATCGAATCTGGAGTCATTCTATTGCACACTGACTTTGTTCGTGTTATAATACCAGCAGCAGCTCAACAAAAAGTTCTTAAAATGCTACATATTGGACATTGGCTACATATTGGAAATGGCTCGCAGATATTGTTATTGGCCCAGCATGGATATACATATACAGAAATTTTCAGCACAATGTACTTTATGTCAACAACATAGCAATGCTTCACCAGCCTGTGAATTTTCTTATTGGCCTGCATCAGCAGAGCCTTGGCAGCGTATACATTTGGACTTCGCCGGACCCTTCTATAACGCAATGTGGCTTATTTGTGTTGATGCACATTCGAAGTATCCATTCGTAACAAAAATGCAGTCTACAACAGCCGAAGCCACAATCAACGCTCTTAAAATCATATTCGCCAGTGAAGGTCTTCCTGACACCATAGTCACGGATAATGGAAGACAATTCATAGCTGCAGAATTCCAAATTTTTTGTGCTACGCTAATGTGCTAATGGGGAAGCAGAACGATTTGTTCGTACTTTCAAGCAAGCATTTAAAAAAGCCGTGGAGGAAGGTAATAGTACAACGAACTCACTTTTAACTTTTTTGAGCTCTTTCAGAAGCACGCCTATCCCGAATTTAAATAAATCTTCGGCAGAGATGCTTCATGGTCGTCAGCAGAAAACCCTACTGGACCGACTTCTACCTCCAATACCTATTATTGCCAGCCCTGAGGATCGTAGACGACCCTGTTTTCGTTAGGAACTTTTCTGGAGGTCCAAAGTAGATTTCGGGCACGGTTAGTCGCAAACTTGGAAAGATTATGTATGCAGTCCAAAGCGATCAAGGAATGCTCAGGCGACATCGCAACCAAATGAAACCACGTAGTCTCTGTTCAGTCAACGCTTCAATTAGCACCGCACAAGATGATCTAAAACAAAATCAACAGCCACTCCGCCGATCAAGCCGATTACTTCGAAAAAACCTTAACGCCGGTACTTCAAAATAAGAGGGGAGGAGTGATATATATCGAGCTAACAAGTTATGTGCCATCGTTATTCGATATCTAACGGCCCTTTCTATTCGATGTATCGATAAGACCGGCCCCAGACACTCTGGTATTGGTCACTTCTGGAACACACACGTATTTTGATATGAGCCATTAATTTCAACTGAATTATAACTAATAAACTTATGTAATGTGAATATAACTCTTCACCTTGCGTTCTCTGTTATTTTGGGACTTAGTGAGTTCCTCATTGTGCACCACCAACTCCGTTGAGTTATAACAGTACCGATAAAGGCGAAGACTTACGCTTGGCATTGACAAAAAAACTGCTTCGCATCATTTGAAAATTCGAATTTACATCGATTTAAATACAAAGAATAGCAATGACTGTTGGGAACATCAAAATCTGAACGAGCCACGACATATTTCGAAAAATCATATGGCTTACCCGATTTTTTATACTTTTTATAAGTGTTAGATTTTTAGATTTTTAAGTCTTTAAAGCGCATTGTTAAACCAAGGAGGCTTTTCCTTTGGAGGAACGCATTCGTCAAGAAAAGTGTTTAAAACGCTATAGAAAAGTTCAATTGCACTTTCAATATCCATGCAATTGTACAAATCAGTCGAATTATATTGCGAGATCATGTAGTTTAGTTTATTATAGTCACATTTACGAAAGCATCTCGTAAAGGAGAAAGGGTATCAGTACAGGGAAGGCCAATTGTCAATTCCAATGTTGGATGATATCGATCTTCAGGTACAACAAGTGCGTCAATTCTAGATACCGTAACTTCATGCGGATCTAAAACAAATACTAGATCTAATTGTATATTTAATGAATTTCGAAAAAAGCTTACTTGCTGTAACGATAATTCTAAAAGGCCATCCACAAAATCATGGGCGGATAAAACAACACAAACTTTTTCTTTGCAAATTACTGTTGCAGAACTTCACTGACACAGACATGTCAAACCAACAGGCGAAACGAGTTAGAACTGACTCGTCTCTGGAATTGAGATCCGGGAAAACTGGTCACACTTCAGATGCTCTATCGCCGCAACTGTTAGAGCAAATAGACGCCCGATTATCAGCGCTTATCAACGCCCGCTTCGCTGAGCTGACAGAGCACATAAACGCCACTTCGCGGGAGACCGAAGAAAGGCTATTGAAAGCGTTATCAAGCGAAATCGACCAAAAATTCGACGCTAAGCTTTGCCAACTATCTGGTGCTGTGGAAAACTTTGGAACGCGAGTCCAGCAACTAGAGGCCGTTACGGCCAAGCGCCTGGACAAACTGGAGCATGATATGGAGGAGTTACGTTCCCTGAAAGCCAAAGTAGAGACTGTCGAAGGGAAACTTAATGCACATAGTGCTGAAAGTGATGCCTGCGCGGTACGTATGCATGGCATTCCGTATGTAGATGGGGAAAAACTCCGGACCCTATTCAACAAACTATTGCGACGAACCTTATTCCGGCACCGAGAGTCCGCGATATTTTCAGGGCCCGTAAATCCCAGAATACACTTGTCGATCCTCCTGTAATAGTCAGCCTGGAGACGACGAGGGAAAAAGCGGCACTTCTATTAACACTTGGTGCATACCGGCGAGCTAACAACCAAAAACTGAGCATACACCTGCTAGGCTTTGATTCACCGGCTGTGCTCTATGTTAATGAGCAACTCTCGAAAGATAATTTCGTTATCTTTAAAGAAGCTATGCGCCTTAAAAAGCTCAAAGTTTTCTCTGCGGTGTTTACTCGACGTGGGATTGTGCACGCGAAATGCACAGGGAGAGATGACGTTATCTACTTCCAGCAATTTGATGAGCTTGCCGATATCACTGAGAGAGAGAGAGAGTCAATGCTGCTGGGTCTCTCTCTGTATCTGCCTCCCACTCACTGCTCGCTGAGGGTACACCTCCGGATAATGGGATTAATAATAATTTTCGCGACTAATTTCTCTTATAATCCTATACTTTTTCTCATAATAGTTTTTAAGAGTAACTCAAGCTTAGTTAGGTTTTTGATAATACTATCTTATTCTGAATTAGATTGTGCCTATTGCGACCTTTTGTGTGTGTCTCCAATATGTTTAAATGTCTATCCTAAAGCAGATCGTTTCAAATAATAAGCAGTCTCTTAAATATTCTATGTAAACAAAGAGAGGGTCTTAGGATTGTCCACATAAACGCCCAGAGCCTAGTAAGAAAAATGGATGAGTTTAGAGAATTATTTGTTGGATCTCATGTTGATGTAATTTGTGTGTCAGAAACCTGGTTTGTCAATGGTTCTGGTGATGTCCCTTTTATGTGTGAGGGTTTCGTGTTGTTTAGGGCTGATCGGGTGGGCCATGCCGGTGGCGTAGCCATTTATATCAGTAAGAAATTTACCTTTAAATGTATCCATGTCAGTCAAGATGATAGTACAGTAGAATCAGCTTTCATTGAGATTACTGATCGAAAATGTAAGAATAAAGCTCTCATCTGCTGCATATACAGACCCCACCGCCAAACCCATGTTGGAGACCTTATGAGAACGCTGGCAGTCCTATCCGTTGGGTATCAAAATGTTATTATAACAGGAGATCTCAACAGCAATATGATAACCGAAAATCTTGTTCACTATGACTTTAATTCAATTGGATTGAAATTGGTCAACAGTCTCGCACCTACCTATTTTACAAATACTAATAGCTCATTGTTAGATGTATTCTTTGTTAGTGATTTGTCAAAAGTTCTTTTATATGACCAAATATGTGTTCCTGCTTTCTCTAAACATGACCTGATATTTATATAGGGATTATAAGTCACTTAATTACGATAACTTGCAGGCTGAATTTGACAATTATGACAAATTACAACTTGACATCTGCAGAAGACCAACTATTACTTTTAAACTCTAATGTTAGGCAACTATTTGAGAAGTGTGTCCTAGTTAGAACTAAAATTCTAAAGCCAGCAGACCAGCCTTGGTTTACCTCGGAAATAAAGGGACTAATTCGATTGCGGGACGCAGCCTATAAGCGCTGGAAACGATATCGAACTGACCATTTGTACAATATTTTTAAACAGATCAGAACTGATGTCACGAGAAAAATAGCAGTGTCCATATACGTCTGGTCAGGTTTGGAAGGAGCTTAGAGGTATGGGGATAGGCAAACAAACTCAGGCTGCTAAGTCAGACCTAGATGTGGATGCTCTCAATGAAAAGTTTGCTCCCCCTCCTCAAAATATGTACCTGAACTCGACAACTATCTGTGATAATATCTTTAGCTTTATGTGTGTCCGTCCAAGTGATGTTCTTAAATGTTTACTAAGTGTAAAATCCAATGCAGAAGGTCTGGACAACATTAGCCCCAAATTCGTAAAAATATTGGTACCAAAGTTAATTTATCACATCTCCCACATCTTTAATACCATATTCACCACTTCTACGTTTCCCGAAGTGTGGAAAAGGGCTAAGATACTCCCGATTCCTAAAACTAAAAATGAATTTCGACCCATCTCAATACTCCCATTTCTGTCCAAGTCATTTGAACGCCTGGTTGCCCAGCAAATTCAGTTACACCTGGAGAATAACTGTATCCTCAGCAACAAGCAATCTGGGTTCAAAAAGAATAGAAGCTATACTACTGCCATCTTGAAAATGTCTGAAGACATACGCCAGCAGATTGACGAAAGTAAAGTGACACTATTAACCCTTCTTGACTTTAGCAAAGCTTTTGACTCTATTGACCATGTGATTCTGTGTACTAAACTGCGAACGCTGTATAATTTTTCTCCATGTGCAATAAAACTTCTCCAAACCTACCTTTCAAACAGATTGCAGGCTGTTGTCTCGGGAAATCTCAGATCTGATCTCTTGCCCCTCGCACAGGGGGTTCCACAAGGGTCAGTCTTAGGCCCATTGCTCTTCTCCTTATACATAAATGACCTTCCCAAATGTTTGTCTGACTGTGATGTACACCTGTATGCAGATGATGTCCAGCTTTATGTAAGTCGTCCCTTAGTCCAAATTAATGAATGTATTAGAATTAGCAACAATGAAATCCAAAAAATAAGTAATTGGGCGGAGGCGTACGGACTGCATCTAAATCCCAGTAAAACAAAATGCTTATTCATATACAAAAGACCTATAAACCCAATTTTGCTTCCAAAAGTCAATGTTAACAACGTAGCTATTAATTATGTTGAAAGGGCCACAAATCTTGGTATAGAATTTAACTCAACGCTGACATTGGGTGACCATATTATTAAGGCCACTGGGAAAACCTATGCTATACTCAGGCAGCTTTCTATAACCCGGAATCTTATACCTCAGAACATCAGAATGTTAGTAGCTAAAGCTTGCGTAATACCAACTCTATTTTACGGACCTAAAATTTTTGCATTCTCTGACGCAGTAAGTTTGCGAAAGCTGAAAGTTTCGTTTAACTCAATAGCGCGATATATTTTTAACTTGGATCGCACAGCGCATGTAACAGCTTACTCCTCAAAGATTTTCGAACTAAGTTTTGAGTCCTGGATTAAGTTTAGAACTCTTTTATTTTTACATAAGCTGATATCCAGGAAGGAACCAAGGAACCTAACTGAACTCTTGCAAATGTCAGTCTCTGCTAGAACCAATAATATTATCTCCAAACGTTTAAAACTAGGATCGGCTGAAAAACACTTCTTTATTCAAACTGTTCGCTACTGGAATGATCTTCCAAATAATCTAAAAAACATTAAAAATGAAACCCAATTCAAAACTAAATTATTTTCTCACCTTCTTGGCACACTCTAATTTTAACTTTTAACTTTAATTTTAGCTTTAATTTCTTATGTTTGTTCACTTTTAAAATTTTTTTTAAAATTTTAATATAGTTTGTAAGACAAAATGATTAATGTTAAATGTTATACCTATAGTGACTGGTGCCATAATTAAAAGGCTTCACCTTGCCTGTAGCACCAGGATAATACTAAAATAAATTAAACTAAACTAAGGGTGTAGCGACAAGTGAGTCAGTGGGAAGAGACCAAGAGATATTAGGGAGATTAAAGTCACCCAAAACAATCAAAAGGTCTCTGTTGGAAAGGAAGGATAGAACAGATTTTATAGCAGACAGATGGTGCTCATAAATTATTAAATCAGAGTCAGGAGGAATATAAGAGCATGTTACAAAAATAGATAAGGATTGCAGGGAAACTTTGGAACTAACAAACTCAATATCGTTAGGGGTATGAAAGTTGAGTCTCTCCGATGTTTAAGTAGAGGCAACGGCAATCAGTACAATTGCTGCAGTTATCAGGTTCGGATTTGGGGTGGATGCCACAACTTTATTTACTGCCGTTGGGCTGGCTTTTTATACCCTTGCAGAGGGTATAATGATTTCAGTCAGAAGTTTGCAACGCAGTGAAGGAGAAGTTTCCGACCCCATAAAGTATATATATTCTTGATCACCACGAGTCGATTTAACCATGTCCGTCTGTCCGTCTGTCCGTTTCTACGCAAACTAGTCTCTCAGTTTTAAGCCTATCGGGCTCAAACTTTCCCAAAAGGTAGTAGTAGTATATATGTCGGAACCGATCGGATCGGACAACTATATCTTATAGCTCTTATAGGAAGGATCGAAAAAAAAACCGTAAAAAAATTATTACATTCTATTTTTGGGAATACTATTTTTTAAATATTTCTGAATTTCGAATAAAATTTTTAAAAAATCGGATGACTATATCATATAGCTGTTATAGGAACAGTCGGAAAATTAAATGGAAAATTAAATCTTTGTTGATGAAATGATCTGCAAGGGTATATTAGCTTCGGCTGGCCGAAGCTAGCTTCCTTTCTAGTTTGCGTTTGGTATTAATGGGATCCTGGGTATAAACACCGTTTTCCCCTTCGCGCATCCGGTAAATACTGTGGCTTCGTTAACATTCTTTTGAAGACCTTTTATCTGCTATCGTCTCCCATTTCACTATGGGGAATTTGACCACTTTTTTTGGTTAAAATAAATAACTCCCTCAATTTTAAAGATATCAAAGTCAAACTTTAGCAGTCGTTCTTATTTATCCTAAAGCATATTCTGTATGAATATTTTTTCGGATCAGTCAATTATATCATATAGCTGCCATAGGAATGATCACATCAACTTTGCTATTTTTAGAGATAAATGCATAAAACTTGAAGAGTACCGTTTTAGTACGGTATTAAAACCACATACAAAATACATACAGTTATAGCTTTATTTTTCTTTTTACAACCTCTAAAGTCCGTTTAAATTGTCCAATGGTAGCGATAAGTGTTTTTGCCTTTCATAAGTATACATTTTAAATTAAATTCTATTGATACCTTTCTTCCACAATGCAAACAAAGGGGCATTTGCAAAATTTGAGGTTATGATCGAAAAAACTAAATTTCTCCAAGAATCGTAAAAAGTGTATTTTCTGACTACATTCATTGTAAAGAGAATTCCTTACTCTTTAATTCCCAAAGGTTTTATTGATGGACTCTGCATCTCTGTATCTCCATTTAAAATTTAGTTTTCATTAAAAATATTCGTGTTAGACCGGGTACAAAAATAATCGATTACATGAAAACCACGATTAATTTAGAATGTTTAATCACAAAAATACTTAATGCACACTTTGAATTAATTCAAGACGCTTATTTTTAGCAATTAAATAGTCTCAGCATTGTGTCGAATTTCTTAGCCGTGAGAATGCAACATAATGATGATACATGATATAACACATGATATAACAGCTGTAAGTTAGCAGAGGCGCCCTCTATTGAAATTCCTGAAACGTAACATTGAAGATTGGTCTTCTGTTAAAGTATTCTAGAAAACACATTTTTAATTTAACGACTTTTAAAAAATGGGTTTTGGCCAAAAAATGTGGTCAAATTCCCCATAGCGTAACTTTATTATAAATGAATGTGATCCAAGTGAATGTCGTGAATTTGTATACTTTCTTTCAGCTAAATATTATCAATGGAATTCTAAGTTGGAATTTGTTTTTTTAATTTGTTTTTTTAATTTGTTTTTTTTAATGAATTGTACAAAATATGGTACATTTGTACACACACGCACGAAAAGATTTGACTACCATACAAAAGTAGCGAACTTACTTATTTATCCCGCTTTATTAACCATAGACGAAAAGTTATCAGTTTTGGGTCCAAAAGAACAAAAAAAAACTGGTTGAATGAATTTAATCCAAACCTTTTGTATAATAAATATAAATAACATCCAAATAATCGGATTTCCATTTTGTTTTTACATTTCGCCTAAGAATTTTTAAAAACCCGTCTCCTCGGTTTCTAATTCGATTTTTAATTTTTTATTTTTAAGACTTTCTTTCGTACTTCCAAAGTTAAAAATTTGTTTTTCAGGTAAAAAATTCGACTTTGGGCTTTATTAAAATATATTTAAAGATAAAAAATAAAAAAAAACTCTTCCCAGGGGCGTGGTTTTTTTATGCAGAAAAATATGCGACAAGTTTGAAAACGATCGGTTAAGCCGTCGAAATGTGGTTTCGAGAAAAACGCACTTAAACATATCACATGCAAAACACACTTAGAACACTTTTAAAAAAGGCGTTTTGCGGTGTTATCTCCGCCAAAAATTGATTGATTTCCATTCTGCTTTTACATTTCGTTTAGGAATATTTTTTTTTATTTTTAAACTTGAAATATTTTTTCTAACCGTCCAAAATCAAAAAATTTTTCTTTTGTAGGTAAATTTTACTATTACCTAACCTAACTATACCTACCTAGCCTAATTTCTAAAGTTTTTTTCTGATTGTAAAACTTTTTTTGTAAAGTCTTAAAATGTTATTACTTATTACTTAAAAAATTAGCAAATATCTGCCAAAATAATTACTTTAAACTTTTTTTGTAAAGTCTTAAAATGGTAATCTACAAGAAAATTTTTTTTTAAAATTTAATTTTTTCCCCAAAGACCCTACCCAAAGTTTAATATCTCCCTCGCACTCCCTTTGGCTGAGTAACGGGTATCTGATAATCGGGGCACCCGACTATATCATTCTCTCTTGTTTTAATCTCTTACCGTTTATTTTTTAGAATTAAGCTCTGATTTGAAATTTATGCAGACTCGTTTGAGTTATTTTAATATTTGCTATGCATTTTTTTAAGATATCTTAATATCTTTCAGAAAAATATTATAAAAAATTTTAAAAATTTAATGTTAAGTGTTCTTTAGGAGAATTTAAAACTCAAAAATTCTGTACGCCGGAATACACGCGGTTTCCAAATAAAAATATTATCCCCATATTGCTTCAAAAAAGCACGTCGCCGTACAATCGATATGGTCATGTAAATTTCAGATTATACATACCATGGGCGGATCCACGGAGGTGATATGGGTAATATATCACCCCCCACTCTAGTAAAAAAAAAATAAAAAAAATAATTTTTGGATTTGTTAAAAATAAAAACAAATTAAAATTTTAAAACTTTTTTAAGGATTTTAATATTTGCGCTATATTGTTAGTTACAGTCAGTTTTCGTTCAAAAGCTGGAGCCATTTTTAGATTTTTAAATATCAAATTTTTTTAACGAAGCCTCTGCTTTTTTCAATGAAAACACGTCGCTGCAAGTAGGGCTATTCTCTCAGTCTTATTGGATCCTTATAGATTTTATGTTTTCATATCGTTTAACAGTCTTTTGTCAATTTTTAATGACAAAAAGTTAAATGTGTGTATGTGAAATGCGACTATGCTAAGTAAAATTGATATTACCGAAATATCGTTTTTACGGTTCGACCATATCAATTTAAAATTGATATTAAATAAGGTAGAAGTATTATCTATTCATATCGATTTTTTTGGGTGTAGTAATGAAAACGATTTTACTTAAGCAACTTTGCATCAAACAACAACACCGTAACGTGTAAGAAGAGAACAGCAATACGAGCACCGGAGAGCGCCGAAGCGCTCTTTATTTTTATAATTTTTTTATTTGGAAACCGCGTGTATTCCGGAGTACTGAATTTTTTGAGTTTTCCATTTCCTTAAAAAATACTTAATTCTTAATTTAAAAATGTTTAAAAATAATTTTAAAATAACTCAAACGAGTCTCAAGTGCTGCATAAATTTCAATACGGAGCTTAATTCTAAAAATATTTTTAAAAAATAAACGGTAAGAGATAAAAAAAAACAAAAACGGGTCGTTATATTTCAATCTTCTATCGAAAAAAAGTTACGATCAGTTCTGATATTTTACCCCAAATTGCCTGTCACGTTTCACATGGAATGAGCCATAGGGTAGAATGGGGCAAGGCTAGTAAAAAAATTTGGTTGGACATATCACATTTATGGTGGACTGGTATCATCGGAGAGGCTATTTTTTGGGCTATAACTTTTATTTAGACTATTTTGAAGTCAATTGCAAGGACTTCGAGAAACGTTGAAAAATGTCAAAATAATGTTTTAACTAGCCTTGCCCCAAAACTGGGGATTCTTACACTGGTCGACAGAAAAATGAAAGGATTTTAGCTGTAGTTTACTACCCCATACTTGAAAACTTTCCATCACGTCACAGTTTTGAGAAATCCGTGTTCAAAGTTCCAAAGTTAGGATTTTTAGTCACTTGGATTAATTTTTGGTAATCGTTACCTAAAAAAATGGTCAGTGAACTCAATATTTAGGTTAGAATTACCCAAAAATTAAATACTTTTAAAACAGTTAAAATGTTTACAATTGATAGAAATATATTTGTTAATTTTTAGGGGCCCTAACTTTCCATTAATTAAGTGGACAGACAGACAGACAGACAGACAGACAGACAGACAGACAGACAGACAGACAGACAGACAGACAGACAGACAGACAGACAGACAGACAGACAGACAGACAGACAGACAGACAGACAGACAGACAGACAGACAGACAGACAGACAGACAGACAGACAGACAGACAGACAGACAGACAGACAGACAGACAGACAGACAGACAGACAGACAGACAGACAGACAGACAGACAGACAGACAGACAGACAGACAGACAGACAGACAGACAGACAGACAGACAGACAGACAGACAGACAGACAGACAGACAGACAGACAGACAGACAGACAGACAGACAGACAGACAGACAGACAGACAGACAGACAGACAGACAGACAGACAGACAGACAGACAGACAGACAGACAGACAGACAGACAGACAGACAGACAGACAGACAGACAGACAGACAGACAGACAGACAGACAGACAGACAGACAGACAGACAGACAGACAGACAGACAGACAGACAGACAGACAGACAGACAGACAGACAGACAGACAGACAGACAGACAGACAGACAGACAGACAGACAGACAGACAGACAGACAGACAGACAGACAGACAGACAGACAGACAGACAGACAGACAGACAGACAGACAGACAGACAGACAGACAGACAGACAGACAGACAGACAGACAGACAGACAGACAGACAGACAGACAGACAGACAGACAGACAGACAGACAGACAGACAGACAGACAGACAGACAGACAGACAGACAGACAGACAGACAGACAGACAGACAGACAGACAGACAGACAGACAGACAGACAGACAGACAGACAGACAGACAGACAGACAGACAGACAGACAGACAGACAGACAGACAGACAGACAGACAGACAGACAGACAGACAGACAGACAGACAGACAGACAGACAGACAGACAGACAGACAGACAGACAGACAGACAGACAGACAGACAGACAGACAGACAGACAGACAGACAGACAGACAGACAGACAGACAGACAGACAGACAGACAGACAGACAGACAGACAGACAGACAGACAGACAGACAGACAGACAGACAGACAGACAGACAGACAGACAGACAGACAGACAGACAGACAGACAGACAGACAGACAGACAGACAGACAGACAGACAGACAGACAGACAGACAGACAGACAGACAGACAAAAAAAGAGAGAAGAAGAAGAAGAAGAAGAAGAAGAAGAAGAAGAAGAAGAAGAAGAAGAAGAAGAAGAAGAAGAAGAAGAAGAAGAAGAAGAAGACAGACAGACAGACAATCCTGCAAGAGTATCAAAATTATATTACTAACTAATAAGTTTTTAAGAATTATGTATCTCGAAACTCTAAACAAATATTTCTTTTCATTTAATAGCATTGGCCCTATGCGACTGGTCTCAATTACAGCAAAGACGGAGAAATTTAGCAAGACGACATTGTTCTCCTCGAGAAGCATCCTCTTATTTTTCTAAGATGTCTGACATTGGAGGGCTCGAAATTAACCACTTATTGGACCAGCTAAATAAAATGTCTTTGGTAAATTCCATCGACATAAAACCTTTAATTCTTAAAGCCAGCGCTAATATGTTTTGTCAGTATATGTGTTCAGTTCGTTTTGATTATAACGATAAAGATTTTCAAAAAATTATAGAATACTTTGATGAAATATTTTGGGAAATTAACCAGGGCTATTCCTTTGATTTCCTACCTTGGCTTATGCCACTTTATACCAAACACATACAAAAAATAGTGCATTGGTCATTAAATATACGTAAATTTATTTTAGATAGAATTATCAATCGTCGAGAAACAAACATTAATTTAAATGAACCCGACCAAGATTTTACTGATGCTCTGCTTAAAAGTTTGAAAGAAGATCAAAATGTACCCCGTAATACAATCATTTTTATGCTAGAAGATTTTATTGGAGGGCACTCAGCAGTTGGAAATTTGGTAATGTTGGCACTGACGTACATAGCCAAACATCCAACGATTGGTCAGCTTATCAAGAAAGAAGTAGATAAAATTTCCAATAAGGGCGTAAGGAGTATTAGCCTTTATGATATAAATGTAATGCCATATACGATGGCGGTTATTTTAGAGGTCCTACGACACTCGTCGTCCCCTATTGTTCCCCACGTTGCCATGGAAGATACAGTGATATCTGGATTTGGCGTTACTAAGGGTACAGTCGTTTTTATAAATAACTTTATTTTAAATATAGACGAAAATAACTGGAATTATCCTGATCAATTTAACCCTGAGCGTTTTTTAGAAAAAAATAATAAAGTATACCAGACCACAAAAAATGCAGACTCAGGTGTAGAGTTAGACATAGAAAAAAACAACAATTGCGGTTTAAATATGTTTGGCAATGGTAAAAAAAAAAAGAACAAAAGCGTTTATGATAGGCAGGTATTTCAGCTTAAAAAGAATATTCCTCATTTCTTACCCTTCAGTGTAGGTAAGCGCACATGCATTGGTCAAAATCTGGTTAGGGGCTTTGGGTTTCTTCTACTTGCAAATATTATACAAAACTACAATGTTAAGTGCTCGGACTTTTCGCAAATTATTTTAAAAAAATCAAGTGTTGCCCTACCGACAAAATGCTTTCAGCTTTTATTACGGCCAAGAACTTAATTTAATTTTTTTAAAATTCGGAAGATTGTAATAGTAAAGGTAATAAAATGTCATAAATGTATTAAGTGGTTTTTTAATTAAATGGATTTGATACATTTGATTGTAAGAATATACTTAGAATATAAAAGCCATTAAGGAAGCTAGCTTCGGCACGCCGAACTTTATTTACCCTTGTAATTAAAAGAAATACTAAATGTTAAATGTTTGAACTCTTTCAGATTTTAATTTTACCTTCGAGATTCTTGCGCGGGTCAAAACCATAAAGATATTAATAGTCCTTATTTGCGTCGCAGTTCGAGCGATCGGCTTCGTCTTATGAAGATAACGCTATGTAACATTGTTAACATTAATTACATTTTCTGACAAAATGTATGCTTTTTTTTATTTACCTCGATTCGAGTGCCCAATTGGAACTGCGTTTACCGAAAAGTTCGGCGACGCAAGAATTCTGATAAAAAAGGAAAATGCAGTTGTTTCCCAACTTTCGAGGGTATATGGGCGTGGCAAATCGGCATGATAAACTTGCAACTAGCTAGTTATCCTGATCAAAAAAATATATACTTTACGTGGTCGGAAACGTCTCCTTCACTGCGTTGCAAACTTTTGACTGAAATTATAATACCCTATGCAGGCTATAAAAGGTATGCTACTTATAACCGTTACTCGTATAGTATAAGGGTATATTGTATTCGGGAAAAAGTTTGTATCAGGTGGAAGAAAGCGTTTCCGACCCTATAAAGTATATATATTTTTGCCATGTCTGTCCGTCTGTCTGTCTGTGTGAACGCTCAGATCTCGGAAACTAGAAGAGCTAGTTTCAAGTGAATCATGCCGATTTGCCATGATCAGCACCAAAAACCGACTCCATCTAGCCATGTCTGTCTGTCCGTCTGTCCGATTCTATGCAAACTAGTCTCTCAGTTTTAAAGCTATCGCGATGAAACTTTCTTAAAAGCCTTCTTTCTATTGCAGATCCGACCACTATATCTTAAGGCTCCCATAGGAATAATGAAAATCATACATTGGTAGGAAGTAGGCGTTTTGATTTTTGACATTTTAAAAACAACATTTTAAATTGGTGTAATGTATATATTTTACCTGCAAGTGTATATAAACTTCGGGTAGCCGAAGTTAACTTCTTTTCTTGTTTTATATAAAATAATTAATGACACTACTCTTAATGCGGTTATTCTACCACATTGTTCGGCTCATTCATAAGAGCAATTTTTGCTCAGCCTATACGATTTTACGTAGGTTGGAGCAAGACAGAGATAGGGGAGAAGGGGGCACGAATAGTAAAAAAAGATTGGTTAGACATAGCACCTATAAATAAATTGGAATGACACTGGCATCATCGGAAAGGCTGTTCTTTTGGATATAACTTTTTCACACACCATTTTGAAGTCAATTGCAAAGCCTTCGAGGAACGCACAGTGGGGCGAAAAAGCCAAAAGTCTGCCTTAAATCAGCGGACCCCTATCTCTAAAGATTATAAAATGAAAGATCGATCTTTAAGGGGATACGACTACAGCCCAAACCGTTAGAGCTTTTTTTGCACATTTTTGCACAGTAATCAATTGGGGATCTAACCGCCCACTAAGATCCGATATGTCCCCCCAGTGGACCCAATACGCTCCTACATCCATATTTTGAGCCAAACAAATTAAATGTATTTAATGCTTAACTTCTAATGTGGTTGGAATTTCGAAATTTAGATTTTGCCCATTTTTAGGTTTTGAAAAGACCTAATTAGAAATCTAAAAGACATTTCGATATCCCATAATTTGGGGGCTACATTTAAAAATAATTTTTCGATTAAACAAATCTAAACCGCTGCTGCGATCAAGATGATTTTTGGATCATTAGTTATTCTATGGCCCAAATGCTTAAGTTTAATTTTTCAAGTTTATCATTTTTTTTAGTATTTTTAAAGATTTTATTTAGACTTTCTAAGTTATTGCGTCTCATTTTGCGGGAGCCTGCCGAAAGAGCGAAAACCAGAGAGCGGATGCCAAGAGAGCGACGGCCGAGAGAGCAACAGCCAAGAAAACTGATGAGGGGGAGGGGGAAGTGCTGTGTGGAAAGGGGAGGGGAAAGGGGCAATTTAAGTTAAAATTTGTTTTGGATTTTAAAATCTTATACTGCTGCTCCGATTAATATTATTTTCAATCAATAGTCTGTGAGGAGTCGTAAAACGGCTCTCCCAAAAGACCTATTTGTAGTCATGTAAGACACCCTATTTTGTAGCCATGTAAGATACCCTATTTGTAGCCATGTAAGATAGTGTAAATATTAACCCTATAAATCCCAGCCACGAAGGCCAAAGTATTAGTAATTAGTTTTAAACCCACCCTCGCTAAACCATCGAACCAATGAGCGCAACAAATGCCGCGATCACACGTCTTCAAACGCCCGAGAGCGGCTCGAACCAAGCCTGGAAGCTAAGCTCGACAACGCCAAATGCTGCCGACGCCGCCGTCGACTACAGCATCAAACGGCCGAGAGCGTCATAAAACACCCGAGAGCGGCACGAACCAAGCCACATGGAAGCTTGACAGCGCCGAATGCTGCCGACGCCAACGTCGACTGCAGCCATACGCCGGAATAATGCAAAACTAGGTCACAAGCCGCAGGTCATTATTTTCGGGACTGCAAGAGTGAACGGATCGATCACGTAAAAAAAAGGAGAAGTTCGTGAAAATCTCCACAAGCCCAATGTGCGGCTGATAAATTTCTTGGAAGGACAGACAACCAGCACCCCAGACGAGCTCCATGGAAGGACGACGGACATACTCGCCAGTATCCCCGCGCAGACGGAGGAGCACGTAAGCCATAACCCGGAAACGGGACCCGTGTGTAATATAGCGAGGGCCCGGCATAGGGAACTAATATTCTTCTAATATTATTCTTATGTATGATTTTTCCCGTTTGAGTTTTAATAGTGGTCGTTTTGTTTTCTGCTACTTTCTCGGCTTTATATCTAGGTGTCAGTTTAGTTCCTAACCTTTTGTCTATTTTTACGTGTATTGTGTCGCCTGGCTTAAAAAGTTTTGGTTGCATTTTGCCCTGATTGTGATATTCGAGGTCGGCAGCTTGTTTTTTCTGGATTTTTAGTTTAATTTCTTCTCGTTTTTTTTCTATGTCTTCTGCTGAACTTGATATTGTTCTTCTAAAAAATATATTTATGGGGCTATCTTTAATTACAGAATGTTTTGATTTGTTATATTCCTGAACGGCTTTAAAAATTAAGTTCTCGCATGATATCGGTTAACGTTGAATGGAACCTCTCTATTTGTCCGTTGCTTGTTGATGCATACGGAGCAGTCGTGTGTACTGATATTTTGAGTTCGTCCTCTAACATAAACTTGATTGCTGCTGAGCCTAATGAGCGTTCGTTGTCCATTATTATCAGTTTTGTCATACCGAAGGCAATTAACATTTCCCTCAGCGGGTTTTTAATGTCTTCAGATGCTCTTGACTCTAAAATTTTTACTTGAGCATATTTTGAAAATTCCTGGGTAATTTGGAATAGGGGTCGGTTGTATTTCTCCTTTTGGGGGGTGTCTATCGTATTTTGATTCTTTACAAGTTTGACAGGTTTGAACTACTGCTTGAATTTTCTTCACTGCTTGTGGAAAAAAATAATATTTTAGGATTTGTATTTTATTTTCTTTTGCATCCCTATGAGCTCTTTTATGTTCGAGTGTAATTATTACGTTTTGTTGAGACTCTGAAGTTACGTCGTCTATTTCGTTTTGAGTAAACCTTACTTTATATGATTTGAAGTACGTGGGGTAAATGTTTTGAATTTTTCCCATTTCTTCTTCAGATGTAATGATTCCGTTTATGTATTTAGGATCAAGTCTGGTAGTTAGAATTGCAATAAGTTTTTCTTCTGTGTAAAATTTTTGTTTAATTATATGTCTGTGGTACTTTGGAAATGGTATTTTAAAACTATAGGAATCTGTGTCAGCTGTCAGTAAATATATCTGGTTTTTAAATACGTTTATTGGGGCTTCTACCGAAAATATGAGGTTGTGTGACGAGCTGTCGTCGCTATGGACTGATGCTGAGGAGCTGATTGAATTTACTTCAGCGGGGGCTCGGGATAAAGCATCTGCCACTACATTAGCTATTCCGGGCTTGTACCTGATCTCGTGGTTATATTCGCCAACGAGGTCTCTCCAGCGTTTTAGCTTAGCGTTGTGGTTATTTACGCTATTTGAGGAACTCAGGGGCTGGTGGTTCGTATATATTACCACCTTCGAATACCCGTAAAGATAATGTCTTAAATTTTGCAGAGCCCAAACGATAGCGAGCATCTCTCGTTCGTTGGTTGCGTAGTTTTCTTCGGTTTTTGACAGAGTGCGCGAAATAAATGTTATTAGCCTATGGTTTTGTTCCAATACTGCGCCTATTGCGTAGCTTGAGGCATCGGTAGTCAAGGGTTACGTCTCTGGAGACGAGGGTATTTTTAAGTTTCTCGAATGCTGTAATCGCATCCCTGCTCAGGTTAATAGCAGTTTTGCTTGACTTGGTCTTGGATATACGGCCTTCTTCGCCTCTTAGGAGAATGGTTAAAGGTTTTGCTATTTTTGCATAATCTTTTATAAACCGCCTGTAATAACCTGCCATGCCTAGGAAAGAACGGAGCTCTTTTAATGTTTTCGGGACTGGAAATTTTGTAATTGCCTTTATTTTATCTATGTTAGTTTTAACTCCGTTTTCTGATATTGTGTACCCCAAAAAATCTACTTCGTTTTTGAAAAAATGACATTTCTCTATTTGGACTCTCATGTTTGCGTTTTGTAGGGTTGAAAATACCTTTTCAAGATTTTGACCGTGGTCTACTTTATTTTTGCTAAAGACTATGATGTCGTCTACGTATACATAGCAAATTTTCCCTATGTATTCTCTCAGTATGTCATCTAAAGCTCTTTGAAAAATTGATAGAGACTTTTTTAAATTCGTATTTTCCGCCGTTTACAGCGAATGCTGTTTTTTCTATGTCCGTGTCTTTCAACGGTATTGGGTGTTTTCCGTAAACTGGGGAATCTGATGAAGTTCTGATCTCGCCTACAACTTTAGTTGTGTATGCTAACTTTGTATCGGGATCTGCAAAGAGGGTCTTGTGACTTTGTACGAGGGTATTTATAATTGAATTTTGAGACTAGGTCATGTGGCAGACTTGCGGTCCAATTGTATTTTCTGCTTGTGTTGCTAATTGGTGAATTTTAATTTTGCGTTTATTTCCAAGTATTAAAGTATCGTTTTTCACATCTATAATTGCTCCTAGGCTTTTCATTGTGTCGTTGCCCAATATACCGTGGAAGGTTTTAAGGGTCTCTAATAAAAAAAATTCCATAGGAGTATCCGAAATGTTAGGGAGTTTAAGTATTGCGTTTTGTGTAATTTTAGTAGTGCCTCCAACTGAGCTAACGGAAAAATTTTCCTCATTTGGTTTTGGTACTAATTGATTTTGAATATAATTTTGATTTCAGCCCGTATCTATTAAAAATGTTAGGATTTTTCCGTTCCCCGTGGTTACTTTAAAGTAAGGCAATGAGGAACGATTTATTCTAAAAAATAGAGCTCTGACATATCTATGTATTTCTGCTGTTCAGTATCATTTTGCCATACGTATTCTTCCTGAAGCTCATTTATATTGTTTTCCTCTACTAACTGATAATATTCCTGCTCTGAGTTTGATGTAGCTTCTTCTGGATTTGGCTGTGCAGTATTTTCTTTCTCTGGTTGAATGTGGAATTGTCTTGGCATTTTATTGGTATTTGGGACGTTGGCAGTGCTGAGAGGTCTTTTCCCGACCAAGTCATTATTTGCCGGCTTGTTCATATAATTTATATGACGCGAGCGAACTGACTGATCGACATCCATAGGTACCGGTTTCGGTTGGGGTCGTGGGGGAGGTTTTGGTGTGTTGTAAGATGCTATTGCACTGGCTTGGTTTGAATAGGGTTCTTTGTTAGATTTAAATTGATTAGTCTGAGTAATTGGATTTGCTCCAGTTACGGGTACCCACTGTTTTTGGTTTGGGCTATGGTACAGCTGTGGATGAAAGCTTTGTTTGACGGCTACCACCCTGTATGTCTGTTGGGGCTTGGGTGGTAATATAGGTGTCCTTGCTAAATATGGAGTTTTTGGCGTCTGACTGTTCCTAGTGTTTTGATTCTCAAGTAAACTACACAAATGTAAAGCGTGTCCCAAATCGTGTGGCTCTTTAATAGCCAACAGTTGTGCCAAATTTCCGATAAGGCCTCTGACAAAAGTGTCCAAAGCTTTTTCTCTGTACATAGCTGTTAGAGATTGCACAGTTTCTTGTGAGGCATCTAAGTTAGCGATCTGGTTTAAAATCAATGACAGCTGTTGATACACTGCCTGGTAATAATCGACTATACTATTGCTACAGTGATTAAGAGCATAAAGCTGATATTCCAAAGTCTTTAGGTCTCGCTTGTCCGCAAAATGCGCTGTTAGGCATTTTGATATGGCCGTTTAATCTAAGGGTGTATTATATGATTCTAAGACTGCGTCTGCTTGTCCAATAATTTTGTTTCGGATTGCCAACAGAATTCCGTAGTATTTAGGCGAGCCGATTCTGACTTCGTAAATTTTCAACACCCTTTCTACACTTTTTTTCCATGAAGAATATTCGCTTTTATTTCCTGAGAAATCCCTAAGTGTCCGTACAATGTCTGGAAGTTTGTCTAAGTCACTAAGATTGTGTGACAATTCTCTCTTTATTGTTTGATCTGTATACATGGAAAAATCCTTATTGGGATTAAGTATTTCTTATACTAGATTACTAAGATTTACCTCTAGGACAAGTTTAATTTTTTCCTCAATATCTTTCTCGGTCATGATTCGCGGATTTGCTTGTACGTTGCTTACTGACAAGGGTACGGCAAGATTCGCGAGTCTGTCTGCTAGATCTTGTTCGGTCATTTGAGATATATAAGCAAAAAATTGAGATTAGATTTTAATTTTAATTGCTCAGAATTCGGAAGTTCTTTTCCTAAAGAATTATGGGTTTGATTGTAGTGTGGATTTGTCAATTGTTTTGCAAGGATTTTTTCCTATAATTTGTATCTTTCTTAATTTCTATTTGTGTAATACTTGTTTCCTTTAGAATTTTTTCTTTTGGGTTTCGATAGATATTTTTAAAACTATTCTTACAGTAATATCATATTTCGGCGTGCTCTCGTGAAGACAGGATTGGCAGATTCCGGATTATCCTGCGCTGTAGCGATCTCTCCTCAATGCGGGTTTACTGTGGGGCCTCCTCTGTATTCTTTTCACGTTCCCTTCGAACGGATACTAAAGGGATCACGGCGATGATGTCGGCCTCATTAATTCACTAGGCAAAAGTCCTTTTCTAGGAGTGACGGTATAGCGGCGTTATTATTAACGGCTTTTTTTCACTTCCGGGTCTCGGATTTTTCTTCTCACTTCACACGGATTGGGTTGAGGCTTTGAACGAAACGTCAGAGTTTTTTCTGTACTTCGCGGGACGCAGAACTTGTTGCCTTTCGCGACTTTTAATCAGGTCCCTGCTCGGGCGCCAGTTAAAAGAATGAATTTTATTTTAATATAAAAAAACAAACTTTTCTTTATTGAGTTGTGTTAAGAACTAACTTTACTTAAGCTAAACAATTATTAATTACAACTACGCGTCGATCCATCGCTGCCACCGTCTCTGTCGCTGCTGCTGCTTCTGTTGACGTTTCTTATTCTGATTGGCTGTTACTTTTTGTCGCTGTTGCTGGCCTGCAACCAATGCCCTCGATAAAGTTCATCCGGGCTTAGCCACGTGCCCTGAGCTTGCACCTTTTGGTCAGCGATCGTGGGAATGCAGAAAAGCATATTCCCAAAGTTGATCGAACTCAGCCAAGTGCATACAACAAGAACAATATTAAATGCATTGACAGGAAATGCGGAATGGCATATTCCCAAAGTTGATCGAACCCAGCCAAGTGCATACAACAAGAACCACCAAGGACCTCCCGTGTTAAATAATTAAATAACAATCCTTCGTGTATCCTCGAGCAAACCCACAAGGACCTCGAGTGGTTAATAATCATTTAATAATCCTGCGAGAATTATTTAAATAATCCTACGCATCCAGGATAATAATAAAATATTTATTTTTTCGCACATCCTCGCGCAACTACAAGGATCCTTCCGTGGTTTGCTGATTTATTCCGTACCGCCTACATCGTGCAAACACTACACTATGGGAGTAAGATGGGTAACGAATCGTCGCAAGGACGAGCTACAAGCCCTTGCTGCGGAGTTTGGGTTGCAATCAACGGGAACGGTTGAGGAACTGCGCAGTCGGCTTATAGCGTTCTTGACCCGAGATGACCACGAGCAAACAGAGCAGGAGCGGATCCGCGAACTAGCCACGATATATCCGGAGACACCAACACCGAGGGACACCCGTGGACAGTCCCCAGCCCCTTCGGGAGATCTGGAACAACGCGAAGAAATGCTCAAGGACAACGCTGCCTTGGAAACCGAGTTCTCAAACACGCCGTTGAGACTCGAGGTACCGCGGGCATTAGCCCTTTGCCGAAACCACCCGTGATCCACGGGCCACGCGAGGAAATATCCTCAGCTACCGTGGCGGAAAAGATGCGCAAATGGGGAGAATTGTTCAACGGACATTCGGACCCGCTAAGTTTCATCGAGCGAACCCATGCTGAGGCCTACCGGCTCGGAACTACGCAACTTTCCCGAGTAGTCGCAGGACTACTGACAGGAAGAGCGGAAACCTGGTTCAGGACATTTCAAATTAAGGATGTGGTCTGGGAAACCTTCAGGAAGGAATTTTTAGATTGGTTCCTACCTCCCCAATATTTTCAACTGCTTGAAGATACTATAAGGAATCGGTTCCAACGCCAAGGGGAAACGTGCAAGGAGTACGTGGTGGAACTGAGACTCTTGATGCAAAGGGAAAAGTTCTCCCCCGCACAAGAACTTGAGCGACTGTACAACAATCTCTTGCCAGAATACCAACTATTTGTTCGGCGACACAACTTCGAGGATCTAGCCACGCTGATCCAACGGGCTTCGGCATATGAGATCGTTCGTGACCGCGACCGGGCCTTGCATCCAAAGATGTCTGGCACCGGGTCGCGCAGAGCTCAAAGAAATTACCAAGTACCACTGCAAGCCACAGGAACCGTGCACTCAGGAAACGGAAACCCAAGCAAGAAAGCACCTGCCGAACACCCGGTTACCCTCGCAACAAACCGAACGGTTCCTGAAGTATCTGGAGGACCAATTGACGTAAGGAACGCCTGTCATCGCTGTGGAGAAGTGGGACACTTCACTCGAGAATGTCGCAATCCACAAGTGCTCTTCTGCTGGGAGTGCGGAAGAAGGGGCTTACGCACCCTCGACTGCTGCCGGCCCACGACTTCGGGAAATGGACAGGGTCCTCGCCCGCCGGGGGAACCAGCGAGGACCATGCAACCATCACCCCAGAAGTAACTTTACCTCTACGGTTTGAGGGGGGACGCATCGTAGCCGCGGTCACCATAGAAGGCCAGCGTTTCCACGCTACTATAGACACCGGGGCTTCGAGGAGTTTCATCAGTGAGAGGATCGCGCAGGACATTGGGAGCCCCACCAACCGAAGGGACGTGCGAACGCGAATTTCTCTCGCGGATGGGTCCACAGCAGACGTCACCCACGCCCTGAGTACCCGTATAGCTTTGGGAACTGAAACGGCTACGCCCACACTATTGATACTCCCAAACATCCTGGACGAAATCATACTCGGCATCGACTTTCTCTGTGGAATCCAGACCATCATCCAATGTGGTAGGGCCCGATTGGTTCTTACATATTCACCGCTAGGACCCCCAACAATCCCCAAGCCGTCATCAGAACCATCGCAGATCAGGATTACCGAAATCGCGGGCTCCACCCCAACAACCGAAGACAACCCGATCGCGATTAGAGACACACTCAAACCAGCAGCAACGACCACCAGACCGGGCCGTTCACCGGCGAGGAACGGCGCACCGAACGCGGCGTGCGCGGCAGTTTCTCCTAGTAAGACCAGAAGCCCATTGGACACGCAGGAATCACCAGCGAGAAACGGCGCACCGAACGCGGCGTGCGCGGCCGCTTCTCCTGATGCACCGCGTCTTCAGGAAAACCATGTGGCGGTTGACAGGAAAACTCCAAAGGGATACAACCACCACAGCCCCCAAGCAACAGGTAGGTGTACGACCTTCGCCGGCCGTGGATAACTCCGTTCACCTTGAGCCCTTGGCTGACGCCGCCTTAGCCCGGGAAAGGAACCCTTTTCGAAGAGAACCAAGACGTCAGGACCACCAGCCCAGCCAGCCGAACAAAGTCAATGAACTATCGGCCAACCTAGAAACCGTTACCACCGAAGAACCTCTGGAACCCTGGATCACCGAGCTTTTAGCAGCCGAGCTGGCACCGTTTGACCGCATGTCCGGTAGCTCCCACATCGCGGGACACAAGATCGTCATGAGGGATGATAAACCTCTCAAGCAGAGGTACTTCCCGAGGAACCCAGCCATGCAGAAGATCATCAACGCGCAAGTGGACGAATTATTGCGCGACGGTCGCATCGAACCTTCCAGGAGTCCGCACAGCGCACCCATCGTCCTCGTCGGGAAAAAGACAGGAGATATGGACTATCGTCAGCTCAACGCTCACTCGGTCCCGGATGCGAATCCATTACCCCGGATCGGCCATATCTTGGAACGGCTCCGGAATGCGAAGTTTATCTCAACATTGGACCTCAAAAGCGGCTACTGGCAGATCCCCATGGCTGCCGTGAATGTACCGCTTTCACCATGCCATTCGGTTTACACTCAGCCCCAGCGACATTCCAACGGGCACTCGATAGCGTGATTGGACCAGATATGGAGCCACACGCATTCGCCTTCTTAGATGATATCATAGTCATCGGGACATCGTTGAAAGAACACGTTACAAATCTTCGGGAAGTCCTCCGAAGGCTTCGAAGCGCTAATCTGAAGCTTAATCAGGAAAAATATAAGTTTTTCCAACGAAGTATAGCGTATCTCGGACACGTCATCAGTGAAGCAGCGATACATACCGATCCGGACAAGATCGCGGCCGTCCGGGAACTACAACCCCCCACCAACTGCAAGGAACTCAGACGATGCCTCGGAATAGCGTCTTGGTACCGTCGTTTTGTCGAGAACTTCGCCACTATAGTGCAGCCACTGTCGACCCTCCTCAAGAAGGGGTAGAAATGGACCTGGAGCGACGAGCAACAACAGGCCTTTGAGGAACTGAAAACGAGTAATCGCCTACGCCAGTAGGAGGTTGCTTAAAGCAGAGGAGAACTACTCTGCCACGGAGAAGGAGTGTCTCGCGATAGTTTGGGCAATCAGGAATATGAGGTGTTATCTCGAAGGGTACAGGTTTGACGTCATCACGGATCACCTTGCTCTTAAGTGGATAAACTCAATAGACAATCCGACCGGCCGCATCGCCCGCTGGGCCTTGGAACTGCAGCAATTCCAGTTCGACATTTCCTACAGACGCGGAAAACAGAACGTCGTAGCAGACGCACTGTCTCGACAACCGCTAACAACCCTGCAACAGGTAAGCGAAACTCCGGAGAACTGCAAATGGATCACCACCAAGCTCAAACAGATAGAGGAGGACCCAGGAAAATTTCCGGACTACGCCCAGGAGAACGGTCAACTATACAGGAACCTAGGCGACCCCTCTAAGCAAAGAGAGCACGGATCATGGCGACATTGCGTACCTAGCAGTCATCGACGTAGGATTTTAGAAGAATGTCATGATCACCCCACAGCCGGGCATATGGGGATTCGGAAGACGACCACCCGGATCTGCCAACAGTACTATTGGCCCGGAATGTTCCGTGACATAGCTCGATATGTCCGCAAATGCCAGATCTGTCAACGGTTCAAGGTGAGCCAACTCAAACAGGCAGGGAAGATGCTGACCCGGAAAGCCGATGGACCGTTTTCAACCCTGTGTGCTGACTTCATAGGACCACTACCCCGATCCCGCAAAGGACACATGACGCTACTGGTATTCCTAGACCACTTCACCAAATGGGTCGAGTTGATTCCCCTGCGCAAGGCTACGTCTGCTAGCCTTGAAGTAGCCTTCCGAGAAAGAATCTTGGCTAGATTCGGAGCACCGAAAACGTTCATTTGCGACAATGGGACGCAATTTACCAGTCGGACCTTCTGCAAAACTGCGGGAATCCAGGTACAGCACACGGCCTCATACTCACCTCACCAAAACCCCACAGAACGAGCAAACCGGACAATCAAAACAATGATCTCGCAGTACGTCAACGAGGACCAAAAGACATGGGATCAATTGCTGCCAGAAATTACTCTGGCCATCAATACAAGCGTCTCCGACAGAACCGGATTTAGTCCGGCATACCTCGTACAGGGTCGGGAACCCCGGATACCCGGAAGCTGATTCGACGAAGTCACTCCGGGAACAGGGGAAACACCCCGAGAACCCCAGAATAAGGCAGACCATCTGAAGGACATCTTTCGAACGGCACGGGAAAATATGGAGAGTGGAGACCTACCATTGGGGCTTTGGTATGGATTCGGACTCACCTCCTCTCGAAGGCATCCGAAGCGTTTAACGCCTAGCTAGCCCCAAAGTATGACGGCCCCTTCAAGATAGTAACGTTAATTTTCCCAAACATCGTCAGAGTGCAGCTCCAGGGAACGCGTAAACACCGCAACGCGAACATAGGCGATTTAAAACCTTTCCAAGGGAACGATAGCAGCGACAACCCAGAAGCGGACGCCGAGGATGACACGAGTACCAATCCGGTACTTCCTCACTCCCGGATCACCGACATCACGACTCAATAAGACTATGAAGACCTAACAGAGCAGGACACCCTCCCACCTTACCACAACAGGGAGATTCAGTGGGGCCACTTGAGCCTGGTCCACCAGAGCCAACGCCCCAACTCTTTCCACAAGGACGGGCGGGGGAATTTCTTAAGACAATTCCAGTCCTTGGAAGCCCGCATAGAACCCAAATGCACGTTAGGAGAGCAAGGATGGGATTTGGTTTCTTAACTCGACCATCAGACACCTCCCAACGGTATATGCGCTAACCCAGTTCTTTTCTTCCCAGACAATCCAGCGTCACCAGCGGCCATTGCTCCTCGCCTACGGCAATATGAGCAACCTCGGGCATCCAGTGGACGCCGAATATCGACTCAGTGCGGTTCAGGGAGGAACCACACTCATGGACTGAGTCAGCCAGCACGATTTTGCTCTCCCCAACCAGGACGCTGAACCTTAGCTCCTACGACGACGCCCATCAGAGGATCCCGAGGCTAGGGGAACCCCACATGGAGACAGGAGCCGATGACCCAATGGTGGTCACCACCGAACACCTGCCCCGACTTCAAGAGCTGGAGTCCGCGGCCATGACAGACTGGCCTCCCATGTGGGCCGTTAGCAGTTGGGTAGACGCCGTAGGCTTACGCGCCTTCGACCCAGAAAGGCTGGAGGGCAGCCTACGCCAGATCCAAGTCGTCGCGCCCGTTTCCCGATCTCTCTGCGACCGACCACCCTACGACAGCCCGTCCAGGGGTTCGAGCACCTCGGAAAGCTTTGTAGAACTGAATTTCCGAGTGGGTTGTGCACAACCCTCAGCCCAACGACTCGCCGAAGCCAACGAGGCCTGGGCCAATATGGCCCCCGTACCCAACAGCCCCAGCAGCTCTGACGACTCGGCCTTAATCAACGGTCCCCAGGCGCCCGCAGACAGTAGCTCTAGCAGCTCCGACCGATCCCACGGCTCTCCCGGATCGCAGGACGACTCCCAGGCGCCCGCAGACAGTAGCTCTAGGAGCACCGGCCGATCCCACGACTCTCCCGGATCGCAGGACGACTCACAGGAGCCCGAGGACCGCAGCTCGAATAGTTCTGTCAGTGACCGCAACCCCAACTCCCGCGGCTCCGACAACCACGACAACTGCCAGGTCGGGCCTCCCCAGTGGAAGAACCCCGTCGCCAACGGCGATGGCCCCGACGAAAACCTCTCGTCATTGGACCAGTCCACAGGCAAGCCAGACCCACAACCGGAACCCAAGCTTTCCGTGCCGGCACCCGCCGAAGAGATGTCCCGGGACAAGGAAGACCCGATAGCCACAGAGCAGCTACGACGGATCGTGGAAGTCCACTCGGGGAGCCAAGTTCCCCAGTCCACATTCGACTGGACAGGACCCGACGGAATAGCGACAGAGCACGCCCTGTTCGCGGAACTCGATCTCTGCCTCAACAAGGAGGAAGAGAGGGAACTCATGCAGCTTCTAGAGGACACACCACTGCTGCACACCATGCAGGACGAGAATCCATGGCAAGAGGCCCCCCCGACATGGAAGGTCAACACCCCCGGCCGCAGACTTCCGGCGGAACTGATCGCGTTCGTGGCGGGTACCAATCGACCTAAGGCACGCATCGCTAGACGCATACGCGGGGCCAAGTTCCAGATCAGCATTTCCCCTAACCAGGTCACTGTCAATCTCAAACACCCCAAAGAAAAGGGGGGTGTGAGGAGTCGTAAAACGGCTCTCACAAAAGACCTATTTGTAGCCATGTAAGACACCCTATTTTGTAGCCATGTAAGATACCCTATTTGTAGCCATGTAAATAGTGTAAATATTAACCGTATAAATCCCAGCCACGAAGGCCAAAGTATTAGTAATTAGTTTTAAACCCACCCTCGCTAAACCATCGAACCAATGAGCGCAACAAATGCCGCGATCAAACGTCTTCAAACGCCCGAGAGCGGCTCGAACCAAGCCACCTGGAAGCTTGGAAGCTCGACAGCGCCGAATGCTGCCGACGCCGCCGTCGACTACAGCATCAAACGGCCGAGAGCGTCATAAAACACCCGAGAGCGGCACGAACCAAGCCACATGGAAGCTTGACAGCGCCGAATGCTGCCGACGCCAACGTCGACTGCAGCCATACGCCGGAATAATGCAAGACTAGGTCACAAGCCGCAGGTCATTATTTTCGGGACTGCAAGAGTGAACGGATCGATCACGTAAAAAAAAGGAGAAGTTCGTGAAAATCTCCACAAGCCCAATGTGCGGCTGATAAATTTCTTGGAAGGACAGACAACCAGCACCCCAGACGAGCTCCATGGAAGGACGACGGACATATTCGCCAGTATCCCCGCGCAGACGGAGGAGCACGTAAGCCATAACCCGGAAACGGGACCCGGGGGAAAACGTGTGTGATATAGCGAGGGCCCGGCATAGGGAACCCCCTTCCCCTTAGGTTTTTTTTTTCAAAAAGTATTTTTCGTTTTGTAGCAGAAGTAAGAGCCCTATTTAAAGTCGGCCATGGAAGAAAATAGACAAACTTACTACATAATCTGTAATCAAAGGCAAAATCTTAAGATTCGAATTTCTGAACAAGTACGGAATTTTGATCTGTAAGCAATCAAATACGTTACTCTTCAGATATGTAGGTATGTATTTATGTATATTTGGACATATTTTGATTTGTATTGTTGGTGTTTGTGTTTCTATTTGAAAGTACATAGATTATGTGTTTAAATACAAATAAAACAAGAAAGGAAGCTAGCTTCGGCCAGCCGAAGCTTATATACCCTTGCAGATCATTCTTATTAATTTACAAATCGCAGAAACGTTAAATTTCGTATTATTTTTTCTATCCTTCCCATGGCAGCTTTCTAATATTTTTGTTAAATTTAATTCAAAATTCGGAAATATTAAAAAAAATGTGATGTCCTAATGTAGAAGAAAATACAATAAAAACCAAAGAAACTATAATTTATTTTTTCCATTAATTTTTCGATAGTTCCTATGACACCGAAGATATAATTTTTAAACACTTTTTTCCGAACATTCCTATGGGGGCTATATGATCTAGTTTTCCGATCCGGCTGATTCCGACCTGTATACTACCTGCAATAGATAGAAGACTTTCCGGAATGTTTTAGCCCTATAGCTTTAAAACTGAGAGACTAGTTTGCGTAGAAACAGACAGACAGACAGACGGACGGACAGACGGACAGACAGGCAGACGGACATGGCTAGATCGACTCGTCTAGTCATGCTGAACAAGAATATATATACTTTATGGGGTCGGAAACGTCTCCATCACTGCGAAGACCACGTGGTTCGTAGTCGATAAACGTAACGAGACAGTCGGTCGCAGTTTTCCACTGGTGCAGTTAATTATAAGGAACTTATAGGAGCGAGAACGGATTGCGAAGTTTTGTGAAACGGAATAATCGGGCGAGAAAAGCCACTGTCGAATAAAAACACGGAAGTGATTGTTAATCTTGAGCCGAATGTGTAATTTATTTAAACTAAACCAGTTAGTTAGTTAAACGGGATAATTTGGTGAACAGTGCCCATCCCGCCCTAAAGAGTCATCCCATATAACGGGACAGTAACTCCGACCGATACCGTGATCCCCGTATCGGTCATTAAAAGTTTCGATAGTAGTTATTAACAAAACTCAGGGTTCGCCCGAGTTTTTATAGTAATTATTAACAAGACTCAGGGTTCGCCCGAGTTTTTACAGTAGTTATTAACAAGACTCAGGGTTCGTCCGAGTTTTTACAGTAGTTATTAACAAGACTCAGGATTCGTCCGAGTTTTATCGTAGTTATTTACCAGGCTCAGGGCTCGCCCGAGTTTACCGTACTTATTTACCAGGCTCAGGACTCGCCCGAGTTTATTGTAGTTATTAAACAGGCTCAGAATTCGTCCGAGTTTTACCGTAGTTGTTTAGCAAGACTCCGGGTCCAGCCGAGTTTTCACGTAGTCGTCTAGGAAAACCCAGGGGTCCGCCCGAGTTTTTACGTTAGTTATTGACCGGAACTCAGCCGTAGTCAATAGCTAAATCTAGGTTTCGTCCATAGTTCGCCCGAGTATTATCAGAAGTCACGATAAAACTCCGACGGCGACCTAAACTCGAGAACAGGTCTGAGATCCGATCGAGTGCCACCTTTGTTCCTAATTCTACCCTAAACCAAGCCTAAAACTCACCCAACTAACCCACATCGTCTGATGTAAATTTAAAAATTATTTGTGGGAATCCCGTGCCAACCGTTGAACTCATCCTGGGAAAACATCCTTACAAATGGCGCCCGAGCAGGGACCGATGTGGGTCTGATCAAAATCAATCAGGACCAAAACCATCAGGTGGAGTAAACCCCCGTAACGTGTGAGGCCGGTTAAGAGAATTAGGAGCAAGACAAAGGATAGAAAACGACGAAAACCCCAAAAGAAACACACCAGAAGTAAAACACAATGTCGGAGAGCGAGCAAGAAAAGAAGACCACTCTAGGGTCGGCGGACAGTCCGATAGGAACCCGCTGGATTTACACGCTAAGAAAGGACGAATTACTTACCTTCGCACAGGAATCCGGATTCGATGGCACCGGAAAGGTGGATGAAATGAGGAAGCGTTTCGCAGAAATCGTCAAAACAAGTGAGTTCCCCACCGCTCAAAAGGCTCGATTAGCCAGAATAGAAGCCGGATTCGCGGCGGGGGGATCAAATACTGACGCGTCACAAGTAGAGGAAACCCACCCAGACACCCGACCCATCCAACTCCAAGTTCCGGGATTTTTCACTCCCAGGGGCGGCAGCCCAGTCGACTACGAACGAGTGAATACTACGAAGGGAATCGACAGCCGTAATAATACTGAGCAGTATAGTATACACGAGAACGAAGAGGCTCGTGGGATTAACTACGGTCGGGCGACACCGCACGGGGTCGTCGCAGAGCAAGTCAGAAAATGGGGGCTCAAATTTAACGGACATACCGATCCGTTAGCATTCCTAGAAGAACTAGAGGAGAGAGCTACATCGTATGCCCTCCCCTTAGCACAGCTGCCGAGTGTAGTGACAGAAACGCTTACGGACAGAGCATACCGGTGGCTTAGGACCAGCTTATTACAAAAAGCCACAGGGACAGTATTTCGGCGGGAGTTTTTAGATTTTTGTATTATTTATTATTTTTGCCGATTAGAAGACGACATCAGAGCTCGTTACCAACGCGAGGGAGAGGGTTTCAAAGATTATGTCATCGAAATTCGAACGCTGATGCGTCACGCCGGGTATGATCCAATGAAGGAATTAGACAGGATTTACAAGAATTCACTCCCCGCGTCGAGTTCGAAAGCATACAACATCGCGACCGCGTGCGGTCTCAAGACCTCTCGCTCCGAAACCCCGGCCGGACTCCCGGGAACAGCCGAACGCCTCTGGAGTCACCGACGCTGCCGAATCCCATTCAGGCGCGCAATCCTTTCGGAAGCAACCCTTAAAGTTCTCCAATAGGATGATGAATCAAGAGCCTCTACAGACTCCACCTGAGAGGCGGAGATGTTTCAACTGCGGCACCGAAGGCCACTTCGCTAGAGAGTGACAGCGTCCCCGGTGGTTGGTGTGTTGGGATTGTAGAAGGGAAGGGACTATCGATTGTTGTAGACGTCCCGGATCGGGAAACGACCAACGTCCTCGACCAACCCGGGAACAGTTGGGGACGAGAGCACCCGAGGACCGGGAATAGGCGCACCCCTGCGCGTAGAAGACGGAAAGATCGTAGCACAAGTATTAGTCGCCGACATTTCCGTAGCATCCACCATTGACAGCGGGGCCACGAGAAGCTTCATCAACGAGAAGCTCCTCAGACAGCTGAAGGCATCAGTGACGGTGAGAGAGGTGTGCACTGGCATACGTTTGCCGGATGGAACCAGCGTCAGTATAACAGGGATGGTGGTCACCAATATTAACCTCAGCCAGATAGTAGAACTTGCGCTGCTGGTAAGAACTCGAAGTTAGACAAAGTAATTCTAGGGCTCGACTTCCTTTGTGCGATGGGCGCCACGATACGATGTGGCCGGACACGACTCCATCTACGGGAGGCAGAGCCTAGAACCCTACAAAACCCCGAGAACCAGGGCCCAGAGGACCAGCCGTCCATACTTAATTTACGGGGACTCGACGCGGGGGAGATACCAGAAGGATCTACTACAGGCGAGGCGGACGTAACCGGGAAGGAACACAGGAAGACCAGGAGAATCAAGGAAAGGAAGAGGATTGGCCGACAGCTGACCAGGAACACATCGCCAGATTCCTTAAACAAGAGCTGGAATGATTCGAGCGGATTGCGGGAATATCACACATCACGCAACACACGATTACAATGCGAGACGATCGACCAGTGAAACAACGGTATTACCCGAAGAACCCCGCGATGCAACGAGTCATCGACGAGCAGGTAACGAACTGTTAACCGCAGGACAGATAGAGCCATCCAAAAGTCCATAGTGCTCCCATCGTCTTAGTGCGCAATTAACGACGAGTGGCGAATGTGTGTCGACTTCCGACAACTGAATGCAAGGTCAATACCAGACGCGTACCCAACCCCTCGCATCAATTATATCTTAGAACGCCTCAGCCAGGCCCGAGTCTTGTCGACGTTAGACCTAAAAAGTGGATACTGGCAGATACCCATGGCCGAGGACAGCAAGCAGTACACCGCATTCAACGTCCCTGGACGAGGCCTCTTCCAATGGCGGGTCTTGCCATTTGGGTTACACTCCGCCGCCACTACGTTCCAACGTGCCTTAGACAGCGTCATCGGACCCGAACTAGACCATTCGCGTTTGCATATTTCGACGAGAGAGACATAGCCGAACACACCCGAAATCTTCGAGAAGTATTTCAGAGACTCAGGGCGGCCAACCTACGGATTAACAAGGAGAAATGCTCTTTCTTTAAAATAAAACTCAAGTACCTCGGCCACATGGTAAGCGAACACGGCATTCAGACGGACCCCGATAAAGTGGCGGCTTAAGGGAGTTACGACCACCCGCCTCTTGGAAAGAACTGAGGATATGTCAGGGTATGGCATCGTGATACCGTAGGTATGTACCGAACTTTGCGACAATTGTTCAGCCGATGACCAAGCTCCTAAGGAAGAGCGTCAAGTGGCGCTGAGATACTGAAGAGCAGGCTGCCTTCGACATGCTGAAGGAACGCCTTACGAGCGCCCCGGTCCAGACGGATGCTAGTGACGTCGGGTTGGGAGCAATACTGACTCAGGAGACGGGAGGAACGGAAAGAGTAGTCGCCTATATCAGCCTACGACTAGAAAAGACCGAAGAAAACTACACCACTACGGAGAAGGAGTGTTTGGCGATAGTATGGGCCATTCGAAAGTGGCGCTGCTACCTCGAAGGATACGAGTTTACCATTATTACCGACCATCTCGAGTTAAAGTGGCTGTTCGCGCCAATCTGCGCTTTTCCAGTTCCCCTTCAACCGGCCCTGGAGCCTTAACAGTCGTGAGAACAGTTCTTCCAGATCGCTGGTATCTCGCTCTCTCGCACTGTTAAGTGTCTCCACTCCGCTCTCCAAGCGGCTCTTGGAACTTCCACCCTGTAGTTTTCAGTTAGTTCTAATTTACCAGTGTAATCGAAAAGTCGAAAGTGAAGCCAATAAACCGTGAAGTATTTTTTTATAACGTGAAAAGAAATTCGGCCCGCGTTTTTAATTCAACAACAAATCCCTGCTGGAAGACCCGCCCCACTTCATTTCATGATCCATCGACCGGATAATTCCAGAATAGGAAAAGAAGTTCAATGTACCAGCGTTCAACCGGCAGATTTTCCAAGTTCCTCGTCAACTCATTTCAAGATAAGTACGAATATTCCATTATTCCATTGCCGACCAGTCAGATATTTCCCAAGAACCCAATTTTCTTATATCTGTATGATCGGCCATTTCCATTTGTGCATACGATCGCCATATTCCGGCTTATTTTTCGTATTGCCATTTCCATATTCACACGACCGCCATTTTCCGGCTTTGCTCTTCATATTTCCTCATTTCCATACATATTCGTGTTCATACGCACATATATCAGAATTACACATATTATACACTCTTTAATGTACGTACATATGCCCGACCAGCTCAACATATGTACGTAAGGAAAAACATTCACACACTTACATTCGCGTTGCACCCTGCGAACACTTACACAACGATATACTCCAATACAGTCCACATTATATCCAACGCCCAAAATATTGCAAATTACAAATTTAAAATACAATTATACGTATATATTTCCGAACTACCCCAAACACACATATTCATACCAACAAACATAAAAACACATAATCCCGATGCATGCTTATTAATGTACGTATATATGCCCGACCCCCGTAACGTAAGGCAACGTAAGCACGATAACACACATACGTTCCTTGCGGTACACCCTACAAACATTTAGAAATCGACATTTAAAATACAGCCCACATCATTTATAATTTCCAAATATAAAATATACAATTTATACCCATATTTCCGAGTTCCCACAAAAAATTTATACACAAATTAAAAACAAATTAAAAATGCGAATTAATACGTACATATGCTCGTCCTCTGCAACATATGTTCACACAGCACACCCTACAAAAAAAACATCCATTTATTATATATTATACATTTGCAAAATAATCTGATTCCAGCGAACACAATTTATTATATTATACATATTATTCAGATAACCTAATTCCACCGAACCCATTATGACCTTTCCAATATTTGCCTAAGACTTATTTTAGCAGCGCTGTTTTCCACACGCCGTCGGCGCACATCCAGTAAAAAAAAGAATAAATCATCCAAGTCCGACATTCCGACGTGGGATGAGATGAACACGTTTCTTGGTGACCGATACCGAACGCTAGAAGCGATTGAGGATTTGAAACCAAGCCACAGCAATCACTCGACCACTAAGATTCAACCCGTCTCCAGGAAGCCCAACTCCTTCGAAGCTAAGGTGGTCACAAAACCAAAGAAGTGCGATCTGTGCTCAAAGGAGAGTCATACAGTACGCTTATGCCAGCGTTTTCTCCAGATGTCTCTGGATGCGCGAACGAACTACATAAAAAAAAAACAGCTTTGCCTAAATTGTTTCGCGAGAGGCCACCAGCTACGGGAATGTTCTAGCACTCACAGCTGTTTCACATGTCGAGCGCGGCATCATACGTTGCTACATCAAAGCAACCCCAATTCCCATGGGCCAACTGCTGGAAATAGTTATTCTGCAAGCCCACAAAATCCAGCTTTACAGAGGGCCGCCAACGGTTCAGAAAATCTGCCCGGGGTGCAGAATTATTTCGCAACCGGTGCTAGAGCAGTGTTGCTAGGCACGGCCATTATCGACATGTCACTTGGGCACGAACTACAGGGCTCGCGCTTTAATAGACTCGGGTTCTGAGGCTACGTTCATTACGGAACTCCTGTTCAATCTAATTAAGCTGCCATTCCGCTCCATCCCAAGTTTCGGGCTTAAATCAGACCGTTTCCGGTCATGCGACCAGGCTCTGCCATTTTTCCATTCGATCCCCTAATAAGCCAGGCCTTCAGCTAGAAACCGCAGATACGTTTTGCCTGAATTGGCCGGAAAGCTACCATTAAACCCAATCCCACGAGAGGAGCTGATTGAATTTACCTGCTATTCCCCTGGCGGATCCCACATTTTTAGAAAGCTCCCAGATAGATGTTCTGATCGGAGCCGACATTTTACCATCCGCTTTGCTCAGCGGCACGCGCACAAACATTTGTGGCTCTCTCCTAGGTCAGGAAACTATTTTTGGCTGGGTGCTTACCGGCCCAGTTTCTAGTACAGCTATCTAGAATCGGGTATCAGCTTTCACGACCCAGATAACCGAATCGAGGGTCTTAGAAAAACTTCTCACTATGTTTTGGGACGTGGAGAACATCCCTACTAAAAGGGTAAAGGAGTCCGATTCCTATTGCGAGAACAATTTTTTCCAAACTACCAATAGAGATGCAAGCGGGAGATACGTGGTAACTTTACCGTTTTGCGAACCCTAAAATTTCAGATCCCAATTGGGGCACTCGCGAACCAGTGCCCTAGCTCAGTTTCTTAGAAACGAAAACCGTTTGAAAAGAGACTTTCCAGTAAAAGAGCAGTATGACTCAGTCATTCAAGAGAATTTGGATCTGGGTCACATGAGGAAAGTTCCCCCGTCGTACGATTCTCCAAACTATTATCTTCCACATCACGCGGTGATCAAACACGAGAGTACCACCACCAAGCTTCGCGTGGTATTCAATGCCTCTAGCCCTTCAGCAAATGGGACAAGCTTGAACGATATTCCTTATGCTGGTCCAGTCCTACAATCTGATTTAACCATTCAGATCTTGAAGTGGCGTTATTTCCAATACGTATTCAGCGCAGATATTACAAAAATGTACCGTCAAATCTGGGTCGATCCCAAGCATACGCCATTCTTAAGAATCTTATTCCGGAATAAAGAAGTAGAAGTAAGCGATTTCGAATTAAAAACCGTTACCTTTGGTGTCAACTGTGCACCATTTCTGGCACTCTGCGTACTCCAACAATTGGCAGACGACGTAGAAAAGGACTTCCCTAAGGCAAGCAATATTATTCGTCACTTTATGTACGTAGACGACGTTCTGGCAGGGACCACTTTCATACAAGAGGTTCGACCTGCAATCAGCGAGCTTCGCCACGCTTTCAGCCGCGCCAGTTTCCCATTGAGAAAGTGGACAGTTAACCAGAAACGCATACTCGACGATATCCCAAACGAGCATCTACTCTACGAAGACTTTCGAGATCTTCATTCCGAAAGCTTTGCCAAAACACTTGGTGTTCGATGGAATGCGACCTCGGACGAGTACTCTTTTGTTCCACCGCCAGTTTCGATTCAATCCACTTATACGAAGAGAGAGGTTCTTTCCCAAATCGCGAAGCTTTTTGACCCAGCCGGATGGCTGTCCCCGTTTATTGTCCGCTCAAAAATCTTTATGCAAGAAATTTGGCTGCAGGAATTGGGCTGGGATGAAAATATCCCCACAGAAATGAATCAAAGATGGCAAGATTTTTTGCGCAGCTATTCCGTGCTTGAGCAGATCCGTATCCCAAGGTGGGTTGGTTTCCAGCCAGAGGCGAAGGTAGAGCATTAACGTTTTTGTGATGCGTCGCAGAAGGCATATGGGGCCGCTATATACTTGCGGGAGAAAGTAGGCCACAACATTATGACACGTCTGCTTACCGCCAAAACCCGAGTCGCCCCTGTTAAAACGGTGTCCCTTCCACGGCTCGAGCTGTGAGGGGCATTGCTGTTGTCCGAGATGATTGTTGCTATCCTTCCGAATATGCCAATTTCCAATTCCGACATTTTCTGCTGACTGATTCCACCATCGTCCTTGCATGGTTGAATAAGCCGGCATGCCACTGGACCACTTTTGTAGCCAACCGGGTGGCCAAGATTACTCAGGTGACGAGCGCTGAGCATTGGGCGCATGTGCGATCTGAGCACAATTCAGCGGACCTGGCCAGTCGAGGCATTTCGCTGCATGAGCTGGTGCAGAGCCAACTCTGGTGGGAAGAACCGGACTGGTTACAACAGCCAAAGGACAAGTGGCCAACACGGGGTCTTGGACCTCCAGTCACGGACTTAGAGCAGCGTGCTGTGAATGTCAGTTTTGCACAGGCCCCATCCGAAGATTTGCTGGAACGATTCTCCTTGCGTACGTATTACGGTTCATTCAACGCTGCCGCAAGATGCCGCGGGACTCTGCTGATCGACCCACCAAGGAAGAGGTCCGGAAAGCTGAAAGGCCTGCTAAGGGCATGTGGTCGCATTAAAGCCTCAACGGCCCTTCAGTATGACGAGAGGCATCCTATTATACTGCCATACATGTCGGTTAGCTCGTCTTCTCGTCCGTTGTTCTCACCAGATTTCCCTGCATGGCGGCAATCAACTAGTGGTACGCCTCATCCGATCGAAGTATTGCATTCCTAAACTCAAGAATCTGGTGAAAGCTGTGCTGAATTCCTGCAATGTGTGCACTATTTACAAGAAGAGAGTACAGACGCTGTTAATGGGCGATCTCCCGACCGATCAAGTATCCTTTTCCTGGCCATTTACATACACGGGCATTCCTAAACTCAAGAATCTGGTGAAAGCTGTGCTGAACTCCTGCAATGTGTGCACTATTTACAAGAAGAGAGTACAGACGCTGTTTATGGGCGATCTCCCGACCGATCGAGTATCCTTTTCCTGGCCATTTACATACAAGGGCATAGATTATGCAGGCCCGTTCGAGATAAAGAACTATTCGGGCAGAGCATGCCTTATTACCAAAGGATATGTTTGCGTGTTTGTGTGTTTTTCCACGGAGGCTATCCATTTAGAGCCTACTTCCGATCTGACAACGGAGAAGTTCCTCGCAGCATTGGCTCGATTAGCAGCGAGAAGAGGTTGTCCTCACCGGGTCCATTCGGATAATGGCAAAACCTTTATGGGGGCGGCGACTCTGCTTTCTCGGGATTTCATGCAGACGATCAAAGAGTCTGTAAATGCAACCTATAGCCACCAGGGACTCTTGTGGCTGTTCATATGGGAGGATTGTGGGAGGCTGGAGTAAAAAGCTTCAATGCACTCTTCTACAAGTCAACGTCAAGTCGGAAGTACAGTTTCAGTTCCCCTTCAACCGGCCCTGGAGCCTTAACAGTCGTGAGAGCAGTTCTTCCAGATCGCTCGCATCTCGCTCTCTCGCACTGTTACGTGTCTCCACTCCGCTCTCCAAGCGGCTCTTGGAACTTCCACCCTGTAGTTTTAAGTTAGTTATAATTTACCAGTGTAATCGAAAAGTCGAAAGTGAAGCCAATAAACCGTGAAGTATTTCCATTTCAGTCGCTGAATTCAATCGAACGTCCGTCAGGTAAAGTGGCTCGATGGGCTCTCGAGTTACAACAATTTAAATACTCAGTGACGTATAGGAAAGGATGCCAGAACGTAGTGGCGGACGCGCTGTCCCGCCAACCACTAACGGTACTCCAGTTACTACAGAATCGAGAACAGATTCAGATGAAAACGGGGAGATCTATCGTCGTCTTCGGTCGCGACCAGATGACGCCGACTTCGTACCTGGAAGCTATGTGTAGCACACCACCACCGGAGACGAGTACTGGAAGAGTACCACGACGCCCCGACGGCAGGACACCTGGGCATAAGTACTACTAGCCAGGGATGTACCGCGACGTAAAAAGGTACGTTCAAAATTGCCTAACCTGTCAAAAATTCAAGGTCAACCAACAGAAGCCGGCGGGACAAATGTTGACTCGGCAGATAGAAGAACCCTGTTCGACATGGTGTGCCGATTTCGTTGGACCGAACAGTCCAGTTGGGACACCCTCTTACTCGAGATGACACTGGCGGTCAACTCCAGCATCTCAGATACCACGAACTTTAGCCCAATATTTTTGATGCAAGAGCGCGAACCAAGGATGCCCAAAGCATTGTACGAAGAAAATATACGAGGAAACGGAAATGCCCCAGAGGACTTCGCAAACATGGCGACCAAGATGAGAGAAATATTCCAGATCGTTAAAGTCAACTCGGAGCGGGCGAGCGCCGAACAGATGCGCCACCACAACCTTAGAAGACGCGAATGGCGTCCCACATTAGGGTCGCTCGTATTAGTGAAACAACATCAAATATCCAGGGGAGTCGACGGCTTAGCAGCGAAGTTGGCGCCGAAGTATGACGGCCCGTTTCGAATCTTAAAGTTTACATCGCCCAACATCGTACGGATCCAGAGGCCCGGAGAACATAAGAAGAAAGTGGTCAATATCGCAGAACTAAGAGACTTCCGGAAAGACGAACCAGACGGAGACACAGGAGTAGCATACCTGATACTCTGATTCCACCCGAGAATGGATCGCACCCGACGGATCAGACGACGACAGGTCTGAATCTGAGGAAGGTGCTGTCGACCTCACCATGGCGGACACCGAGGACAGTGGCTCAGAGTCGCCAGACGAGACAACCCACGGCGCCTCGCGCGGAGCCGCTTCCCCACGGTACGCACCCTCACGGTGCGCCTCCACGGTACTTGTCGCCAGCGTACGTCTTTCCTAATCACGCGTTTTCGTGCTATAGCCCAGACTGGTACGAGTCCCAACCCAACCCCAGCGACCAACAGAGCAGATTTAGGCCACGTTCCCCCATCCCCGACGTATACGGGCTATCGACCCTCTTCCCACGCCCGATGCCGATCCCCTCACCCGTCGTCCTTTGTCCACCAAGGAGGACGGACGTACGATCCATGGCGCGACGGCCAGCCACCTGCAGGAGGCCGTCCGCACGATCTAGACAAGGACGAGGAGTCTATCGACAGGCGACAGAGGTGACGATGGACCGATACCAAGAGGTAGAATCCGAGGAGGAGGAGGAAGAAGACCGAGAGTGGACGGCTACCTTTGCGAGGGAACGAGAGGACTACCACTGCGCGACAATCCCCGGAGGATACCACGTCACCCAGGTCTGGCAGGTGACGATGGACATAATTCCGCCACCGGGACAAGAACCGACGTTCCGATTCGACGCCCATTGCCGCCGTACTTTCTCACCGCCCGCACCAGCGAGGCGCATGGAGCGAGGAGGATAGGGAAAGAAACGTCGAAGAGGTCCAGGAAAACACACCTCCACCACAGGAAGTGAATGACGACACCGACCGAAGCCCGAAAAAACCCAGCGACGAAAACATGCACAGAATATTATTTAAAATAAGAAGCGAAGAGAAGGAACCGAACGAGAAAGAGTATTATTGAATGGTAGGAAGAGAGCGAGAGCATCAAACATGAAAATCACCTCAGCGGCTGACGGCAGAAGGAGAGTGCGAAAGAGCGACGAAAAGACGAATTCGTCAAACGATCGAAGAGAAACGTAGCTCACCTCGAAGGCGGCCGACAGAGGTGAGATCAGGAAACGAGGTAGTCGGTTGTAGTTTTCCACTGGTGCAGATATTTATAAGGAACAAGACTCAGGGTTTGCCCAAGTTATTACAGTAGTTATTAACAAGACTCAGGATTCGTCCAAGTTTTATCGTAGTTATTTACCAGGCTCAGGGCTCGCCCGAGTTTACCGTACTTATTTACCAGGCTCAGGACTCGCCCGAGTTTATTGTAGTTATTAAACAGGCTCAGAATTCGTCCGAGTTTTACCGTAGTTGTTTAGCAAGACTCCGGGTCCAGCCGAGTTTTCACGTAGTCGTCTAGGAAAACCCAGGGGTCCGCCCGAGTTATTACGTTAGTTATTGACCGGAACTCAGCCGTAGTCAATAGCTACATCTAGGTTTCGTCCATAGTTCGCCCGAGTGTTATCAGAAGTCACGATAAAACTCCGAGGGCGACCTAAACTCGAGAACAGGTCTGAGATCCGATCGAGTGCCACCTTTGTTCCTAATTCTACCCTAAACCAAGCCTAAAACTCACCCAACTAACCCACATCGTCTACTGTAAATTTAAAAATTATTTGTGGGAACCCCGTGCCAACCGTTGAACTCATCCTGGCTGGGAAAAGATCCTTACACGCCACAGTATTTATACCCGTTACTCGTAGAGAAAAAGTGTATATGGTATTCGTGCGAAAGTATGTAACAGGTAGAAGGAAGCGTTTCCGACCCTAAAAAGTATATATATTCTTGATCAGGGTCACTAGCCGAGTCGATCTAGCCATGTCCGTCTGTCCTATCGGATTAACGCTGAGATCTCGGAAACTACAAAAGCTAGAGGATTGGCATTTTGCATGTATATTCTTGGAGTTCCTACGAAAAACTTCAAACAATAAAGTCTTCTTCCGAGTCTGAATATTTGTATGTTTTTTGGGGGGGCTGGGTGTTAGCCAAAAACCATATTTTTGTCGAAAAAATCCAAAAATTTTCCTTCTCGATTTTTTTTAAAAAATAAATTAAATGTCTTAGAATCAAGTGAACACTATTTTGATCGTTTCTCGAAATTGGAAATCGTGAAAACAAGCGACTTCCCTTAAAAAAAAGATTTTTGGTACCACTGCTGACTTGTGATGACTTTGAGTCATTTTACTAAACTATGTGAAAAGCTGGCAGTTAAGTGGCGGAGCTTGATAGCTGCTGCTTTGATGATGGGGAATATGCTGGCGTATCGCTGTGGGGCTATTGCTGGCGGTTGCGGTGATGATGTTGATGATTATGATGTCGATGTTGATGCTGAAGATGATGATGTCGTTGATGATGATGATGTCGATGAGTTTCCAAGAAACTAAGAAAAAATGCGGAGCTTTTGTCTTCTCTGATCAACGTTTTTATTCTAAGTGACCGGAAACTCTTGTAAAGGTCGAGTCCCCAGTTTTGGTCCTTACTTATTTGGGAATGGTGAGATAGGAACAATGATTATAGGCTATTTACATTGAAGTGTTTACAATGATTTTTTTCAAGGGTTAGCGTGCGCTAACATGCCGCCCCCCTGCCGGATGGCGGTTTTAAGCTTGGTTAGGCTTTTGATGGCTTCCTGCAGCTGGCGAAGCGTCTAAGATGGTGAGATACTGCGTCTCGGAGGGCGGTGTTCGGAAGTGTTCCTTGTTTTGGAACGACTCGCTCGAACGGGTCGGTTGATGCTTGGTGAAGAGCTGTCCTTTCGTGGGCTGCGCGGTCGACGTCCTTCCTTTTTTGATGCTTCTGGAGCTTCCGTGGTGGTGTAGCCGTGGTGCAGCAAAGTGTGGTGCAGGTTTCCACACTTGTGACATACTTCTTTGGAATCGCATTGATGTACGCGATGGGTGGTGGCCAGGCAATTTGAGCAGTAGCCCATTCTTCGTGCGGCGCGACGGCGTTCCAGGATGCTCAACTTGATGAATTTAGCGCATACGCGCAAAGGATGACCCTTGTGGCACATGCGGCACTTGTACATCTACGGAATTAATTACGGAATTAGTATGGGTGTGTAAATGAGACAACTTTAACAGAGAGATAGAGAATGGGTTGGGGTTTCGGTTATTGTTCAACCGAGGACGGGTTGCCTTTGATTGGGAGAGGCACGAGTTTTACAATGGGTCGCGTGAGCGGTCCAGTTTGGGTTTGGAGGTCCACTGTGCGCGTATTTTGGTCTTTGCTTGGATGTAAGTGTATGACTCTTCCAAGACGCCAATGCGTGGGTGGGCAGGCGTCGTCCTTGATAATGACGATGTCATTAACTGAAAGGTTGGCTTTTGGTTGCTTCCATTTATACCTTCGGTGGAGTTCATGAAGGTACTCATGTCGCCATCGGGTGCTGAATTCTTGATGAAGAAGTTTTAGCTTCTGCCAACGGTTTAGTATGGAGAGAGATTCGTTGGGATTTTCAGGAAGCGCCGTTAAAGGTGCTCCTCGAAGGAAATGACCCGGAGTTAGTGGCAGTAAGTCTTCAACATTGGATCTGGGTATGCATAGCGGACGAGAATTAAAAACGGCCTCTATTTTCGCAAGTAATGTGGCAAACTCCTCGAATGTGAATATTCTGGTACCTGCGGTTCGAGTGAAATGCTTTTTGAAGCTCTTAACGGCAGCTTCCTAGAGTTCACCCATATGGGGAGCGTGGGGGGGTATGAATTGCCACTCTAGTTCACGACTGCTGTAAAGGCTGGAAACATGATCAATTGCAGATTTCATGAACTCTGCGAAGTTCTTTGTCAGTTCTCTACTGGCGCCAAGGAAATTTCGGGCATTGTCTGACACAACCTTTTTTGGGATGCCTCTCCGGCTGACAAAACGTTCGAATGCTTGCAAGAATGCCTTTGAACTAAGTTCTGAGACGGCTTCCAAGTGGACAGCTTTGGTGGAGAAACATACGAACACGGAAACGTAGCCTTTGAGAACTACCTTGGTTCGTATATTGGAGGCTTTTAAATTGAATGGACCTGCGAAGTCAACTCCGGTTATAGTGAACGCGGGAGAAAATTGTGTTCTTTCGGGGGGAAGTGCGGCCATAATTTGATTTTTTGTGACTTGTTTAAAACGCGTACATGTTATACATTTGCGAATAGATGCCTTAACGAGAACGGCTAGTTTGGGGACAAAGAATTCTTGCCGAATCGCTTTTAGCATCAGCTGGTTTTGAGCATGAAGAAGAGTCCTGTGGATGAAGTCGACAAACAGGGTGGTAAGCTTCGATTTGGGTGGTAATAGTATGGGAAATCGTTCCTTGTAGGGTATGTTTGCGTTGGCTAATCTACTATTGATTCTAATTTGCCCAACGGAATCAATGATTGGGCATAAAGTACTTAAGTTGCTTTTGTTGGAGATAGGATGTTGGTTGAGTAACTGATCATATTCTTTGGGATAGAAAAGGCGTTGTGCTGCTTAGTTTTGGCGTCTTTTATTTGGAGAGCACTGTCCTTGGTAGTTGCGGGATTTGCTTGATACCAACGCATAATTCGTGCTGTTGCTCGTAGTGCTCGCGAGTAAGTCGTGAATTGTTCACATATATCAAAGTTTTCAGATTCCGTGAAAAACTGCTGAACCTTCTTCTGTTCTGGAGGAGTGATGGCAGGAGCTTGGCTGCAAGGCCAATTTTCCTCTGGGATTGATAGCCATTTTGGCCCGTGTCACCATAATAGCGAGCCTTTTAGTTCGGTGGGGGTGCAGCCGCGGGTGCCTAGATCGGCCGGGTTATCGTGGGATTTTACGTGGCTTCATTTGGCATTGGGAGTTTTTTCTTGTATGGCGGCCGTACGATATGCGACAAACGTTTTCCAGCCATGCTAGGACTATGGTGGAATCCGACCACAAGAAGGTTTTTAGCTCGGGAAGTTGCGTTGTCTTGAATGTATGTTGCACTAGCCGTGCCAAGAGATGTGCGCCGCATAATTCTAAGCGCGGCAAGCTTACTGCTTTGAGTGGCGCAACCTTGGTTTTAGCAACTAATAAATGGGATTGGGTGGGTCATCCAGCGTAACTAGATCGAATGTATATTGCGGCACAATATGCTTTTTCTGATGCGTCCGAAAATCCATGCAATTGGATGTCTTGCGTTGGCTCGTATCCTACCCATCTGGGTAGCTGATGGTCTTTATATTTGGTAAAACTTCGAGAAATTTGTTCCAAGTGGTCAATGTAGTTGGCTTGACACACTCGGGATTGGAGCAGCAGTTTCGCGTGGATTACGATAGGCGTAAGCCATCCTGCCGGGTCAAACAAAGTGGATGCGTGGGATAGCATGGCTCTTTTGGTAATGGTTTTGCATGGAGTGGGTGCTTTTATATTGTATTGGAACACGTCTTTCTGTGCGTCCCATTTTATACCTAGCGTCTTGGTCGTACTTGCTTCGGACACCTCCAAAAATTCGGTATCTAACCGGTCTGCAACAGCTATATTCTCCAACAGCTTGATGTGATTTGCAGTGTTCTTTTTGAGGAGAAATCCTGCGGATTTTAGCGACGCAATAAGTTGGCTTTGGGCATTTGTTGCGTCCTCGAGAGTGTGAGCACCGGCAAGTATGTCGTCGACATAAGTTTCCTGGAGCAGGATTTGGCTTGCCCTAGGGTATTTTTCTTTGCAGTCCGTAGCTAGCTGTTGTAGCGTGCGAATTGCTAGGAATGGAGCGCAGTTTACCCCGAATATGACCGTATTCAGCTGGAAATCTTTCATGATTGCTGATTGTTTGGGACGGAATATTAGACGCTGGAATGGGCGATCGTCCGGATGGACCAAAATTTGCCTGTTCATTTTTTCAATGTCGCCGTTAAACACGAATTTGTACAGTCTCCAATTGAGTAAGATGCCTAAAAGGTCCCCTTGGAGAACGGGGCCTTTATGGAGAGCATCGTTTAATGCAAATTGAGAATGGGTTTTACGCGATGCGTTAAATACCACGCGTAATTTGGTGGATTTACTTTCGGGCCGGACGACCGCATGATGAGGAAGGTAAAACGAGAGATATTGATTTTTCTGAATGATTTCCATGGGTGGAACTTCTGTCATGTGACCTAGGTCAATGTACTCTTGAAGGACTCGGGAGTATTCCAAATTTATGGCCTCGTCTTTAAGCAATGTTTTGTAGAGCCGAGCGTACTGCCCCATAGTGATATTTCTGGAAGAACCTAGGGACATGGTATTGGGGAATTCACTTTTGAACGGGAGGCGCACCATATATCTACCATCCGGTAACCTTTGCGTAGTGTTGACGTAATGGGTTTCGCAATTTTCGTCCACCTCGGTTACGGTTTTGGCTACGGATATTTCTTCGAGTTCCCAAAATTTTTGTAGCTGTTTTCCTACGTCTGCTGTGTCTTCTTCCACTAGAGTTGAAAAAGCATAGGCTGTGGAGGTGTTGGGGAGTGGACCACTAATTAAACACCCGAACACCGTGAGCTGAGCGAGTAGATTGTTGTCTAGGGGAGTTGTTATGCCTTCTAGAAATATCTGGGGAGTGATGTCGCTTCCCAGTACTATGTCAATTTCTGCAGCGGTTGAAAAGTTGGGACCTGCCAGATTTAATTGATCTAGATTTTGGGATTTTGGTTTCGTAACGGAAACAGACGGGAGAAGATTGGTTAGTCGTTTGAGTACGATAGCCTCAACTGGTATAGAGCACAGATCTTCCCCGTTGGTGAGTTTAAATTTGCATATTTTGGACCATGAGCTGACGTAATGACCTCCGATCCCTGAAATATTTGAGTGGCATTTTATGGTCGGCAAACTGACGCGTTTTTGAGCCTTTTCGGTGATAAACGACCTTTGGGAGCCTGGGTCGATCAAAGCTCGCATGCGAATAAGTTCGCCTTTATAGGGAATGTAGACTATCGCGGTGGGTAATATCACGTTCGGATTTTGACCCGCGTAGTGTGCGTCGACTACCTGGGATTCTTGCTGTCGAGGCGGGAAATGCAGCAGAGTATGATGTTGCTTTTTGCATGTGATGCATGTTTTTAAACTTTTGCATTCGTTTATTGCGTGGTTGGAAGCCAAACAATTGATGCATATTTTTGCTGTTTTTGCAAATTGATAGCGGTCTTTGGGTGACAGATTTTTAAATTCTGAACACTGGCGTATGTGGTGTGAACTTTTGCAGTATTTGCATGAAGTGTCTGTAGTAGCTGCGTGAGCTAAAGTGGGAATTTTGGTGTGAAATTTTGCCTGGGTTGGAACAATATTTTTTATTGGATTAATGGCGGACAGACGTTCAAGTACTTCTATACGGGACGTAAGGAAGGATGTTAATTGGGACCATGTAGGCAATTCTTTCCTGGATTCTAGTGACTGTTCCCATAGGGAGAGTGTTTGCTGAGGTAATTTGGATGAGGTGTGGTATACTAGGAAGGGATCCCAGTCGGCGGTGGAGACTTGCTGCGCTGATAAAACTGCCAGGCAGCTCGTAATGGTAGCTTGGAATTTCTGGATATCCTTGCTATCTTCGGAACCAATTCGTTTTAAATCGAAAATGTTTTTGAGTTGGCTATCTACAATGAGTCTTTTGTTTTCGAATCTTGTGCTCAATGCATCCCATGCTGGATAAAAATTTTCATCGCATAAGGGAAAGCGCTTTACAATTGTGCCTGCTTCCCCATGCGTTTATGTCGCAGGTGATAAAGCTTTTGGGCTAATGTAAGCTTGGGATGATTGGTGTAGACTGCTGTAAACATGTCCCTGAACGAGGGCCAGTCTTCATAGTTGCCATGAAATGGCTCTGTGTCACATGGTGGAACCTTAATGTGACTTGAGTTATGGAGCTCGTTGCCAAATCCGCTTAGGTTGCTCTGATTTGGAGATGGATTAACAACTGAACTCTCGACAAGAAACCCTTTGAGAGAATCTTTGACGCGGAACAACTCGTCTTCACATACGTTGAAATGCTGCGTTGCGACATCTGCTAGCTCGTCGTTTTCTTCGCCTGAGGTTAAAGCGGTTTTGAAATCTCGATCAACCTGCTCAAACAAAGTGTCTACACGAGCTATGCATTCTTTTACGGTTGTCTCTGTTCTGTTAAGTGTTTGGGCTTTTTCGCAAAACTGAAGAAAACGGTTTTTTGAGAAGTTGAATGCCCGATACTCTGTAATTTTTCTGATTGTGTGAGCGAATTGAGAGCGAAAGGACTAGCCGGAGGCTTGAGTTATGAGTCGAGAGCGAAAAGACTAGCCGGAGGCTTGTGTTATGATTGAGAGCGAAAGGACTAGCTGGAGGCTTGTGTTATGATTGAGAGCGAAAGGACTAGCCGGAGGCTTGTGTTATGATTGAGAGCGAATATTGAATAGTAGAATGGAATATGTCGACTTACAGATTTACTTAACCTTGTTTCCTACACTTTGGTGGTGTTCGAAACTGGCCTTATCACTCTTGATGTGGGCAAGCCTATAATAATTGCTTATACAATAGTCTATGACGTGTGTATTGTTCGAAATAAGTGTGATTAAGTTAAATTTGTGTTTTTTTTCTGTTCAAAATGGTTGTTAATGTTGTGATGTGAACCTGAGAACACTAAACTGAAAGTGCCCGCTGTTGCAACTTTTGCAACAACAAAATATTTATTGGATTGAGTGTAATAGTGTGCGAGGGTACTTATGCACGTGGTTATGTTGTAGTGTGTGTAATAATGTTTTAGTGTGAGCGTGCAATAATGCACGTGGTTATGTTGTAGTGTGTGTAATAATGTTTTAGTGTGAGCGTGCAATAATGCACGTGGTTATGTTGTAGTGTGTGTAATAATGTTTAGTGTGAGCGTGCAATAATGCACGTGGTTATGTTGTAGTGTGTGTAATAATGTGTGACAGATCTTTAAATTAAAAATATACAGTGCTAAGGGACTGGCTTTTTTACTTATTTGAGTTTGTGTACTTTATTCTTTTTGTGGACTGTATTTATTTGCGTAAAGGTGATGTGTAAAAAATGTAAAATTTATTTTTAACGTGGCTTGTAGGTTAGCCACGATCATTTACCTTTTTGGAATGGGGCGTTGATTCGATGTTTGCGAGATGGACCATGAAAAGCTGGCAGTTAAGTGGCGGAGCTTGATAGCTGCTGCTTTGATGATGGGGAATATGCTGGCGTAGCGCTGTGGGGCTATTGCTGGCGGTTGCGGTGATGATGTTGATGATTATGATGTCGATGTTGATGCTGAAGATGATGATGTCGTTGATGATGATGATGTCGATGAGTTTCCAAGAAACTAAGAAAAAATGCGGAGCTTTTGTCTTCTCTGATCAACGTTTTTATTCGAAGTGACCGGAAACTCTTGTAAAGGTCGAGTCCCCAGTTTTGGTCTTTACTTATTTGGGAATGGTGAGATAGGAACAATGATTATAGGCTATTTACATTGAAGTGTTTACAATGATTTATTTCAAGGGTTAGCGTGCGCTAACACTATGCATATCTCCTAGAATGTACATCCGATTTGCAAAAATTCGGCCTCAACTTTTTGGGACTAACGGCCCTTTAGATCTGCATACTCAAAATAATTTTAAAATATTTATTAATATTATTAAAAAATTAATAAAAACTAGCTATGAGAAAAAATCGCCAAAAATGAAACTTTTTTGGAACTTTCAGAAGCTATAAATCCATCAATTTCGGTCCGATCACAAAGCCATACCTTTTCGGAAAGGTGCATCTATTTCCTTTCGAAGGGTGCCAGTTAAAAATGTTTTGGACCATCGGTTTTTGAGAGGTGTTACATTGAATAAAACAAGTCGTCAAACATCTAGCTATTTCAAATATCTCCAAAACGATTCTTTGGAATTTTTTTTTTTTTTTTCATCGTGATTAGTGACCCAACAGTAAACGAAAAAATGGGTCCCAGCGTTTATATATTTTGGCTGTAAACTAGTGTAATTTGTTAAAACAATCATTGCACTTCTGGTTCATGTTTTAAAGGAGTGAAACAAATTTAAAAGCTAATTAAAAAGGAAAAATATGGGTAGACCAACTAAACTGAACCTAGAAACGCTTGTGGTGCCTACAAATTCCAGCAATATTGTGGAATGCACTGTTTGCAATAAACGACTGTCGAAAACCAATGGGAAACCGATGTTTATTAGATTGATGGAACCGAAGTTACCCAGGTATCTAAAAAAATTTAAACGATGGCGTCTCTCAAAATGGACGAGAATGAATACAAGCAATCGATTGCTTACTTATTATCTACAAAAGCGCTCCCATTCCGTCTTTTTGACGATGAATGCTTTCAAAAGGTTTTACAACTGTGGAACGATGCATTTCATTTTACTGTTAACTCCAAAAGTGCAGTGGCACATTTGGCGCTGACTGCGAAAAAGGTGTGTTTCTAAACTTGGGCATATGCAGTACCGGGACAGACTAGACATCGAAAACAATGTGGCTGAGTATTGGAAGAAGTATTCAAAAAATGAGCCGGCTTTGGGAAAAATAGCTGAAGTTACTTTGTCTGTGCCAGCAACGCAAGTCTCGGTTGAAAGGGGGTTTAGTGCGCTACCCTATATATTCACTAAACTACGTACGAAGCTAAGCCCCGAAACCTTGCAGAATATTCTTATTGTTAAACTAAACAAAGAACTACTTAATAATGTTAAATATGAAGACAGCTCACAATATATGTAAATAAATTGATTCTGCCTACCCTTACTAATATAATATAATGTGTCTATAGTATAAGAAATTTATGTTTTTGGTTATGGATAATTTTTCTAAATATCAATTGAATTTAAAATTTGTTATATACATTTATAATAATAATAATTTAAAAAATATTCTTTTGTTCAGCGACAAGATAGGCCGTATTAAAATAAGTAGCAAACATTTCAGTAAGCAATAAGCACCAACCAAATAAGGTTGGATTTGTGCATTGGTAAACGTAAAAACTATAATGGATTTTGTTTTCCCGAAGATGTGTCCATTAAAAAAATTGATCTTGTTAGTGGGTGAAAATGTCCTTTGTTTTATATATTTAAAAGAGTATAGTATTTTGAAAAATGTTAACAGCTATACTTACAGTTCTATTTTTTTTGACTCGCACGCTTTTGAAGTCAAAAACACATCGTGTTAAAAACACATTGTGTAAAAAACACGGCGTGTTAATAACACGTTGTGTAAAAAACACAAGTAAGCTGTGTGTGTTAACAATTATTTTTCACATTTTAACACTTTTGTTGTTGACACACATGTCAACTACTTTGCTCACACTGTAAAATACAATTTTACATGTTTTTAACATGTGTGTTAAATTCCGAACCCTGTATATTCTTGATCAGGGTCACTAGCCGAGTCGATCTAGCCATGCCCGTCTGTCCTACCGGATTAACGCTGAGATCTCGGAAACTACAAAAGCTAGAGATTGGGATTACCCACACATATTCTTTGGCTTCCTACGCAGCGCAAGTTTGTTTCAGCCGAGGGCCACGCCCCCTCTAACGCCCACAATCGCCAAACGCCCACAATAAACGATTTTAAAAAGTGTCTGGCGCCCATACCTTTAAAGATTTCGAAAAAGTAAAAAGCAGTTTTATTGTATTTTATAAAAAGTTATGCTAGATTAAAAATGTTATATCTCCATATTCTTCGCACTCACTTTTGCTGAATAACGGGTATCTGATAGTCGGGGCACTCAACTATAGCGTTCTCTCTTGTTTTAGTTTGGTTTTGATTTTTATTTTGTGTTTTGATTCTCTTTGAGTTTTTAATTTTTTTTTATTTTGTTTGGTTTTTAATTTGTGTTAATAATAAATCTTTCGGTCCACCTTTAAAATATTTCCGGGTTTAAATGGATTATTACATTAATTGATTTCCATTTAATTTTTTAACAACGATCACTGTCACAATGTTAGGTGTCGTCGTTTGGTGATCGATTTTTTAATTTTTACACTAAAAATGTTGGGTTATTGGCCGCGCGAGTTCCGTTTATATTTAACTTATTTTTCATTAAATAATTAATTTTCTTCCGGAAATTTTTAATAAAAAAATATATTTTTTTTATTTTTTAATATTTTATGATGGTAAACCTTTATTGAAAATATTTTTTTTACATTACTGATCTCGGCTCGGGTCAAATTACAATACTAATCTCGGCTCGGGTCAAAATAAGACTCTCCTCCTAATTCTAAAATCTTATCCAACGAACCTCGACCAGAAGCTTTTCTTTTTGAACTTTAGAACTTCAAATTATGTTTAAATTTAAAAGCTTAAGATAAAACTTTCGCATTTCATTGTAAAATTCAATTATTATACTTTTGGCTTCGAATGTGAGAGTTTGGCTTCGAACGGAAGCTTGTGCTTACTTTACGATTGGTTTATTTATCTTAGCAGGACGTTCAAGTGCGGCCCTCGAAGTTAATGAAAAAGGCGGAGGCAGAAACTTAAATAAAGGCAAAGGCAATGTAGCTGAGATTGAATTTAAAAATTGGTTTATTTAAATTCATGGGTAGCTGCCCAATTAGTTTTTTTTGTTTCTTCATTCTCCCACCACGACACTAGAAGTTTCTGAAGCTAAACTACCTATAGCACTAAATGCAGTTATAAGTTTTGGGTACATTAATTATTCGAGAAACTTTTACGTTTTTCTTAGATCCGATTGATCTATGTATTGCTTTACGTGCAACTTTAATTGCAACATTCAGAGGTTTTTGTTTTTTCAAAACTAATTTATTATTTTCTTATTTCGCTTTCGAACACCCATTCCAAAATGTTTCTTTGCTTTCATAATATTAGTTACAAACAAGAGAGAATGCTATAGTCGGGTGCCCCGACTATCAGATACCAGTTACCCGTTACAGGAGATGGATATATAAAACTTTAATCGGGCATAACTTTTTAACGATCGATCCGATTTGAAAAATTTCTTCTACATTTCGATTGGTATTGATAAGCACAATAGAACTGCTTACTTACTTTTCCAAAATCTTTAATACAGTGGGCGCCAGACACAGACACACACACACATAAAATCGTTTAAGGCGATTGTGGGCGTTGGAGGGGGCGTGGCGCTCGTCTGAAATAAACTTGCGCTGTGTAGGAAGCCCAAGAATTTGTGTTGTTAATCCCAAATTTCTAGCTTTTATAGTTTCCGAAATCTCAGCGTTCATACGGACGGACAGACAGACAGACGGACAGACGGACATGGCTAGATCGACTCGGCTAGTGATCCAGATCAAGAATATATATACTTTATAGGGTCGGAAATGCTTCTTTCTAGCTGTTACATACTTTTGCACGAATTCAATATACCCTTTTACTCTACGAGTAACGGGTATAAATATGCTGCTGCTCGCTCCCTAAGAGAACTATCCTTCGTCTTTACTCGCTCCCAAGCCTTGTTATTTAATACAGAATCTGCCTTATGGCGTTGCTTAGATCCTTGTTTTGTAAATAGGCAATATCGTGAACCTTGACTACTGATTAATTCCGTGATCTCCACGCTGTAATCGCTCTGCAAGCTTTGTACCGAGTCCACATGTCTGACATAAATTATGAGACATTTACGAAAATTTGTCAAAAATGTTGGCAGGATAAATATGGATTTTTAATTATAAGTAAGGATGACAATGTTGATAAGGGACGATATAGAAAAGGATTTGACCAATTTATTATTATAATATATTATTATTTGGGGCCGTTGAACAACAGATTTCAAAATGGTTAGATCATTGACTCTATCAGTGAATGGAAATAGTTCCGTTATAAACACAGTTTATTTCCCACCAATTTAATTAATCGGGGAATATGAGTGTGCGCTAATTGAGTTTAAGATGTACAACTCAATTCCCAACGTGGATGTAAATAACAATCTCTTTCATATTGGTGATAAAGTTATTATTATTCCCACCGGCTCCTATGAACTCAACTATATTTCTCAATTTATTTACAACAAGTTAAAGGAAAATACAGTGAAAATTATAAACAATAACAATACACTTCAAGTGGAAATATTTAGCAGTAAAACTTTAATAAGGAAAGGTCAATAGGCCAATTGTTTGGTTTCAAGCAAAGAGCTAATTTGTGAGCTGATTTACTCGAGTTGTTTTTTGAAATGGGAGAAATAGGGCTCTACGAGTATACTCGTGCAGGGTTGTGTAAATTTAAATGTGTAAATAGTTATACGGCCTTTTATATATATTCCCTTCAGTTCCAGAAATCATTTTTCACTCGTGAATCACTAGGTGAATCACGGAGGACAGGTCATCTGTCCCTCGTGATGCACTCATGACATCCCATAGAGAAAATTGGATAGGAGTTCCGCTTTTTCACTCGGGACAGCTCAAATGAATTTTTTTCGAAGTCACCGGGGATTTCACCAGAGCCTTATACGAATTTGTCATATGAGATGTCACCAACCGGTGACAGTGTCACCTTGTATCATATTTGATTTCATGGATGACTTTTTTAAAATGTCATAAGCATCTCATTTGTATACTCAGAACAGGATAAAATCAGTCTAGAAGTGACACTCGACCAGAGAAGTTTATCTTTGTCTTTATTTCATTGGAACACTAAATAAGCACATATATCTATATTACTGTGACCAGCCACCTCCGGACAACAGACGTAACTGGCGCAGCAGAATTTAAAAGAACAAAGGATGAAATTGACGATGATCATCATTATAACCACCATGTAATGAATTGGGTAAGCCAAGGGGCAGAGTGAAACGTGAAACAAAAGGGGCAAACGCTTTCGGCAAAAAAAAAGTGAATAAAGAAAAAGAGAAAAAATAAAGCACATTCTCAGTCAGCGAGTTAATGAGCCTGACAAAAAACTATTATAATAATGTGTTTGTGTACCAACAAAATTCTATTCTCCTATTTACTGTGAATCGTAAAAATCAACAAAGATATCATTTGTTTTCAATTAATTTCCACTTAATTTTCCGACCGTTCCTATGGCATCTATATGATGTAGTCATCCGATTTCTTAACAATTTAATTCTTAATTCAGAAATATTTAAATATTTATATACCCCAAAGTAGAAGGTAAAATTTCAAAAAACACCGAAGTTAGAATTTTTGTCCGATCCGGCTGGTTCCGACTTATATACTACCTGCAATAAAAAGAAGACTTTTGGGAAAGTTATATCCCGATAGCTCAAAAATTGAGAGACTAGTTTGCTTAGAAACAAACAGACAGACGGACGGACAGATGGCTAGATCAACTCGTCTTGTGATGCTGTTCAAGAATATATATACTTTATGGGGTCGGAAACGTCTACTTCACTGCGTTGCAAACTTCTGTCTGAAATCATAATACCCTCTGCAAGGGTATAAAAACGATCCAAATTTTCTAGAAATAAGAAAGTCCTGACATTCGTACTTAAAACTAATTTTATACGAACGAAGTCGCTCCGGGTATAGCTAGTATACATATAAATGAGAGCGAAAATCTGGGAACCGACAACGGCCTCCCTTTCCCTCACTATTGCCACGAAACTCGGTACATTTGGGTCTTAGACTCGACGAAGGGCAGCTACAACGTTGCAGGAAAAGAACACAAACTCAAAAAACTCGCTGACTAGGGAAAAAAACAAGTCAACTTGTACTTTTACTACTTAACCCCCAACGAGCGCAATCATTTTGGCCCATGGTTGCCACGACACCTCAATACGACACACACATACACTAATATTGTCTGCATTACAGATCATCAACATAATACAACAACATGAACAATAGTAACTAAACCCTTCAGTTCTGGCAACACATTTCGGTGACAATTCATTAGGCCAAACGCTCGGCCGCTGTCGACGTCAGCAGAGCAGTCGGCGCAGCGTCGACGTGCAAGAAAGAGATGCTGATATTTATATATTGCGCTCTCTTTCGTTGTCCTATAATCTGCCTGCACTAGGCGCCAGCAGAGACAAATTTGTTACAAATAGAAAGCAAAATTTGGCCAAAATAAATTTTGTGATGCAGCGACTTGTGTATGCCATACATATTAAAATCATTATTCTATTCCGAAATAAAAAAATTAATTTAGTTTTATAAACTTAAATTAATTTATTATTAGATTATCGACTATTGCTAATCAGCACATTTCTTGCATCGTACATAAACTTAATTGGCGCAAACAAGTTCAAGTCACATTTTGTTGCAATTGCATAGATTGATAAGTTTTCTAGGCAAACAATTCAAATAAAATAATTGATGTATACGGTATCCAAAAGCACATATATGGCTAAAAAATTATCTTTGAAACTATACGATATCAAAAATGATAATTTTAATGAAGTGATTATTTATTTTTTATGCATTTAAATAAGCGGAAAAAAAGTAAATTGTTTGTTTTAATAATTATTCATTTTATGGAACAAAGGAGATTCCAATTTAAACAGATAAGTTTATTAATTGACTCTTAAATCTATCGAATATAAATGCAACTAACTGAGCTTTCAATTTACAATTATTTGTTACTTTGTCCTACATTTCCTCAGAATTTAATTCATTTTGTCATTTCTAAGTTCCTTGTCATACAGTTCCGAAAAAACACTATTTAAGTAATATATGTGCCTGGCGTATACATCGTCAAACTGAATATTTAATCTTTGGTGCGAATACATTGGACTGGCATTCATTTTCACACCAACATGAGAAGTGAGAAACACAGAGACGGAGAGCGGAGAGCCAACTGGAGCAAAAGTAAACGCACAGAACTAAAACTCTACTCAATAAATACAAGTGTAAATCGATTAGGATGATATACAGATCTGGGGGCGGGTTGCGGCGGAGTGAGCCGCTGGGCTCTTAGTCTATTTTCACATTGGAATAGATTTTGCGCACGAAGAGATTGGTGCCCACATAGCCGACGGTGCCGCAGATAATTCCCAGGGCGCCGCTGAAGAGGGCCATGTAGCCAAAGTAGAAGGCCGTTTGGAATAGACCGAACATTTTGGTTTTAAAGAAGAAGTAGTAAAAGGAGTAGGCATACACGTAAATGGACGTCGAGCCCGCCGCCATGAAACTCGTCCACTGCCATCGGTAATCTTCAGCATTTAGCAGGAATTATGTGCACACAATGGTAACACACACAGTGACCACAGTCAGAATGCTGAACACCAGCAACATAAAGCCATAGACATAGTAGATCTTGTACGCCCAGAAGGAGGTGAAGATGAAGTACATCTCAATAAAGATGGATCCGAAGGGCAGGACACCGCCTAGAAGCACAATAATCAGCGGCTCCATGTACCACTTCTTTTCTGGAATGGGTCGTGGCACAGCATTGACGCGGCAAGGGAAGTCCGGCTGCCCGTCAAGATTGCGACCCACCACAGTGCCAACCAAAGTCAAGGGCAGGATCACAAATAGACAGATGCAGGTTACCGCCACCATGGTTCCGAAGGGAATGGCTCTTGAAGCGTGATATCCGATGGCAATGAAATTGATCAGAAAAGCCGTGCCACACACAGCCACTGGGACTGTACAATAAACTAATTTAGTTTGTTATTTAAGTTGATTTTATAATAAACCATTTTGTATAGGTCGATTAATATTTTTTAAATACTTCAATAGAACTTAATAGAAAGGGTATAGAAGCATTGGCACGCGCCAAAAGCGACGATGCAACAAAAGAAAAAGGGATAGGCAAACATGACTTGCTGTATTTTTTGACTGTAAATCGAATGGAACAACGTGCTTAAATTTGTGCGAAGACAATTTGTAATTGACGCATTACAAAAAAAGGTAAATATAAAAATATTTGTAAGTAAAACACATTTTTAAAACATATTTCTTTAAATTTTTCAGGAGCATTGCGCAAATATTCATAGGATCGGACAATTGCATAAGGATGACGATTTTATATTTACAAATATTAAAAACAAAAAAACAAGGGTTAATAATTCATTGTACGAAAATGTAAGTACAATTTTTTTTGAAACAAATAAAATAAAAATGAATGAACAAAAAAAAATGAACCCATTTTATTTCATATAATGCACGGAAAGAATTTTTTTTAGTAAATGAAATTGCTGATGACATTTTAAAAAAGTCATCCATGAAATCACCTATGACACAAGGTGACACTGTAACGGTTGAAGTCACCGGTGACTTCGAAAAAAATTCATTTGAGCTGTCCCGAGCAGGGATCGTAAATAAGAGTTAACCTATTCAAAAAAATTTACAAATAACTCTTACGCTTCAATTTTTATTATACAAATCAACAAATAAGAGATATTTGTCAACTTTTATAATAAAAATTGAAAATAAAGATTGAATTGAAATAACTCTTGAACTGTGAGATGCATTGGTTTAAAAGTTATATATATATAATCTACGCTTTAATACCTTTCTGTTGATATGCCATATGTCCCCAAAATATTTTTTAAAATGTACCAAACGGGATAAGAAAAATAAATCATATATTTACTTCAACCTGTTTATTTAACAGGAGTGTAAAAAACTTATAGAAAATGATGGTTCAAAACCGACTTCATCGCAAAATACATCTGCAAGCGGGCTTTTGAGCGACTTCTTAAATTCGATTGAAGTAGAAAGCAATGAGGAATCCGACAGCAATGATGATCCGCAGCTTAAATTGGCGTCTACGGAAAAAAAAATTATCTTCCAAAGCCCATTGATTTGAAAACAGACATAATGGAGTATTGGGAAGGGAAAAAGTTCAAGTATCCATTTTAATACCAACTGGCGAAAATTGTACATTGCGTTCCTGCCACTCAGGTCTCCGTAGAACGCTCTTTTTCGGCTGTCGGATTTAAGATGCAATCTCTCGTCGGAATCGATCAAAAAATTAATGTTTTTAAAATTAAACAAATAGATCTCGGATTATATGTGTATTAAAATCCAACTTTCTTAATCCGTTTTTGTACATTATACAAAATATTTTGGGGACATATGGCATATCAACAGAAAGGTATTAAAGTGTAGATTATATATATATAGCTTTTAAGCCAATGCATCTCACAGTTCAAGAGTTATTTTAATTCAATTTTTATATTCAATTTTTATTATAAAAGTTGACAAATAACTCTTATTTGTTGATTTTTATAATAAAAATTGAAGCGTAAGAGTTATTTGTCAATTTTTATTTAAAAATTGAGAAATAAGAATTATTTGGTTAACTCTTATTTACGATCCCTGGTCCCGAGTGAAGAAGCGGAACTTTCATCAGTCAGTCAGTCTGTCTATCTGTCTATCTGTCTATCTGTCTATCTGTCTATCTGTCTATCTGTCTATCTGTCTATCTGTCTATCTGTCTATCTGTCTATCTGTCTATCTGTCTATCTGTCTATCTGTCTATCTGTCTATTTGTCTATCTGTCTATCTGTCTATCTGTCTATCTGTCTATCTGTCTATCTGTCTATCTGTCTATCTGTCTATCTGTCTATCTGTCTATCTGTATATCTGTCTACCTGTCTACCTGTCTACCTGTCTACCTGTCTATCTGTCTACCTGTCTATCTGTCTATCTGTCTATTTGTCTATCTGTCTATCTGTCTATCTGTCTATCTGTCTATCTGTCTATCTGTCTATCTGTCTATCTGTCTATCTGTCTATCTGTCTATCTGTCTATCTGTCTATCTGTCTATCTGTCTATCTGTCTATCTGTCTATCTGTCTATCTGTCTATCTGTCTATCTGTCTATCTGTCTATCTGTCTATCTGTCTATCTGTCTATCTGTCTATCTGTCTATCTGTCTATCTGTCTATCTGTCTATCTGTCTATCTGTCTATCTGTCTATCTGTCTATCTGTCTATCTGTCTATCTGTCTATCTGTCTATCTGTCTATCTGTCTATCTGTCTATCTGTCTATCTGTCTATCTGTCAATCTGTCAATCTGTCTTTCTGTCTTTCTGTCTACCTGTCTATCTGTCTATCTGCCAGGACGGTATCAAAATTTAAAATTTGCAAAACCCTTTTAACGAACAACCTGATTTTACAACACCCAGACCATTTACCCTTACCACAGACGCCAGTAACTTCGCCATTGGAGCCGTTCTCTCTGGGCCCCGATGGGTCCGACAGACCAATTTGTTTCGCGAGTAGAACCTTGAATGAGACAGAAACTCGGTATTCGACAATAGAGAAAGAGATGCTAGCAATAATCTGGGCGGTTAAGTATTTTCAGCCATACGTGTTTAAGAACCCACCACTCTAACGAAAACCATAGAGGGGTGGAAGATTTGTACCAGCATCTAAAAAGGGAAATCTATGTACCCCAATTAAAATCTCTAATCTCTCAGAATATTCGGGATTGCGAAATATGCCTCACTCTTAAATACGATAGGTGCCCACATAAACCACCATGTGTACTGCCAGAAGTACCAAATAGGCCCCTGGATATATTGCACACGGACATATATACTATTCATAATAATTAAAACTTAACAATTATTGACAAATTCTTTGAATTCTCTCAAGCCTACCCACTCACCAATAGAAACTCCATACTTGTTACTAAAGCCTCCAAGACCATCTTTTGTCAATTTGGTATTCCCAAAAAGTTAATGCTTGACCAGGGATCCAAGTTCTCTGGAGCCGTTTTTAAGGACTTTTTGGCACAATACGAAATAGAGCCACATGTTACTTCTTTCCAACAGTCAAGTAGTATCTCGACAGTGGAACGTCTACATTCAACCTTAACTGAAACCTTTAGGATAATTCTGAGTAAAAGGAAGGAATTAAAATTAACCCTAGAGCATGACGAATTACTTTTCGAAACAATAATAACTTACAACAATGCGATCCACTATAGTACAAACGTAACCCCTTTGAACTTTTTAGTGGTCGCACCCACATTTTCGAAAAGACAGAAAAGAGACCCTTCTGACTTACGAGTTTGTACTTCTATCCTTCGCAAGGAAAATAGGAGAAATAAGATAATACCTCGTTTTAGTAAACACAAGGTTTTGCTGGGTAATGGGGTAACATTACGAACTATAAAAAAACAAACTCACAATGTAATTTTACAGATTGACCCTGGGAACTAATCAACGGTTCGTTACTGAAATCCTGGACAATGATCAACCCCTTATAAAAATCAACTTGGGAACGGCGAGAGTGGTGAAGTCCTTTAAAATTTTTAATCTGTCATTCACCAGAGCAACTATGAAAACTCAGCAGCTAAAATACACGAGGTGATTGGGAACTTACCTGACCAGCAGGACCTTGAAGACCTAAAACTTACATTATACCAAAAATTATCTCAGGTTAAGCAAACATTCATTGCTCCCTAACAATGAAAGAAGTAGGCCAAAAAGAGGATTAACTAAAATAAAAAAAAAAAAATATTTTTAAAGAAATGGATGAAGAATATAAGAACATTCAACTCATCCAATATATAGATAAGATTAACTTCAATATAGACTTACTCTTCAATCACTTAAACAATATTGCTGAAAGCTTGCTATTTTCCAAATTAAAGTTAGTCCCAAAATACCTATTAAATTCAGTCAAATTGTAAAAAATAACTATCGGAGCAAAAAATAAAAGTACAGCTGGAACACGAACTATATAATGTGCTTTCTTTAGAATCGACTACCTGTAATAAAACACTTATATTCATATCAAAGTTCCAATTTTGTCACAAGAATCTTATAATTTGTACCGTCTTATTTCTCTATCACTAAACAAAACTATGTACGCAAACTTACCTAATGTTATAATTAAGAATGACCTAGAATTTAAGATAATTGAAACACCTTGTATAAAAGTGCGAGATACACACATTTGCGAAACTCTTTTAACACCCAATAACACAGAATGCCTCTACAACCTGCTGAACAGCAAAGAGCCGACCTGCAGCACAACGAACAGAGGCCACCAACAACAGATCTTCGTTCCCTTAAAAGGGTTGTTGGTGATCCTTAACGTGGAGAATCTCAACATTACTACACCTTTGTGAGGAGTTGAATAACTCCCCACAAATTCCTACAACAGCGGATGGCCGACCGTTTAGCGTAGTAGCGCCGCGGCAAAGAGCAAATGGAGAGAAACTCGCAAATAGAGAGTTTGGAGACCGAGAAGCGGAGAAAGAGAGTTTGGAGACCGAGAATTGGAGAGTGAGAGAGTGGAGACTTCAAGGTTGAGAGAGGGAACTCTGACAATAAGGGTTAGTTGCGGAGAGTGAGAGAGTGAAGACTTTGCGGGCAGAGCCAGAGTGCCGTGTGCAAAAGGAATATAACGGAACTGCACCGGACTTTGGACTCTGTCGGGAACTTTGGACCGCGAGGACAAGTGCCACATCTTAGCAGCGGATCGGCACACAGGCGTGCCGCATGGACCATAAGAACCGCCGGGATGGCAGCAACACGCAGAACTACAATTAGAGGCCGTGCGTGAAGGACAAGTGGGTCAAACAGGAACCACGGACTTTGGACCTGGATTAGAGAAATGCCGCGAAAAGGGAATTAACGGTTCCCGGAGGCCCTATATAAAGCCGCCGGGAGCTGGCAGCTGGATCAGTCGATCAAGATCAGTCGATCAAGATCAGTCGATCAAGATCAGTCGATCAGGATCAGTCGATCAAGAGTGTGAATCAGATCAGTCAAGATATCAAAGTGAGCAAGTCAGCCAGTACAGTGAACTACAAGAGAGCAACAACAAGTCGAGTCGCCGGAAGCAACGCCGTGGGAGCCTACAAGAAGCAAGATCGCTACGTCGAGACGTTCGGGATAAGATCACCAGAAATCTCCGAATTGAGACACAGGTAGCTGAGGTCCAGAGGGCATCACACGGCTAGGTCAAGGCGATCCGCTTCATTTCTGTCGCAACTAAGCCCTCGGATCTCGCCTGGAGAGTCGATCAGAGTTTGAGCGGTGTAAGCCTGAACTCGGGGAGAAACCTACCTAGACCCAGTGTGCCTTGCCTAAGGAGGGCCTGGCGCGACCAGCCAGAAGGGAGATCGGTCAATCGTTGTGGTCTCAAGTGGAGAACTCCAGGAGAGCCCTACGGCTTGAGTCGTGTAGTCCCGGAGCGGCGTGTGTCTGAACCCCGAGTGAAACGAGCCAAGATCCCGAGTACCAGAAGCCACACCACGTCCAGCCGTGTAACCAGCATACCCAGGAGCGGAGCGAAGGACATCGTCGAACAGCAAGCCAACACAACACGACAGATCGAGCTACGTGGAAACGTCGTGGACAATAAGCCAAAGGGTGAAGCTAGGGCGGAACGTTCGTTTGCACTAGGCGTAGAAGCGAGGTGAAGCGCTCGGCAGCATCCCTGCGTAACTTGGACTGCCAGCGCGATCTGAGTGAAACACTTGTGGGACCATCCGGGACACAGCAAGGGACAGGCGGTGGTATATCGAAAGGAGAGATTCCTGGAGATCGCGGCCTCTGTTCACCCTAGTCTGAGAACGGTGACGCTTCCCTTAACCCGCTCAGCTGATCTCCCGGCGAGTCCAAGGCGCTACAATTAGTCCTCGATTCTACGCGTCAGAGACGAGCAGCGCCCAGCGTCTTCGAGGGAGCTACAGAACCGGAGCACCCAGTCAACAAGGGGAGCACCGAGTCATCAAGGCGGCCAGGAGTCGTCGACGACCACGAGTGGCGATTCAAGACCAGCCGAGCCGGCCAGGTTACTGTACTATTACACCTGCAATAAAACCCTCTACGAACCCGCAAATTCTGTGCTTTCCCACTGATCTACTGGGCGGTCACGTTTATATAAATTTGGTGGGACGAACACACAACTATACTGAGCTAGCCGCACGAATTCTCGTAGCGAGCAGACCTTAAAAAACAGTTCGTTACACACTAGTAATCTGGAAAATGGATTGGCACCAACATAGAGGAACGAGTTACTACTCACCTTTCGATCATATACATACTCGTTGCAATGTCGATTTTGACTACGACGGATGCCTGGACCTTTAACAGGAAGGAGATAATTTTTTCACCCACTCCGGCGGACCCCATTGTCACTTCCACCATACCTTCGTTATGGCTATCGTTCCAAGCTAAGGGGGGAGGAGTTACCGCTGATGTCTTCCTCGTGACATCACCTCCACCTAAACCCCCTCGGGCATTGTCCCACTAGCGGAAATGCCATTCAACCCGACACCAAACCGCCGATACAGCAGACGGGATACCGAACCGAGTAAACAACTGGGCCACAGGCATCCGGCCGGGAACTGCTGACCTAAGGAGTTTCGCAATCTCAACAAATGTACCCCACTCCCAAGTTAGCTCTCATTTGTATACTCAGAACAGAATAAAATCAGTCTAAGAGAAGTTTATCTTTGTCTTTATTTCATTAGAACACTAAATAAGCACTTATATCTATATTACTGTGACCAGCCACCTCCGGACCACAGACGTAATTCGTGTGCTTGCTTTTTCTATAAAAATCATCAAGATGAAGCCTTAAAACTAATGTCATCATATTTAGTTTATAAGAAAAGCCTGTTACAAATTTCGAAATAAACATAACCTAAATTCAAATGTGTATCTTCTTTTGTCTTGGAGTGAATGTTTTTTTTCAGCTGTTTCTTTTGAGTGTTTTTTTGCTATTGGGGTTTGCTTTCAGGTAATTCTTTTCAGTTAAAAAAAATTCTAAATATGTTTTCAGTACCAAGCAAAGGGACCCCTGTTCAAGGCTGTTCTTGGTTATACTAATTAAGTGACCCCGTGCACGTGTGAAACAGCGACTGAGCAACTACAAGGCTCGCTTGCTATCAACAACCTGTTGCCACTCTGATTACACATATTTGGCCCGTGAACATTTTTTGTCCACCACTAAATTAAGTTCTTTCGAATTTACTGAATCTAAGTAACAATCACCCGTCACACTCCAGCAACTTCTCCCCCGCTTAATTAAAATCCTCTGAACATTCTAGTCAACCACTTAGAACTCTATCATATCCTTTTACCCACCCCTTGCTTTAAATCTAAGAAATGGTCACCTGTCGGATCCAGTAACTTCTCACCCACTTAATTCGAATCCCCTGAACCTTCTCGTCAACCACTAAATTAAGTTCCGTCGTATTTTCTAGATCTTAGAAACGGTCACCTGTCGCACCCCAGTAACTTTTCACCCGCTTAATCAGGATCCCTTTGGTTAATCAAATTGCAATTTTTCAAGATTTTTATTTATTTATTTATTTCAAAAAATTAGCAAATATCTGCCAATACTAAAACCTAACTCCCACCACCGCCCGAATTTAGGAGTGTTTTTTATAGATATGCTCCGACTCACATCAAGTGGGCGGAGGCAGGGATAGGGGACTTAAAATATTTGATACATTAAAGTCCACGGAACATTCACAAAACAACCAAAAGTACAATTCATTGTATGGAGTACATAAAACGCGAAAAGGATCGTGCGCTGCAAAATTTGTTCTGCAAATGTACAGAACAATAGACCGAAAATTGCGGGTTGCTCTTATGGGGATCGAGAACCGTATTTGGCCGAGTAGGTAGCTAGAACTCACGAGTCCAGTGATTAGCTTATGAAGGAACATCGCTCCGTGGCAGGTCCGACGATACTTTAGCGAGGGCAGATTCAGAAGACGCAGTCTATCGACGTAAGATGGCAGGTGACGTTGTGATTCCCAGTTTAACCCACGTAAATCAAACAAAAGGAACTGTTTCTGTACCGATTCCATTAGGTCCTGATATTTAGCATACTGAGGTGACCATAGGCACGAGCAGTATTTAAGAATTGGTCGAACCAGAGAAAATGCTTTGTGGAGTACGGATCCTCAAATTCCTTTGACCAGTGCTTAACAAATGCAAAAACCCTTTTTGCTTTACTGACAATAATGCCGATGTTTTTTTTTTTTTTTTCTTTTTTACTTCCTAGTGCTACAAGGAATTCCTTATAAATTAATGCACTAGTCACAAAACAAAAATGAAGTATAATGAGAATGAAGAATATGTAGGTCCCTACTTAAGTTTAACACTTATATCTAACATTTAATACAATTAACAATTAGAGCTGACATATTAAAAAACTGTTGAAAATTTATTTTAATTAATTTTAGTATTTTATTTTAATTTTAATATTAATTTTAATTGGTACATTGTGATTTTAAAAATGTAAATAAATTGTCCCTAAATTGCGATGTGCTTTCAATTATTTTAAGATGTTGTGGCAGTTCATTCCACAACCGAATAGAATGAATAAAAAATTGGCGATCCGAAGATGCCAGCTTATGTTTAATAGTAATAATGTTTCGGGTTCTTTTCGAGGTACCAAATTTCAATTTTTCATATAAGTAACTGGGTTCTTTGGTTTTTATAATTTTATGTAAAAGAATGAGATTTCTGGCATTACTCCATGATTTAAAATTAAAGCCGTATATACTATTAGCAAATGACGTGATGTGTTCCCCTCGTTTAATATTAAATACATATCTAGCTATGTTATTAAATGCAATGTTTAGCTTGTGTTGCGAGGCACTGTCACAATGACCAAAATCTCTATTCCGTAGCACAATGTTGGTGGGAGGTATGATTTTGCTATCATAAGTCTTATGGATGTTGGTAAAAATTGTTGCGACAGATAAAGTTGCCTAAGTTGACCATATGACCTCCCCACAGATTTGACAACATGTGCACTCCATGACAAATTGGAATTAATTGTAATGCCAAGACTAGCCACCTGTTCTACATAGAAGATCGGAGAATTATCAATACGTAAATTTGGAATATTACGGATGCTTGAGGATTTTTTACTTATAACGATACACTTACATTTAGACGGATTAAGCGACAGACCATTGCTTGTTGCCCACTTACTAACATTTGACAATTCCACGTTACATAAATTTACACAATCTAATATTCTTCCTATAGGACAGCTAACATACATTTGAACGTCGTCAGCATACAAGTGGACATTACAGTTTGACAATACAGTTGGTAGATCGTTTACATACATTGAAAACAAAAGTGGACCTAATACAGAGCCTTGGGGCACGCCAAGCTTTAGTAAAAGTGGTTCTAAATATCCTATTTCAGTAAAAAACAGCTTGCATTCTACCACTCAAGTATGATGATATAAGTTTAACAGTGGGTCCAGAAAAATTGAAGAATTTTAAAAGTTTTGTACATAGAATTTCGTGGTTAACCGTGTCAAATGCTTTGCTAAAGTCCAATAACGTTAAAAATGTAATCTGGTTACTGTCGAGTTTCTGTCTGATGTTCTCGGTTATATCTAATATCGCAGTTGTACAGCTTCTAAATTAATAAATTGATCTGTTTTGCCATTAATTATTTAAAAACCAAATCTAAAACATCACAAGAAGAAACACACATAAAACTAAAGCTATTATCACAAATATTATTCACAATAATGTCAAGATAAGGGTTGGTCATAGTTTCAGGTACGTTTGATTGCACAAATTTTATATTCAGTTCATTGGGGTCTGCAGTTAGATTGCTTTTGCTTTTCGACTTGCCAATACCAATTTATTTTTAACTCATTCCATTTCTGCTTCATCGACATAGCAGTTTAAAGTTGTTGTGAATAGTAAGATCGCTTCGCATTAACGATTAAGGTGGTTACTGCAGTTCGTAATGACTTAAATTCTTTATAGTAATCAGGAACTTTGTATATTTTCCATCTTCTGTAAGCACTATCTTTTTGGCTTATCTTTAAAGCTATTGCATTATCAAACCATGGATTTCCGTGGTCTTAATAATTTGTTAAAGTATGCATATAATTTGAATATATAATCAAGATCAATTCTCCTAAAATCTCTGTAATTAATGGTGTGGTCAAAAAAATGGGTCAAATTCACATGTCAGATAGATTAGGTCATGCTTTGAAAAAGCTGGCACTGGGACTTAGTCATATAAAAGAGTCTTACTACGATCATTTACAAAGAAAACATCAAGAAGACTGTTAAGAGTATTGGAGAAGTGTGTAGGTATAGTAAAGTTCACAGGTATCAGTCCAAGACTCTCCATTTCTAAGTTTAGATGCCGCTCAATAAGCAGATTACTATAAAAAACCCGGGTATTACAACGTTGTTATATTTACAACATAATGAAGCCACTACTGGAACAAAATCAGCATAGTCTACTGTTCGATTCGGTCGGTAAACACACCCGAGCAGCATATTGGAAGCGCTTCGACTCCCGTTGACTAGTAAGAATAGGTATTCAACTGCACTTCCTGCTGGCTGCTTACATATTAGTTTTGTTTTTAGTTTTGTATTAATGTAGATAGCCACTCCCCCGGCATGCCCCTCACGATCGGATCTGTACATATCGTAACCATCACTTTCTACCATAGCGTCATTAAGTTGAGGAGCAAACCACGTTTCAAAAACACACAAAACGTCTATGTTGGACTTAACAAACAAATAAACTTTGCGCATTAATATGGCAGATATGTAACCCATTATTTTGTTTGGCGAGAACCCTGAATATTGCACGACTATTCGATTGGGATGCCTCTATATCAGAAACGTTGAATAGAATCCATAAACATTTTGGCTTTGCTCACAGAATTTGTAGTAATTTTTCCTATATTATCTTCCCTTCCGAAAATTAAAAACAAGAGAGAACGCTATAGTCGGGTGCCCCGACTATCAGATACCCGTTACTCAGCTAGAGGGAGTGCGAGGGAGATGGAGATATAAAACTTTGATCAGCTGAAATAAACTTGCGCTGCGTAGGAAGCCCAAGAATATGTATGGGTAATTCCAGCTTTTGTAGCTTTTGTAGTTTCCGAGATCTCAGCGTTCATACAGACAGACAGACATGGCTAGATCGACTTGGCTAGTGATCCTGATCAAGAATATAAATACTTTATGCGGTCGGAAACGCTTCCTTCTACCTGTTACATACTCTGTAATATACTCTTTTATTCTACGAGTAACGGGTATAACTACAATAAAACTGCATAATTTAATGTTATCGGGTACACTTCCAGCAAACACGGCGCAAAAGAAAAAACGGTAAGTACCAAAAACCGTTGATAAAGATCTCATTTATACGTGCATATATTTATCTGATTTTATTTTCCACTCATCTTCGCTCTGGCACTGCTGAAACACAAATAAATTGAATATGTTTGCTAATTTGCGCACCAGCTTTTTAGAAAGAAATACCTCACGAACAAATTACGGGACATCTTATTAATATTACTGTAAATCAGCGGTCGGCAGCGCCCTTTTAAGTGAGCATAGGGGTTTGTTCTGCTCACGCTCTGCCCTCAATTATTCTGTAAAACTGCGGTCTGCACACGCACACTATTGAGCTGGCCCGTGCAAATTACTCACACAAATATAAAACAAAATGTCATTGTATATATGTGCCGACCGCTGCTGTAAATCCATTGTCGACACGATAAGAGGAAACGACCACATTTATTTGGAATTTTCGTCATGACGCGCAGTGGGGCGATAAAGCTTAAAGTATGCCTTAAATCAGCGGAGCCCTATAGCGAATTTCTTTTAATGGGGTATTGTTGAAGGCAATTAAATATGTAAGAAAACATTATAAGGTGAACTTTTTAGTGAAATTTTGTTGTTGTAGAAAATTTTAAGGAAAAAAATTTTTTTAATTTTAAGAAAAAAATTTAAACAAATTTTTTATAGAGCTTAGAGCTATTATTTAATAATATTTTCTAATATTTTTTTGTAATTTAACTTGATTTTTGAAAAAAAAAATATTCAAATCAGTTAACTACATCTTATAGTTTCTATAAATCGAGATTAAGTCATTATTTATCAATTTAACTCTATGTTTACCATTTTTTTAATCGATCAATAATATCTTATAGGTGTCATAGAATTCATCAAGGAAATATAGCTTATTTTCAAAAAAAATATGGTAGAAATCGGTATTTATTTCATATCTATATTTAATATCTATATATATTATATAACAAAATTTTAAATTTAAGACCTAAATTGGTTTATTTATGATTATGAACCAGGGCTGACAATATTTCAAATTATGAACATTTCTTGCTAACTTAAACTGCGGTTTTCTCAGAAGAGGCAAAAGGGCAAAATTTGTAGTTAAATATCTAAACTTTTTTTTAAAAACAGATTTAAACGGGGATCTAGGGTGTAACACTACTTTACGTCCAAGAATATCAAAACAAAACCCAATTTTTTTGACCTCTTTTAAACAATTTAAAAATAAACTACATTTGTTTTCTTTTTGCAATATTCCAGGAATTGGTAGCTCTTAAAATTTCAATTGTTACATATACAACTTAGGCTCTTAGGCGCTTTCAGAAAAATTTCAAAGATTTATAAAAATACTCTTTTTTCTTATTGGCTAAAATTCTTTTTCGAAAAATCAACTTTAAAAATCTGTAGTGGGATACCCATTCATCACAGATCACTTTTTCTTTTTGATTTGTATAGAGAAACCAATTGTTTTTAAAGTTGCATTGCAACTTTTGAAAAATCTAAAAAAAAAACAAGAAAGGAAGCTAGCTTTGTCCAGCCGAAGCTTATATACCCTTGCAGATCATTCCTATTCATTTACAAAAACATTAAATTTAAATTAATTTGCGTATATGTTACAACAATCCAAATTTTAGCTGCTTTCGTATTACTTTGGCATTACTTTTTTGATCCTTCCTATGGCAGCTATATAATAAGCCGTCTGAATTTTTTATTAATTTTGAAATGTTAAAGAAAAGCCATATCCCAGTGGAGAAGAAAATGTAATAAATGTAATGTAGTCAAAAGTCAAAGTCTAGATATACTTCTTTTTCCCATTAATTTCCATTTAATTTTCCGACCGTTTCTATGGCAGCTATATGATATATATTCGAAATTCAGAAATATTTAATGTCCGTCTGTCCGTTTCTGTGCGAACTAGTCTCTCAGTTTTAAAGCTATCGCGAAGAAACTTTCCCAAAAGTCTTATTTCTATTGCAGGTAGTACATATGTCGGAGCGAGCCGGATCGGACCACTACATCTTAAGGCTCCCATAGGAATAATCAAACAAATATAAGAAAACTCATTGTAACTTTGTAGGAAGTAGGCGTTTTGATTTTTGATATCTTAAAAAGCTAGTTTGAAATATAATCGCAGAATCTGGAACCCCTGGAACTGCACCGATAGAGAAAGCATTAAAATATAGGTATTTACTTTATCTGCAAGGGTATATAAGCTTCGGCTGCCCGAAACTAGCTTCCTTTCTTGTTTTTAGTTGTTCTTTATGGAATCCTCCCTGAATTGGGTTACCTTCTAAATCTTCAAGTTAGTATGTTTTAGGGTATGTATATTGTTCACATTTCAAATTTTAAATATTTCTGTTGTATAGTTTGATGTATACCCTTTCTCAAAGACATTTTTATACCCGTTACTCGTAGAGTAAAAGGGTATATTGTATTCGTGCAAAAGTATGTAACAGGGAGAAGGAAGCGTTTCCTACCCTATAAAGTATATATATTCTTGATCATTCTTCTTGGTCTGTCCGTCTGTCTGTCTGTCTGTCTGTATGAACGCTGAGATCTCTTAAACTACAAAAGCTAGAGAGTTGGGATTACCCACACATATTCTTGAGCTTCCTACGCAGCGCAAGCTTATTTCAGCCGAGGGCCACGCCCCCTCTAACACCCACAATCGCCCTAAAGGACTTTAAAAAAAGCCTGGCGCCGACATCTTTATAGATTTTGTAAAAGTGTAAATCCCACTTTGTTGTGTTTATTAATACCTATCGAATTGTCGCAGAAATTTTTAAAATCGGACAATCCATTAAAAAGTTATGAGCAAAAAATGAATTTAGCCACTAGGTGGCGCTAGTAGCTTTGACGCGTGCATTTATTACTCTCTCTCCCACTCCCTTTATCTGAGTGACGGGTATCTAATAGTCGAAGTACTCGAATATAGTGTTCTCTCTTGTTATATTTGCTAATACGGACGTGGTCCCCCTTATAGAATTTACTTCTGACAAATATTTTCAGGTGATTATAGGAAGTTTGTAATATATGTTTATCATTGGAGAAATTGACATTACTTGGACTCATTTTTATGGTTCTATGCACTCTATTATTATACTTATTAATTAATTGCTTATACATCTATCCACTTATATTTTCCATTGAAACTAAACTCACGCTACATTAATTCTTTAAGACTTCTATTAAAACGTAAAACTATAGATGACTTTAGAGTACTGAAAGTTGAATAATGATTTATCCTATAACTTTTCATTAATACCTTAAATTTAAAATTAACAAGAGAGAACGCTATAGTCGGGTGCCCCGACTATCAGATACCCGTTACTCAGCTAAGGGAGTGCGAGGGAGATAGATATATAAAATCTTTGATCAGGCATAACTTTTTAACGAATGGTCCGATTTGAAAAATTTCTTCTACATTTCGATAGGTATTGATAGTCACAATAAAACTGCATTTTTTCATTTCCAAAATCTTTAAAGGTGTGGGCGCCAGACACCTTTCAAAAAAGGTTAGAGGGGGCGTGGCACCTTTTTGAAATAAACTTTCGCTGCGTGGGAACTCCAAGAATATGCATGCAAAATGCCAATCCTCTAGCTTTTATAGTTTCCGAGATCTCAGCGTTCATACGGACGGACAGACGGACAGACGGACAGACGGACATGGCTAGTTCGACTCGGCTAGTGATCCTGATCAAGAATATACATACTTTATAGGGTCAGAAAAGCTTCCTTCTCCCTGTTACATACTTTTGCACGAATACAATATACCCTTTTACTCTACGAGTAACGGGTATAAAAATTGCAGTACCATCATCTGTTTACAGGTTTTTTGGGGGTTCCATGACCCGACCCTCACCCCAAGCAAATTTAGAACATACGTCTATGACCGTTAACAAGTATCTATATCCCTTATTAGAGGTTAAGTAGGCTCCCATTTCTACCAAATCTGCTTGCCATAGATTTATGATCTTTGTAAGCACTCGTCTTCGTTGGAAGTATTTTCGAGATGGTCCGTGCAACTGGTTTACGATTTCTCTTTTAATCATATCCTTTCGCCCCCCTGGTCAATTAAAGTCGCAGCGCAATGAGATGCCTTGCATTTTTGCTTGATAAGAGTCCTTAAGAACGGCATAAAAGGACCCCAATTTGAAATACGACTGTTGAGCTAACAAGCACTTTTGTCAGCTATTTAAATAAATCACAAGGCGATATAAATTCAATACTTCAATTTATTTATGGTTTATATGTACATATGCAAGGGCTGAGGGCTTTGCGTACACCGCAGCTTGCAATAACAACAACAACGAAATGTATGCTCTGGCGACGGACCGTAGGCGTTGAGAGGCGGACTCAGAATGAATATGGCAATTAATAGAGAGATAAGAGAAGCCGCATAGAAATGCGTTATTCTGACTCTCTCTTAGTTGGAGTGGTTTGCCGCTGCCCTCAACATACTCCCCCCGTTGGAAGCCTGTCTTTCAACTTCATCATTGATGGGCAGCAGGCACAGCTTCAGATCAGCAACTCGGCAAACGCCATCTCGTCCAGGAATAAGGGCGCTCACCCTAGCTAAGGGCCAACGCATGGGAGGTAGATTTTCATCCTTTATCAGGACTACGTCGTTGACCTTTAACAATCGTTCAGGGGACCGCCATTTGGTGCGTTGTTGCAGAAGAGTGAGGTACTCCTTCTGCCATCGGGACCAGAATAGTTGCTGCAGATATGTTACACGCTGCCAGCCATCCAACCGGTTATAATTGAGCTTGGTTAAATCGGGCTCAATGATAGTAGTAGAAGGGCCACCAAAAAGTAGGTGGGCAGGAGTCAAAACATCGAGATCATCTGGATTCTCTGAAATTGATAGCAAGGGGCGAGAATTAATGATTGACGCAATCTGGCAAACCAAAGTGCGAAGCTCATCAAAACTAAGCGTTTGGCGGCCAACAGAGCGGTAGAAATGGTGCTTGGCCGTCTTGACTGCTGCCTCCCACAGTCCTCCAAAGTGTGGTGAGCGAGGCGGAATAAATTGCCAGTCGATTCCCTCCGCCAAGCAGGCTTGATGAACAGACTGCATATGGGAATCGCTAAGCAGCAGCCGCTTCAAATCCGCCAACTCATTTTTTGCTCCGACAAAGTTGGTAGCGTTGTCCGACCAAATTTGACTAGGCTTTCCACGTGTAGACATGAATCTTTTCAAAGCACTTAAAAACGAAGCAGTCGTTAGATCCTTGACAAGCTCTAAGTGCACAGCCTTGCTTGTAAAGCAGATGAACACGCATACGTAGCACTTAATGGGAGGCCTGGTGCGGACTTCTGATTTGTAGAAGAAAGGTCCACAATGGACGAGAATGAATACAAGCAATCGATTGCTTACTTATTATCTACAAAAGCGCTCCCATTCCGTCTTTTTGACGATGAATGCTTTCAAAAGGTTTTACAACTGTGGAACGATGCATTTCATTTTACTGTTAACTCCAAAAGTGCAGTGGCACATTTGGCGCTGACTGCGAAAAAGGTGTGTTTCTAAACTTGGGCATATGCAGTACCGGGACAGACTAGACATCGAAAACAATGTGGCTGAGTATTGGAAGAAGTATTCAAAAAATGAGCCGGCTTTGGGAAAAATAGCTGAAGTTACTTTGTCTGTGCCAGCAACGCAAGTCTCGGTTGAAAGGGGGTTTAGTGCGCTACCCTATATATTCACTAAACTACGTACGAAGCTAAGCCCCGAAACCTTGCAGAATATTCTTATTGTTAAACTAAACAAAGAACTACTTAATAATGTTAAATATGAAGACAGCTCACAATATATGTAAATAAATTGATTCTGCCTACCCTTACTAATATAATATAATGTGTCTATAGTATAAGAAATTTATGTTTTTGGTTATGGATAATTTTTCTAAATATCAATTGAATTTAAAATTTGTTATATACATTTATAATAATAATAATTTAAAAAATATTCTTTTGTTCAGCGACAAGATAGGCCGTATTAAAATAAGTAGCAAACATTTCAGTAAGCAATAAGCACCAACCAAATAAGGTTGGATTTGTGCATTGGTAAACGTAAAAACTATAATGGATTTTGTTTTCCCGAAGATGTGTCCATTAAAAAAATTGATCTTGTTAGTGGGTGAAAATGTCCTTTGTTTTATATATTTAAAAGAGTATAGTATTTTGAAAAATGTTAACAGCTATACTTACAGTTCTATTTTTTTTGACTCGCACGCTTTTGAAGTCAAAAACACATCGTGTTAAAAACACATTGTGTAAAAAACACGGCGTGTTAATAACACGTTGTGTAAAAAACACAAGTAAGCTGTGTGTGTTAACAATTATTTTTCACATTTTAACACTTTTGTTGTTGACACACATGTCAACTACTTTGCTCACACTGTAAAATACAATTTTACATGTTTTTAACATGTGTGTTAAATTCCGAACCCTGTATATTCTTGATCAGGGTCACTAGCCGAGTCGATCTAGCCATGCCCGTCTGTCCTACCGGATTAACGCTGAGATCTCGGAAACTACAAAAGCTAGAGATTGGGATTACCCACACATATTCTTTGGCTTCCTACGCAGCGCAAGTTTGTTTCAGCCGAGGGCCACGCCCCCTCTAACGCCCACAATCGCCAAACGCCCACAATAAACGATTTTAAAAAGTGTCTGGCGCCCATACCTTTAAAGATTTCGAAAAAGTAAAAAGCAGTTTTATTGTATTTTATAAAAAGTTATGCTAGATTAAAAATGTTATATCTCCATATTCTTCGCACTCACTTTTGCTGAATAACGGGTATCTGATAGTCGGGGCACTCAACTATAGCGTTCTCTCTTGTTTTAGTTTGGTTTTGATTTTTATTTTGTGTTTTGATTCTCTTTGAGTTTTTAATTTTTTTTTATTTTGTTTGGTTTTTAATTTGTGTTAATAATAAATCTTTCGGTCCACCTTTAAAATATTTCCGGGTTTAAATGGATTATTACATTAATTGATTTCCATTTAATTTTTTAACAACGATCACTGTCACAATGTTAGGTGTCGTCGTTTGGTGATCGATTTTTTAATTTTTACACTAAAAATGTTGGGTTATTGGCCGCGCGAGTTCCGTTTATATTTAACTTATTTTTCATTAAATAATTAATTTTCTTCCGGAAATTTTTAATAAAAAAATATATTTTTTTTATTTTTTAATATTTTATGATGGTAAACCTTTATTGAAAATATTTTTTTTACATTACTGATCTCGGCTCGGGTCAAATTACAATACTAATCTCGGCTCGGGTCAAAATAAGACTCTCCTCCTAATTCTAAAATCTTATCCAACGAACCTCGACCAGAAGCTTTTCTTTTTGAACTTTAGAACTTCAAATTATGTTTAAATTTAAAAGCTTAAGATAAAACTTTCGCATTTCATTGTAAAATTCAATTATTATACTTTTGGCTTCGAATGTGAGAGTTTGGCTTCGAACGGAAGCTTGTGCTTACTTTACGATTGGTTTATTTATCTTAGCAGGACGTTCAAGTGCGGCCCTCGAAGTTAATGAAAAAGGCGGAGGCAGAAACTTAAATAAAGGCAAAGGCAATGTAGCTGAGATTGAATTTAAAAATTGGTTTATTTAAATTCATGGGTAGCTGCCCAATTAGTTTTTTTTGTTTCTTCATTCTCCCACCACGACACTAGAAGTTTCTGAAGCTAAACTACCTATAGCACTAAATGCAGTTATAAGTTTTGGGTACATTAATTATTCGAGAAACTTTTACGTTTTTCTTAGATCCGATTGATCTATGTATTGCTTTACGTGCAACTTTAATTGCAACATTCAGAGGTTTTTGTTTTTTCAAAACTAATTTATTATTTTCTTATTTCGCTTTCGAACACCCATTCCAAAATGTTTCTTTGCTTTCATAATATTAGTTACAAACAAGAGAGAATGCTATAGTCGGGTGCCCCGACTATCAGATACCAGTTACCCGTTACAGGAGATGGATATATAAAACTTTAATCGGGCATAACTTTTTAACGATCGATCCGATTTGAAAAATTTCTTCTACATTTCGATTGGTATTGATAAGCACAATAGAACTGCTTACTTACTTTTCCAAAATCTTTAATACAGTGGGCGCCAGACACAGACACACACACACATAAAATCGTTTAAGGCGATTGTGGGCGTTGGAGGGGGCGTGGCGCTCGTCTGAAATAAACTTGCGCTGTGTAGGAAGCCCAAGAATTTGTGTTGTTAATCCCAAATTTCTAGCTTTTATAGTTTCCGAAATCTCAGCGTTCATACGGACGGACAGACAGACAGACGGACAGACGGACATGGCTAGATCGACTCGGCTAGTGATCCAGATCAAGAATATATATACTTTATAGGGTCGGAAATGCTTCTTTCTAGCTGTTACATACTTTTGCACGAATTCAATATACCCTTTTACTCTACGAGTAACGGGTATAAATATGCTGCTGCTCGCTCCCTAAGAGAACTATCCTTCGTCTTTACTCGCTCCCAAGCCTTGTTATTTAATACAGAATCTGCCTTATGGCGTTGCTTAGATCCTTGTTTTGTAAATAGGCAATATCGTGAACCTTGACTACTGATTAATTCCGTGATCTCCACGCTGTAATCGCTCTGCAAGCTTTGTACCGAGTCCACATGTCTGACATAAATTATGAGACATTTACGAAAATTTGTCAAAAATGTTGGCAGGATAAATATGGATTTTTAATTATAAGTAAGGATGACAATGTTGATAAGGGACGATATAGAAAAGGATTTGACCAATTTATTATTATAATATATTATTATTTGGGGCCGTTGAACAACAGATTTCAAAATGGTTAGATCATTGACTCTATCAGTGAATGGAAATAGTTCCGTTATAAACACAGTTTATTTCCCACCAATTTAATTAATCGGGGAATATGAGTGTGCGCTAATTGAGTTTAAGATGTACAACTCAATTCCCAACGTGGATGTAAATAACAATCTCTTTCATATTGGTGATAAAGTTATTATTATTCCCACCGGCTCCTATGAACTCAACTATATTTCTCAATTTATTTACAACAAGTTAAAGGAAAATACAGTGAAAATTATAAACAAAACCAATACACTTCAAGTGGAAATATTTAGCAGTAAAACTTTAATAAGGAAAGGTCAATAGGCCAATTGTTTGGTTTCAAGCAAAGAGCTAATTTGTGAGCTGATTTACTCGAGTTGTTTTTTGAAATGGGAGAAATAGGGCTCTACGAGTATACTCGTGCAGGGTTGTGTAAATTTAAATGTGTAAATAGTTATACGGCCTTTTATATATATTCCCTTCAGTTCCAGAAATCATTTTTCACTCGTGAATCACTAGGTGAATCACGGAGGACAGGTCATCTGTCCCTCGTGATGCACTCATGACATCCCATAGAGAAAATTGGATAGGAGTTCCGCTTTTTCACTCGGGACAGCTCAAATGAATTTTTTTCGAAGTCACCGGGGATTTCACCAGAGCCTTATACGAATTTGTCATATGAGATGTCACCAACCGGTGACAGTGTCACCTTGTATCATATTTGATTTCATGGATGACTTTTTTAAAATGTCATAAGCATCTCATTTGTATACTCAGAACAGGATAAAATCAGTCTAGAAGTGACACTCGACCAGAGAAGTTTATCTTTGTCTTTATTTCATTGGAACACTAAATAAGCACATATATCTATATTACTGTGACCAGCCACCTCCGGACAACAGACGTAACTGGCGCAGCAGAATTTAAAAGAACAAAGGATGAAATTGACGATGATCATCATTATAACCACCATGTAATGAATTGGGTAAGCCAAGGGGCAGAGTGAAACGTGAAACAAAAGGGGCAAACGCTTTCGGCAAAAAAAAAGTGAATAAAGAAAAAGAGAAAAAATAAAGCACATTCTCAGTCAGCGAGTTAATGAGCCTGACAAAAAACTATTATAATAATGTGTTTGTGTACCAACAAAATTCTATTCTCCTATTTACTGTGAATCGCTGGGAATATGGCTAGCTTAATCAAAACAAGAAAGGCCAGCCGAAGCTAATATACCCTTGCAGATCATTCCTATTAACTTAGCTGTTTTCGTATTATGGCAGTTTTATAACATAGGCGTCCGAATTTTTTCAACTTTAATTCGAAATTGTAAAATGTTAAGGAAAAGCTATATCCCAGAGAAGAAGAGAATGTAATAAAAATCAACAAAGATATCATTTGTTTTCAATTAATTTCCACTTAATTTTCCGACCGTTCCTATGGCAGCTATATGATGTAGTCATCCGATTTCTTAACAATTTAATTCTTAATTCAGAAATATTTAAATATTTATATACCCCAAAGTAGAAGGTAAAATTTCAAAAAACACCGAAGTTAGAATTTTTGTCCGATCCGGCTGGTTCCGACTTATATACTACCTGCAATAAAAAGAAGACTTTTGGGAAAGTTATATCCCGATAGCTCAAAAATTGAGAGACTAGTTTGCTTAGAAACAAACAGACAGACGGACGGACAGATGGCTAGATCAACTCGTCTTGTGATGCTGTTCAAGAATATATATACTTTATGGGGTCGGAAACGTCTACTTCACTGCGTTGCAAACTTCTGTCTGAAATCATAATACCCTCTGCAAGGGTATAAAAACGATCCAAATTTTCTAGAAATAAGAAAGTCCTGACATTCGTACTTAAAACTAATTTTATACGAACGAAGTCGCTCCGGGTATAGCTAGTATACATATAAATGAGAGCGAAAATCTGGGAACCGACAACGGCCTCCCTTTCCCTCACTATTGCCACGAAACTCGGTACATTTGGGTCTTAGACTCGACGAAGGGCAGCTACAACGTTGCAGGAAAAGAACACAAACTCAAAAAACTCGCTGACTAGGGAAAAAAACAAGTCAACTTGTACTTTTACTACTTAACCCCCAACGAGCGCAATCATTTTGGCCCATGGTTGCCACGACACCTCAATACGACACACACATACACTAATATTGTCTGCATTACAGATCATCAACATAATACAACAACATGAACAATAGTAACTAAACCCTTCAGTTCTGGCAACACATTTCGGTGACAATTCATTAGGCCAAACGCTCGGCCGCTGTCGACGTCAGCAGAGCAGTCGGCGCAGCGTCGACGTGCAAGAAAGAGATGCTGATATTTATATATTGCGCTCTCTTTCGTTGTCCTATAATCTGCCTGCACTAGGCGCCAGCAGAGACAAATTTGTTACAAATAGAAAGCAAAATTTGGCCAAAATAAATTTTGTGATGCAGCGACTTGTGTATGCCATACATATTAAAATCATTATTCTATTCCGAAATAAAAAAATTAATTTAGTTTTATAAACTTAAATTAATTTATTATTAGATTATCGACTATTGCTAATCAGCACATTTCTTGCATCGTACATAAACTTAATTGGCGCAAACAAGTTCAAGTCACATTTTGTTGCAATTGCATAGATTGATAAGTTTTCTAGGCAAACAATTCAAATAAAATAATTGATGTATACGGTATCCAAAAGCACATATATGGCTAAAAAATTATCTTTGAAACTATACGATATCAAAAATGATAATTTTAATGAAGTGATTATTTATTTTTTATGCATTTAAATAAGCGGAAAAAAAGTAAATTGTTTGTTTTAATAATTATTCATTTTATGGAACAAAGGAGATTCCAATTTAAACAGATAAGTTTATTAATTGACTCTTAAATCTATCGAATATAAATGCAACTAACTGAGCTTTCAATTTACAATTATTTGTTACTTTGTCCTACATTTCCTCAGAATTTAATTCATTTTGTCATTTCTAAGTTCCTTGTCATACAGTTCCGAAAAAACACTATTTAAGTAATATATGTGCCTGGCGTATACATCGTCAAACTGAATATTTAATCTTTGGTGCGAATACATTGGACTGGCATTCATTTTCACACCAACATGAGAAGTGAGAAACACAGAGACGGAGAGCGGAGAGCCAACTGGAGCAAAAGTAAACGCACAGAACTAAAACTCTACTCAATAAATACAAGTGTAAATCGATTAGGATGATATACAGATCTGGGGGCGGGTTGCGGCGGAGTGAGCCGCTGGGCTCTTAGTCTATTTTCACATTGGAATAGATTTTGCGCACGAAGAGATTGGTGCCCACATAGCCGACGGTGCCGCAGATAATTCCCAGGGCGCCGCTGAAGAGGGCCATGTAGCCAAAGTAGAAGGCCGTTTGGAATAGACCGAACATTTTGGTTTTAAAGAAGAAGTAGTAAAAGGAGTAGGCATACACGTAAATGGACGTCGAGCCCGCCGCCATGAAACTCGTCCACTGCCATCGGTAATCTTCAGCATTTAGCAGGAATTATGTGCACACAATGGTAACACACACAGTGACCACAGTCAGAATGCTGAACACCAGCAACATAAAGCCATAGACATAGTAGATCTTGTACGCCCAGAAGGAGGTGAAGATGAAGTACATCTCAATAAAGATGGATCCGAAGGGCAGGACACCGCCTAGAAGCACAATAATCAGCGGCTCCATGTACCACTTCTTTTCTGGAATGGGTCGTGGCACAGCATTGACGCGGCAAGGGAAGTCCGGCTGCCCGTCAAGATTGCGACCCACCACAGTGCCAACCAAAGTCAAGGGCAGGATCACAAATAGACAGATGCAGGTTACCGCCACCATGGTTCCGAAGGGAATGGCTCTTGAAGCGTGATATCCGATGGCAATGAAATTGATCAGAAAAGCCGTGCCACACACAGCCACTGGGACTGTACAATAAACTAATTTAGTTTGTTATTTAAGTTGATTTTATAATAAACCATTTTGTATAGGTCGATTAATATTTTTTAAATACTTCAATAGAACTTAATAGAAAGGGTATAGAAGCATTGGCACGCGCCAAAAGCGACGATGCAACAAAAGAAAAAGGGATAGGCAAACATGACTTGCTGTATTTTTTGACTGTAAATCGAATGGAACAACGTGCTTAAATTTGTGCGAAGACAATTTGTAATTGACGCATTACAAAAAAAGGTAAATATAAAAATATTTGTAAGTAAAACACATTTTTAAAACATATTTCTTTAAATTTTTCAGGAGCATTGCGCAAATATTCATAGGATCGGACAATTGCATAAGGATGACGATTTTATATTTACAAATATTAAAAACAAAAAAACAAGGGTTAATAATTCATTGTACGAAAATGTAAGTACAATTTTTTTTGAAACAAATAAAATAAAAATGAATGAACAAAAAAAAATGAACCCATTTTATTTCATATAATGCACGGAAAGAATTTTTTTTAGTAAATGAAATTGCTGATGACATTTTAAAAAAGTCATCCATGAAATCACCTATGACACAAGGTGACACTGTAACGGTTGGTGACATCTCATATGACAAATTCGTATAAGGCTCTGGTGAAATCACCGGTGACTTCGAAAAAAATTCATTTGAGCTGTCCCGAGCAGGGATCGTAAATAAGAGTTAACCTATTCAAAAAAATTTACAAATAACTCTTACGCTTCAATTTTTATTATACAAATCAACAAATAAGAGATATTTGTCAACTTTTATAATAAAAATTGAAAAGAAAAAGATTGAATTGAAATAACTCTTGAACTGTGAGATGCATTGGTTTAAAAGTTATATATATATAATCTACGCTTTAATACCTTTCTGTTGATATGCCATATGTCCCCAAAATATTTTTTAAAATGTACCAAACGGGATAAGAAAAATAAATCATATATTTACTTCAACCTGTTTATTTAACAGGAGTGTAAAAAACTTATAGAAAATGATGGTTCAAAACCGACTTCATCGCAAAATACATCTGCAAGCGGGCTTTTGAGCGACTTCTTAAATTCGATTGAAGTAGAAAGCAATGAGGAATCCGACAGCAATGATGATCCGCAGCTTAAATTGGCGTCTACGGAAAAAAAAAATTATCTTCCAAAGCCCATTGATTTGAAAACAGACATAATGGAGTATTGGGAAGGGAAAAAGTTCAAGTATCCATTTTAATACCAACTGGCGAAAATTGTACATTGCGTTCCTGCCACTCAGGTCTCCGTAGAACGCTCTTTTTCGGCTGTCGGATTTAAGATGCAATCTCTCGTCGGAATCGATCAAAAAATTAATGTTTTTAAAATTAAACAAATAGATCTCGGATTATATGTGTATTAAAATCCAACTTTCTTAATCCGTTTTTGTACATTATACAAAATATTTTGGGGACATATGGCATATCAACAGAAAGGTATTAAAGTGTAGATTATATATATATAGCTTTTAAGCCAATGCATCTCACAGTTCAAGAGTTATTTTAATTCAATTTTTATATTCAATTTTTATTATAAAAGTTGACAAATAACTCTTATTTGTTGATTTTTATAATAAAAATTGAAGCGTAAGAGTTATTTGTCAATTTTTATTTAAAAATTTAGAAATAAGAATTATTTGTCAATTTTTTTGAATAGGTTAACTCTTATTTACGATCCCTGGTCCCGAGTGAAGAAGCGGAACTTTCATCAGTCAGTCAGTCTGTCTATCTGTCTATCTGTCTATCTGTCTATCTGTCTATCTGTCTATCTGTCTATCTGTCTATCTGTCTATCTGTCTATCTGTCTATCTGTCTATCTGTCTATCTGTCTATCTGTCTATCTGTCTATCTGTCTATCTGTCTATCTGTCTATCTGTCTATCTGTCTATCTGTCTATCTGTCTATCTGTCTATCTGTCTATCTGTCTATCTGTCTATCTGTCTATCTGTCTATCTGTCTATTTGTCTATCTGTCTATCTGTCTATCTGTCTATCTGTCTATCTGTCTATCTGTCTATCTGTCTATCTGTCTATCTGTATATCTGTCTACCTGTCTACCTGTCTACCTGTCTACCTGTCTATCTGTCTACCTGTCTATCTGTCTATCTGTCTATTTGTCTATTTGTCTATCTGTCTATTTCTATCTGTCTATCTGTCTATCTGTCTATCTGTCTATCTGTCTATCTGTCTATCTGTCTATCTGTCTATCTGTCTATCTGTCTATCTGTCTATCTGTCTATCTGTCTATCTGTCTATCTGTCTATCTGTCTATCTGTCTATCTGTCTATCTGTCTATCTGTCTATCTGTCTATCTGTCTATCTGTCTATCTGTCTATCTGTCTATCTGTCTATCTGTCTATCTGTCTATCTGTCTATCTGTCTATCTGTCTATCTGTCTATCTGTCTATCTGTCTATCTGTCTATCTGTCTATCTGTCTATCTGTCTATCTGTCTATCTGTCTATCTGTCAATCTGTCTTTCTGTCTTTCTGTCTACCTGTCTATCTGTCTATCTGCCAGGACGGTATCAAAATTTAAAATTTGCAAAACCCTTTTAACGAACAACCTGATTTTACAACACCCAGACCATTTACCCTTACCACAGACGCCAGTAACTTCGCCATTGGAGCCGTTCTCTCTGGGCCCCGATGGGTCCGACAGACCAATTTGTTTCGCGAGTAGAACCTTGAATGAGACAGAAACTCGGTATTCGACAATAGAGAAAGAGATGCTAGCAATAATCTGGGCGGTTAAGTATTTTCAGCCATACGTGTTTAAGAACCCACCACTCTAACGAAAACCATAGAGGGGTGGAAGATTTGTACCAGCATCTAAAAAGGGAAATCTATGTACCCCAATTAAAATCTCTAATCTCTCAGAATATTCGGGATTGCAAAATATGCCTCACTCTTAAATACGATAGGTGCCCACATAAACCACCATGTGTACTGCCAGAAGTACCAAATAGGCCCCTGGATATATTGCACACGGACATATATACTATTCATAATAATTAAAACTTAACAATTATTGACAAATTCTTTGAATTCTCTCAAGCCTACCCACTCACCAATAGAAACTCCATACTTGTTACTAAAGCCTCCAAGACCATCTTTTGTCAATTTGGTATTCCCAAAAAGTTAATGCTTGACCAGGGATCCAAGTTCTCTGGAGCCGTTTTTAAGGACTTTTTGGCACAATACGAAATAGAGCCACATGTTACTTCTTTCCAACAGTCAAGTAGTATCTCGACAGTGGAACGTCTACATTCAACCTTAACTGAAACCTTTAGGATAATTCTGAGTAAAAGGAAGGAATTAGAATTAACCCTAGAGCATGTCGAATTACTTTTCGAAACAATAATAACTTACAACAATGCGATCCACTATAGTACAAACGTAACCCCTTTGAACTTTTTAGTGGTCGCACCCACATTTTCGAAAAGACAGAAAAGAGACCCTTCTGACTTACGAGTTTGTACTTCTATCCTTCGCAAGGAAAATAGGAGAAATAAGATAATACCTCGTTTTAGTAAACACAAGGTTTTGCTGGGTAATGGGGTAACATTACGAACTATAAAAAAACAAAAACTTTACAAGCAAAATATTAGGAAACAAACAAACAATTTACTCATAAACCTACTTTCGAGACTTGGACATTTTACTCACAATGTAATTTTACAGATTGACCCTGGGAACTAATCAACTGTTCGTTACTGAAATCCTGGACAATGATCAACCCCTTATAAAAATCAACTTGGGAACGGCGAGAGTGGTGAAGTCCTTTAAAATTTTTAATCTGTCATTCACCAGAGCAACTATGAAAACTCAGCAGCTAAAATACACGAGGTGATTGGGAACTTACCTGACCAGCAGGACCTTGAAGACCTAAAACTTACATTATACCAAAAATTATCTCAGGTTAAGCAAACATTCATTGCTCCCTAACAATGAAAGAAGTAGGCCAAAAAGAGGATTAACTAAAATAAAAAAAAAAATATTTTTAAAGAAATGGATGAAGAATATAAGAACATTCAACTCATCCAATATATAGATAAGATTAACTTCAATATAGACTTACTCTTCAATCACTTAAACAATATTGCTGAAAGCTTGCTATTTTCCAAATTAAAGTTAGTCCCAAAATACCTATTAAATTCAGTCAAATTGGAAAAAATAACTATCGGAGCAAAAAATAAAAGTACAGCTGGAACACGAACTATATAATGTGCTTTCTTTAGAATCGACTACCTGTAATAAAACACTTATATTCATATCAAAGTTCCAATTTTGTCACAAGAATCTTATAATTTGTACCGTCTTATTTCTCTATCACTAAACAAAACTATGTACGCAAACTTACCTAATGTTATAATTAAGAATGACCTAGAATTTAAGATAATTGAAACACCTTGTATAAAAGTGCGAGATACACACATTTGCGAAACTCTTTTAACACCCAATAACACAGAATGCCTCTACAACCTGCTGAACAGCAAAGAGCCGACCTGCAGCACAACGAACAGAGGCCACCAACAACAGATCTTCGTTCCCTTAAAAGGGTTGTTGGTGATCCTTAACGTGGAGAATCTCAACATTACTACACCTTTGTGAGGAGTTGAATAACTCCCCACAAATTCCTACAACAGCGGATGGCCGACCGTTTAGCGTAGTAGCGCCGCGGCAAAGAGCAAATGGAGAGAAACTCGCAAATAGAGAGTTTGGAGACCGAGAAGCGGAGAAAGAGAGTTTGGAGACCGAGAATTGGAGAGTGAGAGAGTGGAGACTTCAAGGTTGAGAGAGGGAACTCTGACAATAAGGGTTAGTTGCGGAGAGTGAGAGAGTGAAGACTTTGCGGGCAGAGCCAGAGTGCCGTGTGCAAAAGGAATATAACGGAACTGCACCGGACTTTGGACTCTGTCGGGAACTTTGGACCGCGAGGACAAGTGCCACATCTTAGCAGCGGATCGGCACACAGGCGTGCCGCATGGACCATAAGAACCGCCGGGATGGCAGCAACACGCAGAACTACAATTAGAGGCCGTGCGTGAAGGACAAGTGGGTCAAACAGGAACCACGGACTTTGGACCTGGATTAGAGAAATGCCGCGAAAAGGGAATTAACGGTTCCCGGAGGCCCTATATAAAGCCGCCGGGAGCTGGCAGCTGGATCAGTCGATCAAGATCAGTCGATCAAGATCAGCCGATCAGGATCAGTCGATCAAGAGTGTGAATCAGATCAGTCAAGATATCAAAGTGAGCAAGTCAGCCAGTACAGTGAACTACAAGAGAGCAACAACAAGTCGAGTCGCCGGAAGCAACGCCGTGGGAGCCTACAAGAAGCAAGATCGCTACGTCGAGACGTTCGGGATAAGATCACCAGAAATCTCCGAATTGAGACACAGGTAGCTGAGGTCCAGAGGGCATCACACGGCTAGGTCAAGGCGATCCGCTTCATTTCTGTCGCAACTAAGCCCTCGGATCTCGCCTGGAGAGTCGATCAGAGTTTGAGCGGTGTAAGCCTGAACTCGGGGAGAAACCTACCTAGACCCAGTGTGCCTTGCCTAAGGAGGGCCTGGCGCGACCAGCCAGAAGGGAGATCGGTCAATCGTTGTGGTCTCAAGTGGAGAACTCCAGGAGAGCCCTACGGCTTGAGTCGTGTAGTCCCGGAGCGGCGTGTGTCTGAACCCCGAGTGAAACGAGCCAAGATCCCGAGTACCAGAAGCCACACCACGTCCAGCCGTGTAACCAGCATACCCAGGAGCGGAGCGAAGGACATCGTCGAACAGCAAGCCAACACAACACGACAGATCGAGCTACGTGGAAACGTCGTGGACAATAAGCCAAAGGGTGAAGCTAGGGCGGAACGTTCGTTTGCACTAGGCGTAGAAGCGAGGTGAAGCGCTCGGCAGCATCCCTGCGTAACTTGGACTGCCAGCGCGATCTGAGTGAAACACTTGTGGGACCATCCGGGACACAGCAAGGGACAGGCGGTGGTATATCGAAAGGAGAGATTCCTGGAGATCGCGGCCTCTGTTCACCCTAGTCTGAGAACGGTGACGCTTCCCTTAACCCGCTCAGCTGATCTCCCGGCGAGTCCAAGGCGCTACAATTAGTCGTCGATTCTACGCGTCAGAGACGAGCAGCGCCCAGCGTCTTCGAGGGAGCTACAGAACCGGAGCACCCAGTCAACAAGGGGAGCACCGAGTCATCAAGGCGGCCAGGAGTCGTCGACGACCACGAGTGGCGATTCAAGACCAGCCGAGCCGGCCAGGTTACTGTACTATTACACCTGCAATAAAACCCTCTACGAACCCGCAAATTCTGTGCTTTCCCACTGATCTACTGGGCGGTCACGTTTATATAAATTTGGTGGGACGAACACACAACTATACTGAGCTAGCCGCACGAATTCTCGTAGCGAGCAGACCTTAAAAAACAGTTCGTTACACACTAGTAATCTGGAAAATGGATTGGCACCAACATAGAGGAACGAGTTACTACTCACCTTTCGATCATATACATACTCGTTGCAATGTCGATTTTGACTACGACGGATGCCTGGACCTTTAACAGGAAGGAGATAATTTTTTCACCCACTCCGGCGGACCCCATTGTCACTTCCACCATACCTTCGTTATGGCTATCGTTTCAAGCTAAGGGGGGAGGAGTTACCGCTGATGTCTTCCTCGTGACATCACCTCCACCTAAACCCCCTCGGGCATTGTCCCACTAGCGGAAATGCCATTCAACCCGACACCAAACCGCCGATACAGCAGACGGGATACCGAACCGAGTAAACAACTGGGCCACAGGCATCCGGCCGGGAACTGCTGACCTAAGGAGTTTCGCAATCTCAACAAATGTACCCCACTCCCAAGTTAGCTCTCATTTGTATACTCAGAACAGAATAAAATCAGTCTAAGAGAAGTTTATCTTTGTCTTTATTTCATTAGAACACTAAATAAGCACTTATATCTATATTACTGTGACCAGCCACCTCCGGACCACAGACGTAATTCGTGTGCTTGCTTTTTCTATAAAAATCATCAAGATGAAGCCTTAAAACTAATGTCATCATATTTAGTTTATAAGAAAAGCCTGTTACAAATTTCGAAATAAACATAACCTAAATTCAAATGTGTATCTTCTTTTGTCTTGGAGTGAATGTTTTTTTTCAGCTGTTTCTTTTGAGTGTTTTTTTGCTATTGGGGTTTGCTTTCAGGTAATTCTTTTCAGTTAAAAAAAATTCTAAATATGTTTTCAGTACCAAGCAAAGGGACCCCTGTTCAAGGCTGTTCTTGGTTATACTAATTAAGTGACCCCGTGCACGTGTGAAACAGCGACTGAGCAACTACAAGGCTCGCTTGCTATCAACAACCTGTTGCCACTCTGATTACACATATTTGGCCCGTGAACATTTTTTGTCCACCACTAAATTAAGTTCTTTCGAATTTACTGAATCTAAGTAACAATCACCCGTCACACTCCAGCAACTTCTCCCCCGCTTAATTAAAATCCTCTGAACATTCTAGTCAACCACTTAGAACTCTATCATATCCTTTTACCCACCCCTTGCTTTAAATCTAAGAAATGGTCACCTGTCGGATCCAGTAACTTCTCACCCACTTAATTCGAATCCCCTGAACCTTCTCGTCAACCACTAAATTAAGTTCCGTCGTATTTTCTAGATCTTAGAAACGGTCACCTGTCGCACCCCAGTAACTTTTCACCCGCTTAATCAGGATCCCTTTGGTTAATCAAATTGCAATTTTTCAAGATTTTTATTTATTTATTTATTTCAAAAAATTAGCAAATATCTGCCAATACTAAAACCTAACTCCCACCACCGCCCGAATTTAGGAGTGTTTTTTATAGATATGCTCCGACTCACATCAAGTGGGCGGAGGCAGGGATAGGGGACTTAAAATATTTGATACATTAAAGTCCACGGAACATTCACAAAACAACCAAAAGTACAATTCATTGTATGGAGTACATAAAACGCGAAAAGGATCGTGCGCTGCAAAATTTGTTCTGCAAATGTACAGAACAATAGACCGAAAATTGCGGGTTGCTCTTATGGGGATCGAGAACCGTATTTGGCCGAGTAGGTAGCTAGAACTCACGAGTCCAGTGATTAGCTTATGAAGGAACATCGCTCCGTGGCAGGTCCGACGATACTTTAGCGAGGGCAGATTCAGAAGACGCAGTCTATCGACGTAAGATGGCAGGTGACGTTGTGATTCCCAGTTTAACCCACGTAAATCAAACAAAAGGAACTGTTTCTGTACCGATTCCATTAGGTCCTGATATTTAGCATACTGAGGTGACCATAGGCACGAGCAGTATTTAAGAATTGGTCGAACCAGAGAAAATGCTTTGTGGAGTACGGATCCTCAAATTCCTTTGACCAGTGCTTAACAAATGCAAAAACCCTTTTTGCTTTACTGACAATAATGCCGATGTTTTTTTTTTTTTTTCTTTTTTACTTCCTAGTGCTACAAGGAATTCCTTATAAATTAATGCACTAGTCACAAAACAAAAATGAAGTATAATGAGAATGAAGAATATGTAGGTCCCTACTTAAGTTTAACACTTATATCTAACATTTAATACAATTAACAATTAGAGCTGACATATTAAAAAACTGTTGAAAATTTATTTTAATTAATTTTAGTATTTTATTTTAATTTTAATATTAATTTTAATTGGTACATTGTGATTTTAAAAATGTAAATAAATTGTCCCTAAATTGCGATGTGCTTTAAATTATTTTAAGATGTTGTGGCAGTTCATTCCACAACCGAATAGAATGAATAAAAAATTGGCGATCCGAAGATGCCAGCTTATGTTTAATAGTAATAATGTTTCGGGTTCTTTTCGAGGTACCAAATTTCAATTTTTCATATAAGTAACTGGGTTCTTTGGTTTTTATAATTTTATGTAAAAGAATGAGATTTCTGGCATTACTCCATGATTTAAAATTAAAGCCGTATATACTATTAGCAAATGACGTGATGTGTTCCCCTCGTTTAATATTAAATACATATCTAGCTATGTTATTAAATGCAATGTTTAGCTTGTGTTGCGAGGCACTGTCACAATGACCAAAATCTCTATTCCGTAGCACAATGTTGGTGGGAGGTATGATTTTGCTATCATAAGTCTTATGGATGTTGGTAAAAATTGTTGCGACAGATAAAGTTGCCTAAGTTGACCATATGACCTCCCCACAGATTTGACAACATGTGCACTCCATGACAAATTGGAATTAATTGTAATGCCAAGACTAGCCACCTGTTCTACATAGAAGATCGGAGAATTATCAATACGTAAATTTGGAAGATTACGGATGCTTGAGGAATTTTTACTTATAACGATACACTTACATTTAGACGGATTAAGCGACAGACCATTGCTTGTTGCCCACTTACTAACATTTGACAATTCCACGTTACATAAATTTACACAATCTAATATTCTTCCTATAGGACAGCTAACATACATTTGAACGTCGTCAGCATACAAGTGGACATTACAGTTTGACAATACAGTTGGTAGATCGTTTACATACATTGAAAACAAAACTGGACCTAACACAGAGCCTTGAGGCACGCCACGCTTTAGTCCAAGCGGTTCTGAACATCCAATTTTAGTAAAAACAGTATGTATTCTGCCACTCAAGTATGATGATATGAGTTTAACAGCGGGTACAGAGAAGTTGAAGAATTTTAAAAGTTTAGTACATAGAATTTCGTGGTCGGTTGGTCATAGTTTCAGGTACGTTTGATTGCACAAATTTTATATTCAGTTCATTGGGGTCTGCAGTTATATTGCTTTTGTTTTTGGACTTGCCAACACCCAAATTTTTTAACTCCATCCATTTCTGCTTCATCGACATGTCAGGTTGAAGTTTTTGTGAATAGTAAGCACGCTTCGCATTAATGATTAAGGAGGTTACTACAGTTCGTAATGACTTAAATTCTTTATAGTAATCAGGGATTTTGTATCTTTTCCATCTTCTGTAAGCACTATCTCTTTGGCTTATCTTTAAAGCTATTTCATTATTAAACCAAGGATTTTCCGTGGCCTTAATTATTTTTTGTTTAAGGGGCACAAATCTCTCATACAACGACTCTATGCATTCAGTTAAAAAACCTATTTGGGCATTTACATCTGTTAAAGTATGTATATAATTAAGATCGAGGGCATCTAAATGCTGGCTAAGTAGATCAATGTCAATTCTCCTAAAATCTCTGTAATTAATGGTGTTGTCAAGAAAAATAGGGTCAAATCCATATGTGAGATAGATCAAGTCGTGCTTTGAAAAAGCTGGCACTAAGACTTGATCATATAAAAGAGTCTTATTACGATCATTTACAAAGAAAACATCAAGAAGACTGTTAAGAGAATGGGAGAAATGTGAAGGTAAAGTAGAGTTCACAGGAAACAGTCCAAGGCTCTCCATTTCTATGTTTAGATGCCGCTCAATTAGCAGATTACTATTAAAATCCCCGGTTATTAAAACGTTGCTATATTTACAGCATAACGACGCCACCACTTCAACAAAATCAAAATAGTCAACTGTTCGATTCGGTCGGTAAACATACCCGAGAAGCATATTGGAAGCGCTTCAACTCCCGTTGACTTGTAAAAATAGGTATTCAACTGCACTTCCTGTTGGCTGTTTGCAAATTAGTTTTGTTTTAAGTTTTGTATTAATATATATAGCGACACCCCCGGCATGTCCCTCACGATCGGATCTGTACATATCGTACCCATCACATGCTACCATTGCATCATTAATTTGAGGAGAAAACCACGTTTCAGAAACACACAAAACATCTATGTTGGACTTAACAAACAAATACCTGAACTCTTCAATCTTTTTGCATAAACTTTGCGCATTTATATGGCAGATATGTAACCCATTATTTTGTTTGGTGAGAACCCTCAAAATTGCACGACTATTCGATTGGGATGCCTCTATATCAGAAACGTTGAATAGAATCTATAAACACACGCAATTTAAGAACAATTATGTTGTACCAATAAAAATAAATAACTATTACGACTTCTCTTACACAAGTATAACTAACCCTAATACATTTTATATTTAAGAGATATATTCTAACGAAAAAGATTTTGGTCATCTGCTGCTTCTCTTTGCCCGCCTTTTTTCTCAACAGATGAGTTGTTAAGAGAGAGCGAAACATTCATTTGGAGATCGTGAAGCTTTTGCATACTCTCAACGCACATTACCTCAGCTGCCACGCATTGAGTGACGTGAACAATCCCCCGCCGTGTAAAGACCCAAAAGAGGCGCTTAAGCTTTTTTAGGCGTCTGGCCTCTCTGAAGATCACTTAATTTTCTCTTGAGAGCTGTTCATTAAGGTAAACAGCAGCCGGCGAATTCATTCCCAGCAGTTGAATGGTTAGTGGCTGCTTAAATTCTCTTCGGTACGCGCCAGTCGCGCGCAGTATTGTGGCTTCATCGCGCACGTGTTCGAATTTAATTATAATGATCGGGTCTACGGTCGGATTTGGCCTTCTCGGTGATATGCGAAAGGCCTCTCGAATCCTCGGTGGCGGCGTGAGTTTCAGATTGAAACACAGTGAGTGAAATAGTGATAAATTTGCTAATTGCCAATGTATTTAATTGTTTTAACAAAATTTACTGCACGGAACGAAACAACACGAAGTTTAAACGACACTTTTTAACAATTTTGGATTTTTTAGACGCGGGGATTTCACAAAAACGAAGACTTTTTGAGGACTCTTTTTGTGTACGTCTTTCTTCCTTCCTATTCTGTTATATGTAATTGGTAAAATTAAAGTTGTGGCTAAATAAAACTCCGAGATCTGTTACGGAATTAATGCGTTCAAGATCGCTCGTCCCAATGGAATAATTAACAAGAGAGAACGCTATAGTCGGGTGCCCCGACTATCAGATACCCGTTACTCAGCTAAGGGAGTGCGAGGGAGATGGATATATAAAACTTTGATCGGGCATAACTTTTTAACGAATGGTCCGATTTGAAAAATTTCTTCTACATTTCGATAGGTATTGATAATCACAATAAAGCTGCATTTATACTTTTCCAAAATCTTTAAAGATGTGGGCGCCAGACACCTTTTAAAAAAATGGTTTAGGGCGATTGAAGGCGTTAGAGGGGGCGTGGCACCTTTTTGAAACAAACTTGCGCTGCGTGGGAACTCCAAGAATATGCATGCAAAATGCCAATCCTCTAGCTTTTATAGTTTCCGAGATCTCAGCGTTCATACGGACAGACAGACAGACGGACAGACGGCCATGGCTAGTTCGACTCGGCTAATGATCCTGATCAAGAATAAATATACTTTATAGGGTCGGAAAAGCTTCCTTCTGCCTGTTACATACTTTTGCACGAATACAATATACCCTTTTACTCTACGAGTAACGGGTATAAATAGGAATAGCCTCTTCCGATAAAATGACATGAAGCTACATTTAGAATAATTTAAGAACAGCAGGTTCTGGAGGCACCATGATTGCAGATTGTTTAAGTCCGCTTGTAGGAGTACGTGAGAATCCACGTTTGTTAAAGGCATACAAAGTTTTACGTCATCAGCGTACATCATCACGTGGGAAGAGAGCATTACTTGAGGCAAGTCATTTATAAAAATTCCAAACAGAAGTGCTCCAAGGTGACTCCCTTGAGGAACGCCAGAAGTCACATGGACGAGGTTTGAGATCGAATTTTTAAATAATACTCTCTGAGTCCGGTTCAATAAGTATGAAGAAATCCACTTCGTCAACAAGTTTGGAAAAGCGTAAGTTTTTTTAACAGTAGCAGATGGTACACTGAATCGAAGGCTTTCCTGAAATCTGTAAAAATTACATCAGTTTGTGTGTTGGTTTTAAACGCGTTCCTAATAACTGTGGTAAACTCAAGAAGGTTGGTTGACGTTGATCTACGTTTCATAAAGTCATGCTGCGTTGGAGACATTCTTGAGCTACATTGGGGCTGAAGCTGAGCAGTAATTAACTGTTCGAAGAATTTGGGAATAACACTGAGCTTTGCAATCCCTCGGTAGTTATCAATGTTCGATTTACTACCCTTTTTTGAAGCGGAATTATAAAAGACCCTTCCAAACTTCAGGAAAAAATGAGTGCTGCAGGGATAACTGAAATTGTCTTGACAGTGGCTCACACAATGCACTAGCACAATATTTTAAAACACAGCTTAGTATAAGATCGGGACCAGAAGAGAAGGATGACTTGATTTTTTGTAGATTTTGAAAAACAAAATCTACACTGATTATAGGCCAAAAAGTGCGGAAGTGAAAAGGGATACGCTGAGGTAATATCGTAGCTTATAGATGAGTACGTGGACTGAACAAATTTTGCAAATAAGTTGGCAATATCGGACTCATTAAAAGCAGAAACAGAGTCGAGATGAAGACAGCATGGAAATTGTTGAGACTTGCGTTTGGAGTTAACAAAAGCATAGAACTGCTTGGGGTTATCTTGAAACTCACTTCTGCAACGATCAAGGTAGTTCTTGTAGCATTTGGAATTGTGAGTTATGAATTCAAAACGCGCAGTAAGGTATCTCGAATGGTCTACTTGCATCCCAGTCCTGTTAAAATTCTTAAAAAGTCTGGACTTGCTGTTTTTTAAGTTAGAGAGTCTACGAGTGAACCAAGAAGGCTTATGTGAAACATCAGGTGAGGGGAATGAAGGCACATACAGATCGAAAACCGTGTCGAGAGTGCCGTAGAACTGTTTAACAATGTTAGAAGGTTCATCATTTAAATCCATATAAGACCAATCTACCTCGGATAAAGGAGCCGAAGCTTCCAGAATGACCTCAAGTGTAGGATGGTAATCGTCTTCAGGACTAACGAGCGGATCAATTCTGGAAACGTAGGCATTGGCGAACTCTGACGCAAAAATAAGGTCCAAGATTCTATTCGAGGAGTTATGAATTGAGTTCAGTTGTCCCAATGAGAGGTCAATAAGGCCATGTACCAACTCGTGAGGGAAAGTGGGAACAAGAACGTTTGAATCAGGTGATGACATCCAGGAAATGGCAGGCAGGTTAAAGTTGCCCATAACAATGAGATGGTCGTTATTGCCGAGGGTGGAGTGAATATTCTGAATATGATCAACGTGCTGCAGATATATGTTAATATCGGACCGGGGTGGAATATACGAGCATGAGACGTAAACAAAATAGTCATGAACCTTAATACGAACAGCAACAAATTCTAAAGTGCTTTCGGTGTCGATTATCGGAATTAATTCAGAAACCAGATCGGACTTAACGGCAATAAGAACACCGTCGCCCAGACGCACTGTACGATCACGTCTATAGATAACATAGTTTCCCGCAAATATTTCGCAGTCAGACACAGAGGAATTTAGCCACGTTTCCGTGAAGGCAATCACATTGGCGTCAAAGGAGACACTATTAACGTGCAGTTTACTGAGTTTACCCAGTAAACTACGTACATTCTGATAGTGTAGGGAGAATGAATCAATTAGTTTTTTGGAACCTTGGCTGAAGGGGTTTGAGGCCCACGAACTCGAGAATTTATTTTGTAAACATACTCGTGTACGATGGCATGCTCCGGCCAGATAGCTTTATCAAGGACTTTATCAATAAGCGCGTCAGAAATTCCAATCTTAAACGAAGATATTTCGCGTCTTTGCTTAAAACTGAACTTTGAGACAGTAATTTCGGTGCCAGAAATATTCAGTTTGCTACTAGGTGGGTCTTTACGTCGTTTTCAGAAGCCCCAGGATTCAAACGGAAGACAAAAATTAACCTTTTGGGAGCAACGCCAACTAAGGGCGCAGATATCCTTGGCGCGACACCAGATATAATTGGTCCAAAGTTGATTCTTACTGGCGACGAAGGTGTGGCTGTTGCAGCATTGGGGGCACAATTAGAAATTAGCTACGTCCATATTGTCGGAAATAGCAGACGGCCGGGCGGTGGCCAGCAAAGCGCCTGTTGGTGCCGCGGCTTGCTACGCAGATGCCTGGTCTTCGATGGCAGCAGAGGCCAGATGCAGTCCAGTAGGTGAATGCAGAGGAAGTGAAACCAGCGCCGTCGCCGGGGGAACTGTTAGTACAGTTACCGAGTGATCTGCAGATGTAAGGTCTTCATCAGCTGCACCCACTTCCGGCAGGGAGGAAGTGGTGAGGGGGGAGGCTTGATTAAAGTCCATAAGTGCTCTTGTAATAGGGCTCAGTTGCATTGAGGCGGAAGACTGTGGAACATTTAAGTTATTATTAGGCAAAGAGTAAGTTTGGGCGACACTTAGCATTTTCAGATTCTTAAAATGTGATTCGGCAGACCGGAATTTCTCTTGAAGCTCGTGGAACCCAGTCGACAGGGCTTGGAACTCCAGGTGGGTTTGTCGCATGAACGTTTTCATATCAATCTCAATATGCCTGCATTTTGGACAAGTCCAATTAAGGCCAACCCGTAACCTAAGCTTGTCCACAATAGGGCCACTTGTCCGCCCTAGATCAACGCAGATAGGATGAGCCAAGTTGTCACAAATCCAACAGCATGGCGTGAAGTTATTTGGTTGCCATACGAGCAGAAACGGCATGAACTCATTTCGTTTGCTTAAATATATAAATTGCTTAAATAATTAATTTAATAAACGCGGCAAAGAGCCGATCAAAGCAAAAAGCGAAGAGCGCAGGTAAAGCTTTTGTTTAAGCTTCGAAAATCAAGTGCGTGTGAATGTTCGGCAGCAGATGCCCGGAGAGCAATTACACCAACAACAAACAACACTGGTAAGCGATAAGCGTAATGTAAAGAGAAAATATAAAGTTATTGCATCAGCAACAACAACAACACTGATAAGCGGTTAAAACGCAAAGCGCAAGAACGAGGCGGCAAAGCGGATAGGAAACTATTTCACTTATGGAGTTTTGCGAAATAAAAAGTCTCTGTCTTTATTTAAAACGATCCAGTTTGTTCGGATTGTTAAAGATCACAAAAATCACCAACACTTTGCTGAAATTCTGGTCAAAATGCACAGATATCACGTAGAAAACTTCGATTCAAAATGGGGTGTAGAAAGTATTCCAAGTAAATAGGGTAGCCAGTAGAAAGGGTGTCATTTCCCCCGCCATCAAGAATAATATCGGAGTTGTATTTAATGTTCCTTTTTATTTTAGTTTATTTAATTGTTTAATTGGAGCAGCCGTTGTTGCCGCTCCAAGCTCGTAAGAGGTTCTTGTTGAGCCCAATTTACTTAGGAGGTAAAGAGGTCTAAGTCTCGTAGCGGCGCTGCCAACAGCGGCAGCGGAGAGACGTCCAATATATTCTTATATTCTAAAGTATATAAGCTATGCTCACTTAGTCTGGAGCGCGGAGATATATGCACATACATGAGGTCCGCTCGTGTTGCAATTATGCTGACACTTGCACTTTCAGCGTGCGGGCCAAGGCACAGCGAGCGGTTCGCATTTCGGGCATTTATGTTGATGACCGAGACCTTGAATTGTATAAACACTGTACTCTTGGTACAGTGGGTGCTCGATATATATATTTAATATGTGTGCATAGTACATCTCCCTCCTTTTGAAAAATAACGAAATATAATGGAGTTATTTTCTAGTATTAATTTTACAAACTTTGAAGAAAAATTATATTATTTATAGGCAAAAATGTTTTTTGTTATTAATTTGTTTTTTTTTTTTTATTTTTATTGTTTTGTTATTATATTTTTTTGGATTTTTTTAGATTTGGTTATCTTATTTGCACATATATTATATATGGCCATACGTGATATATTTATGAAATAAAAATTGATTATGAAATAAAGAGTTTTAGTCTATCTTTATGTACTATTTGCTTTTTATTTTTATTATTTATTATGGTTATGTTATCTCTGTCTACTATTTGTTCTACTTTTTAAGGACCTGTATTTTTGAAATCTAACTTATGCCCTGTTTCATTTTTCAATAAAACCTGATCTCCTTTTTTTAAATCGAAATCGTTACTTGTTTTGTCGTAATTAATTTTCTGTTTTAGTTTATGAGATTCTAGCTTTAGTCTAGCTCTTTTAAATGCCTGTTCTAATCTAAATTTGGATTCCTTTGCATAATCTTCTATATTATAAAGGGGTTTTATTTTATCTATGCTATTAAAATGTTTTGGTAGATTTGAAATTTTACCAAAAACTAGCTCATATGGACAATAGACATGTGCCATAGATGGTGTTTTATTAAAACAATATACAAAGTATTGCAGCCATACATCCCAATCTGTTTTGTCAACTGAGATGTATGAACGAATGAACTCATTGAGTGTTCTGTGGCTTCGCTCCACGGTACCTACTGTCTGGTGGTGGTGTACATAGATCTTCAATAATTGAATTTTTATATTCTGTTCCCATGTCCGTAATGAACGTCTTCATTGGACCGTACTTTAGAATTAAATCTTCAATTATAGCACTTTTATTTGGTATAGGTATAGCTACTAGGTATTTAGTTAAATCGCAGATGAGTGTTACTGCGTATTCGTTTCCATTATTAGATTTTGGAAGTGGACCAATAGTATCTACAATTACTATATCGAAAGGTCTTTGTGGGGTTTCGGTTGTAGTTAGTGGGGTCTTAGTATGTTTAGTCGTTTTTGACTTTTGGCATTTAGGACATTTTTTTGATGTACTCTTTTATGTCTTTGGACATATTTTTCCAGTAATAGTATCTCTGGACCTTGGCCAAGGTTTTTGTAATGCCTGTATGACCACCTTGTATTAGATCATCATGGAATGTAGACAATATAGCTTATTTTTCTATATAATTTTTTATTACGATCACCGGGTTGATTTCAATATATTATTGCCCTTAATTTTAAAATTATCAATTGAAACATGTTCAAAGATATTTTCCCACGGTGCCACTTTGAGTAAGCTGATTTTGTGAATACCGGCCTGCATTTCAAGCCTTTGAAAGAATTGATCTAAGTCAATGGTTCCATTAGTATACAAATCGCTAACATCATATCTTGCTGTAATTTTCTTCCCGTGCTTAAATAAACACATCTTATTATTTACATTAGTTAGTTTGGAGCTGGGATTTACCATTGAAAATAAGTAGGTAAGTGCTCTATGGTCTGTTTTGACGGTGAAGTGTCTACCATAAATATATGGTCTGAAGTGTGTTATTGCCCAATGAATAGCTGCTAATTCTTGTTCTGTAGTGCTCTTGTTGCTTTCACCTTTCGTAAAGAATCTTGATGCATATGCAACTGGAAGCTGTAGTCCATTTTTGTTTTGAGTTAGGACTGCTCCACAAGCGTATTTGCTAGCATCTGTGATTATGCAAAATTCTTTGCTAAAATCTGGGTATTGCAACAGAGTAGGGTTTATTAATGCTGATTTAAGATGTTTGAAGGCCTTTTGACATTCTGTTGTCCATTCGAATTTTACATCTTTCTTACATAATCTTGTTATGTAACGGGAGTATTCAGCAAAATTCTTTACAAAGCGTCTATAATAAATGCAAAATGCAATGAATCTTCTAGCGCTGTCCGCATCATGTGGGACTGGATATTTTTCAATGACGTCGTATTTTTTGTCGTCGGGCAAGATTCCTTTAGCTGTGCATTTATGTCCTAAGAAAGTGACTTCATGCATGAAAAATGAACATTTTTCAGGATGTAACTTTAGGTTGTGTTGCCTACATTTCCCGAAAACATCAGTCAAGTTCTTGAGCATATGTTTTTCGGAACAACCTATGACTATTAAGTCATCCATATACAGAAATGCTTGCGAAGGTTCTAATCCAGAGAAAGCTATAGTCATCATTCTCTGAAAAGAGTTTGGCGCTATTTTTAAACCGAATGGTAATCGCGTGAAGCGATACGAACCATTGTTTGCTGAAAAGGATGTTATATCCCGTGAACTTTTTTTCAGTTCAATTTGATGAAAACCTGACATTAAGTCAAGGCATGAAAAATATTTTGCTCTACCTAGTTGATCTAAAATATCATCGATTCTAGGGAGCGGAAATTTATCAGAAAAGAGTTTTTGATTAATTTGACGATAGTCAATTACTAATCGCCATTTTTTATTTTGCGTATTTGGAAGTAATTTTTTGGTACTAACAAAGATGGGCTATTATAAGGTGATACAGAGGGTTCCACTATTTTATCATTTATGAGTTTTTGGACTTGTTTTTGAATTTCATCATCAGTTAATCTCAGCTTTTGTTTATAAAAATTATTGGTAGTGATCGATTCGGTTTCTAGTCCGAATACATCACTATACTGTGTACATAATGCTGTAAGCTGTTCATTGAATTGAGGTGGGAAGTTTTTTGTAAGTTGGGATAATACAATTTTTTGTCTGGTTTCTAAGTCCGTTTTTACTACTTCGTAGTTTGAAAGTGGTTCAAGATGCATATTTTTGATATAAACTACTTGATCTGTGTTTGTGGTATTTAGTAATCTTATATATGCATTTTGAACTGTTGCTATGGTATTTGCGATAAAGATACCATGCTGAATTTCTTGATTCGGAATTAATACTCTGTCTTCTTCTGAATTTATTTCGATTTTTCGGACGACTTGGGATCTTGCTGGCAGAATTAGGGAGTTGTTGCCAGAACTGTATGCTATTGGAACATAAATCGGATATTTGAGGTTATTTGGTCTTAATATAAGCCAGTCTTTAGACGGCCTAAAGTCTTTTGATAAAATCGATTCCTAGTATTCCATCACATGGAAAAGCGAATTGCATATTTACGATATGGAAATCATGTGGAATTATGTACTTAGAAGTTTAATTTCAATAGAAGTTAAGCCTTTAGATTTGGTAACTTCCTTACTTATACCCTGTATATTTATGATGTGATTATCTTGAATGTTTTGAAAATTATCGAAATTTTCCTTCATTATGGATATTTTTGCGCCTGTATCTAGTAGAAAAACTAATTCTTTTCCTGTTGCTACGTTCATGAAGGTGACAAATGTATTTTGACTGAGATTTAAAGTGTGAATTTTGATGTTGTTTACTGTCGTGTATCTAAAGGTGTTTGGGAGTTTCCCGAATTTGTTTGGGTTACCCTAATGTTGTTATTGTGGTTGTTGTTGTTACCATCATTACCGTTGTTGTTTTCCCCACGGCTGCTTCCGCCGCGGTTGTTTCCACCACGGTAGTTGTTTCTGTAGTAATTGTTATTTTGGTTATTGTTATTTCTATTATAACCATTGTTTTGATTTTGATTATATCCGTTATTTTGATAATATCTGGTACTGTTATAATTACCTCGATTATTACCTCTACCGCGATAATTGTTTTTCCACGTTGGGTGTACAATATGGAATTGGCATTGCCTGTCATTTCAGTACTACATTGTATGTACTTGGCGACGGCTTCATTCATGGTTGCAAAATTGCCTGCTTCCAATATTGTTTTGAGGCGGCCATGCTCACAATTTTTGACCATTGTGGTGATGGCTTCCTTAGTGCTGAACTTGTCAGCGTGTTCGGCCGATAGGCCTTCATCAATATACGAAGCTTCTAGGAGCTTTCGTAGGTTGTCAATTTCTGTGGTACATTTTTCTGCAGTTTTACCTTTTTGGCTTGTTTTTGCCATTTTGGCTTTAATTACTTCGGATGTTTCTCCGACTATAGTATCTTGCAGTTTTTTAATTATAGCTTCTATTGTTGTTTCGTTTTGGACTCTGTATAATGTTGATCCAATTATTTTAGATTTTATGACTTCTACAGCCAAAATCTCAAATGGACCTTTCGTAAGGTTAACCAACTTCAAAGCTGTTACGAATCTCTGAAGGTGTATCCTTTGCCCGTTAAACTCCGGTATGGCACTTGATATTTCTTTAATGTATGCCCTTTGGGCATTTATCTCCTCAGACATTGTGGATGTTTTTATTTCTACAATGCTGTCGCTAGAATCCGAGTCGGTCAAGTCCTGGTCTGATAATTCAGATTGAATAAGGACTGCCGGAATAGTAAGGTTTTTTATATCTTTTTCTTCTATATCGGGATCTGTAGAGATAGGGTCGTCAGTCTCAGCTTGTACTGGTGGATCTGATGATTCTGACTCTTCTCTAGTTTCTAACTTTAATGGTGTGTTTAGGATAGTTGGTACCGAAATTGTTAAGTCGTACCTTTGCTTTACAGCTATTAGGTAATTTGTTTAAATATTTTGATACCTGAGACCAATGGGCTTTGTTTAGCCTGTCTCTCTGATCGTGTATTGAAGCGGTTTACTAATATTTCGGCATGCTTGTTTACAGTGTTTTGCTGTGCTGGCCGGGCCTTGATAATGCCTTATAAGATCTGTCAAAATCAATTTTTAAATTATTTAGTTCTTTATATAATTCTTCCCATTCCATTATTTAATGGAATATTTTCTAGGTTCTTGAAACCATCAATGAAAGATGTCTTCCAAGTATCTTGTTATTGTTAATAACTGATTTAATTTTTAGGGTCGGTATGGTGCTCAATACTATCGCCTTCTGTGTACTTGAGCAATGTATCAATGGGGAAAAGCCTAAGTTGTAGCTATTCATGTACTCATATTCTAATTCATTTATTAATAGAGCCTCAGTTTCTTTTTCGATAATTGATAATACCCTATTCTGAAAGTTTGGTTCCTTATCAAGAGTGATTCTCTGTAGTATTCATTTTTGTATATGTGTATATGTTTTTTTATTTTTTATTCATTTATTTTCGATGTACATTAGATAAGATTATTTGATAAAATAGCATCTATATTCAATGTATCAATATATGGACATACATATTTATATATGAGTGTTTGTAGTTTTCTATTAGTTCTTTTTTTTTTATTTCGAACATCTTTTTATAATTATTGTTGGCGCTTTATATATTTTATATTTTGTCCAGATCATTAGCCTGGCTTTTATGTATGGCTCTTTTTGAAATACATTTGTTATGAAAGATATATGCCTTGTACAAAATAAATGCGCTCAGAATAAAGACAATAATTGATAATAAAATGTTCGTTAAATCTGTATTTATTGTTTTGGACTCGATTTTATTTATGACATTTGCTGTGAAGTCCACTTCTTCTACTAAACCCATTTTCGGTGTATATATATTTGGATGATAATTATAATTATCTGTTTCAGTGGAAAATTTACTTATTGCATTACTTTGCATATATTTTTACAAGTTTCCTGCCTATTTTGTGTATGGTTTTCAGGCCACACTCTAATCGGGCAACTGTTATGTCGCTCAATTTTAAACATTTGTTTTATATAATAAATGAAAAAATATGCATCGCAGTGCAATTAAAAAAATTTTGCAACGCAGTGCAGATAAAAAAAATTTTGCGCTCTTGGTAGCGCTGTCGGTTTACTTTTCCTTGGTCTGGCTTGGTGCGCCCGACGGTACCGGTGCTGGCTGCACAGGCTGTACTTCTATGGTGGGGCACCGGTGCTGGCTGCACAGGTTGTTACTTCTTTGGTGGGGAGCCGGTGCTGGCTGCACAGGTTGTTACTTCTTTGGTGGGGTGCCGGTGCTGGCTGCACAGGTGTATTCGCAGTGGGGTGCGCACAGAGGTCCCTTGCAGTCATCCGGGCATGTCTTCTTCAGCTTCGGAATGGCAATTTTTTTGCGTTTCTTTATTTTGTTTCTTGTATCCTGCCGTTGCTGTTGTTGCCCTTGCTGCTGTTGTTTATTGTTGTTGTTCGAGGTCCAGATCCAGGTCCAGATTATTTTGGACCAAAGTCACGGTCGCCGTGTAGAAAGTATTCCAAGTAAATAAGTCGCCAGTAGAAAGGGTGTCATTTCCCCCGCCATCAAGAATAATATCGGAGTTGTATTTAATGTTCCTTTTTATTTTAGTTTATTTAATTGTTTAATTGGAGCAGCCGTTGTTGCCGCTCCAAGCTCGTAAGAGGTTCTTGTTGAGCCCAATTTACTTAGGAGGTAAAGAGGTCTAAGTCTCGTAGCGGCGCTGCCAACAGCGGCAGCGGAGAGACGTCCAATATATTCTTATATTCTAAAGTATATAAGCTATGCTCACTTAGTCTGGAGCGCGGAGATATATGCACATACATGAGGTCCGCTCGTGTTGCAATTATGCTGACACTTGCACTTTCAGCGTGCGGGCCAAGGCACAGCGAGCGGTTCGCATTTCGGGCATTTATGTTGATGACCGAGACCTTGAATTGTATAAACACTGTACTCTTGGTACAGTGGGTGCTCGATATATATATTTAATATGTGTGCATAGTACATCTCCCTCCTTTTGAAAAATAACGAAATATAATGGAGTTATTTTCTAGTATTAATTTTACAAACTTTGAAGAAAAATTATATTATTTATAGGCAAAAATGTTTTTTGTTATTAATTTGTTTTTTTTTTTTTTATTTTTATTGTTTTGTTATTATATTTTTTTGGATTTTTTTAGATTTGGTTATCTTATTTGCACATATATTATATATGGCCATACGTGATATATTTATGAAATAAAAATTGATTATGAAATAAAGAGTTTTAGTCTATCTTTATGTACTATTTGCTTTTTATTTTTATTATTTATTATGGTTATGTTATCTCTGTCTACTATTTGTTCTACTTTTTAAGGACCTGTATTTTTGAAATCTAACTTATGCCCTGTTTCATTTTTCAATAAAACCTGATCTCCTTTTTTTAAATCGAAATCGTTACTTGTTTTGTCGTAATTAATTTTCTGTTTTAGTTTATGAGATTCTAGCTTTAGTCTAGCTCTTTTAAATGCCTGTTCTAATCTAAATTTGGATTCCTTTGCATAATCTTCTATATTATAAAGGGGTTTTATTTTATCTATGCTATTAAAATGTTTTGGTAGATTTGAAATTTTACCAAAAACTAGCTCATATGGACAATAGACATGTGCCATAGATGGTGTTTTATTAAAACAATATACAAAGTATTGCAGCCATACATCCCAATCTGTTTTGTCAACTGAGATGTATGAACGAATGAACTCATTGAGTGTTCTGTGGCTTCGCTCCACGGTACCTACTGTCTGGTGGTGGTGTACATAGATCTTCAATAATTGAATTTTTATATTCTGTTCCCATGTCCGTAATGAACGTCTTCATTGGACCGTACTTTAGAATTAAATCTTCAATTATAGCACTTTTATTTGGTATAGGTATAGCTACTAGGTATTTAGTTAAATCGCAGATGAGTGTTACTGCGTATTCGTTTCCATTATTAGATTTTGGAAGTGGACCAATAGTATCTACAATTACTATATCGAAAGGTCTTTGTGGGGTTTCGGTTGTAGTTAGTGGGGTCTTAGTATGTTTAGTCGTTTTTGACTTTTGGCATTTAGGACATTTTTTTGATGTACTCTTTTATGTCTTTGGACATATTTTTCCAGTAATAGTATCTCTGGACCTTGGCCAAGGTTTTTGTAATGCCTGTATGACCACCTTGTATTAGATCATCATGGAATGTAGACAATATAGCTTATTTTTCTATATAATTTTTTATTACGATCACCGGGTTGATTTCAATATATTATTGCCCTTAATTTTAAAATTATCAATTGAAACATGTTCAAAGATATTTTCCCACGGTGCCACTTTGAGTAAGCTGATTTTGTGAATACCGGCCTGCATTTCAAGCCTTTGAAAGAATTGATCTAAGTCAATGGTTCCATTAGTATACAAATCGCTAACATCATATCTTGCTGTAATTTTCTTCCCGTGCTTAAATAAACACATCTTATTATTTACATTAGTTAGTTTGGAGCTGGGATTTACCATTGAAAATAAGTAGGTAAGTGCTCTATGGTCTGTTTTGACGGTGAAGTGTCTACCATAAATATATGGTCTGAAGTGTGTTATTGCCCAATGAATAGCTGCTAATTCTTGTTCTGTAGTGCTCTTGTTGCTTTCACCTTTCGTAAAGAATCTTGATGCATATGCAACTGGAAGCTGTAGTCCATTTTTGTTTTGAGTTAGGACTGCTCCACAAGCGTATTTGCTAGCATCTGTGATTATGCAAAATTCTTTGCTAAAATCTGGGTATTGCAACAGAGTAGGGTTTATTAATGCTGATTTAAGATGTTTGAAGGCCTTTTGACATTCTGTTGTCCATTCGAATTTTACATCTTTCTTACATAATCTTGTTATGTAACGGGAGTATTCAGCAAAATTCTTTACAAAGCGTCTATAATAAATGCAAAATGCAATGAATCTTCTAGCGCTGTCCGCATCATGTGGGACTGGATATTTTTCAATGACGTCGTATTTTTTGTCGTCGGGCAAGATTCCTTTAGCTGTGCATTTATGTCCTAAGAAAGTGACTTCATGCATGAAAAATGAACATTTTTCAGGATGTAACTTTAGGTTGTGTTGCCTACATTTCCCGAAAACATCAGTCAAGTTCTTGAGCATATGTTTTTCGGAACAACCTATGACTATTAAGTCATCCATATACAGAAATGCTTGCGAAGGTTCTAATCCAGAGAAAGCTATAGTCATCATTCTCTGAAAAGAGTTTGGCGCTATTTTTAAACCGAATGGTAATCGCGTGAAGCGATACGAACCATTGTTTGTTGAAAAGGATGTTATATCCCGTGAACTTTTTTTCAGTTCAATTTGATGAAAACCTGACATTAAGTCAAGGCATGAAAAATATTTTGCTCTACCTAGTTGATCTAAAATATCATCGATTCTAGGGAGCGGAAATTTATCAGAAAAGAGTTTTTGATTAATTTGACGATAGTCAATTACTAATCGCCATTTTTTATTTTGCGTATTTGGAAGTAATTTTTTGGTACTAACAAAGATGGGCTATTATAAGGTGATACAGAGGGTTCCACTATTTTATCATTTATGAGTTTTTGGACTTGTTTTTGAATTTCATCATCAGTTAATCTCAGCTTTTGTTTATAAAAATTATTGGTAGTGATCGATTCGGTTTCTAGTCCGAATACATCACTATACTGTGTACATAATGCTGTAAGCTGTTCATTGAATTGAGGTGGGAAGTTTTTTGTAAGTTGGGATAATACAATTTTTTGTCTGGTTTCTAAGTCCGTTTTTACTACTTCGTAGTTTGAAAGTGGTTCAAGATGCATATTTTTGATATAAACTACTTGATCTGTGTTTGTGGTATTTAGTAATCTTATATATGCATTTTGAACTGTTGCTATGGTATTTGCGATAAAGATACCATGCTGAATTTCTTGATTCGGAATTAATACGCTGTCTTCTTCTGAATTTATTTCGATTTTTCGGACGACTTGGGATCTTGCTGGCAGAATTAGGGAGTTGTTGCCAGAACTGTATGCTATTGGAACATAAATCGGATATTTGAGGTTATTTGGTCTTAATATAAGCCAGTCTTTAGACGGCCTAAAGTCTTTTGATAAAATCGATTCCTAGTATTCCATCACATGGAAAAGCGAATTGCATATTTACGATATGGAAATCATGTGGAATTATGTACTTAGAAGTTTAATTTCAATAGAAGTTAAGCCTTTAGATTTGGTAACTTCCTTACTTATACCCTGTATATTTATGATGTGATTATCTTGAATGTTTTGAAAATTATCGAAATTTTCCTTCATTATGGATATTTTTGCGCCTGTATCTAGTAGAAAAACTAATTCTTTTCCTGTTGCTACGTTCATGAAGGTGACAAATGTATTTTGACTGAGATTTAAAGTGTGAATTTTGATGTTGTTTACTGTCGTGTATCTAAAGGTGTTTGGGAGTTTCCCGAATTTGTTTGGGTTACCCTAATGTTCTTATTGTGGTTGTTGTTGTTACCATCATTACCGTTGTTGTTTTCCCCACGGCTGCTTCCGCCGCGGTTGTTTCCACCACGGTAGTTGTTTCTGTAGTAATTGTTATTTTGGTTATTGTTATTTCTATTATAACCATTGTTTTGATTTTGATTATATCCGTTATTTTGATAATATCTGGTATTGTTATAATTACCTCGATTATTACCTCTACCGCGATAATTGTTTTTCCACGTTGGGTGTACAATATGGAATTGGCATTGCCTGTCATTTCAGTACTACATTGTATGTACTTGGCGACGGCTTCATTCATGGTTGCAAAATTGCCTGCTTCCAATATTGTTTTGAGGCGGCCATGCTCACAATTTTTGACCATTGTGGTGATGGCTTCCTTAGTGCTGAACTTGTCAGCGTGTTCGGCTGATAGGCCTTCATCAATATACGAAGCTTCTAGGAGCTTTCGTAGGTTGTCAATTTCTGTGGTACATTTTTCTGCAGTTTTACCTTTTTGGCTTGTTTTTGCCATTTTGGCTTTAATTACTTCGGATGTTTCTCCGACTATAGTATCTTGCAGTTTTTTAATTATAGCTTCTATTGTTGTTTTGTTTTGGACTCTGTATAATGTTGATCCAATTATTTTAGATTTTATGACTTCTACAGCCAAAATCTCAAATGGACCTTTCGTAAGGTTAACCAACTTCAAAGCTGTTACGAATCTCTGAAGGTGTATCCTTTGCCCGTTAAACTCCGGTATGGCACTTGATATTTCTTTAATGTATGCCCTTTGGGCATTTATCTCCTCAGACATTGTGGATGTTTTTATTTCTACAATGCTGTCGCTAGAATCCGAGTCGGTCAAGTCCTGGTCTGATAATTCAGATTGAATAAAGACTGCCGGAATAGTAAGGTTGTTTATATCTTTTTCTTCTATATCGGGATCTGTAGAGATAGGGTCGTCAGTCTCAGCTTGTACTGGTGGATCTGATGATTCTGACTCTTCTCTAGTTTCTAACTTTAATGGTGTGTTTAGGATAGTTGGTACCGAAATTGTTAAGTCGTACCTTTGCTTTACAGCTATTAGGTAATTTGTTTAAATATTTTGATACCTGAGACCAATGGGCTTTGTTTAGCCTGTCTCTCTGATCGTGTATTGAAGCGGTTTACTAATATTTCGGCATGCTTGTTTACAGTGTTTTGCTGTGCTGGCCGGGCCTTGATAATGCCTTATAAGATCTGTCAAAATCAATTTTTAAATTATTTAGTTCTTTATATAATTCTTCCCATTCCATTATTTAATGGAATATTTTCTAGGTTCTTGAAACCATCAATGAAAGATGTCTTCCAAGTATCTTGTTATTGTTAATAACTGATTTAATTTTTAGGGTCGGTATGGTGCTCAATACTATCGCCTTCTGTGTACTTGAGCAATGTATCAATGGGGAAAAGCCTAAGTTGTAGCTATTCATGTACTCATATTCAAATTCATTTATTAATAGAGCCTCAGTTTCTTTTTCGATAATTGATAATACCCTATTCTGAAAGTTTGGTTCCTTATCAAGAGTGATTCTCTGTAGTATTCATTTTTGTATATGTGTATATGTTTTTTTATTTTTTATTTATTTATTTTCGATGTACATTAGATAAGATTATTTGATAAAATAGCATCTATATTCAATGTATCAATATATGGACATACATATTTATATATGAGTGTTTGTAGTTTTCTATTAGATCTTTTTTTTATTTCGAACATCTTTTTATAATTATTGTTGGCGCTTTATATATTTTATATTTTGTCCAGATCATTAGCCTGGCTTTTATGTATGGCTCTTTTTGAAATACATTTGTTATGAAAGATATATGCCTTGTACAAAATAAATGCGCTCAGAATAAAGACAATAATTGATAATAAAATGTTCGTTAAATCTGTATTTATTGTTTTGGACTCGATTTTATTTATGACATTTGCTGTGAAGTCCACTTCTTCTACTAAACCCATTTTGGGTGTATATATTTTTGGATGATAATTATAATTATCTGTTTCAGTGGAAAATTTACTTATTGCATTACTTTGCATATATTTTTACAAGTTTCCTGCCTATTTTGTGTATGGTTTTCAGGCCACACTCTAATCGGGCAACTGTTATGTCGCTCAATTTTAAACATTTGTTTTATATAATAAATGAAAAAATATGCATCGCAGTGCAATTAAAAAAATTTTGCAACGCAGTGCAGATAAAAAAAATTTTGCGCTCTTGGTAGCGCTGTCGGTTTACTTTTCCTTGGTCTGGCTTGGTGCGCCCGACGGTACCGGTGCTGGCTGCACAGGCTGTACTTCTATGGTGGGGCACCGGTGCTGGCTGCACAGGTTGTTACTTCTTTGGTGGTGAGCCGGTGCTGGCTGCACAGGTTGTTACTTCTTTGGTGGGGTGCCGGTGCTGGCTGCACAGGTGTATTCGCAGTGGGGTGCGCACAGAGGTCCCTTGCAGTCATCCGGGCATGTCTTCTTCAGCTTCGGAATGGCAATTTTTTTGCGTTTCTTTATTTTGTTTCTTGTATCCTGCCGTTGCTGTTGTTGCCCTTGCTGCTGTTGTTTATTGTTGTTGTTCGAGGTCCAGATCCAGGTCCAGATTATTTTGGACCAAAGTCACGGTCGCCGTGTAGAAAGTATTCCAAGTAAATAAGTCGCCAGTAGAAAGGGTGTCATTTCCCCCGCCATCAAGAATAATATCGGAGTTGTATTTAATGTTCCTTTTTATTTTAGTTTATTTAATTGTTTAATTGGAGCAGCCGTTGTTGCCGCTCCAAGCTCGTAAGAGGTTCTTGTTGAGCCCAATTTACTTAGGAGGTAAAGAGGTCTAAGTCTCGTAGCGGCGCTGCCAACAGCGGCAGCGGAGAGACGTCCAATATATTCTTATATTCTAAAGTATATAAGCTATGCTCACTTAGTCTGGAGCGCGGAGATATATGCACAAACATGAGGTCCGCTCGTGTTGCAATTATGCTGACACTTGCACTTTCAGCGTGCCGGCCAAGGCACAGCGAGCGGTTCGCATTTCGGGCATTTATGTTGATGACCGAGACCTTGAATTGTATAAACACTGTACTCTTGGTACAGTGGGTTCTCGTTATATATATTTAATATGTGTGCATACTACAGGGGCGATTTAAAGCACGTCTAACAGCGGCAGCGAAAAGCTTTCGATTTAGTAAAGTAAAATCATATGGTGGTTCTATTACAAAACTAATATTGAAGTTAGGATCTTGTTCAAATACTATTCCTATTTCCTTTAGAATGAAATTAGTATTATTATCAAAAAAGCCTTGCACATCAACTGAAACAATATCTTTCAACATTTTCCTAATGTTAATAACTCGTTGTACAAGTCCGTTTAAAGGGTTATACTCAACTTAACGATCATTTATGAGGAGACAATAAGCTTGTGTATTTTCATGACTTGGTGCCCTCAGTTCTGTTGGAATTTTTTTTCATTGATTCGTTTTGATATGAAAGATCAATAAATATGATAAGGTGACCTTTTCCTCATTATGAGTAATTATTATTCAACTGAGCTTTTTATGTACGGGAGAAAGGTCGAACACTCACGTGAGAAAATGAAGGTCACATTCTGTTCATCCCCGACATCCCCCATGTAACAATACTGATCACGTGACTTTTTTCCTCATTATGAGCAATTAATATTCAACTGGGATTCCTATGTTGTAAAACACTCGAGTGTTTTGCCAAATATTCTATCAAAATGTGACATGCATATGTATGCCGACGACGTCCAACTATATGTAAGCTTTCCTGTTAGCCAAATTAATGAATGTGTTCGTGTCTGTAACAGGGTTTAGACAGGGTTTGTAAATGTGCAGAGCGCAATTGATTATCCTTAAACCCCCTCAAATCAAAATGCACAGATCATCTGGAAAAACTTTGCTTGAATGGTCAACCATTAAAATATGTAGACTGAGCGAGCAACTTGGGGTTTACTATAAACTTCACTCTGTCCTGGAGTAATCGAGTAAATTGTACGATTAGGAAAATGTATGGGATACTTAGACAACTTAACGACACGAAATCCTTTTTACCAATAAATTTAAAAATGCTCTTTGCGAAAACTAAGCTGACACCATTACTGTTTTATGGAGTCGAAGTCTTCGGAAATTGTGACGCTACTAGCCAGCACAAACTCTTTGTAGCTATCAACAATGTAGCAAGATATATATTTAATCGCAAGCGCATAGATCGAATCTCTGACGCAACTTTTAAAACTTTTGACATGCCGCTCAAAGTCTGGATCGAGTACAAAACACTATTACTGTTGCACTACTAATAACAACTGCCGAGCCAAAATATCTTTCAAGAAAACTAAAATTCAGCGCTTCCAACAGAACAAATATTCTAATTTGTCAAGTTGTAAAACACTCCTATGCCGAGAAACATTTTTTTATCTGTGCTGTACGTTCTTTGAACAAACATCCACTACAAACAATTAAATCTTCCACGCAATTCAAAGAAAAATTACACACACCATTTCAAACTAGTAATTCATTTAAAACAAAACTTTAGTCTTTAAGAAATCAATGTTTGTAATGTCATCTAGCTAAATGTCTTTGAAATAAAACAATGTAATTTAGAAATTTATTTTTGTTCAGGAATTATCAAATTGTGACTAGCGCACTAATTTAGAAGTATTTTTTGTACTTGTAGCGTTGGGAAGAAATAAAACCAACATTAAATTAAATTAAAATAAATCAATAGCATTAATCCTAAGTTATGGTGCCTGGGGGCATTGACATGTATCCGGGCTCTCTCTTACATCATCGTCGGCCCAGGGACAAGACAGCATATGTACGCCATATTTTGATTTTCTCTCACCAACATCCTCCATCCTTGAAGTTTGGGGAAAATCATCTCATGTTTTGATCACACACGTTGTTTTTGGTATTCATGATGTTGTTGTTGCTATTAAACTGTTCTTTGTTGTTTTGTTGATTAACTTATTTGTTGTTGTTTAACTATTTAGTTGCTGTTTAACTGTTTTTTGTTGTTTTGTTATTTAACTGTTTAGTTGTTGATTAACTGATTAGTGGTTGTTTAACTGTTTTTTGTTGTTTAACTGTTTAGTTGTTGTTTAACTGTTTTTTGTTGTTTAACTGTTTAGTTGTTGTTTAACTGTTTGCTGATGTTGCTGCTGATGCCTCTAACAAGGATCCAGTGGACTTTGAAATCGAACTGAAGTTCCTTCCCAGTTACTTCTCACCTTTATCCCCTCTTTATATGGGGGATCATGCTTTTCCACCACCCTCCCTCCCTCGCAATCATCCCTGTTGAGAAGTTTTAGTAAGACAAATGTCTAAATGTTGAGATCAAAGGCAGTGTAATTTTGAAGATGACATAATCCTTTACAACCTTTGCTTCTGCTTTCATCAACTTGTACAATTGTAACACATCGTCCTTAATCATGGGAAGCATTTTTCCTTGAGGCATATGAGTTTTAAGTTTATGTATATGCTCTTGTATATGCTCAGCGGACTTATTTCATTGTGATGAACATTTGTCAACACATGCGAAATTTCTGACTGGACTCTTTGAATACTGGCCGCCAATACACTCAATTGATTGGTTGGTGCTATATACCATTGAAAGGTTTTTAACGAATCAAGTCGCGCGTTGGTTAAATCCACTCTTTGGTTCATGATTCTGATTCTTCTGTCAATGGCGGCCTCATCTCTTTTCATTATATTTATGGTGGAATCAATTATTGATGTTTGATTCTTCACCAATTCCAAGAGATAATCTTCATTTGTTTTGACCTTTTCAATGGTCAGAGACATCTTCTTGGCATACTCCGTGTCCAATACTCCAAAGAGACTGCTGGCGATATTTCCAACAATGTTCAGCGGCCACCGTCTATTCCTGGACATATGGAGTAACTCATTCTCAGTTCGGATTTCCTCGTCGACGTGTTGAAAATGCATGTATAACGCAGCACATGCTTGTACTGGTTGTATGTGAGAACACATTTGGCCGACCTTTATCGTTCCAAGGTAAAATGTTTTTACGTCCTCCAAGTAAGGTTTTAAATCGTAATATGCGATAATTGTCCAATCAGCAGTTGCCAGTTGAGTTGTCCCAAGTTTTTCATAATAAATTCCAGGTTTTGATCCCAACCTGGTTATATTTATTGGACTTGCCGCAGCTAGTGGTAGCAGCAGTAGAAGGATTAGCAAGGGCATTGACAGGAGGGGGAGGGTTGTGCCTTTGCGCCTTTTTGGTTCCTGATCATCCTTCTCATTCTTCTCGTCCTTCTCATCTTCGTCATTTATCTCCTTCCGTTTTTCTCCTGGATCCTCTTGACGAAAAAGTGGAGCAAGATCGCTCTTTTGAATACACCCTTTGGAGTGTCAACCTCTACAACTTGTTCATATCCATTTGGGGCCTGGAAGGACCCATAAAATCCGTCCAATGGGCCAATGAAGCATAGGCACATTGTATTCTTTCAGAATTACCATCATGCCCTCTTTTACGTTTTGATGTGCTTTTTTCCATTTAGGATGTTGTTGAAGACTTGTTAAGTATTCACTGGACCATTGCATCCAAAATGTGTGTTTCAGTAACTGCACCTGATCCCACTGTGCAGATAGGGATTTTATTTTTAACGGCTCGGGATCTGGTTGTGCTACAAGTGGCTCTCCAATCAGGAAATGACCAGGTGTAATGAACGTCAGATCCTTTGGATCATCAGAAATTGGAGTTAGTGGTCGGGAATTTAACACAGCTTCGACATTTGTTATAACTGTGCTGAACTGCTCAAACGTGAGCTCAGCAGTGGTCACCTTTATCAACAATAATGTTTTTGCTGACTTTACTGCTGCTTCCCATAACCCACCAAAGTGAGGTGCTCTTGGCGGAATGAATTTAAATTGAATTCCTTTAGTGTTACATAGCTGCACTATGGAGTTCTTAGCTTCCTGAGAGTGTATGGTTTCCTTCAATTCCATTAGCTGGTTGTTGGCTCCTACAAAGTTTGTAGCATTGTCGCAGTATAAAGTGTTGCACCTTCCACGACGGCTTATAAACCTTTGTAGCGCTCCAAGAAATGCTGCAGTTGTTAAATCTCCAACGGCTTCCAGATGTACCGCCTTCGTCGCAAAACATACAAATACGGCGATGTATGCTTTGTCAGGTCGCTTGCCTCGGACCTTGTGATGAATCTTCAAGGGTCCACAAAAATCCACTCCAGAGTTTAGGAATGGTCTATTTTGAGAAACTCTATGCTTAGGTAGTTTTCCCATAACTTGCGACATCAATTTTGGACGATATCTTGTGCATGGAATGCAGTTCATGATTACATTCCTAACCATGGAAGTGGCTTTGACAATATGATATTGTTGTCGAGCAATACCCTTCAAGGTATTTTGGCCACAATGCATATTTTCGGTATGTAGTTTCGATAACAACATTTTCACAATTTCGTCGTTGTAAGGCAATAAATATGGATTCCTTGCATCACGAGAAATTGGTGCGTTTTCTATTCTTGTTCCTACTCTAATAATAGAGTTTTCGTCCAAAAACAAGTCAAGAGAGGACACCTTACTGCTGCTGGGTATCGGTCGTTCAGGATGTCGATGTAAATGTTTCAGCTCATCTGCGAAGTCAGCTTGTTGTACACATCGTACTATTATCCTCCTGGCTTGTTCCAATTCGTCCAACTCTAGCAGCACTGTATCCTTCCTGTTTTTACCATAACAGAATCGTAACATATAGGCAATGATACGATATATTTCGTCTCCTTCCGAACTTGTTGCAAGAGTGACTATTTTTAGTTTTCTCTCCAATGAGATGCTGTTGTCTTTAGGGGCTTTAAAGAGGGATGGCCATTTCTCTTCAGGTCCGTGAAGAAATAGTGGTCCGTATAACCATAAAGTGTGTGTGCCTTATTGACCTGCGGGGATTCCTCTTAATAACACATCTGCGGCGTTGAGATTTGATGACACATGTCTCCATTGGTTTGGACTGGATGTGTCTTGTATTTTGGACAATCTATTTGCAACGAATGTATGGAAATTCGATGCCTTTGCATTGATCCAACAAAGCACTATTGTTGAATCTGTCCAGTAAAATGTTTTAATGGATTCTGTGTTAAGTCTTAGATCCTTTTTGACTTTGTCGGCTAGTTCGGCTCCTAGAACAGCCGCGCACAACTCCAACCGTGGTAGGGTTTGTTTTTCTAGAGGCGCTACTCTTGACTTAGCGCATAACAAACGTACAGTTGTTTGTTTGTTTTTATAAATGGCTCTTACGTAAACAGCTGCACCAAATGCCCTCTCAGAAGCATCCACGAATATGTGTAGCTCCTGTTTTTGTGGGACTTTCCCATCATAAATGTGACGTGGAATTTTCATTTTGTTTAAATGTTGCAGATCCTGTCTGATGGCCTCCCACCTTTCCTTTAGTGAATCTGATATTTCCGTATCCCAATCCAGTTGTTGAAGTGACAGGGTTTGCAGAAATAATTTGGCCCTTATTATTGCTGGTGAAAACAGGCCAAGAGGATCGAAGATTTGACCGACCTCAGAGGCTACCACTCTTTTAGTAATGCTCTGAGTTTTTTGCTCTTGTGCTCTGCCACACAAATGATCGTCCTTTGGAGTCCATATAATTCCCAGTGTTTTTACACTGGTATGTTCTAAAGCTGCACCCAAATTTATGGTGCTGACGACGTCTTCAGGTAGGAATCCTTTTAATAATTGGTGTGTATTAGAGCACCATTTTCTTAGTTTAAATCCGCACGGCAGCAGGATTTTATTTAGTTCTTGTTGAATCCTTGCTGCGTCCTGTATCGTGTCTGCTCCGGTTAGGCAATCATCCCCATAAAAATCGTTTTTTAATGCGGCTGCTCCTAGTGGCCATTTTTCAGAGTTAATGTTGGCTAAGTGTTCCAAGCATTTAGTGGCCAGGAACGGAGCTGATGTTGTGCCATATGTCACCGTCTTTAACCTATAATACTTTATTGGTTCATTTAATTCATATCGCCAAACAATCATTTGGTTAAATTGATCATTTGGATTCAACCATACTTGGCGATACATTTTTTCGATGTCTGCAGTAAAGACATATTTGTGAGTTCTGAATCTCAATAATATGAGAACAGATCACTCTGAACAACTGGTCCTGGATGCAGCACGTCATTCAAAGATTTTCCTGACAACGTTTTACAGGAGGCATCAAAGACTACTCTTAATTTCGTAGTAGTGCTCTCTGGTTTCAGAACACAATGATGAGGGATGAAGTAGTGAGCCTTCGGTATTTGTTCCGGCATCACTTGCTTCATATGGCCAAGTTTTTCATATTCTGCCATAAATTCGTTGTACATCCTCTTAATTTCTGAACAGGTCCTTTTTTCCAACGATTAGAAGCGCCTTGTAGCGATATCGCAAGACTTGCCCAGGGCTGAAGGATCTTCAGAAAACGGTAATCTGACTATTAATCTGCCATCTTGTGCGTGCTGAAGATTATTAATAAAGTGTTTTTCGCAGTGCCTTTCTTCTGGAGTCCTGTATTTTCTAATTGGCTCTAATTGGTCCAACTTCCAAAACCTTTCCAACGATGATTTCGCTTCCTCGGCTGAGGAAACTACCATGCAGTTCTGTGGCATTTTTGCACTCATGTTAACCTTTCCAGCAACGATCCAACCCAATTCAGTATTTTGTAGAATTGGAAAACCTGGATATGTTTTTATTTGCTCAGGTTTAATAATGGAAAAATGATGTTCTGCGCCTAGCAACAAATCAATTTTTCCTGGTCGATCAAAATTGGGATCCGCAAGATTAATGTTTTTCGATATTTTTAGATCGGTTATTTTTAATTGTTTAGTGGGTTGATCTGCCACCATGTGCGGAAGAACAAAGGCTTCAACTCTTGTTTCGAAGTCACTATGTTTTGATTTGATTAACACACTGACGCGTCCTTTGCTTATTTGCGGCTGGCCTCCAATTCCCTCAATTTGTAAATTTGTTGGGGAGAGTTTTAATGATAACCGCTTTACCAATCTTTCCGAGATTAAATTGATCTGTGAACCGGAATCAAGGAGCGCTCGAAAGTCTCCTTCTCGACGATTGGTTCCTTGTACTGTCACTCTAGCCGTTGCTAACAGTGTGTACCTTTTCTCAATACTGTTTGTTGCAGCAGAAGCAGCTGTTTTTTGTTCAGTATTAGATTTTCCGTTACTTAAATGTAACAACGTATTGTGTTTTTTGTTACATTGCATGCATGTATATTTAGACATGCATTGTTTGGACATGTGGTCTGCCTTTAAGCAATTGACACACAGTTTCATTCGCTGGACCCAAGACAGCCTTTCAGCAGGAGAAGTTTCCTTAAATTTATCGCATTTGTATATGCTATGCCCTTTTTGACAAAACAGGCAGGCGAATGAACTTGCTGTTGCAAAGGCAGTTGTTCTATGTTTTTCCTTATGCGCCTTTCCACCGATGGCTTCAAGTGCCAGAAATCGTTGTTCGTTGTTCAAAGAGTTTTTCAAATATTGCGGTTATTATTAAAACGTTCTTTCAGCATTGTCCAGGCAGTGTAGTAGTTAATTTCTGTTAACTCTAAATTCCTTACTAATCTTTCTGCTTCTCCAGACAGATTAGCCTTAAGATACCACATTTTTTTTATTTTTGGTATCGCTGATTCATGAACCATTTTATTAAAAATGTCATGGAATTGTTGCCATTTTAAATAGTTACCATCAAATTTTGGAATGGAAACATTTGGCAATTGAATTGATGAAACCGAAGGTACCGCATGATTAGTGGCTATTGAAACTGTATCAGTTGATGGTTGGCAAAATTGTAGCATTGCCTTTTCAGCGGAGATAAATCGTTCCATACTGTAACCTGCCTTTTCAGGTTCGATACATAATTTATGGATTTCAAAATGCAGACTTTCAATTTGTTTCCATAAATTTATTGTCTGGACATATTTGATTCATAGTTCGAGACATCGAATCCAGAACCGCTGCTTGGTGTCTAATCAATTTTTTGATTTGTTCCACCTCATCAGACGTGGCTTCTAACGTCGGAAATTGCAGAATTTTAGCATTGAATTCTTCCATAGCCTTATGAACAATTAATTTCATCTGCTCATAATAATTATTTTCGAAATATTCATGCGATACTGCAGCACCTTTAGATTCTTCAAGAATAGCTTTATTTCCTTTTTCGAATGATTTCCACAGATCTTCAATTTTTCGTTTCCTATCTTCGAAATACGTAACCTTTTCTTTTCTTGTGTGAGAATCCTTTTTGATGTTTCTAAGCACAACTTGGATCTCTTCACCAATTTGGCTTTGAATGGCAATCAGTTTTTCAACCTCCATTTTTTCCTTACTAACGTGTCTGACCCGTGTGAAGTTAATTTATTCGCTTTAATTAAGCTGGATACGCTTCTACTCGCAACCGATTTAGTGGTCAAAGACACGTAAGGTTTTTTGTATTAGAAAATATAGCCAATTATTTTATTTTAAAATTTTTTTTATTTTATTAAAACCATTTGTACATAAAATATTCTATTTTTCAAATGTTTGATGTATTTCAAGAGTCGCCTTGTTGACTACTTGAAATTTAGATTTTAAATCGATGATTATCCTGGGAATCGCCAAGTTGACTCCAGTAAATCAGATTTATTTTTGAAGATATTTATAAAGAGTCGCCAGTTGACTACTTTAAATTTGAGATTTAAATCGACGATTATCCTGGGAATCGCCAAGTTGACTCCAGTAAATCGGATTTATTTTTGTTGTTAATTAAGTAAGAAGAATCGCCAAGTTGACTACTTCTACTTATAAATTGTTTAAATATTGGAGTCGCCAAGTTGACTTCCAATAATTTCGTAACAGATCGCCAAGTTGATAAGTTACTCCTTGAAACAATGTTCAAGTTGTTCGGGAAAACGGTCGGAGTTTTATTCGAGCCAGATTTCCCTAGTTATCTTTTCTGTTAATCAAACGATAAAAACAGATTTAAGACAACATAAAAAATCTAGATGATTCGATCGCCAAGTTGATCGAGAATCTGTCTAGTTCGTATGTGTAGAAATTAGTCGCCAAGTTGACTAGAATTTCATACACTGGTCGGGGTCACCAAAATGTTTGTAGAATTACTTTTTATTGTTTTATAATTTTAGGTTGCCCCTAGAACATAATGTAGTGACAGTAGACCGCTAAACCAACACTTAAATTGGGTTAACTCGGAAATGTTGAATACACAAGTATTGCTTGAGTACTGATTTTATTTGGGAATATCTGGGGTTTATATACATGATTTCAGAGTCAAGGGGCCACCATAGCGAAGGTATCGCAAGGGGGTTTGTTAGTTATAAATACATTGCATCACTTAGGTTCTAAGATATACAGAAATACAGAGTCATACAATTTGTCTCCCATGCAAGGGATTAATAGGCTAGGGTTAGTAAAAATAGAATGCTGGAACGGCAGGTAGCGGGGTTTGAGCTGGCGCTGGCTGTGGCTGCTGTTGACATCTAAGGGACTCAAGTGCAGGCGCTAACACTTTCTATGTACGTTAGAAAGGCCACACACCCACGTGAGCAAATGTCGCTCACCTTCCACCCATCCCCCACATCCCCATGTAACAATATCACGTGACCTTTTTCCTCATTATGAGCAATTAATATTCAACTGTGATTCCTATGTACGTGAGAAGTGTCATACACCCAAAGTATTTAAAGATTGTTATCTAAGACAAACATGTCCGATCATTTTAGGGAAAGATGTATCCTATGATTGTAAAACTAATAAAGAAATTAAGGTAGACACATGTTTCCGACGGAAATTCAGGATTATAGTATGAAAAGTCTTCATAATAAATCTTAGTTTGCGATCATCTCCATCTAATTCATGATTATATTTTTTATGCTTAGGTTGTAACGACCCTGGTTTGGGAGGCGGTGTAGCTCGCCGTGGTCAGGGTTCGCGACCGAAATTTATATTATTTTCTCCTCTATAGATTGATTTACCTCCCTTTCCCCAATAATGACACAGAGAGGTAGAACTATAAAGTGGGCGTGTATTTCGAAGTAATCGTACAATAGACATATGTAGTGTGGTTGTGTGTAGATGAGTCAGGACTGCTTGTTTCGTCCATTCGGCGCTTCGGGAGTGCGGAGTGATGAACTGCTTGCTGTCGTTGATCCGGCGCTACGGAAAGGCCGAATGATGAACAGCTTGCTTCGTGAAGTTTGATCGGTGTGCTGCTGTCTCCGTGATCTGGCGCTACGTAAGGGCCAGGAGGTGAGTTCCTCGAGTCGTGAACTGCTTGTCTGTGAGCTTCGGCGCTGTAGAGTGGCCGAGAAGCCGCGTTGGCGCTGCGAAAGGGCCGAGTGATCGCGTTGGTGCTCCAGGAGGGCCGTGAAGTCGCGTCGGCGCTGCGGAAGGGCCGAGTGATCGCGTTGGCGCTGCGGGAGGGCCGTGAAGTCGCGTTGGCGCTGCGGAAGGGCCGAGTGATCGCGTTGGCGCTGCAGGAGGGCCGTGAAGTCGCGTCGGCGCTGCGGAACGTGAACTGCTTCGTCGTGCGTACATCGGGTTCGTAGTGTTCTGGGTCGTTGGGAGCGATCTACTTGGATTTTGAGTGGGATTCGGGAATGTAGGGCATCGTTAGTTTAGGTCTGCTGGGCATCGTTAGTTTCGAACTGCCGTTATACATCCGTTTCGTTTCCGGGTCGGGAGCCGGAAACGTGACGTCTGGGGGAACTCACTAAGGTGGGCCTGAATTACGTACACCGGGCCGCCTCAGTGATCACAACCGGGTCTGGGCTGATTTCTGGGAAACCAAACCGGGACGCCAGTGATCCTCACCAGATCGCAAAACCGATTCGAAACCCGAGTTCTTACGGATCCACCACCAATACCAAGACTATCTACCAGAACACTTACCCGGATATTTCTCCTTGTTGCTGATGTGTTTCCTCAAAGATCGTCGGAACGCAAGTCACTCATCTGGGGTCTTGCCTCTGCTTATATAGCCCCGTTGAGTGTGCCCAGACCGGTCGACGTTGAGAATCCCGTTATCGATAACTCGTTATCGGGTCACGAATATAGCGACGGTATTATGTTATCAATGTATCGGTTGGGTTAGTGTGGCCAGGCTTGGTAGTTGACTATCGATATATTAGTGTGGGCAGCTTATCCGTTTGGGCGCGCGTTTTGAGAGTTCGTGATTTTGGCGCGTATTATGAATGTGGTGTGGCGTAAAGAGAATAAAAAGGTAGATGTGTGCTTTTTGGAATGTTCTTTTTATTATTTGTGACGCTGGGTCGTCACAAGGTGATGTTTAAAATATTGACAGAAATATTAATGGTAAACCACTATAAACCAGCTAGTAACAACTAACAGTAACAATACATCAGTTAATCAAATTCTTGAACATATTAACCAATTTCATCGTTATATTTCTTATCTTATTTGGTCTCAAATTTATAATGATGTCTATAACATTCACTTCCTTACATTAAATTACTTTAAAAAACCAATGCATAGAGAAGAAAAACCGCCCTTAACATGTGTACACAATATGGAAACCGGTTTTCTTAGACCTGTCCAACACAGCACATCTTCTCCTCATTGATTAGCTAACAATTATCAAAAAAATTAACATCATAATTTTTAACATACAGAATAATACTAATATTTGAGATATTATTCCTTATTATTATTATTCTAATTATTCCTACCTGCTTAAGCATAGAAAACTAATAAATGAATACTGGAAACAAAATACAGATAGATTATTAATATAAAATACTACTTTACCTATACCGACTCAATACTCATAACATTGTTGTAACGAAAAAAAAATATCACCACTTGCTAGCCTTGTATCCCAAAACAACAATTGTTATCAATCTTACAAGGTCTAAGAATAACAAAGAGGTCAAGTGTATAATAATCCCAAAGTCAAGATTGTCAACAACAGTTCGACACAGTCGCACACAAGAAAAAAAATTTCTTATGAATTTATCTATTCATAAAACAAGTGGGAACGCTATAGTCGGTGCCCCGACTATCAGATACCGAGTGCGAGGGAGATGGATATATTAAAACTTTGATCGATCACAACTTTTTAACGAATGGTCCGATTTAAAAAATGTCTTCTACATTTCGATAGGTTTTGATAATCATAATAAAACTGCATTTTTACATTTCCAAAATCTTTAAAGGTGTGGGCGCCAGACACCTTTCAAAAAATGAGGGGGAGGTTAGAGGGGGCGTGGCACCTCTTTGAAACAAACTTGCGCTGCGTTGGAACTCAAAGAATATGCATGCAAAATGCCAATCCTCTAGCTTTTATAGTTTCCGAGATCTCAGCGTTCATACGGACGGACAGACGGACATGGCTAGTTCGACTCGGCTAGTGATCCTGATTAAGAATATATATGCTTTATAGGGTCGGAAAAGCTTCCTTCTCCCTGTTACATACTTTTGCACGAATACAATATACCCTTTTACTCTAAATGTAACGGGTATAATTATTTTATAACTATTTTGGAATATAACTTTACTAAATTAACCGACTGACGGCATAAAAGTTGTAACCAATTTTGGTTTTAATGTAACTTTAAATATTTACAGCCAGCTATAAATTAGCAACAAAGAAAAAGAAAAGAAAGCCGAAGCTTATATACCCTTGCAGATCATTTCAATTCATTTACAAAAACATTAAATTTAAATTAACTTGCGTATATGTTACAACAATCCAAATTTTAGCTGCTTTCGTATTACTTTGGCATTAATATTTTGATCCTTCCTATGGCAGCTATATAATATAGCCTTCCGAATTTTGTTAAATTTAATACGAAATTTTGAAATGTTAAAGAAAAACCATTTCCCAGAGTAGAAGAGAATGTAATGAAAGTCAACAAAGATATAATTTTTTTCCTATTAATTTCCATTTAATTTTCCGACCGTTCCTATGGCAGCTATATGATATAGTCATCCGATTTCTTAGAAATTTTATTCGAAATTCAGATATAATAATAAATAATAGTATTCCCAAAAGTAGAAGGTTTTATTTAAAATAAACACTAAAGCTAGAATTTTTTTACGTTTTTTTTTTCGATCCTTCCTTTGGGAGCTATAAGATATAGTTGTCCGATCCGGTCCGACATATATACTACCTGCAATTTCGGAAAAGTTTGAGAAAAGTTTTAGACTAGTTTGCGTAGAAACAGACGGACATGCCTAGATCGACTCGTCTAGTGATGCTGATCAAGAATATATATTCTTTATGGGGTCGGAAACTTATTGTCTCCTCATACATGATCGTTAAGTTGAGTATAACCCTTTAAACGGACTTGTACGACGAGTTGTTTAACATTAGGAAAATGTTAACATTAGGAAAATGGTGAAAGATATTGTTTCAGTTGATGTGCAAGGCTTTTTTGATAATAATAACAATTTCATTCTAAAGGAAATAGGAACAGTATTTGAACAAGATCCTAACTTGAATTATAGTTTTCTTATAAAACCACCATATGATTTCACTTTACTAAATACAAAATCTTAAAAGACTGCAATTTGGTTAACTAATTAACACCATAACATTTTTTGGAACGATGTAAAAAATAGTTTTTCTCAAACTCGAAAACTAGTCAATTACAAACGGAAAAAAAATTATTTGAAGAGGTGTGGAAAAGAAACGATTTCTTCAGAATTTTTTTGGAAATCGTCAGTTTATTAATATTGAGGAATTTGATTGTCCGTCCCTAAACAGGTTTAAAGGAAACCGGTTTCCATATTGAGAAACAGATATTAAACACAAACACATGTTTGTGCTCAAAACAATGCATACATTATTTTAAAACTTTTTAAAAGTACTTTGATATCAAGAAAATAATTTTATATGCATCATCCCAGTCTAGATCTGTAAGGACCTATAACAATAGAACATTAATAAAATTAAGTTTCATGAGGAAACTGACCAATTTATTCAAGATTTTAAAGAGGAGGTAATTGGCCACCACTTTCAATTCATCTTAAACACAAAAACGATGTTCATGAATCAAGGCGGATATGATCTTAGAACGACGAATTATGGTGAACACTTTACATTCCGTAATCCCGATTTGACACCAGCAACATGCGCCTGCCACTGGAGCCAGAAAATGAATTTCAATATATAATAAAATATGTTTAGAATCCCAAAATAAATGAATATAATAAAATAATTTTATATGCATCATCCCAGTCTAGATCTGTAAGGACCTATAACAATAGAACATTAATAAAATTAAGTTTCATGAGGAAACTGACCAATTTATTCAAGATTTTAAAGAGGAGGTAATTGGCCACCACTTTCAATTCATCTTAAACACAAAAACGATGTTCATGAATCAAGGCGGATATGATCTTAGAACGACGAATTATGGTGAACACTTTACATTCCGTAATCCCGATTTGACACCAGCAACATGCGCCTGCCACTGGAGCCAGAAAATGAATTTCAATATATAATAAAATATGTTTAGAATCCCAAAATAAATGAATATATATAAAAAAAATTGCAGGTACGGAGAATTGCGGGATCGGGGTTTCAACCCTATTATGGCACGTGTTAGAGCTAGCATGGGACATTGGCGTGACATTCACGATCTTATCAATGCGCGCGCCCCTTAGGCTTGTGCCTGTCCCTTTTATTGCGGTCGGGTACTGTAACAGGTCGCTTCCTCAATATTAATAAACTGACGATTTCCAAAAAAATTCTGAAGAAATCGTTTCTTTTCCACACCTCTTCAAATAATTTTTTTTCCGTTTGTAATTGACTAGTTTTCGAGTTTGAGAAAAACTATTTTTTACATCGTTCCAAAAAATGTTATGGTGTTAATTAGTTAACCAAATTGCAGTCTTTTAAGATTTTGTATTTAGTAAAGTGAAATCATATGGTGGTTTTATAAGAAAACTATAATTCAAGTTAGGATCTTGTTCAAATACTGTTCCTATTTCCTTTAGAATGAAATTGTTATTATTATCAAAAAAGCCTTGCACATCAACTGAAACAATATCTTTCACCATTTTCCTAATGTTAACATTTATATTACAGTATAAAATGAACTCTGACTTTTTATTGGGAATAAAAATTGCAGGTACGGAGAATTGCGGGATCGGGGTTTCAACCCTATTATGGCACGTGTTAGAGCTAGCATGGGACATTGGCGTGACATTCACGATCTTATCAATGCGCGCGCCCCTTAGGCTTGTGCCTGTCCCTTTTATTGCGGTCGGGTACTGTAACAGGTGCGCTGGTTAGGGTACCTCTAGTGCGAATACCTTTTATGACATCTTTACGATTTAGCGTCGCTTGTGAACGGTTGTGTTTACCTGTGCTCTGAGTTTTTGATTTATTTTTGTGATTTTTTCGCAAGTGTTTTGTGTTTAGCTTACTAACAAAGTTTGCCTAACAATCGCGTTAGTGTTTTAAATAGATCTCCCTGTTTAACGGGTATGTAGTTTTAGTTATTTTAACAATTTCCATTAGATTTGTTTAATATCTTGGCTTTGTTGGTGTTATTTTGCACTCTCTAAATTTGCTCTTGTATTCTCTCTCTTTCTCTCTCTCTCTTTTCCGCTCTATTATAACTGTAATTTCGCTCTCTCGGAACCTGCCAAATTTCTTGTAGACTCTTGGGTGCTTTTCTCATAGTCTCTCTCTCTCTCGCTTTACATTGTAACTGTTCGTTCGTTTAGTTGTTGGTGCCCCACAAGCCACGCTCAGTCCATTGAACATTTTTTCTCTCGCGCTCTCTTGCTCTCGACTTAATTCGCGATCTCGCGCTCTTATACTTACGTGTTTTGTGTTTTTTGCTGTTTTGGAATTTGATCCCAGTGCCAAATTTACTCGTGGTATATTTTCCAAATTTTATTTTCTATTTCTTTAAATAACCTTTTTTTCCTATAAAATGGCCCTTATCTGTACAAAGAAAAATTGTTCTCTTCCGACGTCAACCAAAGATTCTTTTGTTATCTGTTGGCTCTGCGATTCGGTCATGCACGTCAAATGTGCAGGATTTACTGGCAGAGTTAAAGACTTCATTGAAATGCGTACCGGTCTCATGTGGGCATGTGAGTCCTGCAAGGAAATGACAGTCGAAATGAGCAGCTTTATGAGGCAGACTCGAGACGGACTATTGAACCTTTCTCGAGTTTTCAAACAGCTCAATGACGGGTTCAACTCAGTTTGTGACCAATTTAATAATAAGAAATTATTATTAACCGAGTCGCCTAAACGCAAAAAAGCCAGCTCAGGGGCGGTTAATAAGACCGTGAAAGAAAACAAACCATTGAACTCGGTAGCTGCAGCAGTTCCGGTCGGCACAGGGGTAAGCGAGCCACCTGTGCCTATGGTAACAGCCAGTTCCGGAGGTGACCCTGTTTCTGGATGCCAACCTGAGTCACAGAAGTCGGTGCTGACTGTAGATACAGTAGGAACCGCTTCTGGGTCCCAGCCGAGTGAGGTTCATACTGCTGCTGGGGGGCGTAAGAAACTTTCAGTTGTTCCACATAGGAAGCAATTGTTTGTTTCTAGATTTACCCCGGATACCAAATCTGAGGATGTTATGGAATTCATACGTGAAAAATTCCCATCCGAGGACATTGGAGTTGAACAATTTCGATTTTCGTACGCCCGTAGGATATCTTCTTTTAAAATATTTGCTCCGCCTGATGTGTTTAATGTACTACTTTCTGAAAGCTTTTGGCTTAATGATGATTTGGTAATAAAAGGATTTGTTCCCAATAAACCGAGAACAAATAACAAGCCTCCCACTGTGCCTAATAATCGGCTTTCCACTGTGCCTAATAATAGGCCTTCCGCTGTGCCAAAAAACTAACAGGTTTATTTTTGGCTTATCAAAATGTTAGAGGACTAAATATGAAGCTACCAAAGCTTTATGCTGACTCCTCTGCATTTACTGAAGATATTTTGGCTTTTACGGAAACTTGGCTGAAACCAGAGATATCTGACTCTGAAGTTTTGTCAATGAACTTTAACTCCTACAGGACCGATCGCTTCCCGCGTAGGGGGGGGTGGTGTACTGATTGCCGTTACCTCTAGTTTAACATCGGAGAGACTTAACATTCATATCCCTAACGATATTGAATTTGTTAGTGTCAAAGTTTCCATTCAATCCTTATCTATTTTTGTAACCTGCTCTTATATTCCTCCTGGCTCTGATTTAATAATTTATGAGCACCATCTGTCTGCTATAAAATCTGTTCTATCCTTTCTTTCCAACAGAGACCTTTTGATTGTTTTGGGTGACTTTAATCTCCCTAATATCTCTTGGTCTCTTCCCACTGACTCACTTGTCGCTACTCCTTTATCCGCCCATGATTTTGTGGATGGCCTTTTAGAATTATCGTTACAGCAAGTAAGCTTTATACGAAATTCATTAAATAGACAATTAGATCTAGTATTTGTTTTAGATCCGCATGAAGTCACTGTAGCTAGAATTGACGCACTTGTTGTACCTGAAGACCGATATCATCCAACTTTGGAATTGACAATTGGCCTCCCCTGTACTGATACCCTTTCTCCTTTAGTTCCTCAAACTAAAAGAAGATGCTTTCGTAAATGTGACTATAATAAACTAAACTACATGATTTCGCAATATAATTGGACTGATTTGTACAATTGCATGGATATTGACAGTGCAATTGAACTTTTCTATAGCGTTTTAAACACTTTTTTTGACGAATGCGTTCCTGACAGTCTTCCTCCGAAGCTAAACAGGCCTCCTTGGTTTAACAATGCGCTTCAAAGACTTAAAAATCTTAAATCCAACACTTATAAAAAGTATAAAAAAACGGGTAAGCCATCTGATTTTGCGAAATTTGTTGTGGCTCGTTCAGATTTTAATGTTCTCAACAGTCAATGCTATTCCATGTATTTAAATCGATGTAAATTCGAGTTTTCAAATGATCCAAAGCAGTTTTATAACTTCGTTAATGCCAAGCGTAAGTCTTCGGCGTTGCCTTCATCGGTACTACAAAAGAGGAATCGTCGGATTCTGAAATTGCGGATTTATTTGCCGAGTTTTTCCAAACTACTTATAGTTCGGCTGCTTGGTCAAACCCTATCTACCCTAACCCCTTAAATAGGGCTAATTGTATTTTTACACCTGTAATTACCGAAAGTTCTCTCTTAAAGGATTAAGCTACAACAACGGCAACGTATTCTCCCGGTCCAGATGGAATCCCAGGGTGTGTGCTTAAGTTTTGTGCTTCAACCATTTATAAACCGATTCTCAAACTTTTTCATTTGTCTATTTCATCATCAGTTTTTCCAACTATCTGGAAGGACTCTTTCATTATTCCACTCTACAAAAAGGGTGCGAAGGCGGATGCCCAGAATTATAGAGGCATTTCTAAATTGTCGGCAATTCCTAAAGCATTTGAATGTATTATTACTTCTCATTTGCAGCATTTATGTTCCTCGCTAATATCACCGTGTCAGCATGGTTTTGTTAAGCGAAGATCGACCACCACCAACCTTCTTGAACTGTCACCTATTGTAATAAATGGTTATAAGAATAACATGCAGACTGACGTTATATATACAGATTTTAGTAAGGCCTTTGACTCTGTTAACCACTCTCTCCTTTTATTCAAATTAGATCAGCTTGGGTTTCCATGTAATCTATTAACTTGGATTTCAAGTTACTTGAATGGCAGGACTCAGAGGGTTATATTTAAGAGCGCTGTTTCTAAAATGATCAACGTTACATCTGGAGTTCCTCAAGGTAGTCATTTAGGCCCTTTGCTGTTTACTTTGTTTATTAACGATCTTCCCTCTATCGTAGCTCATTCTCGTGTACTAATGTACGCTGACGATGTTAAGCTTTGTTTATCATATAAAGATGTAGGGTCCGGTTTCAACTTACAGTCAGATATTGATTGTTTTCAGGGATAGTGTGAGTACAATCTTTTAAATCTGAACTGCCTTAAATGCAACGTTATGACTTTTTATAGGGGTACTCCTACGTTTATTAGTTATTCTCTTCAAAATACACCACTCGACCGTATATATTCAATTAACGATTTAGGTGTTCTTCTCGACCCAAAACTTAAATTTGATTGCCACATAATGGCCACTGTCAATAAAGCTATGAGTGTTTTTGGGTTTATAAAGCGTTGGTCAAAGGAATTTGATGACCCTTATACAACCAGATTATTATATACCTTCCTTGTCCGTCCTATTTTGGAATATTGTTCTTCAGTTTGGAGTCCACAATATCAAGTGCACATCGACCGTATTGAGTCGGTGCAAAAAAAATTTCTCCTTTTTGCCCTTCGTAGTTTGAACTGGGATCAAAACGTAAGGCTACCTTCCTACCAGAGTAGATTACTATTGCTTAATTTACCTACACTTGAAACCCGTAGAATAATGCTTGCTACTATTTTTATGCAAAATCTTATAAAAGGTGATATTGACTCCGTAGAACTGGTAAACCGTTTAACTTTTAATGTTCCCGTTAGACTAACACGAAATTATTACCCTCTTAATTTGCCTCGATGTACATCAAATTTTACTCTGCATGAGCCCTTTAGTGTTCTATGTAAAAATTATAACAATCTTTATCATTTAATTTTCACTTCAACATCTATCCCCGTATTAAAAACTAAAATTTTATCTCATTTGCTTCAATCTTAGTTGTAGTATTTGTAGTATTTGTTTCATATATTTTCCTCGCGAACTCGCATTTTTGCCCTAATTGATAAAGGGTCCCGCGCGTAACAAGCACGTGCTTGGTATCGTTGGGCCACTTGTTTGTACTGCTCGTAGTGCATCAACGTCCATCATATATATGAGTCATTTGTGGAAAAGAAAGAATCTTAGAATCAATTTAACACGATCTGGGGCGGAAAGAAAAATCTGTATTTGAAAATATTTTCATTGGGGTTGTTTTGAATTGTTAATTAGATTTATAATCATAGGACACATCTTTCCCCAACATGATTTTGTCTTAGATAACAATCTTTGGATACTTTGAGTGTGCGACCTTTCTCACGTACATAGAAAGTCCAGTTGAATATTAATTGCTCATAATGAGGAAAAAGGTCACGTGATCAATATTGTTACATGGGGATGTGGGGGATGGGTGGAAGGTGAGCGACATTTGCTCACGTGGGTGTGTGGCCTTTCTAACGTACATAGAAAGCCCAGTTCAATATTAATTACTCATAATGAGGAAAATGGCATCTAACAAATTCAGCATTTGTCTAACTAAAACTTCTCAACGGGGATGATTGCGAGGGAGGGAGGGTGGTGGAAAGCATGATCCCCCATATAAAGAGGGGATAAAAGTGAGAAGTAACTGGGAAGGAACTTCAGTTCGATTTCAAAGTCCACTGGATCCTTGTTAGAGGCATCAGCAGCAACATCAGCAAACAGTTAAACAACAACTAAACAGTTAAACAACAAAATAACAAAAAACAGTTAAACAACAAAAAACAGTAAAACAACCACTAATCAGTTAAACAACAACTAAACAGTTAAACAACAAAACAACAAAAAACAGTTAAACAGAAGCTAAACAGTTAAACAACAAAACAAGAACAAATAAGTTAAACAACAAAACAACAAGGAACAATTAAACAGCAACAACAACATCATGAATACCAAAAACAACGTGTGTGATCAAAACATCTATTTCCTCGAAGAATATGGTGTTTTCATTTTTGAGGATAATCGACAGACCCAGGAGATGATTTTCCCCAAACTTCAAGGATGGAGGATGTTGGTGAGAGAAAATCAAAATATGGCGTACATATGCTGTCTTGTCCCTGGGCCGACGATGATGTAAGAGAGAGCCCGGATACATGTCAATGCCCCCAGGCACCATAACTTAGGATTAATGCGATTGATTTATTTTAATTTAATTTAATGTTGGTTTTTTTTCTTCCCAACGCTACAAGTACAAAAAATACTTCTAAATTAGTGCGCTAGTCACAATTTGATAATTCCTGAACAAAAATAAATTTATAAATTACATTGTTTTATTTCAAAGACATTTAGCTAGATGACATTACAAACATTGATTTCTTAAAGACTAAAGTTTTGTTTTAAATGAATTACTAGTTTGAAATGGTGTGTGTAATTTTTCTTTGAATTGCGTGGAAATAATAAACCGAGATAAACCCGTGGTCAGCTATTTCTTTTAACTACGCCTTCAAGTTATTCCCACCCAGATCAATTTCACACATCCCGCATCAAAGGGATTCTGTAAACACCCAAGCCGATATTGTAAACATCGGAGCCCCAAAGCGGTCCCCGAAGTCCGCTAACATAAACACCAATTTCCGGCAGAAATTCAGTTTCAAATTTAATTGCCAAATTTCATCATCCTATTTTTCCGACTCTCTTGAGTCATTCTCTTAATCAGTTTTTCTGAGATAAATCTCTTAAGCCGAGATTTCATTATTGATCATTGAACTTGAGTCCAGGCAGTCCGTTTTTGAGAATCGAATCGAGAAGTTTAATAAGTAAAAATCAGTGAGCAGTGAATTAAGTTCGACCTATGAAACAATTGTAATAGTGAATAAGTGAAGTTAAAAAATAAAATAAATTTTTTTAATCAACTCACTAAGGAGAAAGTTAATTGGCGCCCAACGTGGGGCCGCGCGTTTTAAAATTCCAAAGTAAGGCTTTAAAACGAAATCCTAATAAAATTTTAAAGTGAAAAAAGAATTTGTGCGGCCAACAAACCCAGTTACAACCAACGAAATAAAAAAGTTTGTGTTAATTAAATAAGGAGGAAACTAATAAATGAAATAATCCCCTTAAATATAACCAACGAAATAAAAAAGTTAGTGTTGAACTAAAAATAAAAAGGTGGAAATTAATAAATGCAATAATCCGCTTTAATAAATAAAAAAAAAAATTACTCCCAATTAAAAATAGGGATCGTAACATAATTCACTGCTACGGACAATAAAAAGCAACAATCAAAAAAAACATCAAAAATTAAATATTTAATAAAACAAAAACAAATCATCATCAACTAAAAAGGAGAATTTATTGGCTGAAGGGCAATCCCTCGCCACAAGATGACCAAAAATTGAAAAATAACATTTAAAAGGAAGGCACAGAGTGAAAAGAAGACCCCAACCAGGATCAACAATTGAAAAGAAGACCCCATCAGGATCATCATACAAGAGGAAGAATTTAATAAGGACGATTCGTGAGCGATAATATTTTTTTTATTATTTATATTTAAGAAAATTGAAAAAAAAGAAAAATAAAACAAAGTGGAAGAATTAATTTTAAAATTCGATAAAATCCTCAAAATGAATCCTCCTCAAGAGCAGGCTGGACCTAGTAATAAAAGACCACACATAGCGAATACTCCTCAAGAAGTTACAAACAATCAGGCAGTAACAAACGCCACAATGTTAAATGTAGGAGAATTAATAAAACAGATTGTAAATTATGAATTGAATCCATTAAAAGACGAGATTGGAAATCTAAAACAGCAACTATCAAATAAAATAAAGAAGGTTGAAGATTATCAGATAGAAGTTATAGATCCAAATATTAAATGCGAAACATCATATGAGATCATCAAATCTGTAAGGGAATATAAAGGTGAGGAAGATAAGTATGTCAGCTGGAGAGAGTCAGCTGAAATAGCTATGGGACAATATGCCAGGGGCAGCGATAGGTTTTATTCTGCATTGTCAATCTTAAGGAATAAAATAACAGGAATGGCAAATGATGCCTTAACCCATAATGGTACAGTTTTAAATTTCGATGCCATAATGGCCAGGCTTGACTTTGTCTTTAGTGACAAACGTCCAATCCATATTATTGAACAAGAATTGAGTGTACTAAGCCAGGGTAAATTATCCATAATGGATTACTACGGAACTGTTAATAGAAAGTTAACTCTATTAATTAATAAAACTATTATGACTTACGGAAGAAATAAACCAATAACATTAGAAATGAACGAGAAACATAGAAAGACCGCCCTCAGAGTTTTTATAACCGGCCTTAACGGTCATATTTCTGACACAATATTTTCAATGAATCCTCAAGACTTACCAAATGCAATGGTTATAGTTCAGGAATTGGAAAGTAACAATATGAGGGCTCATTTTGCTAATACTTTCTCAACCACACAGAAAAAAAATAATGAACAAAATTCAAGTGGAAACGGGCAAATATATTTAAATAATAAGCCCAGACAGCAAAACAATAATTATAATAACCAAAGGAATAATAATAATAATTTAAGATTTAACCAAGAAAGTAATAACTACAATAATAACAATCAAAATAAAAATGGTTATAATAATTATAACCAGAACAGGAATAATAATTGGAATCAGGGCAGATATAACAACCAGCAAAATCAGTGGAACTCGAATAAACCACAACAAAATAAGCCAGAGCCAATGGATGTAGATGAGTCAATTCAGATTCAAAATAGGAACAATAACGGTTATAATCAAGGTTATAATCAAGGTTATAATAATTACCAAAATAATAATTATAATCAAAATAAATGGAACCAAAATAAAAAACCTGACACACAACAAGATCAGGTTCAAAATAAAAGAGTACCGACTGGAACTGTTAACCAGCCGGCTAACAAGACCATGAGACTTAATAATATTGAGGAAGACCATTTTTTAGACCAAACCCAGGAGTAGGATTACCCTACTTAATTAGAAATGATAAAAAATTAAATAAAAAACTAAAAATATTAATAGACACTGGGGCAACCTCTTGTTATATTAAAACAGGAATTTATAAAAGTAAAAATGAGCTCCCAATATATAAAAGGGTATCCACAGTAAATGGATATTCAATAATAAAATATTATCATATGATAACTATATTTGATACGCGATATACATTTTACGAAATAGAAGGCTTAGATTCAGATTTGCTAGTAGGGTATAACTTATTAAAAAAAATTGGAGCTGTGATTGATACAGCTAAAGGAACGATAAAATATAATGGAAAGGAAGAAAAATTAAATTACGACAACGGAAATAATTTGATTCAACATTCCTTTTCCGAAGAAACCACCATTCTTCCGTTAAAAGAATTTATCTTAAAAAAATACTTTGATGAAAAGACTCGAGTCAGATCCGAATCTGAAATGGGAAATCAAAGCGAATTTAGTTTGGGAATTAAAAATCCTGAACACGCCGTCGTTGAAGTATCCGACAATCAAAAAATTAACAATATGAAAATATCATCTGCAAATCAATTGAAAGATTTGGAGGATGAAATACTAAGCTTTATCAATAAAGAGCATTCGAAAATAAATATGCAAATTCCATTTAGGTCAGATATTCGCGGTGAAATAAACACTGAAAACGAAAGACCCATATATAGCAAACAATATCCGTATGCTTTATCAGCTTCAGATTTTGTGAACTCGGAAATAGATCGAATGTTAAAAAAGGAAATTATAAGGCCAAGCAGGAGCCCTTATAATTCTCCAGTACTAGTAGTACCAAAAAAGGGTTTCAACGAAGACGGAACTCCAAAACTCAGACTTGTAATAGATTATAAAAAACTAAATGATAATACAATTCCGGATAGATACCCAATGCAGGATCCTTCGGTAATTTTGTCAAATCTTGGGAAAGCTAAATACTTTTCCACAATCGATTTAGAATCTGGATTCCATCAGATTCTCATGAGTGAAACAGATGTAAAAAAAACATCGTTCTCAATAAACAATGGAAAATACGAATTCCTGAGAATGCCATTTGGGTTGACTAACGCTCCTAGAATTTTCCAAAGAGCAATGGATGATATATTAAGAGAAGAAGTCGGTAAAACATGCCATGTTTATATGGATGACATTATAATATTTTCAAAAACTATTGAACAACATTACAAAGATCTAATTGTCATAATTAAAATTTTACTGAACGCAAACATGAAAATTTCTATTGAAAAATCAAAGTTTTTTAAATTAGAAACCAATTTTTTAGGTTACGTTGTTTCCCATAATGTGATCAAAACCGATCCCGAGAAAATTTCTACAATCCTAAAATACCCAATTCCTAAAAATATCCGAGAGCTTAGAAGCTTCCTAGGTCTTACAGGATATTATAGAAAATTTGTCCAAAATTACGCAAAAATTGCAAAACCATTAACAAAATATTTAGAAGGTCAAAAAGTGTCTAAAAAAGCTTCACGTAGAGCTTCAATACAGTTGGACGATTCGGCTGTAAGAGCTTTTAACGAGCTCAAAGATAATTTAATCGCACAAATAGAACTGGTACAACCCGATTATAATAAAAAATTTACTTTAACCACTGATGCGTCTGATTTAGCTATTGGTGCCGTTCTTTCCCAAGAAGGAAAACCAATTACTTTCATTTCCAAAACCTTATCCAAAACAGAACAATTGTACGCAACAAATAAGAAAGAACTTTTAGCCATAGTTTGGCCATTTAAAAATTTAAGAAATTATTTATATGGAGTAAATAACATCGAGATCTATACAGATCATCAACCCCTGTCCTTCTCCATTTCTCAGAAAAATCCGAATATTGAAATGAAGAGATGGTATTCATTTATAGAAAGTTATTCACCCAAAATTATTTATAAGCCAGGAGCAACAAATGTAGTCGCGGATGCTTTATCAAGGATCCAAATAAATAACTTAACGGAAAGTATCGAATCGGTCTCAGATCAAAATACTCAGCATTCAGCTGAAAGTAGGTTTGAGAATGTCATACAAGAAACCCGAAAACCCTTAAACCAGTTTAAGCAACAATTGCTAATAGCAACGGGGAGGTATACAATACATGAGTCGATTACCGTTTTCGGAAATACTAGGCATATAATAGAGTATGATACTCCAGAAAATTTAATATCAATCTTAATGGAATATATTCCACCTAATATAACCATAGGAGTTCATTGTACTTTAGAAGATTTTTATATAATCCAAAAACCACTTAAAGAAAAGTTTATAAATAAATTTTTATATACAAAAATATTTGTCCAGGATGTAGAAAATGCGGAAGATAAATCTCTTATCATCACAGAAACGCATTGTAGGGCACATAGAGGGCTAGATGAGAATTATAAGCAAATATGCAGATTATATTACTGGCCTAATTTATACAAAACGCTTAAGGAATTTATAAAAAATTGCACCATTTGTAATAAAAACAAATATAATAGACACCCAGTGCAAATTCCGATCGGAGAGGCACCTATCCCTGAAAGAGAAGGTGAAAATTTGCATATCGATATCTATTATGCCCAAAATCTAATATTCATTACTTGCATAGATTCATATTCGAAATTCTTGGTAGTAAAAGAAATTCCAAATAAACTAAATATAGAAAATAAAGTTTCAGAAATTCTGCAACAATTTCCCTTGGCCAAAACCTTGATGTTAGACAACGAACCAAGTTTCACTTCATCCCAATTTAAATCTTTTGCTCAAAGAAACGGGATTTCTTTATTCTTTGCGGATCCTCGACATAGTACGTCTAACGGTCAAATAGAAAGGGCACACTCAACGTTAACAGAAATTGCACGCTGCATCAAAGAAGAGCTCAATTTAATTGATTATTCTGAAATTATCATTAGAGCGGCTCAAAAATATAATTTAACAATTCACTCAATAACTAACCAACGACCATATGATATATTATTTAATAAAATACAACATGATACAAATCCCCTATTATTAAAACAAGCTCAGGAGAGAATGTTAGAATTTCACAATAAAGGTAGACAAGAAAAACATTATCACGTAGGTGAAGTAATTTATGAAAAGAAACACGGGGAAAGAAATAAGCTTAATTCAAGATACAAAAAACAAGTAGTTAAGGAAAATCTTCCAAATAAAGTTATAATAAACAGCAGAAATCGTACGATTCATAAAGATAATATTAAATCTTAAATAAAAATGTTTTATCTTAAATTCCAGATAATGATTTCATTAACGTACTTATTATTGATGGTAGCTACAACCAAATCCGAAATTATGGATTATACCAACCATGATTTCTTTCTTTACAAGGATACTAAAGATGTTCTTATTTATGAATCATACGCAGATTTATTTCATATTACTAATTTAAGTTTTTATAAAGAAATAATTAATCTTGAATCAGAATTTATAAATAATAACCCGAATTTACATTGGGAAATGTCCCACGAATTGAGAATTATCAAAATGCTTATCTCACAGATTATACCCAATAGATCAAAACGCGGTATTAATGAATTAGGCACTATTTGGAAATGGATAGCAGGAACACCAGATCATGATGATTTTATAACAGTGCAAAATAAGATAAATGATTTAATTTAAAATAGTAATGATCAATTCGTCATTAATTCTAAAATATTTAAAGAAATAAAAACTCTATCTGAGGAATTTAAAAGAGCCTTTAAAAATCAAGAAATTCCACTAAGAAAATATCGTCTCCGCTTGGTTACGTACGATCTTATGAATTTAATGGATACAATTACACTTGCAAAAATTGATGTATTTAATACTAAAATTCTAAACAATGAGGACTTACAAGAAATTTATAAACATGAACAAAAGCCTGTAATTATAACTGACCTATTTGATATATATTAGATTTTAAAATCGCATTACACCAGGATATTCTAATTATATACATAGAATACCCCATTATTATCGATCGTTGTGAAGTCTACAATTCAAGATCCATTTCACATAATGATGGAAAATTATTAATTGATAATCACGTCGCAAAATGCAGAAATAAGTACTATGTAATGTCTAACTTTAAGAAAGAATTATTTAATAATTATTGCACAATAAACCCAGAAGGTTCTTGCTTTACCAAATTACTAAATGGAGAAAAAACATTATGTAAAAAAATCAGAGAAAAAAATGAAAATATAGATGTAATCCAAGAAGGAGCCATTTTTGTAAATGGACATAATATAATTAATGACACTTATTTAGATGGGTCATATTTAATAACTTTTAACAGCACTACTAAAATTAATAATGTATCTTTCAATAATGTAGATAATAAGATATTGGAATACATCACTGCTCGAAAATATACAGAATTTGTAGTATCCGAATTTATTATGTCAAATGATTCCGAACTCTCATTCGATAATATTAACATACTAAATCCTTTTATTCAAATTAAACAAACTCAAGTACCAATTTCGTTAATATTAATCGTATTAATATTTATATATTTAATTTTCATGCTTATAATCAAATACAGAAAGTTTTTAATATTCAAGCCACGGCAACCCAATATAGAAATACAAGAAGAAAATAATATACCCGAAAATGAGAATACCCTAGAAGAAAATATCATTGTCGAATTGACTAATCAAATACATTCAATATACCCATCAGTTCCAATGAATCGGGACGATTCAATTTAGAATGGGGGGAGTTATGTGACACATTACTTAGGGGCACTTACCCAATTTATAAACAACTTTGAGTTCAGAACAAAATTCCAAATAATTCAGACTGACTCCGAGATAAACCCGTGGTCAGCTATTTCTTTTAACTACGCCTTCAAGTTATTCCCACCCAGATCAATTTCACACATCCCGCATCAAAGGGATTCTGTAAACACCCAAGCCGATATTGTAAACATCGGAGCCCCAAAGCGGTCCCCGAAGTCCGCTAACATAAACACCAATTTCCGGCAGAAATTCAGTTTCAAATTTAATTGCCAAATTTCATCATCCTATTTTTCCGACTCTCTTGAGTCATTCTCTTAATCAGTTTTTCTGAGATAAATCTCTTAAGCCGAGATTTCATTATTGATCATTGAACTTGAGTCCAGGCAGTCCGTTTTTGAGAATCGAATCGAGAAGTTTAATAAGTAAAAATCAGTGAGCAGTGAATTAAGTTCGACCTATGAAACAATTGTAATAGTGAATAAGTGAAGTTAAAAAATAAAATAAATTTTTTTAATCAACTCACTAAGGAGAAAGTTAATTTGCATGTCACATTTTGATAGAATATTAGGCAAATCATTAACATAAACACTGAACAAAAGAGGACCAAGAATGGAACCCTGCGTTACCCACGTTTTACGGACTGAATAGATGATTTAGAGGCTTGTGTAGCTACTAGCTGTGATTTTTGACATAAGTATGATTTCATAAAACTTGTTGCAGAGGTTGAAAACATATAAAGACATATAAAGTGGTTTACCGTGTCAAAAGCCTTACTGAAATCTAAAAGCATCAATAAAGTAATATTGCTACTATCCATTTGTAATCTAATATATTCAGTTGCTGTTGTGCAACTTCTGTTCTTCCGGAAACCGGACTGTTTTTCTGAAAAGACATTGTGTACATCCATAAAACTCACGATTTAGTGATTACGTTTCGCCTCTGCAATGGTTTCATTGACCAATTTCCTATTTGTTTTAAAATCGTTATAAAATTATCTGTCTTGTAGCGTTTCCATTTCGCATACGATCTGCCGCGCTTTTGTATCAGGTTTTTTATATTATAATTAAGCCACGATTTGGCTCCGTGTTTACACGTTTTTCTCTTCAAAGGAACCGTTCTGTCGTACAGGATTTTAACTTTCCGTTGTAAAATTTCTAGCTGAGTGTTTTCTTCAGCAGTGCAATATAAGGAGGTCCAGTCGCAAGAGTCTAAATCAGCGATAAGTGTAGTATAGACTATGTTGATGTAGTCCCTATACTCTATATAAAAGTCATTATGGTCAAGATTAATGTTGTACGTGAAAAAGATCAGATCATGTTTGAAAAAGGCAGGCAACAATATTTGGTCATAATTCTGAATTTTTTTAAGTCACTAACATAAAATACATCAAGTAGGGTGTTGCAGGTAGTAGAAAAATGTGTAGGATATTGTTGGGTTGTATTCATGCAAAAGTATGTAACAGGGAGAAGGAAGCTTTTCCGACCCTATAAAGTATATATATTCTTAATCAGGATCACTAGCCGAGTCGAACTAGCCATGTCCGTCTGTCCGTCTGTCCGTCTGTCTGTCCGTCTGTATGAACGCTGAGATCTCGGAAACTACAAAAGCTAGAGTATTGGCATTTTGCATGCAGATTCTTGGAGTTCCTACGCAGCGCAAGTTTGTTTCAAACAGGTGCCACGCCCCCTCTAACGCCCACAATCGCCCTACACCATTTGTTTAAAGGTGTCTGGCGCCCACAACTTTAAAGATTTCGGAAAAGTAAAAATGAAGTTTTATTGTGAGTATCAATACCTATCGAAATTCAGAAGAAATTTTTCAAATCGGACCATTCGTTAAAAAGTTATGCCCGATCAAAGATTTTATATATCTATCTCCCTCGCACTCCCTTAGCTGAGTAACGGGTATCTGATAGTCGGGGCACCCGACTATAGCGTTCTCTCTTGTTTTATAATATTTTTATGGTTCCTAAACTCTTCTTTTGGCTTATTTTTCTCATGTAGTATGTAATAACTGCAGCAAAAAGTAGAGCTTTATAACAGGTTAAACCTCTTTTAGCAGTTGAAAATTTTGTTTATGCTGCTTTTTCGATTTAGCGTCGCTTGTGAACGGTTGTGTTTATAATTGTGCTCTGAGTTTTTGTTTTATTTTGTGATCTTTATGCAAGTATCTTGTGTTTGTTTATCAACAAAGTTTAGCCTAACAATTGTGTTAGTGTTTTAAATAGATCCCCCATTTAACGGGAACGTGGTTATAGTTTATTTTAACTTTTCCATTAGATTTGTTTAATATCTTTGCTTTGTTAGTGTAACTTTGCACTCTCCTAATTTGCCGAAACTCTTGTATTCTCCCTATTTCTCTCTTCTCTGTCTCCCCGCTCTCTATTATAACTGTAATTTAACTCTCTTTGAACCTTTCTAAACTTCTAAACTTTTGGGTGATATTCTCATTGTCTCTCTCTCTTGCTTGCTTTTACATTGTAATTGTTCGTGCGTTTTAGTTGTTGGTGCCCCACAAGTCACGCTCAGTCGATAGAAGCTTTTTCTCTCGCGCTCTCTGGCTTTCAATTTAATTCGTGATCCGCTCTCTTATACTTTATGTGCTTTGTGTCTTTGCGGTTTTGGAATTTGATCCCAGAGCCAAATTTACTTGAGGTATTTTTTTATATTTTATTTTATTTTCTTTAATTTTTCTTATAGTGGCTCTTATCTGTTCAATGACAAATTGTATTCTTTCTTCTTCACTGAATGAAGATTTTATTTTCTGCTGGTTCTACGAAACGATCATGCATGTTAAGTGTGCAGGATTTAATGGCAAAATTAAAGACTTCCTTGAGCATCGTGGCGGTCTCATGTGGGCATGTTTGTCCTTCAGGAAACTGGTAAGTGAGATGAGCTTTATGAGGCACACTCGTGACGGCCTTTTAAATATTTCGGGAGCTATTAAAAAGCTCAATGAATGGTTTGATTCCGTTTGTGCCCAATTTAGTAATAACAAATTATATATATTATATTTATACTAGGAAAATTCCCATCTGAAGACATTGCAGTTGAACAATTTCGATTTTCGTACGCCCGTAGGATATCGTCTTTTAAAATATTTGCTCCGCCTGATGTGCTTAATGTACTACTTTTTGAAAGCTTTTGGCTTAATGATGATTTGGTAATAAAAGAATTTGTTAATAATAAACCGAGAACAAATAACTGGCCTCCCACTGTGCCTAATAAACGGCTTTCCACTGTGCCAAATAACAGGCTTTCCACTGTGCCAAAAAACTAATAGGTTTATTTTTGGCTTATCAAAATGTTAGCTCTTATATTCCTCCTGGCTCTGATTTAATAATTTATGAGCACCATCTGTCTGCTATAAAATCTGTTCTATCCTTTCTTTCCAACAGAGACCTTTTGATTGTTTTGGGTGACTTTAATCTCCCTAATATCTCTTGGTCTCTTCCCACTGACTCACTTGTGATGATTTTGTGGATGCCTTATAGAATTATCGTTACAGCAAGTAAGCTTTATACAAAATTCATTAAATAGGCAATTTGATCTGGTATTTGTTTTAGATCCGCATGAAGTTACGGTATCTAGAATTGACGCACTTGTTCCTTCCCACGAGAGTTTCCGCGCTGCCATGTACAACTTCCTAATCGCCGCTGGAGTGGCGGCCTTCGTGGCCGTCTGCTTCATCCTCGGACCCTTCGTTCGCCCGCTGCTGTGGGCCTTCCTCATGGGCGCCGTGCTCTTCCCGTTCAAACGGCGACTGGCAGAGAGCGTGAACGGTTGGTTCCAGAGACTAGAAGAGCGCGACTCCAATGTACTGGTTTCCATCTGCCTGTCGCCACTGGAGGCCACTGAGCCCTGCGGTCGGCTGCTGATCGGATGGCTCTGTGAGCATTGGCAGCTAATCCTAGCCGGTTGCGGAGTGGCCGGGTGCATCAAGCTGCTGGTCCTGTACGCGCCGAAGGGCTTCCTTTTGGCACTCTGGCACTGGATAACCTTTTCGCACGGCTTGTTCGTCCAAATAATCGGGTTCCTCAACGTGTATGTGCTTATCTCTCTGGTTGTGGTCTACTTGAGCTGCGTCCACTTCTTCTGGAAGCCGGAGAACAGCTCCCATTTCGTGGTCGCCGGTCAGTCCATGTGGATAGCCGTGGCCGACTATCTGAGCAGCTTCGTTGGCGCCCTCCAGGTGCCGGTTTTCCTGCTGGTCATGGCCTATGTAACGGCCTCCACTGCATATCACCTGCAGACAATAGAGGATTCGGGATCCTACCTGCACCGCCTGCAAAAGTTGTTCGACAAAAACGATTTCAAGCGATCGCTGAGCAACTTTAGCATTTGCGGCAGGCCAAATAGTGAGCCGCTGAGTCCGGGTCTGCAGTCGGATGTGGAGGACATCTCGCTCAGCGATACAGTCGACTCCACGGATACATTCGATGCCAAGCCGGGAGCTGAAGCTACCGGCCACCAGAGCGATACTTTCTTCAAGCTCCTGTTCTACGCCTGTCTGGGCACATTCCTTTATCGTAACGTGTGGATGTTTATACTAGCAGCTGTTCCAGTACTCTTGCAAAATCAGCGAAGTTTACGCAGCACTGCGATCGTGGGCCATTGAACACCACTCCGCCGTTCTGCCGCTTTGTCTGCCTGGTGTCCTGGAACTGAACTACAAGATCAATACTATCGTGCGGGACTCGTTGAAGTCCTCCGTAGAGTCAGTTACTTCCATCCTAATGATCATCCTCATGCTGTTCATCATTGTGTTTCTGAGCGTGTTCTTCTGCGTGAACATCTACTCGGAGACGATTGAGGTTGCTTACCTGGGCAAGGATCTAATTAACAAGACGATCATAGATCGGCCTGAGATAATTGATATTTTGCCAGCGAACATGCAATCGTCAATCGATGATGCTCTAGATAATGCACACCACTATGGTCGCCGTAAGATTGAGACCTACATTGACGACTGGTTGGCGGATGCTGACAAGGTGGACGCCACCAAGCTGAAGGAGCAAATCCTTGACGTGTGGGACAGACTCATCCAGTACTGGATCGATTTTAACAAGGCGGGCACATCGTACGGTCCGCGGGTGCCAACGGATGCGCTTAAAAGCACATTTGGGGAGATTGTCGACAATCCAGTTTTAGTGGCTAAACAGGGCATTATCGGCTGGGCGCAAAGCAACACACAGACGATCCTTGAGGTTGCGGAGTCCTTGTGGCACATCATCCGAACCAATCTTTCGATGATTATGGGCGTGGCCGGCGAAATTCTATCTCTTGTGCTGTCCGGTGGACAGGCATGCATTGAATTCATATTGGACATGATTGTATTCTTTACGGCGCTGTTTTATCTGCTCTCGAGCAGTCAGGAGAAGTACGCTCCTCTGCAGATCACCAAGTACCTGGGCTACTCCAGTTCGGGTATAAAAATCGCCGATGCTTTGGAGAACTCCATTACCGTGGTCCTAATCTCAATGTTCCGGTGCTCCACATTTACGGGCTTGTTCACCTGGTTGGTGCACACGGTTTTTGGGGCACGGATAGTATTCCTTCCCTCCGCCTTGGCGGCCATGCTGGCGGCGGCTCCTTTTCTTGGCAGTTACTGGTGTGCGGTGCCAGCCTTTTTGGAGCTTTGGCTGGCCCAGGACCGGTTTTATGCAGGACTTATACTGTTCCTGCTTCAGTTCTTTGTGCCCTCGTCTTTTGAAACGGCCATATATGCTGATCTGAAAGGTGGTGGACATCCGTACCTGAATGGTCTGGCCATTGCCGCAGCCATCAAGAGCCCAGAAACAGCACTGATGAGGAGACACGGACCACGTGAGTTGGCATGGGACCGAAACTACGAATTTCCTTCTAATACTCGAACTGCGAACTAACATAAGCTGTGTGGCCAAATACCTGACAATCAAAATGCGATTGGCCCGAATATCACACCCTAGAGTTAGGATGCAATTTTCTTTTACTATTGTTAATACCTTCTCAGTTGCTAACCCTTCCGCCTTGCAATTCGGTTCAGTTTTATACTAAAGTTTTTAAGTATTCAAGATTCCGTCTGAAAATTATTCGCCCCTTTATATCTCTGGTAATGATCTTAATGTTTTACATACAATATGTACCTCGAATTGTTTGTAGTCGCGAAACATTTCCAAAGCCTTTAAGTACCGATATCGTGCTCGCTACTAATTGCTTATTGTAAACTTGTGATTTGTTTAATCTTAGATACAAAATGTGTTGCAAATATATTTATATACTGTACTGATACCCTTTCTCCTTTAGTTCCTCAAACTAAAACGAGATGCTTTCGTAAATGTGATTATAATAAACTAAACTACATGATCTCGCAATATAATTCGACTGATTTGTACAATTGCCTGGATATTAAAAGTGCAATTGAACTTATCTATAGCGTTTTAAACACTTTTCTTGACAAATGCGTTCCTGACAGGCTTCCTCCAAGGGAAAGGGCTCCTTGGTTTAACAATGTGCTTTAAAGACTTAAAAATCTTAAATCTAACACTAACAAAAAGTATAAAAAATCGGGTAAACCATCGGATTTTTTCGAAATATGGTGTGGCTCGTTCAGATTTTAATGTTCTCAACAGTCATTGCTATTCTATGGCTTTTAAATCAGCGGTCGGCACACACATACAATGACATTTTGTTTTATATTTGTGTGAGTAAATTGCACGGGGCAGCTCAACAGTGTGCGTGTGCAGACCGCAGTTTTACAGTATAAGTGAGGGCAGAGCGTGAGCAGAACAAAACTCTATGCTCCTTGATAGGGCGCTGCCGACCGCTGCTTTAAATCGATGTAAATTCGAATTTTCAAATGATCCGAAGCAGTTTGATAACTTTGTTAATGCCAAGCGTAAGTCTTCGGCATTGCCTTCATCGGTACGTTTAAACTCAAAAGAGGAATCGTCGGATTCTGAAATTGCGGATTTATTTGCCGAATTTTTCCAAACTACTTATAGTTCGGCTGCTTGGTCAAATTCTATCTACCCTAACCCCTTAAATAGGGCTAATTGAATTTTTACACCTGTAATTACCGAAAGTTCTCTCTTAAAGGATTAAGCTACAACAACGGCAACGTATTCTCCCGGTCCAGATGGAATCCCAGGGTGTGTGCTTAAGTTTTGTGCTTCAACCATTTATAAACCGATTCTCAAACTTTTTCATTTGTCTATTTCATCATCAGTTTTTCCAACTATCTGGAAGGACTCTTTCATTATTCCACTCCACAAAAAGGGTGCGAAGGCGGATGCCCAGAACTATAGAGGTAGTTCTAAATTGTCGGCAATTCCTAAAGCATTTGAACGTATTATTACTTCTCATCTGCAACATTTATGTTCCTCGCTAATATCACCGTGTCAGCATGGTTTTGTTAAGCGAAGATCGACCACCACCAACCTCCTTGAATTGTCATCTATTGTAATAAATTGATGTAAGAATAAAAAGCACACTGACGTTATATATACAGATTTTAGTAGGGCCTTTGACTCTGTTAACCACTCTCTCCTTTTATTAAAATTAGATCAGCTTGGGTTTCCATGTAATCTATTAACTTGAATTTCAAGTTACTTGAATGGCAGGACTCAGAGGGTTATATTTAAGAGCGCTATTTCTAAAATGATCTACGTGACATCTGGAGTTCCTCAAGGCAGTCGTCTTGGCCCTTTGCTGTTTACTTTGTTTATTAACGATTTTCCCTCTATCGTAGCACATTCTCGTGTACTAATGTACGCTGATGATGTAAAGCTTTGTTTATCATATAAAGATATAGAGTCAGGTTTCAACTTACAGTCAAATATTGATTGTTTTTAGGGATGGTGTGAGTACAACCTTTTAAATTTGAACTGCCTTAAATGCAACGTTATGACTTTTTATAGGGGTAAAATACACCACTCGACCGTAAATATTCAATTAACGATTTAGGTGTTCTTCTCGACCCAAAACTTAAATTTGGCTGCCACATAATGGCCACTGTCAATAAAGCTTTAAGTGTTCTTGGGTTTATAAAGCGTTGGTCAAAAGAATTTGATGACCCTTATACAACCAGATTATTATTTACCTCCCATTTCCGTCCTATTTTGGAATATTGTTCTTCGGTTTGGAGTCCACAATATCAAGTGCACATTGACCGTATTCAGTCGGTACAAAAAAATTTCTTCTTTTTGCCCTTCGTAGTTTGAACTGGGATCAAAACTTAAGGCTACCTTCCTACCACAGTAGATTGCTATTGCTTAATTTACCTAGACTTGAAAACCGTAGAATAATGCTTGGTACTATTTTTATGCAAAATCTTATAAGTGGTGATATTGATTCTGTAGAACTGGTAAACCGTTTAACTTTTAATGTTCCCGTTAGACTCAAACGAAATTATTACCCTCTTAATTTGCCTCGATGTACATCAAATTTTACTCTGCATGAGCCTTTTCGCGTTCTATGTAAAAAATATAACAATCTGTATCATTTAATTTGCACTTCAACATCTATCCCTGTATAAAAACTAAAATTTTCTTTCATTTGCTTCAATTTTAGTTGTAGTCTTTGTAATCTTTATGTGTCCCGTCTCTATTTGTTTCATGTATTTTCCTCGCGAACTCGCATTTTTGCCCAAATTGATAAGGGGTCCCGCGCGTATCAAGCCCGTGCTTGGTATCGTTGGGCCACTTGCTTATACTGCTCGTTAGTGCATCAACGTCCATCATATATAAATCAAGTCCTAACTATTTAAGAATATCTTCACAACATTAGGGGCTGTCCACATATTACGTAATCACAATTTTGGCGATTTTCATTATGGCATTTCTTATTTAAGATAGTTTTTTTTATATACTCAAATATATTGAAGCAAACAAAAAATAAAAGCTATCCTAAATTCAGAATACATGCAATGCAATTTTAGAATTATCTTGATTTCTTATGTAAAATGTATGCACATATCGCTGCAGGCCTATTCTTCTCGCGTACAGAAACCTTTTGAGGTGACTATTAACTTAAAAGGGTCTCACCGAGTTGTTACTGAAAGACCGATTAATTTGTTCATTTGAGCCGAACGGTCGGACCGAAACCGACAAGCAAAACGAAAAAAGGGTTCCGCTCAGAGAGAGATTTTATGAGCAACATTATTTTCGGTTTTGGCGAGAGTCAAAATGCCTTAGAAAAGTCTGTTGACAGTTATTTGCAAGCTCTGAGTTTCTTGTTAGGGCTAGTACTCAACCTAACAAAAAGTCGTCCAAAACAAAAAACTTCATACGAAAAAAAGTCAAGAAATTTTTTTTCATATGAAGTTTTTTGTTTTGGACGAGTTTTTGTTAGGTTGAGTACTAACTAGAGGTGGTGAAATATCGATTTTTGGGAACATCGATGTTTTCGATGTTTATGTCAAAAAACATCGATGTTTCTCGATGTTTTTGCATATAAATGTACATTTCTATTGGCTTGCCATGTATTTGCATTTGTTTTTACACATATAAACATGAACATAAATATACCTTTTCAGAGGGTATTTTACTTTTGCCTAAAAGATGGGTACCATGAGCAGGAAACAGACCGGAACCAAAAACATCGATGTTTTTAAATCAAAATACATTTATACTAACTGGGTCATTTAGATGGAAAAATAAAATGTTTAAGATTCAACGAAAGAACATTAAAACATAAGCATTTTTTAACTAATGCTTTAGCTGTTTGTCCATATCTTTGCTTTTATTTTTTTATTTTTCAAATAACTTTGACCAGTTCAGCTCGGTCAAAAATTGATTTTAACTTCAAAAAAACATCGATGTTTATCGAGGAAACATCGATGTTTGTAAAATATCATTAAACATCGATCTATCGATTTTCACACATACCGTTTTAGCATTTAGTTTCTTGTTTATATAAATTGCAACTCCTCCACCTCGACCACTACGATCGGAGCGAAAAAGATTAAAACTTTCACACATAATTGACATATCACTAACATCTGACACAAACCACGTTTCGGTTACACAGATAACATCAATATTCGAGTTTATAAATAAGAAAAGAGGTTCATCAATCTTTTTTGCCAAGCTTTGCGCATTGAAGTGTATTATTTTTAAGCCTGGTTTTTGTTTGGCTAAAATTCTGATTACTACCTGGCTGCTTGTCCTGGAGATGAGTGAACTATCCATACTTAATACATAAAAATAGCACACGCAATTCAATGTTAATTACACACACAATTAATTTTCTAAAGACGTTGATGCACTACGAGCAGTACAAACAAGTGGCCCAACGACACCAAGAACGTGCTTGTTACGCGCGGGCCCTAAAACAAAAAAAAAACGGGACTCATAATGAGAATAAAAACGCAATTAGGAGTGAAGCAAATGAGTTAAAATATTAGTTTTTAATACCGGGATAGGAGTTGAAATGCAAATTAAATGATAAAGGTTGTTATAATTATTACATAGAGCGCGAAAGGGCTCGTGCAGACTAAAATTTGATGTACATCGAGCCAAATTAAGAGGATAATAATTACGTGTTAGTCTAACGGGAATATTAAAATTTAGGCGGCCTACAAGTTCTACAGAGTCAATATCACCTCTTATAAGATTATGCATAAAAATAAAACCAAGCATTTTTCTACGATTTGCAAGTGTCGGTAAATTAAGCAATAATAATCTACTCTGGTAGGAAGGTAGCCTTACGCTTTGATCCCAGTTCAAACTACGAAGGGCAAAAAGAAGAAATTGTTTTTGTACCGACTCTATACGGTCTATGTGCACTTGGTATTGTGGGCTCCAAACCGAAGAACAATATTCCAATATAGGACGGACAAGGGAGGTAAATAATAATTTGGTTATATAAGGGTCATCAAATTCTTTTGACCAACGCTTTATAAACCCAAGAACACTTATAGCTTTGTTAACAGTCAACATTATGTGGCAGTCAAACTTAAGCTTCGGGTCCAGAAGAACGCCTAAATCATTTACTGAATATATACGGTCAAGTGGCAAGTTCTGAAGCAAATAACTTATAAACGTAGGAGTACCCCTGTGGAAGGACATTACATTACATTTCATGCAGTTCAAATTTAAGAGGTTATACTCACACCATACTTGAAAATTGTCAATGTCTGATTGTAAGCGGAAACCAGACTCTATATTGTTGTATGTCAAACAAAGCTTAACATCATCAGCATACATTAGTACACGAGAATTTGTTATGATAGAGGGAAGATCGTTAATAAACAAAGTAAACAGCAAAAGACCCAAATGACTACCCTGGGGCACTCCAGATGTCACGTGGATCATTTTAGAAGCAGCGTTCTTAAATATATAATACAAATTATTAAGTCAGAGCCAGGTGGAATATAAGAACATGTAATAAAAATTGACAAGGATTGCAGGGAAACTTTTACACTAACAAATTCTATGTTATAGGGGACATGAGAGCGAATTCTCTCCGAATTTAGGGTAGAGGTAACGGCGAAGAGAACACCCCCTCCCCTACGGGAAAGGCGATCGGTTCTATAGGTATTAAAGCTGTTTGACAAAACTTCAGAGTCGGTTATCTCTGGTTTCAGCCAAGTTTCTGTAAATGCCAGGATATCGTCCGTAAATGCCGAGGAGTCAGCATAAAGCTTGGGTAGCTTTATGTTAAGTCCTCTAACATTTTGGTAAGCCAAGAATAAACTTTTCAGTTTTTTGGCACCATGGGAGGCCCTATTTGTTCTCGGTTTATTTGGAACAAATTCTTTTATAACCAAATCATCATTAAGCCAAAAGCTTTCAGAAAGAAGTTCTTTAAACACATCAGGCGGAGAAAATATTTTAAAAGATGATATCCTACGAGCGTAAGAAAAACGAAATTGTTCAACGGCAATGCCCTTGGATGGGAATTTTTCACGAATAAATTCCAAAACATCCTCGGAAGTTGTATCTGGGGTAAATCTAAATACGAATAGTTGCTTTCTATGTGGAACAACCGAACGTTTTTTCCGACCCCCAGCAGGAATCTGAACCTCGCTCGTCTGGGACCCAGAAGCGGTTCCTACTGTATCTATAGGTACAGTCAGCACCGAATTCTGTGCCTCAGGTTGGCTTCCAGAAACAGGGTTACCTCCGAAACTGGCTGTTTCCATAGCCACAGTTGGCTCGCTTACCCCTGTGCTGACAGGAACTGCTGCAGCTACCGTGTGCAGTATTTTGTTCTGTTTCACGGTCTTATTAACTGCCCCTGAGCTGGCTATTTTGCTATTTTGAACCCGTCATTGAGCTGTTTAAAAACTCGTGAAAGGTTCAATAGACCGTCTCGAGTCTGCCTCATAAAGCTGCTCATCTCGACTGTCATATCCTTGCAGGACTCACAAGCCGACATAAGACCGGTATGCATTTCAATGAAGTCTTTAACTCTGCCAGTAAATCCTGCACATTTGACGTTCATGACCGATTCGCAGAGCCAGCAGATAATAAAATAATCTATAGTTGACATCGGAAGAGAACAACTTTTCTTGGTACAGATAAGAGCCATTATAAAGAAAAAAAAGGTTATTCAAAGAAATAGGAATAAAATGTTGAAAAAATACCTCAAGTAAATTTGGCACTGGGATCAAATTCCAAAACCGCAAAGACACAAAACAACGAAAAGTATAAGAGCGCGAGATTGCGAATTTAATTATAAACAAGAGAGCGCGAGAGAGAAAAAATCTTCTATCGACTGAGCGTGTGTGGGGACCAACAACTATACGCACGAACAGTTACAAATGTAAAGCAAGCAAGCAAGCAAGAGAGAGAGAAATTAGAGTGAGAGCGGGAGAGTGGGAAAGAGATTACAAGAGTTTTAGCAAGTTTAGAGCGTGTAATTTACACTAACAAAGACAAGCGATTAAACAAATCCAATAGAAATGTTAAAATAACTATAACCATGTACCCGTTTGTTGGGAGATTTATTTAAAAACACTAACACAGTTGTTAGGCTAAGCTTTGTTTATAAACAAACGCAAGACACTCGCAAAAAATCACTAAAAAACACAAAAAACTTAGAGCACAAAAGTAAACACAACCGTTCACAAGCGACGCTAAATCGATTGATTAATAGTAAATAATTGTATAATAATAAGAGAAGTAAATAATAATAGTAAATTCTACAAAAAACGAATAAGACAAAAAAAATCTAAGCATAATTTTAGCTGTTCCAGAGAGTTCGAACTGCAGCTGATAAAGCTTATGCATGGTCTCCAGACACATGACATCTTATCTAACGTGAACAAATCCACCACGAGAGAAAACAGCTGATAGGACCTTTTGTTTTTTCATTGTCATTGCTTTTTTAAAAATGTTGTAGTTTTCCTTCGATAATTGTTCGTTTAAATAAATTGCCGCGATTGAGTCAAAACCCAACAGCCCCAAATCTAGCTTTTTCTTGTGAGCACGCCTGTATTCGGCGGCATATCGCAATATCGTTATTTTGTCCCTTAAGTGCTCGAATTTGAGTTTTATTATTGGGTCAACAATAGCGCTCGTCGCGTTGCGTGTTTAGACTCTTAAAATCTCCAAAAGGAGAGTGTATTTGCAGATAGCTCACCCACTTGATTTTCCATACTTCGCATATCTGCAATTTCGAGTACCCCTGTGGAAGGACATTACATTACATTTCATGCAGTTCAAATTTAAGAGGTTATACTCACACCATACTTGAAAATTGTCAATGTCTGATTGTAAGCGGAAACCAGACTCTATATTGTTGTATGTCAAACAAAGCTTAACATCATCAGCATACATTAGTACACGAGAATTTGTTATGATAGAGGGAAGATCGTTAATAAACAAAGTAAACAGCAAAAGACCCAAATGACTACCTGGGGCACTCCAGATGTCACGTGGATCATTTTAGAAGCAGCGTTCTTAAATATATAATACAAATTATTAAGTCAGAGCCAGGTGGAATATAAGAACATGTAATAAAAATTGACAAGGATTGCAGGGAAACTTTTACACTAACAAATTCTATGTTATAGGGGACATGAGAGCGAATTCTCTCCGAATTTAGGGTAGAGGTAACGGCGAAGAGAACACCCCCTCCCCTACGGGAAAGGCGATCGGTTCTATAGGCATTAAAGCTGTTTGACAAAACTTCAGAGTCGGTTATCTCTGGTTTCAGCCAAGTTTCTGTAAATGCCAGGATATCGTCCGTAAATGCCGAGGAGTCAGCATAAAGCTTGGGTAGCTTTATGTTAAGTCCTCTAAATGCCGAGGAGTCAGCATAAAGCTTGGGTAGCTTTATGTTAAGTCCTCTAACATTTTGGTAAGCCAAGAATAAACTTTTCAGTTTTTTGGCACCATGGGAGGCCCTATTTGTTCTCGGTTTATTTGGAACAAATTCTTTTATAACCAAATCATCATTAAGCCAAAAGCTTTCAGAAAGAAGTTCTTTAAACACATCAGGCGGAGAAAATATTTTAAAAGATGATATCCTACGAGCGTAAGAAAAACGAAATTGTTCAACGGCAATGCCCTTGGATGGGAATTTTTCACGAATAAATTCCAAAACATCCTCGGAAGTTGTATCTGGGGTAAATCTAAATACGAATAGTTGCTTTCTATGTGGAACAACCGAACGTTTTTTCCGACCCCCAGCAGGAATCTGAACCTCGCTCGTCTGGGACCCAGAAGCGGTTCCTACTGTATCTATAGGTACAGTCAGCACCGAATTCTGTGCCTCAGGTTGGCTTCCAGAAACAGGGTTACCTCCGAAACTGGCTGTTTCCATAGCCACAGTTGGCTCGCTTACCCCTGTGCTGACAGGAACTGCTGCAGCTACCGTGTGCAGTATTTTGTTCTGTTTCACGGTCTTATTAACTGCCCCTGAGCTGGCTATTTTGCTATTTTGAACCCGTCATTGAGCTGTTTAAAAACTCGTGAAAGGTTCAATAGACCGTCTCGAGTCTGCCTCATAAAGCTGCTCATCTCGACTGTCATATCCTTGCAGGACTCACAAGCCGACATAAGACCGGTATGCATTTCAATGAAGTCTTTAACTCTGCCAGTAAATCCTGCACATTTGACGTTCATGACCGATTCGCAGAGCCAGCAGATAATAAAAGAATCTATAGTTGACATCGGAAAGGAACAACTTTTCTTGGTACAGATAAGAGCCATTATAAAGAAAAAAAAGGTTATTCAAAGAAATAGGAATAAAATGTTGAAAAAATACCTCAAGTAAATTTGGCACTGGGATCAAATTCCAAAACCGCAAAGACACAAAACAACGAAAAGTATAAGAGCGCGAGATTGCGAATTTAATTATAAACAAGAGAGCGCGAGAGAGAAAAAATCTTCTATCGACTGAGCGTGTGTGGGGACCAACAACTATACGCACGAACAGTTACAAATGTAAAGCAAGCAAGCAAGCAAGAGAGAGAGAAATTAGAGTGAGAGCGGGAGAGTGGGAAAGAGATTACAAGAGTTTTAGCAAGTTTAGAGCGTGTAATTTACACTAACAAAGACAAGCGATTAAACAAATCCAATAGAAATGTTAAAATAACTATAACCATGTACCCGTTTGTTGGGAGATTTATTTAAAAACACTAACACAGTTGTTAGGCTAAGCTTTGTTTATAAACAAACGCAAGACACTCGCAAAAAATCACTAAAAAACACAAAAAACTTAGAGCACAAAAGTAAACACAACCGTTCACAAGCGACGCTAAATCGATTGATTAATAGTAAATAATTGTATAATAATAAGAGAAGTAAATAATAATAGTAAATTCTACAAAAAACGAATAAGACAAAAAAAATCTAAGCATAATTTTAGCTGTTCCAGAGAGTTCGAACTGCAGCTGATAAAGCTTATGCATGGTCTCCAGACACATGACATCTTATCTAACGTGAACAAATCCACCACGAGAGAAAACAGCTGATAGGACCTTTTGTTTTTTCATTGTCATTGCTTTTTTAAAAATGTTGTAGTTTTCCTTCGATAATTGTTCGTTTAAATAAATTGCCGCGATTGAGTCAAAACCCAACAGCCCCAAATCTAGCTTTTTCTTGTGAGCACGCCTGTATTCGGCGGCATATCGCAATATCGTTATTTTGTCCCTTAAGTGCTCGAATTTGAGTTTTATTATTGGGTCAACAATAGCGCTCGTCGCGTTGCGTGTTTAGACTCTTAAAATCTCCAAAAGGAGAGTGTATTTGCAGATAGCTCACCCACTTGATTTTCCATACTTCGCATATCTGCAATTTCGAGTACCCCTGTGGAAGGACATTACATTACATTTCATGCAGTTCAAATTTAAGAGGTTATACTCACACCATACTTGAAAATTGTCAATGTCTGATTGTAAGCGGAAACCAGACTCTATATTGTTGTATGTCAAACAAAGCTTAACATCATCATCATACATTAGTACACGAGAATTTGTTATGATAGAGGGAAGATCGTTAATAAACAAAGTAAACAGCAAAAGACCTAAATGACTACCTGGGGCACTCCAGATGTCACGTGGATCATTTTAGAAGCAGCGTTCTTAAATATATAATACAAATTATTAAGTCAGAGCCAGGTGGAATATAAGAACATGTAATAAAAATTGACAAGGATTGCAGGGAAACTTTTACACTAACAAATTCTATGTTATAGGGGACATGAGAGCGAATTCTCTCCGAATTTAGGGTAGAGGTAACGGCGAAGGGAACACCCCCTCCCCTACGGGAAAGGCGATCGGTTCTATAGGTATTAAAGCTGTTTGACAAAACTTCAGAGTCGGTTATCTCTGGTTTCAGCCAAGTTTCTGTAAATGCCAGGATATCGTCCGTAAATGCCGAGGAGTCAGCATAAAGCTTGGGTAGCTTTATGTTAAGTCCTCTAACATTTTGGTAAGCCAAGAATAAACTTTTCAGTTTTTTGGCACCATGGGAGGCCCTATTTGTTCTCGGTTTATTTGGAACAAATTCTTTTATAACCAAATCATCATTAAGCCAAAAGCTTTCAGAAAGAAGTTCTTTAAACACATCAGGCGGAGCAAATATTTTAAAAGATGATATCCTACGAGCGTAAGAAAAACGAAATTGTTCAACGGCAATGCCCTTGGATGGGAATTTTTCACGAATAAATTCCAAAACATCCTCGGAAGTTGTATCTGGGGTAAATCTAAATACGAATAGTTGCTTTCTATGTGGAACAACCGAACGTTTTTTCCGACCCCCAGCAGGAATCTGAACCTCGCTCGTCTGGGACCCAGAAGCGGTTCCTACTGTATCTATAGGTACAGTCAGCACCGAATTCTGTGCCTCAGGTTGGCTTCCAGAAACAGGGTTACCTCCGAAACTGGCTGTTTCCATAGCCACAGTTGGCTCGCTTACCCCTGTGCTGACAGGAACTGCTGCAGCTACCGTGTGCAGTATTTTGTTCTGTTTCACGGTCTTATTAACTGCCCCTGAGCTGGCTATTTTGCTATTTTGAACCCGTCATTGAGCTGTTTAAAAACTCGTGAAAGGTTCAATAGACCGTCTCGAGTCTGCCTCATAAAGCTGCTCATCTCGACTGTCATATCCTTGCAGGACTCACAAGCCGACATAAGACCGGTATGCATTTCAATGAAGTCTTTAACTCTGCCAGTAAATCCTGCACATTTGACGTTCATGACCGATTCGCAGAGCCAGCAGATAATAAAAGAATCTATAGTTGACATCGGAAGAGAACAACTTTTCTTGGTACAGATAAGAGCCATTATAAAGAAAAAAAAGGTTATTCAAAGAAATAGGAATAAAATGTTGAAAAAATACCTCAAGTAAATTTGGCACTGGGATCAAATTCCAAAACCGCAAAGACACAAAACAACGAAAAGTATAAGAGCGCGAGATTGCGAATTTAATTATAAACAAGAGAGCGCGAGAGAGAAAAAGTCTTCTATCGACTGAGCGTGTGTGGGGACCAACAACTATACGGACGAACAGTTACAAATGTAAAGCAAGCAAGCAAGCAAGAGAGAGAGAAATTAGAGTGAGAGCGGGAGAGTGGGAAAGAGATTACAAGAGTTTTAGCAAGTTTAGAGCGTGTAACAAATCCAATAGAAATGTTAAAATAACTATAACCATGTACCCGTTTGTTGGGAGATTTATTTAAAAACACTAACACAGTTGTTAGGCTAAGCTTTGTTTATAAACAAACGCAAGACACTCGCAAAAAATCACTAAAAAACACAAAAAACTTAGAGCACAAAAGTAAACACAACCGTTCACAAGCGACGCTAAATCGATTGATTAATAGTAAATAATTGTATAATAATAAGAGAAGTAAATAATAATAGTAAATTCTACAAAAAACGAATAAGACAAAAAAAATCTAAGCATAATTTTAGCTGTTCCAGAGAGTTCGAACTGCAGCTGATAAAACTTATGCATGGTCTCCAGACACATGACATCTTATCTAACGTGAACAAATCCACCACGAGAGAAAACAGCTGATAGGACCTTTTGTTTTTTCATTGTCATTGCTTTTTTAAAAATGTTGTAGTTTTCCTTCGATAATTGTTCGTTTAAATAAATTGCCGCGATTGAGTCAAAACCCAACAGCCCCAAATCTAGCTTTTTCTTGTGAGCACGCCTGTATTCGGCGGCATATCGCAATATCGTTATTTTGTCCCTTAAGTGCTCGAATTTGAGTTTTATTATTGGGTCAACAATAGCGCTCGTCGCGTTGCGTGTTTAGACTCTTAAAATCTCCAAAAGGAGAGTGTATTTGCAGATAGCTCACCCACTTGATTTTCCATACTTCGCATATCTGCAATTTCGAACTCCAAATGTTGTATGTCTTCACCTTCCGTTGCGGCGTTGTTGTTTGATGCAAAGTTGCTAAAGTAAAGTCGTTTTCTTTACTAGTAGGTCTTGCAATTACAAAAATTTTATTTTACTACTTTGTGAAGAATTGATGAAGCAATATGGGGATAATTTTTTTATTCGGAGACCAAGTGTATTCCGGCGCACAACATTTTTTTAATTTTAAATTCTCTTAAAAAATACTTCATTTTAAGTATAAAAATTTTTTAAAATATTTTTCTGAAAGATATTAAGATTTCCCACAAAGTTGCATACCAAATATTAAAATAACTTAAACGAGTCGCAAGTGCTACATAAATTTCAAATCGGAGTTTAATTCTTAAAAGATTTTTAAAAAATTAACGGTAAGAGATTCGAAAAAATTAAAAGCGGGTCCGTATATTTCAATCCTCTATCGAAAAAAAAAGTTTTGATTGATTCTGAGATTTGACCCAAATTAGCCTGTCACGTTTCACGTGGAAGTGGCCACGTGTGACATGTAAACAGCACGTGACATTTTCTAGTGCTTATGCTTATTAAAAGGTCACTGAACCACTAAAAGGTTCGCTTGCTAACAACAACCTGTTGCTACACTGATAACACATATTTGACCCGTGAACATTTTTTGTCCACCACTAAATTAAGTTCCCACGTATTTTCTGAATCTAAGTAACGATGACCCGTCGCACTCCAGTAACTTCCCCTCGTTTCACCCCATTTTCTAAATCTAAGTAACGATCACCTGTCGCACTCCAGTAACTTCTCCCCCGCTTAATTAGGATCCCCTGAACCATCTCGTCAACCACTTAGAATTCTATCATAGCCTTTTACCCACCCCTTTCTCCCCCTATTTCTGAATCTAAGCAACGGTCACCTGTTACACCCCAGTTACTTCACCCCCGTATTTTCTAGATCTTAGTAACGGTCACCCGTCACACCCCAGTAACTTCTCCCCCGCTTAATCAGGATCCCTCCCCTCTTTTTATCCCATTTTCTAAATCAATTAACGGACACCTGTCAACTTATCACCCTAATTAACGATCACTCGTTACGAACCCATTATCTTTAATTACCCCCAATAAACCCAATTTTTTTTTTGCATCTTAACTTTTTTTTTTTACTTTTAAACACCCTAAACAGATATAAATATATGTATCTTTAACATATGGAGCAACATTGTTCTTCTGGCGAGCTGTTAAAGTCAGCTGATTATATACCACCTGTTTTTATTAAATTGGCGCGAAAAATTGTGCGACGTTGATCGTTTGATGTGGCAAAAGTTTACGAAAAAGTTAAATGAATAAATATATAAAACGATTGTCCAGGTATGTAAAACTAAAGTTTACCAATGTTTGTGTCGTTGCTATGTGTTTTTGTCCAATTGTACCGGATTTTGTTTATGTGTATTTGTGCAGTTGTGTTTCGTGGATCAGTAATTATGCATGGCAAAGTGTTGCAAAAAGTTGTAAACGAGAAAATATTAACCAAAGTGTCCAGATTAATGAGAAACTAACCGTTTTTGTCCAAATCCACACGTTTTCGAACAAATCCAAATTTTCTAGTACACTATGTGTTCAGTTGGGCTGAGCTGGTTGACATTAGGAGCAACAACAATCGCTGAGGAGACGCCGTAACACAGCACATATTGAGAGTGATCGCACAAAAACATTGAGATAACAGAATTCGTCCGACGTAGATTTTGAAAAACTGGACGGACTTAAGGTTATTGCTTCATAATGAATACTTTGAACTAGATGAAAGTTGAGTAACTTCTACAGTAAGTAACATAACCAAACCTATTTAAAATTTTGTAAAATGTATCTTTACTTTCAGAATGAAGCACTAATAATGGAGATGAATACTAAAATGTGATCTTGGATAATTGGAAAATTGTTTTTTTTTTTAGTTAGTTATATATTTTTTTTTCATTAAATATAAAGAAAATAAGAAATAAAAATGTATAATGGAGCCTTTTTTGCATGTCGGCCAGATCAGTTATATGCCAGCTTTATGAAATAGTGCCTTAAATCAAATAGTGCCTTAAATGAAATTTGGTAGGTCATCTTAGGAGCTTAAAAAATGTATAGAAACCAAAATTTAATTTAATAGGTTTAAAATTAGAGTTTATGCCAAAAATAACGGAAAAAAAACCATAGAGTCCCTTCCACTTTAGATCCAGAACCCCCATTTATACACTACTAATTACCCTAAAGGTACGGTGCCCTAGTCCATACATTTATGGCGTTTTTTCAAAAATCTAGTGCGGGTTTCTGTTTTCATAGCTAATTGCCTTGGAGACAAAAAACGAGGATTTTAAACTAAGGAAATTTTTTTTTAAACCTAACTTAAATTTAGGCCGATTTTTAGATTACGGCCTCTTTACACCTCAGTAGGAATTTTTCAAATGGAATTTCATATGTTTCGAGCCCGTTAACATTGTAACGAACTGATTTTGAAGGTCTGCTCGCTACAAGAATTCGTGCGGCTAGCTCAGTATAGTTGTGTGTTCGTCCCACAAAATTTATATAAGCGTGACCGCCCAGTACATCAGTGAGAAAGCACAGAATTTGCGGGTTCGTAGAGGGTTTTATTGCAGGTGCCGGCTCGGCTGGTCGTGGCCTTCGACGACTCCTGGTCGCCTTGATGACTCGGTGCTCCCCTTTTTGACTGGGTTCTGTAGCTCCCTGTAGCTCCCTCGATGATGCTTGAAGCTCCCTGACGGCGCTGGGCACTGCTCGTCTCTGACGCGTAGAACCGACGACTACTTGTAGCGTCTTGGACTCGACAGGAGATCAGCTGAGCGGGTTTAGGGAAGCGTCACCGTTCTCAGACTAGGGTGAACAGAGGCCGCGATCTCCAGGAATCTCTTCTTTCGATGCACCACCGACTGACCCTTGCTCTGTCCCAGATGGTCCCACTAGTGTTCCACTCAGATCGCGCTGGCAGTCCAAGTTACGCAGGGATGCTGCCGAGCGCTTCACTTCGCCTCTACGCCTAGTGTCAACGAACGTTCCGCCCTAGCTTCACCCTTTGGCTTATCGTCCGCGATGTTTCCACCTAGGTCGATCTGTCGTGTTGTGTTGGCTTGCTGTTCGACGATGTCCTATGCTCCGCACGGCTGGACGTGGTGTGGCTTCTGGTACTCGAGATCTTGGTCATACGCCGATCCGGGACTACACGATTTAAACCGTAGGGCTCTTCTGGAGTTCTCCACTTGAGACCACAAACGATTGACCGATCTCCCTTCTGGCTGATCGCGCCAGGACCCGCTTAGGCAAAGCACACTGGGTCTAGATTTTTTTTCCCCGAGTTCGACTCTGATCGACTCTCCAGGCGAGATGCGAGGACTTAGTTGAGACAGAAATGATACGGATTGCCTTGACCTAGCCGTGTGATGCCCTCTGGACCTCAGCTACCTGTGTCTCAATTCGAAGATTCCTAGTGATCCAATCCCGAACGTCTCGACGTAGCGATCTTGCTCCTTGTAGTCTCCCACGGCGCTGCTTCCGGCGACTCGACTTGTTTTTGTTGCACTTGTCTCGGCAGACTCCAAAGTCCGGAGTAGTTCCGTTATTTCCCTTTTCACACGGCACTCTGGCTCTCCCTCTCCCTCCGCTTCTCAGTCTCCAAACTCGCTATTTGCGAGTTTCTCTCCATTTGCTCTTTGCCGCGCCGCAACTACGCTAATCTTACCGCGTAAATGGTAAACGGCCGGCCATCCGCTGCTGCAGGAATTTGTGGGGAGTAATTCAACTCCTCACAACATAGTCTGTTGTTATTCCGGTGAAATAATTTTAAAAATGTCAGCTTGGTCTATTAAAATTGTTGTATGCAAATTTTCATTTCCTTTTATTATTATGTTGAAACATTTTCAATAAATTTTGCAAAATCAAGATTGCAAAATATTGGCCCTGCCAATGGATGATAGCTTTTATTTGCATATATTCTGAGTGCAATAATGGTCCTAATAATTACAAATAATATTACATCGCTGCATATCGGTATACGAATGGTTTATTATAAGATGATCAGAAACCAGAGCTCGTAAAATACGGTCAACCGAATTTTTATAGTCGGGCTGCTCAGTTGAAAGACCCCCGTTTTTCGTTTCGTTCGTGCTCTCGGTCTCGGGTTTTTGGACCGGAACACTCGGGTCGGTCCCCAACTGACTGCTCGATACGAACAAAATCGTTCGTCGCTCATATATTGAAAGTCAGTAGGTGAGCAAAACAACAAAAGGGTTCCTACAAAAGGTCTTTATTTTTGTTGCTGGGTTTGCTTGTTGTTGCCTCAGATATTTTCTGACAGGAGAAGCATTTAAGAGAGAGCGAAAGCAAGACAGAGAGAAAACAAAAATTATAGGGAAAATAAAAGATTTCAATTTCCGTGTATAGATTTGACCATCCAGAACGGTGAAAAAAAGAGATGACCCCTGAGAATCATTAAGGCTGCTCGGTGGAGAAAGAGCATCCCAATTTTTATTCAGCTATACGAGAGCAACAAAGCAAGCTGTGTAAAAATTTTTACCGAGCTATACGAGAAGCTCACATACATGCTCAAAAGACCTTTTGCCGAGTATTTTCGACGAAAAGGGTCTCGGGTGAACAGAGACCCGATTGAGCAGGGGCAAACGAAATTTTAGGGTCTCTCTCTGACAGGTTCGTGGGGTCAGTATGTGAGGGGTTTTTTCCTGACAACAAGCACAAGTGAGACCTTTTTTGACAATACTAGTGTGCTCGGCTAAAAAGCGGTGCCGGTGCTACTAACACCGCCTACTATGCAGTTGCGGTGTTTAAACACCATATCATTTGTGTGTGTTACACAGAAAACACAAAAAAGTATGCGGTGGAAAAAAACACACACTTAAAAATTTACAGTGTTGCTTCAATGCCCAGAATTTTCGCACACTATTTTTTTGTACTTGTCAAATTTCTAATTGATTGACATGCAAGAAAGAAATATCTTTTGCAAAAATATTTAGTTTTAAGGGGTGGGCAGTCAATATTTTTTAGTTTTAAGAGGTGGGCAAACGTTTTTTTGCAAAAAAAATTTAGTTTTAAGGGGTGGGCAGTCAATATTTTTTAGTTTTAAGAGGTGGGCAAACGTTTTTTTGCAAAAAAATTTAGTTTTAAGGGGTGGGCAGTCAATATTTTTTAGTTTTAAGAGGTGGGCAAACGTTTTTTTGCAAAAATATTTAGTTTTAAGGGGTGGGCAGTCAATATTTTTTAATTTTAAGAGGTAGGCAATCGTTCGTTTTCAAAAAAATTAAGTTTTAAGGGGTGGGCAGTCAATATTTTTTAGTTTTAAGAGGTGGACAAACGTTTTTTTGCTGAAATATTTAGTTTTAAGAAGTGGGCAAACGATTTTTTCTCAAGGAAAAACTTATAATTGCCAAAACTTTTAAAGTACTAACTTTTTGAAAATTCTAAAAGGTGGGCAAACGTGGGCAAACGATTCTCTTACGATTAAAAAAAAAAAATTGAATTCCAAAATTTTGTGACTTTCGAAAATTTTCGAAATTTTATATCTCGAAAACTAGATGTGGGCAAAAAAAACTAATTGGTGGGCAAACATGGGCAAAAGATGGGCAAACGATTCCGCTTTTAAAATTTCAAAAATTTCATTTTTGTCAACCCAGCTTCTTTAAGCTAACTGTTATACGTGTCTTATGTGTAATTTTTAAGAAAACTTTGAGGACGTTTCGCAAGGTCTAAATTCCATAAAAAAAATTTTAGTTTTCATATAAATTTTTTATCTACCATGTGAATGGGATTTTATTTTTTGGACCGCCCTAATGTACTTACACACATATTTCAATCGAGTCAAATAAATTGATATTAACAGATCAAAGTTATGTTACTGTCGAGCAAATCTAGAATCTTGACCAAATTCCATTTGAAGTGTAAACTCAAAATGAAAAATGAAATGGAAAATGGTATCTATTCCATCTCAGATTTTGAAATTTGTATGAAAAATTTGATTCCATGTCACATTCCATCTGAACTGTAAAGAGGCCTTTAAGGACTTAAGGGCGAATTGCCCTTTAAACAAATCAGTTTTTTATAAATCTAGGTCGATTTTCCTGGACATAAGGTCGAATTGCCCTGGAAATAAGAGAAAAGACCTTGAAACCAAAGGCAGTTTTTCTTAAATCTAGGTCGATTTGTCTGGACTTAAGGCTAATTCCCGTGGAAATAAGAAAAAATACCTTTAAGCTAAAAATAAAACCATTAAAAAAATTTATTTTGTCCCATGTCTAGGAGAGAGACTGAATAATTTGTTGTTAATAATATATTTGTATATTATTAAGTGTCATTTAAATAACATCGACTAATTTTTTATAGGTAGCAAAGCTATTTCTGGAACACTATTAAAAAAAGGTGTTTTGCAGTGCTCACTGTACCTCCGCAAAAAATTATCGGATTTCCATTTTCTTTTTACATTGCGCTTAAGAATTTAAAAAGCCCGCCCTTTGGGATGCTCGATTTTTAATTTTTTATTTTTATACCCTTGGTATGATTTCAGTCAGAAATTTGAAACGCAGTGAAAGAGACGTTTCCGACCCCATAAATTATATATATTATATCTTCGGTGTTTTTTGATGTATTTCCTTACACTCTTGGAAGTATTACTTTTGAAATTCTTCTGAATTTCGAATTAAATTTTATCAAAATCGAACGAATATATCAAATAGCTGCCATATCGAAAAATTAATGGTAAATTAATATGAAAGTTAAAATAATACGAAATTAAACACTTTGTAGTTTGTAATGTTATAGAAATGATCTGCAAGGGTATATAAGCTTTGGCTGGCCGAAGTTAGCTTCCTTTCTTGTTAAGAATTTTTTTGATCTTCCAAAGTCAAAAATGCGTTTTCATCTTAAAAATTCGACTTTTTTATTAAAAATAAATACTTCAAATTAAAAAATAAACAAAAACTCTTCCCAGGGGGCGGGTTGTTTTTATGCAGAAAAATATGCGACAAGTTTGAAAACGATCGCTTAAGCCATTTAAAAATGCCGATGATCACGGACTTTCCAAACGTGGTTTCGAGAACACTTAAAAAAAATGCGTTTTACAGTGATCACTGTATCTCCTCCAAAAATTATCGAATTTTCATTCTGCTTTTCCCTTCGTCTTAGAATAGAAAAACCCGTCCATGGGAGGTTTTTATTTTTTAATTTGTAATATTTTTTTTAACCGTTCAAAATACAAAATTATTTTTTTGTAGGAAAATTTTACTATTGTTTAGCCTAACTTTGTCCGATTGACATAAAATTTGTTTTTATAGTCTTATGATGTTAATCTACAAAAATAACAAGAAAGGAAGTTAACTTCGGCAAGCCAAAGTTTATATACCCTTGCAGTTATAATAAGTGCACAATTTTTAGTCCTCACTCGATCGTTGCTGTTCCTGGGATTCCAAATATATTATTCCCTATTAAAAATGTTGATATTAATTTGTAAAAAATTAAAACGCCTACTTCTTACAAGGTTATAATGTATTTTTGTTTTTTTTTTTAGATTATTCCTATGGGAGCCATAAGATATTCTGTTCCGATCCGGCTCGTTCCGACAGATGTACTACCTGCATTAGAAAGAAGACTTTTGGGAAAGTTTCATCGCAATATTTAAAGCTATCGACTAGTGCGCATAGAAACGGACAGACGGACAGAAGGACGGACGGACAGACGGACATGGATAGATGGACTCGGCTATTGGTGCTGATCAAGAATATATATACTTTATGTGGTCGGAAACGTCTCCTTCACTGCGTTGCAAACATCTGACTGAAATTATAATACCTGCAAGGGTATAAAGAGACCCAAATGCGTCCAAAATTTTGAATCTTTGTAGTTTTTAGAGCAATTTTTATACCCGTTACTCGTAGAGTAAAAGAGTATATTGTATTCGTGCAAAAGTATGTAACGGGGAGAAGGAAGCGTTTCCAACCCTATAAAGTATATATATTCTTGATCAGCCGAGTGGATATAGCCATGTCTGTCTGTCTGTCTGTATGAACGCTGAGATCTCGGAAACTACGAAATCTTGAAAGTTGGGATTACGCACACATATTCTTGGGCTTCCTACGCAGCGCAAGTTTATTTCAGCCGAGCGCCACGCCCTCTCTAACACCCACAATTACCCACAAGCGATTTTAAAATGTGTCTGGCGCTTACATTTTTTATGATTTCGGAGATTTCGCCCTTAAAAGAAGGAAATACTATCAGAGTCCGTTCGCCTTTTTGGAAATACTAACCCTAAAATATATTTTCTATGGCTATTTTTCTTATATTTAGGGCTAACTACCTTTAAAATAAGAATAGTTTTCTTATTTTTAGGGCAATTTTTTTTTAGGGCGACTTTTTTTTAGTATTTAGGAAAAAAATTCTATGCGAATTAACATGAACTTTATTTAGCATTAAGATTCAATAGAATTTGTAAACAAATATTCGATTTCAAATCTCAAGCTATCGTAGCAGACGAAAGGCAACTGGAGCCCAAGATAATGTAAACATTAACATCCGAATCAAAATCACCCCATTGCAATCCCACGGTTAAAGTAGACATAAACATCCGAATCAAGATCACGCCACTTCAATCCCACGCTTATCGTGTCGCCAAATATTTTCCGCTAAGCGCAGCATAATTCCATTTCACAATTATTGAAATTACTAAAAAGCTTTTATAAAGTTGAGCTTGAGGAAACTGCAAAAGAAAAGTTCTAAAAGCTCATACTCGGAGGCTTCTTGAAGAATCTTATCTTGAACTCCAGTTCAGTGCAGATCGGCAACTCAATAATCGAAGTCAATTAATAAAAATGTGAAACCTTATTAATAAGGGAAATCAATAAGTTAATAATGACCAATAAATAAATAATTTTTAAAAAAATAAAAATCGTTTACCGTGTTTTATAATTGGCGCCCAACGTGGGGCTACGTAGTTAAAAAGTTCCAAATGATCGTTACGGAACTCGCGTAGTTACTCACAAAATTTTTAGAGGAAAAATTAAAACATCCTCATAGTGCAGTTACGTTCTCAAAAGTTCCAAAAGAATAAATACGGAACTCGCGTAAAAGCAATCAAATCATAGACCCGAAAACAAAATAAAATTTAAAAGGGTTTCTATGTAAAAAGTTTTAATTAATCATCAATAAGAAATATTAAAAAAGTTAAATCCAGAAATTAAACAAAACGCTGTTAAGTGAAGCAAACAAATATATTAAAAAAGTTAAATCAAAAAATTAAACACAAAGTTTAATCAATCATCAATAAGAAATATTAAAAAGTTAAATCAAACAAAAAAGTTCCAATTGCTTAAGTGAAGCAAAAGGATAAAACACAAACGAAAACAACAATTTAAAACAAAAAAAATCCTGAAGAACCACAAAAAAACTTAAAGCCAAGAAAGAAGACAAATAAAAAAAAAAGAAAGACCAACCCAAGGAAACCCAAAGAAGAAAAGAACTACATCCCAGAAAGAAGACCAATCAAGAAGGAAAATCCACTCAATAAAGACAAAAACCGTGAGAATAGTTAAAATAGAATTTAGTTACAGAAAATATTAGTTGTAAGGTTAAAGTGATAGAAAAATTCTGGATAAATTAATTGAGAATTTCGAAAAATTAAAAATGAATGACCCTGGTACATCCCAATCGAGTGTGAACTCAACTACCAATCAGAACTTAACAACAGATTTAATTGTCAGACTAATTGCTTCTAACGTAAATCCCCTACAAGAGGAGATAAAAAATTTAAAATCATTACTAGAAACTAAATCTAATTTGGTGACAGAATACAAAGTTGAACAAATAGATGAAAATATTTCATGCGATGAGACATTAGAAGTCGTTAAATCCGTCCCCCAATTTTCAGGAGCTTAGAAAACTACGTAGGATGGAGAGAAGCAGCCGAAACTGCAATGGGATTGTATGTCCGAAAGAGCCGAAGATATTTCGCAGCTCTAACAATTCTTAGAAATAAAATCATAGGAAAGGCTAACGACGCACTGACAAATCACGGAACCGTACTAAATCTCGACGCTATTCTAGCCAGGCTGGACTTTGTGTTTAGCGACAAGAGACCACTACACATAATCGAACAAGAATTAAGTGTCCTTTCTCAAGGTAAACATTCAGTAATAGACTTTTATAATTTCGTTAATAAAAAACTTACACTTTTAATAAATAAAACCATAATGACCCATGGAAAAGATAATCCCATAACAAAAGAATCAAACCTAAAACATCGTCAGAACGCATAAAGAGTTTTCATAACCGGCCTCAACGGCCCAATATCGGGAATTTTGTTTTCACTAAATCCACCAGACTTGCCAAACGCACTAGCTAGAGTGCAAGAAATGGAAAGCAACCAAATGAGAGCCCAATTCGCTAGTCGATATAGCGCAGCTCCGCGTCAGGCATCTGATTATTTTATTCCTTATAATTCATATTATAAAAATAATTATCAAAATCAAGGGAATCATCTAAGATTAAACCGAAATAATGAAAATTATCAAGAAAACAATAACCACTTCCAAAATAACAACAATTATCAACAAAGAAACAATTATCAAAATAATAACAATCAAAACGCTAATTTTAATAATAATAACCAATATAACCAAAATAATAATAACCAAAATTCCAACTTTCATAATAATAATTACCAAAATAATAATAAAAAATCATAATTTTCAAAATAATAATTATCAAAATAATAAATATCAACATAATAACTATAACAACAACTTCCGTTATAATAACAACAACCCAAACTACAATGTATGGGTCCAATCTAATTATAATCCTCAACAAAAAATTGAACCAATGGAAATAGATCCTAGTATCCAAGTTTCTAACAGAAATCAGAACTCTTATAACAATCAACCGTACCCAGCAGGAAATTATAATCAAAACCAATACAGAGATAATAATAAAAACACTAACTATAATCAATCTTCTAATAACAATCAAACGGATCCGGCAAACAAACGCGTTGCTACCGGAACTTCCGCTCAACCAAAAAATAAACAAATGAGAGTTAATAATATTCAAGAGGACCATTTTTTAGGGGAGAACAACGAATAGGCCTACCACACATATTTAGATATGATTCAAAAATTAATAAAACATTTAAAATTTTAATTGACACCGGTGCGATGGCCTGCTACATTAGAAAAGGAATCTATAAAAATGGAATAGAATTACCTATTTATAAAAGGGTATCTACAGTTAACGGTTTCTCAATAATTAAATTTTATCATAATATAACAATTTTTAATAAAAAACACATTTTTTACGAAATAGAAGGACTAAAATCAGACCTTTTGGTAGGATATAATCTATTAAGAGAAATAAGTGCGATTATCGATACTGCGAAAGACACTCTTAAATATAATAATAAAGTAGAAAAATTATATTATGAGGGAGACTTAAACTTCTTGACAACAAATAATATAAAAAAGATTCTTCCTTTAAAGAAATATATAATCGATAAATATTTCAATTTCGAAAATTTATCAGATAATACTAAAATTAGTTTAACAAGTTTGGAATGTATAAATTCCGAACACGCCGTCGACGAAAATTCCGACAAATATTCAATACAAAGTTTGGAATATACAAATTCCGAACACGCCGTCGATGATAATTCCGACAAAAATTCAAAACAAAGTTTGGAATGCACAAATTCCGAACACGCCGTCGATGATAATTCCGACAATAATTCAATAAAAAGTTTGAAATTCAAAAATCTCAAACAAACCATTGATACTAATCATATTACAAATTCAGAAATAAATCCTGAAAAAATAAAAAAAGTCAATTATACTAAAAGTATACTTGATACAATCGAAAAAGTCCACTCAAACATAAACATAAAATTTCCATTCAGAACAGATATCCGATGCGAAATAGACACCGTAGATGATAAACCTTTATATTCTAGGCAATACCCGTACTCACAGGCAGTAAATGAGTTTGTAAACCAGGAAATAAGTCGAATGTTAGAAGATAAAATAATAAAGCCCAGCAAAAGCCCTTATAACTCGCCAGTTATAGTAGTATCAAAAAAAGGTACTAATGAAGATGGCACCCCAAAGCATAGACTATGTATTGATTTTAGAAAACTTAATATTAATACAATCCCCGATAGGTATCCAATGCAAGACCCATCGGTAATTCTATCAAATTTAGGTAAATCAAAATATTTCAGCACCATTGACTTAGAATCTGGCTTTCACCAAATATTAATGAAAGAATCAGACAAAGTTGAAAAAACATCATTTTCCATTAATAACGGAAAATATGAATTTATAAGAATGCCATTTGGGCTTACAAACGCTCCCCGAATCTTCCAAAGAGCAATGGACGATATATTAAGGGACCACATCGGGAAAATTTGTCACGTCTATATGGATGATATAATTATTTTTTCCCATTCCTTAGAACAACATTATGAAGACTTAAAAATAATAGTAAACATCTTACACAAAGCTAATATGAAAATTTCTCTTGAAAAATCTCAATTTTTTAAACTAGAAACATCATTTTTGGGTTACGTCGTTTCCCATAACGTGATTAAAACAGATCCACTTAAAATAGAAACTATCTCAAAATATCCGATTCCCAATAATATAAGAGAATTAAGAAGTTTTTTAGGTCTTACAGGATACTATAGGAAGTTTGTCCGAAATTATGCAGCTATTGCCAAGCCGTTAACCAAATACTTAGAGGGTTCCAACGGAAAAGTTTCCAAACGAATGTCAAAAAATGTCACCATTAATTTAGATGAACCAGCAATCCAAGCCGTAAATGAATTAAAAGAAAATTTGATTGCTCATATAGAATTAGTTCAACCCGATTATTCAAAAAAATTCGTTTTAACAACCGATGCCTCTGACCTAGCCATAGGAGCGGTCCTATCCCAAAATGGAAATCCAATTACTTTTATATCAAAAACCCTTAACAAAACCGAAAGAAATTACGCTACAAATAAGAAAGAACTTTTAGCAATAGTGTGGGCACTGAAAAATTTAAGAAATTATTTATATGGAGTATCTGGAATGGAAATTCATACCGACCATCAACCCCTTTCCTTCACCATATCAGATAAGAATCCGAATGTTGAATTAAAAAGATGGTTTACTTTTATAGAAACATTTAACCCAAAAATTATTTATAAGCCAGGCACTACAAATGTCGTCGCAGACGCTCTATCTAGAATAGAAATAAATAACATAACAGAAGATGACAATACCTCCGAAGAAAATACCCAACACTCAGCCGAAAGTAGTTTCGACAATGTCATTAATGAAACAAAGAAACCGTTAAACCAATTTAAACAACAATTATTAATCGGAAAAGGAAAATTTACAATACATGAATCACTAAATGTATTCGATAAAACTCGCCACATTATTGAATATGATAAAACTGAAAATTTAATAACCATATTAAAAGAATACTTACAACCTAATCTTACCACAGGAATCCACTGTACCTTAGAACATTTATACGAAATCCAAAATGAATTAAAAAATAATTTTTCAAACAAATTCTTGTATACCCGAACATTTGTCCAAGATATTACCAATAATGAAGATAAAGCAATAATAATTGAAGAAACGCACTGCCGAGCCCATCGAGGACTTGATGAAAATTACAAACAAATATCCAGATTATACTATTGGCCAAACTTGTATAAAAAATTAAAACAACATATTGCAAATTGTGAAATCTGCAATACAAATAAATATAACAGAAACCCAACACAAATTCCTATTGGCGAAGCTCCAATACCAAAAAAAGAAGGACAACATTTACACTTAGATATATTTTATGCTCAAAGCCTAATGTTCATAACTTGTATAGATTCGTATTCCAAATATCTTGTCGTAAAAGAAATTAGTAACAAAAAAAACATTGATACAAAAGTCTATGAATTACTTCAAACATTTCCCTTGGTTAAAACCATCATGACAGACAATGAACCTAGTTTTACTTCAGCACAATTTAAATCTTTCCTACAGCGTTCTGGAATAACAATTCACTTTACAGATCCAAGGCATAGTTTATCCAACGGCCAAGTAGAAAGAGCTCATTCAACTTTAACAGAAATAGCTCGCTGTATAAAAGATGAATATCGTCTTTTAGATTACTCGGAAATAATTATAAGAGCAGCTCAGAGATATAATATGACTATACACTCAGTAACAAATCACAAACCTTATGATATTCTCTATAATAAAGTAGATCATGAAAATTTGCCAGAAAAATTATTGTTAGCACAAACAAAAATGTTAGACCATCATAATAAAAATAGATCGCCCAAAAATTATGAGGTTGGTGAAGTAGTTTACGAAAAAAGATTTGGCGAAAGGAACAAATTAGGGCCAAGATATAACAAACAAATAATTAAAGAAAATCTACCTAATAAAGTAATAATAAATAAAAGACAAAGAATAATTCACAAAGATAACATAAAATAAATAATTCTTTACAGAAAATGACAAATTTAATCTTACAACTTCTACTGGCTACCATATGCAGCACTGAAATAATTGACTATACCAATAACGAATACTTACTACTCAAAGACGAGAAGGATGTGATGACTTATGAGACATACGAAGACTTGTTTCATATTACCAATATTAGCCTTTATAAAGAAATAATAAGAACCGAAATTGGACTTACAAATAAATCTAAAAACTCTGATATCGAATGGGAAATAGCTCAAAACCTTAATATAATCCAAATTCTTTTAACTCAACTTTTGCCCTCAAGAAATAAAAGAGGAATTAATGAATTAGGGACACTTTGGAAATGGATATCAGGAACTCCTGATCATGATGATTTTATGAAAGTAGAAAATAAAATTAACGACTTAATCATAAACAATAATAAACAACTAGTAATAAATTCGAAAATGTTTTCAGAAATTGAGTTAATTTCAAAAACCCTTAACACCATAATCTTTAACAAACAAGCGGTTTTGAGAAAGCACCGTTTGCAATTAATAACGTTTGATTTACAAAATTTAATTGACACTATCACTTTAGCCAAAATAGACATTTTTAGTACAAAAATTTTAAACGAAAATGATATAAAAGAAATATTTAAACATGAACAAAAACCAATTGTACTCTCAGATCTTTTAGACATCTCAACATTTAAAATAATAAAAAACCAAGATCTACTTATAATATATATAAAATATCCTATAATAAATGGTATATGTAACCTTTATACCTCAAAAGCCATTTCACAACCTAATGGAAAATTAATAATAGATGATAAGGTAGCATATTGTAATGGAATATTTTATAAAATAACAAATTTTAAAACAGAAGTATTTAATAATTATTGTAAACTTTCAAAAGATAATTCATGTTTTATTAACTTACTTAACGGAAAAAAAGCAAACTGCTCCAAAATTAGAGAAAAAAATCGAAATTTCGAAATTTTAAACGATGGCGCAATTTTAATAACAGGAAAAAATATTGTAAACGAAACAGAATTCAATGGTGCCTTTTTAATCTTATTCAATGACACAGTTTATATAAACAATATTAAATACATAAATGAAAAAAACAAAATGTTAGATTACATATCCCAATATAAATACAACAACTTCGAAATTTCAAATTATATACTATCAAACAACCCTGAACTAAGTATGGATAATATTAATATTTTAAACCCATCAATTCAATTCGGAAACACACAACTACCTCTAACACTAATTTTATTAATCTTAATAATCTTAATTTTGATAACTGGATTATTGTATAAAACAAGAACAAATATTCTTAATACTTTTACAAAAATAATCACCCCGAAACCAAAAGAAAAAAGTACCGAAATTTCACAGGAAAATAATGAAATAGAAAGAAACATAGAAATGACATATGCCGAACTTAATAATCAAATTTCCAACCTTACTTCAAATATCAAATGAATCGGGACGATCCATTTAAGAAGGGGGAGAATTAACATGAACTTTATTTAGCATTAAGATTCAATAGAATTTGTAAACAAATATTCGATTTCAAATCTCAAGCTATCGTAGCAGACGAAAGGCAACTGGAGCCCAAGATAATGTAAACATTAACATCCGAATCAAGATCACGCCACTTCAATCCCACGCTTATCGTGTCGCCAAATATTTTCCGCTAAGCGCAGCATAATTCCATTTCACAATTATTGAAATTACTAAAAAGCTTTTATAAAGTTGAGCTTGAGGAAACTGCAAAAGAAAAGTTCTAAAAGCTCATACTCGGAGGCTTCTTGAAGAATCTTATCTTGAACTCCAGTTCAGTGCAGATCGGCAACTCAATAATCGAAGTCAATTAATAAAAATGTGAAACCTTATTAATAAGGGAAATCAATAAGTTAATAATGACCAATAAATAAATAGTTTTTAAAAAAATAAAAATCGTTTACCGTGTTTTATAATTTGCGTGTACATTAGGATGAAATGCGCTCATCGAAAATATGGTCTCTAGATATTCGCCGCTGGAGTTAAATCAACATCGGATTCTGCTATCGTCGGATTCTGATAGTAATGAGCTTAGCGCGACTCTTAGGATGGCGCTCTCTTATATGAGTAGTCGGATACCCTCTTCAATTTCTTCTGCGCTCTTTGGATAGCCCTTTTGGATATAGAATATACAAGCGTCTGTAAGAAAATCATTTACATATTCCCAATTCGACTGCACTATTATTCCTAGGAACAATTATCTTAACCTGCCTATAAAAATACGTACAGATACTGTGCGCAAGGTACTTAATAGTACTTATCTTCAACAATATGCGCCGACTGGCAACCTGCTAGAGGCTTGTCTGCAATAAATTCAAACAGCCATAATTCAGGAAATAATTGCCTGAAAATATACTTTTAAAATATATCCGGTATGAGAACTAAAACGTATTCTGTTTTACTTTTTATACTTCTAACAGTGATTATAACATTATCATACTTGCTCAGAGGCCGATATCGCCGATTTGTTTGCTGCCTGTTTTTCCTCAAACATTTAACCTTTCAAGGATTGGTATGACCAGGAAAGGAGGGAGTAAAGTTGATATTTCTAATTATAGGCCGATTCTTAAAAACAGCAACATGGCTAAATTGTTCGAAAGAATAATTTTCAAAAAATTATCCTTCTTAATAAGGTCTTATATACAACCTAACCAACATGGCTTTATGCCAGGGGTTGTACTACGTCCAACTTGGCTATTTTTACGTCCATAACCATTCCATTCATTTATAACATCAATCTCTCTCTGTTTTAAATGAAATAGTTTATATTACCAAACACATGCAATCTTAGACGACACTGTGTAGATTTCTTTATAAGTCTTATAGTTTTCGTTGAATTTGGAGCGACTCAGTGGTACGCTCCCAAGCTTTTTATTTTCAATTCTGATTTTTTTATTTATTTTTGCTAATGTTCAAACTATGCCTGTATGACCTCCTTGTATTGGATCATTTTATTTATTTTTGCTAATGTTCTAGCTATGCCTGTATGACCTCCTTGTATTGGATCATCATGGAATGTAAACAGTATCATTATTTGATAATTGGGTCACCGGCTTGAGAAGCGCTACTCTTAATGATTGTAATTTTTAATTGCCCATAATTTTAAAATATTCCATTGAAATGGTTTCAAAGATCTTTTCGCTCGGTGCCAATTTGAGTTGGCTGATATTAAGTATACCGGCTTCTTTTTCAAGCCTTTGAAAGAACTGACCTAAGTTGAGAATTTCATTGGTGTACAAATCGCTAACATCAATTCTTGCTATAACCTTTTTTCCATGCTTTAGTAAGCAAAGTGAATCAGTTATTAACTACTTTTCGTACCTCGTCATCAACAATGACTTCGTATACGTTGGGCTGAGAAGCTTTATTTGGAATATGCCTAGGCATTCCTGCGCAGAAATTTTTCTTTTTACTTTGATTTCTGGTAGTGACTTTCAGAATTTTATTATTTGTCTGAATATTTTTAAAAATCCGTTATTGTTATTCTTGATAGCTCGTCGGCTATATGGTTGTCTTTTCCCTTAAGATATTCCACAGTACAATTATATTCTTCCAAGTCTAATCTCATTCGTGTTAATTTCGAACTTGGATTTGTCATTGAAAATAGATAGGTTAACGGCCTATGGTCTGTTTTGACTGTGAAATGTTTTCCATAAATATATGGTTGAAAATGGTTATTGCCCAGTGGATAGCTGCTAACTCTTGTTCTGTTGTATTTTTATTACTTTCTCCTTTCGTAAAAGATCTTGATGCATAGGCTACTGGTAGCTGAGTGTTATTGTAATCTTGAGTAAGAACAGCTCCACATGCTTGTTTGCTTGCATCTGTTGTTATGCAAAATTCTTTATTAAAATCGGGATATTTCAATAATGTGGGTTTCATCAATTGGGTTTTTAGGTATTCGAATGCGTTTTGACATTTATCTGTCCAGTCAAATTTAACATTCTTTTTACGTAATCTAGTTATGTGACGTGAGTAATCGAACAAATTTTTAATAAAACGTCTGTAGTAATTGCAAAATGCAACGAAGCCCGGCCATCTACGCAACATTCTGCAATCAAGTGTGCATATTTACTTCCTGTAATTCAGCATTTATGGCTTTTATGGCCTAACGGATTTGCCCGTCCTCGGACTGGGCCCCTCCTGCTCCTTCTTCTCCTCCTTCTCCTCCTTCTCCTTCTTCTCCTCCTTCTCCTTCTTCTCCTCCTTCTCCTCCTTCTCCTCCTTCATAATTGCTACGGCTTTGGCTTTAAAACTGGCAGGCTGGCAAAGAAGGGCTCGGGATCGGGATGGGAATCTATATCGAGGCGGATTCGTATGTCGTCGCTCGTGCGCTTAAGTCTATTGATTACAAAGTTTATGCATAAATTGTAAATTGATTTGGCAGTTAATTGATTTGCCAGTGTCTGCGCCAAGCTCTCTCAGTATGTGTGTGTGTATGTTTAAGCCCGATACTGATGAGTAATGACTTTGATATTGGCCAAAAGTTAACATAAATCGATGCATTTTGAACGCTTCAGCTGGGCTCTCCATTCGATTCGATTCGCTTCGATTGGGTAAGTACTTTTGCGGCACATCCGGAGAAAGTTTCCCATGCATAGTTTATGGCCTTTGAAATGTGTTGGGTCCATTGGGAGAGGAATGCGAATTCGGCAGTTTGGGGATAAACATTAATAAGTTATGGAATTTCATTAGATGATGAGTTGATGATTTGAGTTTTGTTAATGGCCATAATCTCAGCAATTTCGGTTTGCAATGCTGACGTGGTAATTATCCCAAGCACTTTGTTATAAAATAAGTAATAGTGAGAATATTCTATATTATTATGACTGGCTGTAATCAAGTAGCAATTTGCAATTTAAATATGATCCCATAAAATAATCACCTTTCTTACATGGCTTACCATCATTAGACATAACCATCAATTTGTATCCCATTCACGGGCTTTTATACATATCACTACTTGAGCATAACCTCTTAACTCCCCCTAACAATTGAAGCAATTTGACTGGTCCCAGCTCCCACACCCACACTCAATAAAAGAACCTATGGCGAAATGTCGAGGGTAAATATCACAAAATTGAATAACAAAATATTTATGCGTATGCAAAGAAATAATAGAAAAAAATTTAACTATTATTTATTTGGTTTGCTGCTCTCGATGCGCGAGCAGCGAAATTGCTGGAGGAGAAACAGAGGGGGTTCTTGGTCTGAGGAACTTGTGAGATGGTTCTGAAGCCGCCAAAACTCATGTGCTCAACCAACTCTATTCTGCTGAAGGACTTTGAAGTAGCCTCGAAGCATCGAAGGAAATTTAAAGTCCAATCCACTATACGAAGATGTAAAACCTTTATCAAGAGACACAACATAGAAACGCCTTATCGCTGGAATAAAGTCATTCCGCCCCCATCAGGCATAAGCCGGGGGAAATCCCGGTTCACCGAGGGACCTCCGACTGGAGCAGGCGATGGACAATGAGAAAGGCTCCAGACACGACGAGGCCCAGGCCCTTGCAGTCGCCAGGGCCGAGGCAGAGCTGCTACAGAAGTTTCAGATGATGAAACAGAAGGTGCAGCGGTCTCCTACGGGGACGCAGAATTCCGAGGCTCACCCTTCGTCAGCGCCTCCCAAAGTAACCGGGCCATTGTTTAACTTCGACAGTAACGAGGATGAACAAACTACGCCGAAGAGATGAAGGGAACCAACCAGCCCTGAAGAGGCGATCGCTGGAGCCCACAAGAAGCAGCGGGTCCAAAAAGACGCCGCAGCCCTCACCGATGAACTGGGAAAGATGCCTGACGAAATGATTGCGAAATTCACCGACACGAAGAGTAACAACAAGAAGGTCGTCCGTCATGTCACCCAGGCCACGATCGACTCGCTGCAGGCTATGAAAAAGCTGCAAAGCGAAATTAGTGCGACGCTGGACGAAGCACACGCCAGGGCCCCGAACGCCTGCGCAACCCAGCAGACAACACCATCGCTTGTTGGCCCTGGGCAAGTAGCCGCTAGCACAGAGAGGATGCATACTGTCGCAGGGATCCCGCTGAGAAACCCGGGCTGGCAGCAGGTGAGGCGCAAAACCAAGAAGCCCCGCGAGATTGCAGGGAATATCGGGGAAAGCGAAGATCACGAGAGACACACCACGAAGCGAAAGGGCCAACGCTCTGACGCTATTCTAATTAAATGTAGCGAAGGATCGTATGCAGACATGCTCAAGTTGGTCAAATCCGAGCCTACCCTACAGGGGCTTAAGGATGGGGTACAAGGCATACGCAGGACAGCCAATGGGAGTCTGCTACTCAAGATGCAGAAACCCGCAGACCCAGCCACGCAGCAGCTACATACAGCCATTAAGTCCGCCTTCAACGGCAAAGCCGAAGTGGCTATCCTGGAGGACGCGGTGCAAGTGGAAATCCGCGACCTGGACGAGATGACCACCTGCGAGGAGGTACAGGCAGTATACGCTGAAGAGGAATGCGATATCCCTGCGGGCGCTGCACCTAGGATGCGAAAGGCTTACGGCGGAACCCAAACGGCGATGGTCCACCTCAGACCTGAGCATGCTCAGCGGATCCTCGACAAAGGGAAAATCCGAGTTGGATGGGTCGTGTGCCGTATACGGCAGAACGTGGAGCACAGGCGATGCTATAAATGCATGGGATTACGCCACATGTCTGCCAGATGCCCAGCGTCGGAGGAAACAGCCAAAAACACGCAGGAATCCTGCTTTAGATGTGGCAAGGATGGGCACAAGTACAGAACTTGTACCCAGGGCAAACCGAAGTGCATCATCTGCACGAGGCGAGGAAAATCAGGAGGAGAGGCCGAACACTCGACCCTCAGCAGGATGTGTCCTGAGTATCGGAAGGCTTTGAACACGGTACATAATGGTTAAGGTTCTACAGCTTAACCTAAACCATTGCAGAGCGGCGCAGTACCTACTAGCCCAGACGGTCATCGAACAGCAGGCTGATGTGGCTATACTCAGCGAGCCCTACAAGGCCAAGCACGAAGGCGTATGGCAACATAGCACGGACGGTAGAGCAGCGATATGGAGCTGCGGGCAACTCCCAGGACACCTATCGCAAAGGGCATCCAGAACGGGATATACCAGAGCGATGATCAGCGGCATAACAATCTACAGCTGCTACATTGCCCCGAGCGTACGCATTAGCGAGTTCAGGGCAATAATGCAGGAGATTGTCGACGACGCACGCGGCAGGTCTCCCATCCTCATCGCAGGCGATTTCAACGCATGGTCCACAACATGGAGCAGCGCTTGTACGACGCAGCGAGGAACCATCCTCCTTGAGGTAGTGGCGTCGTTAAATGTATGCCTACTCAACGAAGGGAACAGGCCAACCTTTAGCAAGACAGGTCGGGAGTCGATCATCGATCTGACCTTCGCTAGCCCAGAGTTGGCGCGTAATTGCGCATGGAGGGTGTCAGACACCTACACCCACAGCGACCACGCGCTGATCACCACCCAATTGAGCCCCAGACTGGCCTCCCCAAGCAGTCACCAAACGTCATACAAAGCACGTACCCTTGACACAGTGGCCCTCCTATCCCATATGGAAGGCGTCTGCGTTACAGGAGACGCTAACACCTGCGCGGAAAACATTGCCGACATAATACAGACGGCGTGCGATGCCTCCATGGAGAAAGTCACGAAAGGCGGCAACGGGCGTAGACCTGTACCGTGGTGGAATGACGAGATAGTCAGAGCGAGGAGAGACTGCCTAGCGGCCCGACGCAGGTGCCAGAGAAGCAGAGGACGCGGAAACCATGAGCCTATAGCAAACTATAGGCCAAGAGGCCAAGAGGAAGGTGCTGAAGAACGCGATCAAAGCCAGCAAGGCCAGATGCTTCCAGGAGTTGTGCGAAGCGGCCGATGCAGAACCATTCGGGGCAGCACACAGGATGGTCATGGGCAAGCTTATCAGACAGCCGACCCCTACTGACCACCTGCAGCTTGGCCAGATAGTATCGACATTATTCCCCACACAGCCGCCCCTTGCCTGGCAAGCTACTGGGGTAGGCGATACAGTTCTCACCAGCGAAGCCGAAGTACTAGCCGCACTTAGGAAAACCAAGGTTGGTAAAGCCCCTGGTCCCGATGGCATTCCCAACGTTGCGCTGCACACAATGGTGGCAGCCTAACCGGGTATATTCACGGAGATGTACAACAAGTACCCAACGTACCTTCCCCACCGGATGGAAGCGGCAGAGATTGGTGCTCATCCCTAAACCCGGCAAGATGAACGACGACGCATCCTCATACAGACCCCTATGTATGTTAAATACAATGGGATAGATATTTGAGCGCATAATCTGCACCCACCTCGAAAAGGAGCTCGACGAACTCAGAGCGTTGTCGGACCACCAGTTTGGTTTCCGGAGGAAAAGGAGTACCATTGACGCGATCCGAGCGGTCACCCAATTGGCTGCCAACGCAATTGAGGGAGAAAGGTGGCTAGGCGGCTCAAAAGAGTACTGCCTCGTCTGCACACTGGATGTTAAGAATGCCTTTAACTCTGCCAACTGGAACCTTGTCCTGCAAGCGCTTCATCTCATGGGAATTTCGGACTACCTTATTGACCTCGTAGCGGACTACTTTAAGGACAGAGTGCTCACATACTCCTCTGACGTCGGTGAGCATGAGTACCAGGTAACAGGTGGAGTACCTCAAGGCTCAGTCTTGGGCCCGATTCTATGGAACGCCATGTACGACGGGATACTAAGGCAGGCACTACCTGAAGGATGCACCGTAGTGGGCTTTGCCGTTGACATAGCTCTGGTAACAGTAGCTAAAAATCTTGAAGAGGTCACGGAAAGATGCAGCCTTTCGATAGACACCCTCATGAGCTGGCTCGCAGGCAACGGGCTATCGCTCGCCGAGCATAAAACGGAGGCAGTGCTCATAAGCAGCAGGAAGATTGTTGAAAAAGCAACAATTCGAGTCGGCTCATCTTCAATAGTTACAAGCGACTCAATCAAGTACCTTGGGGTACTGATCGATCACAGGCTATCGTTCAAGCCCCACCTAGCGTATGCAGCAGCCAAAGCATCCAGATCGACTGCATCCATTTCAAGAATGATGGCCAACACTCGAGGACCTAAGCGCCACCAGAAGGATCAAGCCACAGTGGCGACCTCGACCATCCTGTACGCCGCGCCCATATGGGCCGAAGCTATGAAGTCTGTAACATACAGTCGCCAGTGCAAAGCTGTCTACAGACGCTGCGCACTGCGCATCACGAGCAGCTTCTGCACGGTATCCGAGGAAGCCGCGCTGGTGATAGCCGGTACAATACCAATAGACCTCCTGGCGGCAGAACGAAGGACGGGCAGTACAGGAAGCAGGACCCAGCGCAGCAGTACGATTGAAGCTTGGCAAAGGAGGTGGACGAATGCGGACACAGGACGGTGGACGCACAGGTTAATCCCCAGTCTCATCCCTTGGCTGCAGAGAAGGCACGGACAGGTAGACTACTACCTCACACAGATGATCTCCGGGCACGGATGCTTTAAAGCGTACCTGCACAGGTTTAAGCACGAGACAAGCCCCTGCTGCGACCACTGCAGCACAGCAAGCATCGAAGACGCGGAGCACGAACTTTTCATCTGCCCCATATACGCGAGGAACCGAGCCGAAGCGATCAAGACGCTTCACAGTGGATAACGTGATCAACTGCATGCTCGAAAACCAGGGGAATTGGGATGCGGTAGCCAATATGTCTGCCGGCATCCTGAAGGACTTAAGGCGTCGAGAACAGATTCGACGCAACGAGCCAAAAGGACGAGCGGCAACCTGACCGCCATCCGTCCCGCGAAGTATAGCTTTGCGGCGGTCCCGCGGGAACGGAACTCTTTAACCTCTTCCTCTTCTACCGTTTATAACTGTATATATCTATGCTTTCATAATAAAAAAAAAAAAAAAAAAAAAAAAAAACGGTGAAAGTCGGCTGAACTGCCCTAACTGCGGAGCAGAACTATCAGTGCAACATCTTCTAGATACATGTGGACACTACCAAAACATCAGAATAAACCTATTCGGTCTTACCCCGCCCTCAAAACTATTATCTGACCAAACAGCTTCTAACTGCAATATAATATTATCTTTCTTACGCACATGTAAAATTATACATAAAATTTAAACACCCCTACGAAAAATCAAAACTGTTAAATCTCAAATACAAATAACAAGTTTTATCAATTGTCGAGTCGATGGCCACCGTAGCTAGTTACTCCTTTCCCTAAATTAGTTATTATATTTTAAATGCAATTTATGTATAATAGCTAATACTGAATAAAAAAAAAAAAAAATAAATAAAATAAAATTATAACATTAACATATGTGCATAACATCAGTGAGTAATTGAGTTGTGAAACCTTTCAGGTTAAACGTGTAAGAATTGTACTCGTTAGAAATATAAATATGGTTTTTTTAGATTAGCATAAAGAATTAGATATCTTGGAAATGATGAAAGGGAACAAAAATGTTTCTTTGGGTAAAGTTGGTTATAAGATGGACAATCTTGGATAGTTGAGCTGATTATATAGGATGAAGAAGACTTTCAAAACCGCGATAGGAAATTTCAAAAAATTTAAGAAAATATTTTGCTAATTCCCCTAGAACACATTTAAAATAATGTAAAGTTGTACGTTGTTCCTTTAAGCCGTTCCCGAGATATACTAATTTGAAGTTTGACAACATTTTTTAAGTTCTTAACTTCAAAAATTCATAGCGCCCCTAAATAGATACGAAAAAATTTCAAAAAAATCACAGATGAGAACCAAGGCAAACGCTACGAGGTAACCGAGTTTGAAGAAAATCGAAGTTTTCATATGCGCAGTTGAGAAATTCTTACCCTCCTTTTAAAAAATAACGTAATTATATGAAGTTATTTTCTAAGCGCATATTTAATATAAATGAAAATATTTGTATTATTTTTTTTTTGTTTATAAGTAGTTTAATTTATTAACATTTTTTTTCCAATTAGAAAGTTTTGTTTTGTACCAAAATTAATTTTTATATATAATTTTTTTTTTGTGTATGTCCAATGGCCCTACATGATATATATAAGAGAATTAACGTGATTATGAAATACAAATTTTTAACCCATACTTATAAACTGTTTGTTTCTTATTTTTGCTTTTTGAAATTACTGTGCTATCTTTTTCTTCTATACTTTTTTCCTTATATGGCCCAGTGTACTTAAAGTCTAGCTTATGCCCTGTTTCATTTTTTATTAAAACTTGGTCTCCTATTTTTAAATCAAAGTTCAAAATATTTGTGTCATAGTTAAATTTTTGTTTGTGGCATTCTAGCATTAATCTGCATGCTTGTTCTAGTCTAAACTTAGATTCTTTAGCATAATCATATTATTAGCATATTGCAACCATACATCCCAATCTGTTTTATCAACTGAGATGTATGAGCATCTGAACTCACTAAATGTTCTGTGGCTTCGCTCTACGGTTCCTACAGTCTGGTGATGATGTGCTGTTGAAGTTATGTTTTTGATATTTAAGTTTTTACATAAATATTCAATTATCGAATTTTTGTATTCTGTTCCCATGTCTGTAATGAACGTCTTCATTGGAGCGTAGCTCAGAATAAAATCTTCGAATATAGCTTTTTCTAATGTTTTTGCACTTTTGTGGAAAAGTGGTATTGCTACAAGGTACTTAGTTAATTCACAAATTAGCGTTACTATGTATTCATTTCTTTGTTTAGATTTAGGTACTGGACCGATCGTATCCACAATTACCCTGTCGAAAGCCGTTTTTCTGCGTTTCGGTGATAGTTAATGGGGTCTTTGTATGTTTTGTTGTCTTTGTTTTTTTGGCATTTAGGACATTTTCTTATATATTTTGTTATAGCTTAGGTCATGTTTTTCCAATAATAATGCCTTTTTATTTTTGCTAATGTTCTAGCTATGCCTGTATGACCTCCTTGTATTGGATCATCATGGAATGTAAACAGTAATGCTTTTTTCTCTTTATCATTATTTGATAATTGGGTCGCCGGCTTGAGTAGCGCTACTCTTAAAGATTGTAATATTTTTTTGCCCATAATTTTAAAAGATTCCATTGAAATGGTTTCAAAGATCTTTTCGCTCGGTGCCACTTTGAGTTGGCTGGTACTAAGTATACCGGCTTCTTTTTCAAGCCTTTGAAAGAACTGACCTAAGTCGAGAATTTTATTGGTGTACAAATCGCTAACATCAATTCTTGCTATAACCTTTTTTCCATGCTTTAGTAAGCAAAGTGAATCAGTTATTCGCAAAGTCACTACTTTTCGTTCCTCGTCATTAACAATGACTTCGTATACGTTGGGCTGAGAAGCTTTATTTAGAATATGCCTAGGCAAATCTATTTTTTTCTTTTTCTGTTCCTGCGCTGAAATTTTTCTCTTTAATTTGGTTTCTGGTAGTGACTTTCAGAATTTTTTTATTTGTCTGGATATTTTTTAAATCCGTTATTGTTATTCTTGATAGCGCGTCGGCTATATGGTTGTATTTTCCCTTAAGATATTCCACAGTAAAATCATATTCTTCCAAGTCTAATCTCATTCGTGTTAATTTTGAATTAGGATTTGTCATTGAAAATATATAGGTTAATAGGCTCTGTTTTGACTGTGAAATGTTTTCCATAAATATATGGTCGAAAATGGTTTATTGCCCAGTGGATGCTAATAATTGTTCTGTTGTATTTTTATTAATTTCTCCTTTCGTAAAGGATCTTGATGCATAGGCTACTGGTAGCTGAGTGTTATTGTAATCTTGAGTAAGAACAGCTCCACATGCAACATGTTGTTATGCAATATTTTTTATTAAAATCGGGATATTGCAATAATGTGGGTTTCATCAATTGGGTTTTTAGGTATTCGAATGCGTTTTGACATTTATCTGTCCAGTCAAATTTAACATTTTTTTTAAATAAACTAGTTATGTGACGTGAGTAATCGGAAAAATTTTTAATAAAACGTCTGTAGTAATTGCAAAATGCAACGAATCTTCTAGCGCTGTCTGCGTCCGTTGGGACTGGGTTTTTTTCAATTACTTCGTATTTTTACTATCTGGTAAAATACCTTTGTCAGTACACTTGTGTCCAAGAAAGGTCACTTCGTGTCTGAAAAATGTGCACTTCTCTGGGTGCAGTTTAAGGTTGTTTTTTCTACATAGATCAAAAACGTTTGTAAGATTTTTAATCATGTGTTTTTCTGAACAACCGATGACAATTAGGTCATCCATATACAAGAATGCGTAAGAAGGTTCGATACCTGAAAATGCAATTGTCATCATTCTTTGGAAAGAATTTGGCGCTATTTTTAAACCATAAGGTAATCGTGTAAAACCATAGGAGCCATTGCTCGTGGAAAAGGACGTTCTTCGAGTTCTATTTGATGAAATCCTGACATCAGATCTAGAAATGGAAAGTATTTAGCTCTACCTAATTGGTCAAGAATATCGTCTATTTTTGGTAGTGGAAATTTATCTGATAAATTTTTTTTTTGTTAATTTGGCGGTAATCAATTACTAAACGCCATATTTTTTGTATTGCAATTTGGTAATGATTTTTTCGGGACTATTAATAATGGACTGTTGTATTCTGAAACTGATGGTTCTACTATTTTATCTTTAATTAGTTTTTCTACTTGTTTTTCTACTTCTTCTTTTTGACTGTGGGGGATTCTGTAATTCATTATATATACTTGTTCATCATCTTTCATTCTTATTATTTTTTTATAGAAATTTTTAGTTGATATCGGTTCGGTTTCTATCCCGAATATATCTGTGTATTTGATGCATAATTCTTTAAGTATTTCTTTTAATTGAGGCGGGAAACTTTTGTTAAGTTTTTCTAAGATTTCTTCTTTATTTGTATTTTTATTAGATTTAATTATATCGTAATTATCTAATGGTTCGACTTTAAGTGTATTTAATTGAAGAATTGGTGTTTATTTTGTTGTATTTAGAATTCGGACAAAGGTGTTTTTAGAATCTGCAATGGAATTTCCAATGAATATTCCATTTTGGATTTCTTGGTTTGGTTGCTGAATTTATAGTTATTTTTCGGACGACTTCAGGTCTTGCTGGAAAAATTGTCAAATTATTTTCGAGTGTTTGATTTATCGGAATATTAATCGGATTACAGAGATTATCTGGTCTCAGTATAAAGCCAATCATTTTCTGGTTTTAAGTCTATTTGACAATTGTATTTTTTCATAAAATCTATTCCCATAATTCCGTCACATGGAATAGGAAAGTTGGATGTTACTATATGGAAACAAGAGAGAACGCTATAGTCGGGTGCCCCGACTATCAGATACCCGTTACTCAGCTAAAGGGAGTGCGAGGGAAATGGAGATATAATACTTTGATCGGGCTAAACTTTTTAACGAATGGTCTGATTTGAAAAATTTCTTCTACGTTTTGATAGGTATGAATAAACACAACATTTATTGCATTTATACTTTTCCGAAATCTTTAAAAATGTGGGCGCCAGACACCTTTTAAAATCGTTGGTGGGCGATTGTGGGCGTTAGAGGGGGCGTGGCGCTCGGCTGAAATAAACTTGCGCTGCGTAGGAAGCCCAAGAATATGTGTGGTTAATCCCAACTTTCTAGCTTTTGTAGTTTCCGAGATCTCAGCGTTCATACGGACAGACAGACAGACAGACGAACAGACGGACATGGCTAGATCGCCTCGGCTAGTGACCCTGATCAAGAATATATATACTTTATAGGGTCGGAAACGCTTCCTTCTCCTTGTTACATACTTTTGCACGAATACAATATACCCTTTTACTCTACGAGTAACGGGTATAATTATGTGGTATAGCATAGTTACCTGATAGAAGTTCTATTGCTGCTAAACCTATCGAATTTGTTGTTCCTTCGCCAACGCCTGATATTTGCGTAATATTTTTATAGTCAACATTGTTAAATGAGTCTGAGGATTCTTTGATTAAAGAGATGTCTGAACCTGTATCAACGAGTAATGTATATAATTTATTTGTGTTTTCATTTTTAAGTGAAATAAAAAGATTGAAGTTTGTCGGACATTATTGTTGTTACCCTGCAGTTCCATTCATCACCTTTTTAGCAGTGAATCACTGCCAAAAGTTGAGCACTAAGCGCTCAATCACTAGTGAATTTGTATGAAAAACAGCGATGATTTTAACATGGGCATGTCCTAGGGGCTCATCACTGCCAGAAACTGGCGCACCTGTTCATCACCATTTTCATCGCCTAATTCATCACCAAATTCATCACCTTTTCAGCGCTTTTTTAGCGCCTTATTATCACTTAAATTCATCTCCCATTTTTATTGAAAATATGTTGAATTTCATTGCTTTTATCAATGGGTTTATTATTACATTAAATTAATACATTTTTGCAAACTACGGTGTCTTGTAGGGGTCTTCGGCAGGTTCTCAGCTTCCGGAGTCTTGGTGAGCTAAAGATTATTCACGCATTTTCGCACTCTCTTCGGACTCTCTGTAGGCTCCACCTGACCAATTGGATCTGAATTTGGAAAATATTTGTTTTTATATTATATAACGAGGCAAGAATGATAAAAACGTACTTAGCAGTACAAGAATAACATTCTTCTGGGCTGTAGGACAAAATGATTTCATCTGAAAAGATATTTATACCCGTTACTCGTAGAGTAAAAGGGTATATTGTATTCGTGCAAAAGTATGTAACAGGGAGAAGGAGGCTTTTCCGACCCTATAAAGTATATATATTCTTGATCAGGATCACTAGCCGAGTCGAACTAGCCATGTCCGTCTGTCCGTCTGTCCGTCTGTCCGTCTTGTCTGTCTGTCTGTCTGTCTGTCTGTATGAAAGCTGAGATTTCGGAAACTACTAAAGCTAGAAAGTTGGGATTACCCACACATATTCTTGGGCTTCCTTCGCAGCGCAAGTTGGTTTCAGACGGTGGCCACGCCCCCTCTAACGCCCATAATCGCCCTATACCATTTTTTGAAAGGTGTCTGGCGCCCACACCTTTAAATATTTTGGAAAAGTAAAAATGCAGTTTTATTGTGATTATCAATATCTATCGAATTGTAGAATTTTTCAAATCGGACAATCCATTAAAAAGTTATGAGCAAAAAATGAAACAGCTACTAGATGGCGCTAGTAGCTTTGACGCGTGCATATATTAATCTCTCTCCCACTCCCTTTAGCTGAGTAACAGGTATCTAATAGTCGAAGTACTCGACTATAGCGTTCTCTCTTGTTTATAATCAGCTTGACCTAAAAATATTAAAAATAAAGGATAATATAAAAATTAAAAGCTACTGTAATTAAGATAAGACAATACACTTGACAATTACTTACCTAAAATTGTATTCTTAATTAAAGCACTTTTGTTAAAACTCTAAAATAACTAATCACAGCAATGCTATTCTTTTAAAAGTTAAAACGCAGTTGAAAACCGCGGAAAAACGGCGCCTGCCCTCGAGAAATAGAAAAATAATACTGAGCGAGAAAAACAACATCAATCGCAATCTCTTTTGTTGTTGTCTTCCCTTTGCCACGATCGCGCTTGCCCAGCTTGCAGAGGGAGACAGGCGAAGTTCGACCTTTTGTCTCGTTTTCTAAGAGAGAGAAATTTGTGAGAGCGTGATTGATATAGAGGGTGTTGGTGAGAGAGTCGATTCTGCAGACGCTCTACCGGCGTCGCAGTCGACTCAGTGCATTTCAGCGCTTGGGCTAAATTCGGGAACTGCAGGGTATTTTGTCTGTTTGCGTTTGTTTTGGTATTGTTATTACCGTTGGCGTTGTTATTGGAGTTATATCCATTATTGTTTCCACCACGCTTGTTTCCTCTATAATTACCACGACCTCTGTAGTTATTGTTGGTCTGGTTATTATAGTTTCGGTTATAACCGTTATTTTGGATATAACCATTGTTTTGGTAATATCCATTATTTTGATAATTACCTCTGTTGTTACCCCTACCGCGATAATTATTTCTGAAGTTATTACCACGATAGTTGTTTCCTTTTTGCGTGTATAGGATCGATTTGGCGTTGCCTGTCATCTCAGTACTACACTGTATGTACTTCGTGACGGCTTCGTTCATGGTTGAAAAGTTGCCAGCTTCTAGGATAGTCTTAAGTCGGCCATGCTCACAATTTTTTATCATTGTGGTTATAGCTTCCTTCGTGCTGAACTTGTCGGCATGTTTAGCCGGTAGTCCTTTGTCAATGTATGAAGCTTCAAGGAGCTTTCGTAGGTTATCTATTTCATTTGTAAATTTTTCTGCAGTTTTGCCTTTTTGGCTTGTTTTAGCCATTTTTGCTTTGACAACGTCAGATGTTTCACCGACAATAGTGTCTTGCAGTTTTTGGATTATTGAGTTTATCGTTAGTTCATTTTGAACCTTATATAGTGTAGATCCTACAATTTTTAATTTGACGACTTCAACAGCCAAATCTTAAAACGTTCCCTTTGTCAGGTCAACCAGCTTCAAAGCTGTTACAAATCTACGCAAGTGTAGTTTTTGTCCGTTAAATTCCGGGATGGCACTTGTTATTTCTTTAATATATGTCCGTTGGGCAGCTGGATCTGCCATTATGTTTCCTTTTGTTTCTACTATATTTGTGTCTGAATCTCTTCTTCTGTTTCTGACTCTACTGCTTTAATAAATGCAGGGATTGAGAGATCGTGTAGATCTTTTTCATTTATTTCAATATCTTTGCTTATATCTGAATCTTCTTCTTCTGCTAGGGCTTTTTGTTGGTCTAATGTTAAAGGCGTATTTAAAATTGTCGGGATATATATTTTTAAATCATACTTATCCTTGACAGCTATTAGGTTTGCCCGCAACTTTATCAATATTTTGGATAATTTTGATAAGTTTGTTTTGTTAATTATTTCCCTATTTTCATGCACTAGGGTTCTTGCATGATTGTAAGAGTCTACAAGAATTTTTGCTTGTTTATCTACTGTTTCCTTTTGTGTTTGCCTTTTTTGGCTTACACATTTGTATGACTTTTCAAATGTTTCTTTTAATTCTCGGATATAGAGTATTAACTGCTCCCATTCCATATTAAATTTTTAGTCATTTTTGTTTTTTAATTTTTACTTGTGCATAATTTTTAGCACGTTAATATGTCCTAAGACTGGGTGTATGTCGATTTCGGAGAATACTTTACAGTTGCTGCAATGAATAATTGGTGAGAATTCAAGATCGTACCTATTCATGTATTCATACTCAAAATCTGCAATTAATAGAGGCTCTGCTCTGTTCCTAATTAAGGCTAATACCCTATTCTCAAAATTTGGCTCTTTAGCCAATGTAACTCTAAGGCACTCTGTTGTATTCATTTATATAATTTTCTTTTTTGTTTTAATGATTTTTATTTCTTTTTAAACGGTTATTTTAATTCTCGCACATATACAATTTTTGTTTAAAATATAATTTTTTTTTTTAATTTAATTTCTTTTTTTTTGTATTTTATTATTAATAATTGTTTGGCGCTTGTTAAATTAGATTTTATCCAGATCATTAGCCTGGCTTCTGTTAATGGCTCTCTTTGATACACATATGTTGTGGGACATATAGGCCTTATATAAAATATATGCGCTCATAAAGAAAACAATTATTGAAATCAATATTTTCAATTTTATTTATTACGTTAGCAGTGAAATCCACTGTCTTAACGTCTACTAGTCCCATATTGGGTATTTTTTCTGTCTCGTTTGTAAGATCTGTTTTGGATATTGAATTGCTTTTAAATGAAATTTTCATATATATAAAATTTTACAGTATATTAGTATATCATTTTTTTAAACATGTATATTCACAACTAGGGTTTTCGAAAGGACCTTTACAATCAGGAGGGCACTTAGGCTTCCTCGCTTCTTTCATGTCCTGCTTATTTTTATAAACTCGTAATTCCCTATATGTGTTTTCTAATTCTTGTTTAATTTTTAGGTTCTCTTCCCATGGTACTGGGGTTGATTTTGTATCATAAAGTTACCTATTTAATAGTTAATTGAGATTTAGGAAATTTTTCTGTCCTCCTCTTTTTTTTACTTATTTTTCTTGATTTAGGCATTTATATTTTTTCTTTTTGTATTATGAAGGTATTTATATATTTTACAGGTATCCCTACCTAGGTAAAAAAAATGAAGACCCGCAGCTAGAAACTGCCTGGTCTGTACAATATTATTAATATTATTTTTGCATCGCAGATGCTTACATTTATCTAAAACAAGAGAGAACGCTATAGTCGGTTGCCCCGACTATCAGATACCCGTTACTCAGCTAAAGGGAGTGCGAGGGAGTTGGAGATATAAAACTTTGATCGGGCATAACTTTTTAACCGGTCCGATTTAAAAAATTTCTTCTACATTTCGATAACTTTCGAACTAAATACAACATAATTGCATTTATACTTCTCCGAAATCTTTAAAAATGTGGGCGCCAGACACATTTGAAAATCGGTTGTGGGCGATTGTGGGCGTTAGAGATTGTAGTTTCCGAGATCTCAGCGTTCATACGGACGGACAGACGGACATGGCTAGTTCGACTCGGCTAGTGATCCTGATCAAGAATATCGGAAAAGATTCCTTCTTCCTGTTACATACTTTTGCACGAATACAATATACCCTTTTACTCTACGAGTAACGGGTATAACTACAACTAGACAAATGTGAATTTATGAAAAAGGAAACAGAGTTCATAGACCACATAGTGACTACAACAAATATTAAACCAAATCCAAAAAATATAAGTGCCATTATAAATTTTCCAATACCAAAACCTCCAAAAGAAATTAAATCATTTCTAGGATTGTGTGGATTTGATCGAAAATTCATACCGGACTTTGCACATATTGTAAAACCAATGACAATTAAATTAAAGATAGGCGCCACAATTAATATTAAAGACAAACCTTTCATAGAAGCATTTGAAAAAGTGAAAGTTTAAATTACTTCAGACCCAATTTTAATTTATCCCGACTTTAGTAAAGCATTTTCTTTGACAACGGACGCAAGTAACATGGCTGTAGGAGCCGTACTGTCACAAAATCGTAAACCAATCTGTTATGCTAACAGAGCTCTTAACGAACATGAAATAAATTACGCTACCATTGAAAAAGAACTTTTAGCAATTGTATGGGCTACCAAATATTTTAGATCATATTTATTCGGTAGGTTTGAAATATTAAGCGATCATAAACCTTAGGTTGGGCTGAAATATGAAATTACAACGAAGGAAAATTAAATTCAACGAAATGATTATCAGATTAAATATTTGCCAGGAAAAGAAAATGATGTGGCTGACGCATTATCCTGGACCAAAATAGAAGAAAACATACCAGAAGAAACATCCAGTAGTGTAAACGCAACAGCCAACAGTGCTCAAGATGATAACCAAAACTATATTTCCATAACTGAGAGACCATTTAATTATTTTTCCCGACAAATCGAATTAATTAAAGGAGATGAAGACAAAACCGAAGTAACGGAGCGACTTTGTTCGCTTAAAATTAGTTTATTGTACGGTTGTCAGGACTTTCTTGTTTCTAGAGAAATTGGCATGTTTTTTTTTATATGATTACTTTAAAACCTGTGTTTAAACAACATTTTTAGAAGATCCTTCAGGAGCGAGAATCATAAGGCTACTGGAAGAGCTCACTCTACAGCATGTGACATAAAATTGTCTACGAAAGAAGCAATCTTCTCTAAGATCTAGTCCAGCCAGCTTCAAAGTCTGCCCCTGTTATTTTCTTATAGTTATTGCAAAGAAACGGCCGATCGGACGGTATTAATGGAATCCTGTTTCCCGCTTATCGGATCCCGTAAATACTGTTGCTTCGGTTATATTCTTATAAAGATCTTTTATCGGCAATCGTCTCCCAAACTTCGCTATAACTTTACAGTTGCTCTAATCTTAAGAGACAGATTATGCTGCGGAATAATTGCTACATTTAAAGAATTTAAAAATTCAACAGAGTAATGAACTGCATTACCAACATCAGAAACAGGGTCGACCGATTTATAGGAGACTTCTAAACCATCAAATGAGTTTAGCAATAAATTATTGATAACGGGTGCTCGTTCATTTTTCGTTGTCAAAATGTCGCGCTTAGATAGCCAATCTAATCTGTAAGAACAACAAAAACCCTTCAGGAGGGGGTCTTACAATTTAAATTTTTGATCAAATACGGTTAAAGTAAAATTTAAAAGTTCGTGGTTTTAAAATGAATTTAAAAAAGAATAAAATGTGTACTAAACAGAGCATAAAAAAAACAGTTGATCGTTTTTTCGTTTGCTGTCTCGGTCTGAACGAAACCGAAAAAAACTTAAAAATTTGGCTTCGGTATGAGCGAAACCCTTTATTTCATTTTGTTTCGGTTTTTGGTTGACCGTTATCAACTGTGAATACATTTTTTCAGTCCTTCAAAAACCGTTTTTTGTGACCGTTTGGACGAAACGGTCCCAAAAAACTGTTAGTAGATGAACAAAACTTTGAAATGCTCAGTAAAAACGGTCTTTTTTTGACAGTTCTCCTTTCCCTTGCCTTACACCTTTAAAATATTTAAGGCAATATATATATAATATATTTATTTAAAAATATATATATAGTAATTAACGTAATTATTTCACCTGTTCTTGTTACCATTATCTTCTAAAAAATTCGCGGTTTTTCAACTTTAATGATAAAGCGGCATTGGTGATGCTGTTATACAAGTAAATATATACAATGAGTAATTCTTCCATCATCTTCTGAAGAATTCGCGGTTTTTATACCCGTTATTCGTAGAGTAAAAGGGTATATTGTATTCGTGCAAAAGTATGTAACAGGGAGAGGGAAGCTTTTCCGACCCTATAAAGTATATATATTCTTGATCAGGATCACTAGCCGAGTCGAACTAGCCATGTCCGTCTGTCCGCCTGTCTGTCTGTCCGTCCGTATGAACGCTGAGATCTCGGAAACTATAAAAGCTAGAGGATTGGCATTTTGCATGCATATTCTTGGAGTTCCCACGCAGCGCAAGTTTGTTTCAAAAAGGTGCCACGCCCCTTCTAACGCCCTCAATCGCCCTAAACAATTTTTTTGAAAGGGGTCTGGGGCCCACACCTTTAAAGATTTTGGAAAAGTAAAAATGCAGTTCTATTGTGATTATCAATACCTATCGAAATGTAAATCGGACCATTCGTTAAAAAGTTATGCCGTATCAAAGTATTATATATCCATCTCCCTCGCACTCCCTTAGCTGAGTAACGGGTATCTGATAGTCGGGGCACCCGACTATAGCGTTCTCTCTTGTTCATATTTTACATTAGGTAAAAATATAACTGGAAATATTGGTCGGCTAAATATTGGTCGCGTTCAAGCTTAAGAGGCAATAATAAAATCCAAAATACTCTTTGTTTAAGATTTTTAAAAATAAAATATCCAATTATTTTAAGAAAAAACAAAGAAAATTGTTGGTATATAAAACATATCTGTAGTTTAAACACATATGTAGGTATAAAAAGTCAAAAGACCGTTTTTGTTCTCCGTTCAGTTCAAACGGCCTTTGATCAACTGAAACAGTTTAGAAACAAAAAAATCGGCAAAGACCGAAAACCTTTTGAAACAAAATAAACGGTTTCAATGTGACTATTTGCTCAAAGGGTCCCAAAGAGAGAGTTATTTTGAGACAGCCTGAAATAGTCAACTGTTTTTTACATGCTCTGGTACTAAAGATGGTTATTTTGAAACCAAAATTGTGAGTTTAAGCCCTACCCCCTTGTCACACCACTGTCAATCTTATGCTCAGTTTCGTTCCTCTCTCTTTGGGCACGCTCTTTCAGAGAGTTCGTTGTGGGCATGATCATCCCCGTTCTTTTGATATATCTATACACTTGCTACTGTCATAACATAGTTCTCGCTCATTATCAATTATTACAATTGTGGCAAAAGGAAGCAAGTGTATTTTTTGAATAGCCCTCTTCTTATACTAACGATTTTAATTTGTCAAATCAATAAATATACATATAATCTTTTTAGATTGTGTTTGACTAATAAGCTTTTTTATTAGTTAATGTAAACAAAAATAAGAAATCTTGTGTTGGTTTATGCTTGTTAACAATTTATTTTCGAAAGAGTCCAGCAGGCGAGACGAGAAAGCGTTTTAGATCGAGATCAGAATTCGTACTGACTTTACGAAGGGTCAGCCAGCCGACTGCTGGGCCCAAGAATGCAAGTTTACAAGAAATGAGAGATCTAGATGGAGAAAGATGCCTTTCGCGATGCAATTGATATAAGAGTACGGATTTACAAGTTAATTATTTGCTACTCTCCCCCCGTTGGAAGCCTGGGTTTCAACATCATCCTTAAGGGGCAGCAGACAAAACTTGTTTACTGCTCGCTTTGTCACTCCTAACGCTGTCTTTAGAACGGCAACTCGAGCAACGACATCTCCACCGAACAGAAGCTCAATCACTCTGGCGAGGGGCCACTTCATGGGAGGCAAGTTTTCGTTCTTGACCAGAACTAAGTCATCGACAATCAGGCCCGGTTTTGGAGTGCGCCACTTGGAGCGCTGCTGCAGAAGTGTTAAATATTCTTCCTTCCATCGGGACTAAAAGATCTGCTGCAAGTAAGCCACTCGCTGCCATCCATCCAAGCGATTGAAGTTAAGACAGGTCACATCTGGCTCGACGAAAGATGAAGGCGGACCACCATTCAAAAAATGTGCTGGGGTTAATACATCCATATCAGCGGGGTTTTCTGAAATCGAGACTAACGGTCGAGAATTAACAACCGCCGAAATGTGACAAACCAGGGTCCGCAACTCTTCAAAGGCTAAAACAGCAGTGCCAACAGCACGGTAGAAATGATGCTTAGCGATCTTCACAGCCGCTTCCCAAAGACCGCCAAAGTGTGGCGACCTAGGAGGAATGAAACACCAATCAAAAGCCTCCGCCAGGCAAAATTCCAATTCTCTGATGATCATTGCTGAGGAAAAGGAGTTTTAGTTTGAGCAGTTCATTGCGAGTGCCGACAAAGTTGGTTGCATTATCAAACCAAATCTGCCGTGACCTTCTTCTAGTGCATATAAATCGTTTGAGACCATGTAGAAATGACACCGTAGAGAGATCCTTAATCAACTCCAAATGAATAGCCTTTGTGGCGAAAAAAATGAAGACACAAACGTAGAATTTTACTAAAGGCTTGCTTCGTACTTCTGACTTGTAGAGAAATGGTCCGCAAAAGTCAATGCCGGTGACTTCAAATGCATGAGATCCATCGAGTCGTTCCTTTGAAAGATCCGCCATTATATGCTCCACTAGTCGATGCCTTCATCACCGTCTTCCTCCCCCTAATAGGCCAGTATTGGGATCGTATTATTCTAAGTAGTGCCCGAGGCCCAGTGTGCAGATTGCGTTCGTGAAAGGTATTAAGAATGGCAGCAGTGACCGAATGACTCCGTGGTAAGATAATTGGATAACGCCCATTAAAATCCAGCGACAAATATTTTAGCCGGCCATTCACCCTAAGAAGCCTAAATTGATCAATGAATGGCGAAAGAGATGCGATCGGGCTGGATGAGTGCACCAATGTGAGCGCTGGAAAAGACGAAGCAACAGTCAAATACCGCCTTGAAGATCAGACACCGTGAACGTAGGGCGACGGATGCGATTACTAAACTTGTAGACGTATCTGAAAACTCTTTGAAGGGCAGCAAAGGAATTGGCAAATTTTGAACTAGCCACTATGTCTTCGTATGGAGATTTTATTAGTGAATCCTTCGGTGAACCTCAAGCGTTGGCCTTTCAGCAATGATTGGGGCCGGCCAGTCAGCTTTGGGGTCACAAAGAAAGGAAATCAGCAGGAAAAGCACCTCGGGAGAGAATGTCAGCTGGATTTAAATAAGTTGGAACATACCGCCACTCCACTGACACAGTTAACTCTTGAATGGCAGCTACTCGGTTCGCTAAAAAAATATTGAATCTTGAGGGCTCGTCTCAGATCCATGAAAGCGCAACAGCAGAGTCGCTCCAGCAGAATAACTTTCCCTTAAATGCCTTAGACCCAGCCACTTCTGCGATGAGCCTAGACAGGAGTTCAGCCCCACAAAGATCCAGCTTGGGTACAGTGAGTGTTGTAACGAACCATTTTCGACTGTTTGATCGCTACGTAAACGCCGCGACTAGCTCAGAGATATTGTGTGTTCGTCCCACCAAATTTGAATTGCCTGACTGCCCGTGACCCAAGAAAATGCAGAGATATCCGATTGGGACAAATCGGAAAACTTTATTTAGTTTTACTTTTCGCTAGAATTGGTTTCTTCGTCAACTGGCTGTTGCGGCTTGCCTGGTCGGCGTCGTGCCTTCCTCGGCTCAAGATCACTTCGTGGTCCAGTATTTACCAGTGGACCTGGATGCCCTCGAATTGTGCCGCATTCTCGCTGCCTTCGCTGTTGCTAGGGCCTCTCCTGCATCGAGATTTGTGGGGAGTTTTACGACTCCTCACAGTGCTTTTAAGGGGGCTACCCTTGACTTTGAGCAAAGCAATAGAGATCGGCCGTTGCAAACGATGTAGACACAGGCACCATATGCTTCTATGCTTGCATCGCAAAATCCATGAATCTCACTCTCAGAGTTTGGAGAACGAACCAGCCGAGGAAATGACGCATGCCTAATATGCCCAAAACTCGTGCTATATGCATTCCATTCCGTGTTCTGTGACTCCGGAAGGCTTTCATCCCAGGGTAACTTCTCCTTGCACAGTTGTTGAAGGAAAATGTTCGATTTTGTGATCACAGGTCCAACCAAATCGAGGGGATCGTAAAATCGCGCTATCGCAGACAGGACAGATCGCCTGCAAGGGCTTGATGCTGACTGTAAGACCGAAAAGAAAAACAGTAATTGGTCAGAAACTGGATCCCAAGCGAGACCAAGGGTTTTTGCAAAATCAGTGCCATCATCAAATTTCAAATAAGACTCCTTATCCTTGTCTGCAACTCCATCCAAAACCACCGACACATTCGAGCACCACTTTCTAAGCTTACATTTTCCCTTGGCTAGAAGTTTTGATGCTTGATGCATAAGTATGATTGCTTCTTCCTTGGATTTGGCTCCAGATATCAAATCATCCATATAAAAATCGCGACGAATGACCTCAGCACCAAGCGGAAACGCTGTATGCTCGTCTGCTGACAGCTGATGCATAGCTCGCACAGCCAGAAATGATGCTGGCTTCGTGCCATAAGTAACGGTGTCTAGCTTAAAGACCCGCAATTGATCCTGGGAGAATCCCTCCACAAAATGCATTGCAAATAGCTATCCTCAGGCTGAGCCGTAACGGTACATTTTGCCAATGTCTCCTGTGATTGCTACCGGGTGTGAACGAAACCGAAGAAGAATCTGGAACAGCTAATGCTGAATTACAGGGCCTGCCATAAGAACATCGTTGAGAGAATACCCTGAGGAACTGGCCGCCGATCCATCAAAAACTACGCGGAGCTTTGTGGTAGAGCTATCTTCCTTTATGACGCAATGATGAGGCAAGAAGTATCGGCACAACCCGCAGTCAGAGGCAGACACTGATGACATATGTCCTAGATCGAGGTATTCCTTAATGAATGCTGCATATTGAGCCTTCAAGGCTGGCTAACGATTTAGCTTTCTCTCTAGGGACAAGAATCTGCGATAAGCTTGCTGGTAGGACTCGCCCAAGAGATCTAGATTGAGCTTGGCAGGTAGCCGTACAGAATAATCCCCAGCTGGCCCAGTGGTTATCACAAATATGCTACCCAGGAATAAATTGGCAACAGTGTCGGCAATCGTTTGAGCAGCGATACGAGACATCAGAAACTCTAGCCGCCGTCATTTTGAATCTTCTTAATAGTCGTCCAAGCAACGGTGAAAGTATGCCTGTTTTTGCGAGTCGCAGCGTGACGTCATTGTGCACAAAATTGCGTAATTCGAATTCTGAACAAATTTGGCTAATTTCGACCGGCGTTTGCAACGAATGATACACACAACGCCTGTAAACAATCGACGTGAACTGCAAGCGGAGCTGCAAGAATTCTTAGCGCTGAAGGAGCGCCCTGTTACATCAAACTGGGAACTATGCTAAAACTATGGAACTCAAATGTTATCAGTGTGGAAAACCAGGTCATAAAAAGCAAGACTGTAGATCTGGAATGGGATCCCAGGTTTCGGCAACTGCAATGGAGTGGCGTTCAGGACAACCTCGCCATGGAAGGGCAAATGTAACTTGCTACAGATGTCAGGAGCCGGGACTCATCGCCACTAATTGTCCAAAAAAAAAGTGCAGAGTACCGGATTGGGAGTAAGACAAGAATAAAGAGTAGAGCTGTGCGCTATAGTGGAACCCCAATCGAGTATGCTGGTCAATGGTGAGAGATTCCCAATTACATTTGATTCGGGGGCTGAGTGTTTATTTACAAAGGAAGAAGCGTTTGAGCGGTTGCAACTTGTATTAGTCGTTCTAGTAAAGGCTGGAATCACATTTAACATTTCACATTTAACAGTTCGCTACATTGGCTATGAGATAAAAGCGGGGGAGATACGTCGAAATTAAAACAAAATAGAATCACTAGTGGCGTTGCCTCCCCCTAAGTCAGTTGATACTCTAAGACAGTTCATTGGGTTAGCTTCATATTTTCGTTAATTCATTCCGGGGTTTTCACAATTGATGAAGCCTTTATATTTTCTCACATCTGAAAAGAATAGTTTTGTTTGGCAAACACAGCATAAAGAAGTTCGCAGTAAAGTCATCAGTATACTAACAAACAAGTATTATTTTTGATCCCCAGTTTCCGATAGAACTGCATACCGACGGCAGCTCTATCGGGTATGATGCTATCCTTTTGCACCGCATAAACTCAGCCTCATGTGGTTGAATACTATAGTAGAGCAACTAGCTCCTGTGCAGGTACACATCTTATGAATTGGAAACGTTGGCTGTCGTGAATGCTGCAAAACATTTTCGTCACTATCTACATGGGAGAAAATTCGTAATTTTTACTGACTGTAATTCAATTAAATCTTCTCGAAACAAAATTGAATTTTCACCTAGGGTTTATCGTTGGTGGGAGTTTCTACAAGCGTTTGAATTCGAAATTGAATACAGAGAAGGTAAACGCATGGCACACGTGGACTTTTTTTTATAGGAAACCCGTGTATCAAAAGGATAAGTCAGTACCAAGTAAAATAGAAGAAAAACGATTTGACTTAACAGAAATATTGGAAAACTGGATTTTGTTGGAACATCAAAAGGATTCAGAAATATCAGACATTGTAACTAAGTTAAAGAACGATGATTTACCATTGTCATTGGTTGCCACTTATGAAATTAGACCAAATGTTTTGTATAGAAAGTTTCAGAGGAATTAAAGAACTCGTTGTTTACCTGTCCCTCGTACATTCCGCTGGTCAGTTATAAATCAGGTACATGAGTCTATTATCCATCTAGGTTGGGAAAAAACGCTAGACATGGTGTACGATAATTACTGGTTTTCTGGTACGGCAAAATATGTTCGACGATTTGTGGAGAATTGTATTACATGCAGAGTTTCTAAGGGGAAGTCAGGAAAACCTCAAATTTAATTACACCCAATTCCAAAAATTAGCACTACTTGGCATACCGACCACGTAGATATATCGGGAAAATTAAGCAGAAAAAGTGATCGTAAAGAAAATATCATTGTACAAATCGACGCTTTTACCAAATGCGTTTATCTCTTTCACATCTTTTCTTTGGATGCTAATACTTGAATAAGAGCAATGAAATCTTCGATTGCCATTTTTGGCATGCCAACACGTTTAATTGACGATCACTGGCACAAAGTTTTCGCAATTTTGTTTTAATCAAAATATACAATTACATCTAATTGGAACAGGTGCAAGTCGAGCCAACGGTCAAGTTGAAAGGGTTATGAGTACACTAAAAATCTGTTGACGGTTGTTAAAACTAGTTCTAGATCATGGCAAGATTCATTGGGGGATGTAGAGTTAGCCCTTAATTGTACAGTTAATCGTAGCACTAAGTGTAGTCCTTTAGAGTTTTTGATTGGTTAAGCTGGACGACCACTAGGGTTGATTCCTATTAGCGATACTGAAACTGAAATTGACAAGATTAAATTATGGGAGTTGGCCGCTAAGAACATGGAAGAGGTTGCTAGATATGAGAAAACAAAATTAGATAAAAATATGGCTAAGATAATTCGGTTCTGTGTGGGTGACTTTGTGTTGCTTAAAAACAGTGAGAGACAGCAAACGAAATTAAATCCAAAGTTCAGAGGACTTTTTTGGTGGTCGAGGTATTGGACGGAGACCGATACGTTTTAAAGTCTACACAGAACCATATACGTTATAAGTATAAACACGAAAGTTTGCGAAAGTAACCGGATGTGCAACTTCCAGAAGAGCTTGATGCAAATTATGAATAACAAAAGTTTGTTGAAATAGAAGAGTGTTCGTGAAGTCATGTTATTGGCGATGGATAAGGGTTGCTTTAGAAATGTGTTTGATGAATTCGAGAAGCCAATTGTTGGGCGATAGACGAGCAATGTGGTTGATGAATTCGTGAAGCCATGTGTTGGGCGATGGACGAACGAAATGCGCAAAGTCAATTTGTTTGACGGTGGATTTAAAAGATGGCTAAAAAAAGTCTCGTTATGTATTTTGAATTACAAACTCATGATTTGAACTAAATAATGTATAACTCGAAAATGTTTAAATGATATTTTCCTTGGAAATGTAATTGAAAGAAATGGTTTATAAGAGAATATCGCCTGAGATATGTTTAAATAATTTATGACATGTTAAAAATAGAAGTAAAGTTAGGTTATGGAATATTATATGAATTTGAGAATATGTGGCTAAGTTTTTCTGAAGAATTCAATAAAATTATAAAGTTGGAATGAAACTGAGATGTTTACTGTAGACACGAGGACGTGTATATGTCAGAATGGCCGTGTCGAAGAGGAAGTACTGTAGCATATCGATAGGCACGAGACTTTAAGGTATGACCATGGGTGGTTGGATGGTGTTGGTAAATACTAGTCATGGTAGAATGGTCTCTGGTCTCTTTCCCCGATCTCCTTCTGGTTTCCGGCGGTAAAAGGTCACGCGTAAGTTCCAAGTTGTAAGTTCTAAGAGACTACGACGAGCAACAAAGGCTACGAAGACTCCCTGCATCTGCCAGGACCGAGTATGGAACATCAGAAATCGGACGATAAAGCGACCAACAACGACGACCTGCACGGGGATGACTTCGATTCCCCGACATATACAAGAAATGAGGGAGCTAGAAGGAGAGAGATGCCTTTCGCGGCTGTGTGACCCAAAAGATTGTTGAAAAACATATAATAAATTCAGATTTAAATTGTTTAAACACATAAGTTAACACCCAACATTACATAAGTAAGACGATTACACTATGCAGCATCAAAAATGTACCTCGATGGATGCTATATTTTTGGATTCGTTACGAATTCCCAAGTTAAACTGCGTTTTCCAAAAAGTTCCCCGACGCAAAAATTCTTAGCAAAAGGACCTCAAAGTTCGAAAAATGCTGAAATCGGCCAACTTTCCAGAGATCTCAGAGGCTAACGGATGCATGGTTTGATTCGCTGTTAAAGTTTTTTAAAAGATACACTCTTTATCTTTCAAACCCCATGCTTAGAATAATTTTAGGATTTTTTTAAAGGCAGAAACAAATTCCAGAAAACATAGTCAAAAAACATAAAAGTATACAGCTGCGTTCAAAATAGTAGTAGTGTTGCCGCCCTGTGTTTTTAAAAGTTTGAAAGTTTTCGTAGTTGTAATTAATAATTGTTTAGCTTAAGTAAAGTCAGTTCTTAACACAACTCAATAAAGAAACATTTTTGTTTTTATTTAAATAAAATTCATTTTTTTAACTGGCGCCTGAATTGGGACCTGATTAAAAGTCGCGAAAGTCCAGAAACAAACTCTGACGTTTCGTTCGAACCTCAACCTAATCCGTGTGAAATGAGAAATAAAATCCTACCCCCGGAAGTTAAATAATAACGCCGCAATACCGTCACTTCTAGAAAAGGACTTGTGCCTAGTGAGTTAATCAGGCGGACATCATTGCCGTGATCCCTTTAGTACCAGTTCGAAGGGAACGTGAATAAAGTACAGAGGAGGCCCCACAGTAAACCCGAACTGAGGAGAGGTCGCTATAGCGCAGGATAAACCGGAATCTGCCAATCCTGTCTTCACGAGAGCACGCCGAAACATGATATTACTGTAAGAATAGTTTTCGGGTGCCCCGACTATCAGATACCCGTTACTCAGCTAAGGGAGTGCGAGGGAGATAGATATATAAAATCTTTTATCGGGCATAACTTTTTAACGAATGGTCCGATTTGAAAAATTTCTTCTACATTTCGATAGGTATTGATAGTCACAATAAAACTGCATTTTTAGTTTTCCAAAATCTTTAATGGTGTAGGCGCCAGACACCTTTCAAAAAATGGTGTAGGGCGATTGAGGGCGTTAGAGGGGGCGTGGCGCCATTTTGAAATAAACTTGCGCTGCGTACGAACTCCAAGAATATGCATGCAAAATGCCAATCCTCTAGCTTTTATAGTTTCCGAGATCTCAGCGTTCATACGGACGGACAGACGGACAGACGGACATGGCTAGTTCGACTCGGCTAGTGATCCTGATCAAGAATATATATACTTTATAGGGTCGGAAAAGCTTCCTTCTCCCTGTTACATACTTTTGCACGAATACAATATACCCTTTTACTCTACGAGTAACGGGTATAAAAATTCTAAAAGCGAAAGAAAACAAGAAAACTAATCTCAACTCTTTAGTGCTCAAATGACCGAACAAGATCTAGCAGACAGACTCGCGAATCTTGCCGTACCTTCGTCAGTAAGCAACGCACACGCAAATCCGCGAATCATGACAGAGAAAGATATCGAGGACACAATTAAACTTTTCCTAGAGGCAAATCTTAGTAATCTAGTAACAGAATAACTAAATCCCAATAAAGATATTTCCAAGTATACAAATCAAACAATAAAAAGAGAATTATCGCACAATCTTAGTGACTTAGACAAACTACCAGACATTGTACGGAAACTTCGGGATTTCTCAGAAAATAAAATCGAATATTCTTCATGGAAAAAAGGTGAAGAAAGGGTGTTGAAAATTAACGAAGTCAGAATCGGCTTACCTGAATACTACGGAATTCTGTTGGCAATCCGAAACAAAATTATCGGACAAGCAGGCGCGGTCTTAGAATCATATAATACACCCCTAGATTGGACGGCCATATCAAAATGCCTAACAGCGCTGTTGGTAACCAAGGTTGCTCAACATGGGTCAACCACCCAACGCAACTGGGTTGGAAGTCGTGTTGGAACTCATACCGCAACTCACCAGGTAAAGAACCCGGCAGTCACCACGACCTGGCGCCCAGTAGAAGAATCGACAACACGCAGCAGTGCTGACGCAGCAGAATCCAGCAACCCGGAAGTTCGCTGACCGATTTACTGACCGGCGCAATCAGCAGTGGGTCAGTAAAAGCAGTAAGGTCAGCACAATATCTATATTGTTATATATGCCCATATCCGGGTAGAATAGTATTTAAGCTCATACCAAAAGATGAATAAAGTTAGTTACCAACTCAACAGCTACATCAAGTGTTTTCACTTTACCGCACCACGTATTCCCGTGAAGTCAAATCAAACGCAGTCCCGTATCGACCCGTAATCCGCAAGTCGTAGTCAATTCTACAACTGTCGGCCCGTGTTGATCGTCCGGCCGCTACCCCCGCCCAACACGGTTCACAGGCCGTCACTTACAACGCGCTCAACACGGTTCCCAGCCCGTTCCTCGCGTCATTTGCCCGCAAGCCGACTTTACACGCTCAGGACGAAGTCCATACATTCAAGGCGTCTTCGTGCCAACAGTGCGAAGTATTACTGTTCGGCTACAGACCCGTCTGCGTGCCCACCCTCGCGTAGGCACAAACATTGGTGACCCCGATGTGATCCTTTACCAACAAAGGATTACAATCTTCGACCGCCTTCCGTTAGGAAATTATCAAACAGATCTTAACAGGTAAGAATTATTCTCCTGTTAATATCCGCATAGACACAATAGTCCAAACCATAGGATCAGTGACGTACAAAAGCAGATCATGTCGACGTCCTTTATCGAAGAAACAAGTCAGAATAGAGTTGACTTACATAATCGGCTACTTGCTGATCATAACGAGGTACAAGGTCAGATCCAACAAATCATCAAGAATTATGACAAGGATTCAGCCGAACGACGCCGACGAGACGGCTATTATTCTGGTCGACTAAGCCAGCTGAACGATCTCTGGCAACAGTTCTGTGACCTAGATGAAGAGGTCGAAAAGGCGGCTTTACCTACCGGTGAAGAATATACCTCAAGATTAACGGCATTGAAGGAGCTGGTAGAAAAATATCAGAATTTATTTAGAGACAACATCCCTTCAGGAAGTGGTCCTCAAAAAGCCCCGCGACGAACACAGAACAATGTAAAGGATCCGGAAGTCAAGCACACTACGGCCCCAATCACTAACTCATCAATGGACTTGGCTATTCGACAACTACAGAGACGCTGCAACGAATTAGAATCGTCTCTAATTCTAGCATCAACAGCACAAACAATCACTCCAGCGCTGCAACGACATCTGGAACTTCAATGGGAAATATTGAGACAAGCCCATGATGAAGTCGACAATATACCTGGAGCAGTGGATGCTGCCGAAGCAGAAATAACTCGATTTAGGGCGCTATATGAAGAATATGAAATAACCCTACTTCGAGAAAACGACACTCAAATGAGTTTAAATCTATCGCTCCCACCAATCAAGATTCCGGAATTTAATGGCGAATATCTAGACTGGCCTCGATTCCATGACTTATTTGTAGAGTTAGTTCACAATAAAGCATATTCCGCTAGCCAGAAGCTACACATGCTTCCAGAACTCTCTTAGTGGCGAAGCAAGGAATGTTTTAACAGATACAGCCTTTTCACAAGATGGATATAACGACACCTGGCAACGACTAAAGGCCAGATATCAAAACGGAAAGATACTGGTATTCGCAGCCATTGCAAAAATGTTTGATTACAAACCAATAGATGGTTCAGCGCGTCAGTTACGAGCACTTCATGACACAATTAAGAATGCGATGAGTACACTAAAAAACTTGGACATCTCCACAAAAAATTGGGATCCAATAATCGGGTTTTTAGTGCGTCGAAAGCTCGATCAACACACTCTAGCTGCACTCGAAGATTCAGCCAACTCACCTACTGAAGTGCCATTACTAGAAAGTATTTTATCCTTTCTCGAACGGCGATCCGGAATGCTGGAAACACTGGACGCTCAACCATTAGTTCATTCAAGACAAACCAACCCACGAGACAACATCTGCAAAATATGCAATACAAGCTCACATCGCCCACTGTCGTGTCCCATATTTCGCAAGATGGATGCAGAAAAACGACGCCAGACAATAATAACAATGGCAGGTTGTGTCAATTGCCTGTCAACTTATCATAAGACTAGCAACTGTCCATCCCCACTAACTTGTCGGTTCTGCCATCAAAGACACCATTCAACGCTGCACAGACATCCAGAATCTTGTAAGGAAGCTCTTTCGCTGGGATAGTTGCTCAGGGCTCCCAGGGTCACTTACAGAAATTTGTTAAGTTCAAGGACTTCAAGGAGGGGGTTTGAGATAAAGGGCCCTATACGGGTTCTGTGGCCGGAACTGGCAGGAGCAGCAAAAGAGAAGGGGGTTGTTTTTCCCAAAAATGCCGACCATGGGCCGAAACCTGCAGCAGGTTTAGATTCCAACAATCGAGTACAGGACTCCGTTGAAAATCTCCACCCGCCACACGCTCCGGGATCCGCACTGCCCGTGGACCCGACAAACGAGTGCAAGACTCCATCGTGATCCACGGCCACTGCGTGCCCCAGGACCGGTGATAACTGCGGATCCGACAAACGAGTTCGAGACTCCATCGTGATCCCCGGCCATCACACGGTTCGACCACGATCGGCGGAAGGGTTTTCCTAAATGGGACAAAAATATAGGACTGGCGAATTTAATTTCCCCTCCTAAAATCACACACAGAATATAACAGGCGATATCGATTTTTATGCGAAGCACTTTGGTTCATTTATTATTTCTTAACTTGGAATTTGGGTTTTAACTGAGGGGTGCACACAGCCTTAGTGCCACGCCTCTCTAGTCAGTCGTCGAAGGAAAAGGTTTCAAAAAGGGGAAATATTGGTGGGGAAATAAAGCGGGCGCTTACGGTTCGTCCCACAGCACGTTCAGCCAGTCGATCTCCCATGCCCCGTCTACCGCACCTTGGTGGTTGGCTCCTCCTTCTCCACTATCACTCGACATTTTCACAGAATTCACGACGGGTTTTTAGGGGTTTGCGGAGTTTATCACGGAGTTTAATTGACTTGTCCGCGCGAAGCCTCAGGAACAATTAATTTCCCTCTCCTCCATATCTGCTGACATGCCCCCTCTTTTTGCATTGCCGCGGCGTCGCTGCCGCTGCGCTTCAGCTTTTCCCCTTTTGCTCGTAAACATCGATCGAGTTGGATGCCATTTGGTTCGATCGAGTGGATGCTAAGAGCGTGCAGGTACTGATGTGTGGGTGATGCGAGCGTTGCGTTCCGTGTGGGTGCTGATGTGTGGATGATAAGGGGAAGCGAGAGTGTTCGCCGGTGTGTGGATGCTAAGAGCGTGCAGGTACTGATGTGTGGGTGATGCGAGCGTTGCGTTCCGTGTGGGTGCTGATGTGTGGATGATAAGGGGAAGCGAGAGTGTTCGCCGGTGTGTGGATGTTAAGAGCGTGCAGATGCTGATGTGTGGGTGATGTTGCGTTCCGTGTGGATGCTGGCTGCTGATGAGTGTGTAGAAATGAGACTGTTCGCCGGTGTGTGGGTGCTAAGAGCGTGCAGATGCTGATGTGTGAGTGATGCGAGCGTGCGTTCCGTGTGGGTGCTGATGTGTGGATGATAAGGGGAAGCGATGCTGACGACGCTGGTTCGCCGGTGTGTAAATGTTAAGAGCGTTGCGTTCCATGTGGGTGCTGATGCGTGGATGATAAGGGGAAGCGATGCTGGCGACGCTGGTTCGCCGGTGTGTGGATGTTAAGAGCGTTGCGTTCCAGGTGGGTGCTGATGCGTGGATGATAAGGGGAAGCGATGCTGACGACGCTGGTTCGCCGGTGTGTGGATGTTAAGAGCGTTGCGTTCCAGGTGGGTGCTGATGCGTGGATGATAAGGGGAAGCGATGCTGGCGACGCTGGTTCGCCGGTGTGTGGATGTTAAGAGCGTTGCGTTCCATGTGGGTGCTGATGTGTGGATAATAAGGGGAAGGGGAAGCTGGCGATGTTGGGTGGGTTGGCTATTAAAAAGCTAAACTAATACTAAATCTCTTCATGAGTCTTACATGGCTATAAAAAATTCCTACATGTCTACAAAAATTATTACGTGTCTATAAAGTTGTGGTGGCAATTGTGGGGGCCGTTTTACGGTTCCTCACACCCCCCCCCCTTTCTTCGGGGTGCTGGAGCGAGACGCTGATAAATCGCGTATTGGTGATGGCGATCCGGTAGATCCGTCCCTTCACTTTTCGCAGGAATCGCACTCCTCGGCGATCCTGTTGCCGGATGAACACGATGAGTTCGTTCGGCAGTCTGCGTCGCTCTGTGGTCAGGGACCATTCCGCGGGGGCTTCTGACCACTGGTCCTCCTCCGAGGTGGCCGGAGGTAGTGGGTCGTCATCTAGCGCGCGCAGAAGTTCCCTCTCCTCTTCCGGGTCGAGGCAGAGTTCCCAGGGTATTGGGGATTCCTCCTGTCCGTGGCTGCAGCTGGGGCGATCTTCGCTGGTGTTGTTGACGAGCGTTGCCATTGTTTCCATCGCCACTTCGGCGATCCATGGCAGCGGTAGCTCCTCGTCGCTGACATCGCTGTAGCGGTCGTCCAGCAGGGGTGCAGCCATTTGGGGACTGGGGTCGTCTCTGCCTGGTGCAAAGGCTCCGCTGCGGCTGCTGTCGTCCGATTCGCTGGACCCTTCCTGGTCGCGGACGATTTCCGGCTGACTGCTGCTGGAGCTCCGTTCCGTCGACAACGCGGAGTCTTGGCTTGACTCCGCGCCCGAGCTATCATTCGCGATGGGGAACTGGTCCCATGCTGCGTTGGCTGCGGCTAGGCGCATGGCCACTGGAGGGAGGACGGGGTACTCTGGTAGCCTCTCCGGCTCGGACGAGGTTTCGGACTCGTTCAGAGACTCGGACGAGCTCTCCTGGTCGGAGTCGGCAAATCCTACGACTCGGATTTGTGGGAGGCTGTCCTCCAGCATCGAGGGGCCAAAGGATGGCAGTCCCACCTCGTCGATCCAGCGGCTGACGGCCCGTATGGTGGGTTGGGTCGCTTCGTCCCCTTGCTCCAGTGCCAACAACTGCGCCAACCGGGTCGCGGTGAGTAGCGTGGGGTCAACCTGGCTACCACTTGGGATGTCATCCCCTGGGTGTGGACCTAGTCTGGCTATGTCCACCCAGCTGCTGGTGGCGCACGCGACCGGTTGGGCCTCCTCGTTCGGGGTTTCCAGGACGCGAACTGTGGCCAGTCGCGACGTGGAGCACAGCAACGGATCGGCCTGGCTGTATCCTAGGATGTCGTCTGCCGGGGTTGTGGACCCGTGGTGGTCGCTGTGGCTGCTGAGCACCAGCGTGTCGACAGGCGTGTTGAGCAGCGTACTGGCTGACTCGGGCCAGGACCGTGACGGCTTCCAAGGCCGGGGGCTCATGGGCGGTGTCCGAAGAGTCTCGGCCGGCGAAGACCCACAGCTGGACAATGTGCGGTAGCCGAGGTCGCTAGATCGGAAAAAAGGATGGGTTAGCTTGAATAATCATCGATGGGAGGGAGATTCGAGTTCGTGGGTCGTTCTGTTGTCGTCTGTGGCTATGGCGGTGACTAGGCGTGGCTACTTTGGCGTGGTGTACCCTAAGGAGTTTAACACCCCCCCACCGATGGGGAGGGTTGTGGGGCGTTGGCGCTGGGGTCCAGGCTCAAGTGGCCCCACTGAATCTCCTTGTCGTAGCAAGGGTTCCGCGACTTATTTTAGTTTTGCGGACTTGGTGAGACCCGGGTGGTCTCGTGAATCCCCTCGGAGTCTTCTTCGGGGTCCTCTGTGGTCTGGTCCCCTTGAAAGGGTTTCAAGTCAGCTAGACTTGCGTTGCGACGCTTTCGTGTCCCTCGAAGTTGGACTCTGGCGATGTTTGGTGACAGAAACTTGATGATTTTATAAGGGCCGTCGAACTTTGGAGCTAGTTTTGCGTTGAACGCTTCCGCGGCGTTGGACAGGTGGTGAGTTCGGACCCAAACCCACATTCCAATGGTCGGTCTCCATTCCCGTCGACGCAAGTTGTAGTAGCGGCTTTGTTCCTGGGCGGCTCTCTCCATGTTTTCCTTGGCTGTTTGAAAGATGTTCTTGAGATGCTCTGCCTTACTCTGGGGGTCTCTGGGCGCTTCGCTGGTCCCTGGCGTAACTTCGTTGAACCAGCTTCCGGGTAATCGGGGTTCCCGGCCTTGTACTAAGTACGCTGGGCTGAATCCGGTGCTGTCGGAGACACTTGTGTTGATGGCCAAGGTGATTTCCGGCAATAGGTTATCCCACGTTCGTTGGTCCTCAGTGGCGTACTGCGCTATCATCGTTTTTATGGTGCGGTTGGCTCGCTCGGTAGGATTCTGTTGAGGGGAGTATGGGGCAGTATGCTGCACTTCCATTCCTGCCTTTTTGCAGAATGCTTTGAAAGCCCTACTGGTAAACTGGGTCCCATTGTCGCAGATGAACGTTTTTGGAGTGCCAAATCTAGCTAAGATTCGCTCTCGGAAGGCTAATTCTAGGCTGGCGGCGGTAGCTCGGCGTAATGGTATTAATTCGACCCGTTTGGTGAAATGGTCCAAAAATACCAGTAGCATGGTATGTCCTTTGCGAGACCTGGGGAGAGGCCCGACGAAGTCCGCGCACAGGGTTGAGAATGGTCCCTCTGATTTCCGGGTCAGCATCTTCCCCGCTTGTTTGCGCTGGCTCACCTTAAATTGTTGACAGGCTGGGCATTGTCGTACGTAACGAGCGATGTCTCGAAACAAACCCGGCCAATAATACTGTTGGCAGATTCGGGTGGTCGTTTTCCTTATCCCGAGGTGTCCTGCAGTGGGGTGATCATGGCACTCTTCTAGGACCCGGCGCTGGTGGCTGCTGGGTACGCAAAGTCTCCATGCTCCATGTTCTTCCTTCCTGTACGCGTTGTCGAGGTGTCGGTAGAGTTGCCCGTTCTCTTGAGTGTAGTCCGGAAACTTCTCCGGATTGGCCTCGATCTGTTTGATCTTGGCTGCGATCCACTTGCATGGTTCGTTGGCCTCGCTCACCTGTTGAAGAGTTTCTAGGGGTTGCCTGGACAGGGCGTCTGCGACGACGTTCTGCTTTCCCCGTCGGTAGGAGATGTCAAACTGGAACTGTTGGAGCTCTAGGGCCCACCTTGCGATCCGGCCTGTTGGGTTATCTATGGAATTTAACCACTTCAGTGCAAGGTGGTCTATTATGACATCAAATCGGTATCCCTCGAGGTAGCACCTCATTTTTCTGATCGCCCACACTATCGCGAGGCACTCCTTCTCCGTAGCAGAGTAGTTCTCTTCCGCTGCAAGCAACCTCCTGCTGGCATAGGCGATGACACGTTCGGTTCCATCGACTTGCTGGGTTAAAACGGCTCCAAGGCCGAAGTCGCTTGCGTCGGTTTGTAGCTGGAATTTGAGGTTGAAGTCCGGGCAGGCCAGTACTGGGGCCTCGGTGAGCTTCCTTTTCAGGTCCTCAAATGCCTGTTGCTGAGGGTCGCTCCAGGTCCATTTCCTTCCCTTCCTGAGTAGGGCGGACATCGGTTGGACGATTGTGGCGAAGTTCTCCACAAATCGCCGGTACCAGGAGGCTATCCCTAGACATCGTCGAAGTTCCTTGCAGTTAGTGGGTGGCTTGAGTTCTCTTACCGCGGCTATCTTGTCTGGGTCGGTATGGATCCCGTCTTCGCTGATGACGTGCCCTAGGTACGTGATGCTATGCTGGAAAAACTTACACTTCGCCTTGTTCAGCTTCAAGTTGGCCTTCCTGAGTCGTCGGAGTACTTCCCGTAGGTTGGTGAAGTGATCGTCCAATGAGGTCCCGATGACGATGATGTCATCCAGATAGGCAAAGGCGTGAGGCTCCATGTCGGGTCCTATCACGCTGTCCAATGCCCGCTGAAATGTAGCAGGAGCCGAATGCAAGCCAAATGGCATTACTTTCCACTGGAAGAGCCCGCGGCCCGGCACGGTAAATGCGGTACAGGCGCGGCTGTCTGGGGCCACCGGGATCTGCCAGTACCCGCTTTTGAGATCTAGCGTCGATATAAACTTGGCATTGCGCAGTCTTTCCAAGATGTGTCCTATCCGCGGTAATGGATAGGCGTCGGGCACCGAGTGAGCGTTGAGCTGGCGGTAGTCCACGCACATGCGCGCATCTCCTGTCTTTTTGCCGACGAGGACGATGGGTGCGCTGTGAGGACTTCGGGATGGCTCGATGCGTCCGAAGCAGCTGGCGTAGGTCGGGGTCGCGGTGTTACGGTAGGCGCGCTGACTGGTAGTCGGGGCGGCGATTGTCGAGGGGCTGCTGCGGTAGGCGCGCTGACTGGTAGTCGTGGCGGCGATTGTCGAGGGGCTGTTGCGGTAGGCGCGCTGACTGGTAGTCGGGGTGGCGAGTTTCGAGGGGCTGCTACGGGTGATACCGTGCAGCGTGGTGATGGCGTCGGTCCGACGGTGCTTGGGACGATGGCAGCTACTCGTGGGGTGGCCGTAGGTGGCTGGCTTCTGTTTGTTGGCGGTGGGCTATAGTAGGACAGGGACAACTGGGCTTTCCCACACTGGATAGTGGTCTTGATCCCGCAGAGAAAATCGATTCCGAGGATGATTTCGTCCAAGATGGACGGTAGGACTAGTAGGGTGGTCTTAGCGGTGTCCCGTCCGAGGGTTACGGTGGTGGTCAGAGCATGGGTGACGTCGGTGGTGGATCCGTCTGCCAGGGCAATCTTAGTTCTCACATCCCGGCGGTTATCGGCACTCCCGATGTCGTTGGCTACCTTCGCGCTGATGAAGCTTCTGGACGCCCCGGTGTCCAGGGTAGCGTGAAATGTCTTGCCCTCTATGGTTACCGTCGCCACGATGCGCCCCCCTTCAAACCGTAAAGGTGGGGTTAGTTCTGGGGTCCTTGGTGTGTGGTCCTCGCTGGCTCCCCGGATGGGCGAGGACTCGGGCCGTTTCCCGGGTTTCGAGCTCGGCAACATGTGTTGGTCCTTACTCCCCTCCGTCCACACTCCCAGCAGAACAGGACCTGAGGATTGGAACACCCCTCGCTGAAGTGTCCGGGTTCTCCGCAGCGGCGACAAGCGTTCCGTACATCGATAGGGTGTTCGGGTACCTGTGCCAACATCCGATTGGTCGCCGGGGTACTGGGAAGTCCCAGGGGGTTACCTGTGCTTCCTGGGGGTGGTGGTGGAGCCTGGAATCGTCGGGCTTGTCGGTGTGGCATCGCTGCTAGGTAGTTGACGTGAAGCGCTCGGTCGCGGTCGCGTGTTATCTCGTAGGCGGTGGCCCGTTGGATTAGCGTGGCTAGATCGTCGAAGTCTTGTCGCCTCACGAACAACTGATATTCCGGTCGAAGGTTCTGATAGAGTCGCTCCAGTTCCTGCGCCGGGGTAAACTTTGCCCGCTGCATCAGGAGACGGAGCTCAACCACGTACTCCTTGCAGCTCTCGTCCGGTTGCTGATACCTTGTCCGGATCGTGTCTTCCAATCGCTGGAAGTATTGTGGTGGAAGGAAAAAATCCAAGAATTCCCTCCTAAAGATTTCCCACGTCGCGTCCTGCATCTGAAAGGTGCGGTACCAACTTTCCGCTTTTCCCGTCAGCAATCCGGAGATTACCCTGGGGAGTCGTGTGGTGCTGACTCTTTATGCCTCGGCTTGTACCTCCAGTCTCTCTACAAATGTGAGCGGGTCGGTTCGTCCGTCGAACGAAATACCCCAGTTTCGTAACTTTTCCGCCAAAGCCGCGGATGATATTTCCTCGCGTGCGGGAGAGTCTGGGTTTGTGTTTATCGCCGGTCGGTTGCCTGGCGGTACTTCTAGTCTGCATGTGGTGCTTCCGGTGTCGATGCCCGGCGTGTTTATCTTATGTTCCCTGGGTTCTTGTCCTCCCAACGGGCTCGGTGATTTATCCCTGGGTGTGGCTGCTTCCGGAAATGTCGCCGCCAGCTCATTGGCTCGGTCCTGGAGTGCTGGCTCAAGATCTTCACGGGTGAGAAACGTCGCTAGCCGACTGCGCAGTTCCTCGACCGTTCCTCCTAGGGCTATCCCGAACTCGGCTGAGAGGAGTTGTAGCTCATCCTTGCGGCGATAGGATATCCACCTTATACCCATGGTTTTCCGAACGAGAGGGAACGAGAGGGATATAAAATAGTACTGCCGCGTAGTTGCGCACGAGAAAATAATTCGGAGCGAGGTTCCAAATATTTTACAGGACTAGGGTCCTGGTTGCGCACGATGAAAATAATTCGGAGCGAGGTTCCAAATATTTTACAGGACTAGGGTCCTGGTTGCGCACGATGAAAATAATTCGGAGCGAGGTGCCGAATATTTTGAAGGATACTGGGATCCTGGGTTTACGCGAGAAGGATACTGGGATCCTTGTTTACACGAGAAGGATACTGGGATCCTTGGTTTTGTACGGGAAGGATACTGGGATCCTTTGTGTTTCACGAGAAGGATACTGGGGATCCTTTAGAGTTTTTACTGCTGCTTGGTTGTGCGCGACGATGTTCCCTGATTGAGGGCCGGAGCTTGACTGACTTCTGGTAGCCCGCGGTGCTCCTCTTATAGTCGCCGGCCACGTGTCCACCGCGTTCGGGACAGCGTGGGAAGCGAGAGAGGAGAGAAAAATTTCGTGGGCTCCTAGATCCGACACGCGAGCGTAGCTCCGTCGTGATCCACGGGCGAGAAGGGCTACAAAAAAATTGTGCCCCCTCTTCCCGTTGCCGGCCACGTGTCCGCCGCGTTCGAGACAGCGTGGGGAGCGAGGGAGGGGGGGAAATTTTTCGTGGGCCCCTGGATCCGACACGCGAGCGTAGCTCCGTCGTGATCCACGGGCGAGAAGGATCTTCCCGTTGCCGGCCACGTGTCCGCCGCGTTCGGGACAGCGTGGGGAGCGAGAGGGGGGGGGGGGGGGGGGAATTTTCGTGGGTTCCTGGATCCGACACGCGAGCGTAGCTCCGTCGTGATCCACGGCCGCTTCGCGCTCCGGGCAGCTTCGGATTCGACAAACGAGTCCCCGACTCCATCGTAATCCTTGGCTATCCGCGGTTTCGTGGAAAGAGAAAAAAAAAAATCGACAATACCGCCATCTGTGTGTGTGTGTAAAAAAAAATCCTTTCCCTTCCTTGGGCCTGCTCATAGGGTCTGGGTGCCTATCTCATGGGTCTTTACGCCATATACCTCCAAAAAAAACAAGTTTCAATATCAAAAAAAAAAATTATATTATTTTTTTTTTTTTTTTTTTTTTTTTTAGGAAAAATTAAATTTAACTAATAAGAAAAATTTTCCATATCCTTGAAGTCCCTGTTCGGGCGCCATGTAAGGAAGCTCTTTGGCTGGGATAGTTGCTCAGGGCTCCCAGGGTCACTTACAGAAATTTGTTAAGTTCAAGGACTTCAAGGAGGGGGTTTGAGATAAAGGGCCCTATACGGGTTCTGTGGCCGGAACTGGCAGGAGCAGCAAAAGAGGAGGGGGTTGTTTTTCCCAAAAATGCCGACCATGGGCCGAAACCTGCAGCAGGTTTAGATTTCAACAATCGAGTACAGGACTCCGTTGAAAATCTCCACCCGCCACACGCTCCGGGATCCGAACTGCCCGTGGACCCGACAAACGAGTGCAAGACTCCATCGTGATCCACGGCCACTGCGTGCCCCAGGACCGGTGATAACTGCGGATCCGACAAACGAGTTCGAGACTCCATCGTGATCCCCGGCCATCACACGGTTCGACCACGATTGGCGGAAGGGTTTTCCTAAATGGGACAAAAATATAGGACTGGCGAATTTAATTTCCCCTCCTAAAATCACACACAGAATATAACAGGCGATATCGATTTTTATGCGAAGCACTTTGGTTCATTTATTATTTCTTAACTTGGAATTTGGGTTTTAACTGAGGGGTGCACACAGCCTTAGTGCCACGCCTCTCTAGTCAGTCGTCGAAGGAAAAGGTTTCAAAAAGGGGAAATATTGGTGGGGAAATAAAGCGGGCGCTTACGGTTCGTCCCACAGCACGTTCAGCCAGTCGATCTCCCATGCCCCGTCTACCGCACCTTGGTGGTTGGCTCCTCCTTCTCCACTATCACTCGACATTTTCACAGAATTCACGACGGGTTTTTAGGGGTTTGCGGAGTTTATCACGGAGTTTAATTGACTTGTCCGCGCGAAGCCTCAGGAACAATTAATTTCCCTCTCCTCCATATCTGCTGACATGCCCCCTCTTTTTGCATTGCCGCGGCGTCGCTGCCGCTGCGCTTCAGCTTTTCCCCTTTTGCTCGTAAACATCGATCGAGTTGGATGCCATTTGGTTCGATCGAGTGGATGCTAAGAGCGTGCAGGTACTGATGTGTGGGTGATGCGAGCGTTGCGTTCCGTGTGGGTGCTGATGTGTGGATGATAAGGGGAAGCGAGAGTGTTCGCCGGTGTGTGGATGTTAAGAGCGTGCAGATGCTGATGTGTGGGTGATGAGTTGCGTTCCGTGTGGATGCTGGCTGCTGATGAGTGTGTAGAAATGAGACTGTTCGCCGGTGTGTGGGTGCTAAGAGCGTGCAGATGCTGATGTGTGGGTGATGTTGCGTTCCGTGTGGATGCTGGCTGCTGATGAGTGTGTAGAAGTGAGACTGTTCGCCGGTGTGTGGGTGCTAAGAGCGTGCAGATGCTGATGTGTGAGTGATGCGAGCGTGCGTTCCGTGTGGGTGCTGATGTGTGGATGATAAGGGGAAGCGATGCTGACGACGCTGGTTCGCCGGTGTGTGGATGTTAAGAGCGTTGCGTTCCATGTGGGTGCTGATGCGTGGATGATAAGGGGAAGCGATGCTGGCGACGCTGGTTCGCCGGTGTGTGGATGTTAAGAGCGTTGCGTTCCAGGTGGGTGCTGATGCGTGGATGATAAGGGGAAGCGATGCTGACGACGCTGGTTCGCCGGTGTGTGGATGTTAAGAGCGTTGCGTTCCAGGTGGGTGCTGATGCGTGGATGATAAGGGGAAGCGATGCTGGCGACGCTGGTTCGCCGGTGTGTGGATGTTAAGAGCGTTGCGTTCCATGTGGGTGCTGATGTGTGGATAATAAGGGGAAGGGGAAGCTGGCGATGTTGGGTGGGTTGGCTATTAAAAAGCTAAACTAATACTAAATCTCTTCATGAGTCTTACATGGCTATAAAAAATTCCTACATGTCTACAAAAATTCCTACGTGTCTATAAAGTTGTGGTGGCAATTGTGGGGGCCGTTTTACGGTTCCTCACAATCTTCAGCACAGGTGTCAGTCGTAACCACCCAGAACCAACAACCTCAACATCAGGAGGAACAACCTTCTGATCACCAACAGACCAGCAACAACTGGGTGACAACCATGTCGTGTCAACAACCACAAAAAGGCTACGTATTGTTGGCCACAGCCACAGTTGCAGTACAAGGACTCACCACCCGACAGGAGCAATGCCGCACATTACTTGATTCTGGGTCTCAACTAAATCTTATATCCAGAAAAATGGCAAACAGACTGGCTTTAAACATCACGAAAACATCAGTAAACTTTCATGGGGTTGGTGGATACATTCAGAATGCCTCAGAACAGGCCCGACTACGAATTTCTTCAGTAACATCAAGGTTTCAGATGGACATCGACGTAATAATCTTACCACACGTAATGGACAATCAACCATCCGAACCAATAAGGGAAACACTGAACATTCCCAACGGTCTAGTATTGGCTGACCCTGATTTTCGACAACCAGGGAGCATAGACTTAATCCTCAGCGCTGAAGTTTTTACACGAATATTAAAGGGTGGTATCATCAACTTAGGAAAAGAGAAGCCACGTTTAATGGAAACCGCTCTTGGATAGATTGTCATGGGCCCGATCAAACAACAATACACAGCAGCCGTGACAGGAAATCTCACTTTAAATAAAGAGGAAGATCCTTCATCAACACTGGAAAAATTTTGGAAACTAGACACCTTTACGACTGAACTACAGCCATTAACAGTTCAGGAACGGCTCTGCGAAGAGCATTTTACAAAAAATGTAAAACTGTGTGCCGATCAACGACTAATGGTAAGGCTACCATTCTCGGAAGATCCCAAGGTGTTGGGGCAATCATTGTGCATGGCCCAAAGAAGATTTGAGAGTTTAGAAAGACGACTACAACGAGATCCCACAACACGAGAGGGATACGTGGCGTTTATGGACAAGTATGAACATTAAAAACATATGACAGAAATACAGCTGTCCAGAGTTCCAAACTCCCATTATTTCATTCCCAATCACTGCGTTCTGAAACCTGATAGCTCTACCACAAAATTAAGAGTAGTGTTTGATTCCTCAGCACGAAGCTCGACAGGTAACAGTCTAAACAACATTCTGAGAGTTGGACCAACAGTACAAAGTGAGCTGTTATCAATTCTGTTACGTTTTCGTACATATCGGTTTGTGTTTACAGCAGACATCGAGAAAATGTACCGACAAATTTGGGTTCACCCAAAGGACAAGGTGTATCAGCTTATCCTTTGGCGACGGACACCAAACGAAAAAATGCGATATTTTCAGTTAAACACAGTCACATATGGGACAGCATGCGCCCCTTACCTAGCGACAAAATGTTTACAACATTTGGCATCAATAGCTCCAAAAAATAAGCTATTAGGTGCAACAGCCATTAAGCAAAACTTCTACGTAGATGATTGCCTACCCGGGGCAGACACAATAGAAGAAGCAATGAAACAGCAAGCTCAGATCTGCGAGATTCTCGGGGAAGCAAAAATGAAGTTACGAAAATGGTGTTCAAATCATCCAGAATTACTAAAAAACATTCCAAAGGATGATCAGGCTCTGGATCTGGACTTCAGCAAATTTTCCGATGCCACAATAAGAACGTTGGGAATAATATGGAACCCCAAGGAAGACAAACTTCAAGGTCGGGTGACCTCATTTGAACAAGGAAAAGTTACAAAGCGAATTGTCTGTTCAGAGCTCGCAAAAATATTTGATCCACTAGGTTTGCTTTGCCCCATAACCACAACAGCAAAGATATTTATGCAACAATTATGGCAAAAGGCTCTCGACTGGGATACAGAACTAGACAAGGAAGATACGAATCACTGGCAAGCATTTCGGAAGAACACTCAAATTTTAACTACCATAGAATTACCTAGATGTCCATTCCCAGATGACAAGCCAAAAACTATACAACTTCACGTATTCACTGATGCATCCGAAGTCGCCTACGGAACAGCGGCATACATCCGCACAACCACGGTCAAGTGGTCAATAGTGAGCAATCTTCTCTGCGCAAAATCACCATTAGCAAAACAGACATTACCAAGATTAGAGCTATGTGCAGCCGTGTTGGGGGCAGAGCTCGCAGCAAGAATTCAAAGGGATGTACAAATAAGTTTTGATAAGGTGCAGTATTGGACCGATTCTATGATAGTATTGGCATGGATAAATGCATGGGCATCATCGTTTCACACATTTGTAGCAAATAGAATATCCAGAATTCATGAATTAACAAATCCAAGTCATTGGACCCACGTGTCATCCGAAGACAACCCAGCAGACCTTGTATCCAGAGGATGTTCAGCGCAACAATTGAGACATAGAAGTTTTTGGTTCTGTGGTCCATCTTTTTTGACAACAGAACAGGAGACATGGAAGCAAGCAGCCAAGCCGATATTCGATGGCAAAGACCTCGAGCGAAGAAACATCAACACCCAAGTAATGGCAGCCACGGCAAACAGCGATTGGACGAATGAAATCAATCATCATGGGTCTTTTAATACATTGATAACAATCACGGGATGGTTGCTACGTTTCGTAAATAACTGTAAAAAGGGCAAACAAAAAGAAACAGGACCAATAACTACAAAGGAGCGGGAACAAGCACTACAACGAATAATGCAAAAAATACAGGGAGTAGGATTCCAGGCAACAATCAATCAACTAAGAAATGGTGGATGTGTAGCAATATCAAATCCTTATCGATCGCTGGATCCGTTTCTGGACAAAAACAATCTGTTGCGAGTAGGAGGACGATTGCAGAACTCAAATCTAACATTTGACGAAAAACACCCCATGATGCTTCCAGCTAATCATGAGGTAACTCGACTCATGTTTGAAGATAAACATAGGCAATTCAAGCACTGCGGTCCCCAGGCTTTATTGGCAATTACAAGGCAACGATTTCGGACAATCAACGGAAAACAGCTCGCATCAACAACCGTACGACGGTGCGTTATTTGCTGTCGGGCACGGCCAAGACTATTAAGACAAATTATGAGTCCGTTACCAGGGGATCGAGTAAGGGCTTCAAGACCATTCAGAATCAGCGGCGTAGATTATTGTGGACCATTCTGGGTTCACTACAAAATCAGAGGAAAGAAGCCACACAATATGTATTTAGCTATTTTCTGCTGTTTTTCCACCAAGGCAGTACATTTGGAAGTGGTATCAGATTTAACCACGCAAGCCTTCCTTGCAGCACTCAAAAGATTCAACGGACGTAGAGGAATAGCCGAAAAAATATACTGCGACAACGCCACAAATTTTGTTGGCGCTAGGAATGAATTATACGAAATAAAGGCAAGCATTTACTCAACAGAAGCACAGAAAGCAATTAAAACAAGAAAGAACGCTATAGTCGGGTGCTCCGACTATCAGATACCCGTTACTCAGCTAAGGGAGTGCGAGGGAGATAGATATATAAAATCTTTGATCGGGCATAAGTTTTTAACGAATGGTCCGATTTGAAAAATTTCTTCTACATTTCGATAAGTATTGATAATCACAATAAAACTGCATTTTTACTTTTCCAAAATCTTTTATGGTGTGGGCGCCAGACACCTTTCAAAAAATGGTTTAGGGCGATTGAGGGCGTTAGAGGGGGCGTGGCACCATTTTGAAATAAACTTGCGCTGCGTAAGAACTCCAAGAATATGCATGCAAAATGCCAATCCTCTAGCTTTTATAGTTTCCGAGATCTCAGCGTTCATACGGACGGACAGACGGACAGACGGACATGGCTAGTTCGACTCGGCTAGTGATCCTGATCAAGAATATATATACTTTATAGGGTCGGAAAAGCTTCCTTCTCTCTGTTACATACTTTTGCACGAATACAATATACCCTTTTACTCTACGAGTAACGGGTATAAAAACATGCTCTCAACTAGGAACGGAATTTTCAATTTATTCCTCCTAGGGCCCCTCATTTTGGTGGACTTTGGGAGGCAGCTGTAAAATCAGCCAAGCATTTGCTAATACGCACTGTATCAACGGCGGACTTAACTTACGTGGAACTGGAAACAGTTGTCATTGACATCGAGGCAATATTAAATTCACGACCGCTCACTCCGATTTCTTAGAGCCCCCGGGACTTGGCAGCCTTGACACCAGGACATTTTCTGATTGGAGGACCAATTACCGCGTCGCCAGATATTCATAACAGAGAAGTTCGGTCAGGACAGGTGACTAGGTGGAAACAGATTGACAAAGTCAGACAAGACTTTTGGAAGCGTTGGAGCCACGAATACCTGCACGAGCTCCAAAACAGATCAAAATGGACCAGGAAGGAAAAGGCAGTGTCAATAGGAGACTTGGTGGTCATAAAAGAAGACAATGTATCCCCCCTACAGTGGCCGCTAGGGAGAGTCATCACAGCACATCAAGGAAAGGATGGAGCAGTAAGGGTGGCCAGCTTGCGGACAGCAGCAGGGGAATGTGTCCGAGCGATACATCGGCTGGCAATATTACCAGTAGACAAGCAAGAGAATGCGGTAGCCTCAGACGGACTCAGAAGTCTTCGGGGCTGTGTTTCAAGCCCTAACCTTGCTAGCCTGTGTAAGTACCACCCATATATTCCCAGTCGTGCCAGACGAACCGGTGAGGGTGGTACCGTTACCCAACAATACTGGGTCGTATATAGAATTAAGCAATAGAATAGCACTTACTTCAGCTGAATGGACGATCATCTCGTATTTCGATTTACGGCTATTGGCGCAAGAGATCACAGCTTTTAAGACCAGCGTAAAAGGGTTATCTCGATGGTGTATTAGAAATGAAGCATGTCCAACAATAATACATGCGCTCGAACAGGAGGCCAGCGAATTGTATGACGCACAGCAATTTTTTGAGCATCATAGGCAAAAAAGAGGTGCTCTGGACTTGGTGGGCAACCTAGCCAATGGTCTGTTTGGAGTATTAGACTCTCAATACGCAAAAAGGATTGAAGAAGTCTTACAGAAAATCAAGGCCAAGGAGATTGTCAACACCCATTTACTAAGGAACCAGACGTCAATTCTCGACAGCACTATCAATATCATGAGGACCAGTAACGGTGCAATGGAGCAGAGGATAAACCATATGGAAGCGCAAATTGAAGGACTGGAAAATGCGATACAAACAGGAAATCTGGGTCAAATAGCAGCAGAGCTAACGTTTGTGGCAGGCCACATTAAGCGAACTCAAGCGTCGATTATTAACATTATGACCGGACTAAAAGGAGAAATAATTAGTCCGGCGTTAGTCTCCGTGGAACAGTTAAAGAAGGAATTGGTGAATATTCAAGCACATTTGCCAAAGGGAAGACGGTTACCAATCACATGTGATACCATTCACGATATCTACGCAGTGATGACAACGGAAGTACAGGAATTAGACGATTCCTTAGTATTTCACATCAAAATCCCATTGGTAGATGAAGAAGAATACAACGTCTACCATCTAACACCAATTCCAATGGTAAGACAGAACAAGATACTAGCGTTGAAAACAGAGACAGAATATTTAGCGATAAGTGACCATCGAGACCGACATTTCGCAATAACCATGGAAAGGTTAAACCAGTGTACGAGACTATCGAGCGGTCCCATGTTGTGTAACATACAGCAAGCAACGTTAGGACCGGTACACGAACAATTACAAAGCACACTAGCGGCCATACAGATTGAGCAAAACAAACAATGCGTACCAAAGGAAGTCAGCACATCGTGCGTATGGTACGCAGTCGACGCCCCAAACACATGGATTTTTGCAACGACACATGAAATAACGCTAACATATGTGTGTGGCGAAAGTCGGGGGCAAATCCAGATCAACAATAGCGGTAAACTGACCATTAATGCGGATTGCATTGCTCGAAGTCAAATAATCACGCTGCAAGGCCATCCGGAAGGAAGATCAACAATAACAGAAGCAGCGACAACAATGTTTATACATCCCTTGGAACAAATAAAGGTAGTGAACCATAACCGCCAGAGTACGGCAAATGTAAGCGAGACAGAGAAAAAACTGTTTCAACTACAGGATAAGGTCGATCACTTACAGGAACAAGAAAACGGTCACCCAGAGTACGAAGAGACGGAGCAAAAAAAGGTACCCGACGCTAATCACCGTTGGCGTAGTTTCGGTAATGGTATTATTATTGGTAACGATAATAATATTCAGACGACGAGCCAAGAACAAAAAAGTACAGTGTCAGGAGAACACAACCACACAAGTTGATGACATGCCAGTTCCAATGACCAGAGTAAAAAAACTCACAACGTTGGAATAAAATACACTAATCAGCAGTACAGATTAAGAACGTTTATTTAAGTAAAACAAAAAAAAAACACACGGTGACGGTAAAAACAAGTACACATTTAATAATTAAATAACTGACCACGTAGGGTCGGAACCGCATTCGACTCCAGATTCAATAGAATCGGAATCATCATCCCAAGGAACAGCAGCACGTAAAGTAGGACTGGAGCTACGATGCAAGGCCTTGCACGTCGAAAGACTAGAACAGATCCATCATCCATTATAACAACAGATTCAGGATAAAGCCGGACGGCATGGTTAGCAGGATATCGCCGGTTGCACCAAACGAAGTCTATGGGGCTGCGGATCCAGAGCTGGACGCCTCTACGACAAACCGTAGGGCCATCCGGATACAGGAGCCGAACGCCCTGTGGAAGCCGTCTAGCCGTTTTTTCACAAGCAAACTGGACAACCAAGTCGGTGGTCGGAACAAGTAACATGATGACAACTGAACCAACACCCCCACCGATCAACACTTATATTGACGGTACTCGTCAATGGGGGGGAGAATGTTGGTAACCAAGGTTGCTCAACATGGGTCAACCACCCAAGAACCCGGCAGTCACCACGACCAGGCGCCCAGTAGAAGAATCGACAACACGCAGCAGTGCAGACGCAGCAGAATCTAGCAACCCGGTAGTTCGCTGAACGATTTACTGACCGGCGCAATCAGCAGTGGGTCAGTAAAAGCAGTAAGGTCAGCACAATATCTATATTGTTATATACGCCCATATCCGGGTAGAATAGTATTTAAGCTCATACCAAAAGATGAATAAAGTTAGTTACCAACTCAACAGCTATATCAAGTGTTTTCACTTTACCGCACCACGTATTCCCGTGAAGTCAAATCAAACGCAGTCCCGTATCGACCCGTAATCCGCAAGTCGTAGTCAATTCTACAACTGTCGGCCAGCGTTGATCGTCCGGCCGCTACCCCCGCCCAACACGGTTCACAGGCCGTCACTTACAACGCGCTCAACACGGTCCCCAGCCCGTTCCTCGCGTCATTTGCCCGCAAGCCGACTTTACACGCTCAGGACGAAGTCCATACATTCAAGGCGTCTTCGTGCCAACAGTGCGAAGTATTACTGTTCGGCTACAGACCCGTCTGCGTGCCCACCCTCAACCACAACCAAGGCACAAACAAGCGCATTTTGCGGAGAAGCGAGACCTAAAGACTTTGGAATATCAGCTTTATGCTCTTAGGGCCGGTTTCTCGAGTCCCGGCTAACATTTATCGAACAGAAAAAGTGCCTGCTAAGCGATTTTGGCTTTCTCGAGCCAAAATGTGAGAGCTAACTTTGACAGGGACTTGGACTCCCTGCTAGGCGTTTTCGGCTCGATAGAATGACAGCTGATTTCCCAAAGCCAACTAAGAAGAAGAAACGAAATCATAGCTGACTTTGCCTTTGAATTATACCCAAACAGCTGTTCAAATAATCAAAGCACGCCATTTTTTGCGCTTTACAGCACAATTCTGCGCGTTAACAGCACTCTGTGATAGCTTCTCGATCAGATAAATTAAAGGCGTCGAGAAAACCGATTTGCTTTTACGATAAGTTTATCTGGTGATTATCTTTTTCGAACAGATGGCTATCAGGGACTTTAGCCGGCACTCGAGAAACCGGCCCTTAATCAGGGTAGCAATAGTATAGTCGTTTATTACCAGGCAATGTATCAACAGCTGTCATTGATTTTAAACCAGATTGCCAAGTTAGATGCCTCACAAGAAACTGTTCAATATCTAACAGCTATGTACTAGAGACCTGCACGAGTAAGTAAAAATATACTCGAGTAGTACTCGGCGATGCCGATTACATCTGTCAAAACTGGCATCGTGGCATCGTAGAATCGTAGGAATCGGCATCGTTTTCTCATATCTGACTCATGTTTTTTTATTAAACAAAATCAACCAAAATTCTTGTTAGAACAAGAGGAACCAATATACCCCTAGATATCACAATTGTTAGACTTCTCCATTTAGGACCATAGATTAATTTTTTAACAATATGATTCTTTAGAACAAGAGGAATTTTTGTTTTGTTGTACCGTCCCGGAACCCGACATAAACGAACTTTTGACCAAAATGAGACCGCGAATTCTTTGGAAAAAGGACCACGTATGGATTTGTTGTTTTAACTATGGTTTTTCTATTCAATTCTAAAAAACATGTACCCGCAAATTCTTTAGAGGAAGAGGAAATTTTAATCAAAACTTATATTGAAATGTCAAATTCAAAATTTGTTGGCGATGCTACGATGCTACTCGTACGATTCTACGATGCCGTAAACTCGGCAAATTCAGTGGGTACCCGTAACTGGAGCAAATCCAACTACTCAGGCTAATCAATTTAAATCTTACAATCTTACACGACACCAACCGAAACCGGTATCTATGGATGTCGATCAGTCAGTACGCTCGCGTCATATAAATTATATGAACAAGCCGGCGAATAATGACTTGGCCGGGAAAAGTCCTCTCAGCACTGCCAAGGTCCCAAATACGAATAAAATGCCAAGGCAATTCCACATTCAACCAGAGATAGAAAATACTGCAGAGCTAAATCCAGAAGAAGCTACACCAAAAAGGAATATTATCAGTAAGTAGAGGAAAATGAGCTTCAGGAAGAATACGTATGACAAAATGATACTGAGCAGCAGCATTACATAGATATGTCAGAGCTCTATTTTTTAGAATAAATCGTTCCTCATTGCCTTACTTTAGAGTAACCACGGGAAACGGAAAAATCTTAAAATGTTTAATAAATACGGGCTCAAATCAAAATTATATTCAAAACCAATTAGTACCAAAACCAAAACAAAACAAGAAAGGAAGCTAAAAAGTTCGTTTATGTCGGGTTCCGGGACGGTACAACAAAACAAAAATTCCTCTTGTTCTAAAGAATCATATTGTTAAAAAATTAATCTATGGTCCTAAATGGAGAAGTCTAACAATTGTGATATCTAGGGGTATATTGGTTCCTCTTGTTCTAACAAGAATTTTGGTTGATTTTGTTTAATAAAAAAACATGAGTCAGATATGAGAAAACGATGCCGATTCCTACGATTCTACGATGCCACGATGCCAGTTTTGACAGATGTAATCGGCATCGCCGAGTACTACTCGAGTATATTTTTACTTACTCGTGCAGGTCTCTAGTACATAGCTGTTAGATATTGAACAGTTTCTTGTGAGGCATCTAACTTGGCAATCTGGTTTAAAATCAATGACAGCTGTTGATACATTGCCTGGTAATAAACGACTATACTATTGCTACCCTGATTAAGGGCCGGTTTCTCGAGTGCCGGCTAAAGTCCCTGATAGCCATCTGTTCGAAAAAGATAATCACCAGATAAACTTATCGTAAAAGCAAATCGGTTTTCTCGACGCCTTTAATTTATCTGATCGAGAAGCTATCACAGAGTGCTGTTAACGCGCAGAATTGTGCTGTAAAGCGCAAAAAATGGCGTGCTTTGATTATTTGAACAGCTGTTTGGGTATAATTCAAAGGCAAAGTCAGCTATGATTTCGTTTCTTCTTCTTAGTTGGCTTTGGGAAATCAGCTGTCATTCTATCGAGCCGAAAACGCCTAGCAGGGAGTCCAAGTCCCTGTCAAAGTTAGCTCTCACATTTTGGCTCGAGAAAGCCAAAATCGCTTAGCAGGCACTTTTTCTGTTCGATAAATGTTAGCCGGGACTCGAGAAACCGGCCCTAAGAGCATAAAGCTGATATTCCAAAGTCTTTAGGTCTCGCTTCTCCGCAAAATGCGCTTGTTTGTGCCTTGGTTGTGGTTGAGGGTGGGCACGCAGACGGGTCTGTAGCCGAACAGTAATACTTCGCACTGTTGGCACGAAGACGCCTTGAATGTATGGACTTCGTCCTGAGCGTGTAAAGTCGGCTTGCGGGCAAATGACGCGAGGAACGGGCTGGGGACCGTGTTGAGCGCGTTGTAAGTGACGGCCTGTGAACCGTGTTGGGCGGGGGTAGCGGCCGGACGATCAACGCTGGCCGACAGTTGTAGAATTGACTACGACTTGCGGATTACGGGTCGATACGGGACTGCGTTTGATTTGACTTCACGGGAATACGTGGTGCGGTAAAGTGAAAACACTTGATATAGCTGTTGAGTTGGTAACTAACTTTATTCATCTTTTGGTATGAGCTTAAATACTATTCTACCCGGATATGGGCGTATATAACAATATAGATATTGTGCTGACCTTACTGCTTTTACTGACCCACTGCTGATTGCGCCGGTCAGTAAATCGTTCAGCGAACTACCGGGTTGCTGGATTCTGCTGCGTCTGCACTGCTGCGTGTTGTCGATTCTTCTACTGGGCGCCTGGTCGTGGTGACTGCCGGGTTCTTGGGTGGTTGACCCATGTTGAGCAACCTTGGTTACCAACATTCTCCCCCCCATTGACGAGTACCGTCAATATAAGTGTTGATCGGTGGGGGTGTTGGTTCAGTTGTCATCATGTTACTTGTTCCGACCACCGACTTGGTTGTCCAGTTTGCTTGTGAAAAAACGGCTAGACGGCTTCCACAGGGCGTTCGGCTCCTGTATCCGGATGGCCCTACGGTTTGTCGTAGAGGCGTCCAGCTCTGGATCCGCAGCCCCATAGACTTCGTTTGGTGCAACCGGCGATATCCTGCTAACCATGCCGTCCGGCTTTATCCTGAATCTGTTGTTATAATGGATGATGGATCTGTTCTAGTCTTTCGACGTGCTGTTCTGGCCTTGCATCGTAGCTCCAGTCCTACTTTACGTGCTGCTGTTCCTTGGGATGATGATTCCGATTCTATTGAATCTGGAGTCGAATGCGGTTCCGACCCTACGTGGTCAGTTATTTAATTATTAAATGTGTACTTGTTTTTACCGTCACCGTGTGTTTTTTTTTTGTTTTACTTAAATAAACGTTCTTAATCTGTACTGCTGATTAGTGTATTTTATTCCAACGTTGTGAGTTTTTTTACTCTGGTCATTGGAACTGGCATGTCATCAACTTGTGTGGTTGTGTTCTCCTGACACTGTACTTTTTTGTTCTTGGCTCGTCGTCTGAATATTATTATCGTTACCAATAATAATACCATTACCGAAACTACGCCAACGGTGATTAGCGTCGGGTACCTTTTTTTGCTCCGTCTCTTCGTACTCTGGGTGACCGTTTTCTTGTTCCTGTAAGTGATGGACCTTATCCTGTAGTTGAAACAGTTTTTTCTCTGTCTCGCTTACATTTGCCGTACTCTGGCGGTTATGGTTCACTACCTTTATTTGTTCCAAGGGATGTATAAACATTGTTGTCGCTGCTTCTGTTATTGTTGATCTTCCTTCCGGATGGCCTTGCAGCGTGATTATTTGACTTCGAGCAATGCAATCCGCATTAATGGTCAGTTTACCGCTATTGTTGATCTGGATTTGCCCCCGACTTTCGCCACACACATATGTTAGCGTTATTTCATGTGTCGTTGCAAAAATCCATGTGTTTGGGGCGTCGACTGCGTACCATACGCACGATGTGCTGACTTCCTTTGGTACGCATTGTTTGTTTTGCTCAATCTGTATGGCCGCTAGTGTGCTTTGTAATTGTTCGTGTACCGGTCCTAACGTTGCTTGCTGTATGTTACACAACATGGGACCGCTCGATAGTCTCGTACACTGGTTTAACCTTTCCATGGTTATTGCGAAATGTCGGTCTCGATGGTCACTTATCGCTAAATATTCTGTCTCTGTTTTCAACGCTAGTATCTTGTTCTGTCTTACCATTGGAATTGGTGTTAGATGGTAGACGTTGTATTCTTCTTCATCTACCAATGGGATTTTGATGTGAAATACTAAGGAATCGTCTAATTCCTGTACTTCCGTTGTCATCACTGCGTAGATATCGTGAATGGTATCACATGTGATTGGTAACCGTCTTCCCTTTGGCAAATGTGCTTGAATATTCACCAATTCCTTCTTTAACTGTTCCACGGAGACTAACGCCGGACTAATTATTTCTCCTTTTAGTCCGGTCATAATGTTAATAATCGACGCTTGAGTTCGCTTAATGTGGCCTGCCACAAACGTTAGCTCTGCTGCTATTTGACCCAGATTTCCTGTTTGTATCGCATTTTCCAGTCCTTCAATTTGCGCTTCCATATGGTTTATCCTCTGCTCCATTGCACCGTTACTGGTCCTCATGATATTGATAGTGCTGTCGAGAATTGACGTCTGGTTCCTTAGTAAATGGGTGTTGACAATCTCCTTGGCCTTGATTTTCTGTAAGACTTCTTCAATCCTTTTTGCGTATTGAGAGTCTAATACTCCAAACAGACCATTGGCTAGGTTGCCCACCAAGTCCAGAGCACCTCTTTTTTGCCTATGATGCTCAAAAAATTGCTGTGCGTCATACAATTCGCTGGCCTCCTGTTCGAGCGCATGTATTATTGTTGGACATGCTTCATTTCTAATACACCATCGAGATAACCCTTTTACGCTGGTCTTAAAAGCTGTGATCTCTTGCGCCAATAGCCGTAAATCGAAATACGAGATGATCGTCCATTCAGCTGAAGTAAGTGCTATTCTATTGCTTAATTCTATATACGACCCAGTATTGTTGGGTAACGGTACCACCCTCACCGGTTCGTCTGGCACGACTGGGAATATATGGGTGGTACTTACACAGGCTAGCAAGGTTAGGGCTTGAAACACAGCCCCGAAGACTTCTGAGTCCGTCTGAGGCTACCGCATTCTCTTGCTTGTCTACTGGTAATATTGCCAGCCGATGTATCGCTCGGACACATTCCCCTGCTGCTGTCCGCAAGCTGGCCACCCTTACTGCTCCATCCTTTCCTTGATGTGCTGTGATGACTCTCCCTAGCGGCCACTGTAGGGGGGATACATTGTCTTCTTTTATGACCACCAAGTCTCCTATTGACACTGCCTTTTCCTTCCTGGTCCATTTTGATCTGTTTTGGAGCTCGTGCAGGTATTCGTGGCTCCAACGCTTCCAAAAGTCTTGTCTGACTTTGTCAATCTGTTTCCACCTAGTCACCTGTCCTGACCGAACTTCTCTGTTATGAATATCTGGCGACGCGGTAATTGGTCCTCCAATCAGAAAATGTCCTGGTGTCAAGGCTGCCAAGTCCCGGGGGCTCTAAGAAATCGGAGTGAGCGGTCGTGAATTTAATATTGCCTCGATGTCAATGACAACTGTTTCCAGTTCCACGTAAGTTAAGTCCGCCGTTGATACAGTGCGTATTAGCAAATGCTTGGCTGATTTTACAGCTGCCTCCCAAAGTCCACCAAAATGAGGGGCCCTAGGAGGAATAAATTGAAAATTCCGTTCCTAGTTGAGAGCATGTTTTTATACCCGTTACTCGTAGAGTAAAAGGGTATATTGTATTCGTGCAAAAGTATGTAACAGAGAGAAGGAAGCTTTTCCGACCCTATAAAGTATATATATTCTTGATCAGGATCACTAGCCGAGTCGAACTAGCCATGTCCGTCTGTCCGTCTGTCCGTCCGTATGAACGCTGAGATCTCGGAAACTATAAAAGCTAGAGGATTGGCATTTTGCATGCATATTCTTGGAGTTCTTACGCAGCGCAAGTTTATTTCAAAATGGTGCCACGCCCCCTCTAACGCCCTCAATCGCCCTAAACCATTTTTTGAAAGGTGTCTGGCGCCCACACCATAAAAGATTTTGGAAAAGTAAAAATGCAGTTTTATTGTGATTATCAATACTTATCGAAATGTAGAAGAAATTTTTCAAATCGGACCATTCGTTAAAAACTTATGCAAGATCAAAGATTTTATATATCTATCTCCCTCGCACTCCCTTAGCTGAGTAACGGGTATCTGATAGTCGGAGCACCCGACTATAGCGTTCTTTCTTGTTTTAATTGCTTTCTGTGCTTCTGTTGAGTAAATGCTTGCCTTTATTTCGTATAATTCATTCCTAGCGCCAACAAAATTTGTGGCGTTGTCGCAGTATATTTTTTCGGCTATTCCTCTACGTCCGTTGAATCTTTTGAGTGCTGCAAGGAAGGCTTGCGTGGTTAAATCTGATACCACTTCCAAATGTACTGCCTTGGTGGAAAAACAGCAGAAAATAGCTAAATACATATTGTGTGGCTTCTTTCCTCTGATTTTGTAGTGAACCCAGAATGGTCCACAATAATCTACGCCGCTGATTCTGAATGGTCTTGAAGCCCTTACTCGATCCCCTGGTAACGGACTCATAATTTGTCTTAATAGTCTTGGCCGGGCCCGACAGCAAATAACGCACCGTCGTACGGTTGTTGATGCGAGCTGTTTTCCGTTGATTGTCCGAAATCGTTGCCTTGTAATTGCCAATAAAGCCTGGGGACCGCAGTGCTTGAATTGCCTATGTTTATCTTCAAACATGAGTCGAGTTACCTCATGATTAGCTGGAAGCATCATGGGGTGTTTTTCGTCAAATGTTAGATTTGAGTTCTGCAATCGTCCTCCTACTCGCAACAGATTGTTTTTGTCCAGAAACGGATCCAGCGATCGATAAGGATTTGATATTGCTACACATCCACCATTTCTTAGTTGATTGATTGTTGCCTGGAATCCTACTCCCTGTATTTTTTGCATTATTCGTTGTAGTGCTTGTTCCCGCTCCTTTGTAGTTATTGGTCCTGTTTCTTTTTGTTTGCCCTTTTTACAGTTATTTACGAAACGTAGCAACCATCCCGTGATTGTTATCAATGTATTAAAAGACCCATGATGATTGATTTCATTCGTCCAATCGCTGTTTGCCGTGGCTGCCATTACTTGGGTGTTGATGTTTCTTCGCTCGAGGTCTTTGCCATCGAATATCGGCTTGGCTGCTTGCTTCCATGTCTCCTGTTCTGTTGTCAAAAAAGATGGACCACAGAACCAAAAACTTCTATGTCTCAATTGTTGCGCTGAACATCCTCTGGATACAAGGTCTGCTGGGTTGTCTTCGGATGACACGTGGGTCCAATGACTTGGATTTGTTAATTCATGAATTCTGGATATTCTATTTGCTACAAATGTGTGAAACGATGATGCCCATGCATTTATCCATGCCAATACTATCATAGAATCGGTCCAATACTGCACCTTATCAAAACTTATTTGTACATCCCTTTGAATTCTTGCTGCGAGCTCTGCCCCCAACACGGCTGCACATAGCTCTAATCTTGGTAATGTCTGTTTTGCTAATGGTGATTTTGCGCAGAGAAGATTGCTCACTATTGACCACTTGACCGTGGTTGTGCGGATGTATGCCGCTGTTCCGTAGGCGACTTCGGATGCATCAGTGAATACGTGAAGTTGTATAGTTTTTGGCTTGTCATCTGGGAATGGACATCTAGGTAATTCTATGGTAGTTAAAATTTGAGTGTTCTTCCGAAATGCTTGCCAGTGATTCGTATCTTCCTTGTCTAGTTCTGTATCCCAGTCGAGAGCCTTTTGCCATAATTGTTGCATAAATATCTTTGCTGTTGTGGTTATGGGGCAAAGCAAACCTAGTGGATCAAATATTTTTGCGAGCTCTGAACAGACAATTCGCTTTGTAACTTTTCCTTGTTCAAATGAGGTCACCCGACCTTGAAGTTTGTCTTCCTTGGGGTTCCATATTATTCCCAACGTTCTTATTGTGGCATCGGAAAATTTGCTGAAGTCGAGATCCAGAGCCTGATCATCCTTTGGAATGTTTTTTAGTAATTCTGGATGATTTGAACACCATTTTCGTAACTTCATTTTTGCTTCCCCGAGAATCTCGCAGATCTGAGCTTGCTGTTTCATTGCTTCTTCTATTGTGTCTGCCCCGGGTAGGCAATCATCTACGTAGAAGTTTTGCTTAATGGCTGTTGCACCTAATAGCTTATTTTTTGGAGCTATTGATGCCAAATGTTGTAAACATTTTGTCGCTAGGTAAGGGGCGCATGCTGTCCCATATGTGACTGTGTTTAACTGAAAATATCGCATTTTTTCGTTTGGTGTCCGTCGCCAAAGGATAAGCTGATACACCTTGTCCTTTGGGTGAACCCAAATTTGTCGGTACATTTTCTCGATGTCTGCTGTAAACACAAACCGATATGTACGAAAACGTAACAGAATTGATAACAGCTCACTTTGTACTGTTGGTCCAACTCTCAGAATGTTGTTTAGACTGTTACCTGTCGAGCTTCGTGCTGAGGAATCAAACACTACTCTTAATTTTGTGGTAGAGCTATCAGGTTTCAGAACGCAGTGATTGGGAATGAAATAATGGGAGTTTGGAACTCTGGACAGCTGTATTTCTGTCATATGTTTTTAATGTTCATACTTGTCCATAAACGCCACGTATCCCTCTCGTGTTGTGGGATCTCGTTGTAGTCGTCTTTCTAAACTCTCAAATCTTCTTTGGGCCATGCACAATGATTGCCCCAACACCTTGGGATCTTCCGAGAATGGTAGCCTTACCATTAGTCGTTGATCGGCACACAGTTTTACATTTTTTGTAAAATGCTCTTCGCAGAGCCGTTCCTGAACTGTTAATGGCTGTAGTTCAGTCGTAAAGGTGTCTAGTTTCCAAAATTTTTCCAGTGTTGATGAAGGATCTTCCTCTTTATTTAAAGTGAGATTTCCTGTCACGGCTGCTGTGTATTGTTGTTTGATCGGGCCCATGACAATCTATCCAAGAGCGGTTTCCATTAAACGTGGCTTCTCTTTTCCTAAGTTGATGATACCACCCTTTAATATTCGTGTAAAAACTTCAGCGCTGAGGATTAAGTCTATGCTCCCTGGTTGTCGAAAATCAGGGTCAGCCAATACTAGACCGTTGGGAATGTTCAGTGTTTCCCTTATTGGTTCGGATGGTTGATTGTCCATTACGTGTGGTAAGATTATTACGTCGATGTCCATCTGAAACCTTGATGTTACTGAAGAAATTCGTAGTCGGGCCTGTTCTGAGGCATTCTGAATGTATCCACCAACCCCATGAAAGTTTACTGATGTTTTCGTGATGTTTAAAGCCAGTCTGTTTGCCATTTTTCTGGATATAAGATTTAGTTGAGACCCAGAATCAAGTAATGTGCGGCATTGCTCCTGTCGGGTGGTGAGTCCTTGTACTGCAACTGTGGCTGTGGCCAACAATACGTAGCCTTTTTGTGGTTGTTGACACGACATGGTTGTCACCCAGTTGTTGCTGGTCTGTTGGTGATCAGAAGGTTGTTCCTCCTGATGTTGAGGTTGTTGGTTCTGGGTGGTTACGACTGACACCTGTGCTGAAGATTGTGAGGAACCGTAAAACGGCCCCCACAATTGCCACCACAACTTTATAGACACGTAGGAATTTTTGTAGACATGTAGGAATTTTTTATAGCCATGTAAGACTCATGAAGAGATTTAGTATTAGTTTAGCTTTTTAATAGCCAACCCACCCAACATCGCCAGCTTCCCCTTCCCCTTATTATCCACACATCAGCACCCACATGGAACGCAACGCTCTTAACATCCACACACCGGCGAACCAGCGTCGCCAGCATCGCTTCCCCTTATCATCCACGCATCAGCACCCACCTGGAACGCAACGCTCTTAACATCCACACACCGGCGAACCAGCGTCGTCAGCATCGCTTCCCCTTATCATCCACGCATCAGCACCCACCTGGAACGCAACGCTCTTAACATCCACACACCGGCGAACCAGCGTCGCCAGCATCGCTTCCCATTATCATCCACGCATCAGCACCCACATGGAACGCAACGCTCTTAACATCCACACACCGGCGAACCAGCGTCGTCAGCATCGCTTCCCCTTATCATCCACACATCAGCACCCACACGGAACGCACGCTCGCATCACTCACACATCAGCATCTGCACGCTCTTAGCACCCACACACCGGCGCACAGTCTCACTTCTACACACTCATCAGCAGCCAGCATCCACACGGAACGCAACATCACCCACACATCAGCATCTGCACGCTCTTAGCACCCACACACCGGCGAACAGTCTCATTTCTACACACTCATCAGCAGCCAGCATCCACACGGAACGCAACATCACCCACACATCAGCATCTGCACGCTCTTAACATCCACACACCGGCGAACACTCTCGCTTCCCCTTATCATCCACACATCAGCACCCACACGGAACGCAACGCTCGCATCACCCACACATCAGTACCTGCACGCTCTTAGCATCCACTCGATCGAACCAAATGGCATCCAACTCGATCGATGTTTACGAGCAAAAGGGGAAAAGCTGAAGCGCAGCGGCAGCGACGCCGCGGCAATGCAAAAAGAGGGGGCATGTCAGCAGATATGGAGGAGAGGGAAATTAATTGTTCCTGAGGCTTCGCGCGGACAAGTCAATTAAACTCCGTGATAAACTCCGCAAACCCCTAAAAACCCGTCGTGAATTCTGTGAAAATGTCGAGTGATAGTGGAGAAGGAGGAGCCAACCACCAAGGTGCGGTAGACGGGGCATGGGAGATCGACTGGCTGAACGTGCTGTGGGACGAACCGTAAGCGCCCGCTTTATTTCCCCACCAATATTTCCCCTTTTTGAAACCTTTTCCTTCGACGACTGACTAGAGAGGCGTGGCACTAAGGCTGTGTGCACCCCTCAGTTAAAACCCAAATTCCAAGTTAAGAAATAATAAATGAACCAAAGTGCTTCGCATAAAAATCGATATCGCCTGTTATATTCTGTGTGTGATTTTAGGAGGGGAAATTAAATTCGCCAGTCCTATATTTTTGTCCCATTTAGGAAAACCCTTCCGCCAATCGTGGTCGAACCGTGTGATGGCCGGGGATCACGATGGAGTCTCGAACTCGTTTGTCGGATCCGCAGTTATCACCGGTCCTGGGGCACGCAGTGGCCGTGGATCACGATGGAGTCTTGCACTCGTTTGTCGGGTCCACGGGCAGTTCGGATCCCGGAGCGTGTGGCGGGTGGAGATTTTCAACGGAGTCCTGTACTCGATTGTTGAAATCTAAACCTGCTGCAGGTTTCGGCCCATGGTCGGCATTTTTGGGAAAAACAACCCCCTCCTCTTTTGCTGCTCCTGCCAGTTCCGGCCACAGAACCCGTATAGGGCCCTTTATCTCAAACCCCCTCCTTGAAGTCCTTGAACTTAACAAATTTCTGTAAGTGACCCTGGGAGCCCTGAGCAACTATCCCAGCCAAAGAGCTTCCTTACATGGCGCCCGAACAGGGACTTCAAGGATATGGAAAATTTTTCTTATTAGTTAAATTTAATTTTTCCTAAAAAAAAAAAAAAAAAAAAAAAAAAAATAATATAATTTTTTTTTTTGATATTGAAAATTGTTTTTTTTGGAGGTATATGGCGTAAAGACCCATGAGATAGGCACCCAGACCCTATGAGCAGGCCCAAGGAAGGGAAAGGATTTTTTTTTACACACACACACAGATGGCGGTATTGTCGATTTTTCGTACGAAATACCCCAGTTTCGTAACTTTTCCGCCAAAGCCGCGGATGATATTTCCTCGCGTGCGGGAGAGTCTGGGTTTGTGTTTATCGCCGGTCGGTTGCCTGGCGGTACTTCTAGTCTGCATGTGGTGCTTTCGGTGTCGATGCCCGGCGTGTTTATCTTATGTTCCCTGGGTTCTTGTCCTCCCAACGGGCTCGGTGATTTATCCCTGGGTGTGGCTGCTTCCGGAAATGTCGCCGCCAGCTCATTGGCTCGGTCCTGGAGTGCTGGCTCAAGATCTTCACGGGTGAGAAACGTCGCTAGCCGACTGCGCAGTTCCTCGACCGTTCCTCCTAGGGCTATCCCGAACTCGGCTGAGAGGAGTTGTAGCTCATCCTTGCGGCGATAGGATATCCACCTTATACCCATGGTTTTCCGAACGAGAGGGAACGAGAGGGATATAAAATAGTACTGCCGCGTAGTTGCGCACGAGAAAATAATTCGGAGCGAGGTTCCAAATATTTTACAGGACTAGGGTCCTGGTTGCGCACGATGAAAATAATTCGGAGCGAGGTTCCAAATATTTTACAGGACTAGGGTCCTGGTTGCGCACGATGAAAATAATTCGGAGCGAGGTGCCGAATATTTTGAAGGATACTGGGATCCTGGGTTTACGCGAGAAGGATACTGTGATCCTTGTTTACACGAGAAGGATACTGGGATCCTTGGTTTTGTACGGGAAGGATACTGGGATCCTTTGTGTTTCACGAGAAGGGTACTGGGGATCCTTTAGAGTTTTTACTGCTGCTTGGTTGTGCGCGACGATGTTCCCTGATTGAGGGCCGGAGCTTGACTGACTTCTGGTAGCCCGCGGTGCTCCTCTTATAGTCGCCGGCCACGTGTCCACCGCGTTCGGGACAGCGTGGGAAGCGAGAGAGGAGAGAAAAATTTCGTGGGCTCCTAGATCCGACACGCGAGCGTAGCTCCGTCGTGATCCACGGGCGAGAAGGGCTACAAAAAAATTGTGCCCCCTCTTCCCGTTGCCGGCCACGTGTCCGCCGCGTTCGAGACAGCGTGGGGAGCGAGAGAGGGGGGGAAATTTTTCGTGGGCCCCTGGATCCGACACGCGAGCGTAGCTCCGTCGTGATCCACGGGCGAGAAGGATCTTCCCGTTGCCGGCCACGTGTCCGCCGCGTTCGGGACAGCGTGGGGAGCGAGAGGGGGGGGGGGGAATTTTCGTGGGTTCCTGGATCCGACACGCGAGCGTAGCTCCGTCGTGATCCACGGCCGCTTCGCGCTCCGGGCAGCTTCGGATTCGACAAACGAGTCCCCGACTCCATCGTAATCCTTGGCTATCCACGGTTTCGTGGAAAGAGAAAAAAAAAAATCGACAATACCGCCATCTGTGTGTGTGTGTAAAAAAAAATCCTTTCCCTTCCTTGGGCCTGCTCATAGGGTCTGGGTGCCTATCTCATGGGTCTTTACGCCATATACCTCCAAAAAAAACAATTTTCAATATCAAAAAAAAAAATTATATTATTTTTTTTTTTTTTTTTTTTTTTTTTAGGAAAAATTAAATTTAACTAATAAGAAAAATTTTCCATATCCTTGAAGTCCCTGTTCGGGCGCCATGTAAGGAAGCTCTTTGGCTGGGATAGTTGCTCAGGGCTCCCAGGGTCACTTACAGAAATTTGTTAAGTTCAAGGACTTCAAGGAGGGGGTTTGAGATAAAGGGCCCTATACGGGTTCTGTGGCCGGAACTGGCAGGAGCAGCAAAAGAGGAGGGGGTTGTTTTTCCCAAAAATGCCGACCATGGGCCGAAACCTGCAGCAGGTTTAGATTTCAACAATCGAGTACAGGACTCCGTTGAAAATCTCCACCCGCCACACGCTCCGGGATCCGAACTGCCCGTGGACCCGACAAACGAGTGCAAGACTCCATCGTGATCCACGGCCACTGCGTGCCCCAGGACCGGTGATAACTGCGGATCCGACAAACGAGTTCGAGACTCCATCGTGATCCCCGGCCATCACACGGTTCGACCACGATTGGCGGAAGGGTTTTCCTAAATGGGACAAAAATATAGGACTGGCGAATTTAATTTCCCCTCCTAAAATCACACACAGAATATAACAGGCGATATCGATTTTTATGCGAAGCACTTTGGTTCATTTATTATTTCTTAACTTGGAATTTGGGTTTTAACTGAGGGGTGCACACAGCCTTAGTGCCACGCCTCTCTAGTCAGTCGTCGAAGGAAAAGGTTTCAAAAAGGGGAAATATTGGTGGGGAAATAAAGCGGGCGCTTACGGTTCGTCCCACAGCACGTTCAGCCAGTCGATCTCCCATGCCCCGTCTACCGCACCTTGGTGGTTGGCTCCTCCTTCTCCTTTAATTGACTTGTCCGCGCGAAGCCTCAGGAACAATTAATTTCCCTCTCCTCCATATCTGCTGACATGCCCCCTCTTTTTGCATTGCCGCGGCGTCGCTGCCGCTGCGCTTCAGCTTTTCCCCTTTTGCTCGTAAACATCGATCGAGTTGGATGCCATTTGGTTCGATCGAGTGGATGCTAAGAGCGTGCAGGTACTGATGTGTGGGTGATGCGAGCGTTGCGTTCCGTGTGGGTGCTGATGTGTGGATGATAAGGGGAAGCGAGAGTGTTCGCCGGTGTGTGGATGTTAAGAGCGTGCAGATGCTGATGTGTGGGTGATGTTGCGTTCCGTGTGGATGCTGGCTGCTGATGAGTGTGTAGAAATGAGACTGTTCGCCGGTGTGTGGGTGCTAAGAGCGTGCAGATGCTGATGTGTGGGTGATGTTGCGTTCCGTGTGGATGCTGGCTGCTGATGAGTGTGTAGAAGTGAGACTGTTCGCCGGTGTGTGGGTGCTAAGAGCGTGCAGATGCTGATGTGTGAGTGATGCGAGCGTGCGTTCCGTGTGGGTGCTGATGTGTGGATGATAAGGGGAAGCGATGCTGACGACGCTGGTTCGCCGGTGTGTGGATGTTAAGAGCGTTGCGTTCCATGTGGGTGCTGATGCGTGGATGATAAGGGGAAGCGATGCTGGCGACGCTGGTTCGCCGGTGTGTGGATGTTAAGAGCGTTGCGTTCCAGGTGGGTGCTGATGCGTGGATGATAAGGGGAAGCGATGCTGACGACGCTGGTTCGCCGGTGTGTGGATGTTAAGAGCGTTGCGTTCCAGGTGGGTGCTGATGCGTGGATGATAAGGGGAAGCGATGCTGGCGACGCTGGTTCGCCGGTGTGTGGATGTTAAGAGCGTTGCGTTCCATGTGGGTGCTGATGTGTGGATAATAAGGGGAAGGGAAAGCTGGCGATGTTGGGTGGGTTGGCTATTAAAAAGCTAAACTAATACTAAATCTCTTCATGAGTCTTACATGGCTATAAAAAATTCCTACATGTCTACAAAAATTCCTACGTGTCTATAAAGTTGTGGTGGCAATTGTGGGGGCCGTTTTACGGTTCCTCACAATCTTCAGCACAGGTGTCAGTCGTAACCACCCAGAACCAACAACCTCAACATCAGGAGGAACAACCTTCTGATCACCAACAGACCAGCAACAACTGGGTGACAACCATGTCGTGTCAACAACCACAAAAAGGCTACGTATTGTTGGCCACAGCCACAGTTGCAGTACAAGGACTCACCACCCGACAGGAGCAATGCCGCACATTACTTGATTCTGGGTCTCAACTAAATCTTATATCCAGAAAAATGGCAAACAGACTGGCTTTAAACATCACGAAAACATCAGTAAACTTTCATGGGGTTGGTGGATACATTCAGAATGCCTCAGAACAGGCCCGACTACGAATTTCTTCAGTAACATCAAGGTTTCAGATGGACATCGACGTAATAATCTTACCACACGTAATGGACAATCAACCATCCGAACCAATAAGGGAAACACTGAACATTCCCAACGGTCTAGTATTGGCTGACCCTGATTTTCGACAACCAGGGAGCATAGACTTAATCCTCAGCGCTGAAGTTTTTACACGAATATTAAAGGGTGGTATCATCAACTTAGGAAAAGAGAAGCCACGTTTAATGGAAACCGCTCTTGGATAGATTGTCATGGGCCCGATCAAACAACAATACACAGCAGCCGTGACAGGAAATCTCACTTTAAATAAAGAGGAAGATCCTTCATCAACACTGGAAAAATTTTGGAAACTAGACACCTTTACGACTGAACTACAGCCATTAACAGTTCAGGAACGGCTCTGCGAAGAGCATTTTACAAAAAATGTAAAACTGTGTGCCGATCAACGACTAATGGTAAGGCTACCATTCTCGGAAGATCCCAAGGTGTTGGGGCAATCATTGTGCATGGCCCAAAGAAGATTTGAGAGTTTAGAAAGACGACTACAACGAGATCCCACAACACGAGAGGGATACGTGGCGTTTATGGACAAGTATGAACATTAAAAACATATGACAGAAATACAGCTGTCCAGAGTTCCAAACTCCCATTATTTCATTCCCAATCACTGCGTTCTGAAACCTGATAGCTCTACCACAAAATTAAGAGTAGTGTTTGATTCCTCAGCACGAAGCTCGACAGGTAACAGTCTAAACAACATTCTGAGAGTTGGACCAACAGTACAAAGTGAGCTGTTATCAATTCTGTTACGTTTTCGTACATATCGGTTTGTGTTTACAGCAGACATCGAGAAAATGTACCGACAAATTTGGGTTCACCCAAAGGACAAGGTGTATCAGCTTATCCTTTGGCGACGGACACCAAACGAAAAAATGCGATATTTTCAGTTAAACACAGTCACATATGGGACAGCATGCGCCCCTTACCTAGCGACAAAATGTTTACAACATTTGGCATCAATAGCTCCAAAAAATAAGCTATTAGGTGCAACAGCCATTAAGCAAAACTTCTACGTAGATGATTGCCTACCCGGGGCAGACACAATAGAAGAAGCAATGAAACAGCAAGCTCAGATCTGCGAGATTCTCGGGGAAGCAAAAATGAAGTTACGAAAATGGTGTTCAAATCATCCAGAATTACTAAAAAACATTCCAAAGGATGATCAGGCTCTGGATCTCGACTTCAGCAAATTTTCCGATGCCACAATAAGAACGTTGGGAATAATATGGAACCCCAAGGAAGACAAACTTCAAGGTCGGGTGACCTCATTTGAACAAGGAAAAGTTACAAAGCGAATTGTCTGTTCAGAGCTCGCAAAAATATTTGATCCACTAGGTTTGCTTTGCCCCATAACCACAACAGCAAAGATATTTATGCAACAATTATGGCAAAAGGCTCTCGACTGGGATACAGAACTAGACAAGGAAGATACGAATCACTGGCAAGCATTTCGGAAGAACACTCAAATTTTAACTACCATAGAATTACCTAGATGTCCATTCCCAGATGACAAGCCAAAAACTATACAACTTCACGTATTCACTGATGCATCCGAAGTCGCCTACGGAACAGCGGCATACATCCGCACAACCACGGTCAAGTGGTCAATAGTGAGCAATCTTCTCTGCGCAAAATCACCATTAGCAAAACAGACATTACCAAGATTAGAGCTATGTGCAGCCGTGTTGGGGGCAGAGCTCGCAGCAAGAATTCAAAGGGATGTACAAATAAGTTTTGATAAGGTGCAGTATTGGACCGATTCTATGATAGTATTGGCATGGATAAATGCATGGGCATCATCGTTTCACACATTTGTAGCAAATAGAATATCCAGAATTCATGAATTAACAAATCCAAGTCATTGGACCCACGTGTCATCCGAAGACAACCCAGCAGACCTTGTATCCAGAGGATGTTCAGCGCAACAATTGAGACATAGAAGTTTTTGGTTCTGTGGTCCATCTTTTTTGACAACAGAACAGGAGACATGGAAGCAAGCAGCCAAGCCGATATTCGATGGCAAAGACCTCGAGCGAAGAAACATCAACACCCAAGTAATGGCAGCCACGGCAAACAGCGATTGGACGAATGAAATCAATCATCATGGGTCTTTTAATACATTGATAACAATCACGGGATGGTTGCTACGTTTCGTAAATAACTGTAAAAAGGGCAAACAAAAAGAAACAGGACCAATAACTACAAAGGAGCGGGAACAAGCACTACAACGAATAATGCAAAAAATACAGGGAGTAGGATTCCAGGCAACAATCAATCAACTAAGAAATGGTGGATGTGTAGCAATATCAAATCCTTATCGATCGCTGGATCCGTTTCTGGACAAAAACAATCTGTTGCGAGTAGGAGGACGATTGCAGAACTCAAATCTAACATTTGACGAAAAACACCCCATGATGCTTCCAGCTAATCATGAGGTAACTCGACTCATGTTTGAAGATAAACATAGGCAATTCAAGCACTGCGGTCCCCAGGCTTTATTGGCAATTACAAGGCAACGATTTCGGACAATCAACGGAAAACAGCTCGCATCAACAACCGTACGACGGTGCGTTATTTGCTGTCGGGCCCGGCCAAGACTATTAAGACAAATTATGAGTCCGTTACCAGGGGATCGAGTAAGGGCTTCAAGACCATTCAGAATCAGCGGCGTAGATTATTGTGGACCATTCTGGGTTCACTACAAAATCAGAGGAAAGAAGCCACACAATATGTATTTAGCTATTTTCTGCTGTTTTTCCACCAAGGCAGTACATTTGGAAGTGGTATCAGATTTAACCACGCAAGCCTTCCTTGCAGCACTCAAAAGATTCAACGGACGTAGAGGAATAGCCGAAAAAATATACTGCGACAACGCCACAAATTTTGTTGGCGCTAGGAATGAATTATACGAAATAAAGGCAAGCATTTACTCAACAGAAGCACAGAAAGCAATTAAAACAAGAAAGAACGCTATAGTCGGGTGCTCCGACTATCAGATACCCGTTACTCAGCTAAGGGAGTGCGAGGGAGATAGATATATAAAATCTTTGATCGGGCATAAGTTTTTAACGAATGGTCCGATTTGAAAAATTTCTTCTACATTTCGATAAGTATTGATAATCACAATAAAACTGCATTTTTACTTTTCCAAAATCTTTTATGGTGTGGGCGCCAGACACCTTTCAAAAAATGGTTTAGGGCGATTGAGGGCGTTAGAGGGGGCGTGGCACCATTTTGAAATAAACTTGCGCTGCGTAAGAACTCCAAGAATATGCATGCAAAATGCCAATCCTCTAGCTTTTATAGTTTCCGAGATCTCAGCGTTCATACGGACGGACAGACGGACAGACGGACATGGCTAGTTCGACTCGGCTAGTGATCCTGATCAAGAATATATATACTTTATAGGGTCGGAAAAGCTTCCTTCTCTCTGTTACATACTTTTGCACGAATACAATATACCCTTTTACTCTACGAGTAACGGGTATAAAAACATGCTCTCAACTAGGAACGGAATTTTCAATTTATTCCTCCTAGGGCCCCTCATTTTGGTGGACTTTGGGAGGCAGCTGTAAAATCAGCCAAGCATTTGCTAATACGCACTGTATCAACGGCGGACTTAACTTACGTGGAACTGGAAACAGTTGTCATTGACATCGAGGCAATATTAAATTCACGACCGCTCACTCCGATTTCTTAGAGCCCCCGGGACTTGGCAGCCTTGACACCAGGACATTTTCTGATTGGAGGACCAATTACCGCGTCGCCAGATATTCATAACAGAGAAGTTCGGTCAGGACAGGTGACTAGGTGGAAACAGATTGACAAAGTCAGACAAGACTTTTGGAAGCGTTGGAGCCACGAATACCTGCACGAGCTCCAAAACAGATCAAAATGGACCAGGAAGGAAAAGGCAGTGTCAATAGGAGACTTGGTGGTCATAAAAGAAGACAATGTATCCCCCCTACAGTGGCCGCTAGGGAGAGTCATCACAGCACATCAAGGAAAGGATGGAGCAGTAAGGGTGGCCAGCTTGCGGACAGCAGCAGGGGAATGTGTCCGAGCGATACATCGGCTGGCAATATTACCAGTAGACAAGCAAGAGAATGCGGTAGCCTCAGACGGACTCAGAAGTCTTCGGGGCTGTGTTTCAAGCCCTAACCTTGCTAGCCTGTGTAAGTACCACCCATATATTCCCAGTCGTGCCAGACGAACCGGTGAGGGTGGTACCGTTACCCAACAATACTGGGTCGTATATAGAATTAAGCAATAGAATAGCACTTACTTCAGCTGAATGGACGATCATCTCGTATTTCGATTTACGGCTATTGGCGCAAGAGATCACAGCTTTTAAGACCAGCGTAAAAGGGTTATCTCGATGGTGTATTAGAAATGAAGCATGTCCAACAATAATACATGCGCTCGAACAGGAGGCCAGCGAATTGTATGACGCACAGCAATTTTTTGAGCATCATAGGCAAAAAAGAGGTGCTCTGGACTTGGTGGGCAACCTAGCCAATGGTCTGTTTGGAGTATTAGACTCTCAATACGCAAAAAGGATTGAAGAAGTCTTACAGAAAATCAAGGCCAAGGAGATTGTCAACACCCATTTACTAAGGAACCAGACGTCAATTCTCGACAGCACTATCAATATCATGAGGACCAGTAACGGTGCAATGGAGCAGAGGATAAACCATATGGAAGCGCAAATTGAAGGACTGGAAAATGCGATACAAACAGGAAATCTGGGTCAAATAGCAGCAGAGCTAACGTTTGTGGCAGGCCACATTAAGCGAACTCAAGCGTCGATTATTAACATTATGACCGGACTAAAAGGAGAAATAATTAGTCCGGCGTTAGTCTCCGTGGAACAGTTAAAGAAGGAATTGGTGAATATTCAAGCACATTTGCCAAAGGGAAGACGGTTACCAATCACATGTGATACCATTCACGATATCTACGCAGTGATGACAACGGAAGTACAGGAATTAGACGATTCCTTAGTATTTCACATCAAAATCCCATTGGTAGATGAAGAAGAATACAACGTCTACCATCTAACACCAATTCCAATGGTAAGACAGAACAAGATACTAGCGTTGAAAACAGAGACAGAATATTTAGCGATAAGTGACCATCGAGACCGACATTTCGCAATAACCATGGAAAGGTTAAACCAGTGTACGAGACTATCGAGCGGTCCCATGTTGTGTAACATACAGCAAGCAACGTTAGGACCGGTACACGAACAATTACAAAGCACACTAGCGGCCATACAGATTGAGCAAAACAAACAATGCGTACCAAAGGAAGTCAGCACATCGTGCGTATGGTACGCAGTCGACGCCCCAAACACATGGATTTTTGCAACGACACATGAAATAACGCTAACATATGTGTGTGGCGAAAGTCGGGGGCAAATCCAGATCAACAATAGCGGTAAACTGACCATTAATGCGGATTGCATTGCTCGAAGTCAAATAATCACGCTGCAAGGCCATCCGGAAGGAAGATCAACAATAACAGAAGCAGCGACAACAATGTTTATACATCCCTTGGAACAAATAAAGGTAGTGAACCATAACCGCCAGAGTACGGCAAATGTAAGCGAGACAGAGAAAAAACTGTTTCAACTACAGGATAAGGTCCATCACTTACAGGAACAAGAAAACGGTCACCCAGAGTACGAAGAGACGGAGCAAAAAAAGGTACCCGACGCTAATCACCGTTGGCGTAGTTTCGGTAATGGTATTATTATTGGTAACGATAATAATATTCAGACGACGAGCCAAGAACAAAAAAGTACAGTGTCAGGAGAACACAACCACACAAGTTGATGACATGCCAGTTCCAATGACCAGAGTAAAAAAACTCACAACGTTGGAATAAAATACACTAATCAGCAGTACAGATTAAGAACGTTTATTTAAGTAAAACAAAAAAAAAACACACGGTGACGGTAAAAACAAGTACACATTTAATAATTAAATAACTGACCACGTAGGGTCGGAACCGCATTCGACTCCAGATTCAATAGAATCGGAATCATCATCCCAAGGAACAGCAGCACGTAAAGTAGGACTGGAGCTACGATGCAAGGCCAGAACAGCACGTCGAAAGACTAGAACAGATCCATCATCCATTATAACAACAGATTCAGGATAAAGCCGGACGGCATGGTTAGCAGGATATCGCCGGTTGCACCAAACGAAGTCTATGGGGCTGCGGATCCAGAGCTGGACGCCTCTACGACAAACCGTAGGGCCATCCGGATACAGGAGCCGAACGCCCTGTGGAAGCCGTCTAGCCGTTTTTTCACAAGCAAACTGGACAACCAAGTCGGTGGTCGGAACAAGTAACATGATGACAACTGAACCAACACCCCCACCGATCAACACTTATATTGACGGTACTCGTCAATGGGGGGGAGAATGTTGGTAACCAAGGTTGCTCAACATGGGTCAACCACCCAAGAACCCGGCAGTCACCACGACCAGGCGCCCAGTAGAAGAATCGACAACACGCAGCAGTGCAGACGCAGCAGAATCCAGCAACCCGGTAGTTCGCTGAACGATTTACTGACCGGCGCAATCAGCAGTGGGTCAGTAAAAGCAGTAAGGTCAGCACAATATCTATATTGTTATATACGCCCATATCCGGGTAGAATAGTATTTAAGCTCATACCAAAAGATGAATAAAGTTAGTTACCAACTCAACAGCTATATCAAGTGTTTTCACTTTACCGCACCACGTATTCCCGTGAAGTCAAATCAAACGCAGTCCCGTATCGACCCGTAATCCGCAAGTCGTAGTCAATTCTACAACTGTCGGCCAGCGTTGATCGTCCGGCCGCTACCCCCGCCCAACACGGTTCACAGGCCGTCACTTACAACGCGCTCAACACGGTCCCCAGCCCGTTCCTCGCGTCATTTGCCCGCAAGCCGACTTTACACGCTCAGGTAGAAGTCCATACATTCAAGGCGTCTTCGTGCCAACAGTGCGAAGTATTACTGTTCGGCTACAGACCCGTCTGCGTGCCCACCCTCAACCACAACCAAGGCACAAACAAGCGCATTTTGCGGAGAAGCGAGACCTAAAGACTTTGGAATATCAGCTTTATGCTCTTAGGGCCGGTTTCTCGAGTCCCGGCTAACATTTATCGAACAGAAAAAGTGCCTGCTAAGCGATTTTGGCTTTCTCGAGCCAAAATGTGAGAGCTAACTTTGACAGGGACTTGGACTCCCTGCTAGGCGTTTTCGGCTCGATAGAATGACAGCTGATTTCCCAAAGCCAACTAAGAAGAAGAAACGAAATCATAGCTGACTTTGCCTTTGAATTATACCCAAACAGCTGTTCAAATAATCAAAGCACGCCATTTTTTGCGCTTTACAGCACAATTCTGCGCGTTAACAGCACTCTGTGATAGCTTCTCGATCAGATAAATTAAAGGCGTCGAGAAAACCGATTTGCTTTTACGATAAGTTTATCTGGTGATTATCTTTTTCGAACAGATGGCTATCAGGGACTTTAGCCGGCACTCGAGAAACCGGCCCTTAATCAGGGTAGCAATAGTATAGTCGTTTATTACCAGGCAATGTATCAACAGCTGTCATTGATTTTAAACCAGATTGCCAAGTTAGATGCCTCACAAGAAACTGTTCAATATCTAACAGCTATGTACTAGAGACCTGCACGAGTAAGTAAAAATATACTCGAGTAGTACTCGGCGATGCCGATTACATCTGTCAAAACTGGCATCGTGGCATCGTAGAATCGTAGGAATCGGCATCGTTTTCTCATATCTGACTCATGTTTTTTTATTAAACAAAATCAACCAAAATTCTTGTTAGAACAAGAGGAACCAATATACCCCTAGATATCACAATTGTTAGACTTCTCCATTTAGGACCATAGATTAATTTTTTAACAATATGATTCTTTAGAACAAGAGGAATTTTTGTTTTGTTGTACCGTCCCGGAACCCGACATAAACGAACTTTTGACCAAAATGAGACCGCGAATTCTTTGGAAAAAGGACCACGTATGGATTTGTTGTTTTAACTATGGTTTTTCTATTCAATTCTAAAAAACATGTACCCGCAAATTCTTTAGAGGAAGAGGAAATTTTAATCAAAACTTATATTGAAATGTCAAATTCAAAATTTGTTGGCGATGCTACGATGCTACTCGTACGATTCTACGATGCCGTAAACTCGGCAAATTCAGTGGGTACCCGTAACTGGAGCAAATCCAACTACTCAGGCTAATCAATTTAAATCTTACAATCTTACACGACACCAACCGAAACCGGTATCTATGGATGTCGATCAGTCAGTACGCTCGCGTCATATAAATTATATGAACAAGCCGGCGAATAATGACTTGGCCGGGAAAAGTCCTCTCAGCACTGCCAAGGTCCCAAATACGAATAAAATGCCAAGGCAATTCCACATTCAACCAGAGATAGAAAATACTGCAGAGCTAAATCCAGAAGAAGCTACACCAAAAAGGAATATTATCAGTAAGTAGAGGAAAATGAGCTTCAGGAAGAATACGTATGACAAAATGATACTGAGCAGCAGCATTACATAGATATGTCAGAGCTCTATTTTTTAGAATAAATCGTTCCTCATTGCCTTACTTTAGAGTAACCACGGGAAACGGAAAAATCTTAAAATGTTTAATAAATACGGGCTCAAATCAAAATTATATTCAAAACCAATTAGTACCAAAACCAAAACAAAACAAGAAAGGAAGCTAGATTCGGCCAGCCGAAGCTTATATACCCTTGCAGATAAAGTAAATACCTGTAGTTTAATGCTCAGTCTATCAGTGCAGTTCCAGGGATTTCAGATTCTGCGTGCCTATTTAACATTTTGTTTTTAGGTTGTCAAAAATCAAAACGCCTACTTCCTACAAAGTTACAATGAATTTTCTTATATTTGTTTGATTATTCCTATGGGAGCCTTAAGATATAGCGGTCCGATCCGTCTTGCTCCGACATATGTACTACCTGCAATAGAAAGAAGACTTTTGGGAAAGCGATTGCTTTAAAACTGAGAGACTAGTTCGCATATAAACGGACAGACGGACATGACTATATAGACTCGGCTATTGGTGCTGATCAAGTGTTGTGACGATTCGCACCCGATCGTCAAAGTTGAGCAGAAGTCCGCTCTGGGGGTCTTTCACACACTTTGTAAATGAAAACTAAGAAGGATGTAGAACTTCACCAGTTGTATGAACTGTATTTACTTTCAATCTTTGACTTATTGTTAGTTAATGTACAAAATTAGGGAATAGAACAAAATCGGTTTTAAACGCGACCAGCTTCTATTTCTTGTCTTCTTCTTCTTCCTCGTTGCGTTGCGAATGGCAGCAGAATTCGAACATTCGCTGTTTCAACTGCTGTTGTAAACTGCTTCTCAGAGTCGCCAGAAACAGCTGTCCAGCTTGTCCAAAAATGCCAGAAACACCCGTTCATGCCGCCCCCAATACTGGACCCAGTATTCCAAGCCTTCGACCATGCTGAACTCTAAAAAAAGGTTAAAGTATGTTATGGAATGAATGCGGGTATATTCAAAGGTGCATGGGTTTTGTGCTAGGGCTAGATTCTTCAGTAAATCTTGGCAAGGGTAAACGGCAAATTTTTGACATCGACCTCTTGTCTCTCTGGTCTTGATTGTAGCTACTCGAACGAGCCCATCGGCCCCAGGATGTAAGTCGATGATTCGTCCTAATTTCCAGTCAGAAGGACCAGTTCGATCATCCTTGATGATGACCATGTCGTTACGCTAAAGGTTGACAATTTCGTGGCGCCACTTGGGGCGCGCTTGTAGATGCGAAAGCCAATCTGCACTCCATTTTCTCCAAAAGGTGCGAAACATCCTTTGCCCGTTCAGAAACTCTGTGTTTAGTGAAGAATCCTTAAGGCTTGGTTCAGGGAGTGACATCATGGAATCACCGATCAAAAAATGTGCCGGGGTTAAAGCGTGCAAATCATCTAAGTTGGACGTTAAAGGGCATAGTGGTCTAGAGTTCAAGCATGCTTCTATCTGGACAAAAATCGTAGACAGCTGTTCGTACGTCATTTTAATACCATTACACGTTCGATGAAGGTGGGTTTTAACAGCTTTAACGTTGGATTCCCAGAGTCCTCCAAAGTTTGGACTGTGTGGGGGATTAAAATGCCATTGAATATTGGAAACTACTGTTTCTTCAACTCCTTGATAGAAATCCTTGGTCCACAGCTTTAGAGATTTGTCGGATGAGATAAAGTTGGTTCCACAGTCGCTGTATAGATGTTGACAAAAACCTCTACGGCCGATAAAACGCTGCAGTGCCCACAGAAAATGTGTGTGAAATTCCCGTGACCGCTTCCAAATGAATCGCTTTGCTTGCTAAGCAAATGAAAACCGCAATGTATGCTTTATAGCAAGTGTGTCCTCTGAATCTGGATGACTTTATCTCAATCGCGCCAGTGTAATCAACTCCAGTTGCTTCGAATGCCCGTTTGGGCGGATTGACACGGTGCGCTGGTAAATCTCCCATCAGTTGGCTGGATGGGGTCGGACGGTGCTTGAAACACGTTACGCACTGTCGCAGAATCCTTTTTACTGCCTGTTTACCGTTGACGATCCAGAATACTTGATGAATTGTAGCTAACGTTAGTTGTACACCGCCATGTAAGGTGTTTTGATGAGCGTTCCTTATAATCAAAACCGTCAGGTGGTGTGCCTTTGGAAGGATTATTGGTGTACGTTGAGATATGGAGAGCTGTAAAGCATTTTTAATTCTGCCTTTAACTCTCATGAGCCCCTGATCGTCAAGAAACGGTGAAAGTTGGCTGAGCTTATTGTGTCTAGATAGAAATTTATTGGATCGAAGTCTTGATAGCTCTTCCGAATAGACTTCTTGTTGAACAATCCGCACCAGTGCAAACAAAGCCTGTTGGAATTCAGATACTTTGATAGGGCCGGTGAGTCTATCCGATGTTTTGTGAAGAGTATTATGAATAAATCGCTTGACGTAGGCTGTAATGAATAAGAGTTGGTTATAGGAGGAATATAATTCGATAAACGGTTGCCCTTCTGTACAAATGTGTGTTCCGATCTGCTTTACGGATTGCTCCCCCGAAATAAGTTATGATCTTGGGGACAGCATTGGATTGCATGGCCAGTGCTCCTCGGAAAGATGCAGCCAATGTGGTCCGTTCCACCAAAGCGTGTGACGCTTCAGCTGGGAAGGGGTGAGGCCGCGCGTAGCACAATCTGACGGGTTTTCTTGTACGTGTCTCCACTGCGAGGGCGAACTTGCGTCCAGGATTGTTAAAATTCTATTCGACACAAATGTCTTCCTACGTTTGGGGTCACCACTGATCCAATACAGCACTATCATTGCATCTGACAAGTAGTGTACAGATATGTTGCGATGTGATACTTGAAGTTGGTTGATAATCCACTCGGCTAATTGTGTACACAGCACAGCTCCGGATAACTCCACTCTCGGAATTGTTAGCGGCTTAACAGGTGTGACTCGACTGCGGGCGGCCAATAAGTTGACCTGCACGGAGCCATCCGTACAACTAGCTCGGAGATAAGCGCATGCTGCATACGCCTTGGATGATCCGTCACAAAACATGTGTAGTTGCAGAGTCGAGACATGCTTTAGATCGAAGCCTAACCAGCGAGGGATGTGTAGCTCTTGAATGTCGGGAAGCTCTTGGGTGATTTGTTGCCACTGCTCGGCAAGGTGGTCTGGCAAGGGGTCGTCCCAATCTAACGATGCTGGAGGCTCATCTTTGCGCTCGATACGAAAACTCCAAACTTCCTTTAACAGTATTTTTGCAGCGATGATTACTGGTGCCAGGTATCCCAACGGATCGAATAAGCGTGCTACTGTGGATAGTAGAGATCGTTTAGTGAATGGAGGATTGAGTGAAAACTTGAGATTAAAACCAAAAACAATATTGTGTGGATGCCAATACAACCCTAACGTTTTAATGGAGTCTTTGTTGTCTATCTCAAAAATGCTACTGTTAGAGAGATCTGTAGTTGGGATTAGTGATGTAAATTTGGGCCGAAACTTCGATGTCGATGTTCATCGTTGTTTGCAAAATGAAACATCGATGTTGTGTGGAACATCGGCTCGAAACATCGATGCATCGATGTTTTCGACCCATTATGTTATTTTTCCTAATTCAATTTTACATAAAAAAAATAGGAATTAAGACTACAAAAACAAATGCTTGTCTTTGTTGTTATTCTGTATTAAATACATTTGTAATTGCAAATAACTATATGTATTATATATATTCTTCACAATATACTTACTTTGGCATTGCAAACACAATTAAAGCAAAAAACCCCGAATTTTTTCCGTGCGGCACTGAAACCATATGTGCTTAAACATCGACGTTAAACATCGATGCATCGATAAACATCGGCATAACATAAAACATCGAAAAACATCGGAAAACATCGGCCAAAAAACATCGATGCTCGATGCATCGATGTTTTTTTACATCACTAGTTGGGATGCCTTCTAAGATAGCTGGATGATTGGATGCCCACTTCTTGAGCTCCATGCCTGCAGATTGCAGAGCTGCGATGACATCATTGCGAATTTTGAGAGCTCCGTCGATGGTCTCATGTCCTGTTTGAACATCATCCACATAGATTTCTCGTCTAAGAACCTGCTCAGCCAGAGGATAGCGTTCGCGCTCGTCGGATGCAATCTGATGGATGACTCGAATAGCTGTGAAGGGTGCCGAGGCGGTGCCAAACGTTACTGTAGTCAAAAAATGTTCCTTAATGAGTCCTTTTTCATCGCGCCAGAAAATTCTCTGATACTGAGCATCTTCTTCATGCATATCTATGCAGCGATACATTTTTGTTATATCGGCCACGAAGACATAGCGATGGAGACGCCAGTTGAGTATGACTCCTCCGAGATCGTTTTGTAGGGCGGGACCCGTGCATAGAATGTCATTCAACGACCTCCCGTTAGACGTTATACACGAAGCGTCGTATACGACGCGCATCTTTGTAGTTAGACTGTCTTCTTTAATCACCGCATGATGCGGAACGGTGCACGCGGAGATTGAGAGCTGCCTTTGAGCGTTGATCCTGATGTGTTCCTCTTCAGTGCTTTCGACCTCTTTTATCTGCTTTAGATCAAAATACTCTTGAATAGTGCTGGCATACTGTTGACTAAATTCTGGCCGATGATCAAGTTTCCTTTCCAGTGGGTGGAAACGGTTTAATGCAATTTGCCGTGACCGGCCGAGCACCTGTGTGGGATCAAACAACGTTTTTACAGGTAAACGGACTAGATATTTCCCATTCGGCTGACGGGTATGAGTTTGTTGAAAATGGTCTTCACACCATTTCTCCTCTGCGGTGAGTTGTCTTGTCGTGGAAACCTAATCCAATTCGAAAAACCTCTGTACCATGTTGTTTAGGTTTGCCAAATTACAACGAATAGAGATTGAAGGAGTTTGGGCTGCTTCGGCTGGTCCAAAAACTATCCAGCCCAGCTGTGTGTTTTGTGCAATTGGTTCTGCAACCGTCCCTTTGCGTATGTCCGGAAGTATTAGTTGTGGGATAATGTCGACCCCGATAAGTAGGTCAATGCGACCCGACCTGATGAAATTAGGATCTGCAAAAGATAACCCTTGGAGATGTTTACAGGACTTAATGTCAACATTTTGTTTAGGTAAATGACCTTTTAGCGACCGAAGGATGAAGGCTGAGGACACGTAGGCAGTAAATTGAGATGAACATGAGACTATGGTGAAATCGGTGCTGTGCCTGCACTGACTATGGGACGTGTTACCAATTCCCGTGATCTCAGCTTGTACAGGATGCCGTTTGAGTCGGAGCGATTGAACGATGTTTTCCGTGATGAGGGTGCCTTCCGATCCATGATCGATGAGAGCTCGAACTAAAGCTGACTGCCCGGTGGAGTTATTTACGATCCGAACCAGTGCAGTAGCAAGAAGTGTGGTTGATTTTAGATTGGAGGCAACTGCGCTTAAGAGTTGCGTCGGTGGTGCATTCTGTGTAGCGTCTGCGCTACGAGCAGAGTCTAAAGCATGCTGTCGTGATGCTCCAGGAGTCAATGAGGAACTTTGTTGAGCATTCGGAAAATGTAACAAAGTGTGGTGCCGTTGACCACATTGCGAGCAGTTGCGGTTGCTGCTGCATTGACTAAGAGAATGAGAAGAACTAAGGCAATTGATGCATGCCTTTGAACGGTCGACTATCACTCTTCGCGCGAAACAATCCTTGGCAAGGAAGTCCGGGCACCGTCTTAGAACGTGATTCTGTTGGCAGAGCGATCATCTGATGGATCCAGACTCAACGGTGCTGTGGAAGCTGTGTCCCCTAACTGTGGAGTTTCCTGATGGTCTGGTTGTTTGGCGATGGTTTGTCGATTGTGTAGATGAAGATCTTACTGGAACGGCTGGCTTCCTACTCTCAATCAGGTCGATGCTGACCAATCGATTGTGAAGAAACACCTCCAGCTTTGTGAAGGTGGGTATTTCCACGTTGTTGCCCTGGGAATGCTCCCAGGCCTGTGTTGTGCTGATAGGCAGCTTTGTAAGTAGGTGATGTACCAACCACTGATCACAGGCATCAATGGAAATGTGCAGTCGTCGGAATTCACAGATACATACATTGGCCAAATTTAACAAATTCCTAATGTCCACCGCGATCTCCTTAGACAGTGGCTCGATTCCATACAGTGCATTCATATTGTACATGAACTGCAGCCGAGGGTTGTTGTATCGTTTTACTACAAGGTTCCATGCCACTGAATAATTGATTTCCGTTAATGCCATATGGTTTATATCCTGATCTCGTCCGACCGGTAGAGCTTGCTTCAAGAAATGAAATTTTTGAATGTTGGAAAGGGATGGATTTTCATGTATTAGTTGAGTAAAGCTGTCATAAAAGGATGGCCAATCCGCAAAATTTCCTGAAAAGTTGAGTACGGGCAATTTCGGCAGCTGAATTGTGGAAACAGGTGTGGATACAAGGGTGTTATTTATGGATTGATCCCCAGACACTTGTACTGGGACTGGAAACTTGGTTTCGAATTCATCGGTGAATGAACAATAAATGTCACTGTATGATTGCTCAAATTTGTCTTCAACAGTGTCCGCAAAGTATGGATGAGAGCGGGGACATTCCTGTAAAATGAGCGCTTGATGGTTGGTGTAAAATTGTTTTGAAAGCTCGTTGAGCTTGTTGAGTCGAAATTCATAGTAGGATTTAGTTTTCTTTATTTGACCGTCCTTTTTAGCATTTTTAATTAGTTGGGTCAACCTGGACGATAAGTCTATTTACATTGCGTACATGTCTGCAAACGGATCGACCACAACCACTGGTGCTGGACTTTGTTGTGTCGAGTCACTACCATTACTTTCATATTTGTTATTTGTACCCATTATAATGTTTCCTATTGCACTCTACTTTGAAATACCGCGCACCAACACTCTCACAACACACTCACCCGTTTCAGTCTTTTGCTCGTATCGCGCTCAGCTTTGGAGATCTGGCAACTTCACGAAGGAGTGTGTAGAGGAATCTTGTAGCCCGTTGTTCTCCTTGATTTCTTGATTCTCCGTTGTTCGAGGCTCCATTAGGGCAATGCACGGGCAAATGTTACGTTTTAAACGCGACCAGCTTCTCTTTCTTGTCTTCTTCTTCTTCCTCGTTGCGTTGCGAATGGCAGCAGAATTCGAACATTCGCTGTTTCAACTGCTGTTGTGAACTGCTTCTCAGAGTCGCCAGAAACAGCTGTCCAGCTTGTCCAAAAATGCCAGAAACACCCGTTCATCAAGAATATATATCTTTATGTGGTCGAAAACGCCTCCTTCACTGCGTTACAAACTTCTGTCTGAAATAATAATACCCTCTGCAAGAGTATAATGAGAAAAAAATTTCCGGTAGCTCAGTTGGAGGCACAACTAAAATTACAGAACACGCCTAGGAGCAATTACAGATGGAAATAAACGCAAAATTAAAATTCACCAATTATCAACACAAGCAGTAAATACAATTGGACCGCAAGTCAGCCACATGACCGAGTCTCAATAATCAATTATAAATACCCTCGTACAAAGTCACAAGACCCTCTTTGCAGATCCCGATACGAAGCATACACAACTAAAGTAGTAGGCGAGATCAGAACTTCGTCAGATTCTCCAGTTTACGGAAAACACCCAATACCGTTGAAAGACACGGACATAGAAAAAACAGCATTCGCTGTAAACGGCGGAAAATACGAATTTAAAAAAGTCTCTATCAATTTTTCAAAGAGCTTTAGATGACATACTGAGAGAACACATAGGGAAAATTTGCTATGTATACGTAGACGACATCATAGTCTTTAGCAAAAATAAAGTAGACCACGGTCAAAATCTTGAAAAGGTATTTTCAACCCTACAAAACGCAAACATGAGAGTCCAAATAGAGAAATGTCATTTTTTCAAAAACGAAGTAGATTTTTTGGGGTACACAATATCAGAAAACGGAGTTAAAACTAACATAGATAAAATAAAGGCAATTACAAAATTTCCAGTCCGGGAAATCACTACCCATTAGGGGGGGTCGACTTGGGAGCCCAAAAATCGTATAGGGGGAACGTATGGGGGAACCATTACCTCAGCTCCCACGCATTGAGTGACGTGAACAATCTCCCGCCGTGTAAAGACCCAAAAGAGGCGCTTAAGCCTTTTTAAGCGTCTGGCCTCTCTGAAGATCTCGTAATTTTCTCTTGAAAGCTGTTCATTAAGGTAAACAGCAGCCGGCGAATTTATTCCCAGCAGTTGAATGGTTAGTGGCTGCTTAAATTCTCTTCGGTACGCACCTGCCGCGCGCAGTATTGCGGCTTTATCGCGCACATGTTCGAATTTAATTATAATGATCGGATCTACGGTCGGATTTGGCCTTCTCGGTGATATGCGAAAGGCCTCTCGAATCCTCGGTGGCGGCGTGAGTTTCAGATTGAAACACAGTGAGTGAAATAATGACTTTAAGTTTTCATTATCTTGGAAAGGCACACCAAGGACTCTCAGGTCCGCTGCGATGGACTCGTTCGCTTGTGTTGTCACCCGCGCTTTAATCTCTCCAACCCGCCCTCCTAGAGTATGTGCATCTTGGGCTTTAGCTTTTCCACCACTGCGACCTCCTTCTCCAGTTGGTGCACCCGTTGAGTGAGTTCTTCTATTTTTCCACTCATCACGATAACTTTTTCATGCATTTCTTGTAAAATGCGATCCCCAGATTTTTGCATTGAGGCAGTTATCGTGGCAGTAATGTTAGCAGTCTGCTCGGCAAATTTCTGCTCTACAAACTCAATCAACGTAGGTGAGAGTGTATCATTTGGACGGTATTTTTTAAGGTCCGAGGACGTTTGTCAAAACTATTATTGACAAAGAGAAACAAGAAAAGGCGCGGACCCAATTCTCTTTACTTATCAAAGACCACAAAACATCAAAGAAAGTGCATTTGATCGTGCAATACTATACACAGTGGGACAAACAAGGAGATTTCTTAAAGAAAATGACGATATTTTAAAATTGACCTCAGACAAAGTAAACAAGACGGTAGCTATGAACAAAGATGACTACAACCAAAAAATGAAGGACATATTAAAGGATATGAACACATACAGGACACTAAGGAAATACCCCACTCTAGACTGCAAACAAGAAATAACGAAATAATGGACAAACTATCAAAAATGGAACTTATCTCAAGGATCGAAAGAAATAAGTTGACACCACCACAGCATTACCACCAAGAATATATGGACTACCAAAAATACATAAAGAAGGAACCGCTCTACGACCAATCTGCTCTTCCATCGGATCACCATCTTATGCATTATGCAAATACATAATTGACATATTAAAAAACATAACAATAGACTCCAACCATAACATCAAAAATTCAGAAGAATTTAAAGAAAAAATCAACAACACATATATTGTCGACGATGAAAGATTAATTTCATTTGACGTAATTTTATTATTTCCGAGAATACCGACAAATCTAGCCCTAGATATAATTAAAAACAAATGGACAATAATACAAGAACACACTGAAATACCACAAACAATATTTATGGACTTAATCAATTTTGTATTCAAGAAAACAGATATTTTAAATTTGAAAACAATTTTTACATACAATTAAAAGGAATGCCTATGTGATCGCCAGCCTCGCCAGTCATTGCAGATATTATAATGGAAACTCTCCTGAACAACACGTTGGAAAAACTAAGACGACCTCAAAGATTACTGGCAAAATACGTAGATGACCTGTTCGCAATCATTCAAGAGGATGACATTAAGTCTACACTAACCATGCTGAACTCCATTGACAATAATATAAAATTTACAATGGAACTAGAATAAAACGATCAATTAGCTTATTCGGACTCAGTAGTAATTAGACGTGGAAACCAATTAATATTAAAATGGTACAAGAAACCAATTGCATCCGGACGAATCATTAATTTCAACTCTAGACACATAAAACAAATGAGAATAAATACAGCCAGAAGCTGTATACAGAAAATGTTCAAAAATTTCAGACACGGAGAGACGACTCAGGAGATAAAATCAATGTTGACAGACAACGATTACCAAAACACATAATTAAAACATTATTATCGGAACACAAAACAAAAAAATATATGTCAATCACATACAATCACATACGTCCCGGCATTATCCGAACGTGTAGCCAAATCAGAATGCTACGACAAAGAAAACATAAAAATCGCAAATAAAAATCGCACACACATTAAAATGTGTTAAAAGCAACCTGGCAGCAGGTATAAAATGCAACCCTGGCATTGGTTTAAAATGCCCACATCAAGAGGAATGTCGAATAATAACAAAATTACTCCAGGTAGCAGCCACAAAAGTGGAAATCCACTCGCGCGGAGAAATCCGGCGACAGGGGCAAGGATTCTGGAGGCCCCAATCAACATTCAAAATGAAAACGTAAATGCACCGCCAGTGGCTCACTTGGCTGACGATGCATCCAAAGCAACAAGCCACGAGCTATTCGCCTTCTCCAAAGCGACGAAGATGAAGAGGACCCCACCTACCCAGCCTGCTACACCGCAAGGCAGTGCTCCGGGTTTACCTAGCGTCAAAGGCCAGGTCGACGTCGAGACTGACACTCCATAGAGGGCCAGAGAAGAAAGCAGTCCCTGCGAAAGCAACACTGCCGAAGGTGCCAAAAGAAGCAAAGGTAACCTCCGGAACATAGACGAGATCGGGAGAATCCTGGATGACCTGCTCTATCAGGTTTCAACTGCTGTTGTGAACTGCTTCTCAGAGTCGCCAGAAACAGCTGTCCAGCTTGTCCAAAAATGCCAGAAACACCCGTTCATCAAGAATATATATCTTTATGTGGTCGAAAACGCCTCCTTCACTGCGTTACAAACTTCTGTCTGAAATAATAATACCCTCTGCAAGAGTATAATGAGAAAAAAATTTCCGGTAGCTCAGTTGGAGGCACAACTAAAATTACAGAACACGCAATACTTAAACTCCCTAACATTTCAGATACTCCCTTGAAATTTTTTTTACTAGAGACACTAAAAACCTTTCACCTTGGGCAACGACACAATGAAAAGCCTAGGAGCAATTACAGATGGAAATAAACGCAAAATTAAAATTCACCAATTATCAACACAAGCAGTAAATACAATTGGACCGCAAGTCAGCCACATGACCGAGTCTCAATAATCAATTATAAATACCCTCGTACAAAGTCACAAGACCCTCTTTGCAGATCCCGATACGAAGCATACACAACTAAAGTAGTAGGCGAGATCAGAACTTCGTCAGATTCTCCAGTTTACGAAAAACACCCAATACCGTTGAAAGACACGGACATAGAAAAAACAGCATTCGCTGTAAACGGCGGAAAATACGAATTTAAAAAAGTCTCTATCAATTTTTCAAAGAGCTTTAGATGACATACTGAGAGAATACATAGGGAAAATTTGCTATGTATACGTAGACGACATCATAGTCTTTAGCAAAAATAAAGTAGACCACGGTCAAAATCTTGAAAAGGTATTTTCAACACTACAAAACGCAAACATGAGAGTCCAAATAGAGAAATGTCATTTTTTCAAAAACGAAGTAGATTTTTTGGGGTACACAATATCAGAAAACGGAGTTAAAACTAACATAGATAAAATAAAGGCAATTACAAAATTTCCAGTCCGGGAAATCACTACCCATTAGGGGGGGTCGACTTGGGAGCCCAAAAATCGTATAGGGGGAACGTATGGGGGAACCATTACCTCAGCTCCCACGCATTGAGTGACGTGAACAATCTCCCGCCGTGTAAAGACCCAAAAGAGGCGCTTAAGCCTTTTTAAGCGTCTGGCCTCTCTGAAGATCTCGTAATTTTCTCTTGAAAGCTGTTCATTAAGGTAAACAGCAGCCGGCGAATTTATTCCCAGCAGTTGAATGGTTAGTGGCTGCTTAAATTCTCTTCGGTACGCACCAGCCGCGCGCAGTATTGCGGCTTTATCGCGCACATGTTCGAATTTAATTATAATGATCGGATCTACGGTCGGATTTGGCCTTCTCGGTGATATGCGAAAGGCCTCTCGAATCCTCGGTGGCGGCGTGAGTTTCAGATTGAAACACAGTGAGTGAAATAATGACTTTAAGTTTTCATTATCTTGGAAAGGCACACCAAGGACTCTCAGGTCCGCTGCGATGGACTCGTTCGCTTGTGTTGTCACCCGCGCTTTAATCTCTCCAACCCGCCCTCCTAGAGTATGTGCATCTTGGGCTTTAGCTTTTCCACCACTGCGACCTCCTTCTCCAGTTGGTGCACCCGTTGAGTGAGTTCTTCTATTTTTCCACTCATCACGATAACTTTTTCATGCATTTCTTGTAAAATGCGATCCCCAGATTTTTGCATTGAGGCAGTTATCGTGGCAGTAATGTTAGCAGTCTGCTCGGCAAATTTCTGCTCTACAAACTCAATCAACGTAGGTGAGAGTGTATCATTTGGACGGTATTTTTTAAGGTCCGAGGACGTTTGTCAAAACTATTATTGACAAAGAGAAACAAGAAAAGGCGCGGACCCAATTCTCTTTACTTATCAAAGACCACAAAACATCAAAGAAAGTGCATTTGATCGTGCAATACTATACACAGTGGGACAAACAAGGAGATTTCTTAAAGAAAATGACGATATTTTAAAATTGACCTCAGACAAAGTAAACAAGACGGTAGCTATGAACAAAGATGACTACAACCAAAAAATGAAGGACATATTAAAGGATATGAACACATACAGGACACTAAGGAAATACCCCACTCTAGACTGCAAACAAGAAATAACGAAATAATGGACAAACTATCAAAAATGGAACTTATCTCAAGGATCGAAAGAAATAAGTTGACACCACCACAGCATTACCACCAAGAATATATGGACTACCAAAAATACATAAAGAAGGAACCGCTCTACGACCAATCTGCCCTTCCATCGGATCACCATCTTATGCATTATGCAAATACATAATTGACATATTAAAAAACATAACAATAGACTCCAACCATAACATCAAAAATTCAGAAGAATTTAAAGAAAAAATCAACACATATATTGTCGACGATGAAAGATTAATTTCATTTGACGTAATTTTATTATTTCCGAGAATACCGACAAATCTAGCCCTAGATATAATTAAAAACAAATGGACAATAATACAAGAACACACTGAAATACCACAAACAATATTTATGGACTTAATCAATTTTGTATTCAAGAAAACAGATATTTTAAATTTGAAAACAATTTTTACATACAATTAAAAGGAATGCCTATGTGATCGCCAGCCTCACCAGTCATTGCAGATATTATAATGGAAACTCTCCTGAACAACACGTTGGAAAAACTAAGACGACCTCAAAGATTACTGGCAAAATACGTAGATGACCTGTTCGCAATCATTCAAGAGGATGACATTAAGTCTACACTAACCATGCTGAACTCCATTGACAATAATATAAAATTTACAATGGAACTAGAATAAAACGATCAATTAGCTTATTCGGACTCAGTAGTAATTAGACGTGGAAACCAATTAATATTAAAATGGTACAAGAAACCAATTGCATCCGGACGAATCATTAATTTCAACTCTAGACACATAAAACAAATGAGAATAAATACAGCCAGAAGCTGTATACAGAAAATGTTCAAAAATTTCAGACACGGAGAGACGACTCAGGAGATAAAATCAATGTTGACAGACAACGATTACCAAAACACATAATTAAAACATTATTATCGGAACACAAAACAAAAAAATATATGTCAATCACATACAATCACATACGTCCCGGCATTATCCGAACGTGTAGCCAAATCAGAATGCTACGACAAAGAAAACATAAAAATCGCAAATAAAAATCGCACACACATTAAAATGTGTTAAAAGCAACCTGGCAGCAGGTATAAAATGCAACCCTGGCATTGGTTTAAAATGCCCACATCAAGAGGAATGTCGAATAATAACAAAATTACTCCAGGTAGCAGCCACAAAAGTGGAAATCCACTCGCGCGGAGAAATCCGGCGACAGGGGCAAGGATTCTGGAGGCCCCAATCAACATTCAAAATGAAAACGTAAATGCACCGCCAGTGGCTCACTTGGCTGACGATGCATCCAAAGCAACAAGCCACGAGCTATTCGCCTTCTCCAAAGCGACGAAGATGAAGAGGACCCCACCTACCCAGCCTGCTACACCGCAAGGCAGTGCTCCGGGTTTACCTAGCGTCAAAGGCCAGGTCGACGTCGAGACTGACACTCCATAGAGGGCCAGAGAAGAAAGCAGTCCCTGCGAAAGCAACACTGCCGAAGGTGCCAAAAGAAGCAAAGGTAACCTCCGGAACATAGACGAGATCGGGAGAATCCTGGATGACCTGCTCTATCAGGTCAGTAAGAAGAAGCCAGTCCAGCGGACGATCAACGCGTCCATAAAGGAGATGTTGGCCCGCATGAAGAAGCTGCAGCAACTTGTCTGCACTCAGTTAAGCGAGTTCCCCAGCGGTTACCCCAAACTGCCTGGACCATCTGGCGCGACCAAGCAAGGCATGGACTCAACCCAGTGGAAAAAGGCTGGGAAACAGCGAGAGTCGCCGAAGCCCAATAGGCCGCAGCCCTCGGACCCCAAAAGGGACTGGACGGAGGCTAAGAGTCGAAGGAAAAAACCGAAGGTGCAAAGGAAAAAGCGGGCACTACGAGACGCAATTCTGGTCAAGTGCACAGAAAAGGCGACTTACTCGGACGTGCTAAAGCTCATCAAGGCTGCACCAGCCCTGCAGGGAACGAAGGATAAAGTGCACGGCATCAGGAAGACAGCAAAAGGGGAGCTCTTGCTAAGCATGCAAAACCCCTCCGACCCGGCAACCCAGGAGGTCCAAGAGGCCATGAAGACAGCGCTCTCAGGTCAAGCAGAGGTCCGGGCGATGCAAGACACCACTCCGATTGAGATACTGGATATCGACGAGTCAACTACAGGCGATGAAGTCCTTGAGGCCCTATACTCCTATCTGGATGAGGACATACCAGTAGAGGCTTCACCAACAATGAAAAGCGCAATGAGCCTCGCCGAGCACCTGCTGAAAATCGGTAAAATGCGCATCGGATGGGTAGTCTGCAGAATCAGACGAAAACTGGAGGTAACCAGATGTTTTAAGTGTATGGGGTACGCACATACCGCCAGAAATTGCCGCACGAAACACGCAATCTCTAAGGACACGTGCTTCAAATGCGGACTGCCTGGTCACAATAGCAGGAACTGCAGCAACTCTCCGAAATGCTTGCTATGCACTCGGAAGGGGCTTCCAGAAACCGGTCACTCGGTCTTCAACCGACGCTGCCCGGAATACCAGAAGGCATTAGCTCAGCTCAAAGATGGTTAGGGTACTGCAGCTAAACCTTAACCACTGCAGACCTGCTCGCGCAAACAGTCCTGTAGAAGAAAATAGATGTGGCAATCCTCAGTAAGCCATGACGGCGGCGCAGCAATTTGGAGCTGCTCACCAAACAGCTCGATAGCACGAGCCATCAACGACGCATGACGAAAGCTAGGATTGGTGGAAGACGTCACTGCCCGGTACCCTGGTGGAACGAATACATTGCCAAAGCAAGAAAGGAATGCCACGCAGCCAGAAGGCTCTCACAGAGAGCTAGAAACTCAAGGAGCTTTGACCACGCCCAAGTCCTCTTCAGAGAAAGGCGAAAGGCCCTTAAAGATGCCATCAAGCGAAGCAAGCAGAGGTGCTTTCAAGAACTGTGTGATGCAGCAGACGCCCAACCATTTGGTGCTGCTTACAAATTAGTAACCGGGAAACTATGCAGACTCCTATGCCCAGAGACCCTGCTCAACTGGAAGACATAGTCGTGTCGCTCTTCCCAAACCAAGCACCACTTGAGGCAGGCCCAGACCCCAACACTCTGGAAGAAGCAGAGCTAACCACGGACCGTGAAGTCCTTGAAACAGCAGCCAAACTAAAAAATGGGAAGGCACCGGGACCCGACGGAGTACCAAACTCAGCGCTGAAGCACATAATAGCCGCACACCCTGAGGTCTTTGCGCAGATGTACAACTGTTGCATCACAGAGCGAGTAGTACCAAAGGCCTGGAAACTCCAAAAGCTGGTTCTTATTCCAAAACCAGGCAAGGACCCTAGCGACCCGTCGGCATACCGGCCGCTTTGCATGCTAAACTCAATAGGGAAGATCTTTGAGAGGATAGTCTGCAACCGGCTGGAAACTGAACTAGCGGCCAAACGAGGGATCTCCGGGTTACAATACGGCTTCAGGAAGAAGCGCAGCACCGTAGACGCTATCAGCACGGTGGTGAGACTCGCCTCTGATGCTATTGCAGGTACCAGATGGGCAGGAGGGGACAAACACTACTGTCTTGTGTGCACGCTAGACGTCAAGAACGCGTTCAACACGGCATATTGGAGTCGCATCCTGGAGGCCCTCACAAAGCGGGGGATATCACAGTACCTGATCGATATCTTACGCAGCTACTTCACGGATCGAGTGCTGATCTACGAGACGGACCAAGGCCAACGCCGACACAGAGTGACTGGAGGGGTCCCCCAAGGCTCAGTTCTTGGACCGTCGCTATGGAACGCTATGGAACGTCTGCACCCTCAACGGATTTGCGGACGACATTGCCATGGTTACGGTGAGGAAAGAGCTCGAAGAAGTAAAAGCTTCTTGCAACGCCGCTGTAGGCAATATTTGCCAGTGGCTACAACGCAACGGGCTCAAGCTGGCCGAACACAAGACGGAGGCAGTCTTGGTGAGCAGTAGAACAAAAGTAGAGCAGGCTACTGTCACCGTTGGAGCTACAGAAATCCTTTCTGGAAGGTCCATAAAGTACCTCGGCATCATGCTTGACGATCGGCTGACATTTAAAGCACATCTGCAATACGTCGGAGAAAAAGCTGCAAGAACCACAGGTGCCATTAGCAGAATGATGGCAAACACGACAGGGCCGAGACAGCGAAGCAAGAAGCTCATTGCAAGTATAGTATCCTCGGTGATACTCTACGGATCGAGCATTTGGGCACCAGCTATGAAAATGGAGTCGTACGGCAAAGAGTGTAGACGAAGCTATAGGCTATGCGCCCTCAGGGTATCCAGTTGCTTCTGCACAGTGTCAGAGGAAGCGGCACTGGTGTTATGCGGTATGATACCACTAAACCTACAAGCTGACGAGAGACTAACCGAAAACGCCGTCGCACGTGAACAGCGATGCCGAACCATCGAGAGCTGGCAACGAAGGTGGGATAGTGCCAGCACAGGCCGCTGGACTCGGAGGCTCATCCCAAGCATAGACGCATGGACTCGCAGGAAACACGGCCAGGTGGATTTTTACCTAAGCCAAGTGCTCACTGGGTATGGTTGCTTCAAAGCTTACCTCAATCGGTTCGGGCATGCGGATGACCCCTTCTGCGAGTACTGCCAGGACGGGGAAATAGAAGACGCTGAGCACTCCTTCTTCAGGTGCCCACTCTTCAGCAGACAAAGGCGCGGCCTAGAAGATGACATTCCGGATCTTTCGCCAGACACAATGGTGAAGCGCATGCTATCGAGCGAGGCTGCATGGAAAGCGGCGGCAAATACGGCCGCCATCATCATGAAGGAGCTCCGACACCGAGAAAGGGCCAGAACTCCAGTTAATGGATGATTGACCCCCCTCCCGTCCCGTGAAGTAATGTCTAGCGGCGGTTCCGCGGGACTGGACCCCTCACCCAATCCATACCCTACCCACATCCCAACCCCTGTTACTTGTATTAAACTTGTTAATAAAAAAAAAAAAAACACACATTAAAATTTATATACAACAGAACATAATCAAAGATAAATAAAACTGACAAAAAAAGACGTGATATATAAAAAATACGTGCAATGGGAACAACGAAACATGCACCAAAATATATATAGGAACAACAAAATCGAAACTAAAAACCAGACTAGCACAGCATAAATCGGACTTCAAAGCTAGACACCATACGAGCACGCACAAAACAGCACTCATGTCCCACTTAGCGAAGACTAATCACTCTCCGAACTTTGAAGAGGCGAGTATCTTAACACAAGAACAACACTATACCAAACGATTTACCATAGAAATGCTACATATAATAAACACACCTACAGACATACGGATGAACTACAAAACGGACACTGACAATTGCGCTCATTTATATAGACATTTACTAGGGAAACAAAAACTAGTTAACAACTCCACGTCACCGGACGCAGACGTGTAAACTAAATGTATGTTAAATGTAAATTGTTTTTGTCTACTATGAATATTAAAATCGTTGTGTACTTTTATAGTTGTCCTGAAGACAGTTTGCCGAAGAGCAGCCGAAATATATCGACAAATAACCAAAATTAAAATTGTGTTGTTTTTCAAAATCCTGTCCTCGAGCCGACACAGGGCGGCAACACTACTACTATTTTGACCGCAGCTGTATACTTTTATGTTTTTTGACTATGTTTTCAAGAATTTGTTTCTGCCTTAAAAAAAATCCTAATTATTCTAAGTATAGGGTTTGAAAGATAAAGAGTGTATCTTTTAAAAAACTTAAACATCGAATCAAACCATGCATCCGTTTGCCTCTGAGATCTCTGGAAATTTGGCCAATTTCAGCATTTTTTGAACTTTGAGGTCCTTTTGCTAAGAATCCTTGCGTCGGGGAACTTTTTGGAAAACGCAGTTTAACTTGGGAATTCGTAGTGAATCTAAAAATATAGCATCCATCGAGGTAAACTTAAAAAGCACTAAAAATGCTGCACAGTGTTATTTTTGATCAAAAGAAATATGACTCAAAAATAATGATTATTGATGATTTTTATTTTTGTTGCTCAAAATAAAACTGATCAGAGCGTCGCGGCCCTCTTGTAAGACTTTTCGCCAAGCTGATTTTACAGCCGTCTAAGGGGCTATCAAAGCTACCTCCACGATTTTTTGCAAATTTTGTTTAGCCACTTTTAAAAAATGGCCTATCCCATGATTTTTATTTTATTCCAATCAAAATAAAACTCATCAGAGCCTCGCGGCCCTCCTGTAAGAGGGCGAAAAGCCAATTTGATTTAAGGGTAATCCCAACTTTCTAGACAGATAGTCCGATAGACAGATAGACAGACAGATAGACAGATAGACAGATAGACAGATAGACAGATAGACAGATAGACAGATAGACAGATAGACAGATAGACAGATAGACAGATAGACAGATAGACAGATAGACAGATAGACAGATAGACAGATAGACAGATAGACAGATAGACAGATAGACAGATAGACAGATAGACAGATAGACAGATAGACAGATAGACAGATAGACAGATAGACAGATAGACAGATAGACAGATAGACAGATAGACAGATAGACAGATAGACAGATAGACAGATAGACAGATAGACAGATAGACAGATAGACAGATAGACAGATAGACAGATAGACAGATAGACAGATAGACAGATAGACAGATAGACAGATAGACAGATAGACAGATAGACAGATAGACAGATAGACAGATAGACAGATAGACAGATAGACAGACAGACAGATTGACTGACTGACTTTCATATTTCATATTTCGTGCATGTGGGCGATTCTTTTACAAACCGAAGAAGGAACCGAATTACTTCTTTTTATACCCTTGCAGAGGGTATTATAATTTTGGTCAGAAGTTTGTAACGCAGTGAAGGAGACGTTTCCGACCCCATAAAGTATATATATTCTTGATCAGGATCAATAGGGGAGTCGATATAGCCATGTCCGTCTGTCCGTCTGTTTCAATACCGTTTGCGAGCTCAGTTTAAAAGCTAGCGCCTTGAAACTTTCACAGTCGTCCTAAAACATGTGTACGCAGATCAAGTTTGAAAGCCGACCCGATCGGACGTCTATATCCTATAGCTCCCATAGGAACAATCGGATATAGCTTTCACAAAATGAAGATATTTCGCTCAGTGTAAGAGCTATTGACAAGAATCTTTCTAAATCTTATTATTTTACGCATACCTTGATCAGGGTATAAGCGCGTGCCGATCGGACGTCTACATCTAATAGCTCCCATAGAAACAATAGGGTGAAATCGGTCAAAATTTGTCGTTTTTCAGGATATTTCGCGCAGAATATAAGCTATTCCCACACTCGCTACAAGATCTAGAGGGTGAAATCTGCAAGGGTATTAAAACTTCGGCTTGCCGAAGTTAGCTTCCGTCCTCGTTGTTTCTGAAAATCACTTCTTTGCATGGGCTGTTAAGCTTTGGAATAATTTACCACACAGTTTAAGGAATACAAGAAGTGCTAGACAGTTTCGGAAATAATTATTATTAATGTTAAAAAATAACTACACACAACTAATTATAAATGCAAGAACTAATTATAGATAAAAATTAAAAATAGTACTATGAATAACCATTACCTATAAAATAATCAAAACTTACAAATATGTTTAAGTAATTTTATAAAACTCTCTGTAAGATTGTGAACTTTGTTTTGTGACTAGTGCTTTATATTTAAGTTAAATTGTTAACTTTAGCGCTAGGAAGATAAATAAATAATAATAATAATAGTCTACCGTATCGCCAGACATAACGCAAGAACTCCACTCTTAAGCTGCCGGAATTTTGGTTTCCCCAAGGACTGTTGCAATCTCAGCCTTGCAGCATAAGCGTCTTGACTCTGGGCACACAAGTTACCGTTATACTTCTTCCAAACTCGCACTCGATTAAATCTTGGACTCTTGTTCTTTTTGTAAACTGTTTCACGTATGCCGACTCTCGAATACGTATCTTGAGCGACTTTCTCGAGCTGCGCTGTGGTCGTGGCGGTCCCGTTATTATGCCTTTTTGCACACGGCTCGCTCGGGTCCAGGGTCCACAGACGTCCCGTTTATTTGCGGTGCGTCCTCTTTGAGTTGGTTTAAGGTCCGCACATTTAAAGTGGGGAGTTTTTACAAAAGGTAAAAATGTACTCTCAATTTAAGTATGTTACCATCGAAATGTCCTTTTGCTGTTTAAACTATTCAAACTATTCAAAAACCTTATTGTGTCAGAATAGATAGCTGCTATTAAACAATAAAATTATTTTAAATCGTTTTAAAATATTAAATATTTTATTGATATTGCTTTTGATTAGAAGTTGAACCAAACGAAAAATTACTTCCAGGATCTCCAAGAGCCGACGGGTCTTCTGCCGGTGGAACCGGATTTCTAAACTGGTCGGCCGATATTCTAGTAAATAATATTCCAACACCTTCAATAAGAGCCAAGAGCACGCCTCCAATTATTGCGCTACCTGCCATAGCTGGAACGCCTACAAAAAAAATTGAAAACCGTGTGCAATTAGTGTATTTCCTTAGAAAATAAGTAAAATTACATTTAAAAGGCATTTTATACAATTGCAGAGGGTATTATGATTTAAACGTTTCCGACTCCGATCGGCAGACAGGTCGATCTAGCCATGTAAGCAGCATAGTCTCTCAAACTTTGAAAATGTTAAACCTTTTAACCATTTTTGACTGTTGTCTGTTTAATTCGTACATGTAAAAGAATTGTCATTTTCAAAGTTTGCCGTAAAAATATATTTAAATTTTTTTTTTTTATTTATTCTTTGTGATTCAGGAGTCCAACTCCACCATTAACTACAATCCTCATACTAGGTGTGTTTACCAAATTTTTATTTAAACTAGAATTTGTATGGTTAATAGTATTAACTTAATACTAACTTTCTAGATTTTATAGTTTCCGAGATCCCAGCGTTTATACGGACAGACAGACATGGCTAGACCAACTGGACTAGTAATCGCGATCCAGAATATATAGGGGAGAGGTCTTTAAGTTGGGACGGTCTGTAAGTTGGGACACCTCATTTTCTCAAAACTTGTCCACTAAAAATTTTTTGTTTTTTTATACCCTTGCAGGGGTATTATAATTTCAGTCAGATGTTTACGCAGTGAAGGAGACGTTTCCGACTACATAAACTATAAGCAACAGAAGAGTTGCCAGGCTGATCCCGCATAACCGGATGGGAATAGTGCAAGGCCAGTGTCACCTGCGGATATTGCCCAACGACGGTGCTATGATCAGCATATTCAGCAGGCAATGCACTGCGAAAAAAGCAGCCCACAGTCGGCGGGCAATGCACTGCAACGCAAGCAGCGGCTGCCCAACTCCGTGATCGGGGCGCCGGGCCAGCAGTTTCAGAGCATAGGGCTAGCTTAAATTTTAAGAATTTATGTACTTAGCAGTTAGCCGAATTTTGGAAATAAATCGTGACGGACATCGCCTCGCGAGAACAAAGTCTTCTCATTTTAATTGGCACCCAACGCGTTCGTAAGACCCTCGATACGCCGTTCAGTTTAAAATATTTTTTCTTAAAACGCGTTTGTAAGAACTTTATCAGTTTTAAAAAATAAAAAATAAAGAAAACAGTACCAGAAAACGCCAAACCAACAGCAGCAGCATTAAAAAAAAATAACATAATACGCCAACGTCGCCATACCAGGAACTGACAGAAACAACATAAGAAATATCAAGGAGAAGGAAACTACAACGAACACCAGCAGCACATTTCAATTTTAAAAAAAATTAAAATTAAGACCATGTATGTGTCTCGTTCTAAACAAGCAACTCAAAATCAACAAAGTAGTCTGTTTCATAGACAATCAGTGGCAGAACAATCAACAAAATGTTCAACCCAACACTTACAGTAGCCATGGACCAGCACATAAAAGACCTATTAATAGTAGCGCGAGCTACACAGGACCGAAACACCAAAGAATAAACCATTTGGCGTTGGACAATGCCCAATCTAACGATGACGAATACCCTACAACAGCCGAGGAGAAAGTAGAAGACATAGATGATGTCCTCGTAGAATATGACGAAAGGGATATTGCAGGGAGAAAAATCAAAGTTTTGATAGACACGGGAGCTTCCAAAAATTTTATTAAACCATTGAAAGAATTAAAAAACGTTATTTTCGTAAATAATCCATTTTTTGTAAAATCAATCCATGGGTACAACACTATAAACAAAAAAATGCATCTTAAACCTTGTTGATGAACGGATTGCATCCATAATTTAAATTTCAATTTTTGTTAGTTTGTCATGCGAAATACTAGCTTCGCCCATTTTTAGTATTTTTGTGATGCGTCACACTATGAGATTTTTTGGTTTTCTAAGTTAAGTAAGAAGACTACAGCGGAACATGTCGGTTCAAAAAGTTTAATACGAAATATACAGTCCATTAAGTCCAGTAAAACACATAGCATGGGTCTTGGACAAATGAGTCCAATATGAGGGTTGCGCGTTAGAAATCTATTTTTTTTTAAAGAAAGCGTAGAGTATTTAGGTTTCGTAGTTTCACGAGGAGGAATAAGAACATGCCCAAACAAAGTAGATGCAATTCGTAACTACGAGCAACCAATCGCACTATTTAATGTCAGATCATTTCTTGGATTAGCAAGTTATTAAAGTTTGTTTTATTAAAGTTTTCGCGTCTATTGCAAAACCTATTAGTGACATCCTAAAAGGTGATAACGACAAAGTGGATGCTGGACAATCAAAGAAAATACCAGTTAACTTTGATGAAAATCAGCGCCAGGCATTCGAGAAGCTTAAGAATGTTCTTGCATCTGAAAATGTAATGTTAATATACCCAAATTACAAAAGAGCGTTGACTTAACGACAGATGCTTTGTCTTTCGGTGTGGGAGCAGTTCTATCAAAAGACGGAAAACCTATAACCATGATATCACGAACTTTAAAGGAGAGGGAACTAAACTTTGCAACGAATAAAAGAGAGTTGCTAGCAATTGTATGGGCCCTAAAGACCCTCAGGAACAACCTACATGGCGTGAAAAATTTGAACATTTACACTGACAATCAACCACTTACTTTCGCCGTCTCAGATCGCAATCCAAACGCCAAAATTAAGCGGTGAAAAGCTTTTATTGACGAGCACAACGCCCAAATTTTGTACAAGCCAGGAAAGGAGAATTACGTTGTTGACGCGCTGTCCCGACAGCACATCCACTCACTGGAAGAGGATGCACAGTCGGATATTGGTGATTATGTTCGGTGAAAAGACTCGACATCTCTTGTATTTCTTGGATAGAGAAACACTTATACAAAGAGTATGCGATGTGGTCAAGAAAGACGTAGTCAACGCAATTTTATGCGAACTTCCAGTAATGGCATTTATCAAACATAAACAAGAGAGAACGCTATAGTCGAGTACTTCGACTATTAGATACCCGTTACTCAGCTAAAGGGAGTGGGAGAGAGATTAATATATGCACGCGTCAAAGCTACTAGCGCCATCTAGTGGCTGTTTCATTTTTTGCTCATAACTTTTTAATGGATTGTCCGATTTGAAAAATTTCTTCTACAATTCGATAGGTATTGATAAACAGAATAAAACTGCATTTTTACTTTTCCGAAATCTTTAAAGTTGTGGGCGCCAGACACCTTTCAAAAAATGGTGTAGGGCGATTGTGGGCGTTAGAGGGGGCGTGGCACCTGTTTGAAACAAACTTGCGCTGCGTAGGAACTCCAAGAATCTGCATGCGAAATGCCAATCCTCTAGCTTTTGTAGTTTCCGAGATCTCAGCGTTCATACAGACGGACAGACAGACGGACAGACGGACAGACGGACATGGATAGTTCGACTCGGCTAGTGATCCTGATCAAGAATATATATACTTTATAGGGTCGGAAAAGCTTCCCTCTCCCTGTTACATACTTTTGCACGAATACAATATACCCTTTTACTCTACGAGTAACGGGTATAATTAGTAGAAACATTCCCGACATCTGACATTTTTGACAAAAAGGAACAAAAAGAAATTATGGTGTCAGAGCATAACAGGGCTCATAGAGCCGCCCAGGAAAACGTGAAACAGATTATGCAAGACTATTTTTTTCCCCCAAAATAACTCATATGGCGAATGAGGTCGTCCCTAATTGTAAAACGTGTCAGAAGGCAAAATATGACCGACATCCTCAAAAGCAGATTCTCTGAGAGACACCAATTCCCTCAAATACAGGAGAATTATTACATATTGACATATTTCTACATATAAAAAATACTTTCTAACTTGTGTAGACAAATTATCAAAATTTTCAATTGTCCAACCAATTGCTTCCAGAACCATTGCAGACGTACAAACCGCGATTTTACAAATTGTTAATTTCTATCGACGAACAAAAACAATATATTGCGACAATGAGCCTTCTATAAAATCCGAAACAATTAAGACCCTTCTAAGTAACCAGTTTTACATACAAATCGTTAATGGACCGCCACATCATAGTACGTGAAACGGAAAGTTTCCACTGTACACTGGCAGAAATAGGAGACCCATCGACGTAATACACTCGTTAAACATAGAGCTTAACACAGAATAGACAACTAGAGAGATTAAATAAAACAAGACAGGATAGAAAATGTCAGGTAGGAAACAGAGTCCTTGTAAAATCTAATATGCGATTGGGGAATAAACTTTCAGATTTGTATTCTGAAGAAATTGTAGAGGCAGACTTGGGAACCAGTCTTAGTAAAAGGGAGGGTGGTCCATAAGGATAATTTTCCCCAGTCTTATATGAGACAAATATTAGATTCAGACTTAAGACACATTAGGACTCTAATAGGTAAGTAAACATTCACCATAGCAAGAAGCATATATTAGGTACCGCTTTAAAAATTGTAGCCGGTACTCCGGATTTTGATGACTTTGAGAACGTAAAAATTACTCAAAAAGAGCTTATTGAATCAGAACGCAGACAAATAAATATAAACACAAACAAGAGAGAACGCTATAGTCGAGTACTTCGACTAAAGGGAGTGGGAGAGAGATTAATATATGCACGCGTCAAAGCTACTAGCGCCATCTAGTGGCTGTTTCATTTTTTGCTCAAAACTTTTTAATGGATTGTCCGATTTGAAAAATTTCTTCTACAATTCGATAGATATTGATAATCACAATAAAACTGCATTTTTACTTTTCCCAAATATTTAAAGGTGTGGGCGCCAGACACCTTTCAAATAATGGTTTAGGGCGAATGTGGGCGTTAGAGGGGCGTGGCCACCGTCTGAAACAAACTTGCGCTGCGTCGGAAGCCCAAGAATATGTGTGGGTAATCCCAACTTTCTAGCTTTTGTAGTTTCCGAGATCTCAGCGTTCATACAAACAGACAGACAGACAGACAGACAGACAGACATGGCTAGTTCGACTCGGCTAGTGATCCTGATCAAGAATATATATACTTTATAGGGTCGGAAAAGCTTCCTTCTCCCTGTTACATACTTTTGCACGAATACAATATACCCTTTTACTCTACGAGTAACGGGTATAAAAATTAATGACCTAACAAACGCAATAAACATTTTGGTAAAAAACGCAAAAACAAAACAAATAAATACAGAAAATCTATATGAAAACGTACTATCAAGAAATAGAATAATTATTTCTGAGCTTTAAGCTTTGATGCTGTCAGTTACACTGGCGAAAATTTGAATAATTAACCCCGCGATTTTAGACTCAAACGATTTGCAAAATGTAGTCTATGAACATTCTACAAATATTACTCTTACTGACCTAATGAAAGTCGCTCAAATTAAAGTTTTATTAGATAACTAGCAGGGTCGGTATCCCGCAGATTCGCCTGCGGAAACTAAAATTGGAAATTAAGCTACTTATTTTAAATTTAAAAAATGACTAATTTTTAGCCTATAAACCGAGAAAAGATTTTATCAGAACTTTTTTCCTTAATTTCCGTATAAAGAAAAGTATTTTGTCCTATGCAAACTACTTAAGGAAAATACAAAAACTTAAAAAATAAACATTGTGTTTTTTTAAATCTTTCTAAAATTGTAATGGATTGTTTATTAACAAATAAGGAAGGCAGGTGGAAGGGGATGCCGTGAATCAAATTGTTTAAACATATTCATTTGTTTAAACAATTTGAGGTACGTGTAAGAAAAAGCAAGAGAATCAATTGATTTGAATATTTAGTGTTCTTTTAATATTTTCAATGCGAATTGAATTTTAAAACACAAAAATCTGTAAAAAAAAATATTGAATGTAATTTGAATGTAAGCGAATCTCACTTCCTTTGTCACCCAGCAAGCAATTTGAGCGTTATCTGACGGTTTTCTGATACTTTTTTCTGAGCGTTTACAGTCATAAAGTGTGGAAAAAAGTGGAAGATTTCTGAGTCCGATCTGACTCTTTTGTGACACAGATATAAGTGCTTTCACCCTCCGATGGAAGCATAGAAAACCCTCAGGAAAGGCAAATAAATGTACCCTTTTTATGTTTAAAGAATTTTTTTTTACTCACTGAACACGCCCGACTTGCATTTGCGTATTGAACAAACTAAGTAAATTTGTGCATATTAAATCACCTTGCTTATCACTGGAATCTGCATTCCGTTATTTTAATCGCGATTTTTACTTTGATTTTGCTTACCATCGTTCAGAATATGCTTAGACATAAGAGCTTTTTATGAGCCTATGCTAAGAGAGCACCAAAAGTCCTCCGAAAACGCTCTTATGTATGTGCCGACTCAGAAAACACTCTAAAACGAGAAAAACACTCAGAAAACACTCTAACTTTGCTTGCTGCGCGAAGCTGCAATGCGCACACACACGCACATTTGTTTGCTAATTCACAGTTTGTCAACTACGTCAACAACGTTTGAAAACTAATAAATAGTTTGGAAACATTTCGTCTTAGCTGATCGGGTTCTTTCTTTTAAAAATAAAAATAACTTTAATGAAAACTTCGACTGAATAACTGTATCCAAAATCTAAAGCTGATCGGAGCAGCATGACTTTGCATACAGAAAAATCTTTTTTAAAATTTAACGTTTAGCTAAAAAAAAATGGCGCAAAAGAATCGATATAATCGATTTTTGAACCGCGCATTTTAAATGTGGTGTCATTTTTCATTTTCCTTTTTCCCCTTGCGCGATCACACTTAAATTCCCCCTGCGAGGTCACACTAAAAGTGCAAGAGTAGGACATACACACGTACATGTACGACTTTATGCAAGTGCGCCAGCAGAACATACATACATACATATGTGGAGGCCGTGAGGTCAGAGAGCACAACAAAATTTGGAAATATTGGGGACTTGGTAAAGGAGGCTGAATTTCCAAAAAATTTAAATGCAGTTATTTGCGGGTATGCCATAAGATTATGAACATCACCTTTTTAAACCATTTTAACAACATTTATAACAGAGAAATGGCAAAAGAAAAAATTAAAAAAAAAAACGAATCGAATTTTGGGGCACTTTGGGGTCGTTTATTGATCTAATTTATACCTCACACGCGGTTCCTAATTATTCTCCGAATTAATGTGATTTCTTAGATTTTTATGTCAATCCGTTCTGGGTGGAATTTGCTACTGGACATTTTTTATGCCTTCCATTATATTAGTTTAGAGATAGCAGGGTCGGTCGCCCGCAGCTTCGCCTGCGGAAACTAAAATTGAAAATGAAGCTACTTATTTTAAATTTAAAAAATGACTAATTTTCAGCCTATAAACCGAGAAAAGATTTTATCAGAACTTTTTTCCTTAATTTCGGTAAAAAGAACAGTATTTTGTCCTATGCAAACTACTTAAGGAAAACACAAAAACTTGAAAAAACCCATTATGTGTTTTTTTTAAATCTTTCTTAAGGAATAAATAAACTTAATTTCTTTAAAAAAAATGAAAACAAATTGCTTAAAGATATACATAGCTCTCCAACAACAAATATGATAATTTTGGTTAAGATTGACGATTTAAGATTTTCGCGGTTAAAAAAAATTATTGTCTCCAATTCTAATTTTAATAAATTGAAGCAATACTATTGCCCTTAAGTGGACGGACACTCATATTATAAGTCTAAGAACATTTTTAAAAGAAATAAAAATTTTAGGCTGGATTTTATTTTATCGGTCCTTCAAAACAAATCCTGTTGATCTTGGCCTTGCTACCTTCTTGATAATTATTTAATTACCTAAAAATGAAGCCAAGGTAATTTATGCACATAGGTAACGAAAAGGTAAATAATAACCAAATACTCTTGGCGATTCCAAGTAGACAACTCTTATAAAGGAAACAAATATGTATGCGAAGCAATGTCAAAAAATCAATTGGATATTAGCCGCATTTTAGAATTATTATTTCTGTTATCATTCATTTTTCACCTTAATTATAATTATATTAATAACGACAGGAAGACAGGTGGAAGGGGATGCCGTGAATCAAATTGTCTATACATTTCCATTTGTTTAAACAATTTGAGGCACGTGTAAGGAAGAGCAAGAGAATCAATTGATTGTAATATTTAGTGTTCTTTTAATATTTTCAATGCGATTTTAATTTTAAAACACAAAAATCTGTAAGAAAATGTTTTAAATCTGTTGGGTAAATGTAAATGAAATCTTCTTTTAGCAAAAGGATATCAGTATTATCATGAATTTGAATCTAAGAATCTCACTTCCTTAGTCAGCTGCAATGCGCACACACACGTACACACGCACATATCTAGTGGTTGTGTGTGTAAAATACGAATTTTTTGCTAATTCATATTTGGTGCGTGTGTGTGTACGCAGCGGAGCGAATTAATGTTTTTTTTTTTGTTTTTTACAAATCCACAGTTTGTCGATAACTCAACGTTTGTAAACTAATAAATAGTTTGGAAACATTTCGTCTTAGCTGATCGGGATCTTGGATTTTTAAAATAAAAATAACTTTAAGGAAAACTTCGACTGTATAACCGTTTCCAAAATCTAAAGCTGATCGGAGCAGCATGACTTTTCATACAGGAAAATCTTTTTTAAAATTTAACGTTTAGCTAAAAAAAATGCAGTTATTTGCGGGTAAGCCATAAGATTATGAACATCACATTTTTAAACCATTTTAACAACATTTATAACAGAGAAATGGCAAAAGAAAAAATTAAAAAAAAAACGAATCGAATTTTGGGGCACTTTGGGGTCGTTTATTGATCTAATTTATACCTCACACGCGGTTCCATAATTATTCTCCGAATTAATGTGATTTTTTTGATTTTTATGTCAATCCGTTCTGGGTGGAATTTGCTACTGGACATTTTTTATGCCTTCCATTATATTAGTTTAGAGATAGCAGGGTCGGTCGCCCGCAGCTTCGCCTGCGGAAACTAAAATTGAAAATGAAGCTACTTATTTTAAATTTAAAAAATGATATCAGTATTATCATGAATTTGAATCTAAGTGAATCTCACTTCCTTAGTCAGCTGCAATGCACACACACGCACATATCTAGAGATTGTGTTTGTAAAAAACAAATTTTGTGGCTTATATATATTTTGTCCATGTGTGCAAATCCAAGATTGTCAATAGCTCAACGGTTAAAAACTAATTAATAGTTTGCTGGTCGGGTTTTTGCATTTTTGAAATAAAAGCAATTTTAATGAAAATTTCGACTGTAAAATTCAGCTTAATGAGATTTCTGTAAGACTACCGATATTTAAATATTTAACGTTTACCTAAAAAAAGGCGCAAAAGAATCGATTTTCGATATAATCGATTTTTTTAACCGCGCATTTTAAATGTGTTGTGACTGTGGTATTTTCATTTTTCCCCTAGCGCGGTCACACTTAAATTTCCCTTTCGCGTAATTTTGTAAATATCTAATTTTGTGGCTTATATATATTTCGTCCATGTGTGTGTGCAGCGGAGCGAATTCACTTTTTCCAAATCCACAGTTTGTCAATAACTGAACTTTTGTAAACTAATAAATAGTTTGGAAACATTTTGTCTTAGCTGATCGGGATCTTGAATTTTAAAAATAACTTTTAGGAAAACTTCGACTGTGTAACCGTTTCCAAAATCTAAAACTGATCGGAGCATACAGGAAAATCTTTTTTTAAATTTAAAAAGAATCGATTTTCGATATGATCGATTTTTTAAACACGCATTTTAAATGTTTCCATTTTTTCCTTAGCGCGGTCACACTTATAGTCCGACAGCACGACATACACACATACATCTACGATACATACATATGTGGAGGCACAACAAAATTGGAAAATATTGGGGACTTGGTAATGGAGGCTGAGTTTCCAAAAAATTTAAATGCAGTTATTTGCGGGTATGCCATAAGATTATGAACATCACATTTTTAAACCATTTTAACAACATTTATAACAGAGAAATGGCAAAAGAAAAAATTAAACAAGAGAGAACGCTATCAGATACCCGTTACTCAGCTAAGGGAGTGCGAGGGAGATGGATATATAATACTTTGATACGGCATAACTTTTTAACGAATGGTCCGATTTAAAAAATTTATTCTACATTTCGATAGGTATTGATAATCAGAATAGAACTGCATTTTTACTTTCCAAAATCTTTAAAGGTGTGGGCGCCAGACACCTTTCAAAAAATGGTTTAGGGCGATTGAGGGCGTTAGAATGGGCGTGGCACCTTTTTGAAACAAACTTGCGCTGCGTGGGACAGACAGACGGACATGGCTAGTTCGACTCGGCTAGTGATCCTGATCAAGAATATATATACTTTATAGGGTCGGAAGAGCTTCCTTCTCCCTGTTACATACTTTTGCACGAATACAATATACCCTTTTACTCTACGAGTAACGGGTATAAAAAAAAACGAATCGAATTTTGGGGCACTTTGGCGTCGTTTATTGTTCTAATTTATACCTCACACGCGGCTTCTAATTATTCTCCGAATCAATGTGATTTTTTTAGATTTTTATGTCAATCAGTTCTGGGTGGAATTTGCTACTGGACTAATACTCTTTTATTAGTATTGAGATAACTTTTTAGACTTTATATTAAAAAATCCTAAGCCATACATAGCATGTAAAAAAATAAAATCGATATTATAGCTGACTGCGGTAACAAAATCATGCCGATTGGAAACTGTACCGCTGCCCTTACAACAACATTCTGCAGAGAATTGCCCTACACAACATGCGCACAACAACTGCACTCAGGGGGCAACGAACACTGTTCGGCTCGCACGAGCCATTTTGAGCCGCTAACAATCATCGATGACGTCGTTATTATTCTCAATGACGGAACAGCTACGATCAACGGACAACTCGTGACTGGAACATTTCCTGTTACATTCGACGAAGAAGCAAAAGTAAACAACACCATATACCGCAACCTAAAGAACTACGTAAAAAAATACCCAGCGCCATCTGCATCAACGCTCATTAACATTACGGGACCTCAAGAATTATTGAGTTTACCATACCTACAGAAATTAAATATGGAAAACCTACGACACATTGGTGAAATGAAAAAGGGACTCATTCGACTGGCCGCGATCCCTTTTTAGGCGATATGCTTTACTATCTGCAAGCTCTACCAGAGACGCCAACGGGTACGTCGCCAGCATGATCTTCAAGTTATTATCGATGGTTTCAAAAAGTCCGAGGACGTCCTTCATCTATATTGCCTAACGACGGTGCTATGATCAGCATATTCAGCGGGCAATGCACTGCGACGGAAGCAGCCCACAGTCGGCGGGCAATGCAATGCAAAGCAAGCAGCGGCTGCCCAACTCCGTGCACGGGGCGCCGAGTCAGCAGTTTCAGAGCATAGGATTTATATCAACATTTTTAATAGGAAATAATATATTTGGAACCCGAGGAACAGCACCGATCGAGTGAGGACTAAACTTTGGGTACTGGTACTTATTATACCTGCAAGGGTATATAAGCTTCGGCTGGCCGAAGCTAGCTTCTTTTCTTGTTTTTAAGACTCTTTTAGTAATAAAACTGTTGAGTAAAGCCTTAGAAGCCAGGCTCAAGCCACATTTAAGCTGTAACACTAGTGTACCATTTTTCACCAGAAAAGTATATTTTCACTTTTTCCCAAATTCGATATAAAATTAGTAACGAGCTTGGTAAGAAGTTAAAACAAGTGAAAACGCTATAGTCGAGTACTTCGACTATTAGATACCCGTTACTCAGCTAAAGGGAGTGGGGAGAGTTTTTATGAGTTACTAGGGTTACATATCTAGGTTACATATCTACAAAACAAAAACGAGCCGGATTTGACGTCATTCGACTTTAGAAACTTTCATTGGGGAAATTGTTCTGTGACTTTTTTAAAAAAGCTCAAGTGCCTTTTTATACCCGTTACTCGTAGAGTAAAAGGGTATATTGTATTCGTGCAAAAGTATGTAACAGGTAGAAGGAAGCGTTTCCGACCCTATAAAGTATATATATTCTTGATCAGGGTCACTAGCCGAGTCGATCTAGCCATGTCCGTCTGTCCGTCTGTCCGTCCGGATGAACGCTGAGATCTCAGAAACTACAAAAGCTAGAGAATTGGGATTACCCACACATATTCTTTGGCTTCCTACGCAGCGCAAGTTTGTTTCAACCGGGGGCCACGCCCCCTCTAACGCCATGAACTATCGCCATTATATTTGTTGGTTGTTTGAAGTGAAATTTAATGCTTTTTCATCCAAACAACAGTAATTTTCAGCCGCCAGACCACAAAATGGAAATCCCCCTTGTTGTGCACCTTATTTAAGACACGTTCTTCAAATTGACCCATGCTTTGCAGTCTAGAAAGATTTTTGTTTTGGACTTCAACCGCCTAATTTTGGTTTATGTACATAATGTCTAAGAATTTGTATCCTCACAAACATTAAAAAAAAATTGTTTAACTAAATAGGCGGCTTAAATGAGACCCATTTGCATTTATGCACCTGAGATTTTTGCAGTTATGGGGTCGGGTCGGGTCATTGTGGTTTTCCTACTTCGTGTTATCCTTTTGGGATCTTTTTTTAGGTGACTACTAATTATTATTTTAAAGAATTCGACGATTCAACGTAACTTAGCTTTTGCATTGCCTTCAGGAATGAACTTTTTGAATGTCCTTCTGTTTCTCAATATAGTGAGTTTCATAGCACAATTGGGAAACTATATTATTAATTTGTTTTTAATCGAATCATTTAAAAGTACTTATTCTTAATAAAACAAAAAAACTAGAACACCAAAAAGCTCAAAAAATATAGTTTTAACTCGAAAATCTTTAATAGTGTTATTTTTGTTGCCGCTTTATCTTGCTTCTTTTTTCATTAATGAACCCAAGTTATAAAAACCGTCCGTATTGTTTTCCTAACCACCCTTATTTTAGTTACTAGATATATAAACCTACTTTCTCTTAAAAACAGAATGCAAATATTCCAAAAAATAGCCATTTTATAGCACAAATAAGACTTGCATACACAATGGTGCTATTTTTGTTGCCGCAACTGTATACTTTATATGGTCGGAAAAGCTTCCTTCTCCCTGTTACATACTTTTGCACGAATACAATATACCCTTTTACTCTACGAGTAACGGGTATAAATATTAGTAATTAAACTGTTAACAAATAAAAAAAGAATTAGCTTAATTTGACAATCAGAAAAAAAGTTATTAATTATACCCTTGCAGGGATATTATAATTTCAGTCAGATGTTTGCAACGCAGTGAAGAGACGTTTCCGACCAAACAAAGTATATATATTCTTGATCAGCACCAATAGGCGAGTCCATCTAGCCATGTCCATCCGTATGACAAGATCGACTCGTCTAGTGATGCTGATCCATAATATATATACTTTATAGGTTCAGAAATGCTTCCTTTTAGCTGTTACATACTTTTGCACGAATACAATATACCCTTTAACTTTACATGGCTATATCGACTCGGAAACGCTTCCTTCTCCCTTTTTCATATTTTTCCACAAATACAATAACCCTTTTACTCTACGAGTAACGGGTATAAAAATAAACCTTATGCAAAAGGCGATTAAATTATACATATTTTTAATGAAAATGGGCAGTGAATAGATCGAGTATGGGGTTCAAAGAGTAAAGAGTGTCACTTTAAAAAAACTTTAACATTAAAACAAACTATGAATCCGTTTGCCTGTGATACCTCTGGAAAGTTGACCAAATTCAGCATTTTTCGAACTTTGAGGTCCTTGTGCTAAGAATCCTTGCGTCGAGGAACTTTTTGGAAAACACATTTTAACTTGGGAATTCGTAACGAATTTAAAAATATAGCATCCAACGAGGTACATTTTTCATGTTGCATAGTGTTATCGATCAAATATGGAACCGGGAAAAATTAGTTACTTCGCTACTTTTGTATGGGATAGCAATCCTTTCGTCAGTGAACAAATGTTTCATTTTATTTAAAACAAGAAGTTTGAAAAAACAAGTTGCAGTTTACAAACAAATATATTTGTGCGCATATTAAAATTGTATTAATAACATTGTAACTGGTAGAAAGCATAAAAATTCACGACTCTCTCTTGAATCACATTCATTTTTTAACAATGATGAGATCGCAAGTATAAGAGAGGGCTATACAAAAAAATACACTTGCTCTCCTTTGACACAATTCGTTTTTTGGGAGTGAGACGGATGTAATGATAATGAGCGTTAGGACAATGACAAGTGTATAGGTAGACGCAAAAATGGGTATGATTAAGCGCGCAATGAAGTCTCAGAGAGAGCTTGCCTAAGGAGAGTGGTGTAGCAAGGGGGCAGGGCTTAAATTCACAATTATGGTTTCAAACAGATTCCCATTATTCAGCTAAATGAAGTGCGAGGGAGATGGAGATATTAAACTTTGATCGGGCATAACTTTTTAACGAATGCTCCGGTTTGAAAAATTTCTTCTTCATTTCAATAGGTATTAATAAACACAATAAACCTGCATTTTTACTTTTCCGAAATAGTTAAAGGTGTGGGCGCCAGACACCTTTTAAAATCGTTTAATTGTGGGCGGTAGGCGTTTGTGGGCCTTAGAGGGGGCGTGGCCCTCGGATGAAACAAACTTACGCTGCGTAGCCCAATAATATGTGTGGCTAATCCCAACTCTCTAGCTTTTGTAGTTTCCGAGATCTCAGCGTTCATCCGGACGGACAGACGGACATGGCTAGATCGAATGGGCTAGTGACCCTGATCAAGAATGTATATACTTTATAGGGTCGAAAACGCTTCCTTCTACCTGTTACATACTTTTGCACGAATACTTTTACTTTTACTCTACTAGTAACGGGTTTGAAAAACCCTCTTTAGTACACATTTTGATCCTTTTTTTGAATTAATTTAAAAACCTCGAACTTTGACATTTTTCTTTAATCGTACGTCCCATTTTTTACGACCTATTTGAGCAAAAGTTAAAATTGTATGACCCCTCCAGAAATTTCTAGGTACACCTATGAGCTCATAGGTGTCAAAAAAAGGTTAATTGTTTTTCAAGCATATTATTAAAAAGCTTAGATTGGCTATCTGAGTGCGCCATTTTGACAACGAAAATAATAAATTATTGCTAAACTCATTTGATGGTTTAAAAGTCTCCTATAAATTGGTCGACTCTGTCTCTGATGTCATTAATGTGGTACATTACCCTGTTGAATTTTTAAATTCTTTGAATCCAGCAGGGATTCCGTGGCATAATTTGTCTCTTAAGATTTTAGCACCCGGTTTGTAATTGCGAAATTTAGGTCTCCCAAAGTTATGAAATGGGACACTGTTGCAGATAAAAGGTCTTCATAAGAATGTAATCGGATCTTAGAGAAGATTTCTTCTCTCACCGACAATTTTGTGTCACATGCTCTAAAGCTAGCTCTGCCAGTAGCCTTGTGATTCTCGCTCCTCAAGGAAGTTCTAAAAATATTGTTTACACAGAGGTTTCAAAGTAATTATATTAAAAAAAACGCGCCAATTTCTTTGGAAATAAGAACGTCCTGACAACCGTAATATAAACTAATTTTAAGCGAACAAAGTCGCTCCGGGTAGCTAGTCACTCATCCATGGTCACTCGAGTTCTGATTATTGTACACCGAGGATTTTTAAATTGCGGTTGTAGGGACTGGCCTGCTATAAAAGCAATAACAGATTTTTGTCGAATTTTTTCGAATGATTATTATTTTAACATCGAACGGAAAGCCCATGTTTCTAATAGCAAACAACCTCAAAATCGTAGAAAATACTACTTTTTAATAGCAAAATAAGCTATTTTAAAATACAATTAAAAAATTCCGATAATCTTCCTTACGAAATAATTTTACGTATAATAATTTTTTGTGATTTATGGGACAAAAGACCCCTCTTCAAGACTATTACACACGCGAGTTTTTTAAGGAGTCGCTATCCATTGAGTATATTGCTATAAAAGCAATTAAAGACTTTCTTCCAATTTTAAGGAACGTTTCATATTTTTATAGCATAAAACTCAAAAATTCTAGAAATGCTTTAATAGAAAAACTTTAAAATTCAGTTACAAGAGAACCCCGCATTTCTACATGATTTAAATCAGCGGTCGGCACACACATACGATGACATTTTGTTTTATATTTTTGTGAGTAATTTGCACTGGGCAAACCGCTTTTCTACAGTGTACGTGAGAGGCAGCGGATGGGCAGAGCAATTCCCTATGCTCACTTAATAGGACGCTGCCGACCGCTGATTTAAATTAATAAATCGCGGTCTATCCATAGTATTTATTTGCAATTTTTGTGGCTCTTTCTAGTCTAACTAAGAATATGTACATACATGTTGTATATCTTTTGCATTATTTTCAAGGAATATAATATGCCATTTTTCTCTACTACAATTAAATCAGTCAATTAAATACATTTACAAGGCATACCATTTCTTGCAGCTAAAATTCCTCCAGTTGCAGCACCGCTTATTATAGAGTTCCATGGATCTTCTTTTTTTCGAAAGTGGACAAGTGTACAGTCAATAGTACTGAACATACCACCCCATACAGCAAAATTTCCTGCTATAACGGGTGAACGAGTTTTTATAGCAATTACACTTCCAATCTGGAAAAATAATATTTTTAAATCAATGAATAAATTATTTAAACCGGAGTAAACACATTAGACGGATGTCACAACCTGATTACACCATTAAATTGAATCTTATTTTACATTACATTTATATTGTAATTTTCATACCAATCTTCTGTTTATTCCAGAAGGTGCATTACGAAATCCTTTTATTGCTTGAAATACACCTCCCCCAATGCATCCCATAGCAAAGGCACCTCCACAATCATCTACGATTCTATATGGACAAGGTTCTCTAGCGTATTCTTCCATATTAAATTAAGAAAATAGTAATTTTTACGGTACGGTGCTTTGAGAACATGTGTTTTTATGTAATATGTTAATTTGTCTCCAACTTGATATGATTAAATATGAACGCAGAAATATTTAATTTTATTAAAATGCGCTTATCACACATCCCACACGAATGGTTAGATGTTTTTAAATATGAGAAACTCGTATTTCCACTGCTTATATCCTTTTCCCACAGAGCGCCATCCACAAGGCAGGTGGAAAAACATCGATAAAAAAATCTATGCATCGATGTTTTCAAATTTTGTTTTTAGAAACATCGATATTTTTTGGCGACAATCGATTCTGGATGTCATTTTTCGTGTGTTTTCACATCTAATCAAAAGCAATATCAATAAAAAATTAATATTTTGAAACGATGTAAAATAATTTTATTGTTTAACTAGCTATACCCGAAGCTACTTCGTTCGCTTAAGGACTTGCCAGGACTTTCTTATTTCCAGAAAAAATTTCACGATTTCTTTTAATATGATTACTTTAAAACTTCTGTGTAAACAAGATTTTTAGAAGATCCTTAAGGATCTATCTAGGCTACTGGCAGAGCTAATGAGAAAAGCAATCTTCTCTAAGATCTAGTCCAGCCAGCTTCCAAGTCTGCCCCTGCGATTAATTTATAGTTATTGCAAAGCAAACTTTTAGAGAGAATTTTAACTGAAACGGCACACCGGAAGGTATTAATGGGATCCTGTTTCCCCCTTCGCGGATCCCGTAAATACTGTTGCTTTGATTATGAAGACCTTTTATCTGGAATCGTATCCCATTCCATAGCTTTGAGGGACCTAAATTTCGCAATAACATTTCGGGTGCTCCAATCTTAAGAGACAGATTATGCTGCGGAATCCCTGCTAGATTCAAAGAGTTTAAAAATTCAACAGGGTAGTGAACCGCATAGTTAACATCAGGGACAGAGTCGACCGCTTTATAGGAGACTTTTAAACCATCAAATGAGTTTAGAAAAAATGTATTGGTACCGGTTGCTCTTTTATTTTTCGTTGTCAAAACGGAGTGCACAGATAGCCAATCTTAACATTTCAGCTTTCAGTTACAGTGCTATCAATGCAATTTTATTGAGCACACAAATATATTTGTTTGTAAATTGGAATTTATGTTTTCAAATTTCTATTTTTGAATGAAATGAAAACTTTTGTACAAACACGCAAAGATTAGCATTCTATACAAAAGTAGCGAAGTAACTAATTTTTCCAGGTTCCGTATTAGCATATTAGTTTTAAACTTTACAAATAACTTAGAAAGATTGAGCATTGGCTAAATGAAAGGTAATCATTTTATTTGTATTTAAACACATCATCTACTTTCAAATAGAAACACACATACACATAATCAAAACATATCCAAATATTCATACCTACATGCATACATCCATATCTGAACAAATAACGTATTTGATTACTTACAGATCAAACTTCCGTACTTGTTTAGAAATTCGAATCTTAAGATTTTGCCTTTGCTTACAGAATATTTAGTAAGTTTGTCTATTTTCTTCCATGGCCGAAATTAAACAGGGCTCTTACTTCTGCAACAAAATGAAAAATACTTTTTGAAAAAAAAAACCTAAGCATTTGATCCTCAGAACTGACTATTGATCGAAAATCGTATTGATCGGAGCAGCAGTATACGATTTTAAAATCCAAAACAAATTTTAACTTTAATTGCCCTTTTCCCCTCCCCTTTCCACACAGCACTTCCCCCTCATCAGTTTTCTTGGCTGTTGCTCTCTCGGCCGTCGCTCTCTTGGCATCCGCTCTCTGGGTTTCGCTCTCTCGCTCAGGCTCCCGCAAAATGTGACGCAATAACTTAGAAAAGATAAATAAATTCTTTAAAAATACTAAAAAAAATGTTTCAAACTTGAAAAATTAAACTTCAGCATTTGGGCCATAGAATAACTAATGATCCAAAAATCATCTTGATCGGAGCAGCAGTAAAAGATTTTAAAATCCAAAACAAATTTTAACTTAAATTGCCCCTTTCCACACAGCACTTCCCCCTCCCCCTCATCAGTCTTCTTGGCTCTTGCTCTCTCGGCCGTCGCTCTCTTGGCATCCGCTCTTTGGGTTTCGCTCTCTCGGCAGGCTCCTGCAAAATGTGATGCAATAACTTAGAAAATCTAAATAAATTCTTTAAAAATACTAAAAAAATATGTTAAGAACTTGAAAAATTAAACTTAAGCATTTGGGCCATAGAATAACTAATGATCCCAAAATCATTATAATCGGAGCACGGTTTAAATGTAGCCCCCAAATTATGGGGGATATCGAAATTTCATTTATAAATCTAAATAGGCCTTTTCAATACCTAAAAATCGGCATATTCCAAATTTCAAAATTCCAACCACTTAAGAAGTTAAGCAATCAAATAGACCAAATTTTGTTCTTTTAAATATTAATGTTGGAGCTGATTGGGGCCACTGGGGGGACATGTCGGATCTTAGTGGGCGGTTAGATCCACAATGGAATACTGTGCAATAATTTGGCTCTAGCTCTTACGGTTTGGGCTGTAGTCGTATCCCCTTAAAAATCGGTCTTTCATTTTATAATCTTTAGAGATATCAGATATCTATCTGACCGTATAAGGTTTTTTACACCAAAAATACAATTGGACATAATTGAATAATTTAAACAGCAAAAGGACATTTCGATGGTGACGGGACATTTGTATGACTTTAATTTTAAATTGAGAGTAAATTTTGACCATTTCTAAAAACTCCCTACTTTAAATGAGCGGGCTTTGAACAAGCTCAAAGAGGACGCACCGCGAACAAACGGGACGTCTGTGGACCCTGGACCCGATGCGAGCCGTGTGCAAAAAGGCATAATAACGGGACCGCCACGACCACAGCGCAGCTCGAGAAAGTCGCTCAAGATACGTATTCGAGAGTCGGTATACGTGAAACAGTTTACAAAAAGAACAAGAGTCCAAGATTTAATCAAGTGCGTGTTTGGAAGAAGTATAACGGTAACTTGTGTGCCCAGAGTCAAGACGCTTATGCTGCAAGGCTGAGATTGCAACAGTCCTTGGGGAAACCAAAATTCCGGCAGCTTAAGAGTGGAGACCCTGCATTATGTCTGGCGATACTGTGGACTAACGATAAGAGATAACTTTTGGAACGACTTGTGTGTCGCCGTCGAGAATCGATCTCCGTGAGTCCAGCGATACCGGTAATCTCACGGTTACCCTCTTGACCTCGTCAGGAAGGTTGCACAAAAAGAGTCATCGACAAGGAGCGCCGCCACAGAAAGCTGACGATCACAATTTCAGCAAAAGTAAAACACTAAAGATTTCCGATTTTCCCAATCAAATATTTTTGAGTCACGTAATATAACTTTGGTCGCGTCGCGTTCTGCGACGGCTGCGGCCAGCGCACACTGGGCCAGAAAGCTAATTTTTTGGGTTAAAGTCAGTCATTTCATTCCTAGGACAGCATTTTTTTGAGTTTTTTTCTTAAAAGATTGAACTTTTCAACGAACTTAAAATAAAAGTTTTTTTGATATCTTATATGATATAAATAATCCAAACCAAACCACGATAAAGTATCAGTTAAAACAAACTAATAACAAGAAAGGAAGTTAACTTCGGCAAGCCAAAGCTTATATACCCTTGCAGTTATAATAAGTACCCAAAGTCACTCGATCGGTGCTGTTCCTATTAAAAATGTTGATATTAAATTGTCAAAAATTAAAAAGCCTTCTTCCTACAAAGTTACAATGTATTTTTATATATTTTTTGAGATTATTCCTATGAGAGCCATAAGATATGGTGGTCCGATCCGGCTCGTTCCGACATATGTACAACCTGCAATAAAAAGGAGACTTTTGGGAAAGTTTCATCGCGATATCTTTAAAACTATTTTCACAAATTTGACATTGACGGAAATAGGTTCGTCATTTCTTCAACTGATGGCTCTTAAAGCTCAAATTTTTAATGTAGCCCTCTGGCCAAACGAGCCGTTTGGCCGCTAGGGCCACATACTATTCTGCCCCTTTTACTATTTTTGCCCCCTTCTCCACTACTGCGAAAAGTTTTGGAAGATGAAAGTAACATATTATTTTTTTGATTGAATTAGATGTATGCAATGCATAGACAAAATATTTGGGTATTTGTATTTCCCTTTGAAAATAAACTCTATGTTAATACAATACATAAATTCTCTACAATGTTGAATACAAAAAACACGAGCACAAAACACAATTTTTTAGTGAACCGAACCGCATTTCAAAAATAAAAGATCCGGTTCGGTTTGGGTTCAATTATAAAAAAAATTCGGCGCCCCTGTTAACGGTTCGGTTTGTTTTCTATATCAAATAAAAACACCTCTTAACGAGGTAAAAAACAAGTGACGATCGCACCGTCAACATACAAAAGTTCTGATATCAACATTTGTGACGAAAAATTATTACACTCGTCATCAAATACACTTTCTAAAATTTTCTCATTCGGCCCGCCCTAGCAAACTATTCGTCTTTTTCGTCTTTACTCTTCACAGGCATTTTATATTGCAGCGTGACGAAGTTAGTTTTTGCGATACCTTTCGATTGGTGTATCACTCATTATGATCGGACCATCACAGCAGATTTTCAATTCTGCGGCTATATATAGTAGTCGCCTTCGCACACTCTCCTTGTGCGCTTCGTCACTACATGGACTCGTCTATAGTGAAAATGTGAACCACTCCGCTTCGCAGCGGTTCAGCTCCGGAGTGGTTCACAGCCCTGATTACCATCACTATCTAACCGTAGAACTATGCTTGATATATGTGCGTCAAATTAGCGTCGGTGACTTTAGCGGCGATTGTGGAACGGTGGAATCTGAAACATGGGGCCAATTTTTGATTTCTGGGGCTTCTGGGGGCCGAATCGAAAAATGTTAAATGCAAAATTGTTTAGAATGAAATTATCTATCGATCTAAGTAATTCGGAAGTCTGCACAATGTTCAGAAGAATGAAAAAATTCTTTCGAAAAATCAGGTCCCCACATTTTGGGGAATATCTCCACTCGCAGAGCGTGCTCCACCATGCACGCTAGCTTACCTTAAAGGTCGTCTTTCGAAGAACATATAAGAAAAATTGCACCAAAAAATTATCGTCAGTTTTTGAAAAAATCAGTTAACAGTGGACAAACCTCTGAATCATACCCCCAACGGACATCGGGTGCGCCATGTTTTCGACGCTAACTTAAAATTAATTATTGCTCCTTTCACAGAGCGTGCTCCATGTTGCACGGTATCCCGAAAAATTTCCAATTAAATAATCTAACTACAGTATCGTCAGTTTTCGAGATATTCGTCAAACTGTTTGGCTGTATGGGAAAATACCCCCAACGGCCATCGGGTGCGCCATGTTTTCGACGCTAACTTAAAATTAATTATTGCTCCTTTCACAGAGCGTGCTCCATGTTGTACGGTATCCCGAAGAATTGCTAATTAAATAATCTAACTACAGTAAAAGTTTCATTCAATTATTATCGTCAGTTTTCGAGATATTCGTCAAACTGTTTGGCTGTATGGGAAAATACCCCCAACGGCCATCGGGTGCGCCATGTTTATATTTCTGCACGTAGTGTAGACACTAACCATACTAAAACATCGATAGTTATTCGATATTTGGCGCTACAGAGCACTAGCCATTTTAAATTTATATATTATACTAAGCTATAATCATTGTAATATCTCGCCCACTAAAGCTCGTTCATAGCTGATCATTTTGACGATTATTTTATCAAAATCGGTTCAGCCGCTCTTGAGATATTGTCTCTATTACTCTTAACTGCCGAAATACACAGTTTTTACTATGCAGCCCTCGTTATATCGCGGGACTTACAAGTCCCACACGAGTAAGAACTCGTGTTCTTACAGAGCTCCATCCACATCCACATTCAATAACAGCTGACTTGAAGAGCAGTTGCTCATCTCAACATAAACGAAAAGGGGAATTTCAAGTCGGCATTACTTTCGAAAAATTCCGTTCTCCTAATCTTATTTTAGAATAATACAATAAACAGCATAATATACTAGTTTAAAACATATCTGAGCTTGTATAACATATCCTATAACGAGTATGCATACATATTGGTGACTGGGGGAGAGCTTAACCTCCCGTACCCCACACTCCGCTCTAACTACGCCTTTGTCTAGCAAAATTAGTAAGGCAAATATGTAAACAAAGCCAAATGTGTGCTGTTTTGGTAATTTATAGCAACTTTTGAACTTTATAGGAGTATGGTAGATGGGATGGTAGATAATGGATGGATCTCTGTGGGAAGACCCTATATATTCCAATAATTTTAAGTCATTGTATCCCTTATTATGCAATGCATGAACCTGTTAAAGTACTCAGCAATGATTATAATAGACTATCTGTAAATCAATAACATTTTATACATCTTGACTGCGTATATTTTTAATTGTCTATAGTTTTGTTTACTCGTTATAGTTTACACGGTGTAGGGCTCCGTGCGTTAAAAGCATTGCTTGGTGTTGTAAGTGCCATTTGTTTGTAATGACCATAGTGCATCAACGTCCAAGATAAAAAGGAAGTTGTTATAAATATTTAAAAGGGTCAAAATGTTTATAATTTTTAATAATTTCCGTAGATTTATTGTTGGTCCACAAATAGTTTTCACTCCTGTCTGGATGGAATTCTCATTTCTGGACCATTTGTCAATAACAATAAACAAAACATTTGCCGCTGGATCCATTCAAATTGTAATTAGCTTTGAGTTGTAATCCATTTTATTTTCAGGACCATTCAATTTGTACATCCTCTCTCTTCGGTTTCGGGGGTGCGGGTGTGGGAACACACTGCTAGCTAAGCATATGAGTAAGCGAAAGGCAAATAGGTAGCTAATGCCTTTAGCCTAGGTCTTGTTTCACCGCGCTACTCAGATGAGCTAAAGAAATATTAAAAACAAGAAAGGAAGTTAGCTTCGACAAGCTGAAGTTTATATACCCTTGCAATTAAAAGAAGTACCCAAAGTTTTGTCCTCACTCGATCAGTGCTGTTCCTGGGATTATAAAATTATATGCAAGGGTATAAAATTCCAGACTTATTGTATAAATATCGATGAACTTCTTTAGCCGCGGCGCAAAGAATAACAAATTCGATCTTTGGCTATGTTTGCGCAGAAGCGGTGTGGCAATAACAAATTAAAAATGGGAGGAAAAATCCAAAAACCACTGCAGGAGTTGCAGCAATGCATATCGACATGCCAACAGCAAATTTAAGGCTTGAATATTTTAAAATATTCACCAATTGATTTGTTTGCTGCCAGGCTACATGCATTGCGGGTAAACTCAGAAAACTTCGGCCACACTACAAAGAATAATATATTTAGACTTGTTAAACTCTTAGGGCCGGTTTAAAGACCAGATAAACTGTTTGTAAAAGCAAATCGGCTTTCTCGACTGCTTTAATTTATCTAATCAAGAAACAATTACAGAGTGCTGTTAACGCACAGAATTGTGCTGTAAAGCTCAATAAATGGCGTGCTTTGATTATTTCAACAGCTGTTTGTGTATAATTCAAAGGCAAAGTCAGCTGTAATTTCGTTTCTTCTTCCTAGTTTGCTTTGGGAAATCAGCTGTCATTCTATTGAGCCGAAAACGCTTAGCAGGGAGTCCAAATCCCTGTCAAAGTTAGCTCTCACATTAATGCTCGAGAAAGCCAAAATGCCTTAGTGGGGACTTTATCTATTCGAGAAATGTTAGCCGGCATTCGAGAAACCGGCCCTTAGCCGATTTGTTTAGTTGCGGAAATAAAGTAAACTCGTAAAAAACAAAATGCTGCCACTTTTTCTCGTATCTTCCTTGTTGTTGTTGTGGCTCCGTCTGTCAAGACATTGGAGAAATTGTCGTTTATGTGGAACTAAGACCCTGATCAGAAGAGTGTTGAACATGCTAGTTCCAAACGAACAATACGAAAATACCGAATAGTGGAAACATTATATCATTATGAGAAAAAGTTGCGAAATTGTAAGGTGTTTGCGGTGTTTCTGTTGGAAAAGCTTATTATTTTATAAAAACCAAAGGTATTGCACAGCCCAATGTTGGTATGACGTAAGAAAGATTAGATGTTCTGGCTAAATTGAAAGACAATTTTTTTGAGGACTATGAGTATTGCTTTAAAGTTGGGTGCCTCAATCGGTTGTTTAAGCCGCCGGAATCTGGCACGTAATATAATTCTAAGAGAAAGTCATGTGTAAGTGTTATTTCTCCAAGCAAACTAAAATTTCATTATGAGCTTACATAAGATTTTTAGTGTTTCTTACCGTAATGCCCCCCCGCCGCATTCGAAGGCCACCAAAATTGGAGCTGTAACTGTTGGCGGAGCTATGTGGTGGTGGGTAATTTGGCACTTGTGGCATGAGCCTGACCATATAACGGTATGATCTTCATTTTCATATCGCTCAGTTACTGTAGTAGAGTAATTGTGCATAAATACATATGTACATACATATGTAGGTCAAAACCACGTTCTTTGAAATTTTCATGTGTAAAAGCTGGATCGCTTTCCTTACAAACTGCATTTAAAAACATTAAATGTGGTACATATGTATGTCACTCTTCTAGTAAATGAGCGATATGTACGCATGCGTATATACTTAACGTTTTATTAAAAACATATTTGCAGGGGGAATTTGATTACCCTAACCCAAAGCAATGGAGCAACTCTGAGTTGGGTATTCCTAAAGATGATTCTGAAGTTTGATATTCAAGGTTATCCCATAATCATTGAATAAAATACGTTATTTAGCCATGGACTGCTAATGTGTTGCACTGAATATTTTTCTTGAATAGTTAAGTTCGCTACGGTCAAAATTCGATTCCATGGACTCACGATCTCTGCCTATTCTTTCGTCTTCTCAGAAATTTTTCTCTCCCTTCTAAAGTTGACAGAAATCAACGCGTGCTAGAATAAAAACTGCCAATGACTTTCATTGGAAATTAATCAGTTAAAAAATTCAAATTCCAATGGTCGTTGACTAGAAGAGATTTCTGTGAAGCACGGATAATAGTTTTACGTGCCGCAATGCCGCATTTACGGATAAGAGTGATATTTACTTTTTTTAAAAAGCTCAAAAAAGCACATTTAACTAACATCTTGCGCAATGTCTAACGCGGTCAAGATTCCAGGTGTCGTCTGCAGAGATGCCTGGAGTCCACTTTCTAGGCGATGTATCCAGTCAAGTTACGTCCCTGCTGACCCACAGGCACGACCAATCTGGCCCTTGCAGCTAAGACGGCGGGCGAAGAAAGAATCAAGTTAATATACATTTATATACAGGCTACGGAAGAGTCACCGCGTTTCATTTGTTTAATAAAATTGGTATAAAACAAATTTAAAAAAAAGACCTTTTTAATTTTTATTAAAAATTTGAAAATAGGACATACTTATAATTCAACAAGAAAGGATGCTAGCTTCGGCCAGCCGAAGCTTATATACCCTTGCAGATCATTCCTATTCATTTACAAAAACATTAAATTTAAATTAACTTGCGTATATGTTACAACAATCCAAATTTTAGCTGCTTTCGTATTACTTTGTCATTAATTTTTAGATCGTTCCTATGGCAGCTATATAATAAAGCCGTCCGAATTTTGTTTAATTTAATACGAAATTTTGAAATGTTAAAGAAAAGCCATATCCCAGAGAAGGGAATGTAATAAAAGTCAACAGAGATATAATTTTTTTCCTATTAATTTCCAATAAATTTTTTGACCGCTCCTATGGCAGCTATATGATATAGTCATCCGATTTTTTAACAATTTTCTTCGAAATTCAGAATATATTTAAAAAATTGGATTCCCATAAGTTGAAGGTAATATTTCAAAAAACACCAAAGCTAGATTTTTTTTACGGTTCTTTTTCGATCCTTCCAATGGGAGCTGAAAGATATAGTTGTCCGATCCGGTCGGTTCCGACATATATACTACCTGCAATAGAAAGAAAACTTTTGGGAAAGTTTGAGTCCGATAGCTTTAAAACTGAGAGACTAGTTTGCGTAGAAATGGACAGACGGACATGGCTAGATCGACTCGTCTAGTCATGCTGATCAAGAATATATATGTTTTATGGGGTCGGAAACGTCTCCTTCACTGCGTTGCAAACTTCTGACTGAAATCAGAATACCCTCTGCAAGGGTATAAAAATAAATTTGAATTCGTCACGAATTCCCAAATTAGGGGTAACGACTTAAATCCTCCGCCATAAATCCGCCGAGGAAAAAACGACATAATTTCTCCAGCCGAGAGATTATGTCGCTGCCAAACGACATAAGATCGCGCGATATTATGTCGTTTAAAAATGAGTATACCATACATACATATATAGGTATATATATACATATATAGGTATATTTATACATTTATAGGTATATATATATACATTGTAATTAGGTTAAAGGGCTGTGAAATACATGTACTTCAAATGTACTAAATTATTTAAATCCATCGTTAATGACAATAGCAGAACAGCTGTTTTCAGACGCGTTTGCCAATGGAAACACCTCACGTCCGCCTATCGCGTTGCAAATCGAAAATACCGAAAAATACCGTTAAAAGCCCCATAGTGGAAAAATGCATTAACATATTTTTTCTAAAAACAAAATATAATTATTCAACACTTCGAAAACCAAGTGAACAAGTGCTTTGCTGTAAAAAAAAATTCGGTAAATGTGTGGCACGATCGTTTCGGACACCTACACAACGGAAGCCTAAAAAGGATGATTTGTGAAAAAATGGTTCGCGGTATAAAGTCAACCGAGTTAAAGAACATCAATGGCCAGGTGTGTGAGACCTGTGCAAAATGCAAAATTTGTGTAAAGCAGTTCCCGAAAGCAAGTGCGAGTCGAGCGTGCAGTGTTCTTGGTTTAGTTCATACTGACAAATGCGTACCAATGAACATAAACTCCCTAGGCGGAAGGCGGTATTTTGTAACGTTCATCGATGACAAATCGCGTAAAAGAAATAAAAATCACTCACTTATTTAGCTTAATAATTCTATCACTTTCACTTACTCTCACTCTGACTTGTACCACTTGTTTATCCTTACGAGTGATCAAGTGAACCAAGTGACCCAGCACCACTCACTTGAATCCAACTTGTAAGTGAGTGGACTTAAACTTATAACACTCTATTTTAAAAAACTGACTTGTTTGTCAATTCATGTGGACTCATGCAGGGCTCTAGTATATACAAACACATTAGACATCTGCATATTATACATGTATATCTTAAGGAATATATATTTACATTTATTTACACTCTATTTATACATATATATCTAAATATATATCTAAATGTAAATATATATTCTTTTAAGATATATATATAAATAAATTAAGCAGCAAATATTCCTTTCTCTGAAGTAGAGAGATTGAAATTATAATTCATAGATTTCAAAATATTAAAGACTTGAACATATTTCTTTATTTATGAAAAGCAATAATGCCCTCTGCTCATTATGGACGCGTCGCGTTTGCATCCATTTACCGTTGAACGCGCTCAAATCTCATACAAAACTTGTTGGCGTGGGTGGGGAGGGGTGGGTAGAAAATTGCCGCGTTACAGGGCTGCGAAGTCAAATTTGTGGTATTTTCCACCACCATTTACCAGCACTATTGACCAGGGATGCCCAAAACAGCTGATTGTCAACATAAAAGCCGGCAAAATGGCAAACGTAGCAGGTAATTTGTTTGTTTTTAATTATTTAATAGTTTATGTTAAAGAATTCTCTTCACAGAAAAATGAAAAGTGCTCTGGACAGCAGATGCCACCGAGTTCCTCCTGTATTTGTGGGAGGAGAACATGAACGGCTTCTTATCGTCCCAACGCTGAGAATGATGAGGGCCCATCCACATTACGGGCAAATAAAAAGGAAAAACGCGGCCGTAGAGGAGCTTCTAAAAATAGAAAAGAAAAAAATATGCTTGATGCAGGGGATCGCCGAGGAGGGTTCTCAAGCTGTTTAAGCGAAACATGCGGGAGTAGACCATATTTGACTCTTGTGATACCCATTGTTAATTAATTAATAATATGTTTTGTTTTATATTTATGTATTAATTGCTTGTAATTAGGTTAAAGGGCTGTGAAATACATGTACTACTAAATTATTTAAATCCATCGTTAATTCATTAAATAGACAATTAGATCTAGTATTTGTTTTAGATCCGCATGAAGTCACTGTAGCTAGAATTGACGCACTTGTTGTACCTGAAGACCGATATCATCCAACTTTGGAATTGACAATTGGCCTCCCCTGTACTGATACCCTTTCTCCTTTAGTTCCTCAAACTAAAAGGAGATGCTTTCGTAAATGTGACTATAATAAACTAAACTACATGATTTCGCAATATAATTGGACTGATTTGTACAATTGCATGGATATTGACAGTGCAATTGAACTTTTCTATAGCGTTTTAAACACTTTTTTTTACGAATGCGTTCCTGACAGTCTTCCTCCGAAGCTAAACAGGCCTCCTTGGTTTAACAATGCGCTTCAAAGACTAAAAATCTTAAATCCAACACTTATAAAAAGTATAAAAAAACGGGTAAGCCATCTGATTTTGCGAAATATGTTGTGGCTCGTTCAGATTTTAATGTTCTCAACAGTCATTGCTATTCCATGTATTTAAATCGATGTAAATTCGAGTTTTCAAATGATCTGAAGCAGTTTTATAACTTCGTTAATGCCAAGCGTAAGTCTTCGGCATTGCCTTCATCGGTACGTTTAAACTCAAAAGAGGCATCGTCGGATTCTGAAATTGCGGATATATTTGCCGCGAACTTATAGTTCGGCTGCTTGGTCAAACCCTATCTACCCTAACCCCTTAAATAGGGCTAATTGTATTTTTACCCCTGTAATTACCGAAAGTTCTCTTTTAAAGGATTTAGCAACAACAACGCCAACGTATTCTCCCGGTCCTGATGGACTCCCTGGGAGTGTGCTTAAGTTTTGTGCTTCAACCATTTGTAAACCGATTCTTAAACTTTTTCATTTGTCTATTTCATCATCAGTTTTTCCAACTATCTGGAAGGACTCTTTCATTGTTCCACTCCACAAAAAGGGTGCGAAGGCGGATGCCCAGAATTATAGAGGCATTTCTAAATTGTCGGCAATTCCTAAAGCATTTGAATGTATTATTACTTCTCATTTGCAGCATTTATGTTCCTCGCTAATATCACCGTGTCAGCATGGTTTTGTTAAGCGAAGATCGACCACCACCAACCTTCTTGAATTGCCATCTATTGTAATAAATGGATATAAGAATAACATGCAGACTGACGTTATATATAAAGATTTTAGTAAGGCCTTTGACTCTGTTAACCACTCTCTCCTTTTATTCAAATTAGATCAGCTTGGGTTTCCATGTAATCTATTTACTTGGATTTCAAGTTACTTGAATGGTAGGACTCAGAGGGTTGTATTTAAGAGCGCTGTTTCTAAAATGATCAACGTGACATCTGGAGTTCCTCAAGGTAGTCATTTAGGCCCTTTGCTGTTTACTTTGTTTATTAACGATCTTCCCTCTATCGTAGCTCATTCTCGTGTACTAATGTACGCTGACGATGTTAAGCTTTGTTTATCATATAAAGATGTAGGGTCCGGTTTCAACTTACAGTCAGATATTGATTGTTTTCAGGGATGGTGTGAGTACAATCTTTTAAATCTGAACTGCCTTAAATGCAACGTTAAGACTTTTTATAGGGGTACTCCTACGTTTATTAGTTATTCTCTTCAAAATACTCCACTCGACCGTATATATTCAATTAACGATTTAGGTGTTCTTCTCGACCCAAAACTTAAATTTGATTGCCACATAATGGCCACTGTCAATAAAGCTATGAGTGTTTTTGGGTTTATAAAGCGTTGGTCAAAGGAATTTGATGACCCTTATACAACCAGATTATTATATACCTCCCTTGTCCGTCCTATTTTGGAATATTGTTCTTCAGTTTGGAGTCCACAATATCAAGTGCACATCGACCGTATTGAGTCGGTGCAAAAAAAATTTCTCCTTTTTGCCCTTCGTAGTTTGAACTGGGATCAAAACGTAAGGCTACCTTCCTACCAGAGTAGATTACTATTGCTTAATTTACCTACACTTGAAACCCGTAGAATAATGCTTGGTACTATTTTTATGCAAAATCTTATAAAAGGTGATATTGACTCCGTAGAACTGGTAAACCGTTTAACTTTTAATGTTCCCGTTAGACTAACAAGAAATTATTACCCTCTTAATTTGCCTCGATGTATATCAAATTTTTTTCTGCATGAGCCCTTTTGTGTTCTATGTAAAAATTATAACAATCTTTATCATTTAATTTGCACTTCAACATCTATCCCCGTATTAAAAACTAAAATTTTATCTCATTTGCTTCAATCTTAGTTGTAGTATTTGTAGTATTTGTTTCATATATTTTCCTCGAGAACTCGCATTTTTGCCCTAATTGATAAAGGGTCCCGCGCGTAACAAGCACGTGCTTGGTATCGTTGGGCCACTTGTTTGTACTGCTCGTAGTGCATCATCCATCATATATATATTTAATGCAAAATGCAAAATTTGTGTAAAGCAGTTCCCGAAAGCAAGTGCGAGTCGAGCGTGCAGTGTTCTTGGTTTAGTTCATACTGACATATGCGGACCAATGAACATAAACTCCCTAGGCGGAAGGTGGTATTTTGTAACGTTCATCGGTGACAAATCGCGTAAAAGAAATAAAAATCACTCACTTATTTAGCTTAATAATTCTATCACTTTCACTTACTCTCACTCTGACTTGTATCACTTGTTTATCCTTACGAGTGATCAAGTGAACCAAGTGACCCAGCACCACTCACTTGAATCCAACTTGTAGGTGAGTGGACTTGAACTTATAACACTCTATTTTAAAAAACTGACTTGTTTGTCAATTCATGTGGACTCATGCAGGGCTCTAGTATATACAAACACATTAGGCATCAGCATATTATACATGTATATCTTAAGGATTATATATTTACATTTATTTACACTCTATTTATACATATATATCTAAATATATATCTAAATGTAAATATATATTCTTTTAAGATATATATATAAATAAATTAAGCAGCAAATATTCCTTTCTCTGAAGTAGAGAGATTGAAATTATAATTCATAGATTTCAAAATATTAAAGACTTGAACATATTTCTTTATTTATGAGAAGCAATAATGCCCTCTGCTCATTATGGACGCGTCGCGTTTGCATCCATTTACCGTTGAACGCGCCCAAATCTCATACAAAACTTGTTGGCGTGGGTGGGGAGGGGTGGGTGGAAAATTGCCGCGTTACAGGGCTGCGAAGTCAAATTTGTGGTATTTTCCACCACCATTTACCAGCACTATTGACCAGGGATGCCCAAAACAGCTGATTGTCAACATAAAAGCCGGCAAAATGGCAAACGTAGCAGGTAATTTGTTTGTTTTTAATTATTTAATAGTTTATGTTAAAGAATTCTCTTCACAGAAAAAAGAAAAGTGCTCTGGACAGCAGATGCCACCGAGTTCCTCCTGTATTTGTGGGAGGAGAACATGAACGGCTTCTTATCGTCCCAACGCTGAGAATGATGAGGGCCCATCCACATTACGGGCAAGGTTAGGTTAGGTAAGTTAGGTACGAACGGCTGCCAGACTATCGTCTGGCACACTTAGACCTCTGTGGGTCCGTTGTGATACCGTATGATCTCGTTTTTTCCCTTTTTTTCGGGATCCCCAGTCTCCTATGTCTCGTCCTAGAAGCCTAGAGAGCATTTCCGGATGATTAGCTTAGATGATTAGTTTAAGTCCTTAAGCTTGATCTCCGATATTTCGGTCAGATCGTTAAGAAAGGGGTATCCTAAGTGCTTCAGTCTAAGTCTGCAAAGGGCTGGGCAGAAGCAGAGAAGGTGTTCCACCGTTTCTTCTTCTTCTTCATCCCTGCAGCTCCTACAGAAGTCATTTTTCGGGGCTTTTAGCCTGCCGGCATGTGTTCCGACTAGCCAGTGGCCTGTAAGGGCTCTAACTAACATACCACACTCTGTGCGGCTGAGTTTGAGTAGTGCTGACGTTCTTTTATTGTTAATCATCGGCCATGTCTGGTGTGTGATACGACACTTTGGTGCATTCTGCCAATTAGTGTTAGCTATTTTGATAAATTGATTTCTAATGTTTAGCTTGCAAGTTGCCATGGGCATACCGACACTCTCCTTTTCTGGAAGGAGAGGCATGATGGTGCCCTGCCTAGCTAACTCATCCGCTACGCACCTACGATGTCCCGGTGACCCGGAACCCATATTAGGCTGATAGTAAACTGTCTAGCCATCTCGTGGAGAGATTTGCGACAGTCTGCTATTGTTCGTGAGTTAGTGTTTGTCGAGTAGATTGATTTAATAGCTGCTTGGCTATCAGAATATATATTAAGGTGTCTACTTAGGCTGGTGTTCCCTAGGCAGTCGAGTTCCTCCTTTATAGCGTGTACCTCCGCTTGGAAGACGCTACAGTGGTCCGGGAGTCTGAATGACTTTCTAATGTCTAATTGTTCGGAGTATACCCCTCCGCCAACGTGCCTGTCCAATTTTGAGCCATCTGTGTAGAAGCAGATTGCGTCTGGCGAACCAGGTCTGCCCTGCTGCCATTCCTCCCTATCTGGGATCAGGGCCTCGAAGGGTGTGTGTGTGTACTCATGAGATTTGCATAGGTCCGTTTTATTCGGAATCGACTTATCATGCTGAAGTATATTGGCATGACCGCAAAATTGGGCTTTCTATTGCCCAGTATTCCTCAAACGAATGGCTGTCGATTTGGCCCTTTCCATGCCTGCTAAGTCCAGGCTCGGAAGGTTCAGGATCGCATTCAGCGCTTCGTTTGGGGTAGTTCTAAGGGCTCCACTAATACACAGAGCCGCCATTCGCTGTACTTTGTTTAGTGGAGTTAGGATACATTGCTTTTGTAGAGCGGTCCACCATAGAGCCACCCCGTATAGGAGGATTGGCTTGACTACCGCTGTGTAGATCCAGTTTACAATTTTGGGTGACATGCCCCATCTTAGCCCAATTGCTTTTTTACAGGAGTAAAGTGCAATGGTTGACTTTTTGGTTCTCTCTTGGTTGTTTAATCCCCATTTAAGGCGCTTATCTAATACCAACCCCAGGTATCTGGCGTGTTCGCTAAAAGAGAAATTGCAGTTATTTAATATGGGTGGGTTGAGTTGTGGGATCTTGTACTTATTCGTAAAAAGAACAAGCTCCGTTTTTGAGGGGTTTACCCCGAGTCCGTTTTTTATCGTCCATTCCGATAGTATTTTTAGCTTTACGGTCATAAGATCGCAGAGTGTTTGTGGATACTTACCATTAAAGATGATGGCGACATCGTCTGCGTATGCCACCACTTTGCATCCTCCTCCTTCCAGAATTCGCAGTAGTTTATTTACTGCGGAAAAGTTTATTTACTACTTTACGGAAAACGCCCCCTTGTGGGGTTCCTCTGTTCACTAGTCTAGTTTGAGTTGAGGCCCCTAGTGCGGCCGTAACCATTCTGCTTATCAACAGTTTATGGATCAGCCCCACTAGTTGTGCCTCAACACCTAGTTCTGTAAGTGAATCTGTTATGGCGGTTGGTAATACGTTGTTGAAGGCTCCCTCTATGTCTAGGAATGCGATCAGTGTGTACTCCTGAGTGATTTCTCGATGCTACTTACCACGACATGTAGCGCCGATTCGGTTGACTTACCCTTGGTGTAGGCGTGTTGTGCCTCGGACAGTTGTGCCGGGTTTATGGTGGCTCTCAGGTGTAGGCTTAACAGCCTCTCGAAGCTTATAAGCAGGAAAGATGTCAGGCTTATTGGCCTGAAGTCCTTTGCTGTGGTGTGGGTGGCCTTTCCTGCCTTGGGAATGAAGACCACTTTCGTTTCCCGCCATCTGGTTGGTTGCTCTCCTATCGCCAAAATGGTGCGGAAGATTTTACTAAGCCAATTTATAGCTAGCTGACCAGCTTGTTGGATATGTGCCGGTGTTATTCCGTCTGGTCCCGGCGATTTGTATGGTTTGAAGCTCTGAATGGCCCATTTGATGTTGCGGTCTGATATGAGGAGATCTAGATTGATCTCTTCTCCGCCAATTCTTTCTGGAGGACGCCCAGTTAGTTGGCTTTCTGGGAAGTGAGCGTCTAGAAGTAGGTCTAGGGACTCGTTGCTAGAGTCCGACCAGGATCCATTCGCTTTCTGTAGATAGCCTAGGGGCGCGGCTGTCTTGGAGAGTATTTTCCTGAGCCTTGCAGCATCAGTCGTTTCTTCTATGTCAGAGCAGAAAGTGTGCCATGTGGCTCGTTTTGCTCTTCTAAGGGCCTTTTTGTACGAGGCTAATTCGCGCTTGTAGCATTGCCAGTTCGTTTCCTCGTTTCCTGCCTTTGCTCTGTTAAACAGGCCTCTGCAGCTGGATCTGAGGATTGATAGTTGTTGCGTCCACCAGGGGGGTTTTTTCTTCCCTCTAGGTTTCCCTATTGGGCATGCAACTTTGAAAGCCGAGTTGCAAGCATTTGTGAAAATGTCTATTGTTATATCCAACTCATGTGGATCTGTTGTGCTTTCTGGCGGTTCCGTGGGAAGGATATTCGTCAGAACTTCTTTGTACATAGGCCAGTCAGCCCTTCTGGGGTTCGCGAAGCTGACCGGCAAGGGTGAATCAAGGGACAATATTGTTTCAATGAATCTATGGTCTGAAAAAGAGTGCTGGTCGGAGACGAACCAGTTTCTAACTGCACTTACTAGTGAATCTGATACCAACGTTAGATCTATGATCGTTTGGCACGCTTTGGTTAAGAAGGTGGGGACGTTTCCCCAATTGCATAAAAATAGGTTCGAGTTAAGAATAAAGTCAAAAAGAGACTCACCTTTGTCGTTGTTGTTTGGGCAACCCCACTGGGTGTGATGGGCGTTGGCGTCACATCCTATTACCAAACCTGTCTTGAGCTCTTCGCATTCCTTTGCCAGTCCTCTGACTAGCGCGTCTTCCTTTTCAAAGGCCATGTAGGCCGATAGCAGCCTAATGGAGCCGTGCTGCAGCTCCAGGCTTACTGAGGTGTTATCTCCGTTGCTGTAATTGCGAAGCAGAAATATATTTAGGTGCCTTTTGGCTAAAATGCAGGTTCGAATTTTACCTTGTTTGGGGTCAAGCATTAGCTTATACTCTTTTGTTCCCAGTCCAGCCACCTTGCCTCCTACCACCCAAGGTTCCTGTACCAGGACTAGGTCGGCTTCGCCCTGAGCCAGGCGAAGCTGTAGTGCAGCCGAAGCTGCCTTACTGTGGTGGAGATTGATTTGCAGAAGTCTTAGCGTCATCTGCATCTGCAACCTCCACAACAGTGACGTCGGCCTCCTCCTCGCTCAGGTCCACGTCCTCGATAGCCGGTCCCAGCGCTCGGATTTCTCTACTTAGCGAGGAATCGGTAGAGTAGCCGTCCTCCGGCCCACCAGGCGCCTCCAACTCCTCGGCAAGCACCTGCTCGGCTGGGTTGCCTGCAGGGCTTCCGGCAGCATTCGAGTCGCCTTTAAACACCTTCATGTAGACGGCACTGAACCCGAAGTTCAGCTTGTCTCGAGCATCCTCGATTGGCGCCACCGACTCCTTATTTAGGACCAAGACCGCCTGGTTTACGTCCCCTTCGTGTTCCTCCACCTTGACGACTCTCCAGTCCTTCGTGGGGAGGTGCGGATTACAAACTTGCAGCATATAGAGGATGTCCTCCGGGGCCTTCATAGCTGCAGGGAGCCAGATCCGGGCTCGGGGCCTACTAGGGATGTCGCACCAGTCGAGTGCGACAATATTCGCCCCCTCGTAGACCGCACCGAGCTTACTCGCTGCCTGCTTATATAGGTCAGCCGACCGCTGACTGTCGCAGGCTACCACCTTGACGCTGCCTTGGTACCATCCCGCGTCCATGCAGCAGGGCGGAGAGCATGGGTTTTCGCGGATCATGCGCAGGCATATGATGGACAGGTGGGACTCCACTGCTTTCCACTTATTTCTGGGGATCCGTCCTTCCGGGTTTCCCTTATCGATAAGACCGAGAAGAACTCGATCTTTGGTGATCTCCGCGAAGGAGACCGGGGGCTGGACCTTTGATCTCTTCGCCGACGGTCCGGGTAGCTCAAGGGATCGTTGCCGCTTCGTCTGAGCACCTTCCTGTGTGGGCTTATCCTGCCCATAGTTGGGAAGCACCAACTTTGCCCACTCTACCTTCTTCAGCCATTCTGGCGAAGGTGTGGCAATGTTGCTCCTTGCCTGTAAGCGCAGAGTCTGGGCGGCAGTCCGTCTTTCCGCGTAGGTGTATTTGCCACCAGTGGGTGGCCCGATCGTCTTGGCTGTGCCTACCGTTGCCTTTGGTGCAGTTGCTCCTGAGGCGGACGTATCGGCAGCCGGCTTTCTGCCACCCAACACCCCCAATTTGGGATGAGGTCCCTTCCGGACCGTGCTGGTGCTTCATTACGGGCAAATAAAAAGGAAAAACGCGGCCGTAGAGGAGCTTCTAAAAATAGAAAAGAAAAAAAATATGCTTGATGCAGGGGATCGCCGAGGAGCTCAAAAATTTTAACGAAAACACTAGGGGCTTCCAAGAAAGGGTTCTCAAGCTGTTTGAGCGAAACATGCGGGAGTAGACCATATTTGACTCTTGTGATACCCATTGTTAAATAATTAATAATATGTTTTGTTTTATATTTATGTATTAATTACTTGTAATTAGGTTAAAGGGCTGTGAAATACATGTACTGCAAATGTACTAAATTATTTAAATCCATCGTTAATGACAATAGCAGAACAGCTGTTTTCAGACGCGTTTGCCAATGGAAACACCTCACGTCCGCCTATCGCGATGCAAATCGAAAATACCGAAAAATACCGTTAAAAGCCCCATAGTGGAAAAATGCATTAACATATTTTTTCTAAAAACAAAATATAATTATTCAACACTTCCATCATATTCAATAGATGGATTTAGATGAGATGTGTTGAACATGTATAATCTAACAATGCACTTTGTCTTCTCTTTCTTACCTAACGGTTTTGCGTTATCCCAATATATGTATAAGTATGTATAAGTCGCAATGAAGCGAAGCTCTCTAAACTCTCTTTAGTGTTCGCTTTGAGTTTGCCTTTATCATAGATCATGTTAATTCCTTATGATCAGTCACAAATAAATACCACAACGAATAGGTTATGGGCCCAGAAATTTCTGTCTGCGGCGGTTGAAAGTGAATTTTTTCTGTCTTTTGAAATTGTGATTCGGTCGATTGTGAAAATGAGTTCGTCATTCCATTCAATCGATAAGCTCGACAACGAGAATTATAGCGCGTGGGTGATCCAAATAAAAAGCGTGCTAATACACTCCGAGTTGTGGTCGGTGGTGTGTGGTCGAGGAGTGAAAAATGAAGACGATAGTGATGCGCAAGCCACGCAATTCGATTTGAAAGGCGAAAAGGCCCTTGCGAGCATTATGCTATTCATAAAACCATTGCAGATAAACTATGTAAAAAATTGTACATCTGCTAAAGATGCTTGGAGAATTCTAGCAGGAATTCATATACCGACAGGTCCCGCGCGTCGCATAACACTGTTAAAGCAGTTGTTGTTCATGAAAATGGATGAACATGAATCGGTGATAAGCCACGTAACAAATTTTGCACAATCGTGGAAAAACTAAATGAAATAGATTTCACAGTGCCCGAAGAAGTTTTGTCTATTTTGTTACTATCAAGCCTCCCGGAAACTTACGAAACTTTTGTGATTGCAATGGGGACACGCGATAGTCTGCCAAGTTTGAACACACTCAAGGTCAAACTTTACGAAGAAGGAGACAGACGCAAGGAAATCCAAGAGTGCGCTGAGAAAAGTGAACAGCGTGCATTCGGTTTCAATTTGAGCAGTAAAAATTGGTCAGCAGACAAGCAAAAGAAGTATAACGAAAAGGGACTGCTGGTCTTGCGGTCGACCGGGACATCATCAAAATCATGAGAACAAACCGAAAGGAAACGACGACGCGGAGAATAAGAAATCGTATTCATATTCCGTTTTTGCATGTGCTTCTAAAGCTCTCTTTTCAAAGAGTATGTGGTGTGTTGACAGTGGAGCTACAGCTCACTTGTGTTGTGAGCGATCTCGTTTCTCAGAACTAAGAGAGCACAAAGAGCGAATTGCCTTGGCGGGAAGCAGCTACATAGAAGCTATTGGACGCGGCACAGTGGAACTCATTTGGCAAAACAGCCACATTAAACTAGTCAACGTTTTATATGTGGAGGAGTTGCAATGCAATTTCATATCCGTGTCAAAGGCGATCGAAAGTGGTTTTACGGTTGAATTTATGAAAACAGAAGCGCGACTATAAAACAATAAAGGCATCGTAATAATGATTGCAAACAAGCAACACGATTTGTTTTTGTTCGAAAACCAAGTGAACAAGTGCTTTGGTGTAAAAACAAATTCGGTAAATGTGTGGCACGATCGTTTCGGACACCTACACAACGGAAGCCTAAAAAGGATGATTTGTGAAAAAATGGTTCGCGGTATAAAGTCAACCGAGCTAAAGAACATCAATGGCCAGGTGTGTGAGACCTGTGAAAAATGCAAAATTTGTGTAAAGCAGTTCCCGAAAGCAAGTGCGAGTCGAGCGTGCAGTGTTCTTGGTTTAGTTCATACTGACATATGCGGACCAATGAACATAAACTCCCTAGGCGGAAGGCGGTATTTTGTAACGTTCATCGATGACAAATCGCGTTTTGTGTTTGTTGAATTTCTAAAAACAAGAGACGAAATCTTGATTAAATTCAAGGAATTTAAATCATTCGCGGAAAACCAAACGGGCGAAAAAATACAACTTTTGAGAAGCGATATTGGCCGTGAATATTTAAGTGACGCCTTTGAATCATTTCTTGCTGAAAGCGGTATAAAAAGACAATTAACAGTACCTCATACTCCGCAGCAAAATGGCGTCGCGGAACGTGCAAACCGGACTTTGGTTGAAATGGCACGCAGCATGATCTTCCATGCAGGTTTGGATGAACGGTTCTGGGCAGAGGCAATCAAGACTGCTGCTTATTTGCGTAACCGTGCAGAAACATCAGCTTTACCGGGTATAACACCGTTTGAAGTGTTGACAGGAAGAAAACCCTGTGTAGGGCATCTACGAATCTTTGGTGTGAAGGTAATTGTTCTGAATAAAAAGCATCACAAGAAATTTCTCCCAAAAGGAGAAGAACATTACTTGGTCGGATATTCTGAAACAGCAAAGGCATATAGGCTGTTCAATCCCGAGAAACAGAAAGTGATTGAGGCACGTGATGTCATTTTTATGGAGGACACCTTGTTTAGGAATCGCTCGGATGCGGCGAGTGCATATAAATCGGGACACCCCCAACTTTTTGAGTTCCAAGAGCAGGTGCAAGAAACGATTCCGGACGAACAGGCAATAGAATTGGCGACTAAGTACGAGGAGTTCCCGGCGGATGTGGGTAACATCAGGATCACAGAGGAGCTGAAACCTTCAGTCGAAGATGATGAGGTCATCGGGCAGTCCATTTCAGAAGGAGCACGAAGGGGTCGTGGGAGACCTAAAATGGTTTATAGAGGTCGTCCCGGACGCCCAGCAAAACAGTTTCACATGCTAAGCAACATATCAGCTGAAGACATTAGTATTCCTACTAATGAAAACGAGGTTCTAACTAACAAACATGCAGCGGAGTGGCGTGCTTCAATGAAAACTGAAATGGACAGTCTAATAAAAAACAGAACTTGGTCACTAGTCAATCTACCAAAGGGTCAAAAACCAATCGGATGCATGTGGGTGTATGCATTAAAGCGTGACAAGGATGGCAATGTTGAGCGCTTAAAATCCCGACTTGTAGCCAAGGGTTGTGCTCAGCGATACGGAGTTAATTTTACCGATACTTTCTCCCCCGTTGCCAGATATTCTACTATCAGGCTGGTCTTGGCGTTGGCTGCAGAACATGGATGGCACATGCACCAAATCGACGTTTCTTCAGCGTATCTTAATAGCGAGTTACGTGATGTCATCTATATGCGTCAGCCGGAGGGATTTATTAATCATCAATATCCTGAGCGTGTGATAAAGTTGCACAAATCACTGTATGGGCTGAAGCAGAGCGGCAAGGAATGGAACGAAAAACTCTATTCTACACTCATCAAGCTTGGTTTTCGACCATGTCCCAGCGAGCCGTGTTTGTATACTAAAAATGTTTCTACTAATATATGTATAATTGTGGTATACGTAGATGATCTCTTTCTCGAATCGGTCAAAGCTGCCATTGCTGATGAATTCCAGGTGGTCGATGGCGGCCAGTTAAAACATTTCCTAGGCATGGAAAAAGAGAGAGATGGCGAGACCGGAAGCGTGAGAGTTGGCCACAAGCAGTATATTAAGGATCTACTCAAAGATTACTCTATGGAGTGCTGCAAGCCAAACGCTACACCACTGGAGGCAGGACATCAAGTGAAATGCTACGATCCTAGCTGCCAACGCACAATGGGCAAAAAGTCAGAAATTTACGCATAAAGTCAGAGTTGTTATAGTTTTAATATGCAAAATTGAATGTATTTTCCAATTAGGCATACTCTGGATAAAATAAAACTGTTTTCAAAAAATTTTTAAAAGCTGCGATTTGAATTTCCCGCGCCAACAAAGTCAGCTGATTGATTGCTAGCTTGATTTACAAAAATGCAACCGTACAAATTTGTAAACATTGCATCTATGTTGTGGCTTTTTCGTAAAAGTAAAAACAATTTGTAAATATGGAAAATAATCGTACAGGTATGTAGATTAAACTTTGCGTGGTAGTTTCTAGATGTTCTATGTGCTTTGTTGTGTCTGTTTAATTGTTGTTCGTGTGTTTTTTTAACTAAAAATAAACAACTGTAGCTGTGTTCCGTGATGTGTAACTTTTTTGCCGCGCGCTCCTGCGAGCAGCTAAAAATGGTATGTTCTTCGTAAAAATATATAGATTAGTGCGTTTTTGCCCCTTTGTTGCAGCTGAATATGAGTTTCGCCGCTTAACATTGCTGGAGATTTGGGAGAGCAATGGACGCGACGCCTCTGCCTTAAAGAAGTGGATTTTAGAAAAATTAAATGTGAATGAAGTCAGCATGTCACAGGCTAACGATGTCGAGGAAAAAGTTAACACATTCATATCACACATCAAAAAATATTTGCCTAAATGCAACCGAATGTTGTATAGATTTAAGGTTCAGCACTCAGCATGGCTTTCGCAGACAATCACCATTGAGCAACAGCTTACGGATCCATGTCCATCTAAAATGGGAAGGCCAAAACTAACTTATGAACATGCTGGAAAACGTTTAAAACAAAAGTTAACAAACGATCTTTCTTCAGAAGTAGATTCAACAGATCACTTAGTACATGCGGCTTTCGTTTCAGCGAAGAGGGCTAGAGAGGATGATTTGTTTAATGCATTAAAAGGTGTCAGAGAACAACAGACAGGAAACGCGATTGGAACTTTGAAATCTCAGGTGATTATTCCACTTACCCCTGATGAAGCATTGGCATTTTTGTTGGAAAATGGACTTACTTAACAGCAGTATATCAGAAGCAAGAAATAAGTTTTATAAAAGCGACCGGAAATCTCATGCTCGAAAGAATAGCCGATTAAACAACATGGCAGATGTTTTTTATAGAGCTATGGATTCTTCTGACCCATTAATATCCAGCATATGTTTAGGCGAAAGGCAAAAGAAATTAAAAAAAAAAATCTTCCGAGAGAAGTACTAAATCTTCTAAAAACTCCTTCTGTTCCGAACTGCAAAATAATTTCACAACTGGAAAATGTGGATTCGGACTCTGGCGACGATTCTGATGAAAATTTAAATATCATACTAGATGATGAAGCAAAAGAGACATATCTATAAATAAAATTTTACAACGTAACCTTAAAATTTGTTTGTTTTTTATTGGTTTTGGGAGAAGGGGTGGCTTAATTAAAAAAAGAAAAAAATCCGAAATTCTACATTAACATTTTACATTCGTATGCCAAATTTGAAGCATCTAGCTTTAAAACTAGACTTTATGCGTAAATTTCGGACTTTTTGCCCATTGTGCAACGTGTGAATCAGGGGACCTATCAATCTTTGATTGGCTCTCTGATGTACCTTGCTGTTACTACGCGGCCAGATATCCTCCATTCGGTGGCGAAATTGGCACAACAAAATGCTGATCCGCACACTGAACATGAAGTCGCTGCCAAACGAGTGCTGCGATACCTAAGAGGCTCGGCTAATCGGCAGTTGCATTACCATCGTACTGGTCGTGCAATACATTGCTATGTGGACGCTGATTGGGCCAGCGATAACTCAGACCGCAAATCTTACAGCGGCTGGGCCTTCTTTGCTGCAGGTGCTGCATTCTCATTCGAATCCAAGAAGCAAAGTGTGGTCGCCCTCAGCAGCACGGAGGCGGAATATATTGCACTCTCCACGGTGTCTAAAGAAGCAGCTTATATCATCAAACTGGTTGACGAATTAGGTGTCAGCGTTGGGAATCCCTGTCCCCTGAAGATCTTCAGCGATAACCAGAGCGCACAACATCTCGTCAAGAATGCAACATTCCATGCAAGAAGCAAGCACATCGATATCAAATATCACCACGTTAGGGAAATGTATAAAGAAAAGGTTATTGAAATAGAATATGTTCCAACAGAGAAAATGATATCTGATGTACCAACCAAAAATTTGTCTAAAGTTAAGCACGAAAAATGTATTGAACTAATGAGATTATGCTAAGTTTATTTTGAAAATTGTAATGCCAGACATTGTGCTATGAGAAGGAGTGTTGAATATGTATAATCTAACAATGCACTTTGTCTTCTCTTTCTTACCTAACGGTTTTGCATTATCCCAATATATGTATAAGTATGTATAAGTCGCAATGAAGCGAAGCTCTCTCAACTCTCTTTAGTGTTTGCTTTGAGTTTGCCTTTATCATAGATCATGTTAATTCCTTATGATCAGTCACAAATAAATACCACAACGAATAAGATGAGATACAGTAGAGTACAGTAAAATACAGTAGTGGTCACGATTTTAGCACACCATGCTCGACCTATCATATTTTCCCCATATCTCCTTTCCTATTAGAGATTTTGACTTCCTGTTTTTACCCACCTTTGCGCAATAAATAGAACAACTTCCACTGTTAATATCGTCCCATTCGCTTTTACCATTAGAACAATGGCGAATGCCATTAAAACAACGAAACGAACAATGACGAATGCCATTAGAGCACAAGTAGTTTTTGTAGTTTTGGCAGCGACATAGTTTCTTAGCTGGAGAAATTATGTCGATTTTTCCTCGGAGGACTTATGTCACTTTTAAACGTCATAAGTCCTCCACGAGTAATTTTTAAACGACACAATTTCGCGCCATCTTATGACGTTTAGCAGCGACAAAATTTCTCAAGAAAAAAACGACATAAGTTCTCGAAGGAGGAATTATGTCGGAGGAATTATGACGCTATGCCCCCAAATTATACTGTTCGTCAAAAAGTTCCCCGACGCAAGGATTCTGAAAAACAGGAAACAGTTTGAAAATTTTTAAAAATTATTACAGGCTAAAATAAATTTTAAATTTATTTTGCGTATGGTGTTTAAAAGATGCTTTGACACCACAAACAGCCAAGAGTCCGTTTGCCTGTAATACCCCACGGAAAGTTGGAATTTCTAAGCATTTTTTTAACTTTGAGGTCATTTTTCTCAGAATCCTTGCCAACAGTAAAGTTCGGAACTGTTCAAATTTCGACATAATGTTGGTTCAGACAGTGGGCCATTTCATAACAAGCATTTATGTAAAAGCAGTATGATGATCCATATGATATGATATGATATGATCGCCACGCCCCCCTAACGGCCACAATTGGCCATAATCACCCACAAACTATTTTAAAATATGTCTGGCGCCCACATTTTTAAAAATTTTGGAGAAGTATAAATGCAATTTTGTTGTGTTTAGTTAAACCTATCGAAATGTAGAAGAAATTTTTTAAATCGGACCATTCGTTAAAAAGTTATGCCCGATCAAAGTTGTATATCTCCATCTCCCTCGCACTCCCTTTAGCTGAGTAACGGGTATCTGAGAGTCGGGCCACCCGTCTAAAGCGTTCTCTCTTGTTTTTTTCCTTGGATTAATAGGCGAGATATTTTAAAAAGAATTTAATTTAATGCTTACTAATAAAAATCTCTAATAAAAGTCAAAAAAGTAAAAGTATTTTTGACTTTTATTTTAAAAGTCTTTTGATAACAGTTATTCTGTGTGAGATATATAAAAGTCTTTTCATTACAGTTATTTTGTGACAAATAAATAAAAGTAAAAAAATACCTTTTATCAGATGACTTTTATTTTAAAAGAAATAACTGTTACAGTCCCTGGTCCTCCCTTATATTTACCTTTTTAAATCGCGTAGAGACCGCAGCGAGGTACTACGCATTTTAAGCGCTGGCCACGGGAAATGTATTGCAAGAGTTTTACAACGCAGAAACAGTAGCAAACGTGATATAAACCTAACATAACCGATTTCTTGCTTAAATGGGGTATAACAGCACTAGGAAGTAAGAAAAAAAGAAATAAATAAATAAATAAATGAAAATTATTCAGTAAATAACATAATTATTGTAAGAGTTTTACAACCCAGAAACAGTAGCAAACGTGATTTAAACCTAACATTACCGATTTCTTGCTTAAATGAAAATTATTCAGTAAATGACATAATTATTGTAAAAATGTTGTTACACACAACAAGATTTGGTTGGTAAAATGGACAATTGAAGATAGTTTAGTAACTATAAAAAATAGTACTTTAACAATAAAATAGTCGTCCGTGTATTTGTTCTTAGCGTACTATTAAATAGTTAAACTACTATTAAAATAGTTACGCTTACGGGATGTGTGTATTTTGTTTTTGTACCGTTAAACTATGTTAAATAGTTGTTTAACTATGAACAATAGTTACCCTAACGTAACTTCTTTAATATAAAAGTGTGAAACATTAATTTTACAAATCTTTTTGTATAATTCCCAACTGGGTCTAGCCCTTCATGAACCAAGCCCAAGTCAGATTCTGAGTCATTAAGACTTTACTTTAAAACTTTTTTTCTGTTTTAAGTATTTAATATACTTCCACACTAGTTGGGAAGGGCTTTGGTTGAATTGATTGTGTGGAGAAGGTCCTCCAATTTCTCATTATACCCGTTACTCGTAGAGTAAAAGGGTATATTGTATTCGTGAAAAATATGTAACAGGTAGATGGAAGCGTTTCCGACCCTATAAAGTATATATATTCTTGATCAGGATCACTAGCCGAGTCGATCTAGCCATGTCTGTCTGTCCGTCTGTCTGTCTGTCTGTATGAACGCTGAAATCTCGAAAACTACAAAAGCTAGAAAGTTGGGATTACTCACACATATTCTTTGGCTTCCTACGCAGCGCAAGTTTGTTTCAGCCGAGCGCCACGCCCCCTCTAAAGCCCACAATCGCCCATAATCGCCCACAAACGATTTTAAATTTTGTCTGGCGCCCACATTTTTAAAGATTTCGGATAAGTATAAATTCAATTTAGTTGTGTTTAGCTCGAATCGGACCATTCGTCAAAAAGTTATGCCCGATCAAAGTTTTATATCTCCATCTCCCTCGCACTCCCTTTAGCTGAGTAACGGGTATCTGATAGTCAGGGCACCCGACTATAGCGTTCTCTCTTTTTACTTTCCAAATCACTCAATTACCCGAACAAACACTTTGCCGAACATCGAACAAGTGAATTTACAGCGCAGCTCATAGGGGAGCCTTAAGATATAGGGGTCCGATCCGGCTCGCTCCGACATATGTACTAACTGCAACAGAAAGAAGACTTTTGGGAAAGTTTCATCGCGATAGCTTTAAAACTGAGAGACCAGTTCGCATAGAAACGGACAGACGGACCGACGGACCGACGGACAGACGGACAGACGGACATGGCTAGATGGACTCGGCTATTAGTGCTGATCAAGAATATATATACTTTATGTGGTCGGAAACGCCTCCTTCACTGCGTTACAAACTTCTGACTGAAATTATAATACCCTCTGCAAGGGTATAAAAAGTGAGACGAAAAAAAATTCTAAAATCAAGAAGGGTCGATGTTGATTTTTTTCGAGCTCAATTTTTCTGGGTGTACCATTCCCATTCTTGCCGCCATGTTTAGATGCTATTAGTTTTGATGCTATTATAAAAATTGTAAATTATATGTATTTGGTTCGTCAATACCTATCGATTGGCTTAATAAAAGTTTTTTAAGTTTTAGATCACAACAGATTTTCCAATTGTAGGATTTGTAATCTATTAGTTCCAGAAGCAGTTTCATGGTCTCATATGTTTCCTTCACGTTAGTGGAATGACGAATAGGCATGGATGGTTTTTCGTTTCCCTTATGCAATAAAACAGCTTTCACGCTATACTTGCTTCCGTCAATAAATAGACGCCAGTCAGCAGGATTGTGATTTTCTCCAAGTGCTGCAAATAACGCTGTGACGTTATTGCAGAAACAAAAATCCTTTGTTTTTGAGAAATATTGTTCAAAATCCTTGCTTCGGTTTTTGTAAAATGAAATTCGAGTTTCCGTTTTCAAAAAACCATGTTCCTTTAATCGGGAGGCAAGAATTTCTGACTTTTCTTTTGATAAATTTAAGTCTCGGCACAAGTCATTGAGATCCTTTTGACTCATAAGCTTCCTGAGGGAATTTTCCGAGTCCGAATTTTCAGATTCACTAGAATCACATGTCGTCCCTTCATAAACTGGTACATTTTGTGTTGGCTTTGGAAAATGCAAGGAATGTGGTTCAACTTTGGAAACTGATGCTACGTCGGGGTAAACTACTTTAACAAATAACAAATAACCACGAACAGTAGTTAAGCAAAAGTAGCAATCAGTAATATGATCCATTGGATTTATCCACAGAACCGGCCTTCCAAACTTCAGGTATACTGATTTTCCACTTTTAAACAAAAGTAATTGACTTTGGAGTCCATGGCTTGTGTAAATGTTTTGGATCAATGCCAAAGTACTGCTTGTAAGCACTTAACAAATTGTCTGTTATTTTAACGCACTTTTTCAAACTGAGAATATAACTACCGCAAACGTAACAAAATCTTTTCAGCGAATTTTTGCACATTTTGGAAACTGATTTTGTTGTGGGAAAGTTGTACGAAAAAATCACCTGTTGTTCTCAACTGAGATAAGAAATGTTGTGCAGCTTAAAGCTTAGATTTGCAATAAAACTAGGTATACATAAATAGATTTAAAGAATAGATAAGGCAAAAAAGATGATTGAACGAGCAGACAAAGATAACGGGTAACACTAAGCAGATAAGTACACATATAGTCGCTTAATTAGGAACTAGAGCTTGACTTTATATGTCGGTGCTTCCCAATAACATTTTTATTTTTACATGTTTTTTTGTAAATATATTTATTTACAAAGCCACTGGTTTTAAAATTTTAAGTACTTAAAAAATAAGAAATTAATTAAGAAACCATATTTTTGTCGAAAAAATCCAAAAATTTTCCTTCTCGATTTTTTTAAAAAATAAATTAAATGTCTTAGAATCAAGTGTACGTACATTACATGACACTATTTTGATCGTTTCTCGAAATTGGAAATCGCGAAAACAAGCGACTTCCCTTGAAAAGATTTTTGGTACCACTGCTGACTTGTGATGACTTTGAGTCATTTTACTAAACTATGCATATCTCCTAGAATGTACATCCGATTTGCAAATATTCGGCCTCAACTTTTTGGGACTAACGGCCCTTTAGATCTGCATACTCAAAATAGTTATTAATATTATTAAAAAATTAATAAAAACTAGCTATGAAAAAAAACGCCAAAAATGAAACTTTTTTGGAACTTTCAGAAGCTATAAATCCATCATTTTCGATCCGATCACAAAGCGCCATACCTTTTCGGAAAGGTGCATCTATTTCCTTTCGAAGGGTGCCAGTTAAAAATTTTTCGGATCATCGGTTTTTGACAGGTGTTACATTGAATAAAACAAGTGGTCAAAAATCTAGCTATTTCAAATATCTCCACAACGATTCTTTGGAAATTTTTTTTTTTTTTTCATTTGCATTTAATACTTTCTCTCCCACTCCCTTTAGCTGAGTGACGGGTATCTAATAGTGGAAGTTCTCGACTACAGCGTTCTCTCTTGTTTCATACTTAATTCATTATAAATAACTCCCCTACACTGCTTGCGTTCAGCTTATTCCTCTCGTTGGTTATAAATTTTGTAAATGTAATAAATTAACTATATTATTATAATTTATAATTTATTTATAAATAAACATTTATTTACATACATACATATAATCACTTCGATACACAAAAGCCTAAATCAGAAACAAGCATTAAGGAAATCAAAGAGTTGAAAAACCAACGAGATGGATATATGAGGAGTATAGCTCGAACGCAAAGATTTTTAAATAAGGGTCGATTATCTTTAAGTGCTGTTGAAATACGCACATTGAAAATGCTTCGCTAATCTTCTCTAAATTAATATAAGAGGACTGATAAAAAATGTCCAGTAGCAAAAAATTCACCCAGAACGGATTGACATAAAAATCTACAAAAATATAATTATTTCGGAGAATAATTAGGAGCCGCGTGTGAGGTATAAATTAGAACAAAAAACGACCCCAAAGTGCCCAAATATTCGATTCGTATTTTTAAAAATTTTTTTGTTTGCCATTTCTCTGTTATAAATGTTGTTAAAATGGTTTTAAAATGTGATGCTCATAATCTTATGGTATACCCGCAAAAACATGCATTTAAATTTTTTGGAAATTCAGCCTTCTTTACCAAGTCCCCAATATTTCCAAGTTTTGTTGTGCCATTTTGACGTAACGGCCCTATATATGTATGTATGTATGTTCTGCTGGCGCACTTTGCATAAATATACATATATGTGTGTATGTCCTGTTGTCGCACTTTAAGTGTGACCGCGCTAGGCGAAAAATGAAAATACCACAGTCACAGCACATTTAAAATGCGCTTTTATTTAAAAAATGCAAAAACCCGACCAGCAAACTTTTAATTAGTTTTTAACCGTTGAGTTATTGACAAACTTGGATTTGGAAAAAGTGAATTCGCTCCGCTGCACACACACATGGACGAAATATATATAAGCCACAAAATTAGATATTTACAAAATTACGCGAAAGGGGAATTTAAGTGTGACCGCGCTAGGGGAAAAATGAAAATACCACAGTCACAACACATTTAAAATGCGCGGTTAAAAAAATCGATTATATCGAAAATCGATTCTTTTGCGCCTTTTTTTTAGGTAAACGTTAAATATTTAAATATCGGTAGTCTTACAGAAATCTCATTAAGCTGAATTTTACAGTCGAAATTTTCATTAAAATTGCTTTTATTTCAAAAATGCAAAAACCCGACCAGCAAACTATTAATTAGTTTTTAACCGTTGAGCTATTGACAATCTTGGATTTGCACACATGGACAAAATATATATAAGCCACAAAATTTGTTTTTTACAAACACAATCTCTAGATATGTGCGTGTGTGTGCATTGCAGCTGACTAAGGAAGTGAGATTCGCTTAGATTCAAATTCATGATAATACTGATATCCTTTTGCTTAAAGGAATATTTTATTTACATTTACCCAACAGATTTAAAACATTTTCTTACAGATTTTTGTGTTTTAAAATTCCAATCGCATTGAAAATATTCAAAGAACACTAAATATTCAAATCAATTGATTCTCTTGCTCTTCCTTACACGTGCCTCAAATAGTTTAAACAAATGGAAATGTTTAAACAATTTGATTCACGGCATCCCCTTCCACCTGCCTTCCTTATTTATTAATATAACTTATGCAAGCAATCCCGTAGAATTTTACAAAACGACCTTACGTGGCCAAAAAACACATCTAAATTGTATTTACGTTAATTTTCAAAAAATGTCAGTCGGCACTTAGTTATATATTATTATTAAAAGGACTGGATTTTACCTTCCTCTTTAGAAGATTCGCTTACAATTCCCCCTGATAAACAAACCCAACCCTATTAACATTGATTAACAATCTTAAAGTCACGTGCCAATTCTGCAACTACAAAATCCGATTGAGTGGCCACTCAACACTGCCTGTAGCAGAGATTGGGGAGTATAAGCATGTAATTTTAGACACAACAAAAAAAATATGAGCTCATATGAAATCTGGGTTGTCCACCAAAAGTAAAAATTGAAATATGCTGGACATTGGAAAGAAAACTTTATTGTAAAGATTAATTTCGTTTATCCCCGGTATCTAAACTATTGACCCTTCAAAACGATTCTAACAAAACGTAAAATATTTCTAAGTATGTTAACGAAAGTGTCCTTTTCGTTGGGCGCCAATTCTGTTACGTGGGAATATGAGTGCCCTACTTTCTTTCTCCTCTCCAACCTAACGAGAATAAATATCAAAGATGCCTGAAAAACAGTAAAAGTCGTAAAGTCCGTAGGTCATCAGTCTACATTGTCCCACAAGCTTAGCTGTCGCTTGATCGTAACACGATCGGGCAATGTTTCGGCCACATTCCCTCCCCTTCACAAAATCGTGTGCCAAACGGATCGTCGCGGGCCGCGCAATACGATCCCCTATTGTCAAGGTTGTCCGTCAAAAGTTATGTCATTATTCTTCACCTACTCCACTTATCGCGTCAGCAAAAGTCTACTGATCAATTTTAAAATATTATAACGCCTTGAAGAGGCCTAAAGAGGGAAATTTACTTCAGGTAATTAAACAAAAGGCACGATTATACATATATATATATAGTGGATAAAGGAACCGTGTTCCGACAAACTTACCCCTTTCAGTCCTGGGCGATGAGATCTCGACGCGCTGGGTCCTGGGCTTTTGAAGACATTATAGACATATGTATATACGTGCAAACACTATCGGTAAAACACAAACCAAAAAAAAATTTTTCTTAAGCACAATCACTTATTGTATATATATGTATGGCAATTTTTAAGGTCCTACTCTCATCCGCCTATTCGGTGCGCGTTGAGCTATTTAAGGTATACAAAAAGAAATTTTTTGAAAAAATCGCGTTTTAGGGTCTGCGAATTGGCTTCAAAGTTTATCACCCATACGCACTGTTGCCTTCGATCAAAAAGTTTTTTTAATCTAGATGGCATAGATTTCAACAATTCATTTGATGTTTTTCTCTCCCTTTTTTTAACCAATTATTCCAACGAATTTCATAACTTGACAAGACTAGAAATGGGAAAACGATTTCTTTCGTCCAAATTCGAACTGTTATACGTGTCGTATGTGTAATTTTTAAAAAAACTTTTAGAACGTTTCGCAAGGTCTATATTCCATAAACAATATTTTTAGTTTTCACATAAATTTTTTGCTCACTTTTATCTACCATGTGAATGGGTGAGAATGGGATTTAATTTTTTGGACCACCCTAATGTACGTACATATATCCCACGGCGGCACACGTCTGGTTTGATGATTGGGTTGCGGGCAGCGGCGTCTCCAATATCTTGCTCACTACACTTGGAATTGTTGCTTTTTTGGCACTTGCATTCATAAATGCATGAGTTCACAATTTGAATTTGTTTTTGTTTGCAATAAATGCATTTATTGCCTATGTTTTTCTGCACTTTTACTGTCCCTTTAGACCTGGCGGCATATCGCCTGTTCGAGTGCGTGCTTTTGGTCCCGGCGCTTGTACATTTTGACCACTTTCAAGATGGTCACGAAAACAAATATACCGATGACGATCTTAAGGTTCTGGTTCACATCCTGTGTGTCGTCCTTGTGATCTATTATTTTTACAGTGTTGATCACATTGGCTGTGCTATGGGCCACTTTGGAATCAGTCCCACCCATGGTGGAGTCCTTGCTAATAATAGTATTTCTTCTCCAGGACAAGGATGTAGCAGAACTTCTTTGCAGGATATGTTTCACTGGCTTCAATGGACTTCCTTCAAGGATAGTTGTTGTTCATCGGCGGCAAGCAGGACTTCCTTCAGGATCTCTGGTCTTGGCTGTAGTCATTGGCGGCTTCGGAAATATAGTGATTCCACTATAGTGCCGCGGATATCAGAATAAATTCTGTCTCCTGGTGGCTTGGCTCCGTTGGCAGATGTTCGAAGCCCATGGGGGAAATCCTCCTCCCTCGGAGCTAGTGTCTTCCGTCGGTATGAGACCAGAATAGATTCTGTCTGCTTTCTCTATCCGGCTACGGTCTTTTATACCAGTATAGAGCTTTTTTATTTAGGTGTTCCCACCTATGATTTCCCCTATCGGTAGTGTCAATGCCCGACTGATGCACTTTGCCAGCTGCTGGTGTATGATTACCAGTAGGTCGATCGCGGTCGTTGTTCTGACCAAATGACACTCCTTTTTTTTCGAGATTCGTTGGTGTTTCTAAGCGAATCTTTCTTCCCTAAATAAATTGAGGAAGAGGGCGTACGTAACAAAAGATTTAAAAAAACACATAATGTTTTTTTTTTCAAGTTTTTGTATTTTTCTTAAGTAGTTTGCATAGGACAAAATACTGTTCTTTTTACGGAAATTATGAAAAAAGTTCTGACCAAATCTTTTCTCGGTTTATAGGCTAAAAATTAATCATTTTTTAAATTTAAAATAAGTAGCTTAATTTTCAATTTTAGTTTCCGCAGGCGAAGCTGCGAAGCGAAAGATGGAGATGATGTGTACAGCGAAGAGTTCGAAAAGACAGCAATAATAGCAAAATCGTTGCTAATATCCCTGCATGATATCGAAAAATTAAACCATTTAATATCGTGTTTGGCCGGAGACGCGCTAGGAACAGTCAGGGAGTTCCAAGTTACCGCGGATAATTATCCAAAAGCTCTGGCTAGCCTAAGGCGGGTGTACGATAATGATTGTTTAATGTTTTTTGACATTATATCGACACTCTTAAATCTGCCAAAGATTTCCCAGCCATCAGCTACCACCTTGAGAAACCTGATCGACACAGTCACAGCGCTGTACGATTCTCTTTAGTCCATTGGGGATGACAAACGTATTACGAACGCCATCCTCATCCATCTAGTAATGGGCAAAGTCGATGCAGGAACTAAAAGAAAACGGGAAGATCAGTTGGATTATACCTCGCTTCCTCTTTGGAGCGAGTGTGAATCGGCCCTGAACAAGCGCTTTCAGCATATGGTTGCCGAAGAAGCGTGTAAGCCAAAAATTGTTCAGCAGAGCCAGGCTTATCCTAAGAAGAATGGAAACCGGAGTTTTTCGTTTGTTGCTGCCATAAACGACCCCAAACTCAGCAGAACATCAAGTAGGAAACTGCACTGCTTTTGCTACCCTAACAGTTCAGCAAAGATTTGATTTCGCAAAAAGGGCATCCTTATGCATTAATTGCCTACGAATGGGCCACACGGTAAAAACGTGCAAATCGAAAAGATGCAGGGTGTGTAAGTCCTCACACCACACATTGCTGCACATTTATACGCCATCAAATCTCGCGTTGCCACCTCCTCCTGTGCCCACGCTCTTGCAGAATACTCCATCCACTTCGCATGTTTTGCATGCGACTGCATCGGATAGATGTATTTTTGCCACAGCCATCGTGAGCGTCCAAACAAAAAGTGGCGAATTAGTTTTGGCTCAAGCGTTGCTCGATTCTGGTTCACAAGTAAATTTTGTGACCGATGAGCTCGCTCAGAGACTTCAGATAAAGAGAGAGTACGTGTGTTTTGAGTTTGCGGGGACTTGGTGGAACTAATGCTCAAGCAGCCAAGAAAACACACACGATAGTCAAGTCGCGAGTGGAAAGCAGTCAATTGTTACATTTTAAAAAGTATTTCTGGTTATCATCCGGATCAAACGGTGAACACCAGCGGCTGGAGGGTGCCTGAAAATCTTCAATTGGCAGATCCGTTCTTCTTCAAGCCCCAAAAAATAGATATACTTATAGGCGCAGACTCGTTCTTTGAACTATTGTCAGTCGGACAGATAAAGCAAGGGTCTGAGTTTCCCATTTTGTAGAAAACATTTCTCGGCTGGATAGTGTCAGGGAGATGTGCCCAAAGCCAAGGTCCATAGTCCTGAGCAGGAACGTTGTGAGCAACGTTCAAATCTGACCCAAACACTCTTGGTTCATCATATGAAGTTCCAAAACGTAGATTTTTGTCGCTTAAAAGAAGATTATCCAAAGATCCTCCTTTAAAAAATATGTATCTGGAATTCATTTAGGAATATGAAGCCATGGTCCAAATGTCTTCCACTAACAATAAAATTCCAGTCCGCACTAATGCGAGTTGCGACCCCAAAGCACCTCGACAAAGTTGAGAGTGGTATTTGAAGCCTCGAGCCGTACATCGACGCAGGTCGCGTTGAATGACATCTTGATGGTAGGCCCCACCATTCAAGAGGATCTGTATTCGACCCTGCTTCGGTTCAGACTGCACAAGTTTGCACTTGCAGCAGACGTAAAAAAGATGTATCGTCATGTAATGGTTGACGAAGCTGACCGAAACTTTCAGCTCATAGTGTCCATCTGAGTCTCTAAAAATCTTTAAGCTGAACACCGTGACTTATGGAACTTCGCCAGCACACTATCTGGTGTTTAATGGAGAGGTGGTGGCGGCATGGAGAGGTCGCGCAAGATTCGTGTCCAAAAGCTGCCAAGGTCATTCAGAATGACTTTTATGTTGACGGTTTGTTGAGGCCAGATGCGCCAGATGCGTGGAGGACCTGTTAAGCCTTCGAGACGAAGTTTCTCAGGTATTGCAAGTGGCAGGATTTGAATTGGCAAAGTGGTTTTCTAACTGCCCAGAGTTTTCCGCATCTGAAAGCGCTGTCATGCCGCTAACGGCCGACTCAAACGTAACTAAAACCCTTGGTGTGTTTTGGTTGATTACTTTCAATTTCGGTTGGATGACTCTTTCCTGGATCTTCGTGCGACAAAACGAAACATACTGTCGGTGACTGCCCGACTTTTCGATCCGCTTGGCCTATTGGGTCCTCTAGTGACTAGGGCACGCTGTTGCAGCTGCCCAAGATCAAGGTATCGCGATTCGATCATACAGACGCCAAAGTCCCGGCCGAAATACATGGTTTCGCTGACGCTACCATGCGAGCACATGGAGCGTGCATCTACGTTCGTATTAGTACCGCTAAAGGTTTAAAAGTATCTTTATTGACGGCAAAATCCAAAGTAGCTCCCCTCAAGACGAAAACTTTTCCAATTACAAAAGTGTTTCATTGGACAGATTCGGAGATCACTTTGCTCAAAACGTCGTCGTTGTCGTTTTTTGTCTCAAACCGAGTTGGGGAGATTTAAGAGTGGTCGGAAAAAGAAATCTAGCGACCTGTCCCCACGAAAGTAAACCCAGCGGACATCGTGTCACGGGGATGTGACGTTGAGGAACTTACAGCTTCCATTTGGTTCACTGGACCGTCGTTTTTGCTCGATGCAGAAATCGACACTTCGAAGTACCTGCTGATGTCGTGTCGATAAATTTACGCAAATCAGCATTGGCGCTTGTGGTAATCCCAGAGCCCAATTATGTGCTTCAGAATGTGCTTCGTGTGGGTCTTTCGGTTTATTCAAAGGTGCAAAAAAGTGTAGCAGCCCTTTGAAAAAAGTATTACTCCAAGAGAACTGAATTTTGCGTTCGAAAAATAGTGGAAGTGATCCAATCTCACGAGTTCAGTGACGACATAGGCAAAATTCGAAAAAAAAACTGTTGGCAACGAATATACAAAAATTATGCCCTTTTCTCAAGGAGAAAAAATTAGATTGGTGTTCCTCGACATTGCTGCGAGTTGGGGGTCGGTTATTGAATGCTCCTATCCCATTGCTGTTATCGAAAGGTTCACAGTTCGTTAAAACTTACGTGTCATACCTGCACGTTACAAATTGTCATGCTGGCTCTCGATCTCTTGTTAGTCTGTTGCGAGAAAAGATAGGGTTGGTTAATGCGCAGGAAGTTTGCCGCAAAACAGTTCGTTCTTGCATTCTTTGCTTTCGGTGCAAGCCTCAACTCTTGACGCAAATCATGGGGAACTTGCCATTAGACAGACTTCAGGCTCTCCGCCCTTTTAATATCTGAGGTGTTGATTTTTGTGTCCCATTTAACACAACGCATCGTATCCGTAGTAAGCCACCGTACAAATCATAAGTGGCATTGTTTGTATGTTTTGCGTCCAAAGCGGTCCACTTTGAGTTAGTGTCTGACCTCACCACTGATGCGTTTTTGTTGGTATTCCAAAGGTTCGTGAGTCGACGCGGGATTCCGGAGAAGGTGTGGTGCGACAACGCGACGAACTTCGTCGGAGCCGATCGCCACATGAGAGAGTTCCGGGCCCGTCTGGAGGAGCAGGGGGGCGGTATCGCAACATTCGCATCAAGAAAAGGATGCGAGTTTGCGTTCATACCGCCCAGAGCACCTCACTTCGGCGGACTTTGGAAGGCAGGTGTGAAGTCTGCAAAGCACCTGTTCCTTCGGACGGTCGGCGAAGACATACTGACCGCGGAGGAGCTCGGAACTCTCCTCACCAGCGTGGAGGCCGTTCTCAACTCCAGGCCCCTCGGAGCGATCAGCACGGATCCCAACGACGGCGAAGCTCTAAGCCCAGGCCATCTCCTGATCGGCAGGCCCCTCCTAGCTCCACCCTCAGCTCCCGGACCAAGTCAGCCCAACCTGCTTGCGACGATGGCGCAGTGTCTCGTCTCTCAGGCACAGGTTTTGGCAGCGATGGTCCCGGGAGTATGTCTCCAGCCTCCAGGCGAAAAACAAGTGGCACCAGGAGGTTTCAAACATCGCCGTGGGAGCTCTAGTCGTCGTCGCCGAGGACAATCTTCCGCCGCAGCAGTGGATGATCGGGCGGATCGTGGCGGTGCACGTCGGCGCTGACGGCAACGTCCGAGTGGCGGACGTGAGAAAAATGGTACGGTAAAAAAAATTGCAAGAGTTTTTCTGTGCATTCTCTTAGCTAACCAATAAGGGGGGAGTAAGGGAATAAGGAGAGGTTAATGCGGGGTTAAGTTGCGGTTAAGGGAGTATTAGATAGATTAGGGTAAAAGTAATTTAAAGGAAGGGTGAAGGTGATAAAGGTAAGGTTCGTTTGGATTTTGGCGAGGATAAGGTGGGTCAAGGTGACAAATAAGTTTTATCAATAGTAAGGAAACATTTTGTTCAGGTAAGACTTATTAATATAAGCTTATATTATATTAGCTAGGGAGAATAAAAACTGGTGTTAGGGTGGAGAAAGGTGGTTAACATTATGTTAATTTGGGGTGAAGTTTGAGTATGGATGGGTCACACTAGGGTTAAAGCGAGGTTCTAAGGTGCTAAAAAAGGGTGCTAACTGTGATTAAAATAGGAGAGAGGTGGGGTTAATGTGAGGTAATATTGGGGTTAATGCGGTGTTAAGGTAAGGTATGTTTTGGTTAGAAGGATATGGATAGAATATTAGTGCGTTTTAGGAGAGTTTACTACAACGTCCCTTCGGGTATTGCTAGTTAATAATAAAATGAAATAAATATTAAAATATTTAAAAGTTTCTATTACTGGTGTTTAATTATACCCGTTACTCGTAGAGTAAAAGGGTATATTGTATTCGTGCAAAAGTATGTAACAGGGAGAAGGAAGCTTTTCCGACCCTATAAAGTATATATATTCTTGATCAGGATCACTATCCGAGTCGAACTAGCCATGTAAAGAGCGTTGCCTCTTTGCCTGAGCACCTTCCTGTTGTGGCTTCTCCTGCCCATAGTTTGGGAACACCGTCCTTGCCCACTCTACCTTCTTTAGCCATTCGGGCGAAGGCGTGGCGACGTTGCTCCTAGCGTGTGAGGGTTTGGGCGGCAGTCCGCCTTTCTGCGTATGTAAATATCTTTGCCCCAGCGGGTGACCCAATCGGCTTTGCTGTACCTACTGCTGGTTTTGGCGCAGATGCGCACGTGGCAGAGGTGGTTGCGACAGCCTTTCTGTCCCCCGACATCCCTAATTTGGGATGAGGCCCTTTCTGAGCCCTACTGGTGCCTGCAATGGAACCACTGTTCGTCTTTGCATCGTTGGGTTTTTTGCGAGTTCCCGTCTCTGTGTTTTTGTTTTTATTTGTTGTAGTTGTTTCCATAATTGGTCCCACGAGCTGCGGAGAAGGGGAAAGGTCCGCCCGGGCAGAGATCCGCGGTACCCGGGTAAGGCGGTAGATAGAACAGGGGGTCGCCATCTCCCTGAGCCCACCGTTTGAGACTGGGCTAGTTTTTGATCCGGGCTCCAGCCAGGCTGACTCTTGGCACGGTCCGGGTTACACCGTAGTCCGGCCCGGAGTGAGATGTTGTTTTGGGAGGGGAAGTGGGTAGGTAGTGTGTAGGGTGTTTTGGGTTTGTGTAAAGCAACTATTTAGATGCGGCTAGAAAACTCGCATCTTCGGTACTGCTACGTTGCAAGATACCCGCTGGTTGTCCAGGACTGCTTATTTGCCAGGGTTTCCGTCCACGATTCCATGCTTGACTTCCACCACTAGCTTATTCGCAGTTGGCCTCGAGTGAGGTCGTCCGCTATACGCAACCTGCGACCCGCTCGGTCGCCCCAGCTAGGCGGCTTCAGAACCATCTCACAAGTTCCTCAGACCAAGAACCCCCTCTGTTTCTCCTCCAGCAATTTCGCTGCTCGCGCATCGAGAGCAGCAAACCAAATAAATAATAGTTAAATTTTTTTCTATTATTTCTTTGCATACGCATAAATATTTTGTTATTCAATTTTGTGATATTTACCCTCGACATTTCGCCATAGGTTCTTTTATTGAGTGTGGGTGTGGGAGCTGGGACCAGTCAAATTGCTTCAATTGTTAGGGGGAGTTAAGAGGTTATGCTCAAGTAGTGATATGTATAAAAGCCCGTGAATGGGATAAAAATTGATGGTTATGTATAATGATGGTAAGACATGTAAGAAAGGTGATTATTTTATGGGATCATATTTAAATTGCAAATTGATACTTGATTACAGCCAGTCATAAACCGCTAACTAGTTAGTTAAAAGATCCTTTCTTTTTAATACATTATTATAATATAGAATATTCTCACTATTACTTATTTTATAACAAAGTGCTTGGGATAATAACCACGTCAGCATTGCAAACCGAAATTGCTGAGATTATGGCCATTAACATAACTCAAATCATCAACTCATCATCTAATGAAATTCCATAACTTATTAATGTTTATCCCCAAACTGCCGAATTCGCATTCCTCTCCCAATGGACCCAACACATTTCAAAGGCCATAAACTATGCATAGGAAACTTTCTCGGGATGTGCCGCAAAAGTACTTACCCAATCGAAGTGAATCGAATCGAATCGAATGGAGAGCCCAGCTGAAGCGTTCAAAATGCATCGATTTATGTTAACTTTTGGCCAATATCAAAGTCATTACTCATCAGTATCGGGCTTAAACATACACACACACATACTGAGAGAGCTTGGCGCAGACACTGGCAAATCAATTAACTGCCAAATCAATTTACAATTTATGCATAAACTTTATAATCAATAGACTTAAGCGCACGAGCAACGACATACGAATCCGCCTCGATATAGATTCCCATCCCGATCCCGAGCCCTTCCTTGCCAGCCTGCCAGTTTTAAAGGCAAAGCCGTAGCAATTATGAAGGAGGAGAAGGAGGAGAAGGAGGAGAAGGAGGAGAAGAAGGAGCAGGAGGAGCAGGAGGGGCCCAGTCCGAGGACGGGCAAATCCGTTAGGCCATAAAAGCCATAAATGCTCAATTACAGGAAGTAAATATGCACACTTGATTGCAGAATGTTGCGTAGATGGCCGGGCTTCGTTGCATTTTGCAATTACTACAGACGTTTTATTAAAAATTTGTTCGATTACTCACGTCACATAACTAGATTACGTAAAAAGAATGTTAAATTTGAATGGACAGATAAATGTCAAAACGCATTCGAATACCTAAAAATCCAATTGATGAAACCCACATTATTGCAATATCCCGATTTTAATAAAGAATTTTGCATAACAACAGATGCAAGCAAACAAGCATGTGGAGCTGTTCTTACTTAAGATTACAATAACACTCAGCTACCAGTAGCATATGCATCAAGATCCTTTACGAAAGGAGAAATTAATAAAAATACAACAGAACAATTATTAGCATCCACTGGGCAATAAACCATTTTCGACCATATATTTATGGAAAACATTTCACAGTCAAAACAGAGCCTATTAACCTATATATTTTCAATGACAAATCCTAATTCAAAATTAACACAAATGAGATAAGACTTGGAAGAATATGATTTTACTGTGGAATATCTTAAGGGAAAATACAACCATATAGCCGACGCTCTATCAAGAATAACAATAACGGACTTAAAAAATATCCAGACAAATAATAAAATTCTGAAAGTCACTACCAGAAACCAAATTAAAGAGAAAAATTTCTGCGCAGGAACAGAAAAAGAAAAAAATAGATTTGCCTAGGCATATTCTAAATAAAGCTTCTCAGCCCAACGTATACGAAGTCATTGTTAATGACGAGGAACGAAAAGTAGTGACTTTGCGAATAACTGATTCACTTTGCTTACTAAAGCATGGAAAAAAGGTTATAGGAAGAATTGATGTTAGCGATTTGTACACCAATAAAATTCTCGACTTAAGTCAGTTCTTTCAAAGGCTTGAAAAAGAAGCCGGTATACTTAATACCAGCCAACTCAAAGTGGCACCGAGCGAAAAGATCTTTGAAACCATTTCAATGGAATCTTTTAAAATTATGGGCAAAAAAATATTACAATCTTTAAGAGTAGCGCTACTCAAGCCGGCGACCCAATTATCAAATAATGATAAAGAGAAAAAAGCATTACTGTTTACATTCCATGATGATCCAATACAAGGAGGTCATACAGGCATTATTATTGGAAAAACATTACCTAAGATATAACAAAATATATAAGAAAATGTCCTAAATGCCAAAAAACAAAGACAACAAAACATACAAAGACCCCATTAACTATCACCGAAACGCCACAAACGCCTTTCGACAGGGTAATTGTGGATACGATCGGTCCAGTACCTAAATCTAAACAAAGAAATGAATACATAGTAACGCTAATTTGCGAATTAACTAAGTACCTTGTAGCAATACCACTTTTCCACAAAAGTGCAAAAACATTAGAAAAAGCTATATTCGAAGATTTTATTCTGAGCTACGGTCCAATGAAGACGTTCATTACAGAAGTGCAAAAACATTAGAAAAAGCTATATTCGAAGATTTTATTCTGAGCTACGCTCCAATGAAGACGTTCATTACAGACATGGGAACAGAATACAAACATTCGATAATTGAAGATTTATGTAAAAACTTAAATATCAAAAACATAACTTCAACAGCACATCATCACCAGACTGTAGGAACCGTAGAGCGAAGCCACAGAACATTTAATGAGTTCAGATGCTCATACATCTCAGTTGATAAAACAGATTGGGATGTATGGTTGCAATATGCTAATAATATGATTATGCTAAAGAATCTAAGTTTAGACTAGAACAAGCATGCAGATTAATGCTAGAATGCCACAAACAAAAATTTAACTATGACACAAATGTTTTGAACTTTGATTTAAAAATAGGAGACCAAGTTTTAATAAAAAATGAAACAGGGCATAAGCTAGACTTTAAGTACACTGGGCCATATAAGGAAAAAAGTATAGAAGAAAAAGATAGCACAGTAATTTCAAAAAGCAAAAATAAGAAACAAACAGTTTATAAGTATGGGTTAAAAATTTGTATTTCATAATCACGTTAATTCTCTTATATATATCATGTAGGGCCATTGGACATACACAAAAAAAAAATTATATATAAAAATTAATTTTGGTACAAAACAAAACTTTCTAATTGGAAAAAAAATGTTAATAAATTAAACTACTTATAAACAAAAAAAAAATTAATAAAAATATTTTCATTTATATTAAATATGCGCTTAGAAAATAACTTCATATAATTACGTTATTTTTTAAAAGGAGGGTAAGAATTTCTCAACTGCGCATATGAAAACTTCGATTTTCTTCAAACTCGGTTACCTCGTAGAGTTTGCCTTGGTTCTCATCTGTGATTTTTTTTGAAATTTTTTCGTATCCATTTAGGGGCGCTATGAATTTTTGAAGTTAAGAACTTAATCAATGTTGTCAAACTTCAAATTAGTATATCTCGGGAACGGCTTAAAGGAACAACGTACAACTTTACATGATTTTAAATGTGTTCTAGGGGAATTAGGAAAATATTTTCTTAAATTTTTTGAAATTTCCTATCGCGGTTTTGAAAGTCTTCTTCATCCTATATAATCAGTTCAACTATCCAAGATTGTCCATCTTATAACCAACTTAATTTACCCAAAGAAACATTTTTGTTCCCTTTCATCATTTCCAAGATATCTAATTCTTTATGCTAATCTAAAAAAACCATATTTATATTTCTAACGAGTACAATTCTTACACGTTTAACCTGAAAGGTTGCACAACTCAATTACTTACTGATATTATGCACATATGTTAATGCTATAATTTTACCACCGTTCCTTCATATAGGTGCCATAGAAATCTTATTGTTAAAAAATTTTTTTTTTTTTTTTTTATTCAGTATTAGCTATTATACATTTAAAATATAATAACTAATTTTGGGAAAGGAGTAACTAGCTACGGTGGCCATCGACTCGACAATTGATAAAACTTGTTATTTGTATTTGAGATTTAACAGTTTTGATTTTTCGTAGGGGTGTTTAAATTTTATATATAATTTTACATGTGCGTAAGAAAGATAATATTAGATTGCAGTTAGAAGCTGTTTGGTCAGATAATAGTTTTGAGGGCGGGGTAAGACCGAATAGGTTTATTCTGATGTTTTGGTAGTGTCCACATGTATCTAGAAGATGTTGGACTGATAGTTCTGCTCCGCAGTTAGGGCAGTTCAGCCGACTTTCACCGTTGAGGATGTGTTTATGTGTGAGGTTTGTGTGTCCAGTTCTTAATCGAGTGAGAATTGCCCATTCCCATCTGTTGAGCGAAGTTGGGAACTTGATGTCCTTTTTGCCAGGATTGAACTGTTTATACCAGTGGTTAAACGACGACCAGTCTTCCAGTTCGATGTTCAGCAATATGTTTTTGATGTGTTTCCAGATGCCCTGTTGATAGTGTGGCACGGAGGGGGGGGGGGGGGGGGGGGGGGGGGGTTGACGGAATGACTTTATTGTCTCTTGATAAAGGTTATACATCTTCGTATAGTGGATTGGACTTTAAATTTCCTTCGATGCTTCGAGGCTACTTCAAAGTCCTTCAGCAGAATAGAGTTGGTTGAGCACATGAGTTTTGGTATTAACTTGAAGGTAGTTTGCGCGACTCTGGATTTAATGTCCGGTAATCCTGCTTCGGCTAGGATGCATTTAGTTGGGGTCGTTGGAAATGCGCCAATGCTACGTCTGACGGCAGCATGATAGGGAGGTAAGATCATTTTTAGATTCGATGGCGCGCACCACCCATAGATGGCGAGGCAGTAATCAGTTTTGGATAGCAACAAAGCTCTAGTCGCTTGTATAAGTGTTGTCCGATGGATGAAAGATCGCTTAGAAGTTAAGAATTTAATAATGTTTAGTCTATTTATAAGGTTGATTCTAAGTTCGTTACAGTGTTGTTTAAATGTGAGTCGTTTATCAATTGTCAGGCCAAGAATTTTCAGAAAAGAAACTCGTTCTATATCTATGTTATTGTATAATAATGGTGGGTATGTACAGCGTTGTTTTTTACAGATATGAAGAAGCTTACACTTATTTACAGCAAGGGTCGCTCCGGAGGAGTTTCCCCAGATTTGGATTTCATGAAGGATTTCTTTAAACTTATTATTTAGTGTAGTGGTATTCTTACATTTGCTAAAAATAATGGCATCGTCTGCTTAAATTGACATTTTAATTTGCTTATGTCTTAAAATTATGTTATTTAAGGACTGGAAGGCGATCATGAACAATATCACAGAGAGAGGCGATCCTTGTGGGATGCCATTGTGAAGAGTATAAAATTTAGATAGAGTGTAGTTAACTCTTACTCGGATAGACCGGTTGATCATGAAAGCCTTCGCTAAATTGATGGTCTTTTGACCTACCCCCCACCGGGAAAGTTGATCCAATACTGTATGCACCCCTACGCGATCGAAGGCCCTTTCAAAATCAGTTGCCAATATGGTAACATGATTTTTGCTAAAAAGGGCGTCCGATGCGTAATGGTGGAGATGCAGAAGAGAATCAAGAGTGCTATGCTGTTGCTTAAAAGCTGTTTGGTGGGGGCTGATCAGTTTCTGTTTCGTAATGAACCACATTAACCTTTTGGCTAACATTTTTTCCAGCGTTTTGTTTAAGCTAGGGAGTAAAGAAATGGGTCTAAAGGATGTTATTTCGTGTGTTGGTTTGTTAGGTTTTAATTTAGGAATAATGATAGCAGATTTCCACACATGAGGGTTGGTACCTCTAGCGAGCATTGCGTTAAACATTTCTAGTATTTTGTATTTTGCTTCGGAGGGTAACTGTTTAAGCATTGGATAAGAGACTCGGTCTATACCGGGTGTTTTTCCTTTCGCATACTGAAGGGCATATTCAAGCTCACTAAGAGTGAAATTGGAGTCAAGGTCTGTGGAGGCGGGAACAGTTGGGTGGGTGTGTATTCCTGAGAAAGAATTTCTTCTTTACGGGTCTTGTATTGGTGGGAAAAGTTGTCGTCCTTGGAGTAGTCCAACCAAAAGTTCGCAAAGGCATCGCTAATATCTGCAGAGTGATGGAGATCTTCGTTGTTATATTTAATTGTTCTGAGGTTATTTGGGAAATTACCTATTAAGCGATTTAGGTCAGACCAAGTTTTCTTGGTAGATGATAGAGGAATTATATTAGCTGTGAATCTTTCAAAGGATTCCCGTTTTGCTTTTTTGGAATTGTACGTATTTGAATAGAGCATTCGATTTTCTATAGGAAATCAGGGCAGCGGTGCTCTGAGTTTGTTTGTATGCATGCCAGAAAGATTGCTTTTGTTGCCTTAGATCTTGCAGAGTTTTGCTCCACCAAGAAACATTTCGCGGATGTAGAGAGGGTTTGGTTTGTGGGATGGCTACATTAGCTGAGACTTTGATTCCTTTTATTATTTTGGCGGCAAACAGATTTAAGTCGTTCGTTGCAGGGAAATTAAAGTGAACTTTGCATTTGCTGCGTTACAGATCCCAATTGGCTTTATCTATTTTATATTTGGGAGGTGGTAGTATGCTTTTGGGATTAGTTTGAAACTGAATATGTGTCTTTACAGGATAATGATCGCTTCCGTATAGAGAGTCTTTTACAGACCACATACAAAAAGGGAACAGCGATGCGGAGGCTAACGTTAGGGCAATAGCCGTGAAAGAGTTGTGAGTGGAATGATGGGTGGCGGAGCCGTCATTAAGGACCGTTAATGTTGATTTGTTTATGACTTCTTCTATTTGGAGACCTCTAGAGTTTTGCGAGGATGACCCCCACAATGGACTCCAAGCATTGAAATCTCCCACATATAGAATTGGTTTCGTAGTAAGATCTACTATTTTAAGAATTTCGTTGGCTACTACTAATTGAGAAGGAGGTATATATGTATTAAAAATACAGATATTGGGATGGGCTTCAATTCCTAAAGAGCATGTATTGCTGTTGATTGGTATGGGCTTGTGAGGAATACATTTACGTACGAGTATGCTAACACCTTGTTTGGCATAGGTATTGGAGCTAAAATTATAGGAGTATCCAGTAAATTGCTTGGGGTAAGCAATATTCGTTAAGTTGACATTAATATGAGTTTCCTGAAGGCAAATAACATCAGGGTTGGTACGTTTATCAAAAGTTGTAGTTCGTGGTAATTGTTAAAGTAACCATTCATGTTCCATTGTATTTGTGTAATGGACATAAGTGGGAAGAAGTGGATGTTATTTGGTTTGGATCTTAAGGTGGTTTTGGATTAACGAAACTATGAATCACTCATAACATCGACAGATTCGTGGGTATTTAAATTATTATTGTGAGAAGTTGATTTTTATGATTTGAAGTTGTTGCTTTGCTGCTACTTTCGTGTTCAGCTTGGAGTTCTTGTAAATATTCATATGATGCAGGCGATAGGTTATACTTGTTTTGCGCAAGTGGAGCGGATCGCTTTGGCTGATTGGGGGTTGTAGGGGTAGGGGACTGGGGGATGGGGGAAGGGGACTGGGGAATGGGAGAAGGGGACTGGAGGATGGGGGAAGGGGTTTTTTTCGGGGCTTCTTCGGTGGAAGCGATTTTAATTTTGTCATTTTTGTTTTGGTTTGCGTTTTCGCTATGATGATGTGATGTTTTGGCTACTGAAGAGTAAGAAGCGGTATTAACCGGATTATGTGACGTTGTTTTGTATATTGTTTTGGCTTCACGCATAGTGCATTTTCTGACTGTTTTTATTTTGAGTATTTCTCTTTGTTTTTGGTACTTTGGGCATTGTCGGGAATAGGCCGGATGCTCGCCAGAGCAATTGGCACAGCAGATTTTTGTGCATTTGTTTGGGGAATGGGGTGGTTGGGCACATTCGGAGCAAAGTGCGGTGTTTCCGCATTTTTTGGTTGTGTGACCGAGGAGTTGGCAAGACTTGCATCTCATGGGGTTAGGTATGTACTCGCGAAGTTTTATATCACACGTGAAATAATGCGTGACATGTCACAGGGTAGTGAAGTCTCATATGACATATTCGTATAAGGCACTGGTGATATCACCGGTGACTTCGAAGAAATTGCCATTTGAACTGTCACTATGGTGAGGGGAAGGACATCTCAAACAAATGTCTCTATGGAAAATCGCGTGCGTCACGACTGCCAAATGACATGTCACGAGTGATTCACCTGGTGATTCACTAGTGAAAACTGATTTCTGGAACTGAACGGTAGCAACAGCTAGAATATTTGAGGAAAAATCTGGAGGAATTCCAGGAGTAATAGGAGCTATAGACGGCTGCTGTATACCTATAAAGCAACTAGTAGGAAATGCTTAAGACTTCTATAATAGAAAGCAAGTTCATTCTATAAGCCTTCAGGGCAGAATGTACGTCGCTCGAGTGTTTAAGTCATGCCCTCAGTTTTCCAAGCTGGCAAATGAGGAAAATCCTCTTCTTTCTGAGGACAGACATTTAATAGGCGACTCTGCTTACCCATTAAGTACATTTTTGCTGACACCTTACAGAGATAATGGACATTTGAGTACATCCTAAACCCTATATAACGTAAGATTTTCATCTATAAGATCCATTATAGAAGAAGCATTTGGGTTTCTTAAAGGTAAGTTTCGAAGGGTTAGGTATTTGAAAATTAAATCTCCTAGTTTTGGAAACTACAATATTTTGGCGTCATGCATGTTGCACAATTTTATTTTGATCAATGGTGATGAAGAAGACTGGGATAGTTTCGAAGGCAACGATGAGGAAATTGTGACTTGTAATTGGTCAACAGAATCGGAAAGACATTTATCTGAGGCGTCCATAAAAGAGATACTATTAAAAATATGTTACAATAAGCTTTTTTAATAAAAACACGTTATAAAGTATATTTGGTTTTCATTTAATGAGATCTTTTATAACTATAACTATATATTTATTTTTACTTCTTAATTTTGCTATAACTATAACTATGTTTTTATTTATACTTATTCATTTTGTTTAAAAATTCCTTCAGCAGATCGTTCCGCTCAGCCTGCAGCCTCTTGCGTTCCTCCATTACGGCGGTCAACTTTCTTAACTCCTTTACTTTTCCGCTCTCTGCCTCCAGCGCCTTCTTCTTTTGATAGTACTGGCCCTTCTGTACTCTGGCCCATGGTGAAACTATATAAGGTGGTCTCGTCAGCTCTGCTGAGGACGTTAAATATGTTTACCACATTGTCTCTCTTAAGCGATAGAATGAGAAAGCTAGATAGAGACTGGCACAAATAACGTCTTCAAAAGAGGGAAGCTCTCTCGACGAGACCACCTTATATAGTTCCACCATGCTCTGGCCTTTCCTTTGCGGCTCCCACCTTCCTTGTCGCCTTCTCTAGACTCGTGGGTTTTGGCTCCGCAGGACGTTGTTGGAGTGGCGCAGGACGAGTCCATTTCATCGTAGTACCCGTCCAAGTACTCGGTGTAGATTAAGAGCTGCTCGCCGTTCTCCTCCTCGATCATGTTTGTAGCCAAGGTTCATGTCATACTCGAAAATATTGTCGAATGTTTTCTTTATGTTTCTAAACTTTCTGTCCAGCTTCTCTGGGTCCAGGTCGCTTATTCCGTGGCCCTCCGTTGCATCTTGTATGTCGCGCCAGGCATGTTTATTTTTAATTTTGGGGCTCCTAAAGTCTTCTTTTTTTTCGAAATACAAAGCTAAAAGAACCTTTGTGACCCCAGTAGTCCAGATTTTGATTTTCGCTGTGTAATATTAAAAAGGCTAATTAGATATTATTTATTAAAGAAAATATACGCACACTCCATTTCAGCAAAGCAAAAGAACATCTGTTTTTGGCGGGGTGCATCAATACCGATAGGTTCAAGCCGATTAATTGTATATCATCGTAATGTATCATTGGCCGCGTTCAGCAGAACACACTTGATCACTGATTACTGATCCATCAGTGATCAGTGATCATGTTGTTCTGCTGAACGCGGCCAATGATTATTTTTGAATTTTATATGAAAACTAAAAAGCAATCAATATTTTTGAGGAATATTATAAAAATTACAAAAATTAAAATCATGGTGAAAATAGATAGATTAACCAAAGAGGATCACTATGTCGGCCCTAAGAGCTTTATTTTCTGGTTCAAAAAATAGATCAATAGCACAGGTCGACAAAATCCAGACTTTTTTTTGGCCCAAGACTAAACTCTACACAACCTGAAAGGATTTTAGCTTTAGATTATTACCCCATACTTGGAAACTTTCTATCACGTCACAGTTTTAAGAAATCCGAGGTCAAATTTCCAATTTTTCGTTTTATATGCACTTTTTGTGCCCTAATAATAACTAAAACCTTTATAGCCCAGAGCCACTATTTGGTGGAAATGGTACATTGAACCTTTAACTCCAACCGTGTTTAATTACTAAGTTGGGCGACCTCTACTTCTTGAGTTACAATGCATTTTACTAAGGTAAATTTTGTCACTTTTTTTTATCTGTAGTAGCCTGATATTTATACCCGTTACTCGTATTCGTGCAAAAGTATAAGTAAAAGTATACCCACACATATTCTTGGGCTTCATACGCAGCGCAAGTTTGTTTCAGCCAAGGGCCACGCCCCATGTAACGCCCACAATTGCCGAACGCCCTTAATTAAACGAAGTTAAAAGGTGTCTGGCGTCCACACAAAGTAAAACTTTAAACTTTCGGAAACTTTAAAAGTTTTATTTTTTTGTTGTTTTATGTACTTTATTTATTGAATCTTCTCTATATGAGACTAACTCGTTAACTCACAGTCATGTAGACTGAATTTAAGCTAACGGGTTCTAGTATTTATTGCTGGGCTCTATCGTTTCGATGCAGACGAGTGTTGTTCGAAACCCGTGTTAGGCTCCTTGCGAGATTATTTTTGGTGCTGTATAAGCTTGTTGTGGTAGGCCGCTTTCTGCTTAGATATTTCATCTTTAACCGGTGGTATGCCCAGATCCCTGTGGATGTTTTCGTTCCGAACATATCATGGTGCCCCAGTGATTGTTCGCAGGATTTTTGATTGTGAGCGCTGTATGATGTCAACATTGCTGTTGGTCGCGTTTCCCCAGAGCTGGGAGCCGTAAGTCCATATGAACTTTAAAGTCCAGACACAGGGGTGATGCTAGCTTTAAGTCTGAGATGTACTTTCTTGCATTCAATGTGCCTCCGCCAGGTTAGGCGTCTGCCGAGGTGGACGCCGAGATATGTTACATCGCTGGCTTGGGGGATCTGCATGCTATTTAAAGTTAGCGGGGCACGATTGTCTATTAAGGGTAAACTTTATATGTTTACACTTTTGTTCATTAATTTTGAAGAATTTTCTTAACTACCACCAAATGATCATCTAGTTGAGCTATTGCTCTAGTTGGGCATCTCGAGCGGCTCAGGATTGCGGTGTCGTCAGCAAATGTGGACGTAGTCAGCCTCTCGTTCGTAGGGATGTCTGCTGTGTATAGGACGAACAGGGTAGGGCCCAGTGTGCTACCTTGTGGGACTCCGGCATCAATGTTATACTCGTTGGATGTCGTTGTATTGCATTTCACCTCGAAGACTCGGTGGTAGAGGTACGGCTTAAGTAACTTGTGAGTGTTTTCTGGCATTAATGGCCTTCAAGCCACACTCGGTCTAATGCCTGAGAGACGTCGAGGAATATCGCACTACAATATTCCCGATGTTCGAAGGCTGTACGAATTTCTGAAATTATTCGGTTGACTTGCTTGATGGTTCCGTGGCTTTCACGAAACCCGATCTGATGTGCCGGTATTAAGTTTTGCTCTCTTAAATATGGTGTTATGCGCGTAGCAGGCATTTTTCTAGTAGTTTGGACAGGCACGATAGTAAGCTTATTGGCCTATAGGATGAGGGAATTGTGTGTCTTCCCCAGGCTTCGGTATCATTATAACAACAGGCTTTTTCGATTTTTTAGGGTAGTAGCCAAGTCTTGTGATCCCGTTAAATAGCTTGCATATAGCATGCACTGCGCAGTTTGGAAGTTCAATTATCATTTTTAAGGTTATTAGGTCGCCCCCTGGAGCCTTTTTTTGGTTTTAGTTGCTTCCTAGTGACATTAGAAATTTCAGGCACTTGAAACAAAATCGGGTTAATTGCAATTTCAGAGCTTAGCGGGGGTAGTTGAAAAGAGTTTGTGGCGGCGTTTGGCTGAAATACATTTCGTAGGTGTAGAGCGAATGTTTCGGCTCTGTCTTCGTCACTGCGGGCCCAAGTACCTGAGGAGTTTCTGGGAGTTGAGTGGGAACTTACGTACTTTTTGTACTTTAGCCAGTTAGTTCTAGGCGAGGTCAGCATGAAGGGGTGCTCAATTACTTTGGGGCTTTGAAGGAGAGTTATTAAAACAGGCGAGTTATCCGATGATAAGTCCGATAGCGATTTGGCGAATATTAAATTTCTTGAGATTTTCTTGGTTACAGCAAAGTCAATTAAGTCCGGAAGTTTTCTGGGGTCAGGTGGCCAATATGTGGGGCTGCCAGGGGAGACATAGTCGAGATTGTTGCTCAAATTTATAGTTGCTTTGTACAGTTGTCTTCCCTTGGGGGTCACGAGTATTGATCACCAGTGCGTGTGCTTGGCGTTGTAGTCTCCTCCTGCTATAAAGCGATCTCCGAGTGAATTGTAAAAGTCAAAGAATTGCTCTTCAGTTATTTTAAAACGCGGTTGGCAATAAACAGCGCCTATAGTAATACTGCCATTGCTTGTAATTTTATGGATGTAGCCTGCAAATAATTTGTTGCAAACCTCTGGTGAAAGTGGTGATTAATGCGTTCCCTGATTAAGATTCCGGTTCCTCCGTGGGCCTTGCCGTCCGGATGATCTGTGCAGTATGAAGTATAGCCTCTTATTTGGAAGTTGTATTTACTTGTGAGATGCGTTTCTGCCCGCAGCATTACATCTATTTGGTTTTCATTGAGGAATTGACTTATTTCAAGTTTGTGCCGTGAAACGCCATTGGCATTACACATGGATATTCGAAGGCAAGACATCGATTATTTACATTGTTGGGATAGGAGCAATTTTATTAAGATGTTTTGATTTTGCATAAGGTTTTCCATTGTTGTTTTCATGAAGGACATAAATTCCATCATACCCTGTTGTAAAATCAGCATCATAGTTTCGATGCTGTTTATACCCGTTACTCTTAGAGTAAAAGGGTATATTGTATTCGTGTAAAAGTATGTAACAGGGAGAAGGAAGCTTTTCCGACCCTATAAAGTATATATATTCTTTATCAGGATCACTAGCCGAGTCGAACTAGCCATGTCCGTCCGTCTGTCCTTCTGTACGCTGAGATCTCGGAAACTATAAAAGCTAGAGGATTGGCATTTTGCATGCAGATTCTTGGAGTTCCTACGCAGCGCAAGTTTGTTTCAAAAAGGTGCCACGGCCCCTCTAACGCCCACAATCGCCCTACACCATTTTTAGAAAGGTGTCTGGCGACCACACCTTTAAAGATTTCGAAAAAGTAAAAATGCAGTTTTATTCTGTTTATCAATACCTATGGAAATGTAGAAGAACTTTTTCAAATCAGACCATTCGTTAAAAAGTTATTCCTGATCAAAGTTTTTATCTCCATCTCCCTCGCACTCCCTCTAGCTGAGTAACGGGTATCTGATAGTCGGGGCGAGTTTCATACGCCAGTGCCCCAACAAACAGGACTAGCCAATCAATATAGTCGGGTATAGCGTTCTCTCTTGTTGGTATTTGTCCTATTGCTTGCTGACGTGTAATTATATTTTGCCCAAAGCATTGAGCTTGTGGGATCCCCGTCTGATTGGCTAGTCCTGTTTGTTGGGGCACTGGCGTATGAAACTCCCCCATTTGTGTTGAGGGGCCCAAATGAAGATCTGGCTGCTTTCGCAAAGAAAACATCAGGTGTGATTTGCGATTGAACGTATGCATTTTGTGCATTCTGGGAGCGTGCATATTTTGCTTATTGAAACTGACTCTTCATCTCTTTATAGACCGGGCGGCCTCTGTATTTTGCGGTATGGTTTTCTCCACAGTTAGTGCATTTGGGTCTTCTTTGCTTGCAGGTCACGGTTCGGAGTTGTGGAAGCCTCCACAAGCTACGCAGACTGATCGAAGCCCGCAGTTGTTTCTGGTGTGTCCATACTCTTGGCAGCTTGTGCATTGCAGCGGACCATTTCGCTTATGCGGTTCTTCAACAGTAACACTATGCAGCATCAAAAATTTACCTCGATGGATGCTCTATTTTTGGATTCGTTACGAATTCCCAAGTTAAACTGCGTTTTCCAAAAAGTTCCTCGACGCAAGGCTTCTTAGCAAAAGGACCTCAAAGTTCAAAAAATGCTGAAATTGGCCAACTTTCCAGAGATCTCAGAGGCAAACGGATGCATGGTTTGATTCGATGTTAAAGTTTTTTAAAAGATACACTCTTTATCTTTCAAACCCCATACTTAGAATAATTTTAGGATTTTTTTTAAGGCAGAAACAAATTCTAGAAAACATAGTCAAACATAAAAGTATACAGCTGCGGTCAAAATAGTAGTAGTGCTGCCGCCCTGTGTATTTCAAAGCAAGCTCCATGAATTGGGAAGTTTTATTTCGTTTTACCTATCAAAATGTAGAAGAAATTTTTTAAATCGGACCATTTGTTAAAAAGTTTTGCGCGATCAAAGTTTTATAGCTCCATCTCCCTCGCACTCCCTTTAGTTGAGTAACGGGAATCTGATAGTCGGGGCACCCGACTATAGCGTTCTCTCTTGTTTTAATGTATTGTGTGTGTGTGTACCGGTCTAATTTCAACAACAGTCTTCGACTATCTCTCATCGCGAGCGGACGTCTTTTATCTCCAAACAGCGGTTCTTCTACGGTCACTGTACTTATTGGACCCACGTGGTTCTTATCTTTCACCCTTTTTCTTCGCGAGTTTTGCAATAGTCTTCAAACCACCGTTTATAAAAAACAATTAACGTATAAAGACAAGAAGCCCCATCATGGGCCCAGGGCCACCAAACCTGGGCGACAATCGGTTTGCGCCGCTTGCCATCAGCCCACCGTCAAAAAAAAGAAGACAACCCCAAAAACTGGACATTGCATTCCCCGAACTTCCACTTACCTCAGTTGACAATCCAAAATATATTACAATCGCCTCCATCAATACCGAAAAGACCATTTCTCAATTCTCATGCTTCGCCGTCCATCGTGCCTTAAAAATGATCTCCAAAAACATTGAGAAAATTTCGAACCTCAGAGACGGAAATTTACTCATGCTAGTAAAATCTCAAGCCGATGCTGAAAAGTTTCTAAACACTACCGAGCTCACCGGTATATGCAAAGTACAGTGTAAGCTCCACGAGGCCCTCAATTTTGTGAAAGGGACAGTTTATGCCCCTTACCTCTGTGACATTCCCGAGAAAGAAATCGTCGATGAACTTAAAACACAAAAAGTTACGGAAGTTTACAAATTTATGAAATCCTACGATGGTGTGTCTAAACCCAGCGGAGTCATTCTAATAACATTCGAACTCTATAACCTCCCATCTAAAATCGAAATTTCCTGGCACTCGGTAAAACTTCGCGAGTACATACCTAACCCCATGAGATGCAAGTCTTGCCAACTCCTCGGTCACACAACCAAAAAATGCGGAAACACCGCACTTTGCTCCGAATGTGCCCAACCACCCCATTCCCCAAACAAATGCACAAAAATCTGCTGTGCCAATTGCTCTGGCGAGCATCCGGCCTATTCCCGACAATGCCCAAAGTACCAAGAACAAAGAGAAATACTCAAAATAAAAACAGTCAGAAAATGCACTATGCGTGAAGCCAAAACAATATACAAAACAACGTCACATAATCCGGTTAATACCGCTTCTTACTCTTCAGTAGCCAAAACATCACATCATCATAGCGAAAACGCAAACCAAAACAAAAATGACAAAATTAAAATCGCTTCCACCGAAGAAGCCCCGAAAAAAACCCCTTCCCCCATCCTCCAGTCCCCTTCTCCCATTCCCCAGTCCCCTTACCCCATCCCCCAGTCCCCTACCCCCACAACCCCCAATCAGCCAAAGCGATCCGCTCCACTTGCGCAAAACAAGTATAACCTATCGCCTGCATCATATGAATACTTACAAGAACTCCATGCTGAACACGAAAGTAGCAGCAAAGCAACAACTTCAAATCATAAAAAATCAACTTCTCACAATAATAATTTAAATACCCACGAATCTGACGAGGTTATGAGTGATTCATAGTTTCGTTAATCCAAAACCACCTTAGGATCCAAACCAAATAACATCCACTCTTATTTCTCTTATTTTCCCACTTATGTCCATTACACTAATACAATGGAACATGAATGGTTACTTTAACAATTACCACGAACTACAACTTTTGATAAACGATACCAACCCTGATGTTATTTGCCTTCAGGAAACTCATATTAATGTCAACTTAACGAATATTGCTTACCCCAAGCAATTTACTGGATACTCCTATAATTTTAGCTCCAATACCTATGCCAAACAAGGTGTTAGCATACTCGTACGTAAATGTATTCCCCACAAGCCCATACCAATCAACAGCAATACATGCTCTTTAGGAATTGAAATCCTAGCCCATCCCAATATCTGTATTTTTAATACATATATACCTCCTTCTCAATTAGTAGTAGCCAACGAAATTCTTAAAATAGTAGATCTTACTACGAAACCAATTCTATATGTGGGAGATTTCAATGCTTGGAGTCCATTGTGGGGGTCATCCTCGCAAAACTCTAGAGGTCTCCAAATAGAAGAAGTCATAAACAAATCAACATTAACGGTCCTTAATGACGGCTCCGCCACCCATCATTCCACTCACAACTCTTTCACGGCTATTGACCTAACGTTAGCCTCCGCGTCGCTGTTCCCTTTTTGTATGTGGTCTGTAAAAGACTCTCTATACGGAAGCGATCATTATCCTGTAAAGACACATATTCAGTTTCAAACTAATCCCAAAAGCATACTACCACCTCCCAAATATAAAATAGATAAAGCCAATTGGGATCTGTACCGCAGCAAATGCAAAGTTCACTTTAATTTCCCTGCAACAAACGACTTAAATCTGTTTGCCGCCAAAATAATAAAAGGAATCAAAGTCTCAGCTAATGTAGCCATCCCACAAACCAAACCCTTTCTACATCCGCGAAATGTTTCTTGGTGGAGCAAAACTCTGCAAGATCTAAGGCAACAAAAGCAATCTTTCTGGCATGCATACAAACAAACTCAGAGCACCGCTGCCCTGATTTCCTATAGAAAATCGAATGCTGTATTCAAATACAATTCCAAAAAAGCAAAACGGGAATCCTTTGAAAGATTCACAGCTAATATAAGTCCTCTATCATCTACCAAGAAAACTTGGTCTGACCTAAAACGCTTAATAGGTAATTTCCCAAATAACCTCAGAACAATTAAATATAACAACGAAGATCTCCATCACTCTGCAGATATTAGCGATGCCTTTGCGAACTTTTGGTCGGACTACTCCAAGGACGACAACTTTTCCCACCAATACAAGACCCGTAAAGAAGAAATTCTTTCTCAGGAATACACACCCACCCAACTGTCCCCCGCCTCCACAGACCTTGACTCCAATTTCACTCTTAGTGAGCTTGAATATGCCCTTCAGTATGCGAAAGGAAAAACACCCGGTATAGACCGATTCTCTTATCCAATGCTTAAACAGTTACCCTCCGAAGCAAAATACAAAATACTAGAAATGTTTAACGCAATGCTCGCTAGAGGTACCTACCCTCATGTGTGGAAATCTGCTATCATTATTCCTATCTTAAAACCTAACAAACCAACACACGAAATAACATCCTTTAGACCCATTTCTTTACTCCCTTGCTTAAGCAAAACGCTGGAAAAAATGTTAGCCAAAAGGTTAATGTGGTTCATTACGAAACAGAAACTGATCAGCCCCCACCAACAGCATAGCACTCTTGATTCTCTTCTGCATCTCCACCATTACGCATCGGACGCCCTTTCTAGCAAAAATCATGTTACCATATTGGCAACTGATTTTGAAAGGGCCTTCGATCGCGTAGGGGTGCATACAGTATTGGATCAACTTTCCCGGTGGGGGGTAGGTCAAAAGACCTTCAATTTAGCGAAGGCTTTCATGATCAACCGGTCTATCCGAGTAAGAGTTAACAACACTCTATCTAAATTTTATACTCTTCACAATGGCATCCCACAAGGATCGCCTCTCTCTGTGGTATTGTTCATGATCGCCTTCCAGTCCTTAAATAACATAATTTTAAGACATAAGCAAATTAAACTGTCAATTTATGCAGACGATGCCATTATTTTTAGCAAATGTAAGAATACCACTACACTAAATAATAAGTTTAAAGAAATCCTTCATGAAATCCAAATCTGGGGTAACACCTCCGGTGCGACCCTTGCTGTAAATAAGTGTAAGCTTCTTCATATCTGTAAAAAACAACGCTGTACATACCCACCATTGTCATACAATAACATAGATATAGAACTAGTTTCTTTTCTGAAAATTCTTGGGCTGACAATTGATAAACGACTCACATTTAAACAACACTGTAACGAACTTAGAATCAACCTTATAAATAGACTAAACATTATTAAATTCTTAACTTCTAAGCGATCTTTCATCCATCGGACAACACTTATACAAGCGACTAGAGCTTTGTTGCTATCCAAAATTGATTACTGCCTCGCCATCTATGGGTGGTGCGCGCCATCGAATCTAAAAAAGATCTTACCTCCCTATCATGCTGCCGTCAGACGTAGCATTGGCGCATTTCCAACGACCCCAACTAAATGCATCCTAGCCGAAGCAGGATTACCGGACATTTCCTATAGAAAATCGAATGCTGTATTCAAATACAATTCCAAAAAAGCAAAACGGGAATCCTTTGAAAGATTCACAGCTAATATAAGTCCTCTATCATCTACCAAGAAAACTTGGTCTGACCTAAAACGCTTAATAGGTAATTTCCCAAATAACCTCAGAACAATTAAATATAACAACGAAGATCTCCATCACTCTGCAGATATTAGCGATGCCTTTGCGAACTTTTGGTCGGACTACTCCAAGGACGACAACTTTTCCCACCAATACAAGACCCGTAAAGAAGAAATTCTTTCTCAGGAATACACACCCACCCAACTGTCCCCCGCCTCCACAGACCTTGACTCCAATTTCACTCTTAGTGAGCTTGAATATGCCCTTCAGTATGCGAAAGGAAAAACACCCGGTATAGACCGATTCTCTTATCCAATGCTTAAACAGTTACCCTCCGAAGCAAAATACAAAATACTAGAAATGTTTAACGCAATGCTCGCTAGAGGTACCTACCCTCATGTGTGGAAATCTGCTATCATTATTCCTATCTTAAAACCTAACAAACCAACACACGAAATAACATCCTTTAGACCCATTTCTTTACTCCCTTGCTTAAGCAAAACGCTGGAAAAAATGTTAGCCAAAAGGTTAATGTGGTTCATTACGAAACAGAAACTGATCAGCCCCCACCAACAGCATAGCACTCTTGATTCTCTTCTGCATCTCCACCATTACGCATCGGACGCCCTTTCTAGCAAAAATCATGTTACCATATTGGCAACTGATTTTGAAAGGGCCTTCGATCGCGTAGGGGTGCATACAGTATTGGATCAACTTTCCCGGTGGGGGGTAGGTCAAAAGACCTTCAATTTAGCGAAGGCTTTCATGATCAACCGGTCTATCCGAGTAAGAGTTAACAACACTCTATCTAAATTTTATACTCTTCACAATGGCATCCCACAAGGATCGCCTCTCTCTGTGGTATTGTTCATGATCGCCTTCCAGTCCTTAAATAACATAATTTTAAGACATAAGCAAATTAAACTGTCAATTTATGCAGACGATGCCATTATTTTTAGCAAATGTAAGAATACCACTACACTAAATAATAAGTTTAAAGAAATCCTTCATGAAATCCAAATCTGGGGTAACACCTCCGGTGCGACCCTTGCTGTAAATAAGTGTAAGCTTCTTCATATCTGTAAAAAACAACGCTGTACATACCCACCATTGTCATACAATAACATAGATATAGAACTAGTTTCTTTTCTGAAAATTCTTGGGCTGACAATTGATAAACGACTCACATTTAAACAACACTGTAACGAACTTAGAATCAACCTTATAAATAGACTAAACATTATTAAATTCTTAACTTCTAAGCGATCTTTTATCCATCGGACAACACTTTTACAAGCGACTAGAGCTTTGTTGCTATCCAAAATTGATTACTGCCTCGCCATCTATGGGTGGTGCGCGCCATCGAATCTAAAAAAGATCTTACCTCCCTATCATGCTGCCGTCAGACGTAGCATTGGCGCATTTCCAACGACCCCAACTAAATGCATCCTAGCCGAAGCAGGATTACCGGACATTAAAACCAGAGTCGCGCAAACTACCTTCAAGTTAATACCAAAACTCATGTGCTCAACCAACTCTATTCTGCTGAAGGACTTTGAAGTAGCCTCGAAGCATCGAAGAAAATTTAAAGTCCAATCCACTATACGAAGATGTATAACCTTTATCAAGAGACACAACATAGAAACGCCTTATCGCTGGAATAAAGTCATTCCGTCCCCCCCGTGGAAATTACGCTCCACCGCCATAGACACAACACTTCACGATTTCCAAAAATTAAGGACTCCAAGCACAACGATTAGGCAGCTATTTGAAGAAGTTACCCACAAATACTCCGATAGGAAATGGCTTTACACCGATGGTTCAAAGTCCGACGCCACAACCACCTTTGCAGTGGTAGACCAACTCGGATTAATCGTGTCATGGGGACAGCTACCTCACCACTTCTCCGTTTTTACTGCGGAAGCAGTAGCTATTATTAAGGCAATTAAACTTGCTCTCCAACTTAAAGGAAGATATATCGTCTGCAGTGATAGTCTGTCAACCCTGCAAGGAGTCCAAAACTTCTGCAATAACAACAACCTGTTATCAGAAATTCGTCACCTCTGCATCAAAAACAACAGCAAAATTAAGCTATTATGGGTCCCGGCTCATGTAGGAATAGATGGGAACGAGTTAGCTGACAAAGGTGCAAAGCTAGCTGGACGAGCTCCGTGCCACACTATCATACCTGGAGTACAACAGGACATCTGGAAAAACATCAAAAACATATTGCTGAACATCGAACTGGAAGCCTGGTCGTCGTTTAACCACTGGTATAAACAGTTCAATCCTGGCAAAAAGGACATCAAGTTCCCAACTTCGCTCAACAGATGGGAATGCGCAATTCTCACTCGATTAAGAACTGGACACACAAATCTCACACATAAACACATCCTCAACGGTGAAAGTCGGCTGAACTGCGGAGCAGAACTATCAGTCCAACATCTACTAGATACATGTGGACACTACCAAAACATCAGAATAAACCTATTCGGTCTTACCCCGCCCTCAAAACTATTATCTGACCAAACAGCTTCTAACTGCAATCTAATATTATCTTTCTTACGCACATGTAAAATTATACATAAAATTTAAACACCCCTACGAAAAATCAAAACTGTTAAATCTCAAATACAAATAACAAGTTTTATCAATTGTCGAGTCGATGGCCACCGTAGCTAGTTACTCCTTTCCCAAAATTAGTTATTATATTTTAAATGCAATTTATGCATAATAGCTAATACTGAATAAAAAAAAAAAAAATTTCAACAAGGAAAATATGAGGGTACTATGATGACAAAACTTACCTTAGTAAAATCCATTGTAGCTAAAGAAGTAGAGGTCGCCCAACTTGGTGATTGGACACTGTTGGAGTTAAAGGTTCAAAGTACCATTTCCGCTTAATTGTGGCTCTGGTCTACGAAGGGTTTTCTTGCCATTTAGCCTCAAATAGTGCATAAAATCGAAAATTAGGAACTTTGACCACGGATTTCTTAAAACTGTGACGTTATGGAAAGTGGGGTAACGACTTAATTCCTCCGACACAATTCTGCCGTTTTAAAACGACATAATTTTTTGGATCGCCGCTCATTAAGCTATTACTCGTGCCACTTCTTAGTTTTTATAATAATAGTTGTACAGTTATCTCTAAAGATTATAAAATGAAAGATCGATTTTTAAGGGGATAAGACTACAGCCCACACTGTAAGAGCTAGAGCAGCCAAGTATTTGCACAGTATTCCATTGGGGATCACATTAATATTAGGCCGAAACAAAATTGGGCTATTTGAATGCTTAACTTCTAAAGTGGTTGGAGTTTTCAAATTTAGATTTAGCCAAATTTTAGGTTTTGAAAAAGCCTAATTAGATTTTTAAATTAAATTTCGATATCCCCCATAATTTGGGGGCTACATTTAAAGTTAACTTTCCGATTTTAAAAATCTAAGCCGTTTCTCCGATCAAGATGATTTTTGGATCATTAGTTATTCTATGGCCCAAATGCTTAAGTTTAATTTTTCAAGTTTTTAACATTTTTTTTAGTATTTTTAAAGAATTTATCTAGATTTTCTAAGTAATTGCGTCTCATTTTGCGGGAGCCTGCCGAGAGAGCGAAACCCAGAGCGGATGCCAAGAGAGCGACGGCCGACAGAGCAACAGCCAAGAAAACTGATGAAGGGGATGGGGGAAGTGCTGTGTGGAAAGGGTAGGGGAAAGAGGCAATTTAAGTTAAAATTTGTTTTGGATTTTAAAATCTTATACTGCTGCTCCATGGAAGAAAATAGACAAACATACTACGTATTCTGTAAGCAAAGGCAAAATCTTAAGATTCAAATTTTTTAACAAGTACGGAAGTTTGATCTGTAAGCAATCAAATACGTTACTTTTTCAGATATGTATGCAGGCAGGTATGTATATTTGGATATGTTTTCATTTGTATTGTGTGTGTGTTTCTATTTAAAAGTATATAGATGATGTGTTTAAATACAAATAAAATGATTACCTTCCTTTCAGCCAATGCCAATCTTTCTAAGTTATTTGTAAAGTTTAAAACTAATAATTTTCAATTTCAATTTTTATTTGTTTATATCCTAACGCTACAAGTAAAAACTTATGTTTATTGCGCTAGTCACATCGGATTGAGTAACAAGAATAATTTAATTTAAAAGTGATACTTAAAATCTAACAAAGTAGGGTTGATAACTAGATTATAAGTTATAAGTTTGCAACTAATTTTGATCTAGCATCAATTCTTTAATTTTCGATTTAAATTGAGACGCGCTTCTAATGGTTTTGATAGCATGTGGGAGATAGTTCCATAGGCGAATTGCATTGATACAAAATTGTCTCTGCGAGCATATGGTTTTATATCGAGGGATAATAAAATTATGTGTTCTTTGCGATTGAGCTGGAAGAAGTTTCTGAAACAAGTAAGACGGTTCACGGGTGCACACAATCTTATGAATAAAAGTTAATGTTTTGAGGTCAATCCACTGACTAAGGCTAAGGTCAAGACCATTATTGACTAGGTGGGAAGTGTGGTCAGTGCGACGAAGATTAAACACGTAACGGACGATCGAATTACAAGCAACAGTTAATTTTTGAGTATCTTGAGTGTCGCAGTGCCCAAAAATCTCAACACCGTAAAACAGGGTGGGAACCAAGATTGTTTTGGCCACTAGCATTCGAAGTTGGGTTGGCAAGAACGACTGAGAAGTAGAAAGCTGTCTCAGAAGCCCATATGTCCGCCCAGTTGCTCTGGAGATATGTTTGCTCCATGTTAACGTGTTGTTAAAGGTGACACCCAGGTTGCCTGCCGATTCTTCGTATTTGATTGGGCTATTTCCAATTATTAAATTCGGGAGTTGCGATGTATCGAAGGGTTTTTTGTAGATAATTACGCATTTGCTTTTTTTTGGGTTTAGACATAGTCCGTTTTCTGTGGCCCAGGTATTAATTTTGAAAAGCAGGGTATTACACATACTAATACAATCATTGACTTGACATAGAGGCTTACTAACATAAAACTGCACATCATCAGCGTATAGATGGACATCACAAGGGGACAGAACATTGGGAAAATCATTAACATAGATGGAAAACAATAAAGGCCCTAGCACAGATCCTTGGGGAATGCCTCTAGACACCGAAACAAAGCTAGAACAACAACTCCCAGATACGACTGCTTGTTGTCTACCTGTTAGATAAGACCTCATGAGCATGACTGCAGAGTCGAAAAAATTAAAAAGGTTTTTTAGCTTTGTGCATAGAATACTATGGTTAACGGTATCGAACGCCTTGCTGTGATCAAGTAGAGTCAAGAACGTTATCTAGTTTTTATCAAGCCTCGATCGAATGTCCTCAACTACATCTGTAATGGCACTAACACAGCTCCTATTTTTCCTAAAACCAGATTGCTTTTCACTAAGCATGGAATGGTCATCCATAAAGGGTTGTATCTGTGCCGCCAATATGTTTTCAAAAATTTTTTACAAGTAAGGAAGTAGGGATATGGGTCTGAATTCCGATTGACTTTTCGGGATAGGTACAATTTTCGCGTACTTCCATGCAAAGGGAAAAGTGGATGTGGTAATTGCTGTGTTCATAATGTGTGTTATATGGCTAAGGAGTAATGGTAATAATAATTTAATAAATTTTGGGCTAATGCCATCCAGGCCTTCAGCGTTTGACTTCACCTTAAGTAAACATTCAAGAACATCACATTGGCTTACGACCCATAAAATTCGCACTTTGCAGATCTGATGATCTGCCGGACATTATCGTGCGCCTGAGTGTATTGCATTCTAAAAAATTCTGTCTTATATCGTTTCCACTTATTGTAGAAAGCATCACGGATCGCTATATTTTTTTTAATATTATGGGTAAACTAAGGATTTTGCTTTGGATGGATAGTTTTTTCCCTTATTAACACACATTTGTTATAAAGGTACTCAATGTTGCTGTTAAAAATGTTCAATTGATGCTCGATATTGGGAGACATACGTATATATGGACGTCCAATCACAATTATTATATTCTACTTCCAGTTCAGTGTAGTTAATATTTTTGAAGTCCCTAAATTCGAAAGTGTCAGAATTATAAGCTAAGGTCAAATCATACGTCAGAAAGATGAGGTCATGCTTAGAGAAAACTGGTACAGAGACTTGGTCATACAATAAAATCTTACTAGGGACATTAACAAAGAAAAGGTCAAGAAGAGTATCACAGGTGTCGGTAAAATGTGTAGGAGTGTATAAATTAACTGAAGTCATGCCTATAGATTCGAGACTATCAAACAGATGTTTTTCCTTTAGGATATTGCTATTAAAGTCGCCTGTAATAATATATTCAACAGATATTTCACGCAGAACATTTACTAACAGTACGATTCGGCCGGTAAATGCATCCTATTAGTGCTTTCGAAGAAAGATGTTTACCTGAAAGTTCTAAAAATAAATATTCAATTTCGCTATCGATTGGATGCTTACATTTAACGGTAGAATTCAATTTTTTGTTTACATAAATAGCGACACCACCAGCATGACTATAACGATCTGCACGATAAACAACATAGTCATCAGACAAATCACTAAAATCGGGCAAGAACCAAGTTTCAGACACGCAAATAACATCAACATTAGACTGGACAAACAAGTACCTAAACTCATCAATTTTTTTCAAAAGACTCTGTGCATTAATGTGAACGACCTTAATTCCTTTTTTGTGCTTAGCTAAGATTCTTATCAAACTCGCAGCTATGGAACTACCTACTTCAGTCTGGTCGAACATGTTGAGAACCTACTGGGAAGCGCGCTTTAGAAAAAAATATAAATTTAGGAGATAACGAGATAGTTGCAAACTTTTCACAATTAACAATAATTAAATATAAAGGCATAAATACTACAGATAAGTATGTAAATAAATATAAAGGTAAAATTTTAGGGACGAAAGCTTTCACTGTTAAGAGCACCAGCCCTATCATGCGATCCAGATGAAGCAGCAGAAGTTGTACCCGATGTAGAAGTGAGGGGAAGAGCGGTTTGTGTTTGTGCGCTCAGATCACGAGAGAGCGCTGAAAGCTCATCCATGCGCTCAATGCGGTATAACATATTGTTACCGCAGCGCATGATGGAACTATACAAGGTGGTCTCGTCAGCTCTGCTGAGGACGTTAAATATGTTTACCACTTTGTCTCTCTTAAGCGATAGAATGAGAAAGCTAGATAGAGACTGGCACAAATAACGTCCTCAAAAGAGGGCAGCTCTCGCGACGAGATCACCTTGTATAGTTCCATCATGCCGCAGCGGACATGCACAAAGCCTCTGCGAGTAAAGACGGCTGACAAAATTTTATGCTTTTTTAGTTTCATGGCCTCTTTAAAGATTATGTAGTGCTCTCTTAAAAGCTGCTCATTAATATAAAGAGCTGCTTGTGAGTCGAACCCAATCAGCTGTAAGCCAAGTTGTTGTTTAGCCGCGCGCCGGTAAGCTCCGATGCAGCGTAACAGCGTGATTTTTTCGTGGTAATTTTCCATTTTTATAATGACCACCGGGTCCACTGAAGAACTTTGTGTTTTTCTGGCCCGGAAAATTTCGGTAAACTTAGGCGGCGAAGTGAGCTGCAGCGAAAAGCAGAGTTTGTGGTAAACAGTCTTCAGATTTTCACCCTCTAAAAATGGTATTCCGTGCATGCGTAATTCGCAGGCCTGAGTTGCCATTTGCTGAGAAGATAGTTTGGCTTCTAACTCGCCAACTCTCTCCTTCAATGTGAACAGTTCGCAGACCTGATGATCCAGGTTGTTGATACGCTCGTTCACCTTAACCCTGTCAGATCGTATCTCGGCAACCTCAGCCTCCACGCTCGCGACCCGCTCTCCCACCAGCTTTAGATCAGCTGCGATTCCATCCAGACGAGTCAAAAGGCCACCAAGAATACGCTGCTCCGCGTCTTGCACCAGGCCAGTAAGTTTTTGTGTTTGCTCTAGAAGACGCAAGTTGAGCATCTCCAGCAGCTGAGATGACGGCGCATCGGACACAAGCTCGTTGGTTATCCCGTTGCAGTTGTTGTTGTTGCTACGCAGACGTTTGGTAGATGGAGCAACAGTCACAGACATGGTTACTGCGTACGTGTAAGGCAAGTGATTATGTAGAGGTGCGGTGGTAGTTGAAGAAGGCGGTAAAACGATGTTCGATTCTCGCACACAAGTGTAGATGCCCGGTTTGATGCACAAAGACAACAAAACAAGTGCAGATCGAAGTTTGTAATTATTACACTCAAAAAAAAAGGCGGCCTAAATTCAAATTTTTTATTCTTGATTTTAATTTATTCCGAGATTAAAAATTTCAATCCCGTTTCGGATAAAAAAAGGCTTAATTTAATATTTTTGGGATTACACTAAGCCCGAGAAATTTATGTTATCCTAAGAAGATTGTATTAAAACTTTTTTATCCGAATCTGGATTGCAATTTTTACTTTAAGTCTGAAAAGGTAAATGTCATCCTGAAAAGATTAAATTATGGCTTCTTTATCCGAAACGGGATTAAGTTCCGGGCTGTTCGATCGGACTAGTTGTTTGAAAAAGATTTTTTTAAGACCCCAACAGGATTTCAATCCTGTTTATTTTTATAAACAATTTTTTTATAATAAAGGAAATGCTCTGAAAATTTTTTTAGTCTGAAAGAGTTACGTTATTTTTTTCCAACAGATGGCACTGCAACGTACTGTAATAAAATCTAACTAATAAAGTAGCGCCATCTAAATGTGAAAGTGTGTAAATATTGGAAAACCTTAGCCAATACTTTAATTTTCCGATAATTATAGACTCCCCAACTTCTACCAACACTAATCAAACCAAACTGGTCATACCTCGTATAGACTGCTCTGCCTTTTACGTCAATAATTCTAAGCGTTTAATAAATTAGTGACTTTTGAATTCAGTGTGTCGAGAGTTAGTTCACTGTGTCAAAAGTGCTCCGGAAAATCATTTTGAAATGAGTGAAGACGAGCTAAGTTTTGATGATCTGTAAGACGAGGACGATCAAAAAATAAAAGCTTTGTTAGAACAGCTGGATCTTCAAGAAGCATTGGAGTATTTAAGAGGTAAGTACACCCTCCATGTAAAAATATAAAGGACAGGTCCAGATTCTTAAATCCAAAGTAACGCCTGTGTGGTTGCAGCTGCAGAAGTCAAGTATGAAAGCTTACGCTATATTACGTCTGAAGAAATTAAGGAGGTTCCTCCCACTCCTGTTGTTGGCTTGACTGAACCCGACGATTCTAATTTATTGGCTCTAAAAACTCGACTCAATAGAAGCGGAGCAGAATGGCCCGAAATTTGCGATAATTGGAAAAAAACATGCTCTCTTCGACGTCGGGAGCTCGATCAAAACAATATTGACGACTTTTTTCAGGAGTGGTCAAAATTTTCTCATGCCAAAGCTATAGACCTGGTACGTAGTACAACAATCTTTAATTTCACAAGAAATTGTAAAAATTTCTTTTCTTAACAAGGAATTAAAAAAAAGTTGGCACCCGTCCGAAAAATATGTTTATATTGGGTTTTTATATTTTTCCCTTTCCCTTTTTAGTTTGAAATTGATTTCGAGTTCCTGTATCCAGGCAAAGCAGCATCGTTATTGTCGAAGTGGGATACATTTAAGCCGAAAATTATAAAATTGTACGATTCAAGCCTAACGAACGGATTTAGCCAGAACCAGCTTGCAAGGGCTAAGCTGACCACGTGCAAAGGTGTTTTTTTTTTATAAATGGAAAACTATTTATTTTGAAAAATTAATTGTATATTACTAACTAGATGTGGCGTCAGGGTAGAGTTGGCAGTACCTAACAGGAAATGATTAGGGATTATAGGGTCATCTGATGGGTCATTTAGGGTAATATGTGTGATCGGCCGGTAATTTACTTTATTCTCAGCCTTGAAAATTAAACTATAAACTATCACGTGGAAGTTGCCCCATCAGGGGATTCTTAGCGGAAAGTCTTTGTATCTGACATATTTTACAATCTTTTGAGGCCTTACGAACTGCTTGACGGCAGTGCGGTATGTAACACTTTCGGCGCAACTCGGCCATGATAGTATTTTCGTTCTGGTGGTTCTATTTCTAGTGATATTGGTCGAAAATTAGCTGGGTTACGTAGTTTTTCTTAAGTAACAGGATCGGGCATCTAGTTCCCTCTTCGCAATGCAAGGGCATTGTTTATGCGGCCGTTCATGCGTAACACTCCGTTTTGGTCCAGCATTGGCGAGAGCTTTCACAGTTTACTGCTCCTCCCGATAGATTCGCGACGTATCAGGGCTTGACGTTCATTATGGTAGTCCAGATCTTGTTGATCAAGAAAAGTTTTCTAATGGTTTTTCGTCTGCACAGACGGGGTCTACCGTACCTACCTTTTGAACGAGGAAAACCTTTTAAAAAAATGCTTGATCTCAGCATTGACGGTATCGGCTGGAATTTCCTCGCTGGCAAATAACATGAATTTGGGTCCAAGTTCCAGTTCCGTCGTGCTTATGGTTCGGTCCCTATATTGTGATTCCCAGGTGATCTCTTGGAGAAAACTCGGACCCTTAAGCCAGAATGATTTCCTCGTTGTTTTTCTAATTTTGGTCACAAAATCTGAGGGATTCTCCGTGGTCGGTATCCAGTTCCATTCGTTGATTGAGGTCGTCTCCAAAATCTCGTCGACTCCAAGTGCAACATGTGGTTTGTATCTCCTATGGTCAGATCTTATCCACGCCAGTACAGTTTTCGGTTCTGACCACATCCAGACGCGAGTCGGCTGATCGTCAGGGCCTTGCAAAATGGTACTTCTCAATCAAACTCCTAACACGGCCGCCTGCAACTCGAGCCTGGGCACCGTGGAGAGCTTCATCGGGGCGCACTTCGTCTTTCCCATTATAAACGCACTGGTCCATCCGAATTCTTCTTCTGTTGGTAGTAAGAAACATCTTTTTTGTCAAGGCGCACTGAATCACACACATCTTCTGGAAATACTTTATTAAAAGTGCTGGAGTTGGAAACAATCCTCCTTAGTTCGAAGCCACCCCGCCAATAAATTTCAACTATCTCTCTAGTGATCCTCACTGCTTCATCCTCAGATGCAAAGCAGTGCACTAAGTCGTCTACATAATGGTTCTTAATTATGGCGTCAACAGCTTTTGGAAAGATCCGCTCGTACACTCAAAAAAAAAAGGCGGGCTAAATTCAAATTTTTTATTCTTGATTTTAATTTACTCCGAGATTAAAAATTTCAATCCCGTTTCGGATAAAAAAAGGCTTAATTTAATATTTTTGGGATTACAGTAAGCCCGAGAAATTTATGTTAACCTAAGAAGATTGTATTAAAACTTTGTTATCCGAATCAGGATTGAAATTTTTACTTAAAGTCTGAAAAGGTAAATGTCATCCTGAAAAGATTAAATTATGGCTTCTTTATCCGAAACGGGATTAAGTTCCGGGCTGTTCGATCGGACCAGTTGTTTGAAAAAGATTTTTTTAAGACCCCAACAGGATTTCAATCCTGTTTATTTTTATAAACAAATTTTTTATAATAAAGGAAATGCTCTGAAAGAGTTACGTTATTTTTTTCCAACAGATGGCACTGCAACGTACTGTAATAAAATCTAACTAATAAAGTAGCGCCATCTAAATGTGAAAGTGTGTAAATATTGGAAAACCTTAGCCAATACTTTAATTTTCCGATAATTATAGACTCCCCAACTTCTACCAACACTAATCGAACCAAACTGGTCATACCTCGTATAGACTGCTCTGCCTTTTACGTCAATAATTCTAAGCGTTTAATAAATTAGTGACTTTTGAATTCAGTGTTTCGAGAGTTAGTTCACTTTGTCAAAAGTGCTCCGGAAAATCATTTTGAAATGAGTGAAGACGAGCTAAGTTTTGATGATCTGTAAGACGAGGACGATCAAAAAATAAAAGCTTTGTTAGAACAGCTGGATCTTCAAGAAGCATTGGAGTATTTAAGAGGTAAGTACACCCTCCATGTAAAAATATAAAGGACAGGTCCAGATTCTTAAATCCAAAGTAACGCCTGTGTGGTTGCAGCTGCAGAAGTCAAGTATGAAAGCTTACGCTATATTACGTCTGAAGAAATTAAGGAGGTTCCTCCCACTCCTGTTGTTGGCTTGACTGAACCCGACGATTCTAATTTATTGGCTCTAAAAACTCGACTCAATAGAAGCGGAGCAGAATGACCCGAAATTTGCGATAATTGGAAAAAACATGCTCTCTTCGACGTCGGGAGCTCGATCAAAACAATATTGACGACTTTTTTCAGGAGTGGTCAAAATTTTCTCATGCCAAAGCTATAGACCTGGTACGTAGTACAACAATCTTTAATTTCACAAGAAATTGTAAAAATTTCTTTTCTTAACAAGGAATTAAAAAAAAGTTGGCACCCGTCCGAAAAATATGTTTATATTGGGTTTTTATATTTTTCCCTTTCCCTTTTTAGTTTGAAATTGATTTCGAGTTCCTGTATCCAGGCAAAGCAGCATCGTTATTGTCGAAGTGGGATACATTTAAGCCGAAAATTATAAAATTGTACGATTCAAGCCTAACGAACGGATTTAGCCAGAACCAGCTTGCAAGGGCTAAGCTGACCACGTGCAAAGGTGTTTTTTTTTTATAAATGGAAAACTATTTATTTTGAAAAATTAATTGTATATTACTAACTAGATGTGGCGTCAGGGTAGAGTTGGCAGTACCTAACAGGAAATGATTAGGGATTATAGGGTCATCTGATGGGTCATTTAGGGTAATATGTGTGATCGGCCGGTAATTTACTTTATTCTCAGCCTTGAAAATTAAACTATAAACTATCACGTGGAAGTTGCCCCATCAGGGGATTCTTAGCGGAAAGTCTTTGTATCTGACATATTTTACAATCTTTTGAGGCCTTACGAACTGCTTGACGGCAGTGCGGTATGTAACACTTTCGGCGCAACTCGGCCATGATAGTATTTTCGTTCTGGTGGTTCTATTTCTAGTGATATTGGTCGAAAATTAGCTGGGTTACGTAGTTTTTCTTAAGTAACAGGATCGGGCATCTAGTTCCCTCTTCGCAATGCAAGGGCATTGTTTATGCGGCCGTTCATGCGTAACACTCCGTTTTGGTCCAGCATTGGCGAGAGCTTTCACAGTTTACTGCTCCTCCCGATAGATTCGCGACGTATCAGGGCTTGACGTTCATTATGGTAGTCCAGATCTTGTTGATCAAGAAAAGTTTTCTAATGGTTTTTCGTCTGCACAGACGGGGTCTACCGTTCCTACCTTTTGAACGAGGAAAACCTTTTAAAAAAATGCTTGATCTCAGCATTGACGGTATCGGCTGGAATTTCCTCGCTGGCAAATAACATGAATTTGGGTCCAAGTTCCAGTTCCGTCCAACAGGATTTCAATCCTGTTTATTTTTATAAACAAATTTTTTATAATAAAGGAAATGCTCTGAAAGAGTTACGTTATTTTTTTCCAACAGATGGCACTGCAACGTACTGTAATAAAATCTAACTAAAAAAGTAGCGCAATCTAAATGTGAAAGTGTGTAAATATTGGAAAACCTTAGCCAATACTTTAATTTTCCGATAATTATAGACTCCCCAACTTCTACCAACACTAATCGAACCAAACTGGTCATACCTCGTATAGACTGCTCTGCCTTTTACGTCAATAATTCTAAGCGTTTAATAAATTAGTGACTTTTGAATTCAGTGTTTCGAGAGTTAGTTCACTTTGTCAAAAGTGCTCCGGAAAATCATTTTGAAATGAGTGAAGACGAGCTAAGTTTTGATGATCTGTAAGACGAGGACGATCAAAAAATAAAAGCTTTGTTAGAACAGCTGGATCTTCAAGAAGCATTGGAGTATTTAAGAGGTAAGTACACCCTCCATGTAAAAATATAAAGGACAGGTCCAGATTCTTAAATCCAAAGTAACGCCTGTGTGGTTGCAGCTGCAGAAGTCAAGTATGAAAGCTTACGCTATATTACGTCTGAAGAAATTAAGGAGGTTCCTCCCACTCCTGTTGTTGGCTTGACTGAACCCGACGATTCTAATTTATTGGCTCTAAAAACTCGACTCAATAGAAGCGGAGCAGAATGGCCCGAAATTTGCGATAATTGGAAAAAACATGCTCTCTTCGACGTCGGGAGCTCGATCAAAACAATATTGACGACTTTTTTCAGGAGTGGTCAAAATTTTCTCATGCCAAAGCTATAGACCTGGTACGTAGTACAACAATCTTTAATTTCACAAGAAATTGTAAAAATTTCTTTTCTTAACAAGGAATTAAAAAAAAGTTGGCACCCGTCCGAAAAATATGTTTATATTGGGTTTTTATATTTTTCCCTTTCCCTTTTTAGTTTGAAATTGATTTCGAGTTCCTGTATCCAGGCAAAGCAGCATCGTTATTGTCGAAGTGGGATACATTTAAGCCGAAAATTATAAAATTGTACGATTCAAGCCTAACGAACGGATTTAGCCAGAACCAGCTTGCAAGGGCTAAGCTGACCACGTGCAAAGGTGTTTTTTTTTTATAAATGGAAAACTATTTATTTTGAAAAATTAATTGTATATTACTAACTAGATGTGGCGTCAGGGTAGAGTTGGCAGTACCTAACAGGAAATGATTAGGGATTATAGGGTCATCTGATGGGTCATTTAGGGTAATATGTGTGATCGGCCGGTAATTTACTTTATTCTCAGCCTTGAAAATTAAACTATAAACTATCACGTGGAAGTTGCCCCATCAGGGGATTCTTAGCGGAAAGTCTTTGTATCTGACATATTTTACAATCTTTTGAGGCCTTACGAACTGCTTGACGGCAGTGCGGTATGTAACACTTTCGGCGCAACTCGGCCATGATAGTATTTTCGTTCTGGTGGTTCTATTTCTAGTGATATTGGTCGAAAATTAGCTGGGTTACGTAGTTTTTCTTAAGTAACAGGATCGGGCATCTAGTTCCCTCTTCGCAATGCAAGGGCATTGTTTATGCGGCCGTTCATGCGTAACACTCCGTTTTGGTCCAGCATTGGCGAGAGCTTTCACAGTTTACTGCTCCTCCCGATAGATTCGCGACGTATCAGGGCTTGACGTTCATTATGGTAGTCCAGATCTTGTTGATCAAGAAAAGTTTTCTAATGGTTTTTCGTCTGCACAGACGGGGTCTACCGTACCTACCTTTTGAACGAGGAAAACCTTTTAAAAAAATGCTTGATCTCAGCATTGACGGTATCGGCTGGAATTTCCTCGCTGGCAAATAACATGAATTTGGGTCCAAGTTCCAGTTCCGTCCAACAGGATTTCAATCCTGTTTATTTTTATAAACAAATTTTGTATAATAAAGGAAATGCTCTGAAAGAGTTACGTTATTTTTTTCCAACAGATGGCACTGCAACGTACTGTAATAAAATCTAACTAAAAAAGTAGCGCAATCTAAATGTGAAAGTGTGTAAATATTGGAAAACCTTAGCCAATACTTTAATTTTCCGATAATTATAGACTCCCCAACTTCTACCAACACTAATCGAACCAAACTGGTCATACCTCGTATAGACTGCTCTGCCTTTTACGTCAATAATTCTAAGCGTTTAATAAATTAGTGACTTTTGAATTCAGTGTTTCGAGAGTTAGTTCACTTTGTCAAAAGTGCTCCGGAAAATCATTTTGAAATGAGTGAAGACGAGCTAAGTTTTGATGATCTGTAAGACGAGGACGATCAAAAAATAAAAGCTTTGTTAGAACAGCTGGATCTTCAAGAAGCATTGGAGTATTTAAGAGGTAAGTACACCCTCCATGTAAAAATATAAAGGACAGGTCCAGATTCTTAAATCCAAAGTAACGCCTGTGTGGTTGCAGCTGCAGAAGTCAAGTATGAAAGCTTACGCTATATTACGTCTGAAGAAATTAAGGAGGTTCCTCCCACTCCTGTTGTTGGCTTGACTGAACCCGACGATTCTAATTTATTGGCTCTAAAAACTCGACTCAATAGAAGCGGAGCAGAATGGCCCGAAATTTGCGATAATTGGAAAAAACATGCTCTCTTCGACGTCGGGAGCTCGATCAAAACAATATTGACGACTTTTTTCAGGAGTGGTCAAAATTTTCTCATGCCAAAGCTATAGACCTGGTACGTAGTACAACAATCTTTAATTTCACAAGAAATTGTAAAAATTTCTTTTCTTAACAAGGAATTAAAAAAAAGTTGGCACCCGTCCGAAAAATATGTTTATATTGGGTTTTTATATTTTTCCCTTTCCCTTTTTAGTTTGAAATTGATTTCGAGTTCCTGTATCCAGGCAAAGCAGCATCGTTATTGTCGAAGTGGGATACATTTAAGCCGAAAATTATAAAATTTTACGATTCAAGCCTAACGAACGGATTTAGCCAGAACCAGCTTGCAAGGGCTAAGCTGACCACGTGCAAAGGTGTTTTTTTTTTTATAAATGGAAAACTATTTATTTTGAAAAATTAATTGTATATTACTAACTAGATTCTCAAGATTTCCTTTTGGCAATACTGCTGAATTCTGCATTACCATCGTCAGCGCGATTCAAATCGAGTGAAAACGGCAAAAGGGCCAAAAAAGTGACCCTTGCTGACGCACAAGAAAGTTTGGTACTTCAACTGACAACTATATCAAACTATAAAGAGCGCATAAACGAGATAATTTCAAAGTACTATACCTCCAGGTCGACCATTCAACCTTTCGTGATAGTCGAGGGTTATGAATATAGTTTTAAAAATTTCTACGTGTACTATGACCAAAACTTAGTTAAACTTAATTTTTTATTGAAAGTTTGGACACATGTTTCAAAATTTTTCAAGTTTTAGCACTAGAATATCCGAAGGCTTTTGAGCCAACTTGGCTGTTTATACAACACTATTTTTTTGGAATTAAGACAAAATTTGATACTAAATCTTCCAACGTAGCTTCATTAATAGATGCGTTAAATAATATTTTATAAAATCAAAATGTATATCTGTTTTCGCTGTAGGAAATCATTTGCTAGTCCACATTTATTGATTTTACACATGAAATCTACACACTTACTTTCGAAAAAAACTTAAAAATTACTTGTGTCCAATCAAAATGTAATCAAATATTTACAAATTATGTACATGTACAATACATAAAATTCATTATGCCAGCGAGCCATCTCACGAATCAACCCATAAATTATGTAGTAGCGATGATCCAAGTTCTTCCAATAGATCTACCATAGCGTCAGAGCCAATGGACGAGTTAAGCCTTTTTAATGAAAATCAAGAAGAAGATATTTTCAATATCAGAGACTTAAAAAAGCAGGCTCTTAAGCTGTCTTTGTCTTTGTACAGCCAAAACTTTATTCCTAGAAATCTAGTTTTAAGTTTGCAGAATATGGTTTCTTCGCTTACAAAATCTATAGGGAATTCCATTAAAATTATTCTAGATGAAAATCATTTTAATAGTAACTTAAAATCCATTTAAAATTTTTGCGAAAGTCCCTTTGATGAAATTTGTACAGAGTATAAAATGATAAAAACGTTAAAAGAATGTAATTTGTGCGAAGATCCTAAGGTGATTCAAATTGATGAAAGAATTTCAGAATTGGTTCATAGGGGAAATCCTACTTTGGGACCGAAATCAAATAATATTTATGTAATGCCTCTTTCTTTTATGTTTAAATCCATTTTCGAAATTCCAAAAATTTTAGATTTAACCCTTAAAAATATTAAAAGAAGTTTGAATGATAATAAGATATTAAACTGTGGAAATATTTTTCGAAATATAAATTTATCATTTAAATCTAGCCTTGTAATTCCTTATATTTTATATTTCGACGATTTTCAAATTAACAATCCTCTCGGTAGTCACGTTTTCTCAGTTTGTGGCGGGTACATAAGTTTTCCATTAATGCCAAATTTTTTATTGTCAAAACTTGACTTTATTTTCCCATCTGCATATATATCTTCCTCTAGTTTAAAGCAAACTGGTAATGAACGCTAATTTTTTCATCTTATTGAAGATCTCAAAAAATTAGAAGAAGGCATATATATTAATTCCGATAATAATATTCAAAAAGTTCATTTTGTTTTGGTTTTAGTAGTGGGTGACAATTTGGCAGTGAATAGCATTTTAGGATTTGTTCAATCATTCAATGCCAATCGATATTGCCGCGCTTGCAGACGAAAAAAAGAGGAAATGAGATTTGATTTAAAAGAAATTTCTGAAAGTTTAAGAAATAAAGTGAATTATGCTGCAGATTTGCGTTTAGATGATTTCAGAACCTCTGGCATAAGGAACGAATGTATTTCAATGAGTAACGCCATTTTAATGTCATGGAAACCATTTCGTTCGACATAATGCATGATATATTTGAAGGCGTATGTTCTTATGACGTTTGCAACATATTGATTTCATTAATTAATGAAAAGACAATTTCTTTAGACACAATCAACAATAGAAAAGAAATGTTTTCTTATGGAGATTTAGAGATTGGCAACATTTCTGTTTCATTGGATTTAGTACGACTAAAATCTTTCAATTTAAAAATGACTGCCAGTGAAACTATTTTTTGCCATTATTGATTGGTGATTTAATCCCATTGGACAAAAATATAAAACTTTTTTTAATATTGTTGGATATAGTCGATTTCCTCCTAAAATCTTCATATTTAGAAAGGGATCTGGAAAGCCTAAATTTACAAGTTAAAAGTCATCATGCAATGTATATAGAACTATTCGGCGCATTGAAACCAAAACACCATTTCCTCGGTCACTATGCTAGTGCGATAAAAAAATTTGGTCCATTGAAATACATTTGGAGCATGAGATTTGAGGGAAAGCATAGGGAGGCCAAAGCATACATGAATATAATAACATCTCGTAGAAATCCGCCTTTTTCTCTAACTATAAAAAATTGATTCAAATTTGCAAAATTTTTAATGGAACGTGAAATTGCGATAAAAGAATTTTATTGTAATGATAATATGGACATACGACATTTTTATGAAGACCTGAATAGTTTAAGTGATGTTGATTTGGAAAACTGTAAAATTAGTAATGATTTAGTATTTAAGGGCACACGGTACAAAGCAAATTATTACCTAGCAACAGATATACCAACTTTTGAATTTTATAAAATAAAACATTTAATAATATCTAAAAATAATAATGTATTTGTAGTTAGTAATCAAATTGAAAATATTTCTTATAATAGACATATTCGAGCATTTCAAGCTGGACAAATAACACTATGCAGCATCAAAAATTTACCTCGATGGATGCTATATTTTTGGATTCGTTACGAATTCCCAAGTTAAACTGCGTTTTCCTAAAAGTTCCCCGACACAAGGATTCTTAGCAAAAGAACCTCAAAGTTCGAAAAATGCTGAAATTGGCCAACTTTCCAGAGATCTCAGAGGCAAACGGATGCATGGTTTGATTCAATGTTATATTATATTTATTTATTTTAATATTTACATATTTATATTTTAAAAATAATTTTTGATTTTGAACGGCTTAAAAAATATTTCGATTTAAAAAAATAAAAAAAAAACCCAGGGACGGGTTTTTTCTATTCTGAAACAAAATGTAAAGAATGGAAATCCGTCAATTTTTGACGGAGATACAGTAAACACCACAAATTGCTTTGCCGATAATATCGGCTATAAAAATTAGTAGATGTTATTTAAATTATACTTAGTAATATACAATATACATTGTACATACATGAACACAAATCAACCCAGCGGGAAAATTCCACTGGAAAATATGTAATTTTACCCGTTACTCGTAGATGTAACGAGCATTAGTAACTATCAGGCCAAGATGTTGTCTAAAAGATTCTCCGGCTTGGCTCATCGACAATTGGTGTAGGTTTTGGCTACTTCTCTCGGATGGCCTATTTTCATTATTAATTCTAAAAAATATTCGCGTGACAGGACAAGCTATAACAAAGGGTCGAGATACTACACATTTTAACCAGACTTTACGGACTTCTAAAACTAGGGGGTCATTGCACTTTGCCTACTCTGTGAACACTTTAAAATCTCAGAAGATCCTTTGACCGTTTCTTTACCAAAAAAAAATCCATATTTACGAAACGGTCCCTTCGGTGTTCAAGGGTGTCACGGGATCATCTATGCCGAGTCATATAATTGGGGATTTTAAAACATTATAATATTTTGTATTTAAAAACTAAAAGAAAACAAGAGAGAACGCTATAGTCGAGTACTTCGACTATTAGATACCCGGCACTCAGCTAAAGGGAGTGGGAGAGAGAGTAATAAATGCTCGCGTCAAAGCTACTAGCGCCACCTAGTGGCTGTTTCATTTTTTGCTCATAACTTTTTAATGGATTGTCCGATTTTAAAAATTTCTTCGACAATTCGATAGGTATTAATAAACACAACAAAGTGGGATTTACACTTATACAAAATCTATAAAGATGTCGGCGCCAGGCTTTTTTTTAAAGTCCTTTAGGGCGATTGTGGGTGTTAGAGGGGGCGTGGCCCTCGACTGAAATAAACTTGCGCTGCGTAGGAAGCTCAAGAAATCTCAGCGTTCATACAGACAGACAGACAGACGGACAGACGGACATGGCTATATCGGCTTGTTATCCTGATCAAGAATATATATACTTTATAGGGTCGGAAACGCTTCCTTCTCCCTGTTACATACTTTTGCACGAATACAATATACCCCTTTACTCTACGAGTAACGGGTATAATTACGAGCAATTCATGGGGACAGCTATACATCATAATAAATCAGAGAACAGTAAAAATATAATAAATGGGACAATATAAAAATATATATAAATAAAATTGGTATAAAAATATGGAATAAAAATATAGTTTATATAAAAGGTTAAATATTCATGCGGGCTCTTATGTGATCAGATCGGATTTAAATATCTTGGATATTGAAATTAAAAATGACAAAATTTAGAAAGGGAATCAGATTCTTTTGGCAAACAAGTGTAAACACATAGCCATAAACACATAACCAGTGGTGGATCCATAATTGATCTCACGTTCGTGAGCAGCTCCTTAGCCAGCCGAACATCCTGGAGGATAGGCGATGTGTACTCAGCCAGTGATCACGAAGCCATACTTCTGACCATTGGCGACACAGCGAGCAACAGACTGCCGCCGGCTGTACCTAGGAAGGCCTACCGACAGGACACGTTCAGGACACAAGCCTTTTCCAGAGCGCAGGAAGGCCTGGCGGTCTCCGATGGGGACACGGCTGACGATGCAGCAAACAAGCTGGCAGCTCGCCTAGAAGAAGCCTGCGATCAAAGCATGGACCAGCGAAGGACATTCCGCAAGGATCATTCGCCTGTGCACTGGTGGACGGAGGAAATCGCGAGTCTGCGGAGGACCTGCCATCGGGCAAGAAGGTTGGTCCAGCGTGCCAGGGGCACACCGAACCTGGAAACCCTCAACAAAACGTACAAGGCTGCGAAGAAGGCACTTAAGCTATCGATCAGGGACAGCAAGAGGGAATGCTACTGGAAGCTATGCGACGAACTCGAGAACGACCCTTGGGGAAGAGCGTACAAGATGGTTGTGAAGCGTATGAGTGCTGGCAATAGATCGCCATCAGACCCGTCGGCCCTAGAAGCCATCGTACAAGCGCTTTTTCCAGCGGGACGTAGGCACTCCATTCCCCGCTGCACTAGTGGAATCAGTGACTCCATATGTCCTGTCACGGAGGCTGAACTCCTGGCGACTGCTAGGGTCCTACCCAATAAAAAGGCACCTGGACCGGATTCAGTCCCGAATGGAGCAGTCAAGGCCCTGCTCTCTCTTCAGACGAAGGCGGTAGCAGATTTGTTCAACAAGTGCCTAGTGGAAGGGACCTTTCCCGACCGGTGGAAGCGCCAAAAACTTCTGCTACTCTCGAAGCCGGGCAAGCCAGCGGGAGAACCCTCGTCGTACAGGCCCATCTGTCTGTTGGACACCATCGGGAAGGTCTTCGAGAGGGTCATAGCAGCAAGGCTGAACGCCGCCCTTGAGAGCGCAGGAGGACTTTCCCCCAACCAATATGGGTTCCGAAAGGGAAGATCAACCCTGGATGCGATCGGGAAAGTAACCAAGATTGCCGCTGAAGCCATCGCAGGTGCAAGATGGAAGGGAGGGACGAAGGAGTATTGCCTTTTAGTGACCCTCGACATCCGGAATGCGTTTAACACGGCGGATTGAGGAAGGACGCTGGAGTCACTAAGGTCCTTCAATATCCCCGGGTACTTGCTGAACGTAGTCCACAGCTACCTCAGCAAAAGGCAGCTGTCCGTCGACACCTCATCCGGACCAAGGATCTACGAGGTCACTGCCGGAGTCCCACAGGGTTCGGTGCTCGGGCCTTTGCTGTGGAACACTATGTACGACGGTGTCCTGAAGCTCCCAATGCCAAGCAACACCAGCATAATCGGCTTCGCCGATGACGTGGTGCTGGTAGTGGTTTCCAAGCATGTGCCAACTGTAGTCGCGACTGCCAACAGGGCGATCAAAGCGGTGGAGGCGTGGCTTTCTGTGGCGGGCTTGGAACTGGCAGCACAGAAAACGGAGGCTGTCCTAATCACGAGCAGGAGAGTGGTGGAGACGGCGGAGATCCTGGTCGGTGGGACCACAATTCAGTCGCAGCGTGCCCTGAAGTATCTGGGAGTAATGCTAGACACACGCCTGTCGTTCCGCGAGCACCTCGAGTACGCGAACAAGAAAGCGAGGGAGACGACAAGATCGCTCTGCAGGATCCTGCTGAACACGAGAGGGCCGAAACAGGACAAGAGGATACTCCTCGCGAGCGTGGTCAAGTCGCAATTGCTGTACGCGGCACCGGTGTGGGCGGAGGCCACGGCTAAGGATAGCTACATGCGAGAGGTCAACTCGACATATCGTCTGTGCGCTATCAGAATATCGTGCGCCTTTAGAACCATCTCTGACGATGCGGTTCTAGTCATCGCTGGCCAAGTCCCGCTGGGAGAACTCGTACGGGAATCCAAGGATATCCGCACCACCCTGAGTCTCATCCAGGATGATCCGAGGGCCAAAGCCGAGGCCAGGGCCCGCTCCAGAATGCAGAGCGTCAGAAACTGGCAGAAAGCATGGGATATCTCGAGCAATGGACGGTGGACCCACAGGCTCATCCCCTGCATCGAGGCGTGGGTAAATCGCAAGCATGGCCAGGTGGACTACTACCTAACGCAGGCGCTAAGCGGGCACGGCTGCTTCCGGAGCTACCTAAAGCAGTACGGACACGAGACGGAGGATGGGTGCCCGGAGTGCGGTAGCGGGATTGCGGAGGACGCTCAGCACGTCCTGTTTGAGTGCCACCGGTTCAACCACGAGCGCCAAGTGCTGGAGGAGATAGCCGGGGCAAGAGTCCAACCTGAAACCCTCGTTCCCCTGATGATAGGGAACCAAAGGACGTGGGAGGCAGCAGCAGCATTCGAAGCAAGCGTTCTGCGGACGCTGCGATCGCTGGAGAGGGAAAGGAGAGGAGCAGCGGGTTAGGTGGCCATTTTTCGCGCGAAGCAATGCCTTGCGGCGGTACCGTGCGAAGTCGCCCCTAATCACGCATAGTCAATATTGCTAGTTTATATAATCATTGTTGTTGTTAATAAAGGAATACAAAAAAAAAAAAAACATAGCCATGACTTGAGCAGCAAAACGCACAGAAATTTCGTTGCATTTTTTTTTTTTGAATTATTCTATTGATTCATTTTTTTTCTCGGATTTTTTGTTTTCTTTTTTTTGTTAATTTTACTTTAAGACAAAAATGTCTAAATTCTCAATATCGCATATTTTTTTAATTGTGACTTTTTCTTTGTTAAATTATTCTTTATATATCATGATTTATATTAATACGGAACTTTTGTTTGCTCACCACCATTTCTGCTGGGGTCCTCCTCGACGAAAGCGCTTTCTCGGGATGAACCTGAACATTTAGATAATATCCTTTTTCCTTTTTTGGCACCAACGCACCCAGGATTATCATTTCTTTTACCGCAATTATAATTAAAAAAAAAAAGAGACACTAAAAAAATGCGATTGAGTCGCCGAGCAGAAATCACAAAAAAACCACTCAATTTTTAAAACCACTCAAATCGGCCCATGCCTTTCTATCATCATTTTCGCACTTTGATCGGGTTTCGTTTTTTCCTCACCACATGGATATTATATAACTAAATTAGATTAAGGAACTAAAATAATATTTTTTTTCAAATCTTTTTTTTTGTTTTTAAATTAGGACCTAACTAAAAATGTTGTGCTGCCTGATTTTTTTTTTTTTATATATTTTTTCTATTATTGGGCACTCGGATTCGGTTCGACTTTTCAGCAACTATATGTGAACCTTTTGTTTGTTGGCTTTGGGGGATCTAAGTTGGACTTTTAAAACTTTTCATGTCACTTGGTCGGGGCACACATGATTAAGAAATTTTCGTCTATTTTTCCACTAAAACTGCATTTTTTTCTGCTCCCGACGGAAGTTCAGCCCTCGAAGGCGGCTGCGCGACAACTGCGCGAGTCCAGAAAAAACTCAATCTGGGGCGGCGACTTGGAGATTTCTTGTTGTTGCAAGACTTCGTCTTTCTTCGGTCCTAGCTTCGCCAATATGCACTAAATTTTGGTGCGTTTATTTCCCAACTGATGACTTTGATATTTTTTCTTTAGCGCCAAGCCTAATAAATAAAAAAATAAAAAACCCTACGCTTTAAAAACTCACCAGCTGCGCTGGCTTTTTGAACGCTTTCGCGTTTCTCTGTTCGCTGAGCTGCCGGGGATTACTTTCGCACAACAACATTTAATTTGGACTGTATAATTTGGACTTTAATCCAGCACATCTTGTACCTCTGACGCCACGTTTGGAACAAAAAGATCCAGACGCCACTATTATGGCGGTAACCTCTAGCCGGGTAGACTAGATAGAGAAAGGGAAAGTTGACAGAAAGGTCTGTTGCTCTCCTTGCCGCTTTTCTTTTGCCACATCCCATACCACCGAGCGACTCCTAAATAACGCTTACCATATTTTACATCCACAACTACAACTATTACATCTATAACTACAAGCGCTACAAAAAGCCGCCCTCCTAAGAGCAGACTTGGGGTTTACAAACCCGAAGGATGATCACCACCAAGCTTGTAGTTCATTCAGTCTACTGCTTTAGGTCCTTGGCGTGGAAGCGTCCTACCAAATTCCCCTGTAAATCTTCAAGCTCATAGCTCCCTAACTTCTTTCGAAGTCTGGCTTTAACATACGTTGATCCTAATTTTGAACTGTATCCGGCTGGAAAACTACTCTGTTTAAAATTCTTTCGGTAAACTTCTTGCCCTTCGCTGTATGCAACCTCTCTTGTCCTCAAATTGTATTGACGCTCATTTTTGGCGTTTTGCCTACTCATAACTTTCTGAGCCTTTTTCCTGACCAATTCCAGAGAGTCTTCTCACGTAAATACAGCAGATCTGTCCTCCAAAATCCCCAACGATCTCAACAGTTTATAGAAAGATCCGGACGAGAGGAAATGTTGCCCAAATACATGTAGTACGGTGTGGTCCCTATAGCTGAATGGACTGCAGAACGTAGAGCACAGCATATACTACTAAGCTGCTCATCCCAATCTTTTTGGTCAGCCCTTACGTACGACCGGATAGTGGCGATCACTGATCGATTTACCTTTTCGGAAGCATTCACCTGAGGTGAGTAAACCGCGGTAAGGGTATGAGATATTTGGTATTCTCTTAGAAACTTCTGAAAGGCTTCAGCCTTAAACTGGGAACCAATGTCAGATACTATAGTCTCTGGGAATCCGAACGTATGGAATAATTCCTGTTGCATATACTTAATCACCACGTCTGCTGTGAGCTTCTTAACCGCTTTTAGACACAAACTTGGAGTAATGGTCCAACACAATGAAAATTCCAACATTGCCAAAGCGAGATCTGGGATATGGGCCTAAGAAGTCAACATACAAACGCTGAAAAAACCGCTGTGACTCTGGTGCCACGCCCATTGGGGCCGCTGTATTCTATTCGGGTACTTGGTGGTCTTGCATGTTTCACAGGATTGAATATATGACTTGACATCATTAATCAGACCAGGCCAATAGTAATACCTACGAATCCTTTCCAAAGTTTTATGCAAGAAGTTTTATGAAGCAAGAGGGTCATCGTGGGATTTCTTTAACACCTCTGAGACTAACTCGTCGGAATTCCAAAGCCTCTAAATAAAGGTATCATGCAAAGGGTTACCCGTAGCATGATCTGATCTCCTATACACCAGTCCATCTACTACCTTCAAGTCTGGCAACTTATCTTGATTTGCTTCTACTCTTTTCGCCCGCTTCACATATTCTTCAGATTTGAACTGTGGCGACTGAAGATCGACAAACAATCCATGACTTGAATCAATAGACGCTAATTCAGCCTCGTTTACTCTTGATAAGGCATATGGTACAACGTTCAGCCTGCCACTTCGATGCTCTATCTTAAAATTGAAGCCTTGCATCTTTAAAGCCCACCGAGCTAGACGAGAATGCAAATCAGTTTGGGACATAAGCCATTTAAGAGATGCATGGTCTGAGACCAGCTATCTTTACCTGCTCAGCTACTAAGCCTAGCACTTTTAGATGGGTTTCAAAGCTATCCGATACCACCAACAGATCATCCAAATAAACGAAAACCTCATTGCGTAGATTGGCTTGTCCATTAGACGCGTCATAGTTTGCGAAGCGTTTGTAAGCCCGAATGGCATCACTTTATACTGATAAAGAGGCTTTCCCGGAATGGTGAAAGTCGTCAGATTGCTGGTTCGTTTATGGCATCTCTAATAAAATTCTCTAGCTTTTCCTTCAAACAAGAGATTCGCGTTGATACTAAGGATTGAGTAGTTCCCCTCCAGAGTCTGTTCTGTGAGAGCCTGAACCCGATAAATAAAGTTATCTACGCTAATGCCATCTGAACTACCACTAAAACGCAATTTCCAGCTGTTTATAATGTGGCCTACCTTATCCGGCCTCTGGCTTAGATCGGATGTGAACACCCGTGTGATCTACTGGAATTTGTCGCTCCACACTTACCTCTTCTTCATGCTCAGAGATATTTATACCCGTTGGCTGAAAGCGAGCCGCATGGTTTGTTTCTATAAACTGGGCTATTTTGTCTGACAACATAGTTAGTAAATCGTTTAGCATGCCTTGTATAGCGCTTTTGACTGTATTCTCAATTAATTCTGTTTGAGAAGCTCCCAACCCTGCAGAACGTCGAGATCCTATTGGCGTATTGCCACTTGCAGTTAGCACCTGGGTCTTCTGCTGTCTGGTATTCTGAGAAGGAGTTGCTGGTTGCTCAAAACATACAGTTTGGCTAATAGGGCATGTAGTATGGGTCTTGGAATAATTTGCGATACAAGATTTATGAAACTCATGCTTACATTTAGTTTTATATGTTTTGGCTGAGTCTAAGTAACACTCGCACAGCGTACACTGGCGGGTTTAGCCACCTTCGCCATCAGCCATATTGAATAAAAAAAAAATCCAAGTCCAACAATGAAAAGATGTATACCTAATATCTAAAAAAAACTCTAATGTGAAAAAACTAAACTCAAAGTCTAAATGGCTATATAAAACGAGAAAATTGCATACAACGAGTGCGAAATTACAAAACGTTACATAAACCAATATTTCTTATCTCCTTTTGCTTGCGAGGTCGATGACCTCCGCTGAACAATCAGCTGTCCAACTCTCTATGCAAAATTACTCAAGATTCGAACTCAAACAAAAATCCAATCCAATCAAAACTGCTCGAATACACAGAGAGAAATCAAATATTGATTGACAGCTAAAATATGAACATGTTATAGGGATATACATTAAAATTATAAAAAAAATACAATATAAATTTGAATAAATAAAATAAAATAAATTTGTAAACAAAAGAATCAAATGAAATAAATATCATAAATTAACTTGACGTCGGACATAAATATTCCCCCTCTGACAAACCTAACAAAAAAAAAAAAAAAAAATAAGAAAAGTGCATAGAAAGAGAAAAAAAATGCAATTGCATGTGCATTGCGCTTATCGCTTTGCCAAAAAACCCAACCACAACACTAAGCGCCACTTCGCAGACAGCGGCTAGCCGATTGTACGACCTTCGCCGTTCGCTTTTGCGCTTTACACTTGCGGAGCGTGTTAGCTATGCATTTCATCGTGGTCGGTGTATTTCTATGTAAATAAAATCCACTGCATATCCTATGCGAATTATTGTAAGCTGATCTGTCTGATGAGTAATTAGGTAACTCCTGTTATATTTAAATTTTGAATTTTGGTTCATTAACCGTGGTCAGGCAGCGAAATTATAGCTAAAAATCTCACAACCTGCAGTTCCTATGCCAACCAAACTTATTGACTTGAAAAATGTAAGGGTATACTAGTTGGGTCTTCTTCCTCTTCCTAAAATTTTTGAATTGTCTCTCTGGACTCTGTCTCTTCGTTTCCGAAGCGTTTGAGTGAAATTCTAAGTGAGGCTCGAAGCTGAATTGAGTGAAAATATCTGAAAGTCTCCAGCCTTAGCAATACGAGAATTATTTGCTCGATTTTTGCACAAGTAAAATCAAATATTTATAACCTGGTTAAAACATAGAATTGTATCTCGTGAGCAACATAAAAAATAATTAGAATATCTCTAAAGATTATAAAATGAAAGACCGATTTTTAAGGGGATACGACTACAGCCCAAACCGTAAGAGCTAGAGCAGCCAAATTTTTGCACAGTATTCCATTGGGGATGAATGATGATGATGAATGATGAATGGGGGATGATATCCCCCATAATTTGGGGGCTACATTTAAAGTTAACTTTTCGATTTAAAAAATCTAAACCGCTGCTCCGATTATGATGATTTTTGGATCATTAGTTATTCTATGGCCCCAATGCTTAAGTTCAATTTTTCAAGTTTTTAACATTTTTATACCCGTTACTCGTAGAGTAAAAGGGTATATTGTATTCGTGCAAAAGTATGTAACAGGGAGAAGGAAGCTTTTTCGACCCTATAAAGTATATATATTCCAAGTCCGACCATCTTTCAAAGTAAAATATTTCAATGCAGATTACCCTATTTTCAAATCACAAACTTAACGAGGACGGAAGCTAACTTCGGCAAGCCGAAGTTTTAATACCCTTGCAGATTTCACCCTATTGTTCCTATGGGAGCTATAAGATATAGACGTTCGATCGGCACGCGGTTTTACCCTGATCAAGGTACGCACAAAAAAAAAACGATTTGGAAAGTTTCATGGGATTAGCTGATATTCTGCGCGAAATATCCTGAAAAACGACAAATTTTGACCGATTTCACCCTATTGTTCCTATGGGAGCTATAAGATATAGACGTCCGATCGGCACGCGCTTTTACCCTGATCAAGGTATGCGTAAAATAATAAGATTTAGAAAGATTCTTGTCAATAGCTCTTACACTGAGCGAAATATCTTCATTTTGTGAACGCTATATCCGATTGTTCCTATGGGAGCTATAGGATATAGATGTCCGATCGGGTCGGCTTTCAAACTTGATCTGCGTACACATGTTTTAGGACGACTGGGAAAGTTTCAAGGCGCTAGCTTTTAAACTGAGCTCGCAAACGGTATTGAAACAGACGGACAGACGGACATGGCTATATCGACTCCCCTATTGATCCTGATCAAGAATATATATACTTTATGGGGTCGGAAACGTCTCCTTCACTGCGTTATAAACTTCTGACCAAAATTATAATACCCTCTGCAAGGGTATAAAAAAGACACTAAAAAAAATGCGATTGAGTCGCCGAGCAGAAATCACAAAAAAACCACTCAATTTTTAAAACCACTTAAATCGGCCTTTGCCTTTCTATCATCATTTTCGTTTTTTCCTCACCACATGGATATTATATAACTAAATTGGATTGGAAGCAACTGAAATAATATATTTTTTTAAATCTTTTTTTTTGTTTTTAAATTAGGACTTAACTAAAAATTTTGTGCTGCCTGATTTTTTTTTTTGTTTCTATATTTTTTTCCGTCATTGGGCACTCGGATTCGTTCGAATTTTCAGCAACTATATGTGAACCTTTTGTTTGTTGGCTTTGGGGGATCTAAGTTGGACTTTTAAAACTTTTCATGTCACTTGGTCGGGGCACACATGATTAAGAAATTTTCGTCTATTTTTCCACTAAAACTGCATTTTTTTCTGCTCCCGACGGAAGTTTAGCCCTCGAAGGCGGCTGCGCGACAACTGCGCGAGTCCAGAAAAAACTCAATCTGGGGCGGCGACTTGGAGATTTCTTGTTGTTGCAAGACTTCGTCTTTCTTCGGTCCTAGCTTCGCCAATATGCACTAAATTTTGGTGCGTTTATTTCCCAACTGATGACTTTGATATTTTTTCTTTAGCGCCAAGCCTAATAAATAAAAAAATAAAAAACCCTACGCTTTGAAAACTCACCAGCTGCGCTGGCTTTTTGAACGCTTTCGCGTTTCTCTGTTCGCTGAGCTGCCGGGGATTATTTTCGCACAACAACATTTAATTTGGACTGTATAATTTGGACTTTAATCCAGCACATCTTGTACCTCTGACGCCACGTTTGGAACAAAAAGATCCAGACGCCACTATTATGGCGGTAACCTCTAGCCGGGTAGACTAGATAGAGAAAGGGAAAGTTGACAGAAAGGTCTGTTGCTCTCCTTGCCGCTTTTCTTTTGCCACATCCCATACCACCGAGCGACTCCTAAATAACGCTTACCATATTTTACATCCACAACTACAAACTATTACATCTATAACTACAAGCGCTACAAAAAGCCGCCCTCCTAAGAGCAGACTTGGGGTTTACAAACCCGAAGGATGATCACCACCAAGCTTGTAGTTTATTCAGTCTACTGCTTCAGGTCCTTGGCGTGGAAGCGTCCTACCAAATTCCCCTGTAAATCTTCAAGCTCATAGCTCCCTAACTTCTTTCGAAGTCTGGCTTTAACATACGTTGATCCTAATTTTGAACTGTATCCGGCTGGAAAACTACTCTGTTTAAAATTCTTTCGGTAAACTTCTTGCCCTTCGCTGTATGCAACCTCTCTTGTCCTCAAATTGTATTGACGCTCATTTTTGGCGTTTTGCCTACTCATAACTTTCTGAGCCTTTTTCCTGACCAATTCCAGAGAGTCTTCTCACGTAAATACAGCAGATCTGTCCTCCAAAATCCCCAACGATCTCAACAGTTTATAGAAAGATCCGGACGAGAGGAAATGTTGCCCAAATACATGTAGTACGGTGTGGTCCCTATAGCTGAATGGACTGCAGAACGTAGAGCACAGCATATACTACTAAGCTGCTCATCCCAATCTTTTTGGTCAGCCCTTACGTACGACCGGATAGTGGCGATCACTGATCGATTTACCCTTTCGGAAGCATTCACCTGAGGTGAGTAAACCGCGGTAAGGGTATGAGATATTTGGTATTCTCTTAGAAACTTCTGAAAGGCTTCAGCCTTAAACTGGGAACCAATGTCAGATACTATAGTCTCTGGGAATCCGAACGTATGGAATAATTCCTGTTGCATATACTTAATCACCACGTCTGCTGTGAGCTTCTTAACCGCTTTTAGACACAAACTTGGAGTAATGGTCCAACACAATGAAAATTCCAACATTGCCAAAGCGAGATCTGGGATATGGGCCTAAGAAGTCAACATACAAACGCTGAAAAAACCGCTGTGACTCTGGTGCCACGCCCATTGGGGCCGCTGTATTCTATTCGGGTACTTGGTGGTCTTGCATGTTTCACAGGATTGAATATATGACTTGACATCATTAATCAGACCAGGCCAATAGTAATACCTACGAATCCTTTCCAAAGTTTTATGCAAGAAGTTTTATGAAGCAAGAGGGTCATCGTGGGATTTCTTTAACACCTCTGAGACTAACTCGTCGGAATTCCAAAGCCTCTAAATAAAGGTATCATGCAAAGGGTTACCCGTAGCATGATCTGATCTCCTATACACCAGTCCATCTACTACCTTCAAGTCTGGCAACTTATCTTGATTTGCTTCTACTCTTTTCGCCCGCTTCACATATTTTTCAGATTTGAACTGTGGCGACTGAAGATCGACAAACAATCCATGACTTGAATCAATAGACGCTAATTCAGCCTCGTTTACTCTTGATAAGGCATATGGTACAACGTTCAGCCTGCCACTTCGATGCTCTATCTTAAAATTGAAGCCTTGCATCTTTAAAGCCCACCGAGCTAGACGAGAATGCAAATCAGTTTGGGACATAAGCCATTTAAGAGATGCATGGTCTGAGACCAGCTATCTTTACCTGCTCAGCTACTAAGCCTAGCACTTTTAGATGGGTTTCAAAGCTATCCGATACCACCAACAGATCATCCAAATAAACGAAAACCTCATTGCGTAGATTGGCTTGTCCATTAGACGCGTCATAGTTTGCGAAGCGTTTGTAAGCCCGAATGGCATTACTTTATACTGATAAAGAGGCTTTCCCGGAATGGTGACAGTCGTCAGATTGCTGGTTCGTTTATGGCATCTCTAATAAAATTCTCTAGCTTTTCCTTCAAACAAGAGATTCGCGTTGATACTAAGGATTGAGTAGTTCCCCTCCAGAGTCTGTTCTGTGAGAGCCTGAACCCGATAAATAAAGTTATCTACGCTAATGCCATCTGAACTACCACTAAAACGCAATTTCCAGCTGTTTATAATGTGGCCTACCTTATCCGGCCTCTGGCTTAGATCGGATGTGAACACCCGTGTGATCTACTGGAATTTGTCGCTCCACACTTACCTCTTCTTCATGCTCAGAGATATTTATACCCGTTGGCTGAAAGCGAGCCGCATGGTTTGTTTCTATAAGCTGGGATATTTTGTCTGACAACATAGTTAGTAAATCGTTTAGCATGCCTTGTATAGCGCTTTTGACTGTATTCTCAATTAATTCTGTTTGAGAAGCTCCCAACCCTGCAGAACGTCGAGATCCTATTGGCGTATTGCCACTTGCAGTTAGCACCTGGGTCTTCTGCTGTCTGGTATTCTGAGAAGGAGTTGCTGGTTGCTCAAAACATACAGTTTGGCTAATAGGGCATGTAGTATGGGTCTTGGAATAATTTGCGATACAAGATTTATGAAACTCATGCTTACATTTAGTTTTATATGTTTTGGCTGAGTCTAAGTAACACTCGCACAGCGTACACTGGCGGGTTTAGCCATCAGCCATATTGAATAAAAAAAAAATCCAAGTCCAACAATGAAAAGATGTATACCTAATATCTAAAAAAAACTCTAATGTGAAAAAACTAAACTCAAAGTCTAAATGGCTATATAAAACGAGAAAATTTAGCGTCGCTTGTGAACGGTTGTGTTTACCTGTGCTCTGAGTTTTTGATTTATTTTTGTGATTTTTTCGCAAGTGTTTTGTGTTTAGCTTACTAACAAAGTTTGCCTAACAATCGCGTTAGTGTTTTAAATAGATCTCCCTGTTTAACGGGTATGTAGTTTTAGTTATTTTAACAATTTCCATTAGATTTGTTTAATATCTTGGCTTTGTTGGTATTATTTTGCACTCTCTAAATTTGCTCTTGTATTCTCTCTCTTTCTCTCTCTCTCTCTTTTCCGCTCTATTATAACTGTAATTTCGCTCTCTCGGAACCTGCCAAATTTCTTGTAGACTCTTGGGTGCTTTTCTCATAGTCTCTCTCTCTCTCGCTTTACATTGTAACTGTTCGTTCGTTTAGTTGTTGGTGCCCCACAAGCCACGCTCAGTCGATTGAACATTTTTTCTCTCGCGCTCTCTTGCTCTCGACTTAATTCGCGATCTCGCGCTCTTATACTTACGTGTTTTGTGTTTTTTGCTGTTTTGGAATTTGATTCCTGTGCCAAATTTACTCGTGGTATATTTTCCAAATTTTATTTTCTATTTCTTTAAATAACCTTTTTTTCCTATAAAATGGCCCTTATCTGTACAAAGAAAAATTGTTCTCTTCCGACGTCAACCAAAGATTATTTTGTTATCTGTTGGCTCTGCGATTCGGTCATGCACGTCAAATGTGCAGGATTTACTGGCAGAGTTGAAGACTTCATTGAAATGCGTACCGGTCTCATGTGGGCATGTGAGTCCTGCAAGGAAATGACAGTCGAAATGAGCAGCTTTATGAGGCAGACTCGAGACGGACTATTGAACCTTTCTCGAGTTTTCAAACAGCTCAATGACGGGTTCAACTCAGTTTGTGACCAATTTAATAATAAGAAATTATTATTAACCGAGTCGCCTAAACGCAAAAAAGCCAGCTCAGGGGCGGTTAATAAGACCGTGAAAGAAAACAAAACATTGAACTCGGTAGCTGCAGCAGTTCCGGTCGACACATGGGTAAGCGAGCCCCCTGTGCCTATGGTAACAGCCAGTTCCGGAGGTGACTCTGTTTCTGGATGCCAACCTGAGTCACAGAAGTCGGTGCTGACTGTAGATACAGTAGGAACCGCTTCTGGGTCCCAGCCGAGTGAGGTTCAGACTGCTGCTGGGGGGCGTAAGAAACTTTCAGTTGTTCCACATAGAAAGCAATTGTTTGTTTCTAGATTTACCCCGGATACCAAATCTGAGGATGTTATGGAATTCATACGTGAAAAATTCCCATCCGAGGACATTGAAGTTGAACAATTTCGATTTTCGTACGCCCGTAGGATATCTTCTTTTAAAATATTTGCTCCGCCTGATGTGTTTAATGTACTACTTTCTGAAAGCTTTTGGCTTAATGATGATTTGGTAATAAAAGAATTTGTTCCCAATAAACCGAGAACAAATAACAGGCCTCCCACTGTGCCTAATAATCGGCTTTCCACTGTGCCTAATAATAGGTCTTCCGCTGTGCCAAAAAACTAACAGGTTTATTTTTGGCTTATCAAAATGTTAGAGGACTAAATATGAAGCTACCAAAGCTTTATGCTGACTCCTCTGCATTTACTGAAGATATTTTGGCTTTTACGGAAACTTGGCTGAAACCAGAGATATCTGACTCTGAAGTTTTGTCAATGAACTTTAACTCCTACAGGACCGATCGCTTCCCGCGTAGGGGGGGTGGTGTACTGATTGCTGTTACCTCTAGTTTAACATCGGAGAGACTTAACATTCATATCCCTAACGATATTGAATTTGTTAGTGTCAAAGTTTCCATTCAATCCTTATCTATTTTTGTAACCTGCTCTTATATTCCTCCTGGCTCTGATTTAATAATTTATCAGCACCATCTGTCTGCTATAAAATCTGTTCTATCCTTTCTTTCCAACAGAGACCTTTTGATTGTTTTGGGTGACTTTAATCTCCCTAATATCTCTTGGTCTCTTCCCACTGACTCACTTGTCGCTACTCCTTTATCCGCCCATGATTTTGTGGATGGCCTTTTAGAATTATCGTTACAGCAAGTAAGCTTTATACGAAATTCATTAAATAGACAATTAGTTCTAGTATTTGTTTTAGATCCGCATGAAGTCACTGTAGCTAGAATTGACGCACTTGTTGTACCTGAAGACTTATATCATCCAACTTTGGAATTGACAATTGGCCTCCCCTGTACTGATACCCTTTCTCCTTTAGTTCCTCAAACTAAAAGGAGATGCTTTCGTAAATGTGACTATAATAAACTAAACTACACGATTTCGCAATATGATTGGACTGATTTGTACAATTGCATGGATATTGACAGTGCAATTGAACTTTTCTATAGCGTTCTAAACACTTTTTTTGACGAATGCGTTCCTGACAGTCTTCCTCCGAAGCTAAACAGGCCTCCTTGGTTTAACAATGCGCTTCAAAGACTTAAAAATCTTAAATCCAACACTTATAAAAAGTATAAAAAAACGGGTAAGCCATCTGATTTTGCGAAATTTGTTGTGGCTCGTTCAGATTTTAATGTTCTCAACAGTCATTGCTATTCCATGTATTTAAATCGATGTAAATTCGAGTTTTCAAATGATCCAAAGCAGTTTTATAACTTCGTTAATGCCAAGCGTAAGTCTTCGGCATTGCCTTCATCGGTACGTTTAAACTCAAAAGAGGCATCGTCGGATTCTGAAATTGCGGATTTATTTGCCGAGTTTTTCCAAACTACTTATAGTTCGGCTGCTTGGTCAAACCCTATCTACCCTAACCCCTTAAATAGGGCTAATTGTATTTTTACCCCTGTAATTACCGAAAGTTCTCTTTTAAAGGATTTAGCAACAACAACGCCAACGTATTCTCCCGGTCCTGATGGACTCCCTGGGAGTGTGCTTAAGTTTTGTGCTTCAACCATTTGTAAACCGATTCTTAAACTTTTTCATTTGTCTATTTCATCATCAGTTTTTCCAACTATCTGGAAGGACTCTTTCATTATTCCACTCCACAGAAAGGGTGCGAAGGCGGATGCCCAGAATTACAGAGGCATTTCTAAATTGTCGGCAATTCCTAAAGCATTTGAATGTATTATTACTTCTCATTTGCAGCATTTATGTTCCTCGCTAATATCACCGTGTCAGCATGGTTTTGTTAAGCGAAGATCGACCACCACCAACCTTCTTGAACTGTCATCTATTGTAATAAATGGATATAAGAATAACATGCAGACTGACGTTATATATACAGATTTTAGTAAGGCCTTTGACTCTGTTAACCACTCTCTCCTTTTATTCAAATTAGATCAGCTTGGGTTTCCATGTAATCTATTAACTTGGATTTCAAGTTACTTGAATGGTAGGACTCAGAGGGTTATATTTAAGAGCGCTGTTTCTAAAATGATCAACGTGACATCTGGAGTTCCTCAAGGTAGTCATTTAGGCCCTTTGCTGTTTACTTTGTTTATTAACGATCTTCCCTCTATTGTAGCTCATTCTCGTGTACTAATGTACGCTGACGATTTCAACTTACAGTCAGATATTGATTGTTTTCAGGGATGGTGTGAGTACAATCTTTTAAATCTGAACTGCCTTAAATGCAACGTTAAGACTTTTTATAGGGGTACTCCTACGTTTATTAGTTATTCTCTTCAAAATACTCCACTCGACCGTATATATTCAATTAACGATTTAGGTGTTCTTCTCGACCCAAAACTTAAATTTGATTGCCACATAATGGCCACTGTCAATAAAGCTATGAGTGTTTTTGGGTTTATAAAGCGTTGGTCAAAGGAATTTGATGACCCTTATACAACCAGATTATTATATACCTCCCTTGTCCGTCCTATTTTGGAATATTGTTCTTCAGTTTGGAGTCCACAATATCAAGTGCACATCGACCGTATTGAGTCGGTGCAAAAAAAATTTCTCCTTTTTGCCCTTCGTAGTTTGAACTGGGATCAAAACGTAAGGCTACCTTCCTACCAGAGTAGATTACTATTGCTTAATTTACCTACACTTGAAAACCGTAGAATAATGCTTGGTACTATTTTAATGCAAAATCTTATAAAAGGTGATATTGACTCCGTAGAACTGGATAACCGTTTAACTTTTAATGTTCCCGTTAGACTAACACGAAATTATTACCCTCTTAATTTGCCTCGATGTACATCAAATTTTACTCTGCATGAGCCCTTTCGTGTTCTATGTAAAAATTATAACAATCTTTATCATTTAATTTGCACTTCAACATCTATCCCCGTATTAAAAACTAAAATTTTATCTCATTTGCTTCAATCTTAGTTGTAGTATTTGTAGTACTTGTTTCATATATTTTCCTCGCGAACTCGCATTTTTGCCCTAATTGATAAAGGGTCCCGCGCGTAACAAGCACGTGCTTGGTATCGTTGGGCCACTTGTTTGTACTGCTCGTAGTGCATCAACGTCCATCATATATATAAATTGCATACAACGAGTGCGAAATTACAAAACGTTACATAAACCAATATTTCTTATCTCCTTTTGCTTGCGAGGTCGATGACCTCCGCTGAACAATCAGCTGTCCAACTCTCTATGCAAAATTACTCAAGATTCGAACTCAAACAAAAATCCAATCCAATCAAAACTGCTCGAATACACAGAGAGAAATCAAATATTGATTGACAGCTAAAATATGAACATGTTATAGGGATATACATTAAAATTATAAAAAAAATGAAATATAAATTTGAATAAATAAAATAAAATAAATTTGTAAACAAAAGAATCAAATGAAATAAATATCATAAATTAACTTGACGTCGGACATAAATATTCCCCCTCTGACAAACCTAACAAAAAAAAAAAAAAAATAAGAAAAGTGCATAGAAAGAGAAAAAAAATGCAATTGCATGTGCATTGCGCTTATCGCTTTGCCAAAAAACCCAACCACAACACTAAGCGCCACTTCGCAAACAGCGGCTAGCCGATTGTACGACCTTCGCCGTTTGCTTTTGCGCTTTACACTTGCAGAGCGTGTTAGCTATGCATTTCATCGTGGTCGGTGTATTTCTATGTAAATAAAATCCACTGCATATCCTATGCGAATTATTGTAAGCTGATCTGTCTAATGAGTAATTAGGTAACTCCTGTTATATTTAAATTTTGAATTTTTGGTTCATTAACCGTGGTCAGGCAGCGAAATTATAGCTAAAAATCTCACAACCTGCAGTTCCTATGCCAACCAAACTTATTGACTTGAAAAATGTAAGGGTATACTAGTTGGGTCTTCTTCCTCTTCCTAAAATTTTTGAATTGTCTCTCTGGACTCTGTCTCTTCGTTTCCGAAGCGTTTGAGTGAAATTCTAAGTGAGGCTCGAAGCTGAATTGAGTGAAAATATCTGAAAGTCTCCAGCCTTAGCAATACGAGAATTATTTGCTCGATTTTTGCACAAGTAAAATCAAATATTTATAACCTGGTTAAAACATAGAATTGTATCTCGTGAGCAACATAAAAAATAATTAGAATATCTCTAAAGATTATAAAATGAAAGACCGATTTTTAAGGGGATACGACTACAGCCCAAACCGTAAGAGCTAGAGCAGCAAAATTTTTGCACAGTATTCCATTGGGGATGAATGAAATTTCGATATCCCCCATAATTTGGGGGCTACATTTAAAGTTAACTTTTCGATTTAAAAAATCTAAACCGCTGCTCCGATTATGATGATTTTTGGATCATTAGTTATTCTATGGCCCCAATGCTTAAGTTTAATTTTTCAAGTTTTTAACATTTTTATACCCGTTACTCGTAGAGTAAAAGGGTATATTGTATTCGTGCAAAAGTATGTAACAGGGAGAAGAAAGCTTTTCCGACCCTATAAAGTATATATATTCCAAGTCCGTCTGTCCGTCTGTCTGTCCGTCCGTATGAACACTGAGATTTCAGAAAGGTGCCACGCCCCCTAATTTTTTGAAAGGTGTCTGGCGCCGAAATGTAGAAGAAATTTTTTAAATCGGACCATTCGTTAAAAAGTTATGACCGATCAAAGTTTTAATATACCCATCTTCCTCGCACTCCCTAAGCTGAGTAACGGGTATCTGATAGTCGGGGCACCCGACTATAGCGTTCTCTCTTGTTTTTAGTATCTTTAAAGAATTTATTTAGATTTCCTAAGTTATTGCGTCGTATTTTGCGGGAGCCTGTTGAGAGAGCGAAACCTAGAGAGCGGATGCCAAGAGAGCGACGGCCGAGAGAGCAACAGCCAAGAAAACTGATGAGGGGGAGGGGGAAGTGCTGTGTGGAATGGGGAGGGAAAGGAGCAATATAAGTTAAAATTTGTTTTGGATTTTAAAATCTTATACTGCTGCTCCGATCAATACGATTTTCGATCAATAGTCAGTTCTGTGGATCAACTGCTTAGGTTTTTTTTTCAAAAAGTTTTTTTAATTTTGTTGCAGATGTAAGAGCCCTATTTCATTTCGGCCATGGAAGAAAATATACAAACTTACTAAATATTCTGTAAGCGAAGGCAAAATCTTAAGATTCGAATTTCTAAACAAGTACGGAAGTTTGATCTGTAAGCAATCAAATACGTTACTTCTTTAGATATGTATGTATGCATGTATGTATGTATATTTGGATATGTTTTGATTTGTATTGTGTGTATGTGTATTTCTATTTGAAAGTGCATGATGTGTTTAAATACAAATAAAAACAGGATCCTTAATACCGTCCGGTCTGCCGTTTCAATTTAAGGCTACAATTCCCTCTAAAAGTTTTCTTTGCAATAACTATAAATTAATCGAAGGGGCAGACTTGGAAGCTGGCTGGACTAGATCTTAGAGAAGATTGCTTTTCTCATTAGCTCTGCCCGTAGGCTTATTCTCGATCCTGAAGGATCTTCTAAAAATGTTGATTACACAAAAGTTTTAAAGTAACTAAATTAAAAAAAAACACGCCATTTTTTCTGGAAATAAGAAAGTCCTGACAACCGTACCTCGAACTAATCCGGGTATAGCTTGTATAATTATAAATGTAACGAACATTAGTAACTATCAGGCCAAGATGTTGTCTAAGAGAAGCGCTCACGCGAATTTATTCTCCGGCTTGGCTCGTCGACAATTGGTGTAGGTTTTGGCTACTTCTCTCGGATGGCCTATTTTTATTATTAATTCTAAACAATATTCCCGTGACAGGACAAGGTATAACAAAGGTACGAGATACTACACATTTTAACCGGACTTTACGGACTTCTAAAACTAGGGGGTCTATTGCACTTTGCCTACTCTGTGAACACTTTAAAATCTCAGATGTTGTGAAGATCTATATTGCCCTCCCTTCCTTTGACCGTTTCTTTACCAAATAAAAAATCCATATTTACGGTACGGTCCCTTCGGTGTTCAAGGGTGTCTTGGGATCATCTATGCCGAGTCATATAATTGGGGATTTTAAAACATTATAATATTTTGTATTTAAAAACTAAAAGAAAACAAGAGAGAACGCTATAGTCGAGTACTTCGACTATTAGATACCCGTCACTCAGCTAAAGGGAGTGGGAGAGAGAGTAATAAATGCTCGCGTCAAAGCTACTAGCGCCACCTAGTGGCTGTTTCATTTTTTGCTCATAACTTTTTAATGGATTGTCCGATTTTAAAAATTTCTTCTACAATTCGATAGGTATTAATAAACACAACAAAGTGGGAATTACACTTTTACAAAATTTGTAAAGATGTCGGCGCCAGGCTTTTTTTAAAAGTCCTTTATGGCGATTGTGGGCGTTAGAGGGGGCGTGGGGCTCAGATGAAACAAACTTGCGCTGCGTAGGAAGCCAAAGAATATGTGTGGGTAATCTCAACTTTGTAGCTTTTATAGTTTCCGAGATCTCAGCGTTCATACAGACAGACAGACAGACAAACAGACAGACAGACAGACAGACGGACAGACGGACAGACGGACATGGCTATATCACCTGGGCTTGTTATCCTGATCAATAATATATATACTTTATAGGGTCGGAAACGCTTCCTTCTCCCTGTTACATACTTTTGCACGAATACAATATACCCTTTTACTCTAGGCCCTTTTTTGGCGAGGCGCAGCCACCTTCGAGGGCTAAACTTCCGTCGGGAGCAGAGAAAATTGCAGTTTTAGTGGAAAATAGAGAAAAATTTTCTAATCATGTGTGCCCCGACCAAGTGACATGACAAGTTTTAAAGTCCAACTTAGATCCCCCCCCCCAAAGCCAACAAACAAAAGGTTCACATATAGTTGCTGAAAATTCGAACGAATCCGAGTGCCCAATGACGGAAAAAAATATAGAAACAAAAAAAAAATCAGGCAGCACAAAATTTTTAGTTAAGTCCTAATTTAAAAACAAAAAAAAGATTTAAAAAAAAATATTATTTCAGTTGCTTCCAATCCAATTTAGTTATATAATATCCATGTGGTGAGGAAAAAACGAAAATGATGATAGAAAGGCAAAGGCCGATTTAAGTGGTTTTAAAAATTGAGTGTTTTTTTTGTGATTTCTGCTCGGCGACTCAATCGCATTTTTTATAGTGTCTTTTTTATACCCTTGCAGAGGGTATTATAATTTTGGTCAGAAGTTTATAACGCAGTGAAGGAGACGTTTCCGACCCCATAAAGTATATATATTCTTGATCAGGATCAATAGGGGAGTCGATATAGCCATGTCCGTCTGTCCGTCTGTTTCAATACCGTTTGCGAGCTCAGTTTAAAAGCTAGCGCCTTGAAACTTTCACAGTCGTCCTAAAACATGTGTACGCAGATCAAGTTTGAAAGCCGACCCGATCGGACGTCTATATCCTATAGCTCCCTTAGGAACAATCGGATATAGCTTTCACAAAATGTAGATATTTCGCTCAGTGTAAGAGCTATTGACAAGAATCTTTCTAAATCTTATTATTTTACGCATACCTTGATCAGGGTAAAAGCGCGTGCCGATCGGACGTCTATATCTTATAGCTCCCATAGGAACAATAGGGTGAAATTTGTCAAAATTGGTCGTTTTTCAGGATATTTCGCGCAGAATATAAGCTATTCCCATGAAACTTTCCAAATCGTATTTTTTTGTGCGTACCTTGATCAGGGTAAAAGCGCGTGCCGATCGAACGTCTATATCTTATAGCTCCCATAGGAACAATAGGGTGAAATCTGCAAGGGTATTAAAACTTCGGCTTGCCGAAGTTAGCTTCCGTCCTCGTTTTTTAATATGATTACTTTAAAACTTCTGTGTAAACAACATTTTTAGAAGATCCTTAAGAGTCGAGAATAAGGCTACTGGCAGAGCTAATGAGAAAAGCAGAGCTTGTAAAAAAAGGTCTCACTTGTGCTTGTTGTCAGGAAAAAACCCCTCACATACTGACCCCATACGAACCTGTCAGAGAGAGACCCCAACATTTCGTTTGCCCCTGGGTTGCTCCCTGCTCAACCGATGAGCGATTTGGTTTGCTCGATCGGGTCTGTGTTCACCCGAGACCCTATTCGTCGAAAATACTCGGCAAAAGGTCTTTTGAGCATGTATGTGTGCTTCTCGTATAGCTCGGTAAAAATTTTTACACAACTTGCTTTGTTGCGCTCGTATAGCTGAATAAAAATTGGGATGCTCTTTCTCCACCGAGCAGCCTTAAGATTTCTCAGGGGTCATCTCTTTTTTTCGCCATTCTGGATGGTCAAACCTATACACGGAAATTAAAAATTGTACTTTGTTTCATTGTCGCCTACCATCTATCTGGCTAAAATTTAAGTCTCCTTATTTGAAGGAAGTTGCGAAAGTGGTGCTAGTCTCACTTGCATAACAAATATCAGTGGAGAGGTAATTTTCAACGCTTAATTTCATCCTCAACAAAATATATAATTATACCCGTTACTCGTAGAGTAAAAGGGTATATTGTATTCGTGCAAAAGTATGTAACAGGGAGAAGGAAGCGTTTCCGACCCTATAAAGTATATATATTATTGATCAGGATAACAAGCCCAGTCGATATAGCCATGTCCGTCTGTCCGTCTGTCCGTCTGTCTGTCTGTCTGTCTGTTTGTCTGTCTGTCTGTCTGTATGAACGCTGAGATTTTGGAAACTACAAAAGCTAGAGAGTTGGGATTACCCACACATATTCGTGAGCTTCCTACGCAGCGCAAGTTTCTTTCAGCCGACGGCCACGCCCCCTCTAACACTCACTTTAAAAAAAAGCCTGGCGCCGACATCTTTATAGATTTTGTAAAAGTGTAAATCCCACTTTGTTGTGTTTATTAATACCTATCGAATTGTCGAAGAAATTTTAAAAATCGGAAAATCCATTTAAAAGTTATGAGCAAAAAATGAAACAGCCACTAGGTGGCGCTAGTAGCTTTGACGCGTGCATTTATTACTCTCTCTCTCTAGTCTCTCTAGTCGAAGTACTCGACTATAGCGTTCTCTCTTGTTTTAAATATATAAACATGAATAAATAATAATATTAATTGGGTTATTTCATTACATAAACATGTATCTACATTTTAAAATATTTGAATATAACGTTTTTTGGCCTCTATATATTTTTCTTTTATTTCCCTATAATTTTTGTTCTCTCTCGCTTTCGCTCTCTCTCAAATGCTTCTCCTATCACAAATTATCTGAGGCAACAACACAAGCAAACCCAGCAACAAAAATAAAGACCTTTTGTAGGAACCCTTTTGTTGTTTTGCTCACCTACTGACTGTCAATATATAAGCGCCAAACGATTTTGTTCGTATCGAGAGGTCAGTTGGGGACCGATCCGAGTGTTCCGGTCAACCAAAACCCCGAGACCGAGAGCACAAACGTAACGAAAAAAGTGTTGTTGCTCAGACCCTGAGCTAGATATTCTCCATTTTGGGGCTTTCAACTGAGCAGCCCGACTAGAAAAATTCGGTTGACCGTATTTTTCGAGCTCTGGAGAAAAGCAATCTTCTCTAAGATCAAGTCCAGCCAGCTTCCAAGTCTGCCCCTGCGATTAATTTAAAGTTATTACCAAAACAAACTTTTAGAGGGAATTGTAGCCTCTTAAACTGAAACGGCTGACCGGACGGTATTAATAGGATACTGTTTTCCTCTTCGTGGATCCCGTAAATACTATTGCTTCGATTACATTCTTATGGTGAGCTTTTATCTGCAATCGTTGGCACAGATAGCCAATCTTAACATTTCATGATGTGTTAGAAAAACAAAGAACCCTTTTTTGGCTTGTTTTTTGCCCAAATAGGTCGTAAAATGGGGGATATACGATTAAAGAAAATTTTCAAAGTTCCTGGTATTAAAATGATTTCAAAAAAATGATCAAAATGTGTACTAAAAAGAGTTTTTTTAAACCAAAATTTAATTCATAATTGTGAATTTAAACCCTATCCCCTTTAGGCAAGATTTCTCAGAGAGTTCATTGTGCGCTTGATCGTCCCCATTTTTTACACTTGCTACTGTCCTAACGCTGATTATCATTATATCCTTCTCACTCCCAAAAAACGAATTGTGGCAAAGAAGAGCAAGTGTATTTTTATACCTGTTACTCGTGGAGTAAAGGGTATATTGTATTCGTGCAAAAGTATGTAACAGGTAGAAGAAAGCGTTTCCGACCCTATAAAGTATATATATTCTTGATCAGGGTCAGTAGCCGAGTCGATCTAGCCATGTCCGTCTGTCCGTCCGTATGAACGCTGAGATCTCGGAAACTATAAAAGCTAGAAATTTGGGATTAACAACACAAATTCTTGGGCTTCCTACGCAGCGCAAGTTTATTTCAGATCGCCTTAAACGATTTTATGTGTTTGTGTGTCGTGTGTCTGGCGCGCACGCCTTTAAAGATTTTGGAAAAGTAAGTAAGCAGTTTTATTGTGTTTATCAATACCTATCGAAATAAAAAGTTATGCCAGATTAAAAATTTTTTATCTCCATCTTCCTCGCACTCTCTTTGGCTGAGTAACGGGTATCTGATAGTCGGGGCACCCGACTATAGCGTTCTCTCTTGTTTAGTATAGCATTCTTCTAACTTCCGATCTCAGCCTTGTCGAATCAATAAAAATTCAAAACATATATTAAATGAATGTGATCCGTGTGAAAGTCGCGAATCTTTGTACTTGCTTTCAATGTTATCAATTGTTACGTGGGCATATTTGTGCCCTTGTCCTGAAAGGACTTGGGCCGAAGGAAAGACATCCGATGTTCAGGCACCAATTTTGCCGGCATAAGCTCGCCGGATGGGGTGGGTTCTTGGTAAGCCTTTCTCCTCTCCAACATAACGAGAATAAATATTAAAGATGCCTGAAACATAGTACGAGTCGTAAAGTCCGTTGGTCATCAGTCTACATTGCCCCACAAGCTAAGCTTTTGCTTGATCGTAACACGATCGGGCAATGTTTCGGCCACATTCCCTCCCCTTCACACAATCGTCTATGGTACAAATTCGCCAAGTTTTCACGTGCAATCTATATGCCAAATGCAAGAAATATTCAAAAAACCTTATATATGAGTGCAATGGAGACAATTCGAACTCGTAATGTTCTTCGTTAGCTTTTTTGTTTAAGCATTTTTCCAAATCATTCATTTCGCTTGGCTTTGCGTCACATATGTAGCATTTACAAGTGGATGTTTCACTGAGAGCACTACAAACTTTTCCATCGACCATGGTTAACTGCAAACGATGTGTTATTATAATATTTTTGGATAGTACTTTACATGTATACGGCTTCAGCGCAGAAATTTTGTCTCGAAAGTATGTTGCCTCGTCTATGGACAATTGTGCTGATTCTTTTTTGAATTGAAACCTTATTGGTCTGCAGTACCGTGTGGATGACGGACGGGGATTTTTCCAAATTACTTTGCGTTTCTTGGGATCATTTTCACGAGTAATTAATTGTAATGGGACATAGGAAGTCACAAACAAACTCGAATCATCAATGTTATTGTTCACTGTTTTCTGCTTATACTCGGAATGACCAGTACTGCCGTCGAATCCCCACTTGCCAATTAAAATCAAGTCAGCCACGCTATCATCACCATTGCACTTAAGGACATCATCTTGAAGTTTGACAATGCGCGATGCCGTGTGATCCAATAAGCTTTGCAGCTCAACTTCTGCGTGGGATTCGCTGACACTGATGATTTCAGGATAAGTTGATGCTTTGGCTGCCAGAAGGTTTTCGTAGCTTGGCAGTAAATTAAAGGAACACTTACAATTTATAAAACTACGAATAAGCAAATATTGATGTTTACTCATATTTGTATCAAGGAAGAGTGACAAGACTTCATCCACATTGAATTCGGTAAGCGTTGCTTGAGATGAGTTGCATGAGCGTAGGGCATTACCAATAGATTCGTCGGTTTTCGACTGATCAGCAATTCTTCGTCGTTTTGTTCGTTCAGAAGCTTCATTGAAATTTTTTTTCGGTCGTCCACGGTCAGAACTTTTGGAAGTTAATTGAGACACCTTTTGGGCACAGCTTAAGAGAATTCTTTCTTTAATATTCATCCAACCAGCTTGGTATTGGAGAATCGACGTTTTCTTGCGTTTGTAATTTTCCCAAAACGTTACAATTCTTTTGCATATGTAGCCAATTCGCATTGATAGTTCCCCCGAATCAACACTATATCCATGTTTTATGATTTTCTCTTTAATATCCGCAATGAGCTTTTTTTGCCTTTCTGCGTTGGCTCCACCTTCATTGCACCATAAATCAAAAACATAGGATCGTGCGAAAACGCACTTATAAGAAACACCTACCAAAATTAAAAGCAAGGAAATAAACAAAAAAAATATATTTAATCTATTAGTAATTCAATATTTAGTGTTGGAAAACTATTCACAATCACGAAAGACGAAGACAAAGCAACAGCACAACAAGAAAAAGCGAAAAAAAATTAGTTTTTCGGCCAGTTTTGCCCTTGAAAAATTTATGAAGGTGTTAGTATTTTTACTATTGTAGCCACATCTGCAAATTTCTGCAGCCAATTTTAACACACATATTACCTGAAAGCCAGACGAACAAATTGGCATTCCAACAAATTGTGGAATTTTTGGGATCATCACTAAAACCTTAGCTAAACATAAAAAAGACGTTCACAAAATAGACACAAAACATGTATTATTTCAAATTGATGTAACGAGAACAATTTAACAAGTACGATTATCATACACATCTCGATTTATAGATAATACCTTCAACTTCAAAATCCATATCACAGAATATTAATTTGGACACGAAATATTAGAAATACACGCTTTCAAAGTTTAATGTTGCTGCGAAAAATTAGTGATGCGCGCAGTTTTGCTTTGCAACTTAACACGTGCTCACGACTTTAAGTCGATTTTTAGACTTAATGACCGGAGACTTGGATATGAACGACCCTCCTAAACCCGAAACCGCGTACACGCCTCATCAGCTATCCCCCGAACAACACAGTAAGCTGAGGCAAGTAATTGAGACATACCCATCATGTCGGGATAAAGGTTTCGGAAAGCCCGGTTAGAGCAGTCGGATGCACATGAGACTCTTGGTGCAGGAGTGGGTCGAAGCCACACGTTTAAGGGCGCCTAAATAATAGAAAAGAAAAACAAAACCAGCACTAATTCGTTGGTCGTACGAAAATTCCTTTTTGCGAAGTCATTCCATGCGTGTCCGTATCGATCACTTCGAGCCTGTTACGTACGCCCTCTCCTTCAATTTATTTGATGGAGAAAGATGCACGTAGAAAAACAACATCGAATCTCTTGGCAAAGGGAGGGGGGCAATCGACACATTGACTCACCGAAAACAAGCAAAGGAATGTGCAACTTGACGATCTTTGAGTGGCACACGGTCAGAACAACGACCGTAACCCTACACCAGTAGCTGGCAAAGTGCACCAGTCGGGCATTGACACTACCGATAGGGGAAATCATAGGTGGGAACACCTAAATATGCAAACCTATCACGGGGGCCGAGGAAAAAGCTCTATACTGGTATAAAAGACCGTAGCCGGATAGAGAAGGTAGACAGAATCTAGTCTGGTCTCATACTGACGGAAACCACTAGCTCCGAGGGAGGACGATTTCCCCCATGGGCTTCGGGCATCTGCCCATGGAGTCCAATGCCACCAGGAGACAGAGTTTACTCTGATCTCGCGGCACTATAGTGTGAGCACTATATTCCCTGCCTGCCGTCAATGAACAACAACTATCCTTGAAGGAAGTCCATTGAAGCCAGTGCAACCTATCCTGCGAAGAGGTTCTACTACATCCTTGTCCTGGAGAAGAGATACAATTATTAGCAAGGACTCTACCATGGGAGGAACGGATTCCAAAGTGGACCATAGTACGGCCAATGTGATCAACACCGTCAAAATAATCGAATCACAAGGACGACATTCAGGACGTGAACCATAATCTGAAGATCGTCATCGCTATGTTTGCTTTCGTAATCATCCTGCAAGTGGTCAAGATGTACAAGCGATCCGTGCAAGGACGCCGGGACCAAAAGCACGCCCTGGAACAGGCGATATGCCGCCAGGTCTAGAAAAGAAGATAAAGTGCAAGAAACCTATTCAAAATTCATAAAAAAATGACAGAAAAATAAAGGCAATTAAATGCCTTAATTACCGACAAACGTGAAGCAAAACAAAAAGAAAAAAACAAATTGTGAACTCAGGCATTTATGAATGCAAGTGCAACAGCAATAATATCAAGTGAAGTGCAGTGACATTGGAGACGCCGCTGCCTGAGACCCTACCGTAGGAACAGACGTGTGCCGCCGAGGGATCTACATACATACATACATATATATATATATACAGTTAGTGATTGTGTTTAAGAACGAGATTTTTTTTTGTGTGTGTTCTAACGATAGTGTTTTGCACGTATATATATATTTGTTTCTAATTTCTTCAAAAAGCCCAGGATCCAGTGCGTCGAGATCTCATCGCCCAGGACAAAAAGGGGTAAGTTTGTCGGAACACGGTTCCTTTTCCTATACCAAATATATATATATCCGTGCCTTTTGTTTTTAATGATCTAACGTAAATCCTCCAACTTAGGCCTCTTCAAGGCATTATAATATTTTTATAATTAATCAGTAAGCTTTTGTCTTACTTTTTATAATATAATAAACATTGACTTTTCAGCGGCGAGTATCAGCCTTGTGTTTGTATGAACAATCACAAGTGCCCTCAGAGCGACGTTTGTAGTCGTGAATAGTCGGCAATTTGCTGATGTGTGCACCTTTATCGGGTGATTAATTCGATACTCTCCGCTAACAAATTTTGTTGGTCAATCAAAATTAAATTCATATGTATTCCTAACCATAATATTACTCATAAATGGCACTAGCCAGTATTTTATTCAATAAAATTGTAATGTGAAAACGAACTTAAAAACATGAAGTGCTAAGTTTTCAAACGGGGGTTGCTGACGCGATAAGTGGAGTAGGTGAAGAATAATGACATAACTTTTGACGAACAACCTTGACAATAGGGGATCGTATTGCGCGGCCCGCGTCGATCCATTTGGCGCACGATTGTGTGAAGGGGAGGGAATGTGGCCGAAACATTGCCCGATCGTGTTACGATCAAGCAAAAGCTTAGCTTGTGGGGCAATGTAGACTGATGACCAACGGACTTTACTTTTACTTTACTTTTTCAGGCATCTTTAATATTTATTCTCGTTATGTTGGAGAGGAGAAAGGCTTACCAAGAACCCACCCCATCCGGCGAGCTTATGCCGGCAAAATTGGTGCCTGAACATCGGATGTCTTTCCTTCGGCCCAAGTCCTTTCAGGACAAGGGCACTAATATGCCCACGTAACAGAAATGGCGCCCAACGGAATGGATATTTCATATTTCTTAAGGACAAGGGTTTTAAGTAGATTAGCACGCGTGTATTAATTTGTTTTTATTTTTAAAAATTGAGTTCAAAAGTCCCCAACTTCTGTGACAGTCAGAATTGAGAGGCCTCTCAAGCAAGACTTTGTCTCAGAATAGAGGTATGACTTTAGGAATTGCCATTATATTTCTAAAATCATAGATATCCTTTGTTTCTTTCATAAGAAAAATTGCTAACAATTTCCATCGGGAGATATGAAGTTTACTTTTATAATACTATTTAACTATATGCCGACTGACCTATCTATTTTTGGAAATTAACGTAAATACAATTTAGAATGTGCTTTTTGGCCGACGCTACACGACGTACTAGGCGAAGCCGGTCGTTTGATAGGCTCGAGTTCAGAAAGAGCAGGAGCGCAGACGTTACGGTAACGCATTTAGCCATTGCGGTGCGGATCTATTGTGCGATTGTCGATCCAGGACAGAAAAGGTGGGTGGGGGAACTGACAGGAAACGTAAAGCCGACGCTACACGACGTACTAGGCCAAGAGTCTGGTCGTTTGATAGGCTCGAGTCTTTACGGCATCCTTTGACATATTTGGGCGGGGGACGTATTTTAGTTTCTCTGGCCGACGCTACACGACGTACTGGGCTAGATGGTCCGGTCGTTTGATAGGCTCGAGTCCAGAGAAATAGGAAAACTGCTGTGGATCCCGAGAATGATCGGTCAGATAGCAGCAGGTTGTGGAGCCCGAGAATGATCGGTCAAATAACCTGATTTCCGACGACTGGCGGGAGGGGGATTTCGGACAGACTTTTCTTCTAGGCGCAGCTAGTTCCCGTTGTGAACGTTAAAGCTGACTAGAAGGGAAAAAGAGCTGTTAGTTCAGTGGAACCCAGTTGTGTAGAAGCTGCTAATACCTCTAGTTAGGGTTATTTGTTTTTTTGTGGGGCTTAAATATTGGACAGATTCTTCACCAAAGATATACTTAGTAATCGCAAAACAGCACCCCCCATTACCTTTGAATTATATTCGCAACCCTCAGTCAGCGTACGTGGCTGATCGCGCGTGTGTGAACGTTTAGTGGAAAATAGTCAAGTGTAAAGTGTAAATATATTTTTGAGACCAGATAAAGGGATCTTTGGCCCAAATGAAGGGGGCAAAGAAGAAAGTGCTTTTCCAATCCACGACGGGAAGAATAACCCGATCGGCAACACGGGGAGCAAATCAAGCACACAGGAGTGCAAGTGCTGACGCCACGCCGCGGAGAACCAGTTCTCTCGACAGAGACAACCTAAGTATCTTCCGCGAATCGGAAGAGCAAGAAGAAAGTAGATCCATTGAGGACAACATGGATCAATTAGACGAAACCGAAGGAGCCGTAGGGGGAGAAAATTTTCCTCTGGGTCAGCCAAAGGGACGCTCAAGTATGCTCCCACAGTATGAGGCCAACCCGACAAGCAGTTTAGAAGCTGCCGAGAGAAGAGAGCAGATAATGCGATCAGTGATTAAACAAAATAATGAGACACAGGTAGCCATGCAAGCGCAGATAGAATCGTTAAAGGCGCAAGTAGTGGAACTGCGATCCTCACAATTCATGAGGGTGGAGCAGCCAGTATTACCACCACCACCTCGGTTTCCGGCACACCCATCTGACAGCTTCTTGTGCTACCAAGAGACGCCGCCTCTCGAACCGCTATCGCAGGAGACTCTCAACAGCCAGAGGCATCGGCTTCGAGATCCCCGGCGCCCCGACATCTCCCAACACCACCAACCCCGAAATAATGGCCCGGACACAAGTTATCCCCGACACCCAGAGTACGACCGAAGCCCCGGATTCCCGGCGTTGAAAGGAGTCCGACTAGACAAATGGAATCTGAAGTTTGATGGAAACAGCCGCAGTATGACGGTCGAAAGTTTCTTGTTCCGCGTCGAACGGTTGCAAGAACTTTATGGGATAGACCAGCGACAAGTGTTCCGAGAATTCCATAGCTTGTTGGTAGGAGTTGCCAGCAAGTGGTATTGGCAGCTGATGGAAGATCGAGCCGAGGACTACGAGTTTGACTACTACTCGTTAACCAGGGAAATGAAACGCGCTTTTTCCTCCTCCGGGAGTGACTTGATGAAGATCAAGGAGTTGATGGAGCGGCGACAAGGGCAAAATGAATCTTTTAGCGACTATGTATCTGATATGCATAACTTGCATTTCCGATTGCAGAACAAGCTAGAAGAAGAGAAATTTGTGGAACTTATCAAGGACAATCTAAATGCCCAGATGGGAAGCTTGTTGCTGACATCCCCGATTAGGTCGTTAGCGGATCTGAAAAAGGAAGGACTTAGAGTGGACCGCTGGTTAAGGAGTAACGGCAGGGCCGCACGAAGCAGGCCGGTCAGTGAGCTCGAGGATTACCAGACGCCGCAGGATTTTCCAGACACTGTGAATTTGGAAGAGTTTAACCGGAAGCGAAGGGGTTAGAAAGCGGACATGCCTTACTAGATTCCATGACGCCACTTGTAGAGTGTGTGAGAAAATAGGAGGCGATGCCGACGCTAACCCAGCGTCTTTTCCGCGGAGTTCGTCAGGCCAGACCGGGACAGCCGGGCGGACCAAGGCAGTTACATTCCCGTAGAGACCACCATTCCCAGACAAATCTCTCCCCATAAGAACCTAGAACAACGAGAGAGGGAGTAAGATCTGGCAAGACAGCGTATCTTCCACGGTTCAGAGGATACGGGCAACACCACACGGGACGTACGAAAGATGCACAAGCTATATGGCACCAGAGCAGAATATCGCAATCTTAAGCAGAAAGTATTAGACACGGTAGTAAGCATACAAAACGATAACCGTTTCTTTGCCAAAACTAAAGTCGACGGAGTAGAAATACTAGCGTTACTGGATACAGGCGCTAGTGCGAATTGTATTGGCAGAGGAGCGGAAGCCTTCTTAAGAAACCGGACGCGGCCCATAAGAAAGCTCAACGAAGAATGTGTGCGCACCGCTAGGGCGGCGAAACCCGAGTAGTCGGAGCCATAACCCTACCCGTGGAATGGGAAGGCGAGACTAAGGATCTGGAATTTTTGATAGTACCAGGTCTGACACAACGTTTTTATTTCGGAATCAATTTCTGGGATACGTTTGGCCTAACATTCCTTGGTAAGGGCGGAAACGAGTTTGCAGCCATCGAAGCACCACCGGAGTACGACTTAATGACCGGAGACTTGGATATGAACGACCCTCCTAAACCCGAAACCGCGTACACTCCTCATCAGCTATCCCCCGAACAACACAGTAAGCTTAGGCAAGTAATTGAGACATACCCATCATGTCGGGATAAAGGTTTCGGAAAGCCCGGTTAGAGCAGTCGGATGCACATGAGACTCTTGGTGCAGGAGTGGGTCGAAGCCACACGTTTAAGGGCGCCTAAATAATAGAAAAGAAAAACAAAACCAGCACTAATTCGTTGGTCGTACGAAAATTCCTTTTTGCGAAGTCATTCCATGTCCGTATCGATCACTTCGAGCCTGTTACGTACGCCCTCTCCTTCAATTTATTTGATGGAGAAAGATGCACGTAGAAAAACAACATCGAATCTCTTGGCAAAGGGAGGGGGGCAATCGACACATTGACTCACCGAAAACAAGCAAAGGAATGTGCAACTTGACGATCTTTGAGTGGCACACGGTCAGAACAACGACCGTAACCCTACACCAGTAGCTGGCAAAGTGCACCAGTCGGGCATTGACACTACCGATAGGGGAAATCATAGGTGGGAACACCTAAATATGCAAACCTATCACGGGGGCCGAGGAAAAAGCTCTATACTGGTATAAAAGACCGTAGCCGGATAGAGAAGGTAGACAGAATCTAGTCTGGTCTCATACTGACGGAAACCACTAGCTCCGAGGGAGGACGATTTCCCCCATGGGCTTCGGGCATCTGCCCATGGAGTCCAATGCCACCAGGAGACAGAGTTTACTCTGATCTCGCGGCACTATAGTGTGAGCACTATATTCCCTGCCTGCCGTCAATGAACAACAACTATCCTTGAAGGAAGTCCATTGAAGCCAGTGCAACCTATCCTGCGAAGAGGTTCTACTACATCCTTGTCCTGGAGAAGAGATACAATTATTAGCAAGGACTCTACCATGGGAGGAACGGATTCCAAAGTGGACCATAGTACGGCCAATGTGATCAACACCGTCAAAATAATCGAATCACAAGGACGACATTCAGGACGTGAACCATAATCTGAAGATCGTCATCGCTATGTTTGCTTTCGTAATCATCCTGCAAGTGGTCAAGATGTACAAGCGATCTGTGCAAGGACGCCGGGACCAAAAGCACGCCCTGGAACAGGCGATATGCCGCCAGGTCTAGAAAAGAAGATAAAGTGCAAGAAACCTATTCAAAATTCATAAAAAAATGACAGAAAAATAAAGGCAATTAAATGCCTTAATTACCGACAAACGTGAAGCAAAACAAAAAGAAAAAAACAAATTGTGAACTCAGGCATTTATGAATGCAAGTGCAACAGCAATATTATCAAGTGAAGTGCAGTGACATTGGAGACGCCGCTGCCTGAGACCCTACCGTAGGAACAGACGTATGCCTCCGAGGGATCTACATACATACATACATATATATATATATACAGTTAGTGATTGTGTTTAAGAACGAGATTTTTTTTTGTGTGTGTTCTAACGATAGTGTTTTGCACGTATATATATATTTGTTTCTAATTTCTTCAAAAAGCCCAGGATCCAGTGCGTCGAGATCTCATCGCCCAGGACAAAAAGGGGTAAGTTTGTCGGAACACGGTTCCTTTTCCTATACCAAATATATATATATCCGTGCCTTTTGTTTTTAATGATCTAACGTAAATCCTCCAACTTAGGCCTCTTCAAGGCATTATAATATTTTTATAATTAATCAGTAAGCCTTTGTCTTACTTTTTATAATATAATAAATATTGACTTTTCAGCGGCGAGTATCAGCCTTGTGTTTGTATGAACAATCACAAGTGCCCTCAGAGCGACGTTTGTAGTCGTGAATAGTCGGCAATTTGCTGATGTGTGCACCTTTATCGGGTGATTAATTCGATACTCTCCGCTAACAATTTTTGTTGGTCAATCAAAATTAAATTCATATGTATTCCTAACCATAATATTACTCATAAATGGCACTAGCCAGTATTTTATTCAATAAAATTGTAATGTGAAAACGAACTTAAAAACATGAAGTGCTAAGTTTTCAAACGGGGGTTGCTGACGCGATAAGTGGAGTAGGTGAAGAATAATGACATAACTTTTGACGAACAACCTTGACAATAGGGGATCGTATTGCGCGGCCCGCGTCGATCCATTTGGCGCACGATTGTGTGAAGGGGAGGGAATGTGGCCGAAACATTGCCCGATCGTGTTACGATCAAGCAAAAGCTTAGCTTGTGGGGCAATGTAGACTGATGACCAACGGACTTTACTTTTACTTTACTTTTTCAGGCATCTTTAATATTTATTCTCGTTATGTTGGAGAGGAGAAAGGCTTACCAAGAACCCACCCCATCCGGCGAGCTTATGCCGGCAAAATTGGTGCCTGAACATCGGATGTCTTTCCTTCGGCCCAAGTCCTTTCAGGACAAGGGCACAAATATGCCCACGTAACAATTGATAACATTGAAAGCAAGTACAAAGATTCGCGACTTTCACACGGATCACATTCATTTAACATATGTTTTGAATTTTTATTGATTCGACAAGGCTGAGATCGGAAGTTAGAAGAATGCTATACTAAACAAGAGAGAACGCTATAGTCGGGTGCCCCGACTATCAGATACCCGTTACTCAGCCAAAGTGAGTGCGAGGGAGATGGAGATAGAAAATTTTTAATCTGGCATAACTTTTTAAGGAATGGTCCGATTTGAAAATTTCGATAGGTATTGATAAACACAATACAACTGCTTACTTACTTTTCCAAAATCTTTAAAGGTGTGCGCGCCAGACACAGACACACAAACACATAAAATCGTTTAAGGCGATTGTGGGCATCAGAGGGGGCGTGGCGCTCGTCTGAAATAAACTTGCGCTGCGTAGGAAGCCCAAGAATTTGTGTTGTTAATCCCAAATTTCTAGCTTTTATAGTTTCCGAGATCTCAGCGTTCATACGGACGGACAGACGGACATGGCTAGATCGACTCGGCTACTGACCCTGATCAAGAATATATATACTTTATAGGGTCGGAAACGCTTTCTTCTACCTGTTACATACTTTTGCACGAATACAATATACCCTTTACTCTACGAGTAACGGGTATAAAAATACACTTGCTCTTCTTTGCCACAATTCGTTTTTTGGGAGTGAGAAGGATATAATGATAATCAGCGTTAGGACAGTAGCAAGTGTAAAAAATGGGGACGATCAAGCGCACAATGAACTCTCTGAGAAATCTTGCCTAAAGGGGATAGGGTTTAAATTCACAATTATGAATTAAATTTTGGTTTAAAAAAACTCTTTTTAGTACACATTTTGATCATTTTTTTGAAATCATTTTAATACCAGAAACTTTGAAAATTTTCTTTAATCGTATATCCCCCATTTTACGACCTATTTGGGCAAAAACAAGCCAAAAAAGGGTTCTTTGTTTTTCTAACACATCATGAAATGTTAAGATTGGCTATCTGTGCCAACGATTGCAGATAAAAGCTCATCATAAGAATGTAATCGAAGCAATAGTATTTACGGAATCCACGAAGGGGAAAACAGGATCCTATTAATACCGTCCGGTCAGCCGTTTCAGTTTAAGAGGCTACAATTTCCTCTAAAAGTTTGTTTTGGTAATAACTTTAAATTAATCGCAGGGGCAGACTTGGAAGCTGGCTGGACTTGATCTTAGAGAAGATTGCTTTTCTCCAGAGCTCGAAAAATACGGTCAACCGAATTTTTCTAGTCGGGCTGCTCAGTTGAAAGCCCCAAAATGGAGAATATCTAGCTCAGGGTCTGAGCAACAACACTTTTTTCGTTACGTTTGTGCTCTCGGTCTCGGGGTTTTGGTTGACCGGAACACTCGGATCGGTCCCCAACTGACCTCTCGATACGAACAAAATCGTTTGGCGCTTATATATTGACAGTCAGTAGGTGAGCAAAACAACAAAAGGGTTCCTACAAAAGGTCTTTATTTTTGTTGCTGGGTTTGCTTGTGTTGTTGCCTCAGATAATTTGTGACAGGAGAAGCATTTGAGAGAGAGCGAAAGCGAGAGAGAGAACAAAAATTATAGGGAAATAAAAGAAAAATATATAGAGGCCAAAAAACGTTATATTCAAATATTTTAAAATGTAGATACATGTTTATGTAATGAAATAACCCAATTATTATTATTATTTATTCATGTTTATATATTTAAAACAAGAGAGAACGCTATAGTCGAGTACTTCGACTAGAGAGACTAGAGAGAGAGAGTAATAAATGCACGCGTCAAAGCTACTAGCGCCACCTAGTGGCTGTTTCATTTTTTGCTCATAACTTTTAAATGGATTTTCCGATTTTTAAAATTTCTTCGACAATTCGATAGGTATTAATAAACACAACAAAGTGGGACTTACACTTTTACAAAATCTATAAAGATGTCGGCGCCAGGCTTTTTTTTAAAGTGAGTGTTAGAGGGGGCGTGGCCGTCGGCTGAAATAAACTTGCGCTGCGTAGGAAGCTCACGAATATGTGTGGGTAATCCCAACTCTCTAGCTTTTGTAGTTTCCAAAATCTCAGCGTTCATACAGACAGACAGACAGACAAACAGACAGACAGACAGACAGACGGACAGACGAACATGGCTATATCGACTGGGCTTGTTATCCTGATCAATAATATATATACTTTATAGGGTCGGAAACGCTTCCTTCTCCCTGTTACATACTTTTGCACGAATACAATATACCCTTTTACTCTACGAGTAACGGGTATAATTATGTATTTTGTTGAGGATGAAATTAAGCGTTGAAAATTACCTCTCCACTGATATTTGTTATGCAAGTGAGACTAGCACCACTTTCGCAACTTCCTTCAAATAAGGTGACTTAAATTTTAGCCAGATAGATGGTAGGCGACAATGAAACAAAGTACAATTTTTAATTTCCGTGTATAGGTTTGACCATCCAGAATGGCGAAAAAAAGAGATGACCCCTGAGAAATCTTAAGGCTGCTCGGTGGAGAAAGAGCATCCCAATTTTTATTCAGCTATACGAGCGCAACAAAGCAAGTTGTGTAAAAATTTTTACCGAGCTATACGAGAAGCACACATACATGCTCAAAAGACCTTTTGCCGAGTATTTTCGACGAATAGGGTCTCGGGTGAACACAGACCCGATCGAGCAAACCAAATCGCTCATCGGTTGAGCAGGGAGCAACCCAGGGGCAAACGAAATGTTGGGGTCTCTCTCTGACAGGTTCGTATGGGGTCAGTATGTGAGGGGTTTTTTCCTGACAACAAGCACAAGTGAGACCTTTTTTTACAAGCTCTGCTTTTCTCATTAGCTCTGCCAGTAGCCTTATTCTCGACTCTTAAGGATCTTCTAAAAATGTTGTTTACACAGAAGTTTTAAAGTAATCATATTAAAAAACGAGGACGGAAGCTAACTTCGGCAAGCCAAAGTTTTAATACCCTTGCAGATTTCACCCTATTGTTCCTATGGGAGCTATAAGATATAGACGTTCGATGTATAGGATATAGACGTCCGATCGGGTCGGCTTTCAAACTTGATCTGCGTACACATGTTTTAGGACGACTGTGAAAGTTTCAAGGCGCTAGCTTTTAAACTGAGCTCGCAAACGGTATTGAAACAGACGGACAGACGGACATGGCTATATCGACTCCCCTATTGATCCTGATCAAGAATATATATACTTTATGGGGTCGGAAACGTCTCCTTCACTGCGTTATAAACTTCTGACCAAAATTATAATACCCTCTGCAAGGGTATAAAAAAGACACTAAAAAAAATGCGATTGAGTCGCCGAGCAGAAATCACAAAAAAACCACTCAATTTTTAAAACCACTTAAATCGGCCTTTGCCTTTCTATCATCATTTTCGTTTTTTCCTCACCACATGGATATTATATAACTAAATTGGATTGGAAGCAACTGAAATAAAATTTTTTTTTTAAACCTTTTTTTTTTGTTTTTAAATTAGGACTTAACTAAAAATTTTGTGCTGCCTGATTTTTTTTTTTGTTTCTATATTTTTTTCCGTCATTGGGCACTCGGATTCGTTCGAATTTTCAGCAACTATATGTGAACCTTTTGTTTGTTGGCTTTGGGGGGGGGATCTAAGTTGGACTTTAAAACTTTTCATGTCACTTGGTCGGGGCACACATGATTAGAAAATTTTTCTCTATTTTCCACTAAAACTGCAATTTTCTCTGCTCCCGACGGAAGTTTAGCCCTCGAAGGTGGCTGCGCCTCGCCAAAAAAGGGCCTAGAGTAAAAGGGTATATTGTATTCGTGCAAAAGTATGTAACAGGGAGAAGGAAGCTTTTCCGACCCTATAAAGTATATATATTCTTGATCAGGATCACTAGCCGAGTCGAACTAGCCATGTCCGTCTGTCCGTCTGTATGAACGCTGAGATCTCGGAAACTACAAAAGCTAGAGGATTGGCATTTTGCATGCAGATTCTTGGAGTTCCTACGCAGCGCAAGTTTTTTTCAAACAGGTGCCACGCCCCCTCTAACGCCCACAATCGCCCCAAACCATTTTTTGAAAGGTGTCTGGCGCCCACAACTTTAAAGATTTCGGAAAAGTAAAAATGCAGTTTTATTCTGTTTATCAATGTTTATTATCTGTTTATTATCAATTGTAGAATTTTTCAAATCGGACAATCCATTAAAAAGTTATGAGCAAAAAATGAAACAGCCACTAGATGGCGCTAGTAGCTTTGACGCGTGCATATATTAATCTCTCTCCCACTCCCTTTAGCTGAGTAACGGGTATCTAATAGTCGAAGTACTCGACTATAGCGTTCTCTCTTGTTTTTCTTTAGCGCCAAGCCTAATAAAATAAATTCCATTCTAAATTTTACTTCACCCAAGCCCAACGCTTTGGAAACCCTATAAAGTATATATATTCTTGATCAGGATCACTAGCCGAGTCGATCTAGCCATGTCCGTCTGTTCGTCTGTTTGTCTGTCTGGATGAACGCTGAGATCTCGGAAACTACAAAAGCTAGAAAGTTGAGATTACCCACACATATTCTTGGGCTTCCCACGCAGCTCAAGTTTGTTTTAGCCGAGGGCCAACCCCCCTCTAACGCCCACCACCGCTTTAAACAATTTTAAAAATTTAAATATTTCGGAAAAGTATAAATGCACTATCACCATCTCTCTCGCACTCCCTTTAGCTGAGTAACGGGTATCTGATGGTCGGGGCACCCGACTATAGCGTTCTCTCTTGTTTTCATTAGGTTTCTCCATACAAGCGGAAGGGACAAAACCTCATTTACCCCTTACATTTCTTCCATCTTTGGTTTCAAAATACACGGGGGTGACACAAAAAGTAAGGGGTAAATGAGGTTTCTATGTGGATCTCTGGCAGTAGAATGCAGGGCAAAAACCATTGGTTTTTCTCCTTCCCGCAAATTAGGTTTTCCACATGTACTCAGCTATGGTTTTTCTCTACCTGCAATATCTGGCTTTCCACACGCTCCCAGTTTTGGTTTTCTACTGCTTTGCAGTATCTGATTTCCCACAATAAAAATACATATTTTCATGTAATACTTGTAAGTGTATTTATTAATAATATTTACAGTAGAAGCATTTGAATTAAAAATTGTAAATGTCTGAAGCATTCCCGGTTTTCGCTTGTCCGAATGGAGGTCTTAGGTATCCATGTCTTGTAAGGTTGTCTTCTGAAAATATCAAAAATAATTAAAATATGAATGTAAGACTAGGAATAATAATAAGAGTAATTACCATTATTACATCTCCGTACAAAATTAAGGGATTTCTTCAGAAATTATGCCATGGCCGATGGTTTACCCTCTGATCAGCTGTTTTATTTCGGGTGTCTGCAACAAAAACTATGTGAAGAAAAAATCAAATATGGCAAATGCAGGCGTAACAGTTCTGGTCCTAAGAAGTCTCAATCGGTCTGGCTGAAATAAATGTAATATTTTGATTATGTTAAACAACTAAGTTTATACAACCATTTAATGAACACCGCACACCATTTACCACTGGTGAAGATTAAAAACATTTCAAGTGACACTGAAATGCAGAATTTGTGTTGGTACTAACCCTTATGCGCTGTGTGATTATTGTGACATCCCGATTATAATATTTTTAACATAAAAATCAGAAACTTATGATATTGTTCTTACATTTAAATATATTTGTAAATATTTTTAAAAAACGTAAAAAAGATATTGATTGTTGTTATCTAAAAAGTGAAATTTAATAATAATTATTGTAACCATAATAATTATTGTAACCATAATAGTTATTGATAATTTTCATTTATTTTACTCAAAAACAAAAATCAGATGTCACACGGCATGAATAAGATTGTGTGCCAATTTGATTTCAAATCCATGTTACGCGACCCCAAAGCTACAAACTGGATTTAGTAAAATATTCATAAATATTCAAGAAATAATACAAATAATAATAATTAAGAAAATGAAATTAAAAAAAATTGTAGAGTAAAGCCACGGTCAGACGATAAAATTTATAAAGGATTGCCATTAACTTACATAGAAATCAATTATTGATTTTTAACATTTTTAAAATTTTCTATCAAATAAAATAATTTGATCGTCAGATCGTGGCCTACGCCATTTTCTAGGTGTTGTTAAATAATAAAACTTCGTTTGGTAGTATTGATAACACTTGAATTGGCGAAAAATACCTAATATACCTTTAATATACGTAACCTTTAATGATTACGGTCCCTGAAAAATATTATTTTAACGAAATTGTTACGTGGGCATATTAGTGCCCTAGTCCTGAAAGGACTTGGGCCGAAGGAAAGACATCCGATGTTCAGGCACCAATTTTGCCGGCATAAGCTCGCCGGATGGGGTGGGTTCTTGGTAAGCCTTTCTCCTCTCCAACATAACGAGAATAAATATTAAAGATGCCTAAAAATAGTAAAAGTTGTAAAGTCCGTCGGTCGTCAGTCTACATTGCCCCACAAGCTAAGCTTTTGCTTGCTCGTAATACGATCGGGTAATGTTTCGGCCACATTCCCTCCCCTTCACACAATCGTGTGCCAAATGGATCGTCGCGGGCCGCGCAATACGATCCCCTATTGTCAAGGTTGTTCGTCAAAAGTTATGTCATTATTCTTCACCTACTCCACTTATCGCGTCAGCAACCCCCGTTTGAAAACTTAGCACTTCATGTTTTAAGTTCGTTTTCACATTACAATTTTATTGGATAAGATATTGGCTAGTGCCATTTATGAGTAATATTATGTTTAGGAATACATATGAATTTAATTTTTAATTGACCAACAAAATTTGTTAGCGGAGAGTATCGAATTTATCACCCGTACAGGGTGTACACGTCAGCAAATTGCTGACTATTCACGACTACAAACGTCGCTCTGAGGGCACTTGTGATTGTTCATACAAACACAAGGCTGATACTCGCCGCTGAAAAGTCAATGTTTATTATATTATAAAAAGTAAGACAAAAGCTTACTGATTAATTATAAAAATATTATAATGCCTTGAAGAGGCCTAAGTTGGAGGATTTACGTTAGATCATTAAAAACAAAAGGCACGGATATATATATATTTGGTATAGGAAAAGGAACCGTGTTCCGACAAACTTACCCCTTTTTGTCCTGGGCGATGAGATCTCGACGCACTGGATCCTGGGCTTTTTGAAGAAATTAGAAACAAATATATATATACGTGCAAAACACTATCGTTAGAACACACACAAAAAAAAATCTCGTTCTTAAACACAATCACTAACTGTATATATATATATATGTATGTATGTATGTAGATCCCTCGGCGGCACACGTCTGTTCCTACGGTAGGGTCTCAGGCAGCGGCGTCTCCAATGTCACTGCACTTCACTTGATATTATTGCTGTTGCACTTGCATTCATAAATGCCTGAGTTCACAATTTGTTTTTTTCTTTTTGTTTTGCTTCACGTTTGTCGGTAATTAAGGCATTTAATTGCCTTTATTTTTCTGTCATTTTTTTATGAATTTTGAATAGGTTTCTTGCACTTTATCTTCTTTTCTAGACCTGGCGGCATATCGCCTGTTCCAGGGCGTGCTTTTGGTCCCGGCGTCCTTGCACGGATCGCTTGTACATCTTGACCACTTGCAGGATGATTACGAAAGCAAACATAACGATGACGATCTTCAGATTATGGTTCACGTCCTGAATGTCGTCCTTGTGATTCGATTATTTTGACGGTGTTGATCACATTGGCCGTACTATGGTCCACTTTGGAATCCGTTCCTCCCATGGTAGAGTCCTTGCTAATAATTGTATCTCTTCTCCAGGACAAGGATGTAGTAGAACCTCTTCGCAGGATAGGTTGCACTGGCTTCAATGGACTTCCTTCAAGGATAGTTGTTGTTCATTGACGGCAGGCAGGGAATATAGTGCTCACACTATAGTGCCGCGAGATCAGAGTAAACTCTGTCTCCTGGTGGCATTGGACTCCATGGGCAGATGCCCGAAGCCCATGGGGGAAATCGTCCTCCCTCGGAGCTAGTGGTTTCCGTCAGTATGAGACCAGACTAGATTCTGTCTACCTTCTCTATCCGGCTACGGTCTTTTATACCAGTATAGAGCTTTTTCCTCGGCCCCCGTGATAGGTTTGCATATTTAGGTGTTCCCACCTATGATTTCCCCTATCGGTAGTGTCAATGCCCGACTGGTGCACTTTGCCAGCCACTGGTGTAGGGTTACGGTCGTTGTTCTGACCGTGTGCCACTCAAAGATCGTCAAGTTGCACATTCCTTTGCTTGTTTTCGGTGAGTAAATGTGTCGATTGCCCCCCTCCCTTTGCCTCGAGATTCGATGTTGTTTTTCTACGTGCATCTTTCTCCATCAAATAAATTGAAGGAGAGGGCGTACGTAACAGGCTCGAAGTGATCGATACGGACACGCATGGAATGACTTCGCAAAAAGGAATTTTCGTACGACCAACGAATTAGTGCTGGTTTTGTTTTTCTTTTCTATTATTTAGGCGCCCTTAAACGTGTGGCTTCGACCCACTCCTGCACCAAGAGTCTCATGTGCATCCGACTGCTCTAACCGGGCTTTCCGAAACCTTTATCCCGACATGATGGGTATGTCTCAATTACTTGCCTCAGCTTACTGTGTTGTTCGGGGGATAGCTGATGAGGCGTGTACGCGGTTTCGGGTTTAGGAGGGTCGTTCATATCCAAGTCTCCGGTCATTAAGTCGTACTCCGGTGGTGCTTCGATGGCTGCAAACTCGTTTCCGCCCTTACCAAGGAATGTTAGGCCAAACGTATCCCAGAAATTGATTCCGAAATAAAAACGTTGTGTCAGACCTGGTACTATCAAAAATTCCAGATCCTTAGTCTCGCCTTCCCATTCCACGGGTAGGGTTATGGCTCCGACTACTCGGGTTTCGCCGCCGCTAGCGGTGCGCACACATTCTTCGTTGAGCTTTCTTATGAGCCGCGTCCGGTTCCTTAAGAAGGCTTCCGCTCCTCTGCCAATACAATTCGCACTAGCGCCTGTATCCAGTAACGCTAGTATTTCGACTCCGTCGACTTTAGTTTTGGCAAAGAAACGGTTATCGTTTTGTATGCTTACTACCGTGTCTACTACTTTCTGCTTGAGCTTGCGATATTCTGCTCGGGCATCATATAGTCTCTGCATCTTCCGTGTGTCCCGTGTCGTGTTGTCCGTATCTTCCGAGCCTTGGAAGATACGCTGTCTTGCCAGTTCATACTCCCTCTCTCGTTGTTCTAGGCTCTTATGGGGAGAGATCTGTCTGGGAATGGTGGTCTTTACGGGAATGTGACTGATTTGATCCGCCCGGCTGTCCCGGTCTGGCCTGACGGACTCCGCGGAAAAGCCGCTGGGTTAGCGTTTGCATCGCCTTCGATCCTTTCACACAATCGGCAGGTGGCGTCATGGAATCTCGTAAGGCAGGGATCTTCTTTTGGATGTTTTCTATAGAAGTCCGCTGATTTGCCGCATTTATAGCAGACTAATTCGTGGAGTGGTCCTCGGCATCCCTGTCCGGTTTCTAGCCCCGATCGGTTGTCTCTTCGCTTCCGGTTAAATTCTTCTACAGTCACAGCGTCCGGAAAATCTTGTGGTGTTTGATAATCCTCGAGTTCACTGACTGGTCTGCTTCGCGCGGCCCTGCCGTTACTCCTTAACCAGCGGTCCACTCTAAGTCCTTCTTTTTTCAGATCCGCTAGTGACCTAATCGGGGATGTCAGCAACAAGCTTCCCATCTGAGCGTTTAGGTTGTCCTTGATAAGCTCCACAAATTTCTCTTCTTCTAGCTTGTTCTGCAATCGGAAATGCAAGTTATGCATATCGGATACATAGTCGCTAAAAGATTCATTTTGTCCTTGTCGCCGTTCCATCAGCTCCTTGATCTTCATGAGGTCACTCCCGGATGAGGAAAAAGCGCGTTTCATTTCCGTCGTTAGTGAGTAGTAATCGAAGTTGTAGTCGTCCGCTCGATCCTCCATCAACTGCCAATACCACTTGCTGGCGGCTCCTACCAGTAGACTATGGAATTCGTGAAAAACTTGGCTCGGCTCTATCTATAAAGTACTTGTAGCCGTTCAACGCGGAACAAGAAACTCTCAACGGTCATACCGCGGCTGTTTCCGTCAAACTTTAAATTCCATTTGTCCAGCCGAACTCCTTTTGGTGCCTGATAGCCGGGGCTCTGGTCATATTCGGGGTGTCGTGGATAACTCGTGTCCGGGCCGTTATCTCGGAATTGGTGGTGTTGGGATGTGTCGGGGCGCCGGTGATCTCGTAGCCGATGCCTCTGGCTGTTGAGAGTCTCCTGCGATAGCGGTTCGAGAGGCGGCGTCTCTTGGTAACACAAGAAACTGTCAGATGGCTGTGCCGGGTACCGCTGCGGTGGTGGTAATACGGCCTGTCCCCCCCTCATAGATTGCGAGGCTAGCAGCTCCACTACTTGCGCCTTTAATGCTTCTATTTGCGCTTGCAGGGCTACCTGGGTTTCGTTTTTCTGTTTTATAACCGATCGCATTATTTGCTCTCTTCTCTCGGCAGCTTCTAAGCCGCTTGTCGGCTTGGGCTCATATTGCGGAAGCATACTTGAGCGTCCCTTTGGCTTACCCAGGGGAAAATTTTCTCCCCCTACAGCTCCTTCGGTTTCGTCTAATTGGTCCATGTTGTCTTCAATGGATCTACTTTCTTCTTGCTCTTCCGATTCGCGGAAGATACTTAGGTTGTCTCTGTCGAGCGAACTGGTTCTCCGTGGCGTGGCGTCAGCACTTGCACTCCTGTGTGCCTGATTTGCTCCCCGTGTTGCCGATCGGGTAATTCTTCCCGTCGTGGATTGGAAAAGCACTTTCTTCTTTGTCCCCTTCATTTGGGCCAAAGATTCTTTTAGTCGCTTAAATATCTTTTTCACTTGTGTTTCGCTTGTGCTCTTGAGCAATGACACACACTTTACCCTTGTCTTATTCTTTTTCGTTCACTCGCGCGATCAGCCAAGTACTGCTGACTAAGGTTTGCGAATATAAATCAAAGATAATGGGGGGTGCTGTTTTGCGATTACTAAGTATCTCTTTGGTGAAGAATCCGTCCGATATTTAAGCCCCACAAACAAGAAAAACAAATATCCCTAACTAGAGGTATTAGCAGCTTCTACACAACTGGGTTCCACTGAACTAACAGCTCTTCTTCCCTTCTAGTCAGCTTTAACGTTCACAACGGGAACTAGCTGCGCCTAGAAGAAAAGTCTGTCCGAAATCCCCCTCCCGCCAGTCGTCGGAAATCAGGTTATTTGACCGATCATTCTCGGGCTCCACAACCTGCTGCTATCTGACCGATCATTCTCGGGATCCACAGCAGTTTTCCTATTTCTCTGGACTCGAGCCTATCAAACGACCGGACCATCTAGCCCAGTACGTCGTGTAGCGTCGGCCAGAGAAACTAAAATACGTCCCCCGCCCAAATATGTCAAAGGATGCCGTAAAGACTCGAGCCTATCAAACGACCAGACTCTTGGCCTAGTACGTCGTGTAGCGTCGGCTTTACGTTTCCTGTCAGTTCCCCCACCCACCTTTTCTGTCCTGGATCGACAATCGTACAATAGATCCGCACCGCAATGGCTAAATGCGTTACCGTAACGTCTGCGCTCCTGCTCTTTCTGGACTCGAGCCTATCAAACGACCGGGCTTCCCCTAGTACGTCGTGTAGCGTCGGCCAAAAAGCACATCTAAATTGTATTTACGTTAATTTCCAAAGATAGAAAGGTCAGTCGGCATACAATTATATAGTATTATAAAAGAAAACCTCATATCTCCCGATGGAAATTTTTAGCAATTTTTCTTATGAAAGAAACAAAGGATATCTATGATTTTAAAAATACAATGGCAACTCCTAAAGTCATACCTCTATTCTGAGACAAAGTCTTGCTTGAGAGGCCTTCTCAATTCTGACTGTCGCAGAAGTTGGGGACTTCTGAATTTAATCGTTTAAAAACAAAAACAAATTAATACACGCGTGCTAATCTACTTAAAACCTTTGTCCTTAAGAAGTATGAAATATACAAGCGTTGGGCGCCAATTCTGTTACGTGGGCATATTAGTGCCCTAGTCCTGAAAGGACTTGGGCCGAAGGAAAGACATCCGATGTTCAGGCACCAATTTTGCCGGCATAAGCTCGCCGGATGGGGTGGGTTCTTGGTAAGCCTTTCTCCTCTCCAACATAACGAGAATAAATATTAAAGATGCCTAAAAATAGTAAAAATTTGTAAAGTCCGTCGGTCGTCAGTCTACATTGCCCCACAAGCTAAGCTTTTGCTTGCTCGTAATACGATCGGGTAATGTTTCGGCCACATTCCCTCCCATTCACACAATCGTGTGCCAAATGGATCGTCGCGGGCCGCGCAATACGATCCCCTATTGTCAAGGTTGTTCGTCAAAAGTTATGTCATTATTCTTCACCTACTCCACTTATCGCGTCAGCAACCCCCGTTTGAAAACTTAGCACTTCATGTTTTAAGTTCGTTTTCACATTACAATTTTATTGGATAAGATATTGGCTAGTGCCATTTATGAGTAATATTATGTTTAGGAATACATATGAATTTAATTTTTAATTGACCAACAAAATTTGTTAGCGGAGAGTATCGAATTTATCACCCGTACAGGGTGTACACGTCAGCAAATTGCTGACTATTCACGACTACAAACGTCGCTCTGAGGGCACTTGTGATTGTTCATACAAACACAAGGCTGATACTCGCCGCTGAAAAGTCAATGTTTATTATATTATAAAAAGTAAGACAAAAGCTTACTGATTAATTATAAAAATATTATAATGCCTTGAAGAGGCCTAAGTTGGAGGATTTACGTTAGATCATTAAAAACAAAAGGCACGGATATATATATATTTGGTATAGGAAAAGGAACCGTGTTCCGACAAACTTACCCCTTTTTGTCCTGGGCGATGAGATCTCGACGCACTGGATCCTGGGCTTTTTGAAGAAATTAGAAACAAATATATATATACGTGCAAAACACTATCGTTAGAACACACACAAAAAAAAATCTCGTTCTTAAACACAATCACTAACTGTATATATATATATATGTATGTATGTATGTAGATCCCTCGGCGGCACACGTCTGTTCCTACGGTAGGGTCTCAGGCAGCGGCGTCTCCAATGTCACTGCACTTCACTTGATATTATTGCTGTTGCACTTGCATTCATAAATGCCTGAGTTCACAATTTGTTTTTTTCTTTTTGTTTTGCTTCACGTTTGTCGGTAATTAAGGCATTTAATTGCCTTTATTTTTCTGTCATTTTTTTATGAATTTTGAATAGGTTTCTTGCACTTTATCTTCTTTTCTAGACCTGGCGGCATATCGCCTGTTCCAGGGCGTGCTTTTGGTCCCGGCGTCCTTGCACGGATCGCTTGTACATCTTGACCACTTGCAGGATGATTACGAAAGCAAACATAACGATGACGATCTTCAGATTATGGTTCACGTCCTGAATGTCGTCCTTGTGATTCGATTATTTTGACGGTGTTGATCACATTGGCCGTACTATGGTCCACTTTGGAATCCGTTCCTCCCATGGTAGAGTCCTTGCTAATAATTGTATCTCTTCTCCAGGACAAGGATGTAGTAGAACCTCTTCGCAGGATAGGTTGCACTGGCTTCAATGGACTTCCTTCAAGGATAGTTGTTGTTCATTGACGGCAGGCAGGGAATATAGTGCTCACACTATAGTGCCGCGAGATCAGAGTAAACTCTGTCTCCTGGTGGCATTGGACTCCGTGGGCAGATGCCCGAAGCCCATGGGGGAAATCGTCCTCCCTCGGAGCTAGTGGTTTCCGTCAGTATGAGACCAGACTAGATTCTGTCTACCTTCTCTATCCGGCTACGGTCTTTTATACCAGTATAGAGCTTTTTCCTCGGCCCCCGTGATAGGTTTGCATATTTAGGTGTTCCCACCTATGATTTCCCCTATCGGTAGTGTCAATGCCCGACTGGTGCACTTTGCCAGCCACTGGTGTAGGGTTACGGTCGTTGTTCTGACCGTGTGCCACTCAAAGATCGTCAAGTTGCACATTCCTTTGCTTGTTTTCGGTGAGTAAATGTGTCGATTGCCCCCCTCCCTTTGCCTCGAGATTCGATGTTGTTTTTCTACGTGCATCTTTCTCCATCAAATAAATTGAAGGAGAGGGCGTACGTAACAAAATATTTATTCGCGGGCAAAGTATGACCTCAAGATGCAACGAAATTATGACCAACTATTAACTTTCCTCTGAATGTTGGTATTATTAAATACATTATGCCCGGTCACATTTTCGACATTAATAAATAAATTCACCTCCAGATGCTATTTTCAACACAAATTCTGCATTTCAGTGTCACTTGAAATGGTTTTAATCTTCACCAGTGGTAAATGGTGTGCGGTGTTCATTAAATGGTTGTATAAACTTAGTTGTTTAACATAATCAAAATATTACATTTATTTCAGCCAGACCGATTGAGACTTCTTAGGACCAGAACTGTTGCGCCTGCATTTGCCATATTTGATTTTTTCTTCTCATAGTTTTTGTTTTAGATACCCGACATAAAACAGATGATCAGAGGGTAAATGATCGGCCATGGCATAATTTCTGAAGAGATCCTTTAATGTTGTACGAAGATGTAATAATGGTAATTACTCTTATTATTATTCCTAGTCTTACATTCATATCTTAATTATTTTTGATATTTTCAGAAGACAGCCTTACAAGGCATGGATACCTAAGACCTCCATTCGGACAAGCGAAAACCGGGAATGCTTCAGACATTTACAATTTTTAATTCAAATGCTTCTACTGTAAATATTATTACATGAAAATATGTATTTTTATTGTGGGAAATCCGATACTGCAAAGCAGTGGAAAACCAAAACTGGGAGCGTGTGGAAAACCCGATATTGCAGGTAGAGGAAAACCATAGCTGAGTACATGTGGAAAACCTAATTAGCGGGAAGGAGAAAAACCAATGGTTTTTGCCCTGCATGCCACTGCTAGAGATCCACATAGAAACCTAATTTAACCCCTTACTTTTTGTGTCACCCCCGTGCATTTTGAAACCAGAGATGGAAGAAATGTAAGGGGTAAAGTAGGTTTTGTCCCTTTCGCTTGTATGGAGAAACCTAATGAAAATTACATATTTTCCAGTGGAATTTTCCCGTTGGGCTGAAAAACGTCACGCTCACAGTCAAATTCGTGCATGCTCGCACTCACATAAACGCAATGCGTTCTTTCATTGTATGTGTGCTGCTTCTGCTGGCCACCACTGAATTAAAGGCTTGAAAGCACAAGTTCATAGTTTTCCCACAGGAATAATTTCCATCTAGCTGATGATCATGCCAACACAGTACTGTAAGGGTGAATTGGAATTTTCCAAATGTCGTTTCCAGCAAGGTATTCCAATTTATAAGCCCCAGAGGCCACATCTCTGCGGCGGCAGTAAGATTGGGCTTAAACGTGGCCTTTACGCCCGGAGGAAATAAATCTAGAATATTTTGAGGTTAAATTGGAAAATTCCACAATTTTTGTGAGTTTTCACTTACATCAGAATTTTTCTGTAACCCGCAACACAATGCATGTGTTCTCTGCTGGGACTGATGGCCAGTTTCGCGTTATGTCCACTGTGATTTCAACTTTTCCAAAAAGCGAATTGAAAAATGATCGAGGACTATACAAATCCCGATATTTCCACTTCTCGTCCATGGGTAAGGTCCGAGAAGTTCGATGAAAATTCGTTGAAAAAGCCGTACGGTTTCTGGCGCTATTCCTAACGGTGGTCTAAGAACATGATGTGGTGGTTTAGTCGATTTACATGTCTCACAGGCATTAATGTACGCTTTTACGTCCGGCACGAGGCGATGCCAAAAATAATACCGCCTAACGCGCTCAATAATCCTTATGTATACCGCCATGGAAAGCCAGCGGACTGTTGTGAGCCTGGAAAAGTACTTCGGGTACCAGTTCTGATGGTATCCAAACTTTCCATGCGTATTCATCATGTACTTGTTCCAGTCAAATAAAACACTCAATAAAACAAGCACGAAACACTCGAAAACCAAAAGAAAACTAAAATTGTCTTGCACTAGCTAAAGAAGTGTATAACGAAACAAAAGAAGACACTCAGTTAACACAAGTCACTCATAAACAAAACACTCAGCCATGCCTGCCCCCAAACGAGCACGAGAAGCCACGGCCACCGATCTGAAATCTGGTCGGGACTCAGATGCCCCTTCACCACATCTTGTCCAGCTTCTCGATCGGCTTATTGGGGACAAACTGAAGTCCCATGCGGAGCAGCAGACCGAACAACTAACGTCTGTAATGCGTTCTTGCGAAGAGCGTATTTTAACTTCACTGGAGGGGAAGCTGCGCGACGTTTGCGACCAAGTGGTTCAACTCGCAAGTCGGGTAACACAACTGGAGGAGGAGCTGAAAGAGTTGCAGGCCCTAAAGTTGAACTTCGACAAGTTGGAGGCCAAAGTGGAGAAGGTGCACTCGCGAGGTGATGACATACAACATCTGGAGTTCGAAATTGCAGATATGCGAAGTATGGAGAAGCAAGTGGGTGAGCTGTCCGCAAAAATATCTGCTCAGGAAAATGCTGATGTCCAGTGCGAAGTTAGATTGCACGGTGTGCCCTTCAAAGAGGCGAATCCCTAAAAACTCTTTTTAACACACTCTCCTTTTCACTTGGAATCACACCGGCACCAAAACTTTTGGAGATTTTTAGAGTCAAAACCCGCAACGTGACGAGCGCTATTGTTGACCCAATAGTAAAACTCAAATTCGAGCACTTGAGGGACAAAATAACGATGTTGCAACATGCCGCCGAATACAGGCGTACTCACAAGAAAACGCTAGTTCTGGGGCTGTTGGGTTTTGATTCAGATGCGGCAATTTATTTAAACGAACAATTAACGAAGGAAAACTACAACATTTTTAAAAAAGCAATGACAATGAAAAAACAAAAGCTCCTATCAGCTGTTTTCTCTCGTCGTGGCTTTGTTCACGTTAGAGTGCATGGGAGAGAAGATGTTATGTGCCTGGAGACCATGCATAAGCTTTATCGTCTGCAGTTCGAATTGTCCCCAGAACAGCTGTCTGCGTCTAGTTCGTTTCGCACATAAAATTAGCCTAAAATTATGCTTAGATTTTTTTTGTCTTTTTATTTTTCATAGTAATTATTATTTTACCTTTAGAAAATTAATTGTGTGTGTAGTTTACATTGAATTGCGTGTATTTTTATGTATTAAGTATGGATAGTCCACTCATCTCCAGGACATGCAGCCAGATAGTAATCAGAGTTCTAGCCAAACAAAAACCAGGCTTAAAAGTAATACACTTGAATGCACAAAGCTTAGCAAAAAAGATTGAGGAATTCCGTTTCTTATTTGTAAACTCGAATATTGATGTTATCTGTGTATCCGAAACGTGGTTTGTCTCAGGTGTTAGTGATATGTCAATTATGTGTGAAAGTTTTAATCTTTTTCGCTCCGGTCGTAGTGGTCGAGGTGGAGGAGTTGCAATTTATACAAACAAGAAACTAAATGCTAAAACGGTATGTGTCCACCCAGAGACAAGTGCGATTGAATATATATTCCTAAATATCTTAAACAAAAGAGATAACACATCAATTTTAATTGGCTTTATCTACAGACCACACAAAACAACTGAATACTCTGAGCTGATTGACTTGTTATCTACCCTCTCATTAAAATACACAGATGTAATTCTTGCTGGCGATTTCAACAGTAACATTTTAATTGAAAAACATTTGTCAAACGATATGGAATCACTTGGCTTATTTCCTGTTAATTTTAAATATCCTACACATTTTTCCACTACCTGCAACACCCTACTTGATGTATTCTATGTTAGTGACCGTACAAAAATTCAGAATTATGACCAAATATCGTTGCCTGCCTTTTCCAAACATGATCTGATCTTTTTCACGTACAACATTAAGCTTGATCACCATGACATCAACATTGACTACACTTCACTTAGTGCTGATTTAGACTCTGCGACTGGACCTCCATATATTGCACTGCTGAGGTTAACACTCAGCTAGAAATTTTACAACGGAAAGTTAAAATCCTTTACGACAGAACGGTTCCTTTGAAGCGCAAAATGTGTAAGCACAGCGCCAAATCGTGGTTTAGTTCTAATATAAAAAAACTAATACAAAAGCGCGACAAATCGTATGCGAAATGGAAACGCTACAAGACAGATACCTTTTATAACGAATTCAAAACAAATAGGAAATTAGTAAATGAAACCATTGCTGAGGCGAAACGAAATCACTTAATACATAAATTCCGACATTCAAAAAACAATAAAAATACGTGGTCAATTTTAAGGGAATTGGGGATCGGCAATATTAAACCAACATTGAGCTGTGATACTGATCTTGATGATCTAAACCATAAGTTCTTGCAATTGTCCGTACCTGAAACAACTTATAACACCTACCTGACACCCTCTGAGCCTTGTGATAGAAATAGCTGTGATATTATTTTTAGTTTTAATTGTGTCAGCCAGTGCGATGTCCTTAATTCAATCCTAAGCATTAAATCTAATGCAACGGGTTTAGATGATTTAAATCCGAAATTTTTAAAATTAATCCTTCCCAAAATTCTTCCAGTAATAATGCACATTTTAAACTGCTCCATCACCACTTCTACGTTTCCCACATCCTGGAAAATAGCAAAAATAATACCAATTCCCAAATCAGCTACAGAGTATCGACCTATTGCTATCCTGCCTTTTTTGTCAAAAGTTCTTGAGAGGTTAATTGCTAACCAAATCGTGAGTTTTATGGATGCACACAATGTTTTTTCAGCAAAACAGTCCGGTTTTCGGAAGAACAGAAGTTGCACAACAGCTGTTATAAAAATCACTGAAGATATTAGATTACAAATGGATAGTGGCAAGATTACTTTATTGACGCTTTTAGATTTCAGTAAGGCTTTTGACACGGTAAACCACGAAATACTATTAACTAAACTAAGTCGTCTTTATATGTTTTCAACCTCTGCAACAAGATTAATGAAATCATACTTATTTCAAAGATCACAGCTAGTAGCTACACAAGCCTCTAAATCATCTATTCTGTCCGTAAAACGTGGTGTACCGCAGGGGTCCATTCTTGGTCCCCTTTTGCTCAGTCTATATGTTAATGATTTGCCAAATATTCTATCAAAATGTGACATGCATATGTATGCCGACGACGTCCCACTATATGTAAGCTGTCCTGTTAGCCAATTTAATGAATGTGTTTGTGTCTGTAACACTGAATTAGACAGGGTTTGTAAATGGGCAGAGCGCAATGGATTATCCTTGAACCCCCTCAAATCAAAATGCATAGTAATATTTAACAGATTTTTTAACACAGATCATCGTGAAAAACTTTGCTTGAATGGTCAACCAATAAACTATGTAGATCGAGCGAGCAACTTGGGGTTTACAATAAATTCCACTCTTTCCTGGAGTAATCATGTAAATTGTACGGTTGGGAAAATGTATGGGATACTTAGACAACTAAACGACACGAAAACCTTTTTACCAATAAATCAAAAAATGATCGTTGCGAAAACCAAGCTGACACCATTACTATTTTATGGAGTCGAAGTCTTCGGAAATTGTGACGCTACTAGCCAGCATAAACTCCTTGTAGCTTTCAACAATGTAGCGAGATATTTATTTAATCGCAGGCGCAGAGATCGAATCTCTGACGCAACTTTTAAAATTTTTGACATGCCGCTCAAAGCTTGGATCGAGTTCAAAACACTAATACTGCTGCACAAAATAATAACAACTGCCAAGCCAAAATATCTTTTTAGCAAGCTAAAATTCAGCGCTTCCAATAAAACAAATAACCTAATTTGTCAAGTCGTAAAACACTCCTATGCCGAGAAACACTTTTTTATCTGTGCTGTACGTTCTTGGAATAAACTACCACATCCAATAAAAACCATTAAATCTGCCACGCAATTCAAAGCAAAATTATACACACATTTTTCAAACTAGTAATTAATTTTAAAAAACTTTAGTCTTTAAGAAATCAATGTTTGTAATGTCATCATTTATTTATGTTCATGAATCTGACAAATTGTGACTAGCGCTTTAATTTATAAGTATTTTTCTGTACTTGTAGCGTTAGGAAGAAATAAAACCAAAATTAAAATTAAATTAAATCTACTGCTGCGACTTAGTCCTTGTTAACGCGGGACAAGGAATCAGAAACCACGTTCATCGTTCCTATGCGATGCTCAATTCTAACTCGATATCTTTGCAAAGCTAACGCCAATCGAGATAAACGAGGACTGAGATCATGGTTAAACATAAGCCATTTAAGCGAGGCGTGGTCAGTTATAAACAAGGAATCATGTCCTTCCATGTAACCTCTAAAATTCTTTAAAGCTACTATCGCTCGATTCAGCTTTTTCGAGATAAGGGCTATAGGGCGCTAGTCTCCCTCGGAGGACACAGAGTTACCAACACAGCACCGATGGATGGCAAATGGCTTAGAAAAATCCGGGCTACATAACACCGGAGCCTCGCTGAGACGACTCTTCAAGAGTTCAAAGGCTTTCAGTGCATCTGGGGTTAGGCTGAACCTTCGTTTGATTGTCAGTTAATCGGTTAAGGCAGGAAGCGAGTGAAGTTAAATTCGGAACGAATTTGCGGGACTAACCACATAAACCCATAAAACTCGTCAAACCTCGCAGGGTTTTCGGGACAGGAAACTCGGTGATTGCTTTAACCGCTTTAGGATCTGTTCGATTTCCACCATCGCCAATGATATTCCCCAGATAAGGTGCACGTCGCATGCAGAAATGACTTTTGCCAATATTGATTGTCAATCCTGCACGCTTGATGTGAACGGCAAGCTCCCTAGGTACATCAATATGGTTCTCAAAGTTGGACGATACTACCAGGAGGTCATCTAAGTATATGAAGACCTCGTTCCTGAGATGCGCCGGGACGACTTTGTCCATCAATCGAGACATAGTGCCAAAGGCATTATTTAAAATTGGTAGAGTGGCCTACCAGGGACTGTAAATGCAGTCTTGTCTCGGGATTGAACTTCCAACAGCACTTGCCAATAGGCGTCTTTCAAATCAAGGCTAGAAATACCCTCGGCTTTAGGCAACCGACTTAAGATGCCGCTGATTTTGGGAAGTGGATAGTCGTCCTTTTCGGTAAAACTATTGACTTTTAGGTTATCTAAGTAAATCCTCACTTTGCCCGGTTTAGTAACCATGAGGATAGCAGAGGACCAGGCGCTTTCCGGCTCTTCTATAACTCCTAAATGCAATATCCTATCTATTTCTGCGTACATAGTCTTCTCAACGGCAGGTGAGACGGGAAAATGTCGCTGTTTTACTGGCTTAGCCCTGCCCACGTCAATTGAATGTGTAATCAAACTAGTCTTGCCAAGTCCTTCCTGGGTAAATAAAGGAAAACACTTGATAACATTGGTTAATTTTAACTTTTCTGCTTCAGACAAGTCGCGTTGATCTACCTCGACCTCGCTACTGACTTTGCTAGATTCTTTAGATTCTAGCTAGGAAGTATGCAAATTTTCGGGAAGAAGATCATACAGCCTCCAAAAATCTACACTCAAGTATAGATCTTGTTTTAGTGATGGTACTACATAAGTGTTTAACTTTGGTAAAGATTTTACCACTTCAAGTGTTGTGTCGCACTTTATAGTTGGGTCGACTGTTTGTGTTTTATAATCCTCTGTAGCGTGTAACGAGTAACTTGGGTGCGGTGAGTCCTACGATCCGTCCTTGCGGGTGCATGCTATGGGTCCGGCTCTAGCTCGTTAGCTTTGGGGGTGGTGGTCTTACTTAAACGGATCGACACACTAGCTACACTTTATTATTTTTATATACGTTACTCGTAGAGTAAAAGTATGTAAAAGCTAGAAGGTAGCATTTCCGACCCTAGAAAGTACATATATTCTTTATCAGGATCACTAGCCGAGTCGATCTAGCCATGTCCGTCTGTCCGTCTGTATGAACGCTGAGATCTCGGAAACTACAAAAGCTAGAAAGTTGGGATTACCCAAACATATTCTTGGGCAGCGCAAGTTTGTTTCAACCGTGGGCCACACCCCCTCTAGTGCCCACAATCCCCTTAAACGATTTTATGTGTGTGTGTGTCTGTGTCTCGCGCCCACACCTTTAAAGATTTTGGAAAAGTAAATATGCAGTTTTGTTGTGTTAATCGTGTTGTGTTTAATTTTTAAAATCGGACCATTCCTTAAAAAATTATGCCTGATCAAAGTTTTATATATCCATATTCCTCGCACTCCCTTTGGCTGAATAACGGGTATCTGATAGTCGGGGCACCCGACTATAGCGTTCTCCCTTGTTAAGACAAGATTTGAGCATGCTTACGACAGAAGAAAGGCAAGATTTCAAAACCGGAAGAGAACGATAGGCAGATTCAGGACGAGATTTTTAAGAATAGTAAAGTTCGAGAAAAAATGATCACCAACCTTGAGCTTGGCTCTGGTGACCCCTTTTCCCCTACGACCGCAGAATTATTGGCAGTGTTAAAATATTGAACTACTCAAAGTTCATGTTTAAATTCGTATTCATTTAATCAAGATCTAAAATTCCACACACGTTTTCATTTATCAATATCAATATCACTTAATCAATATCAAATAATCCGCAAATTCTTTAGGTCAAGAGAATCCTCGAAATCTTCAGGTCAGAATCATTTGATGTAGCCTTTTGGAGAAAAAATCAAGTCGCGTATTCTTTAACTAAAAAGAGTTTTGACATCCGAATTCTTCAGGTAAATCAATCCGCGAATTCTTCAGGTCAAAAAATCCGAGAATTCTTCAAGTCAAATGAATGGCGAATGGTGAGAATAGTCACATAACTGAAACATTGCTTCGTTTTAAATTATATCTCAATTATGACCATGATATTTTTCCATCATAATTTTATGCAAGAATGGATAAAATTAAATCCGCGAATTCTTCCGGTTATCAGATTAATAAAAACCAATATTTGTCCTGTTTACACAAAAAAGTTGTACGAAAAGGGCAGTTTTCCACCCCAAATCAATTTTTAAAATATCTTAATGTTAAAATATACTGTTTTTTATTTTATGTATTGAAACTACATGGCCAAACGAACAAGATCCGATTTAAATCATATTAAAATTTCTAATACAATGGCCGTAGACGCGAATTGAGTTTTATTTTGAGTTTTATAAAATAAAACTCACAGATAATCGTTATTGATGATTTCTATTTTTTTTACTCATCAATGCCTCCTGAGTTTTATAATAAAACTCAAAATGTAACTGTTATTTTTAAGCAAAAAAAATAAAAATCAGAAATAAGTTTTTCAGTGAGAGTTTTATAAATAAAACTTATAACTGTTACGGTCCCTGAAATAAAAAGATGTATATAATAGATTAGGAATATAAAGTAGGGATAATTTTATATAAATTATAAATTCGAAATTCAATAATTATGGATTTTTTAATATCCGCAAGTTTTCTTCATTGGGACTAGTATTTTGACCAATCAAATCTTCATTATAACTTCAGAATGTTTCTTTTCTTTCCAGTCGAATTCTACTTAATTCAATTTTTTTATTCACAAGACTTCGCGATCGGCAATGGGTTCTTTTCAAATTCACTTTAGTTCGCATAGGATTTATTTATTTAAATTTTTAATCAGGGGTATTTGTTTAAGTGTGGGATATTTTGAATATATATTTGGCAAATATAAATGTAAGGTTAGAACTCACTGATCTTGTAGGCATTCCAGCGGCGAAAGATCGATCTTCCGGGCAGGTGGCTGTAATAGGCAAACTTGGTCGCCATGGTTAAATTATAATATTCAATTAAATCTCTTAGCACTCGCGACCCTTTTAAGGCTATTACGATAGAATTACAGAGACCCGAAACCGATGACCCGACTGGTATTCCAGACCGCTTTACAAAATTTCGTTTACATATTCTAATTACAACTAAACTCTACTTTATTCTAAGAAAAAACGGACGTCGCTTTCCAGGTTTAGTTATGGGAAGGCATAGCTTTCCAAGCACGAGGTCTCCGTTGACAAGATCGAGGGTATACCGAATTTTCTTCACCGTTTCGGCTTCTTGGAAGAACGTTATGGAACTCAGATAATGGACTGTGGATCGTAGAATCGAATTTGAACCGGTGAATAGGGAAATCTAAACCATTTGGCGCGCGAATATCACTTATTGCTTGTTGAGGAAATATTCTTTTGTGATTTAGTCGGCCGATATCTTATTTATTTCCCGGAAACATACATGTTTATAGGGCTTTGGTTAGATAAGCAATCACTTAAAAAAAATAAGGTTTAGACTCACATGCCACGGGATGCCTTTGCTCGTAGGTTAAGTCGGTCGAATCTCCCTTTAAACGCCTAAGATTTTGCTTATTTAAACGCCAAGATAACAAATTAAAGCCTTATAAGCACAAGTTCATAGTTTTAAAACAGGAATAATTTCCATCTACCTGCTGATCATGCTCCCGCAGTACTGTAAGGGTGAATTGGAACTTTCCAAATGTCGTTACCTGCACTTCTCTACGGCGGCAGTAAGATTTGGTTTAAACGTGGCCTTTACGCCAATCGTGACCCGGAGGTAACGTGGAGAATATTTTGGGGTTAAATTGCAAAATTCCAGAATTTTCACTTACATCAGTATTTCTTTGTAACCCGCAACACAAAATATGTATTCTTTGGTGCACTTGCGACTGATATTTTGTCCAGTTTCGCGTTATGTTCACTGTGATTTCAACTTTTCCAAAGAGCGACTTGAAAACGCAAACGGATTGTACGTCTGGCTTTCACGGCGGTCGAAAAGAGAAGAACGCTTCCGGATTTTGGATAGGTAAGGTTAGGGTATGGGCGGAAGTCACCTTATGTCAGGTGCCAGAATCGAGCTTTTCACTGCATCTCTGAGACAGCTGTTTCGAATTCTGGAATGGTTGTTAACTAACTAAAATAAACCCCGCTTTAACTATTATATAGTAAGCTTTTAGGCGAAAATTCTAGCTCAAGTCGCATCAGGCGCGTCCACAGTGTTTGCATCTGTAGCTAATCTTCCTTCTAAACCTTCTATTTTCCTGCTCAATTCATTCAACTGAACATTTATTTATCTATTAATTAATTCCACTGTTAGGCCGCCAGCTGTGGCTATACTACCTGTAGAGAAATTTGGTGCTGAACCTCCGGTTGCTATTTTTAATTTTAAAAGCTATTAAATCTCCCAGATTGTTTCTCGATAATATTTTTAATTAGCGAATCTATCTTACTGTTTTTATCAATTATATTATTTTCCTCAATTCCCTCAACTTATTTAAAATTTTTTAATTTTTGAATCTTTTAAATTAATTCCTCACGAAACTTTCCCGATTGCGTCTGTTTGGTTGTGGGTTGATCTTCTTTCCTTAGTTTGTTTGATTGTTGTCGTGCTGATTTTGGCGAGGAAATGCCCTTCAGCCCTTCCTTTTTAAACTTTTTCTTTCTTTATTTATTCTTTTTCGCCACAGTATTTTTAGTTTGGTTTTGATTTTATGTTGTGTTTTGATTCTCTTTGAGTTTTTTTTTTTATTTATTTTTTTAATTTTATTTTTTGTTTGGTTTTAAATTTGATAATAATAAATCTTTCGGTCCACCTTTATTAAATTTCTGGGATTAAATGGATTATTATATTAATTGATTTCCATTTAATTTTTGAACAACGATCACTGTCACAATGACGACACCGTCGATTGTTGATGGATTTTTCAATTTTTCCACTAAAAATGTTGAGTTATTAGCCGCGCGAGGTCCGTTTATATTAAACTTATTATACCCGTTACTCGTAGAGTAAAAGGATATATAGTATTCGTGCAAAAGTATGTAAGAAGGAAGAAAGCGAACCTATAAAGTATATATATTATTGATCAGGATCACTAGCCGAGTCGATCTAGCCATGTCCGTTTTTTTTTTTTTTTTTGTATATTCCTTTATTATTTAACACTTATATATAGACTAAAATAAAGTAGTACAGACAGCAAGAGTAGGGGCTGTGATTGCGCGGTATCATTGCAAGGTATTGCTTCGCGCAACTGTAGCCACCTAGGATGATGTTTCTCTCCTCTCCCTCTCGATGCATCGCAGCGTTCGCAGTACACACGGTGCGTAGGCTGCCGTCGCGTTTCAATTCTCCTCACTCAACAGCATGAGGGGCACAAAAGTTTCAGGCTGAACTCTTACCCCGGTGGTCTCCTCTAGCCTTTGGCGATCGTAGCCGAAACGACGACATTCGAAGAGGACGTGATGAGCGTCTTCGACAATCCCACTGCCGCACTCTGGGCAACCTTCCTCAGTGTCGTGTCCGAAGCGCTTAAGAAAGCTCCGGAAGCAACCGTGTCCACTCAACGCCTGCGTGAGGTAGAAGTCTACCTGACCGTGCTTCCTGTTTACCCATGGCTCTATGTTGGGGATGAGCTGGTGGGTCCAGCGTCCCTTGCTGGAGCTGTCCCAGGCCGCCTGCCAGTTGTCGACGCTCTGGATCCTGGCACACCTCTTCATCTCCGCCTTGGATCTTTGGTCCGTCTGTTCGTTTGCCATTGCCGCCCGTATCTCCTTGGCCTCCCCAACCAGTTCGCACAGGTGAACTTGGCCTGCAATGACGAGCAATGCGTCATCCGAGATCGTCCTGAAAGCGCTCGCTATTCTGACAGCACACAGGCGATACGTCGAGTTGACGCCTTGCATGTAGCTGTCAACAGCCGTGGCCTTGGCACATACCGGAGCAGCGTACAGAAACTGCGACTTGACAACGGTCGCGAGGAGCCTACGTCTGTCCTGCTTTGGTCCCCTGGTATTCAGCAGGATCCTGCAGAGGGATCCTGTGGTCTCGCTTGCCTTCTTGTTAACGAACCTTAAGTGTTCCCGATAGGATAGGCGGGTGTCGAGCATGACTCCCAGGTACCTAATGGCACGTTGCGATGAGATCGTCGTCCCTCCGATCTGGATCTGCGCCGACTCTACTGCTTTCCTGCTTGATATCAGCACCGCTTGTGTGAGGCAAGCTCTAGGCCTGCCACTGAGAGCCACTCCTACACTGCTCGAATTGCACAGTTTGCAGCTGCTTCCACGGCGGCAACTTCCTTGGCCACCACAACCAGAGCCACGTCGTCTGCGAAGCCAACTATATCGGTGCTGCTCGACAGTGGGATCTTCAGAACTCCGTCATACATCGTGTTCCAAAGCAGTGGGCCCAGTACCGAACCCTGAAGGACTCCGGCTGTCACATCGTATGTCCTGATGCCCTCCGAGGTTTCTAGGACCAGCTCCCTCTTGCTGAGGTAGCTGTGAACTACATTTAGCAGGTATTCGGGTATGTTGAAAGACCATAGTGCCTCCAGTGTCCTTCCCCAATCGGCTGAGTTAAAAGCGTTCCGAATGTCCAGCGTGACCACTAGACAGTATTGTTCGGGACCCGATCCGGCTCAGGTGCCTTCGTGTTCTTTAAGCTTCTTGCCACTGCTAGTAGTTTCGCCTCCGTGACCGGAATTATCGGGCTCCCAACTTGTCCCGTCCATCGGGGGATGGAATGGGGGCTACCTCTCGGAAACAGAACTCGGACAATACCTTCCAGGACCGCCGGGTCAGTAGGCGACCTATTGCCTGCACTCACCCGTTTGACCACCGTCTTAAAGGATTTTCCCCATGGATCGTTTTCCAGGTCGTCGCAGAGTTTGAGGTAGCATTCCCTCTTGCTGTTTTGTATCGCCAGTTTGAGTGCCTTCTTTGCGCTCCTGAAGTTCGTGTTGCAGGATGAGAGGTTTCCGGCGCCTTTTGAACGAGCCTTCTCGCTGGAAGACAGGTCCTGCGCAAACTAGCGATTTCCTCGCTCCACCAGTACACTGGCGCGTGGTGCTTGCGATAGGTCTTACGCTGTTGCATACTTTGGTCGCATGCTTCCTCCAGCCTAGCTGCCATCTTATTCGCTGCTTCATCTGCCGAGTGCAGCTCCGAGACGACCAATCCTTCCAGTGTACTGGCAAAGGTCTGTGGCCTAAAGGTGTCATAGCGGTAGGCTTTTCTTGGCCCGGTCGACGGCTGGCTATAGCACGGAGATCCACCAACTGTCACCAGTATGACCTCATGGTCACTGGCCGGGAACACCTCGCCTATCCTCCAGCGTGCGCTACTGCCTAGGGAACTGCTCGCGAACGTTAGGTCGATGATTGACCCGGCCCCAGCTCTGATGAAGGTGTGCTGGGAGCCCACGTTCAACAGTGCGATCTCCAGCGACGCAACGGCTTCAAGAATGATGCGTCCCCTGGCGTTTGTGTAGGAGGAGCCACATTCCTGGGCCCAGGCATTAAAGTCGCCACCGATAACCACGTTGCTCCGTCCTCTCAGATCGCTGCACAGCTCGTCCAGGATTCTGCTAAAAGTCGCCAGTGGTAGGCTGGGGCCAGGTAGCAGCTGTAGAGCCATATGCCGCCTACATTCGCTCGGACGAACCCCTCTGCTGCCATCGTATCCCGCATGGGTGGTGCACCCGCTCCGCAGAGCCACAGTGCCGCTTTACCTGTGCGATCCGAGACCCAATCGTTGCTTCTTACTACTCTGTAGGGCTCGCTGAGTAACGCAACCTCTGAACCTAGTTCGCGCACTGTCTGCACCAGTAGATCCTGCGCGGCCCTGCAGTGCACACTGGTCGAAATGACCAATTGAATTGACTTAAATATTCTTATAATGTATTGTTTAACTACAAACAATCGATAACTTTAAGTTGAATATCTGCAACCCTGAAGTTTTGCTAGGGCCGCACAGTTTGTTGACCGATCGGCTGCTTGCAAACAAAAATAGGCGGCGAATTGTTGAGTAGGTTGGACAATTCGCAGATTTTAATTTTGTGCAACAATTTAAATACAAAAATATGGATAATATTGCTCAAGGTATGTAGATTATAGGTTAAATCAATTATTTGAATATATGTGTTATCTGTTTATATTGTTAATTGTTTTTGTGTTGTCTTAAAGTAGTATATTTTTAACCAAAGTGTCCGTGTTTTGTGGAATATAACAAATCTGCTATGACTCGCTATACAAAAGTAAGTCTGCAAAATTATTTGTTAATATATATATTATATGAATTGATTAATTGTATTTGCCCGTTCCTGCCCGTCCTATCTTTCCCATCCAGCTAAAGACAAGGTTGAGTTCAGCCATAGCACGCTGCTCGGCATTTGGGTTCGCAGTAACCGGAGTAAGGAACTTGGAACCAAGGAGCTCAACTTTGAAATCAAAGTTCAATATTCTAACTAAAGCCAGAAGTTTTGATATTTTTGTCCGGGATCACTTGCGTAAATGCAATAGAGATATAGAAAACTTTAAAAAAAAAGCGGTCAGCCTGGTTAAATGCAAAAATGGAAATCGACTAAGCATAAACATCACAGCTTCATCTCTTGATGTTAATCGAGGACGTCCAAGACTTACAGATGAAAATGGACAATCACGTCTTAAACATAAGTTGGCAACTGATCTGGCAAACAGAGAGGAATATAGCACAAGTTTGATTTTACATGCAGCTGCAATTTCGGCAAAGAAAGAAAACGAAAAAGACATTGCATTACTTTTAAAGAATTCTGCAAATGGAGCTAAAGAAGTGAAGCGAAAACTATTTTTACCAGATCCCGTACCACTAACTTCAAACGAAGCTCTAGCATTTATTCTCGAGAATTCATTAAGTAAATCGCAGTACATAAATATGCGGGACTTAAGTAAAATGCATTTCTCTGACATATTTCCATCACATGACAAGGTGTTAAAAGCGAAGCTAGAATGTAGACCCAAGGATATATTGGTTACGGAAATCTCATCTAGAGATAGTTTGCAAAACTTGCTTAACCACACGCCAGTAGAATTCTACAAATGCAGGAAGAAGTTCTTATTCAACATGAATCAATAACTGAGGTGAAATTAATAGTAAGTTATGGGTTCGACGGGTCTATTGGTCAGAGTATATACTAACAAAGATTTAAAGATGAAGAACCGACTTCCAGTGATCACGCTTTATTTGTCACAACTAAAATTCCACTTAAACTATTAGATTATAATGGGACTGTCCTATGGATGAACCGAAAACCGCAGTCTGTAAGGTTCTGCAGACCTCATAAAATAGAGTTCACAAAAGAAACTACAGAACACATTCTTGCAGAAAAAAAAGACTTTGATACACAAATAAAAAGTTTGGCACCTTTGGAATATCCAATTGGTAAAAAACAAAAAGTGACTGTAACGTGCGATCTGCACATGACCTGAACTGGTCCTAAATGTGTTGACAGATACAAAATCTTGTCAGAAATGTCCTATATGCGGTGCCAGCCCAAAACAGTTTATGGAAATCGGCGACATACACTCACCAACATTTAAGCCAAAACCAGGAAGCCTACAATATGGTGTGAGTCCACTTCGTGCGTGGATAAGATTCTTTGAGTTTGTTTTACACATCTTGTACAGAGTTGGCATTTGTAAATGGCAAATTCGAAATTGGGCGGTAAGTGTAGGCGTGGCCAGATCAAACTGATAGTTTCTATATATCTTTATAATAATCTTACTATCAAATGTGCCAAGTTACAGCGCTCTGTGAACATTTTTGGAAGTTATGCAAAAAAATTGGTCATTTCGACCAGTGTGCACTGTGGGGAAAAATCCGTTTTTTGGCATAAAGGCAAAAAATTAAAAGTTACTAATTTAAAAAACAAATTTTTTTTTATTCTAAAATAGTTAAACCTTTGATAACAATTAAAAACAAAAATTTACGCGCCACCGATAACTTGTTGTTGCCGATCAAAGTCCATCGATTACCGTGCTCATCTAGAAGAAAAAAGCTCGCTAATTTTATTCCAAAGTTTCCTAACTACGCGTCGCGACGTGCAAAGTGTTTAGAGGGCTAAAAAATAAATAAAAATATGGGAAATTTACGTCAAGGTATGTTAAAATACTTCTCAAAAAAAATGTGTTGTAACTGTTTGCATTGTCCAGTTACTTAATGTCTTGTGTATGTATCTTTTAGCCGAAAACTAACAAAAGTAATTTTGTTCTGTTAAGCTTTTCTTAAAAATCTACGCTGATCGACGCAAGGTTGTTATAGAAATGTGATAAAGAAACAAGTGTTATCATTGCTTTTTGCCCGTTTTTGCCCCTTTAAAAAAAACACCACCAAATTTTTAACTTTCTGGCTTTTTCTTCATAGACTGAAGGTGGTGGATAATAACAATTTTTATTTATTAACTATCATATTCTATCTTATATTTGTTTTCAAAAAAATATGTTTTTTATTAAAAAAACGCTATAGTCGGGTGCCCCGACTATCAGATACCCGTTACTCAGCCAAAGTGAGTGCGAGACATGGAGATAGAACATTTTTAATCTGGCATAACTTTTTAACGAATGGTCCGATTTGAAAAATTTCTTCTACATTTCGATAGGTATAGATAAATGCAATAAAACTTTTCCAAAATCTTTAAAGGTGTGGGCACCAGACACTTTTTAAACTCGTTTATTGTGGGCGTTAGAGGGGGCGTGGCGCTCGGCTGAAATAAACTTGCGCTGCGTAGGAAGCCCAATAATATGTGTGGGTAATCCCAACTCTCTAGCTTTTGTAGTTTCCGAGATCTCAGCGTTCATACAGACAGACAGACAGACAGACAGACGGACAGACGGACATGGCTATATCGACTCGGCTTTTGATCCTGATCAAGAATATATATACTTTATAGGGTCGGAAACGCTTTCTTGTTACATACTTTTGCACGAATACAATATAATAATACTCTACGAGTAACGGGTATTAAAAATATTCTGAACATTTTTAGGGGGTTGGCCACAATGGGGAGGCGGTGGATGGGTGGTGTTTTTACAACCGCAAAAAAAAAAATGAAAAAAACCCGAAATTCTATTTGTGCATAAGCAGTATCTATAAAGATTATAAAATGAAAGACCGATTTTTAAGGGGATACGACTACAGCCCAAACCGTAAGAGCTAGAGCAGCCAAATTATTGCACAGTATTCCATTGGGGATCTCACCGCCCACTAAGACCCGACATGTCCCCCCAGTGGCCCCAATTAGCTCCAACATTAATATTTGGAAGAACAAATTTTGGTCTATTTGATTCTTAACTTCTAAAGTGGTTGGAATTTTGAAATTTGGATTTTGCCGAATTTTAGTTTTTAAAAATGCCTAATTAGATTTCTAAATGAAATTTCGATATCCCCCATAATTTGGGGGCTACATTTAAAGTTAACTTTCTGATTTAAAAAATCTATGCCGCTGCTCCGATCATGATGATTTTTGGATCATTAGTAATTCTATGGCCCAAATGCTTAGTTTAATTTTTCAAGTTTTTAACATTTTTTTAGTATTTTTAAAGAATTTATTTAGATTTCCTAAGTAATTGCGTCTCATTTTGCGGCAGAAGTAAGAGCCCTATTTTAAGTCGGCCATGGAAGAAAATATACAAACTTACTACATATTCTGTAAGCAAAGGCAAAATCTGAAAATTCGAATTTCTGAACAAGTACGGAAGTTTGATCGGTAAGCATTCAAATACGTTACTTCTTCAGATATGTATGCATGTAGGTATGAATATTTGGATATGTTTTGATTTGTGTTGTGTGTGTGTGTTTCTATTTGAAAGTAGATGATGTGTTTAAATACAAATAAAATGATTACCTTCCTTTCGTAGACAAGCTAAAGCTACGGGTTGGCCTTAACTGGACGTGTCCGAGCTGTAGACACATCGAAGTAGACATGAAATCGTTTATGCGGCAAACCCATCTGGAGTTCCAAGCTCTGTCAACTTGATTTCGTGATCTTTATGATAAGTTCAATGCCGCGGAATCTCACTTTAAAAATCTTAAAATGCTAAGTGTTCCCCAATGTTCTAACACGGATAATTGCTCCTTACCTAATAACAATTTAACTGTTCCAGTGTCTGCCGCCCTTATGCGATTGAGCCCTATTTCAAGGAAATTGATGGACTTCAATCGAGCTGCTCCCCACCTCTCGGCCGAGGATGAATCGCTTGATTCAGACGCAATTCCTCACCCCTCTTCCCAGACGGAAGTTCGGGGCGATTTGGATCTAGGCGTTTGTGATCATGCTGATGCTGGCGAGAGGGAAGGGGCATCCGCATCGTCGATTGTAGGGCCTGGCAGTATCACCGTGAATCCAACTATAACTAATTTGATAACCGCTGATATCGACCATATGGCTGCTGGAACTTCATTGGCTGCACAAACCGTTGCCCCTGTGATGGCTCTGCTGGCTATTCCGCGACGTCCATCCACTGTTCCATCTTCTGCACCTGTTACTCTGGCGGCCTTGGCTCCCAAAAAGTGTATTTTTGTGTCGAGATTGTTAGCTTCTGCAACCGAGAATGATGTGAGACATCATATTGTCACGAGACTCTCCCTTACCGATCCCAGTGCTGTCGGCATCACCAAATTTAATTTTTAACTCAAAAGGGATTACTCTTCCTTTAAAATTCATGTTCCGGAGGGGCTGTTTAGTAAAATTATTTGTTCGAGTTTTTGGCCAGAAAATACTATTGTGCATGAGTACTTGAAAAAAGACAATTCCACAGTTAGAACCTCTGCTGCTTCGCGTAATGTTTCAACAGTTTCAAAAAACTAGATTTCTTGATTCACTATCAAAATGTTCTAGCTCGCTGTAAAAATGACTTTAAAAGTAATCCGAAACTATTTTATTCATTTGTGAATGCCAAACGAAAGTCTCAATCCTTTCCTCCCTCCTTGTTTTTTAATTCTGCTGTTGCTTCCGATGGAAATGGTATTTCTAATTTATTTGCCGATTTTTTCCAATCAACTTATACCAATGCTGACAGTAGTAAAGATTTTAACTATCCTCATTCTCTACCTCATCTGGACTCAATTTTTAATCCGGTTATTCTCGAAGCCGATGTTCTCCAGGGCTTAATCGCTTTGAAACTCTCCTTTTCAGCAGGACCAGATATGGTTCCTAGCTGTATTTTAAAAAATTGTGCAAATTTTCTTTCCAGTCCTCTAACAATCCTTTTTAATATGTCTATAAATCAATGTAATTTTCCATCCGCTTGGAAGGAATCTTTCATTGTTCCGCTGTTTAAAAAAGGTAATAGGTCCGATATTGCTAACTTTCGGGGGATTGCCAAGCTCAGTGCTATTCCTAAATTATTCGAAAAATTAATAACTAGTCAATTGCAGCATCAATGTCGGTCGCTTATTTCGCCATGTCAACATGGCTTCACCAGGTGCAGATCTACTACCACCAATTTGATTGAGTTTACCTCATTAGTAAACCGTGGCTTTCTCCATAAGCAACAAACTGATGTTATTTATACGGATTTTTCCAAAGCATTTGACTCGGTAAACCACTGTGTACTTATAAAAAAACTTAATCTTATGGGGTTCCCTCCAAAATTGTTAGCGTGGTTACTTTCATGCCTCACAGACCGCTGTCAGAGGGTGAAATATAATGATATAACGTCCAAAACTATAAATGTTACCTCTGGTGTACCTCAAGGAAGTCATTTGGGACCCTTATTATTTGGCTTGTTGATTAACGACTTACCTCAAGTTATTAAGTCCGCAACTGTTTTAATGTTTGCTGACGACGTTAAACTGTGTTTGTCTATGTCATTACCGGATTCTTGTTCTCGTCTTCAATTAGATCTTGACTATTTACAGACTTGGTGCAAACTCAATAATTTATATCTTAACTATTCTAAATGTAATGTTATGACCTTTTATCGTCGTAATCCGTCTTTGTATTCGTACTCCATTGACAGCAATGTCCTTCAACGTATTTCTACTATACAAGACCTGGGAGTTTTATTTGTGCATAAACTTTGTTTTAATGATCACATATCACTAATTTGTAATAAAGCTAGGAGCCTTTTAGCCTTTACGAAGCGTTGGTCTAAGGAGTTTGATGACCCGTATACAACCAAGCTTTTATACGTATCTCTTGTTCGCCCATCGTTAGAGTATTGTTTATGTATATGGTCACCGCAGACGTTAACTTGCCAAAATATGTTAGAGTCCGTTCAAAAGCAGTTTTTGTTATTTGCTCTAAGAGGTTTTAACTGGGACGCTGGCCGTCGGTTGCCATCCTATAATGCCAGATTGCGTTTACTAGACATGCCCACCCTGATCAACCGTAGGATTTGTCACGGTGTTATGTTTATACACAAGTTAATAAATGGTGATGTCGACTCCTCCTTTCTCCTTAGTTCCCTAAACTGGAATGTGCCATGCAGGACAATTCGCCGGTATCGGCCTTTGTCTCTGCCATTTTGCAGGACAAATTTTGCCCTTAATGACCCTTTCCGTGTTCTTTGTGAAAAATATAACGATCTCAGTCACGACTTGTTGTATGGAGTCTCTTCAGTGTCTAATTATAATAAGTTATTATTGTTATTGTCCTCAAATATGTAATTCAACGTGCCTACCACTCGATGTGAGCAGGGGCATATCGCTAAAAAATTCCCCTTATGTGGTTTGGCGTTCTAGTTCTTAAATACAAAATATTATAAATGTTTTACAAGCAGTCCATAGCTTAATAAATACAATACAATACAATACAATACAATGCTAAATCTTTCTAAGTTATTTGTGTTAGGTTAGGGTTAGGTGAGCATGGTTGGGGATTATAAAATAATCCCCTCACTTATGTAATTCAACGTGCCTACCCCTCGATGTGAGCAGGGGCATATCGCTAAAAAATTCCCCTTATGTGGTTTGGCGTTCTAGTTCTTAAATACAAAATATTATAAATGTTTTACAAGCAGTCCATTGCTTAATAAATACAATACAATACAATACAATACAATGCTAAATCTTTCTAAGTTATTTGTAGGTTAGGTTAGGGTTAGGTGAGCATGGTTGGGGATTATAAAATAATCCCCTCACTTAGGCCGCCTTGGGCCCCTTGTGATACCATATGATCTCAGAATAGATCCATTTCCTTAGCTCATGGGTTATTGGGTTTCTCGAACCAGTTGGTTTTTTTTTAGAAAACAAAGGAGTTTTGGGATGCTTGTGCCTTGTATGGCGGCAAGGTTCGGAAGCGTATACACTGAGAAAAAAAACAGTCTAAAATTAAGAGAAATATTCTTAAATTAAGAACGTTTGGTCATGGAAATGAGTCAAGTCCGATTGTTCTTATATCAAGACAGAATATTCTTAAATGAAGAACACTTATAGTAGACCAAAAAATCTGAAATAAAGAAAAATTGGTCTTCATCTAAGAACATATTTTATTAATTTAAGATGTCAATGGTATAGAATTAAGACTAAATTAAGACTAAGGTAAACTAAGAAGTGATATTCTTTTAAGATTAAAAATACTTTATTTAAATTCATTTATTTATTTCATTACATTCTTAACAATAAGAAATTAATTTCTACAACAATATTCAGTCATACAAGTTGCTTCTGAGATTAATTAAGTGTATCGTTGCGTTTTAAGGTACAAACTTCAGTCGTAAGTTTTTGTTTTGAATAACGTAAGAGTAGATAATTTCAGTAAATTTTAATTTAATTTTATAGCAAAAAACTATGGCTCTATGCATTTGCTTTGATAATATAATACTCGCACGTTAGTTTGATACGTTTTTCAGTTCATTAAGTAGATGAGCGATACGTGTCGACTTCAGATCATATTCAGTTGATATTTCATAAAAATATTTTTGGATAAATAGCCATGGTTGCTGACAGGCGGAAGGATATTTTAAATTAATCACTTGAAATATTTGAAAGCAAATGTCCAAACTATCCAAAAATGAATCAAGTTTATATAACATTTTTTCAAAGTAAACAAAGAAACTATGAATGCAATCATCAGCTAATCCAACGACCACCAAAAAAGGTTGAACGGTCATACCGACAGAGTAGAATTTGGATATTATGTTAGCTATTTTAATATCAATGTCACTGTGAGTGTCAGCCCGTATAATGAAACACTCTTGGGAATCCATAATTGTTGTCTTTTTGAATTGCTTTCCCGACTCGTTCACAAAGCGAGATGATGGAGGCAGTAAAGTAGTCAGCAATGTTGTATATATACAATCCTGAATGTCTATAAAAGGTAAAAAATCGGTTATATTTACATGGTAAAATAATACTTGGCAATTTATACTTACTTGGATCTAAAGAACTTTCACCTCTCTTAAATAACTCTTTAAAGCATTTATTTGAAAGAGAGTTTTTATACACAGCTGCAATGTGGGTTTTAAAAGAGTCCCACTTTGCTAAAAGCAAGTGACTTTTGGATGGATACATAATGTTGAAATCAATTGAGATCTAAAAAAAACGGCAATATTTAATTATTAAATATTGTATATAAAAACATAAGCGTACCAATTCTGGAGCCCTTGCATGAGATAGTTTTGACCACGACTTAAAAAATTCTTCCCATTCCATGTTGCGTAAGTCGATCTGCCGCATTGTAAACATCTTTTGCCATTTGTCTTTTATTTCCTCCCAGTTAGAGGATGATCGGTTTAAATATCCTTTTAACGTATTTCCCACAGACACATCTACTTCACTCATTTGACCTAATGAGGATTTTTGGGTTACATGTTGTATTTCCATCTTACTACGTTTATGATTTCGATTCTTGAACTTGGAAAATAGTTTTCCGCCACAATTAGATTTGGCACTTATTGGTATAAAGTAGTAATCATAGAAAATATAAATGAATTTAAGAATATATGAATTTAATACATAAATCTATATAAAACATACCATCATTTCTTTCTCCTTCGGGAATATTGAGACAATTTCATTAGTTATGTTTGCCATGTCAAACGGTTTCAACATAACATTATTTGCAATGGCATCTTCTAATATTATATTTATTATAATGTCTCTTTTTTCTTTAGTCAAGCAGTTGTTTTCTTCATAGAAGCTTAAGATTTGTCTTCCTCGAGATGTTTCCATAATTAAGTTTTTCAAGTCCTACATTTAAATCACATATATTATTAAAAAACTTGGCTTAATTCTCTATAATACCTTATAATTAATGGATTTTCTGCTGTTGATACTTTGATCTTCTTCGATTTTGATAGGCTCATTTTGTTTGAGTGGGGGCTCTACAGAGTTTTCCTTGGCTTCATACTTAAAATAAATAAAAATTAAAAATGAATGCCAATTGTTTTTTTTTTGTAAATTAAGATACTTACATAAGTTTTTCTCTGAAAATTAAACGAGGGCCCAGTGGTGGAATTGCTTTCTTAATATCATCCCTGTCCATGTATTTTAAACTTTCAAATGTTATACTTGCATCTAAGAAATAAAAATTAGTTTACCTTTTATCAGCTGATCAGCAAAAGTACCGCTATGCAGTTTCTCTGCCGCTGCGCTGCCAGCGTTTCAACGCACACGTTTTTCTGCTTTACAGCGTCGAAACGCTGGCAGTGCAGCGTTCGGGAGCGCTGCTTCTGCTGGACACCACTGGTTTATATGTTTTTCTTACCAATCAAGTATTGCATTAAATGTTCCATACCGAGTTCTTTCATTAAATTGGTTAGCTTTAATTTGTCTGTGTCCTCGGGTACGGACGGACTTAAGTATATTTCCTCAAATGTTGAGCACGATATCGGGTCAACTATATTCTTTTGATCCTTTACCTCCTCAATGTTTTCATCAGCCTCCGAATCCGAAAGGATTATACGCTTTCTTTCTTTCAACATTAGCCGGCATTTTAATACGCACTGTTCTTTTACCCATTTTTTCGATTTCACAACCAATAAGCCAGTCATGCACTCGTACAATTGGGAATGGTTCAACGTGACCATTCCGCTAAATCTTCGATATCTATTAAGAAATCGATGTTAAAAATATTACTAGTTTGAAGCAAATAAAAAAAGGGGACAAGTTTGTAATTAATATTTAATTACCATTTGTTTATTGGTGTATTGTTTTTTTTTTTTTTTTTTTTGGTTTTAAATCATCGCATGGATGATCAGATGGTTGGTCGCAACAACACTGCCGCATAGACCAGGGGCTCGTGGTTTGAAGGTGCATGCGCGATACACCCACGTCAACTCAGTTGCTATCGATGTTCATCGTTTTGTTGGCTGTTTTCGATGTCTTTGAATTCAGAGTTTCTTCTCTCGAATGTTATGTGCGACAGAGCGATGTGTGGGTTGTCCAGAGATTTCAATTGGCGTTATTGTAGCAAGACCACAGGCTGTGGTTTGCAAGGAGCTCCAAGATGTGATCGTATATGTACTCATACGTCACTCTGATTGGCTCAGATTTAAAACCACAGAAGGTGGTTTTATAAAGACTTCTTGGCAGTGAGCTTGACAGGAATGTTTATTGGCCAAACGCCATAAAAAACTACACAATTAGAAATGGTTAAATAAGAGGTAGAACTTAAAAGTTTAGATTAGCTGTATTAATAAATTTTGCCAGCTCCCTTAAATGAAGCGGTTCTTTTTTGGTTAGTAATTCGTTAAGATCTTTATAATACTTGAAAATTTTGAATTTTCTACGGATGTTGATTAGTTTTTGGCAGTTAAAAATTGAATGCTCGGCATATTCCGGAACATTACACAGGTCACATAGATTAGTATCAACAGCTTTTATTTTGTGAAGAAATACCTTGTCATATGTCGAGTCTACCATAAGTCTGTTTAATACTTTAATGCTTTTGGCATTCCATTTTAAGAAATGGTGCCAGGGTTTTTTGTGAATATTTGGGAAGACCTTTAAAAGATTTGATCCTTTGATTACGCATTTGTTTTTATATTCTTCATTCCACTTGTATTGTAGGATTTTTTTGATCTCTCTTAAGGCATCTTTGATATTGAGACTTATGTCTATTTCTTCCCCTTCATTTACAGCTATTTTAGCAATACTATCAGTCTGTTCGTTTATGTTAATGCCTTTGTGGCCAGGTACCCAAACTAACTCTACAATTTCCACTTCCGAATCTTCAATTAACCTATGTATTTCTTGTACCATGTACGCCTCAGACTTTTTGTTTTTTATTAAGCTAATGGCACCCAGGCAATCACAAATTATAACTACATTTTTGTACTTGGATCTGTGCAAAATCTCACATGCTATTTTGATTCCAGCAAGCTCGGCACTTACTGAAGAGAGAGGCGCATCAAATTTAAATTTATGAGTCGCACGGCTGGGCATTTCAAGTACACCAATGCCACCTGTAGCAGGACCTATGGACGCATCTGTGGAGATTATGTTCCACCCATTTTTCATGTATTTCTCAATAATTTCCCCATAAAAGGCACAGAGTTCCTCAACTGAATACTCATTTTTTCTCTGGCTAATCACCTTTTCATTTATTCGGATCTTGTTGGATATATGAAACTGGTCTCGAATTCTAGTGTTTTCAAAAAGGAACTGAAATTCATGTATGGTGCTGGTGTAGCTTGTTTCAGCCAAAGATGACCTAATAGTTTCAAAGAGCGAGGGGTTTTGTGTTTTCACTTTAAACAATTCTTTAGCAGTAAGAAATTTTGCTCTGAAAATCGGTGGCATTACACCGGCAAGCACAAAAATTTCATGCTTGCTTGTCCCGGGAGGCACACCTACGCATCTTCTCAAGGCTCCAGCCTGAGCTTTTGAGATTTGGCACAGCCACATTTTCCACTGCTACATTTACTACTTTTTTGCTTCCTCTACCGACATTTATTACCACCAACTTGCTCGGGTTAAAAGTAAAACCAAGGTCCTTGCAAAGTAGATTTACATCTGTGAGTTTGTTTTGGAAATTTTCGACCGCACTGTTAAATGCTTTTCCTGACGAAATTATCATGAAATCATCCGCAAACTTCATAATCTGAGTGTTTTCATCGTTTATTTGTTGCAATCTTTTTGTGTATAAGTTGAACAAGATTGAAGATAAGCAGGATCCTTGAGGAACCCCACCATTCGCCACCTGAACCGCATTTCCCAATTTCCAAACACGATTAGATAGAAAACTAATAATCCAGTTTATGAAGACTTTAGGGAACCCATCGTTTTCCATAATCAACTTTAGAAAGTTCAGATTTACACAGTTGTATGCATTTGACAGGTCGACAACTGCTAGTACAACATTTAACCTATTTTTTTTTCATTAAAGCAATGACATTTATCACATCATTAAGGCACATCGCCGCTGATTTTCCTTTCTGGTATGCATAAGACATATATGGCAGTTATTTCTTTTCATTTATGAAAAGCTCTAATCTCTTTTTGATCATACAGTTAATTGTTTTGGCAAGACAGGATATAAGCGATATAGGCCTGAAATTTTTGTTTTTATTGAAGCGCATTAATAGTAAATTAAATGGATCCGATATTCGATATTATTATCGATACTTTTCTGTTTAATTGTGATTATCGTACGCACATACACAACGAAAACATTAAAGAAGGAAACAATAAACAAGCTTGGTATCGACGAAATTTAAGAAACAGAGACGTTACTTGACAGCCTTAGAAATTCGGAATTTAAAGGTACGCTCAATTTCTGCCCTCGGTACGCAAGAAATCATGTAAAGTCGTTATTATTTTTATTTTATTTTAGAGAAAATTATTACTTACCTTGGAACATCATGTACGCTTGCTTCAGGTGCTCAAACAAATTTTCGACCGGAAAACTTTTAATTCAACATTTAAAGTACGATCACTTTGTAACATTGACTGATTTTCCAATACAATGTATTGTTCCAAATTGCAATCAGCTGCACTCAAACTTTTCAGCACTTCAACGGCATTTGGATACCCAGCATAAGAATCAACCCAACGTTGATAACAATACACCAGGGTGCAATACAATACAGGGCGCAAGAACCGCAGATCAACCAAATGATATCTTTGAAAATGATACCTCCTTGTCATTTGAAAGCATTGAACATTTAAGTACTGATGCTTATGACGAGGTTAATATCATAAATGCTTTAGAGAAAGATTTAACGCATCTTTCCACTGATTTATTATCTCGAAACCAAATGCCAAGAAAATATGTGACAGAGATTCAAGGAATGATAACAGCCCTTTGCTTTAAAATGGTCAAAGCGATTCACCAATGTATTAATCAAGGCAACCAACAAAACATGGATAAGATCCTGAAATTTTGCGAGTCACCGTTTGCGAAAATTGGAACCGAATATAAACTTTTTAAAATGTTAAAGGAGCAGCAATTATATGATGATCCAAAGTCCTTTATCATTAACCAAGGACTGACAGAAATTAATGTACAAGGAAATCCTACTTTAGACACAAAAACCGACGAGATTTTTGTAATGCCACTACAATTTATGATTAGGTCTATATTCAAAAATTCAAATCTTTTGTCGCAAACTTTGCAAAATGCTAAAAATTATGCGTCCAATAGTGGACTGCTAACTTGGCGAGCGGTGAACTATTTAAATCCAAATTATCAACATTTGGGACAAGTTTAGTTATTCCTTATGTTCTTTATTTGGACGATTTTCAAATTAATAACCCCCTGGGATCCCACACATATTCCATTTGCGGTTGTTACTTGAATTTTCCAACGATGCCCCAGCACCTTTTATCGAAGATGGATTTTATTTTTCACGCAGCTTTTGTATCCACAGAAAATCTTAAAGAAATTGGGAATGAAAATTGTTTTTATAATTTGGTAGAGGAACTTAAATTGCTAGAAAATGGGATTGAATTTTCTATAGACGGACAAGACAAAAAAATACATTTTCTACTTATCCTTATTGTAGGAGATAATTTGGCAGTAAACAGTGTATTAGGGTACGTTCAGTCTTTCAATGCAACAAAGTATTGTAGATCGTGTACACGAACGAAAACCCAAATGAGATACGACGTTATTCAAAAAGGACGATTTTTGAGAAACAACGAGAATTATCGACAGATGTTGTCAGAGCAAAACTTTCAAGAAACCGGCATTAAAAATTCCTGCGTTTTTGAAAACTTGGAAAACTTTAACGTTCCCGATAATTTTTGCTTCGATATAATGCACGATGTTTACGAAGGAGTCTGCAACTACGATCTGTGTCACATTTTACTATCTCTCATAAATGAAAATATCATTACACTCGATCAACTAAATACAAGAAAGCGTTTATTCCAATATGGCGAAATAAATGTTGGAAACATTTCAACGAATATTGAATTAAGAAGACTAAAATCTTGTAATTTACGGATGTCTGCCAGTGAGCTAATGTGTTTTGTTAATTTTTTGCCATTAATGATCGGCGACTTGGTTCCACCCAGAAATAACCACTGGATAATTTTAATAACATTGCTGGAAATAATCGACTTACTCGGAAAATCTACTTTTGAAACAGAGGACCTAATAAAACTAAAAATGTTAATTAAAAAGCATCACGGAGGATACATAAAGTTGCATGGAAACTTAAAGCCGAAGCACCATTTTATGGTGCATTATCCCAGAGCTATACGTATGTGCGGTCCACTAAAGTTTTGTGTGGTGCGTGCGATTCGAAGCTAAGCACAAGGAAGCCAAAATATATTTTCAAAATATAACATCGCGGGTTAATCCTCCTCATACCTTGGCAATTAAGTCAGGTATTAAATTTTCTCAATTTTTACTAAGACTCGATAATTCTGTTGAAACACTGTTTGTCATAAAAAACACATTACCACTTAACCATGACATTGAAAGTTGCTTAAGTAAAATTGATTGTCCGTTTAATTTACATAATGCTCAGTTAAGCAACTCAATAATATATAAAGGTACGGATTATAAAAGCAACAGTTACTTAGTTAAAAACGAAAACCCTGACCAAATATTTAAAATATTTTTGTTTGTCGTGGAAAATGAATGTATTTATGTTGTAAGCAGAGTTGTTAATTTAAATACATTTAATTGTCATTTCCAATCTTATGAAGTTGGCGCGGCAACGGATAAATTTGAAATTCTAAGCATTGATAAATTTCTCAGCCCTCCTTTACATGTACACCCAATAAAGAATGGAAAATCGTATATTAGAATTAAGCGTATTTAAGTAAATTAACATTGTAAGATTCTCTATGTATTATGACTCTATCAACCTTTTTAAATCTCAAAAACTTAAATATAATAGAATCGTATTTAAAAAAACTATTATTTTTTGTCTAAATAAATGTTACTTGTTTGATAATTTGTATTATATTAAATTGTTATTTTTTAATTAATTTTCTCTCGTATATTATTGGACAAAAAAATTGATAATTTTTGTAGTTCATAAATACAATATATACTTTTTAATGTTAGGACAACATTTTCTTGATTTAAGAATAAAGTTGTCTTAATATAGAAATGTTTGTTCTTATTTTAAGAACGTTTATTTTTATAGTAAGAACAAAATTTAAGAACCAAAATTTCTTAAATTAAGAACTTTGTTCTTAAATTTAGACTGGGTTTTTTCCCTCAGTGTAGCTTCCTAGTGGTTGAAAACGTTTGATGTTTTGTGCTGGGCAGAAGCATAGAAGGTGTTCAATGTTCTCTTCTTCTTCTATCTGTTTACAGCTGCGACAGTAGTCGTAGCTGCTGAGTCCTAGCCTGCGCACGTGTGTCCCTAAAAGACAGTGGCCCGTGAGGGCATATATTAAGGTGGAAATGTCTGTCCTGTTACATTGTAGAAGGGTTTTGGTTCTTTTGGGGTTATAATTACCCCATGCTGAGATCGTATTCCAACGGTTGTCGGAGAGGGTATACAATCTTTGCTTGAGGAGAAGCTTGCAGGTAGCTATGGGCACCCACCGTGTCCTTATCGCGAAGGATGTCGGTGGTTGTCCCTTGTCTTGCTAGTTCGTCCGCTATGCAGTTGCCTTCGATGTTACGGTGTCCAGGCACCCAAATGAGGCTGATACTGAGATGAGTGGCCATCTCGTTCAGAGTTTCGCGGCATTCAGGGATAGTAAGTAAGTTAGTTGAGTAGGAGTCGAGGGCCCTGAGGGCTGCTTGACTGTCCGAAAATATGAAGATGTCTGTGTTGCAGTGTTTTGTTGTATCCAGGTAAGACATGGCTTCCTGGATTGCCATCACTTCCGCTTGGAAGACACTGCAGTGATCTGGTAGTCGAAAAGAGACTTTTATGTCTAGTTCAGGCGAGAAAACTCCCCCTCCTGTTTGCAAGTTAAGCTTGGAGCCATCCGTGTATATATTGACGGCGTTCTCGATCTGGCGAGGGAGGTGGTCCCATTCTGAGCGGGTGGGTATGAGAACCTTGTAAGTTTTTTCGAAGTTGACTATGGGTGGAACGTAGTCTGTTACGTGGGGTATATAACGCTGGTTTGTTAGTATAATGGAGTGACCTGATGAGCCTGTAGACCAGGCCGACGCTTCGCGGAGCCTCAGCGCCGTTGCTGATGCCCAGCTTTTGGGAAGTGGGTGTCTAGCAGGAGCTCTAAAGTTTCCTGGCTGTTTCCCGTTCAGGTGTCCTCATTGGTTTTTAGGTATACAACGGTTACTGGAGATTTTGATAAGATTCTTCTGAGTCTGGAAGCCTCCGCTGTAGATTCTATGCTACTGCAGAAGTTGACCCATTCTCTTCGCTTTGATATTCTAATTTCCTTTTTGTATTGTCTTAGCTTCGTATGGTACATGTTCCAGGAAGCTTCGCTTTTGTTATATTTAGCTTTGTTGAAGTGACTTCTGCAATCGCTTTTAGGAGCCGCCAGGGTGGTGTTCCACCAAGGCGGTTTGTGCTTTGTTTTGACTGTTCTGCTTGGGCAGGCCTTTTTAATGGCCTCACCACAGATGTCAGTGAAAGTATTGACTATGTTTTCTAATTCCTGACTGTCGAGTATTTGAGTCGGTGGAGTGTTTAGGTTTCTATCGAGGAGTTTTTTGTAGTAGTGCGTCTTAGATTTCTTATGTTCTCGGAGGGAGGACATTCTTGAGATATTGTAAATTCTATATATCGGTGGTCGGAGAAGGAGTGTTTAGTTCCCACTTTCCACTCTTTAAGATGGTTAAGTAGGGTGTCAGATAACAGGGTGATGTGTAGAACTTCCCTCCTATTTCTAGTGATGGTTGGATTGAAGGAGATAGTCATAAAGTAACTCACCCCTTTCGTTTGTATTTGTACTTCCCCATTGTGTGTGGTGTGAGTTGGCGTCTCCACCCAGGATGAGTTCCTTAGATGAGTGTGTGGGTATGAGTTGTTGTGTTATGATGTTTGGTAATGGCCCCTTTTGGTCATGAGCCAGGGAAAACGATGATATGGTGTGATGAGTGTGTGGGTTTAGCTCCAGCCTGACCGTGGTAAGGTCACCTTCGCTATGCAGGTCCTAGGTTTACCCTTACCCTTCATGTGAAAAAGCTCTTGGATGAGGACTATATCTATTTTGCCCGTTTCCAGGCGGGTGAGGAGGGCAGCAGATGCTGATTTGCTGTGGTGCAGATTAATTTGTAGGTACTGCACCATTCTGGGAATTGGGCTCGGGTTGGGTACCCTCTACTTACCCTCTACCCTGTGTGGAGGGCCTCCTCGTGCTCCATTTCGTCGTCGCTCGGGGGTTTATAGGAAGCACAAGCAGCCAAATTGTCTGCCGCTAGTTTGTCCGTGTCGTAGATGCGGAGTTGCACCTTATCGAATCCGTAGTTGACACGGTTCTGCGCTGCTGCCAGGGGTTCCAGGCATGCCTGGTTGAGAAGAATCACCACGTTCATGGTGACGCGTTCTTCTAAACCTTCACCACCTTCTGTTGGGAGCTTGGGGTTGAACCTTGTCAAGAGGCTAAGAATAGCCTCTGGCTCCGTTCCTTTACCACTTCGGCAAAGGACCTAGACCACGTGCCGCGGCTGGTTGTCTTGGCCTTCTTGTTCGCTGGTTAAGCCACTTCGATCGACTTCTCCCGCTTGTTGCTGTCGCTTGGTATCTTTGCGGGGTCAAAGTCTGGTATTACCGCCTTTGCCCAGGTTATGTCTTCCTGGATCTTCAGGTAGTCCTCCTTGGATGTTTGATCCTCCCGGATGGGGTTGGTGGCCAGACGTTTTAAGATGCGGTAAGCCTTCTTCCGTTCAAGCGGTCCTGCCTGGTTAGGTGGTGTCCGCTTAAACTCCTTGGCCCTGGTACTTGCCACAAGGTCAGCCCTTGCACCTCCCTCCGGTTGGTTTGGCTGGTGAGCCGCCCCAGCATTGGTGGGTGTTTTGGACTGGCCCTTGCGGTTCGTTGGCGCTACTTGGCTGCGTGGTCCGCTGGCCTTGGCTGGTGTCGATGTTGCATGCATAGGGGCTTTTGGTACGGCATCCTTGCTCATTTGGTCGTCTTTGGTGTTGACTGCCGACTTTTTAAGAGTGTCAGACACTGCGTTTATTTTAATATTATTATTATTCTTTTACTTTTCCATGCTTGTTCCCACGAGCTGCGGAGAAAGGACAGGTCCACCCGGGCTGTACCCATTTAAGGCTGGTTAGAACAGGCGGTCGCCACTTGCCTGAGCCCACTGTTAGAGACTGAGTTATTTGTTGACTCGGGCTCCCAGCCAGATTGACTCTCGGCACGGTTCGAGTGACACCTTAGTCCAGCCCGGGGTGAGATGAATGTTGGGGGAATAGCAAAGAGGTAGGCTTGTGTGTGGGGAGGGGGTGTGTGTGAGCTATTTGTCGGAGGCGGCAGCACAAGCGCGACGTCGGTACTGCTACGGCGCAGATATTCGCTGACTGTCCGGGGCTACTTATTCCCGCTTCATGTTGGGGCTTAGCGGTGGCTGGGCCGTGTCATCATCCACGCTTATTCGTAGCTACCCTGGATAACCCAGGGCGTTCGCTATCCGCAACCTGCGACCCGTTCGGTAGCCTTCAGCTCGGTGTCTAAGCCATCCCACTAGCTCATTGGCCGAAGTTATTTGTAAAGTTTAAAACTAATAATTATCGATCATATGTGGAACCTGGAAAAATAAGTTACTTCGCTACTTTTGCATGGGATGGCAAAAGTTTTCATTTCATTCAAAACTAGAAATTTGAAAAAACATATTCCAATTTACAAACAAATATATTTGTGCGCTCAGTAAAATTGCATTGTGTTACGTACGCCCTCTCCTTCAATTTATTTGATGGAGAAAGATGCACGTAGAAAAACAACATCGAATCTCGAGGCAAAGGGAGGGGGGCAATCGACACATTGACTCACCGAAAACAAGCAAAGGAATGTGCAACTTGACGATCTTTGAGTGGCACACGGTCAGAACAACGACCGTAACCCTACACCAGTAGCTGGCAAAGTGCACCAGTCGGGCATTGACACTGCCGATAGGGGAAATCATAGGTGGGAACACCTAAATATGCAAACCTATCACGGGGGCCGAGGAAAAAGCTCTATACTGGTATAAAAGACCGTAGCCGGATAGAGAAGGTAGACAGAATCTAGTCTGGTCTCATACTGACGGAAACCACTAGCTCCGAGGGAGGACGATTTCCCGCATGGGCTTCGGGCATCTGCCCACGGAGTCCAATGCCACCAGGAGACAGAGGTTACTCTGATCTCGCGGCACTATAGTGTGAGCACTATATTCCCTGCCTGCCGTCAATGAACAACAACTATCCTTGAAGGAAGTCCATTGAAGCCAGTGCAACCTATCCTGCGAAGAGGTTCTACTACATCCTTGTCCTGGAGAAGAGATACAATTATTAGCAAGGACTCTACCATGGGAGGAACGGATTCCAAAGTGGACCATAGTACGGCCAATGTGATCAACACCGTCAAAATAATCGAATCACAAGGACGACATTCAGGACGTGAACCATAATCTGAAGATCGTCATCGCTATGTTTGCTTTCGTAATCATCCTGCAAGTGGTCAAGATGTACAAGCGATCCGTGCAAGGACGCCGGGACCAAAAGCACGCCCTGGAACAGGCGATATGCCGCCAGGTCTAGAAAAGAAGATAAAGTGCAAGAAACCTATTCAAAATTCATAAAAAAATGACAGAAAAATAAAGGCAATTAAATGCCTTAATTACCGACAAACGTGAAGCAAAACAAAAAGAAAAAAACAAATTGTGAACTCAGGCATTTATGAATGCAAGTGCAACAGCAATAATATCAAGTGAAGTGCAGTGACATTGGAGACGCCGCTGCCTGAGACCCTACCGTAGGAACAGACGTGTGCCGCCGAGGGATCTACATACATACATACATATATATATATATATATACAGTTAGTGATTGTGTTTAAGAACGAGATTTTTTTTTGTGTGTGTTCTAACGATAGTGTTTTGCACGTATATATATATTTGTTTCTAATTTCTTTAAAAAGCCCAGGATCCAGTGCGTCGAGATCTCATCGCCCAGGACAAAAAGGGGTAAGTTTGTCGGAACACGGTTCCTTTTCCTATACCAAATATATATATATCCGTGCCTTTTGTTTTTAATGATCTAACGTAAATCCTCCAACTTAGGCCTCTTCAAGGCATTATAATATTTTTATAATTAATCAGTAAGCCTTTGTCTTACTTTTTATAATATAATAAATATTGACTTTTCAGCGGCGAGTATCAGCCTTGTGTTTGTATGAACAATCACAAGTGCCCTCAGAGCGACGTTTGTAGTCGTGAATAGTCGGCATTTTGCTGATGTGTGCACCTTTATCGGGTGATTAATTCGATACTCTCCGCTAACAATTTTTGTTGGTCAATCAAAATTAAATTCATATGTATTCCTAACCATAATATTACTCATAAATGGCACTAGCCAGTATTTTATTCAATAAAATTGTAATGTGAAAACGAACTTAAAAACATGAAGTGCTAAGTTTTCAAACGGGGGTTGCTGACGCGATAAGTGGAGTAGGTGAAGAATAATGACATAACTTTTGACGAACAACCTTGACAATAGGGGATCGTATTGCGCGGCCCGCGTCGATCCATTTGGCGCACGATTGTGTGAAGGGGAGGGAATGTGGCCGAAACATTGCCCGATCGTGTTACGATCAAGCAAAAGCTTAGCTTGTGGGGCAATGTAGACTGATGACCAACGGACTTTACGACTCGTACTATTTTTCAGGCATCTTTAATATTTATTCTCGTTATGTTGGAGAGGAGAAAGGCTTACCAAGAACCCACCCCATCCGGCGAGCTTATGCCGGCAAAATTGGTGCCTGAACATCGGATGTCTTTCCTTCGGCCCAAGTCCTTTCAGGACAAGGGCACTAATATGCCCACGTAACGGAAATGGCGCCCAACGGAATGGATATTTCATATTTCTTAAGGACAAGGGTTTTAAGTAGATTAGCGCGCGTGTATTAATTTGTTTTTATTTTTAAAAATTGAGTTCAAAAGTCCCCAACTTCTGTGACAGTCAGAATTGAGAGGCCTCTCAAGCAAGACTTTGTCTCAGAATAGAGGTATGACTTTAGGAATTGCCATTATATTTCTAAAATCATAGATATCCTTTGTTTCTTTCATAAAAAAAATTGCTAAAAATTTCCATCGGGAGATATGAAGTTTTCTTTTATAATACTATATAACTATATGCCGACTGACCTATCTATTTTTGGAAATTAACGTAAATACAATTTAGAATGTGCTTTTTGGCCGACGCTACACGACGTACTAGGCGAAGCCGGTCGTTTGATAGGCTCGAGTTCAGAAAGAGCAGGAGCGCAGACGTTACGGTAACGCATTTAGCCATTGCGGTGCGGATCTATTGTGCGATTGTCGATCCAGGACAGAAAAGGTGGGTGGGGGAACTGACAGGAAACGTAAAGCCGACGCTACACGACGTACTAGGCCAAGAGTCTGGTCGTTTGATAGGCTCGAGTCTTTACGGCATCCTTTGACATATTTGGGCGGGGGACGTATTTTAGTTTCTCTGGCCGACGCTACACGACGTACTGGGCTAGATGGTCCGGTCGTTTGATAGGCTCGAGTCCAGAGAAATAGGAAAACTGCTGTGGATCCCGAGAATGATCGGTCAGATAGCAGCAGGTTGTGGAGCCCGAGAATGATCGGTCAAATAACCTGATTTCCGACGACTGGCGGGAGGGGGATTTCGGACAGACTTTTCTTCTAGGCGCAGCTAGTTCCCGTTGTGAACGTTAAAGCTGACTAGAAGGGAAAAAGAGCTGTTAGTTCAGTGGAACCCAGTTGTGTAGAAGCTGCTAATACCTCTAGTTAGGGTTATTTGTTTTTTTGTGGGGCTTAAATATTGGACAGATTCTTCACCAAAGAGATACTTAGTAATCGCAAAACAGCACCCCCCATTAGCGTACGTGGCTGATCGCGCGTGTGTGAACGTTTAGTGGAAAATAGTCAAGTGTAAAGTGTAAAGGACACAAGTGAACTCGCAAGTGAAAATATATTTTTGAGACCAGATAAAGGGATCTTTGGCCCAAATGAAGGGGGCAAAGAAGAAAGTGCTTTTCCAATCCACGACGGGAAGAATTACCCGATCGGCAACACGGGGAGCAAATCAGGCACACAGGAGTGCAAGTGCTGACGCCACGCCACGGAGAACCAGTTCTCTCGACAGAGACAACCTAAGTATCTTCCGCGAATCGGAAGAGCAAGAAGAAAGTAGATCCATTGAGGACAACATGGATCAATTAGACGAAACCGAAGGAGCCGTAGGGGGAGAAAATTTTCCTCTGGGTCAGCCAAAGGGACGCTCAAGTATGCTCCCACAGTATGAGGCCAACCCGACAAGCAGTTTAGAAGCTGCCGAGAGAAGAGAGCAGATAATGCGATCAGTGATTAAACAAAATAATGAGACACAGGTAGCCATGCAAGCGCAGATAGAATCGTTAAAGGCGCAAGTAGTGGAACTGCGATCCTCTCAATTCATGAGGGTGGAGCAGCCAGTATTACCACCACCACCTCGGTTTCCGGCACACCCATCTGACAGCTTCTTGTGCTACCAAGAGACGCCGCCTCTCGAACCGCTATCGCAGGAGACTCTCAACAGCCAGAGGCATCGGCTTCGAGATCCCCGGCGCCCCGACATCTCCCAACACCACCAACCCCGAAATAATGGCCCGGACACAAGTTATCCCCGACACCCAGAGTACGACCGAAGCCCCGGATTCCCGGCGTTGAAAGGAGTCCGACTAGACAAATGGAATCTGAAGTTTGATGGAAACAGCCGCAGTATGACGGTCGAAAGTTTCTTGTTCCGCGTCGAACGGTTGCAAGAACTTTATGGGATAGACCAGCGACAAGTGTTCCGAGAATTCCATAGCTTGTTGGTAGGAGTTGCCAGCAAGTGGTATTGGCAGCTGATGGGAGATCGAGCCGAGGACTACGAGTTTGACTACTACTCGTTAACCAAGGAAATGAAACGCGCTTTTTCCTCCTCAGGGAGTGACTTGATGAAGATCAAGGAGTTGATGGAGCGGCGACAAGGGCAAAACGAATCTTTTTGCGACTATGTATCTGATATGCATAACTTGCATTTCCGATTGCAGAACAAGCTAGAAGAAGAGAAATTTGTGGAACTTATCAAGGACAATCTAAATGCCCAGATGGGAAGCTTGTTGCTGACATCCCCGATTAGGTCGTTAGCGGATCTGAAAAAGGAAGGACTTAGAGTGGACCGCTGGTTAAGGAGTAACGGCAGGGCCGCACGAAGCAGGCCGGTCAGTGAGCTCGAGGATTACCAGACGCCGCAGGATTTTCCAGACACTGTGAATTTGGAAGAGTTTAACCGGAAGCGAAGGGGTTAGAAAGCGGACATTGATGCCGCTTCACGAATTTTTATCGAAAGCACCCTTAAGAAGATCCCTGCCTTACTAGATTCCATGACGCCACTTGTAGAGTGTGTGAGAAAATAGGAGGCGATGCCGACGCTAACCCAGCGTCTTTTCCGCGGAGTTCGTCAGGCCAGACCGGGACAGCCGGGCGGACCAAGGCAGTTACATTCCCGTAGAGACCACCATTCCCAGACAAATCTCTCCCCATAAGAACCTAGAACAACGAGAGAGGGAGTATGATCTGGCAAGACAGCGTATCTTCCACGGTTCAGAGGATACGGGCAACACCACACGGGACGTACGAAAGATGCACAAGCTATATGGCACCAGAGCAGAATATCGCAATCTTAAGCAGAAAGTATTAGACACGGTAGTAAGCATACAAAACGATAACCGTTTCTTTGCCAAAACTAAAGTCGACGGAGTAGAAATACTAGCGTTACTGGATACAGGCGCTAGTGCGAATTGTATTGGCAGAGGAGCGGAAGCCTTCTTAAGAAACCGGACGCGGCCCATAAGAAAGCTCAACGAAGAATGTGTGCGCACCGCTAGGGCAGCGAAACCCGAGTAGTCGGAGCCATAACCCTACCCGTGGAATGGGAAGGCGAGACTAAGGATCTGGAATTTTTGATAGTACCAGGTCTGACACAACGTTTTTATTTCGGAATCAATTTCTGGGATACGTTTGGCCTAACATTCCTTGGTAAGGGCGGAAACGAGTTTGCAGCCATCGAAGCACCACCGGAGTACGACTTAATGACCGGAGACTTGGATATGAACGACCCTCCTAAACCCGAAACCGCGTACACGCCTCATCAGCTATCCCCCGAACAACACAGTAAGCTGAGGCAAGTAATTGAGACATACCCATCATGTCGGGATAAAGGTTTCGGAAAGCCCGGTTAGAGCAGTCGGATGCACATGAGACTCTTGGTGCAGGAGAGAGAAAAGAAAAACAAAACCAGCACTAATTCGTTGGTCGTACGAAAATTCCTTTTTGCGAAGTCATTCCATGCGTGTCCGTATCGATCACTTCGAGCCTGTTACGTACGCCCTCTCCTTCAATTTATTTGATGGAGAAAGATGCACGTAGAAAAACAACATCGAATCTCGAGGCAAAGGGAGGGGGGCAATCGACACATTGACTCACCGAAAACAAGCAAAGGAATGTGCAACTTGACGATCTTTGAGTGGCACACGGTCAGAACAACGACCGTAACCCTACACCAGTAGCTGGCAAAGTGCACCAGTCGGGCATTGACACTACCGATAGGGGAAATCATAGGTGGGAACACCTAAATATGCAAACCTATCACGGGGGCCGAGGAAAAAGCTCTATACTGGTATAAAAGACCGTAGCCGGATAGAGAAGGTAGACAGAATCTAGTCTGGTCTCATACTGACGGAAACCACTAGCTCCGAGGGAGGACGATTTCCCCCATGGGCTTGACAGAAAAATAAAGGCAATTAATTGCCTTAATTACCGACAAACGTGAAGCAAAACAAAAAGAAAAAAGCATATTGTGAACTCAGGCATTTATGAATGCAAGTGCAACAGCAATAATATCACCTATACCTCTCCACTGATATTTGTTATGCAAGTGAGACTAGCACCACTTTCGCAACTTCCTTCAAATAAGGTGACTTAAATTTTAGCCAGATAGATGGTAGGCGACAATGAAACAAAGTACAATTTTTAATTTCCGTGTATAGGTTTGACCATCCAGAATGACGAAAAAAAGAGATGACCCCTGAGAAATCTTAAGGCTGCTCGGTGGAGAAAGAGCATCCCAATTTTTATTCAGCTATACGAGCGGAACAAAGCAAGTTGTGTAAAAATTTTTACCGAGCTATACGAGAAGCACACATACATGCTCAAAAGACCTTTTGCCGAGTATTTTCGACGAATAGGGTCTCGGGTGAACACAGACCCGATCGAGCAAACCAAATCGCTCATCGGTTGAGCAGGGAGCAACCCAGGGGCAAACGAAATGTTGGGGTCTCTCTCTGACAGGTTCGTATGGGGTCAGTATGTGAGGGGTTTTTTCCTGACAACAAGCACAAGTGAGACCTTTTTTTACAAGCTCTGCTTTTCTCATTAGCTCTGCCAGTAGCCTTATTCTCGACTCTTAAGGATCTTCTAAAAATGTTGTTTACACAGAAGTTTTAAAGTAATCATATTAAAAAACGAGGACGGAAGCTAACTTCGGCAAGCCGAAGTTTTAATACCCTTGCAGATTTCACCCTATTGTTCCTATGGGAGCTATAAGATATAGACGTTCGATCGGCACGCGCTTTTACCCTGATCAAGGTACGCACAAAAAATATGATTTGGAAAGTTTCATGGGAATAGCTTATATTCTGCGCGAAATATCCTGAAAAACGACCAATTTTGACACATTTCACCCTATTGTTCCTATGGGAGCTATAAGATATAGACGTCCGATCGGCACGCGCTTTTACCCTGATCAAGGTATGCGTAAAATAATAAGATTTAGAAAGATTCTTGTCAATAGCTCTTACACAGAGCGAAATATCTTCATTTTGTGAAAGCTATATCCGATTGTTCCTATGGGAGCTATAGGATATAGACGTCCGATCGGGTCGGCTTTCAAACTTGATCTGCGTACACATGTTTTAGGACGACTGTGAAAGTTTCAAGGCGCTAGCTTTTAAACTGAGCTTTAAACGGTATTGAAACACACGGACAGACGGACAAGGCTATATCGACTCCCCTATTGATCCTGATCAAGAATATATATACTTTATGGGGTCGGAAACGTCTCCTTCACTGCGTTACAAACTTCTGACCAAAATTATAATACCCTCTGCAAGGGTATAAAAAACCGCCAATTTTTCTTGAAATAAGAAAGTCCTGACAACTGTACTCCAAACTAATGACTCCAAGCGAATGAGGTCGCTTCGGGTATAGCTAGTATATTCTAATTTTCAAGACCCTATTTTTAATTCTAGAGTTTATTCCAAGAAAACGGACTTTATCCCACAGTGTATTGTATAACCCAAGGTCTGTTGAACTTTATATGACATAAGGTGATCACAAAACTCAGTATCTAGTTGCAGGCATCAAAACCATTTGCTTCGCCTTCCTTCATCTGGAAAAAATACAGTTATTGGTATATCAAATATTTGTTTTTAGATAAACAAAATTTTTATACCCGTTACTCGTAGAGTAAAAGGGTATATTGTATTCGTGCAAAAATATATAACAGGGAGAAGGAAGCTGAAAATTTAATACCATTTTGTATTATAAACTCGAAAACGTGTGATTGCAGGGAAAAATTTACGTTTATTTGGACGACGAAAGGGAGTTTGCGCAATGAAGTTCATATAACAACTAACTCTTTAATTTCAATATAAAAACGCTTAAGCCTAACTTAACGAAGGGGGCGAGAGACGGGGCGAATTCGCGAGAGCGATCACAACTTTATTGCGCTCCCGCTCCCGCCTTACACTAATCAACAAATTTCATTAAAACGCGCCAAGTGCGCGAACACCGCCCCCTCTGAAGGACCGTCGTATTCAGCATGCCACAGGCAACACCGCCAGCCTATGGACCGCTCGCCGATACGTCCCATCCTTAGTCCTTACGTCCGCCACTCGGACCTTGCCGTCAGCGCCGACGTGCACCGCCACGATCCGCCCGATCATCCACTGCTGCGGCGGAAGATTTTCCTCGGCGACGACGACGAGAGCTCCCACGTCGACATTTGGAACCTCCTGGTGCCACTTGTTTTTCGCCTGGAGGCTCGAGACGTACTCCCGGGACCATCGCTGCCAAAACCTGTGCCTGAGAGACGAGACACTGCGCCATCGTCGCAAGCAGGTTGGGCTGACTTGGTCCGGGAGCGCTGCTGAGGGTGGAGCTAGTAGGGGCCCGCCGATCAGGAGATGGCCTGGGCTTAAAGCTTCGCCGTCGTTGGGATCCGTGCTGATCGCTCCGAGGGGCCTGGAGTTGAGAACGGCCTCCACGCTGGTGAGGAGAGTTCCGAGCTCCTCCGCGGTCAGTATGTCTTCGCCGACCGTCCGAAGGAACAGGTGCTTTGCAGACTTCACACCTGCCTCCCAAAGTCCGCCGAAGTGAGGTGCTCTGGGCGGTATGAACGCAAACTCGCATCCTTTTCTTGATGCGAATGTTGCGATACCGCCCCCCTGCTCCTCCAGACGGGCCCGGAACTCTCTCATGTGGCGATCGGCTCCGACGAAGTTCGTCGCGTTGTCGCACCACACCTTCTCCGGAATCCCGCGTCGACTCACGAACCTTTGGAATACCAACAAAAACGCATCAGTGGTGAGGTCAGACACTAACTCAAAGTGGACCGCTTTGGACGCAAAACATACAAACAATGCCACTTATGATTTGTACGGTGGCTTACCACGGATACGATGCGTTGTGTTAAATGGGACACAAAAATCAACACCTCAGATATTAAAAGGGCGGAGAGCTCGAAGTCTGTCCGATGGCAAGTTCCCCATGATTTGCGTCAAGAGTTGCGGCTTGCACCGAAAGCAACGAATGCAAGAACGAACTGTTCTGCGGCAAACTTCCTGCGCATTAACCAACCATATCTTTTCTCGCAACAGACTTACAAGAGCTCGAGGGCCAGCATGACAATTTGTAACGTGCAGATAGGACACGTAGGTTTTAACAAACTGTGAGCCTTTCGATAACAATTTTGGCTATGTCGTCACTGAACTCGTGAGATTGGATCACTTCCACTATTTTCTCGAACGTAAAATTCAGTTCTCTTGGAGTAATACTTTTTCCAAAGGGCTGCGACACTTTTTTGCACCTTTGAATAAACCGAAAGACCCACACGAAGAAGCCTTATGTGCGACGAAAAAGACTCTATTTTCTGAAGCACATAGTTGGGCTCTGGAATTACCATAAGCGCCAACGCTGACTTGCGTAATTCCGTCGACACGACATCAGCAGGAACTTCAAAGTGTCGATTTACAGGCCAATCCTTTTCAGCATCAAGCAAAAACGACGGGCCAGCGAACCAAATGGAAGCTGTGAGTTCCTCAACGTCACATCCCCGTGACACGATGTCCGCTGGGTTTACTTTCGTGGGAACATGTCGCCAAATTGCTTTTTCCGACCACTCTTGGATCTCTGCAACTCGGTTTGAGACGAAAACCGACAACGACGACGGATGCGTTTTGATCCAATGCAGAGTGATCTCCGAGTCCGTCCATAGGAATACCTTTGTGATCGGAAAATTAAGCAATGGTCTAACACGATTATAAAGATCCGCAAGAAGGTGAGCTGCGCACAACTCAAGGCGGGGCAAAGTTTTCGTCTTGAGGGGAGCTACTTTGGATTTTGCTGTCAATAAAGATACTTTTAAACCTTCAGCGGTACTAGTGCGAACGTAGATGCACGCTCCATATGCTCGCATGGAAGCGTCAGCGAAACCATGTATTTCTGCCGGGACTTTGGCGTCTGTATGAACGAATCGCGATACCTTGATCTTGGGCAACTGCAACAGCGTTCCCTTAAACGCTTTCCAAGATGTCTGCAGTTGCATCGGCAGCGACTCGTCCCAGTCTAACTTTCGAAGCCACAGTTCCTGCAACAACATTTTTGCCCTAGTCACTAGAGGACACAATAGGCCCAGCGGATCGAAAAGTCGGGCAGTCACCGACAGTATGTTTCGTTTTGTCGCACGAAGATCCAGGAAAGAGTCATCCAACCGAAATTGAAAGTAACCCGGTAACCAAACCACGCCAAGGGTTTTAGTTACGTCTGAGTCTGCCGTTAGCGGCATGACAGCGCATTCAGATGCGGACAACTCTGGGCAGTTAGAAAACCACTTTGCCAATTCAAATCCTGCCTCTTGCAATACCTGAGAAACTTCGTCCCGAAGACTTAACAGGTCCTCAACGCAACTGGCGCCAGTCAACAAATCGTCAACATAAAAGTCATTCTGAATGACCTTGGCGGCTTTTGGACACGAATCCTGCGCGATCTCTCCAAGTCGCATTAAACACCGAATCGCCAGATAGGGTGCTGGCGAAGTTCCATACGTTACGGTGTTCAGCTTGAAGATTTTTAGAGACTCAGATGGATCTCGTCTCCACACTATGAGCTGAAAGTTTCGGTCAGCTTCGTCAACCATTACTTGACGATACATCTTCTTTACGTCTGCTGCAAGCGCAAACTTGTGCAGTCTGAACCAAAGCAGGGTCGAATACAGCTCCTCTTGAATGGTGGGGCCAACCATCAAGATGTCATTCAACGCGACCTGCGTCGATGTACGACTCGAGGCGTCGAATACCACTCTCAACTTTGTTGAGGTGCTTTGAGGTCGCAGCACGCATTGGTGCGGAATAAAATAGTACGGACTGTCTGGAATTTTATCGTTTGTGGAGGACATGTGGCCCATGGCTTCATATTCTTCCATGAATTCCAGATACATCTTTTTTAAAGAAGGATCTTTGGATAATCTTCTTTCAAGCGACAAAAATCTACGTTTCGCAACTTCATATGATAAACCAAGAGTGTTTGGGTCAGATTTGAACGGCAGACGAACCGAAAATCTCCCGGACGACAATCTTTGAGTATTTTTCTCAAAGTGTTGCTCACAACGTTGCTGCTCAGGAGTGTGGACCTTGGCCTTGGGCGGCAAGTCCTCCACAGACCAAAATTTCTGCAGGGTTGTGTCTTATGAATCCAACACTTCCTCCTGGCAGCTGAGATGTACCAACTTTTCAGCATTTCTTATTTTTTCTGAGGCACATCTCCCTGACACTATCCAGCCGAGAACTGTTTTCTGCAAAATGGGAAACTCAGGCCCTTGCTTTATCTGGCCGACTGACAATAGTTCAAAGAACGAGTCTGCGCCAATGAGCATATCTATTTTTTGGGGCTTGAAGAAGAATGGATCTGCCAATTGAATATTTTCAGGCACCCTCCAGCCGCTGGTGTTCACCGTTTGATCCGGATGATAACCAGAAATATTTTTTAATATGTAAAATTCGGACGACAATTGACTGCTACCCACTCGCGACTTGACCAACGTGTGTATTTTCTTGGTTGCTTGAGCATTAGTTCCACCAATGCCCCGCAAGCTCAAACACACGTCCTCTCTCTTAATCTGGAGTCTCTGAGCGAGCTCATCGGTCACAAAATTTACTTGCGAACCAGAATCGAGCAACGCTCGAGCCAAAACTAATTCGCCACTTTTTGTTTGGACGCTTACGATGGCTGTGGCAAGAATAACTCTATCCGATGCAGTCGCATGCAAAACATGCGAAGTGGATGGATTATTCTGCAAGAGCGTGGGCTGAGGAGGAGGTGGCAACGCGAGATTTGATGGCGAATAAATGTGCAGCAATGTGTGGTGTGATGACTTACACACCCTGCATCTTTTCGATTTGCATCTTTTTACCGTGTGTCCCTTACGGAGGCTGTTAATGCATAAGGGAGCCTTCTTTGCGAAATCGAATCTTTGCTGAACTGTTAGGGCAGCAAAAGCAGTGCAATTTCCTACTTGATGTTCTGCTGAGTTGCAAAACACACACACTTCGGGGTCGTACATGGCAGCAACAAACGAAAAACTCCTGTTTCCATTCTTCTTAGGATAAGCCTGGCTCTGCTGAACAACTTTTGGCTTACACGCTTCTTCGGCAACCATATGCTGATAGCGCTTGTTCAGGGCTGACTCACACTCGTTCCAAAGAGGAAGCGAGGTATAATCTAACTGTTCTTCCCATTTTCTTTTAGTTCCTGCATCGACTTTGCCCATTACTAGATGGATGAGGATGGCATTCGTAATACGATTTTGCTGTAATTGCTGTCTCTTCGAACTCTTCGCGGTACACATCATCTCCATCTTTCGCTTCGATTTTGTTTTGTATAAGCGAAGCATTTTCAATGTGCGTATTTAGGATTTCTAATCGACATTCTAACTCAACCGCATTTAAAGAGAATCGACCCTCATTTAAAAATCTTTGCGTTCGCGCTATACTCCTCATATACCCATCTCTTTGGTTTTTTAACTCTTCGATTTCCTTGTTGCTACTTTCTGTTTTCGGCATTTTGTTTTTGTTTTTGTTTGTTTTGGTATCGAAGAGTTTTAAATTTAATTTATTTTAATTTTTTTTTTTTGTATATAAATTATTATAAAATTAAATAAATTTAATAATAACCAACGAGAGGAATAAGCTGAATGCAAGCAGTGTGGGGGAGTTATTTAAATGAATTAATTTATTTTAACAATTTATAATTAATATGCCGAGCGCACGTAGTGTAGGGATGCACACGCCAAGCTCAAACACCAAAAAACGAACAAGCGTTTAGGCAACGGCAACGCCTGCACCGTTCTAGCGATCGAAAACGAAAACGACGAAAGAGAACTCGAAAGAACGGGCTGCGCTGTCTGTGTGTGTGTGTATGTGTGTACGGCTGGCGGCGCTCAACGCAATGCTAACGGAGAATGATGCACTGACCGATAACTAAGGGCAACGAATATATAAACCTGACGCCTAAAGGCGCGGGAAATGGCGAAAAGCGAGGGAAATTTGAGAAAAATGCGCGGCAGAAAATTTGCCGAGGATTTAATTCTGGAATTCGAACTTTTCACAATTCTCAACTTTTACCTCTTTGATTTTTTGCAAAGCTATAATTGGTGTTCACTACTACGACAAATGGGGGAATTTTGTTTTTTAAACAACCAGGATGCCGACTAATATTTATTTGATTTTGGTCCAAAGCGATTCACTTATGCATATATGTATTTATAATTCGAAATATGTATATATGTATGTATGGATGTATGTATCAGAATTATAATCGTTAGTGCATGCAAGTTTTATTTATTTCTTTGTTAAATTGCTCGCTATCTACCGAATTTTTCACGCGAATGCAAAAAGATTAACTTTCAACTTTTAGCACTCTATACCTGGTGGGACGATTCACATCCGTCGGTAACTTCCCTCTTCGAATCCATATGACTTCCTTCCTGTGCGTAGGGGATTAAAGCGGTGAATTTGGCGAAAACGGCGGTTGAGAACTGCAGCGGTCAAAATTTTCCAGCGGCAGCAACGACGAATTAAATCGGCAGCAACAGGCGACAAGAGGCGGCAACAACAACAACGGCAGCAACGACGAATTAAATCGGCGCAACAGATCACTTTAATGTTTAAAAAAAGGGAGCCGGCGCGATTTGTTTGATTTTTAATTTGTTTGTTTCACCAAAAAAAACAATAATTCGAGTTCCACTGCTAATCACGTCGGGGTCACCATGAAAATTTAATACTGTTTTGTATTATACACGCGAAAACGTGTGATTGCAGGGAAAATTTACGATTTGTTTGGACGACGAAAGGGAGTTTGCGCAATTAAGTTCATATAACAACTAACTCTTTAATTTCAGTATAAAAACGCTTAAGCCTAACTTAACGAAGGGGGCGAGAGACGGGGCGAATTCGCGAGAGCGATCAAAACTTTATTGCGCTCCCGCTCCCGCCTTACACTATTCAACAAATTTCATTAAAACGCGCCAAGTGCGCGAACAGAAGCCTTTCCTACCCTATTAAGAACATATTTTCTTGATCAGGATCACTAGCCGAGTCGATCTAAGATTGATATTTTGCATGCAGATTCTTGGAGTTCCTACGAGGCGGATGTTTGTTTCAGCCGAGGGCCACGCCCCCTCTAACGCCCACAATCGCCTTAAACGATTTTAAAAGGTGTCTAGCGGCGACACCTTAAAAAATTTTGGAAAAGTAAAAATGCAGTTGTATTGTGTTTATAAATACGCCAAAATGTTAAAGACATTTTTTAAATCGGACTATTCGTTAAAAAGTTATGCGCGATCAAAGTTTTATATCTCTATCTCCTTCCCACTCCCTTTAGCTGAGCAACGGGGTACCCGACTATAGCGTTCTTTCTTGTTTTTAATAATGTAATGTTCATAATAGCCAAAATAGAAAAACGTTGCTCAAAAGAGCGAAGGAGAGGAGCAAGAGAGAGAGATTTCCGGGAGAGACACGTAAATACATATATATTTACATACCGTTCTTTGAGCGAAAGGAGACCGAATGTAAGTAGGGCAGGTCATGACAATTTGAAGAAGAAGAAGATTTTTTCGAGAATCGTCGGTAAAGAGAGACCGAGAGAGAGGAGCAAAAGATGGAAGGGTTGAAAATCGGCTTTGGCTCATTCTATGTGAAACGTGACAGGCAAATTGGAGTTAAATCTCAGAAATGATCGAAACTTTTTTTTTCGATAGAGGATTGAAATATACCAACCCATTTTTGTTTTTTTATCTCTTAACGTTTTTATACCCGTTACTCGTAGAGTAAAAGGGTATATTATATTCGTGCAAAAGTATGTAACAGCTAGAAGGACGCATTTCCGACCCTACAAAGTATATATATTCTTGATTAGTACCACAAGCCGAGTCGATATAGCCATGTCCTTCTGTCTGTCTGTCCGTATGAACGCTGAGATCTCGGAAAATGTAAAAGCTAGAGGATTGGCATTTTGCATGCATATTCTGTTCCCACGCAGCGCAAGTTTGTTTCAAAAAGGTGCCACGCCCCCTCTAACGCTCTCAATCGTCCTAAACCATTTTTTGAAAGGTGTCTGGCGCCCACACTTTTAAAGATTTTAGAAAAGTAAAAATGCAGTTTTATTGTGATTCTCAATATCTATCGAAATGTAGAATTTTTCAAATCGGACCATTCGTTAAAAAGTTATGCCCGATCAAAATTTTTTATATATACAAGTTAACACCAGCCAAGCGCCCCCTTCCCTTCACCCCCTCTTGACCACTACGATACCGGACACCGCACCTCTCTCATCACCCCTCTCGGCCACCCACAAGTTAGGGCTCTTTCCCTTCGCCCCTCTCGGCCACACAACGACAGCAACGATTCAAGTGGCTACAAACTCGAGTGGCTACAATAATGCAGCCGCTAAGTTATGAGACAAACAGCGGGGCAGCGGCAGAGATACAACGACAGCGACACTACGACGGAATGTCAGCGACGACAGAACGACAGCGGCAGCGACGGAGCGTCAGCGGCAGAACTGCATCGGCAGCAGCACAACAACGGAAGAGCACTGTCCGCCCGCTAGCTGCCTCAGCTATAGCCACCGCCTACCCCTACCCCTCGCTGCGCCCTAACGGAATTGCAGCGTTAGCATATGGAGCGCACATTGGGCGAAATACCCAAAACCGCTGCCGTCGGCTGAGGTATTTTCGCCAACCGTTCTGCCAGCAATATGCTGACACTGGGTTATGAGATAGCCAACGAGCCATTCAAAAGAGCAACTTAGAATGACTCTGATTTTTACCCGAGACGAGAGAAGACCAGGCCTAACATTGTATTCTTGCATTCTTGATTATAAAACCATTGTAACGCTCAAAAGTGTTTACTGTTTTATTTAACTTAAACTCGTTCGAATATTACTAAAGGAAGTAGATTGGGAGGACACACATCAAAGGACAATGCAACTACTCCAATTTGGGTAATGTTGAGAGGTATACTCCCCTCCCCATGGCTTAAACCGGCTTAACTGGCGCCCGAGCAGTCTGAGCTTTCTTATGAAAGTAGGAAAAGAAAAAATGTTCAAGTATAAAAAGAAAATGAAACGAACAATTAAGAAAGTGAACTATAAAAAAAAGTGGAAAACTAAAATGTCTACAAACAATTTTATTTTTTAACAAAAAACATCCATAAAACCTTTAAAAAAAAAAAAAAGATTTTTTCTAACATGGAATGAAAAATGATCTTAAATAAAAATGTTTAAACTATGAAAAAGTGCGGCGTTGTGTGTGCGTTAGGTTATGAAAAAATATACAAATATAAAATCGTGAAACACAGTTACCCGCTGCGGTGGGGGTGCGGCTTTTCAAGAGCTGACACTCCCAACGAGCGCAAAAAAAACTGTGAAAAAAATATTGAACGGTAAACCTGCCGCGGCGATATGTCCACGCACTCTGTGGCGCGGCATATTCGCGGGCACAAAAATACCGAAATAAAAAAGTTAACAATAATCCGCTGCGGCGATAAGTCCATACCAATGGGTAGCTTATTCGCGAGCGTAAAAAATTGTAAATGTGCGAGCAAAAAATTATTAGGAAAAATTTTTAAAGAAAGAATCACGATCTAAAAGTTTTGTGCGTCTGGCAATCTGCTGGAAAGGCTAACGAATGTGGAATGCATTCAAGAAAAAGCTGCCCAGTGGATTGTGTGGCAACCGTACCTTAGTAGGCAACACGCCAAAACGGACAAATACGGACCACCGTGCCAATTAAAACTTAAACGCAAAAATAAAATAAAGAAAGCACAACGGCCCAAAATAAAACATTTTTTTTTACCATTTTACCCATTCTTAAAAAAAACAAGTACTAATTCCAATTTAATTTCAGAATACTAACCCTGTAAGCAGTAATACTGTGGAGAATTAACGAACAAAAACTCGAGGACCTTTTAAAACCAAGCAAGAAGAAATTCAGGGGTAAGTGAAACGACTTTTCCTACACATTTTCCCTTTCCAAAGAATTTCCATGGGTGAAGTTAGAATTCTGTTGCCACCCTTATTTAAGTAAATACGAAAACCTAAAATCTAACAACCAGAAATCTAAAAACCTTAAATCTAAAAACCTAGTTTGAGCTAAAGGAGTCTTCGGCCGTGCCGGATTGTGTTAAGGAGCTATTAACCTTCGAGGGTGATTCTGAAAAGTACCTTTCATGGATCAATAGAGCCCAAACCATTATTAACGACTACGAAGTCATTCGGGAGAAACCTCTGTATAGATCGGTTCTCATTCAGATCAGACAGAAAATTCGGGGAGACGCCGATATGGCACTTAACGCTTATAACGTGAGGGATGACGACTGGACTGAAGTCAAACGGGTATTGACACTGCATTTCGCCGACAAACGGGATGTTGGGACATTAGAATGGAACTGACACAAATGACTCAGGGGAACCAGAAGCTAGAAGATTTCTACCTTAAAATTAACAATCACGTCTCACTTATAATGAATAAAATTAAAAGTATGGATTAAGATCACCAATGCCTTCCTTGCCGGACAGAGGGACAAGGCTCTTAATGCCTTCATTAGGGGACTAAACGGTGACAATTCTAAGCTATTAATAATCCGTAAGCCTACGGACGTCCACGAGGCATACTCTATTTGCCTAGAGCTACAGAAAATGGAACCAAGAAATTCTACTTCAAGAGTTCCTTTGTTTAGGCCAACTTTCAACCAAAACTATCAAAATTTCAGACCATCTAACCCCCCGAGACTCCCACAGACGCCTCAATTTGGCCATAGGGCATTGACGAATTCGCAACACAACTATGCCCCGAGTGGAAGCATGCTGGGTTCATCAAGTTTCCAGGGAACCAGGCCAGCAATCAAGCATGAGACAAACCAATCTGGCCAAAGTTATAGGTCAAATTTTAACCCAAAGGCTTTACCATATCCAACCCACTCCATCCTCAAACCTCGCTCCCAGTGAGTACTATCAGCAGCACTCTCGTAACGAGGTAGGGGAGCTGTTGGACTCATCTCATGAAATCGAAAATTGTTCTCCTCTAGAGGAAGTAGGTTGTATTGGCGATGGCGAGCAAAATTTTATGACCGACACCTCTCTAGCATACCATACAAAGAATACGAAACTAAAAATGGGGCCAAGTTACAATTTCTTATAGACACCGGCGCTAATAACAATTTTATAAGCCCCAAGAATTCAGCCGGTTCTACAATATTATCCACGCCATTTCTCGTACAATCCGCGGGGGGTAACATCAAAATAACGCACCGTATTACTAGGCAATTTTTTATAACAATTAGGAACAACACAGTTCTCACCTTTTTTGTTCTTCCCGGACTAAAAGCATTTGACGGTATCATAGGGGACGACACTCTTAAGACTCTGAAAGCCCTAATCGACAGAAAAAACGACCTGTTGACAATATCACCCGGTATTAAGATACCTCTTCTTGCTAAAAAATCTTTAAATATTCACCTGTTACTGGACGCAACACACCCCGAGTCCGCAAAAGTAACTTTAAACGCACTTATTAGCGAATATTTTAAAATCTTTGAGCCACTCTCACCCGGAGAAGCCGTCCACACAAGCGTTTGAGCTGAAATTCGCACAAGCACCTCAGACCCCATTTACACCAAAAGCTATCCCTACCCTACCAATATGAGAGGGGAAGTGGATAGACAGATAGAGGAACTCTCGCGGAATGGGATCATCAAACCATCAAAAAGTCCCTACAACTCTCCGGTTTGGGTAGTTCCAAAAAAACCCAAACCGAACGGAGACAAACAATACCGCTTGGTTATCGATTTTAAGCGCTTAAACGCCGTTACGATCGCTGACACTTACCCAATACCAGATATAAATTCCATTTTGGCAAGCTTGGGGAAAGCCAAGTATTTTACCACACTTGACTTGACTTCGGGATTCCACCAAATTTATATGTTGGAATCAGATACCCCAAAAACAGCATTTTCCACCTTGAATGGGAAGTACGAATTTCTTCGTCTTCCATTTGGGTTGAAAAATGCTCCGGCGGTATTCCAAAGAATGATCGACGATGTACTAAGAGAACACATCGGAAAGATTTGTTACGTGTACATCGACGACATAATAGTCTTCAGTGAAGACTATGAAAGCCATTGGAAAAACCTTCGCGCTGTTTTTGACAACCTGCAAAAAGCCAAACTGCAGGTCAACTTGGAGAAGACAAACTTCCTATCAACGCATGTTGAATTCCTAGGATACGTAGTCACTGCAGATGGCATCAAAGCAGATGAAAAAAAGGTAGAGGGTGTCACAAAGATGAACCCTCCTACCAACGTGAAGGAACTGAAGAGTTTCCTCGGCATGACATCCTATTACAGGAAATTTATCAAGGATTATGCTAAAGTCGCGAAACCGTTGACTAATTTAACTCGGGGAGAGTTCGCTAGGGTTAAATCGTCACAATCAAAGAAAGTTCCTATTTCACTCGACGAGGCTGCGATGAAAGCCTTTAATGATTTAAAAACTATCCTTTCATCCTCAGAAGTATTAGCATTCCCAAATTTTACCAAACCTTTTCACCTAACCACAGACGCGTCAAACTACGCCATCGGAGCAGTTCTATCTCAAGTGGACTCTGGCAAAGACCGACTAATAGCCTATATTTCTCGTTCTTTGAGCCAGGCAGAAGAAAACTACGCCACAAACGAAAAAGAAATGTTCGCGATAGTGTGGGCTTTAGATAACCTTCGTTCTTATTTGTATGGTGCTGGGTCTATTAAAATTTACACCGACCACCAGCCTTTAACGTTTGCACTAGGCAATAGAAATTTCAACGCCAAGCTTAAACGTTGGAAGTCTCGTATTGAAGAATACAATTGCAAATTGATTTACAAGGCGGGGAAATCTAATACAGTGGCCGATGCACTTTCAAGAGTCACGACCTATGTCAATCACTTGGGGGCCGATACTGATACCGCCTCCGAGTCAGATTCAATAGCCACAATTCATAGCGCTCTTCCAGGCGCATCTCATTTAATTCCTCGAGTAGAAACCCCAATTAACGTTTACCGGAATCAATTAATTTTTGACCCAGATTTATCCGACTATTCGTGTGAGCACCCACATGCTGGGTATGTGCGACACCTGGTTCCAGTTAACGACCCATCGACCCTAACTGATCTATTAAGAAAATACCTGAAACCTTCGATAATCAACGGAATTAAAATCCCAGACGATTGCCTACAGCACCTACAAACTTGTTGCTTCCAGAACTTTAAATCGTTCAAAATCCGTATAACGCAACACCTAGTAGAAGATATTACGGATGAGGATAAAATTTGCGAAATTATTGAAAAAGAGCATCGCAGAGCGCATAGAAGCTCGAGAGAAGTCCGGATTCAGATACTAGAAAAATATTATTTCCCTAAGATGGCTAAAATTATTCGCACGCAACTTTTGACCTGCGCTACTTGCAAATTGCAGAAGTACGATAGGCATTCTAACAAACCACTACTACAACCAACCCCAATCCCTAACTACCCGTGTGAAATACTCCATATCGATGTTTTCGCACTGGAGAAGAAAAAATACCTGAGTTGTATAGACAAATTCTCTAAATTTGCTAAGTTATTCCCTTTATTGTCAAAATCATCTATTCATCTTCGCGAGACACTACTAGATGCACTCCACTATTTCACAGCACCTAGAATGATCGTGTCCGATAACGAAAGAGGCTTGTTGTGCCCAACTGTCTTAAATTATTTGAGAACCTTAGGTATCGAACTTTATAACACACCAACCCAAAAAAGCGAAGTCAACTGTCAGGTAGAGAGATTTCATTCCACCTTCATGGAAATATACCGATATACCGATATTTTTTTCAACCGCACTTCTAGAATTAATTATCAGGGATTATCTAATTTTAGGCAACAGACCCTTGAAGACATACGAGGTCTAATCGAGCACAAACAAAATCTAACCAACAACGGGCGCAACAAAAACAGAAGCGATCCAATTCTTTATGAACAGGGTGACAAAGTGTATGTCGCCAATAAACAAATAAAAACTAAAGAAAAACAACGATATAAGGCGGAAGAGGTTCAAGATGACCGGAGGGTCACTGTAAGAACAAGGTCGGGAAAAATCTTTCATAAATCTCACCTAAGAAACTAATCCATGGGCTCATGAGCCCACAACTAAATTAAGCTACCCTACACAAATTACCATATGGCAACAGAATATCTTAACCCCTTCTAATGGTAAAATTCACCATAAAGGGAAATGTGTACTAAGCGTTTCACTGGTCTAAAACCACCTCAAACCTCAACTAATTAAATCTTGGCAAAAAATAAACAAAAAACTTAGACTAAGAAAACAATCACTATAATGAAAAATACCTCTCGAATCCAAACCCGCACAATCCTAGTTTAAGAAAAAAATTACTATAACGAAAAAATTTAAGCCCCACAAAAAAATTACCAAACCTCTCAGAAACCAAACAAAAAATACAAAATATAATTTAATATAATAATAAGAATAACACAAAAATAACAATAAAACACGATTAATAATAAGTAGCAATAAAACTCGGTAAATAATAGTAACAAACAAGGGAGAACGCTATAGTCGGGTGCCCCGACTATCAGATACCCGTTACTCAGCTAAGGGAGTGCGAGGGAGATAGATATATAAAATCTTTGATCGGGCATAACTTTTTAACGAATGGTCCGATTTCTTCCACATTTCGATAGGTATTGATAATCACAATAAAACTGCATTTTTACTTTTCCAAAATCTTTAATGGTGTGGGCGCCAGACACCTTTCAAAAAATGGTTTAGGGCGGTTGAGGGCGTTAGAGGGGGCGTGGCACCATTTTGAAATAAACTTGCGCTGCGTAGGAACTCCAAGAATATGCATGCAAAATGCCAATCCTCTAGCTTTTATAGTTTCCGAGATCTCAGCGTTCATACAGACGGACAGACAGACGGACAGACGGACATGGCTAGTTCGACTCGGCTAGTGATCCTGATCATGAATATATATACTTTATAGGATCGGAAAAGCTTCCTTCTCCCTGTTACATACTTTTGCACGAATACAATATACCCTTTTACTCTACGAGTAACGGGTATAAAAAACACGATAGATATCAATACAATAAAATATACAAAATAGCAACAATAAAACACGATAAATAAGAATACACGAAAAATAAAAATAATATCTAGAAAAAAGATCGGAACACATAAAACATCCACGCAAACACTTAGATTAAGACAAATCAAAAAGACCTTATTATAAGAATCTACAATTTCATGTAATCCCCTGCCGACGCTACAAGCGCGTCCACAATCTGCGTGGCGACAACCTTCCATATTTTTAAATTCGATGCACCGGTTGTCCCATTACAACAAGGAACCGTCTGGAGGACAAATGGAGTTTTTAAACTGGCTCACGTGATTAACTTAGAGCACATGCAGCAGTTAATCGGTCAAGTGGCAAACGAAGCCATGATAATCACGGACCAGCGGATCGGCGCCTTGGTTGGCCACTACCTACAGCGCGCCTCGGAAGGAATTTTGCGCATGGACAGCGGACCAGCACGCAGGCAACGTTCGATCGACTGGATAGGATCAGCTTGGAAATGGATCTCGGGATCTCCGGACAAATCGGATTGGAACGCCATCCTAAAGGAAGAGGACAACTTGGCGAGAAACAGCAACCAGCAGATCCGGATCAATACGAGATTATTTGATTCAGCGCACGAGTCGCTCGAGAAGCTAAACGATGTAATCGGAAGAGTCAACGCATTAGACGGGGATTTCCATGTGACGACGGCCATACTCCACAAAGCAATCATAATAGCGGAACAAGTCAACGAGATCTTAAGGGCCTGCCAGCTGGGGAAGACTGGAGTGGTTAACACAAATCTCCTGGACCACGAAGAAATCGACACGATATTGGCAGAGGTGGACAGCCTCCCTTATCAGAACGTTGTCGAGGCAGTCGAGTTTTCCCGACCCACGATTTTAACAAACGGGACCACACTCCTATACATTCTAGCGATGCCCAAGGTAGTGGATAGAAAATACCGACTCATGAGAGTATACCCGACGATATCTGCCGGAAAGCAAGTCGTCCTAAAATTCAACAAACTGGCAATGGACAGCCTGGAAACATACGCCCTTTTAGGAAATTGCATATCAATCGGCAACACAACAGTATGCCGGGAACAGGACTTATTCAAGTTGGAAGAAGATAGCTGTATACCGAGACTGCTAAAAGGAGGACAAGCTGAGTGCGACTACCTGAGGACCAACCAAGAGACGATGGAGCTCATCGATGACGGCACAATTTTCTTGACAAACTTTAACGGAACGGTAACTACTTCACCCAAGAGGCACGACCTAAAGGGTTCATACATCGTGCAATTCGACAATGAAACAATTGCAATCGGCGACCGGATCTACAGCAGCTATTCTTCGACACACCTGATGGCCATGCCAGCCGCGCTAACCCAAATAAAAACAACGGGTTACAAACTCTCGCTGAAATATGTCCACGAATTCAGCGTGGAGAATCTGAGGAAACTATCGGTCATGTCCGACGAGATCTTAATATCATTCTCAATGGAAATCGTCATAGCTCTCTCCATTGGAAGAAGATAACGTCAACCAAAGGAATTCCTAAGCTGCGAGACTCACCTGCAAACTTGGAGGCGCTGGATACCCAGGAACCGACAACGAAGACCTAATAATCTGTGGGACACAGATCTTGTGGTGGGGAGGAGTTAACACCAGCCAAGCGCCCCCTTCCCTTCACCCCCTCTTGACCACTACGATACCGGACACCGCACCTCTCTCATCACCCCTCTCGGCCACCCACAAGTTAGGGCTCTTTCCTTTCGCCCCTCTAGGCCACACAACGACAGCAACGATTCAAGTGGCTACAAACTCGAGTGGCTACAATAATGCAGCCGCTAAGTTATGAGACAAACAGCGGGGCAGCGGCAGAGATACAACGACAGCGACACTACGACGGAATGTCAGCGACGACAGAACGACAGCGGCAGCGACGGAGCGTCAGCGGCAGAACTGCATCGGCAGCAGCGCAACAACGGAAGAGCACTGTCCGCCCGCTAGCTGCCTCAGCTATAGCCACCGCCTACCCCTACCCCTCGCTGCGCCCTAACGGAATTGCAGCGTTAGCATATGGAGCGCACATTGGGCGAAATACCCAAAACCGCTGCCGTCGGCTGAGGTATTTCCGCCAACCGTTCTGCCAGCAATATGCTGACACTGGGTTATGAGATAGCCAACGAGCCATTCAAAAGAGCAACTTAGAATGACTCTGATTTTTACCCGAGACGAGAGAAGACCAGGCCTAACATTGTATTCTTGCATTCTTGATTATAAAACCATTGTAACGCTCAAAAGTGTTTACTGTTTTATTTAACTTAAACTCGTTCGAATATTACTAAAGGAAGTAGATTGGGAGGACACACATCAAAGGACAATGCAACTACTCCAATTTAGGTAATGTTGAGAGGAATACTCCCCTCCCCATGGCTTAAACCGGCCTAACTTACATCTTCCTCGCACTCCCTTAGCTGAGTAACGGCTATCTGATAGTCGGGGCACCCGACTATAGCGCTCTCTCTTGTTTTCTTTGCTTTTCGACCAGCCGAGCCAGGGTTTCATATTAGCTGCCGCCCAAACGCCAGAGTATGGAATTCTTGATTGCTGAAATCCCTCCACATTTTTAACAACATACCGATCATTTCCTATCAACTTGACTACCTCAAAAAGGCCTTTGAACTTCGGAACCAGTTTCTTTAAAACTCCTGTGTAACAATCAAACATAATCTCCTTGCTCATATAGTGTTGCCTTCAATCGTTTGCTGTTTTTCGTCGTCTCATTATAATGTTGTAACAATATTAATAATCAAAGAATCATCCTGGACAAGTAACATTTCAAATCATATTCTTTTATTATACATTTTTCTGTTGAATCTTTCCAAAAATATTTATTTTACTGGAGTTCAAACTAATTTACGTGGCTGAAGGCGCTGGCTTCAAGCTTACGCTAGATCTTTCTATAAAACTCATTGGACTTCCCGAGTCTAACAGGCATTCTATAAAAAACGATTCATTAACGCTACCCTCTATTTCTATACTTAAATATCTTACGTAATAATCTTTGAGAGTAGCTGGGGCTGATGTCTTCTTGTCTGTTTCCGCACACAAAGCAGGCTCCAACTTCTCGTCTTAATTTTTAATAATAATTTATTTCTTCATAACAATACCCAAAGAAACCCCTCATAACATTCGATGGGGTGTATTAATTCAGTGATAGTCAATTCATTATATCTTCAGGTTTCTGTATACTTTTCGTACATTATCGTTTCAACATTGTTTCCAATTCAATTTTCATTCAGTTGATAGAAGTAACTCTGATTCTAACCAAAACTAAGCTAGGCGTACATTGTAAGTATTTTAATTTAACTTTACATTAAAGGCTACAAAATCAATAGATAATAAGTTTGTTGTTTTTCATAAACAGTGCTTGGTAGTGAGTGTAAGTATTTACTTCATAAAGGCTAAATGATTTTTAAAGGGTTGAGTCTTTCGTTTCGTTTCTTTTGTTTTCTTGTTTTTTTTTTAATGGTTGGTTGGGTTTTATTACAGCATGTTTGTTTTGTTTTCGTTCTTTCTCAAATTTTTGCGTTTGGCGGAGGTATTTTGTTTTGCTTGGGTGTTTGCTGGTAGTAATATTCGCCTACTTGCGTACAGCGATAAGAAATTACTGTATTTTTTTCGTCTACAGAAGTTATAAATAAGCACACAGAATGACGAAACCAAAGCGAAACAGAATAGCTCCGTTAAGCGTACGACTGGTCGCAACGTTATATATTCAATAATATCACAAATGCAAGGGGTTTGGAATGACTCACCGAATTTCTGCATGTGATGGAGGCCTCCTCATCAAGCGCTGGTGTTGGTGGAGATGACAAATTCGCACTAATATTTTGGGTAATTAAAGAATATTCAATGTTATCTCCCAGTCGTCGATCGCTGCCGACGTTTTAGGTGGATTTTTGTTTGCATTTTTTTCTGCACTGATCCAATACCAAGCACTGAATATGAACTGCCTCGTTCGTTCAGGTTGTATTTTTAAAATATTTTGTGCCCTTTCTTTAATTAAATGTATTGCTGCCTTCGATTTAGCTAATCAAAAAAAACTATGGGGGCCAGGTGAATATGACGTGCCCCGCGGATTTGGGCGTGTTTGTTGTCGACTGCACGTCCAATTCCAGGTGGAAAGAAATACTCTTCAGAGGCTTCAACGAAGACAGAAGCCGGGAAAATATGAACGTAGGGTAGGTTTTCGAGTGGTATTGTAGGTTTATTAACTTAGGATAATTGAGTAGGATAATACATTGGAAATTATAAAACTATAACGCTCTGCACACGTTCTGCTCGAGATCTTGGCTTATTCTCTTCTCTCATACTAAAGACGGTGTTTTTCAACACTATCTGGGTTTTTGGTATATGCTAAATTAGGCCCTGTTCACAGTCGGCCTCTCTTGACAAATCTCTGCGTCCTCGCAGGATTCGTGGGGTTGATCATCTTCAAAATGGTCGTCTTCATCTGGTTCATCTGGTGGCAGCTCGCACCACGGTTTCATCTTGTCGGACGAATACACAGACTTGTAGTGTCTCTGCGTTCGTTGGGCGTGAGGGATATCTTCGACTAGATATCTGTCGTTTGGCAGGACCTTGTTGATAATAAAAGGACCTTTGTAGCGCGGCTCCAGTTTGCGTGATGTTCCTGTGCTGAACGGCTCATTTTCGACCAGCACTAGGTCTCCAAGGCTGTAAACTGTTGGCTTCGCATGTTTGGCATCGTAACGCCTCTTGGCAGCAGCTCGGTGATCGTTGACTGTGGTCGCAGCATCTGCCTTTAGCTGTTCCAATTCGGCATCTGTTAGCATCTTCGGTTCCTGGTTTTGAATGGCGTTCGTCAGTGTGTTCTTCAGGATATCTCGGGGCTCATATCCGTACAAGAGCTGAAATGGGGAGCATTTAGTAGTACTGTTTACCATGGTATTGATGCTCCACTGGATTGATCTGTTGTTGTCATCCCAACGTTTGTCGTTGTCATTCGAAGGCAATAACATTGACAATATTATGCGGTTTGTTCTCTCTGCATGACCATTGGCTCTGGGTGTCCTTATTTATTATATGGCCATGACAACCCTTTTATCGGGTCTCGGCCTGAAGCGCAATGTGCCTCCACGCGTCTCTGTCCTGGGCGCGCCTTCGCCAGTTGGTAACACCAAGTGTGGACAGGGTTTCCATCACCTGATCTTGCCAACGCGTTCGGGGTCGTCCTCTCCTTCGTGTCCCAACAATCACCGCATCAAACACCTTTCGAGCCGGAGCGTCTTCATCCATACGGGCAATGTGGCCCAGCCAGCGAAGTCTTTGAGATTTCACTCGGCTGACTACATCAACATCACCGTACAGCTCATACAGCTCGTGGTTGTATCTGAGGCGATAAACATCGTCCACGCAGATTGGACCAAAGATTTTGCGAAGAACTTTTCTCTCGAACACTCCAAGAGCAGCTGCATCTGACTGCGTCACTGTCCAGCACTCCGCACCATATAGAAGTACTGGAAGAATGAGCGTCTTGTAGAGTGTGGTTTTTGTGCGTCGAGAGAGAGCTCTACTATTGAACTGCCTACTGAGCCCAAAGTAACACCTGTTGGCAAGTGTTATTCTCCGCTTAATCTCCAGACTGACATCATTTGTGCTTGTTATAGCAGTGCCTAGGTAGACGAACTCCTTGACGGACCCAAAGTTATAGTTCTCCGCAGTCAGCTGAGAATCAAGACGCCGCGATTCTCTGCTAGAGCACACCATAAACTTTGTTTTCTCCCTATTCACTGCTAGCCCTACTTTGGCTGATTCCTTTTCAATAGCCCCGAAGGCTCCTGTGACATCACGCTTGGTGCGGCCAATGATATCAATATCATCAGCGTAACCAAGGAGCTGGACACATCTGTTGGTTAATATCGTGCCCGTCCGATGCACACCAGCCTTTCTTATAATACTCTCCATTAGAATATTGAAGAGCATACAAGACAGCGAGTCACCTTGTCTGAGGCCACACTTGGTAGTAAAGGTTTCGGATTGGCCACTTCCTACCTTGACAGAGCTGATGGTGTTGCTCAATGTCATTCTGCAAAGTCTAGTCAGCTTTGCTGGTATTCCAAGCTCAGACATGGCGGCATATAGGCGATCTCGCCGGGGGCTATCAAATGCGGCCTTATAGTCGACAAAAAGATGGTACGTGTCGATCTGGTTTTCGTAAGACTTCTCCAGGATTTGGCGCAAGGTGAAAATCTGGTCAACAGTGGACTTGCCAGGCCTGAACCCGCACTGATAAGGTCCAATCAGTGCTTCAGCATGGGGTTTCAGTCTTTTACACAATACGCTCGTTAGGACCTTGTATGCAACTGGAAGAAGACTAATTCCGCGGTAGTTGGTGCGCACCGTGGCATCACCCTTCTTCAGGATGGGACAGATCATGCTGAGGTTCCAATCTTCGGGCATGCTCTCCGTGAGCCATATCTTGCTGATTAGTTGGTGCATGCTCCCTACCAACATATCACCAGCTGCCTTAAACAATTCTGCCGGCAGGCCGTCAGCACCTGCAGACTTGTTGTTTTTAAGCCGTTGGATTGCATCCTTGACTTCGATATGACTTGGGATTGGCACCTCAATATCAGTGCCATAGATAGGGGTTCGTGGATCATAGTCTTCAGAGTCTGTGCTTGAGCCGGATAACAGACTCGAGAAGTGATCCCTCCATAACCTCAGCACGACCTCTGCTTCTGTGACAAGATTTCCATCATCGTCCCTGCACGCCACTCCACCAGTCCTAAATCCTTGGGTCAGACGCTTGACCCTCTGGTAAATGTTACGTGCTTCATTCCTGCATCTGCTGCTCTCTATGCACTCACACTCTCGCCTTTCCTGCTCTTTCTTCTTGCGTCTGAAAAGGCGTTTTTCGTCTCTTCTTCTCGACCTGTAGACATCCACAATAGCTCGTGTCGCCCCAGCCTGCAGTGTTCTTCTGTAGGCGGCGTCCTTTGCAGCTGTTGCGTCATGACACTCCTGATCGTACCATGGATTCCTTGTTAGAAGACGCTGGAATCCAAGCACTTCTTCTGCCGAAGCTCGCAGGGAGTGGGATATGAGCGCCCACATATCGCTTATGTCTTCAGGTATTAAAGGTGCTCGGCTTAATAGCCCCGAGACGTGAGTGGAGAATGCATCTTTCGCCTGTTGTGATTGCAGCTTTCCGATGTCCAGCCTTCTTAACGCACTTCGACGTGTAATCTTCGCCACACATAGCCGTGTGCGAATCTTAGCTGCAACAAGATAATGGTCGGAGTCGATGTTGGGGCCCCGACAGGATCGCACGTCGAGTATATTAGATGTGTGCCTTGCATCGATCACAACATGATCAATCTGATTTCTGGTCAGTCGATCGGGAAAGAGCCAAGATGCCTTATGGATGTCCAAATGACGGAATCCAGTACTACGAACTACCATATTATGCGCAGCTGCAAAGCCTATTAATCTGAGACCATTGCTCGAGGTGGCCTCATGTAGACTAAATCGCCCGATGGTGGCACCAAAGATGTCTTCTCGTCCTACCTTGGCATTAAAATCGCCGATGAGAATTCTAATGTCATGGGAAGGACAGCGGCCATAAGCTCGGTCGAGCTCCGCATAGAAAGCGTCCTTGGTGGCATCATCCTTTTCCTCCGTTGGGGCATGTGCGCATATCAGGCTGATGTTAAAGAATTTGGCAGTAATTCGGATCGTTGCAATTCTCTCGTTTGTTGGCATAAAGTGAGAGACTCGGCGCCGCAGCCTGGCACCTACAACGAAACCACAACCAAATTCATGCCGTTCTGGATGGCAGCTGTAGTAAATGTCACAGTTCTTCTTCTTTATGCAGCCTTGTCCTATCCATCGCATTTCCTGGATAGCAGTGATGTCAGCCCTACATTTGTTGAGGGTATCTGCTAGTTGTTGAGCAGCACCAGGTCTGTACAATGTTCGTACGTTTTACGCTTGCTATGGTCGTCAACGTTAGATCGGTTCCTTTCCGAGGCTTCTCTTGCTTCCTTCACTGAAATTGTGTTTTACATGGGTGGATTCCAAGTCCTACGCCAAAACCTAGTTTGTAGAGTTAGAGTTAGCTGTTGAGTGACAATCCAGGGAGAACCACGTGGAGGTAGTGCGTCGGCTTGAAGAAAGCAGTGACAGGAATCATGCTGGCATTCACCAAGTTGAATGCAATCAGACACTTTGACCTGTATGCTCCATTAGCCATTATACAGGGAAAAAAGGTTATTCAAAGAAATAGGAATAAAATGTTGAAAAAATACCTCTAGTAAATTTGGCACTGGGATCAAATTCCAAAACCGCAAAGACACAAAACAACGAAAAGTATAAGAGCGCGAGATCGCGGATTAATTATATGCAAGAGAGCGCGAGAGAAAAATCTTCTATCGACTGAGCGTGGCTTGTGGGGCACCAACAACAATACGCACGAACAGTTACAAATGTAAAGCAAGCAAGCAAGCAAGAAAGAGAGAAATTAGAAGTACAGCAAGCTCTCAGAGACTGAGAGCGGGAGAGTGGTAAAGAGATTACAAGAGTTTTAGCAAGTTCAGAGCGTGAAATTTACACTAACAAAGACAAGCGATTAAACAAATCCAAGAGAAATGTTAAAATAACTATAACCATGTACCCTTTTGTTGGGAGATTTATTTAAAAACACTAACACAGTTGTTAGGCTAAGCTTTGTTTATAAACAAACGCAAGACACTCGCAAAAAACACTGAAAAACACAAAAAACTTAGAGCACAAAGGTAAACACAACCGTTCACAAGCGACGCTAAATCGAATTTGCTTGCCGATTTCGGTCCGACCGTTCGGCTCAAAAGAACAAATCAATCGGTTTCAGTAACCACTCGGTGAGACCCTTTTAAGTTAACAGTCTACTAAAAGTGTTTCTGAAAGACTAATGTTAAATAAAAGTCAGAAAAATTGATTTTCTTTAGATAGGGAAAAGGATAGGCCTGCTGTGATATGTCCATAAATTGTATATAGGAAATCAAGATAATTCTAAAATTGCATTGTACATATAAATGTACACTGAATTTTATTTTGAATTTAGTTTAGCTGTTATTTTTTTGTTTGCTTCAATATACATATTTATTGACTATGTAAGGAGCTATCTTTAATAAGAAATGCCATAAAGAAACGAAAAGAAAAATTACCTTACCTATAAAAGGCTGACCGGTTCAAATGAACTACCATAAGTCTTAAGATAAAAATGGTCGCAAAATTATTCCTTTTCTTACAAAATGGTTCGCGCGTTCTTTCAAATCTTTTGAAATATTGGGAATATAACTATGTAATGTTGTGAAGATATTCTTAGACAGTTAGAAATTGATTTAAAGCTACATAAACAAAATCGTAAACTGCTAAAGGAGGTTTAACCTGTTAAAAAGCTCTAATTTTTCCTGCAGCTAAAAAGATTTGTTTCTTGTTACGTGTATTTGATTATTAATTACTACATGAGAAAGATATGCCAAAAGTGGATATGGAAAGATATGGAAAAGTGGAGACTGCAACGGTGAGATCTGCAAGACGCAGAGATTGGAACAGAGTCGAGAGAAGGACATGAGCTGAGACGAGATAATGACGAGCTACCGGCAAGGTGAGCGCGGATCAAGAGTTATTGCCAGGCGTCGGGGTTACGGTGAACTGACGAGAAGGCTGATTCCTCGGACTTGACTAGTCGGGACATTTGTTTCTCAGGCTAGAGCCAGACCGACCTCAGGGAACACGGCGACACAGGTGGTCATTAAATCATTCTGGTCGGAACCCTAAAGAAAGGTTGTGCAGACTTGTTGAATCCTATAAGCCGGGTGGAACTGGAGAGGGGAGCCGTTGGAGAACGACGCCGCTGGAGTCCACAAATAGCACGATCCGAGAGCAGCGACGCCGTCGAGGAGCGCCGCCGAGAAACGCACGAAGTGATCTTGAGCCGAGAAAGGCACGACGCCGACCAGGCGAGCCGCAACAGCCAGCTGACGAAGAAACCAATTCCAGCGAAAGGTAAAACTGAATAAAGTTTTCCGATTCGTCCCAATCGGATATCTCTGCATTTTGTTGGGTCACGGGCAGTCACGCAATACAAATTTGGTGGGACGAACAGACAGACGAACAGTAGCGGCGTTTATGTAGCGATCAAACAGTTGAAAACAGTTCGTTACATCTTGGATATTGGATATTGTCTGGTTGGCTGAGGTTATCTGAAGGGTACATTCTTGGATGGTGTATGTGTGTGTGGGCGTATGGACATGTGCATAGAGTTATGTGGAACTATGGATATGTCACTATATATATAACAGACCGTGTGTATATGTGTTGTGTATTTACAGGGATTCTTAGGGCTACTATCGGTATATATTTACAGATATGCTTAGGGCTACTATAGGTGTATATATTTACAGTTATGCTTAGGACTACTGCCACAATATGCAATATGTAACAGGGAGAAGGATGCGTATATTCTTGATCAGGATCACTAGCCGAGTCGACCTAGCCATGTCCGTCTGTCCGTCTGAACGCTGAGATCTCGGAAACTACAAAAGCTAGAAAGTTGGGATTACCAACACGTATTCTTGGGCTTCCTACGCAGCGCAAGTTTATTTCAGACGAGCGCCACGCCCCCTCTAACGCCCACAATCGCCCATAATCGCCCACAAACGATTTTAAAATGTGTCTGGCGCCCACATTTTTAAAGATTTCGGAGAAGTATAATTTATTTTTTAGATTTTATGAAAATTCTCCGATTGTTTTTATGAGTGTACATAAAATCATTACATTACTTCCAGAAAACATTCATAAGTTACAAGAGTCATACCTCTACCACAGACTCCTCGTGGTAAGATGCAATGCATCGACATCCAACGAGTTTAACATTGAAACTGGATTTCCACAAGGTAGCGCACTGGTATCTATCCTTTTTTTCCCAGCATGCATTCGTACAAAACGAAAGTCGCAGGTCCGCCATATAAAAAATATGTATTCTGGATCGATCGAGTCGATCGAGCCATGTCCTTCCGTCTTAATGTTAAAGAAAAAAACGCTAAAAGACTATTTTAAAATCGGAACTTTCATTAAAAAGCATTCATTAAAAGCATTCATTAAATAATGCATTTCCCCATTTAAGAGACTGATCGCGTTGTTGCTTTAATATCTCAATCTCTGTCAGACTCATTTAGCTGAATAACGGGAATTCGCTAGTCGAGGTAATCGAAAATATCGTTCTCTATTGTTTTAAGATTTTATCAACTTATTGTCAGTCTTATTAATAAAATAAATCATATTATGACTCATTCCACGTGAAACAGACACTTCAGATACCAGAAAATCGAGAACTCTTTTTTTGGTTCGGGATCGAAATACAACGCGCTGTTGTTGTTTGATGTAAAGTTGCTGGAATGAAATCGCTTTTTTAACCAGTAAATATTGCAAATGCCACAATTTTATTTTACCACTTTGTGAAGAATTGATTAAGCAACATGACGAAATTTTTTTTCGGAAACCGCGTGTATTTTGACTTACAGATACATAATTTTAAATTTAAAGTTTCATAATTTTTCTGAGATTTTCACGCAGAAAATGGTCAGATTTGAAATATATCTTCTACATTATGATAGTAATAAACACCACAAATCTGCATTATCCGAAATCTTTAAAGATGGGGAAGCCAGACATCTTTTAAAATCGTTTAAGGCGATTGTGGGGGCGAATCTGCATGGTTAATTTAAACTTTCTAGCTTTTATAGTTTCCAAGATCTCAGCGTTCATACGGACGAGTAACAAATTCCTGCAACCATTTTTGTAATTCTAAGCTATTCGCTATCCCACATACTTACCCTGCAGTACCCGAATTTAGCCCAAGCGCTGAAATGCACTGAGTCGACTGCGACGCCGGCAGAGCGTCTGCAGAATCGACTCTCTCACCAACCCCCTCTCTCTCACCAACCCCCTCTCTCTCACCAACCCCCTCTCTCTCAATCACGCTCTCCCAAATTTCTCTCTCTTAGAAAACGAGACAAAATGTCGAACTTCTCCTGTCTCGCTCTGCAAGCTGGGCAAGCGCGATCGTGGCAAAGGGAAGACAACAACAAGAGAGATTGCGATTGATGTTGTTTTTCTCGCTCAGTATTCTTTTTCTATTTCTCGAGGGCAGGCGCCGTTTTTCCGCGATTTTCAACTGCGTTTTAACTTTTAAAAGAGTAGCATTGCTGTGATTAGTTATTTTAGAGTTTAAACAAAAGTGCTTTAATTAAGAATACATTTTTAGGTAAGTAATTGTCTAGTGTATTGTCTTATCTTAATTACAGTAGCTTTTAATTATTATATTATCCTTTATTTTTAATATTTTTAGGTCAAGCTGATGTTCTTATAAAATATCTTTTCAGATTAAATCATTTTGTCCTACAGCCCAGAAGAATGTTATTCGTGTACTGCTAAGTAAGTTTTTATCATTCTTGCCTCGTTATATAATATAAAAACAAATATTTTCCAAATTCAGATCCAATTGGTCAGGTGGAGCCTACAGAGAGTCCGAAGAGAGTGCGAAGATGCGTGAATAATCTCCAGTTCACCAAGACTCCGGAAGCTGAGAACCTGCCGAAGACCCCTACAAGTCACCGTAGTTTGTAAAAATGTATTAATTTAATGTAATAATAAACCCATTGATAAAAGCAATGGAATTCAACATATTTTCAATAAAAATGGGAGATGAATTTAAGTAATAATTAGGCGCTGAAAAATCGCTGAAAAGGTGATGAATTAGGCGATGAAAAATGGTGATGAACAGGTGCTAAATCAGCGCCAGTTTCTGGCAGTGATGAGCCCCTAGGACATGCCCATGTTAAAATCATCGCTATTTTTCATACAAATTCACTAGTGATTGAGCGCTTAGTGCTCAATTTTTGGCAGTGATTCACTGCTAAAAAGGTGATGAATGGAACTGCAGGGTGCTTACATGCATACATATGTACATACGTTATGTGGAGAGTAATGTATTCTGCAGGGTCAGGGCCCACAATAAATGTAGCTTCCAAGTAGGCTATTATTATCCGTGATTTTTTTACAAAAAATCATTTATTTATTTTTTATAAAATTATTGGAAATTTCAATTTCCTTGGGCATTTGGCTTACCATCCGAGACATTTTGAGGCCAGCGTCAACAGTTCAGTGTAAGGTGTACAATTGTATGTTGATCGTCTAGGTCAGGGGTGCTCAGTCCTATGGCACACGGGCACATTTGTTTTTGTTTCGGCACTTAGCATACGCATCGGCACATACCATGCTTTGCTATAGCACACGCAGGTTCCGCTTTGTGTCGCTGTCCGAAATAGATAAGAGCGAGCCAAACCAACAACAATTCCATTGAACTTTTTTTTTCGTCTCAACTCACAAAGCAAATTGTTGTTGTCTTTTTCATGACTGTGTGAGTCCCCCAGCGGGAAAATTCCACTGGAAAACATGTAATTTTCATAAGGTTTCTTCATACAAGCGGAAGGGACAAAACCTACTTTACCCCTTACATTTCTTCCATTTTTGGTTTCAAAATACACGGGGGTGACACAAAAAGAAAGGGGGTAAATGAGGTTTCTATGTGGATCTCTGGCAGTAGAATGCAGGGCAAAAACCATTGGTTTTTCTCCTTCCCGCAAATTAGGTTTTCCACATGTACTCAGCTATGGTTTACCTCTACCTGCAATATCTGGTTTTCCACACGCTCCCAGTTTTGGTTTTCCACTGCTTTGCAGTATCTGATTTCCCACAATAAAAATACATATTTTCATGTAATATTTGTACGTGTATTTATAAATAATATTTACAGTAGAAGCATTTGAATAAAAAATTGTTAATGTCTGAAGCATTCCCGGTTTTCGCTTGGCCGAATGGAGGTCTTAGGTATCCATGTCTTGTAAGGTTGTCTTCTGATCAAAAATAATTAAGATATGAATGTAAGACTAGGAATAATAATAAGAGTAATTACCATTATTACATCTCCGTACAAAATTAAGGGATCTCTCCAGAAATTATGCCATGGCCGATCATTTACCCTCTGATCAGCTGTTTTATGTCAGGTATCTACAACAAAAACAAGAGAGAAAGCTATAGTCGGGTGCCCCGACTATCAGATACCCGTTACTCAGCTAAGGGAGTGCGAGGGAGATAGATATATAAAATCGTTGATCAGGCATAACTTTTTAACGAATGGTCCGATTTGAAAAATTTCTTCTACATTTCGATAGGTATTGATAGTCACAATAAAACTGCATTTTTAGTTTTCCAAAATCTTTAATGGTGTGGGCGCCAGACACCTTTCAAAAAATGGTGTAGGGCGATTGAGGGCGTTAGAGGGGGCGTGGCACCATTTTGAAATAAACTTGCGCTGCGTAGGAACTCCAAGAATATGCATGCAAAATGCCAATCCTCTAGCTTTTATAGTTTCCGAGATCTCAGCGTTCATACGGACGGACAGACGGACAGACGGACAGACGGACAGACGGACATGGCTAGTTCGACTCGGCTAGTGATCCTGATCAAGAATATATATACTTTATAGGGTCGGAAAAGCTTCCTTCTCCCTGTTACATACTTTTGCACGAATACAATATACCCTTTTACTCTACGAGTAACGGGTATAACTATGAGAAGAAAAAATCAAATATATCAAATGCAGGCGCAACAGTTCTGGTCCCAAGAAGTCTCAATCGGCCTGGCTGAAATAAATGTAATATTTTGATTATGTTAAACAACTAAGTTTATACAACCATTTAATGGACACCGCACACCATTTACCACTGCTGAAGATTAAAAACATTTCAAGTGACACTGAAATGCAGAATTTGTGTTGAAAATAGCATCTGGAGGTGAATTTATGGTAATAGTCTAGAAGAGGGGCCTGTGCCCCAAAAATCGCTATAAAATTACCCTCGATGGACCGCGATTTCTTAAGAATTTACGTGCAGAACATTATCGGCGGAAATGCATGGTTCTCTTGTAATTGCATTTTTAATAATTCATAATTTCGTTGCATCTTAAGGTCATACTTTGCCTGCGAATAAATATTTCGTTTAAATAATATTTTTCAGGGACCGTAATCATTAAAGGTATATTAGGTATTTTTCGCCAATTCAAGTGTTATCAATACTACCAAACGAAGTTTTATTATTTAACAACACTTAGAAAATGGCGTAGGCCACGATCTGACGATCAAATTATTTTCTTTTAGAAAAAATAATTTTAAAAATACGTGTTTTAAAAATATTAACAAATAAATATAAATGTGAGAACAATATTATAAGTGCTGATTTTTTTGTTAAAAATATTATAATCGGGATGTCACAGAAATGACACAGCGCATAAGTGGTCTTGACAGCCCAGCGGGAAAGTGAGAAGTTGGTTTTTAGTGTACTGGAAATCCTATTTTTTTAGCAGGCAGTGGTGAGGGGATAAAAAACGTAAAAAAGATATTGATTGTTGTTATCTAATAAGTGAAATTTAATAATAATTATTGTAACCAAAATAATTATTGATGATTTTCATTTATTTTACTCAAAAACAAAACTCAGATGTCACACGGCATGAATGAGATTGTGTGCCAATTTGATTTCATATCCATGTTACGCGACCCCAAAGCTACAAACTGGATTTTGTAAAATATTCATAAATATTCAAGAAATAATACACATAATAATAATTAAGATAATGAAATTAAAAAAAATTGTAGAGTAAAGCCACGGTCAGACGATAACATTTATAAAGGATTGCCATTAACTTACATAGAAATCAATTATTGATTTTTAACATTTTTAAAATTTTCTATGAAATAAAATAATTTGATCGTCAGATTGATTGATTGTTAAATAATAAAACTTCGTTTGGTAGTATTGATAACACTTGAATTGGCGAAAAATACCTAATATACCTTTAATATACGTAACCTTTAATGATTACGGTCCCTGAAAAATATTATTTTAACGAAATATTTATTCGCAGGCAAAGTATGACCTTAAGATGCAACGAAATTATGACCAACTATTATCTTTCCTCTGAATGTTGGTATTATTAAATACATGATGCCCGGTCACATTTTCGCCATTAATAAATAAATTCACCTCCAGATGCTATTTTCAACACAAATTCTGCATTTCAGTGTCACTTGAAATGTTTTTAATCTTCACCAGTGGTAAATGGTGTGCGGTGTTCATTAAATGGTTGTATAAACTTAGTTGTTTTACATAATCAAAATATTACATTTATTTCAGCCAGGCCGATTGAGACTTCTTGGGGCCAAAACTGTTGCGCCTGCATTTGCCATATTTGATTTTTTCTTCTCATAGTTTTTGTTTTAGATACCCGACATAAAACAGATGATCAGAGGGTAAATGATCGGCCATGGCATAATTTCTGAAGAGATCCTTTAATGTTGTACGGAGATGTAATAATGGTAATTACTCTTATTATTATTCCTAGTCTTACATTCATATCTTAATTATTTTTGATATTTTCAGAAGACAGCCTTACAAGCCATGGATACCTAAGACCTCCATTCGGCCAAGCGAAAACCGGGAATGCTTCAGACATTAACAATTTGTAATTCAAATGCTTCTACTGCAAATATTATTAATAAATACACGTACAAATATTACATGAAAATATGTATTTTTATTGTGGGAAATCAGATACTGCAAAGCAGTGGAAAACCAAAACTGGGAGCGTGTGGAAACCCAAATATTGCAGGTAGAGGAAAACCAAAATTGAGTGGAAAACCTCATTTTCGGGAAGGAGAAAACCCAATGGTTTTTGCCCCGCATTCTACTGCCAGAGATCCACATAGAAACCTCATTTACCCCTCACTTTTTTTTGTCACCCCGTGTATTTTGAAACGAGAGATGGAAGAAATGAAAGGGGGTAAGGAGGCTTTAGATCATTAGTGTGTGTGTGCAGACCGCTGTTCTACAGTATACGTGAAAGGCAGAGGATGGGCAGAACAATTCCCTATGCTGACTTAATAGGACACTAAACCAAACTGAACTTTTACAAGTGGTCTAAAATTATTCATTTTAAACATACATATATATCGCCGCCAAATAGACATTAAATAATTTACGGATGACAAGACAAGCTCACTGATACACGAGTTAAAAAAATAAATTTGTTTGTTGTGTGAATAACTAAGAGATTTACCAAACTGTTTAATTGCCGAATTGTTGAATTTCGGTCAGCTTATAGTCAAATTCAACTTTCAGAAACTTCAGCAATTCAACAAGCTCGAGGCTGATGAAAACTTTGTTGAACAATTGAAAACCAGAGTTTTCACCTTATTTTATTAAAAATGATGGCCAATCTGCAACATTTTAGTATCACAGAAGGCAATATTTAGTTTAAAATCAAATGCAAAACAAGAGAGAACGCTATAGTCGGGTGCCCCGACTATCAGATACCCGTTACTCAGTGAGTGCGAGGGAGATGGAGATAGAACATTTTTAATCTGGCATAACTTTTTAACGAATGGTCTGATTTGAAAAATTTCTTCTTCTACATTTCGATGGGTATTGATAAATGCAATAAAATCTTTAAAGGTGTGGGCGCCAGACACTTTTTAAACTCGTTTATTGTGGGCGTTAGGCGATTGTGGGCGTTAGAGGGGGCGTGGCCCCCGGCTTAAACTTGCGCTGCGTAAGAAGCCAAAGAATATGTGTGGGTAATCCCAATTCTCTAGCTTTTGTAGTTTCTGAGATCTCAGCGTTCATCCGGACGGACAGACGGACAGACGGACATGGCTAGATCGACTCGGCTAGTGACCCTGATCAAGAATATATATACTTTATAGGGTCGGAAACGCTTTCTTCTACCTGTTACATACTTTTGCACGAATACAATATACCCTTTTACTCTACGAGTAACGGGTATAACTATGTATATTTGTAGTTCTTCTTACCTTGCTAACAATTTTGGACAGTAACTATCAATACAAAATCAAATTTTACATGTTTTAAGTTGGGGAACCATTTAGGGTCGTTCCCTCAACTGCTGAAATTTTCTTTTAATAATTCAGAAATTTAACAGTTAAGGGAATACCCTGAAAGTTTGGCACCAGTTTTTACACCAATTTTAATATTTATATATTTTTAGAGAACGAGCTTCAACTTGTCGACACACGCATTAATAACAATAAATTGCGTCATATAAAGTACACGCATAAAAACCGAAAGTTATTATATTGCTTTTACTTAGAGGGTAGCGTCTTCATTTGTTTACCGATTAATTTCAAATTCAGCCCCCTTGGCAGTTTTTTTTTTATGTTATCGGGCTTCCCAGAGCGGATTTTAAAGCCAGTGATTAGACGTTAGGTAAAACTGGAATTTTAGAAACCAAAGCAAAATCTGAAGCAACGAAACATTTAATGAGAACGATGGCTTACCCAATAATTTAAAATTAATAAAACATAATTTTTTTATGTATTTCTTTATTTACAAAAAGTATAAAATACAGCAACATGTTTAATAGATCATATTATTAAAAAAAAAGGGAGTTTATGACTGCAATGTATCATCTAGTTCTTCTTCTTTTATAACGGATTGCGGTGTTGTACGTTTTAAAACTTTTGTTACAACTTCGTTTAATGAATCCCTAGCTCCAGATTCTAAGAAATTTGACATTTTTGAAAAGGTTGAGTCGTTAGTTCTTAACCTTAAAATGGAAATTAATGCTATTTCTGAATTTGATTTTACATATCCATTCTTTTCCTTAGTACCATTTACTAGCATTGGTACTAAATATTTTAAAACTTCAAGATTTATTTGATCAGCTGTCAAACTTTTAGAAAGATGTGTACAACTTTTTGCAACCAACTGCTTAACATCGTTACTAGAATGATTCATAGCTCTAGCTAGTGCGACTACAACAGTAAGGGGGAGTTCATAATTATTGATGAGAATGTGCTCCAAAAAATATGTGGCAGCTCTTATTGCATTGCAAGCAATTGGCACTTTGTCTGATAAAATATTGACCAAAACATACGATGTAATCTTTTCCTGTAGATTTGAAGTAAGTACTTCGTTGGGACATTCTTTTAAAGCTACAAACAAAACTATTGTGTATCCATGCTTTACTATTGGATCGTCGGTGCTATCCGTAAGTATTAAGTTATTCAATAAATCATCTACTTGTCCAGGAGCTATATACTTTAGCATCGCCCCCAAGCATCCGCCGACAGCATTTCGAGTGACATCTTCGTGATAGCCGATCATATTTAATAAGGTGACATAAATTTGTTTTTTTATTACTTCAGACATTTTGTCTCCAGATCGACTCACAATACTTCGAAGAGCATGGAGCATTGTTTCTCTAACAGAAGAATCATCGGAATTTTTTATTCCATTATGAATTTCATTAAATAGTGGATCAGCTCTAGAGTGAATTGCTACTAGTTCAGACAAAGCTTTTCCAGCTTTCATCCTTACATTTCGGTTTTGATCATGCAATGCTTTAAGAAATGTGGTCTGAAGTTGTGGTAAAAACTGTTTTAACAAAACACCAACTTTATGAAGCAATATTGACAAAGTTTCTAATACAGCGGCCTTAACTGCTGCATTAAAACGGTCTCCTAGTATTCGAATCAATGGACCCGTTATATGTACGACAGAAGGCTGCAAAGACTGTGCGTTAGTTAGAAAAATAACTTCACCCAGTCCTTGCGCTGCATTTTCTTTTTCCTCTGGCAATCCATTTAAAATAGCTTCTCGAAATACAGGTAACAGCGGAGTAATTCCTTTTGGCAAACAAAATCCTGGAAGCTCCGGTCCTTTTAGTTCGCTTGCTGCAAACCTAACTGCTTGGCGAACATCAGAAACGTGAGAGATTTGCTGTGCGGCGTTCAAGCCTTTGATTACAGCATTAAGAGCCTCCCAAGATTTTTGTAATATTTCTTTATCGTTTTCAACCAACAGTTTAAGCAAGCATCTTAAAAGTTGAGGAATGTATTGCGAATAATTTCCTGGTGAATGAATACAAAATGCAGATAGCAAACTAGCTGAGGACTTACGAGTGCATAGGTCAGAAGAATTTGCTGAAATAAGTAACGTATCCATTATAGTTCTAATTCCAATTTCATCTGTTACTGACAATATAACCGTTTGGCAATATTCGATCTCCTGCAGTTCATTCGGAGAGCCGTAGGCTCCTGATAGAGCCTCTAATAATGCAGATAAAATTTTTGGCAGGTATTTGGTTAACGCTTCACCAGCGACAGATACAAGAATAGATAATGCTTTTGTATTTACTGGTGGGGAAGTTAATTGTGGCACAAGATATGGCAATACTACTCTTGATTTAATGGTCATAACCTGCCTAAGTCCATCCAACGTATTCTCAGCAACAGAGGGGTCCGGGTCTGAAAGACCTTCTAGCATAAACGGCAGAATATCATCTAACGCTCGAGACCCCACAGTGCTATGTAAAGATTCAAAGGTTTTTGCTGCTGCTTCTCGAACCTCGGGCAACGGATCGCACAAAGCCTTGCGGACAGTAGGAACCAGACTATGCACAAATGTAAGTACCATTTCTTTTGATGTAGAGCCCATTATTTCAGAGAGGCCAATGCAGACTCCTTGGCGTTGATCAGGGTGATCAGAGTTTAAACCATTTTCAAGGATCGGAATAATTTCTGGTAAAACTCGTTCCCCTAGTTTTCTAACCAAATCGCCTAAAGTTCGCGCTGCAACTTGTCTCTTATCATAACTTGTGCTAGCCAAACATCCTAGTAGTAAACCAAATAATGTTGGAAGAATCTCGCGCAGAGTCCTCGGAGTATTTGTCACAACCACTTTCCAAACATGCAATGCAGCTTGACGGACCATTAATGAAACATCACTTCGTCCCATGTAAAGTCCTGATAATACTCTATTTCTACGTTCATCGCCTAAAAACCGAATAATAGCAGTGTGAGAATGTTCGGTACCAAAATTATCGTCTTCACTTGCTGTTTCTGTTGTCATTTTTCCAGATACACCAGATATTCGATATAATAAGTCTCCAAGTAATTGAACTGAACTATATCTTATCCGCCAATTGTCATCAAATAATCCTTTTTCAAGCTCGGGAAGTAAAAGTGCCACAGCAGTTTCTGCATATAAATTAACAATTCGCTGGCCTGCCTTTAGCGCAGTATCACGAACATATTCGCTTTCGTCTGCTAAAGCTTTTAGGATTGGATTAATAATTTGCCCTATATATGGCGTAAATTCTTCCGGAAATGCTCCAGGCATGTATATAAACATCATTATGTATCCATCCTTAACATGTGGAGCAATGTCAACCCGTTCTGCAGTCAAAATTATTTCTGGCATTAGTTTATGCATCTTCTCAACACCAAGTCCTCCAACAACCTCGGAAAGGCCTTGGGCTGCTCCACTGCGATCCACACTGCTAGACTCGGAAGTTAATGTTTCCATTAGCCATGGTAATAAATTTTCAAATGAACTTTCACCCATACCTCTTACCATCGCTCCGAGCGCTCGAGCTGATACAGCACGCACTTCAGGGACTGGATCTAATAAGGATGATTTTAAGCCAGGTATTATACTTGGTAAGTATGGTGCTAGATCTTTTTGGTCCGTTAAAGAATACATATTTCCTATTATTTGCGCAGCCATTTTTCTAGTTTCAGTGGATCGATCCATAAAGGCACGTTGCACCACTGGCATAATTAAGGCTAATGACGGAGCATCAATAAAATGTATAAATTTAGTTTTTAGTAAACTTTGCAGACAAGTAGATGTATTATTAGAGGGATCCTCCAATGCATCCAATAGCACGGGAACAATAGCTTGAATTTCAGGATTTTTAATAACGGACCCTATTACTTTAAGAGCCTCCCCACCTGATTCTTGTACTTTAGTGTGAGAATCTCCCAAGACTTCAATTAGTTTTGGTACTATACTAGGAAGACAAGATGAGAGTTGCTTTGGTGCACAAAATGCCATTGCACCTAATAATTCAACTGATGCTGTTTTTGTTCTCCAAGAATCTTCGTCAAGAGCTTCCAAAAGAGACGGAAGTACTAGCTTTACTCCATGTGCGGAAAGTTTTCCCATAACTACCTTGGCTGTGTCATCAGCTGCCTGTCTTACATATTGAGATGGATCACCAAAGCATTGTAACAAATGTGGCAATACATGAACTATATACGGTTCAAATAAACGACCAAGTGTAGTGCACAAAACTTCAAAAGCAAACAAAGCTCCCTCTCTCGATCTGTAATTTTTTTTTTCTTGAATATAAGTTGTCAGCTTTGACATTATGTCTAATTGTTTCAGAGATAAAATACCAAGACCTTTAACTATGCCCGCGATACCATAGGCAGCTCCACGTCTCTCGCCATATTTGTCGGACTTGGCTAATGAGTGTAACAATTTTTTTATCATTGCTGGAGCCTCCTCTTTCACGGATGGCATAAGATGAGGCAGACAGTTTGACACTGCTTCCTGAACTTGTTGTGATGGAGTAGACAGTGCTGTTAATAATCTTTTAACAATTGGATCAATTCGCTTGTCATCTTTTTCCAAATGTCGCGCTAAGGAACCCATTAGAATAACAACAGCTTGGCGAATGTTGTCATAACTTTGAGATTTTGGAGCTTTATCGAGAAAATCCTCAAAGACAGGTAATAAATTTACTATTGTTTTATTTCCGTGTAAATCAACTATCTTTAATGCAGCTGCTAACATTTCCTTATGTACGATATCTTCTCGGTCACCAAGCCCGTTTGATACCATAAAATTCATAATAATATTAATATCTTCAATAGATAATAATGGAGCGATAGTGGAGAATGCAATAGCAACTCCTCTTCGAGGTTTCCATTGATCTGTAGCGGGCACAGTTTCACGGTCAAATTGATCCAATACTGGAGGTATTAATGACAACTTTTCATTGTAAATGGAAAACAATTTTTTTAATACGCATTTTTTTAATGTTTCATCAATAGCTAGTAGTGGCATTAAGGATTCTGAAGCTGATTTTTGAATACAGAGTTCGGGGTGAATAACATCATAAATTATATCATCGAAAAGGGGTAAAGGCAAGTTTGCATTATTCCAAATGCAGATGGCCAGTTCTCTATTTTCTTCCTCTGTATCATATTTTGCTATCCATAATCGGTTAACAATTGTTTTTTGAAGACTGTTATCAATTTTTATATGATTGACAATCCCATCTACCATTATTTTTAAGGATTTTAATGTAATTTTTCTTACAGAGTCATTATTATGTTGCAGAGCTTTTAGAAATATATTTATAATCTTGTTATCTGGGCTAGAACACAAAATTCCACCGTTTGAAGATTTTGCCACTTCTAAGATAGCCGAAGAACTTTGGGCAGAAATTTTTTTGTTATTTTCGAAAAGATATAACAAAATTTCAAACATTCCAAGTCTTGGCATAAATTGCGGGTTACAGTTAACCGCATCATTTGTATGCTTAGTTATTATTTGAATACCTTTCAAAATAAGTTCAACATTCGATTCGTTATGTAACAATATTAGTGCACGCTTTAGGAACTCAAAAGCAAAAGAAAATGATGGCGGGTCAAGTATGTTGGATTTAACATGGTTTTCAAGATCGAATATAATATCGTTAATAGCTTTGTTTATATTTAAACCTTCATATTCTTCTTTTAATATGCATGTCGGGCCTTGAAGCTTGATTGTCGCTACTGCAATGTCACGTCCAAGCTTTGGCTTGAAGGCAAAACAGAGGTTACGCAAGAATAAGTAAAGATCTATAAGAACATCTGCACCTAAAGGGCTTTTAGAAGCTTGCAAAATATCGTCCAATATAGCATGAAAATGTTGAGCAATTTGTTCTCCGTTTCCAGAACATGATGCTTTTAGCAGGTTTATTTTACAAATTAGTTTTTCATAAAGGTTTTGAATCCGTAACTTTACTCTTAATTCTTTTTCCATTTGATTTTTAATTTGTTCTTCTTGCTTTTGTGTATACCTAGTAGTTTTCAATTTTCCTTCTTTGGCTCGTTTTTCATCAATTTCGCGACGAAGTTGAATCTCTTCTAATTGTTCCTTGTAGCTGTAAACTTTATTTTCTCTTTTAATACGAACTGTTTCATATTGTGAGTCTATATGAGGTATTACACTTTTATCATACAACTCCCCTTCTGGAGTTAAAAATGTCAAGTATTCCTCGTTGGAAGCATGATAATTCGTAGAGTTGCAAAGATAGGTTTTAAAATTATGTACAACTGTTGGTACAATAAGATTTGGACAAATTCGAACCAATGCTGATATAATATTCTCGTATTGTGCACTTATTATAAAATTGTTGATGTATTTATTAACTATTTCATTATTTTTAGCTAATATAAAATGTTTAGGATCCAAATTAAATTGTATCTGGATGGTTGTTTCCCATAAGTAAGGGTCATTCAATACAATTGCAGGATGATGTGATATAAGCAATAGATCCATTGCAACATCCATTGATTCGTCATAGGTAATATTTTTTAAAGTGGTCAAAGATAGAAGCGCGTCTACATACGCTTGTGTAGGAGTTCCAAATTGATCAATTGAATTCTCTCCATCATTTTGAATGTTGACTAAATTAATGCGTTTACCAAATTCAAAGAAAGCTAACTTTACGAACTCTATTCCGCTTAAAGCACTTAGTATTTTTTTTACCTCACCAGTAGTATATTTTCGAACTGTTACTGAATTGCTACATAAGTTATAAACTAACGTGCGAACTAAAGGTTCCAACTCTCCTTTAATTTTTTCTGGATATGAATTTAGCAATATTCTTGTCATTAATGATATATTGCATAAGGTTTCTGTCGGAGCTATTGTAGTAAACTTTTCATTAAAGAAATATTTTTTGTTCATGTCAAAGACTGTGGTCCAAAAATGATTATAATTTTCAGATGGCTTTTCTAAAATAAGCATTATACAGGCAATGCAGGTTGCCTCAGACAAATTACATAATTGTGATGAGTTTTGCAATGCTTTAGTATAAAACGAAATAAGATCTGGGATAATAGCACTATGGTTATTAGTCTCAGTGTATTGTATGGATAAAAGAAGCCATTCGAGATAGCTTTGTCGTATTATTTGATTTGTGTTTTTCAGCCGAATTCCAGTTTTGAAGATATTTATAATCACACTTGGTAATTCGTTCCTAAATTTTTGTGTCCACAGAGCGAACATATCTAACGTGCAGCAAATTACTTTTTCCTGCGTTTCACATTCCAGCACTTTCCAAAACAGGGTAACAGCTTCATTTAAAATGTTTGGCAACTGGTCTTGATCTATGTTGTTAAAGCTTAAAAAGCCAGCTCCCTGAAATAAAACAAAGAATTAAGATTATTTCTATTAATTTTATATAATATACTTATATTATTGGTTTAAAATTAGAAAGATTTTAAATTATTCAGCTTATAAATCAGTTTACAAAATAAAATCGCAAAATGCTCACTTAATAAAAATTGGTCACTTAAAATTGTTTGTATGGTGTAAAAACATTTTTGGTTTTTTATTTTTTATCTTGGGTTCTGATGAACCGATTTCGGTCATCGAAGACCCGACTTACTGGTAATAGATTACCCTTCAACTCTTCTATACAGAATATAGAGATGAAGTCGTTAAACAAAAATTTACAAAAAGCTGTGGCGTAAATCTTTGTTTTTTAAATACACGTCTAAAAACGGAAATTTTTTTTTGCCTTTTTTGGAAGATGGTACTTTTACATTAACAACAACATAATGATCCTTACAATCCACCAACAAATTAATTTGATATAAATTCTAAAAGTTTGGAACAACAGTGACTTTTTTCTATCTGTTACCTGTGACAACCGTTCTCTAAATGGGCTGCAATACCAGTTTTTCCGAACTTAAAAGATCTATATAAAATCGAACGCTTGGTGGATTTCGAAGTTTATAGTCTGGTTAGTTGTTTTTATGTAGAAGTTATAAAACTAATTTCGGTTTCTAGGCGTGTATTTCATTTCATTCGAGCTCATATTCTAAATAACGATATTGAAAAAAAAGATTTAAGGGGAACAAAAGATAAAATTGAAATTATATTTTAATTACACTATTTTACATCCAAAATGCTCCTATATCACGAAAAAATCTGATCTATATAGTTTTTGAGCCGACCAGGGACCGAAAATAATAGTTATCTAAATTACTAAAGGAGTAACAATAAAAAATGTCCACTAGCAAATTCCACCCAGAACGGATTGACATAAAAATCTAAAAAAATTACATTAATTCGGAGAATAATTAGGAGCCGCGTGTGAGGTATACATTAGAACCAAAAACGACCCCCAAAGGCCCCAAAATTCGATTTGTTTTTTTTTAATTCTTTCTTTTGCCATTTTTCATTTATAAATGTTGTTAAAATGATTTAAAAATGTGATGTTCATAATCTTATGGCATACCCGCAAATAACTGCATTTAAATTTTTTGGAAATTCAGCCTCCTTTACCAAGTCCCCAATATTTTCAAATTTTGTTTTGCCTTCTGACGTCACGGCCTACACATATGTATGTATGTATGTTCTGCTGGCGCACCTTGCATAAAGTCGTACATGTATGTGTGTATGTCATGCTGTCGCACTTTAAGTGTGACCGCGCAAGGGGAATTTAAGTGTGACCGCGCAAGGGAAAAAAGATGAAAATTCCACAGTCACAGCAGATTTAAAATGCGCGGTTTAAATATCGATTATATCGAAAATCGATTCTTTTGCACCAATTTTTTTTAGCCAAACGTTAAATTTCAAAAATGATTTTCCTGTGTGCAAAATCATGCTGCTCCGATCAGCTTTAGAATTTGGATACAGTTATACAGTCGAAGTTTTCCTTAAAGTTATTTTTATTTTTAAACTCCAAGAACCCGATCAGCTTAGACGATATGTTTCCAAACTATCTATTAGTTTTCAAACGTTGAGTTATTGACAAACTGTGGATTTGTAAAAAAACAAAAAAAAACATTAATTCGCTCCGCTGCGCACACGCACTAAATATGTATTAGCAAAAAAAAGCGTATTTAACACACACCCAGCGGGAAAGTGAGAAGTTGGTTTTTAGTGTACTGGAAATCCTATTTTTTCTAGCAGGCAGTGGTGAGGGGATAGATAAATTCGGAGCGCTAAATAGGGTGGGTTTCTTAATAGCATCAATTTCAGGCAACTTATGCGCTGTGTGATTTCTGTGTCATCCCGATTGTAATATTTTTAAACAAAAAAATCAGCTACTTATAATATTGTTCTCACATTTATATTTATTTGTTTATATTCTTAAAAAACGTAAAAAAGATATTATTTGTTGTTATCTAATAAATGAAACTCAATAATAATTATTGATGACGGCATGAATGAGATTGTGTGCCAATTTGATTTCAAATCCATGTTACGCGACCCCAAAGCTACAAACTGGATTTCGTAAAATATTCATAAATATTCAAGAAATAATACACATAATAATAATAAAGATAATGAAATTAATAAAAAATTGTAGAGTAAAGCCACGGTCAGACGATCAAATTTATAAAGAATTGCCATTAACTTACAAAGAAATAAATTATTGATTTTTAACATTTTTAAAATTTTGTATCAAATAAAATAATTTGATCGTCAGATCGTGGCCTACGCCATTTTCTAAGTGTTGTTAAATAATAAAACTTCGTTTGGTAGTACACTGAACTGGCGAAAAATACCTATTATACCTTTAATATACGTAACCTTTAATGATTACGGTCCCTGAAAAATATAATTTAAACGAAATATTTATTCGCGGGCAAAGTGTGACCTCAAGATGCAACGAAATTATGACCAACTATTATCTTTCCTCGGAATGTTGGTATTATCAAATATATGATGTGCGGTCACATTAGTATAAATTTCGTGAAAAAAGTGAAAAATTTCAGTTAATTCTTAAAAACAAGAAAAAGGTGAGTGATAAAATAAATGTTGTCGTTTAATAATCTTTATTTCAGCGTTACAGAGGTTAGTACCAAAGATAGTTTTCGCATTAATAAATAAATTCACCTCCAGATGCTATTTTCAACACAAATTCTGCATTTCAGTGTCACTTGAAATGTTTTTAATCTTCACCAGTGGTAAATGGTGTGCGGTGTTCATTAAATGGTTGTATAAACTTAGTTGTTTTACATAATCAAAATATTACATTTATTTCAGCCAGGCCGATTGAGACTTCTTGGGGCCAGAACTGTTGCGCCTGCATTTGCCATATTTGATTTTTTCTTCTCATAGTTTTTGTTGTAGATACCCGACATAAAACAGCTGATCAGAGGGTTAATGATCGGCCATGGCATAATTTCTGGAGAGATCCCTTAATTTTATACGGAGATGTAATAATGGTAATTACTCTTATTATTATTCCTAGTCTTACATTCATATCTTAATTATTTTTGATATTTTCAGAAGACAGCCTTACAAGACATGGATACCTAAGACCTCCATTCGGACAAGCGAAAACCGGGAATGCTTCAGACATTTACAATTTTTAATTCAAATGCTTCTACTGTAAATATTATTAATAAATACACTTACAAGTATTACATGAAAATATGTATTTTTATTGTGGGAAATCAGATACTGCAAAGCAGTAGAAAACCAAAACTGGGAGCGTGTGGAAAGCCAGATATTGCAGGTAGAGAAAAACCATAGCTGAGTACATGTGGAAAACCTAATTTGCGGGAAGGAGAAAAACCAATGGTTTTTGCCCTGCATTCTACTGCCAGAGGTCCACATAGAAACCTCATTTACCCCTCACATTTTTGTGTCACCCCCGTGTATTTTGAAACGAGAGATGGAAGAAATGTAAGGGGGTAAGGAGGTTTTTTCCCTTCCGCTTGTATGGAGAAACCTAATGAAAATTACATATTTTCCAGAGGAACTTTCCCAGCGGGAAATACAAGCGGAAGGGAAAAAACCTTAAACGACAACATTTATTTTATCACTCAACTTTTTCTTGTTTTTTAGAATTAACTGAAATTTGTTCACTTTTTTCACGAAATTTTATACTGATGTGACCGCACATCGTATATTTGATAATACCAACATTCCGAGGAAAGATAATAGTTGGTCATAATTTCGTTGCATCTTGAGGTCACACTTTGCCCGCGAATAAATATTTCGTTTTAATAATATTTTTCAGGGACCGTAATCATTAAAGGTTACGTATATTATAGGTATATTAGGTATTTTTCGCCCATTCAGTGTACTACCAAACGAAGTTTTATTATTTAACAACACTTAGAAAATGGCGTAGGCCACGATCTGACGATCAAATTATTTTATTTCATAAAAACTTTTAAAAATGTTAAAAATCAATAATTGATTTCTATGTAAGTTAATGGCAATCCTTTATAAATTTGATCGTCTGACCGTGGCTTTACTCTACAATTTATTAAATTTCATTATCCTAATTATTATTATGTGTATTATTTCTTGAATATTTATGAATATTTTACGAAATCCAGTTGGCAGCTTTGGGGTCGCGTAACAAGGATTTGAAATCAAATTGGCACACAATCTCATTCATGCCGTGTGACATCTGAGTTTTGTTTTTGAGTTAAATAAATGAAAATCATCAATAATTATTATGGTTACAATAATTATTATTGAATTTCATTTATTATATAACAACAATTAATATCTTTTTTACGTTTTTTAAAATTATAAATAAATAAATATAAATGTGAGAACAATATTATAAGTAGCTGATTTTTTTGTTGAAAATATTACAATCGGGATGACACAGAAATCACACAGCGCATAAGTGGCCTGAAATTGATGCTATTCAGAAACCCACCCTATTTAGCGCTCCGAATTTATCTATCCCCTCACCACTGCCTGCTAGAAAAAATAGGATTTCCAGTACACTAAAAACCAACTTCTCACTTTCCCGCTGGGTTCCCGCTGGGTATCCACTAGATATGTGCGTGTGTACGTGTGTGTGCGCATTGCAGCTGACTAAGGAAGTGAGATTCGCTTAGATTCAAATTCATGATAATACTTTTGCTAAAAGAATATTTCATTTACATTCCCCAACAGATTTAAAGTATTTTCTTACAGGTTTTTGTGTTTTAAAATTCAAATCGGATTGAAAATATTAAAAGAACATTAAATATTCAAATCAATTGATTCTCTTGCTCTTCCTTACACGTGCCTCAAATTGTTTAAACAAATGGAAATGTTAAAACAATTTGATTCACGGCACCCCCTTCCACCTGTCTTCCTTATTTATTAATATAACTTATGCAAACAATCCATTAGTATTTTAGAAAGATTTAAAAAAACACATAATGGTTTTTCAAGTTTTTGTATTTTTCTTAAGTAGTTTGCATAGGACAAAATATCGTTCCTTTTACGAAAATTAAGGAAAAAAGTTCTGATCAAATCTTTTCTCGGCTTATAGGTTAAAACTTAGTCATTTTTTAAATTTAAAATGAGTAGCTTCATTTTCAATTTTAGTTTCCGCAGGCGAAGCTGCGGGCTACACACCCTGCTAGTTTATTTATAAGTCTTGACGAAATAAAGCATAATGAAAACGTGACAAGAAAGTATACAGATACATTTGGATACTATTATATATAGTCGGTTTATGAAATTATTTTAATTTAGCGACTTTTAAAAATAAAAATCTGTTATTACTATTACACTATGCAGCATCAAAAATTTACCTCGATGGATTCGATGGATTTTGGATTCGTTACGAATTCCCAAGTTAAACTGGTTTTCCAAAAAGTTCCCCGACGAAAGGATTCTTAGCAAAAGGACCTCAAAGTTCGAAAAATGCTGAAATTGGTCAACTTTCCAGAGATCTCAGAGGCAAACGGATGCATGGTTTGTTTCGATGTTAAAGTTTTTTAAAAGATACACTCTTTATCTTTTAAACCCCATACTTAGAATAATTTTAGGAATTTTTTTAAGTCAAAAACAAATTCTAGAAAACATAGTCAAAAATCATAAAAGTATACAGCTGCGGTCAAAATAGTAGTAGTGTTGCCGCCCTGTGTTTTTTAAAGTTTGATTTTGTAACTTTTTTTTATCCAATTAGTCTAATAGTAAAATTATAATCAATACAATATTACCAATTACAACAACAAACTTTTGAAAACACAGGGCGGCAACACTACTACTATTTTGACCGCAGCTGTCTACTTTTATGCTTTTTGACTATGTTTTCTACATTTTTTGTTTCTGACTTTAAAAAAATCCTAAAATTATTCCAAGTATGGGGTTTAAAAGATAAAGAGTGTATCTTTTAAAAAACTTTAACATCGAATCAAACCATGCATCCGTTTGCCTCTGAGACCTCTGGAAAGTTGGCCAATTTCAGCATTTTTCGAACTTTGAGGTCCTTTTGCTAAGAATCCTTCCGCCGGGGAACTTTTTGGAAACCGCAGTTTAACTTGGGAATTCGTAACGAATCCAAAAATATAGCATCCATTGAGGTAAATTTAAAAAGCACTAAAAATGCTGCACAGTGTTATTAATAGTTTTTATTTTTGAAATGTAACTGCATAAATATATACGATTTAAGCCGCATATGGCGATCTTCTGGCTTAGCTCGCGGTTGGATATTATGGCATTTTAAAAATTTCAATAAGAAATTTGAAATGTAACTGCATAAATAAATACGATTTAAGCCGCATATGGCGATCTTCTGGCTTAGCTCGCGGTTGAATATTATGGCAATTTAAAAATTTCAATAAAAAATTTCAAAACAAGAAATGAAGCTAGCTTCGGCCAGCCGAAGCTTATATACCCTTGCAGATAAAATAAATACCTATAGTTTAATACTCACTCGATCGGTGCAGTTCCAGGGATATCAGATTAAGCGTGACTTTTAAAAATTTTGTTTTTGAGTTGTCAAAAATCAAAAGGCCTACTTCCTACAAAGTTAGAATGAATTTTCTCATATTTTTTTAATTATTTCTATGGGAGCCTTAAGATATAGTTGTCCCATCCGGTTCTCTCCGACATATGTACTACCTGCAATTGAAAGAAGACTTTTGGGAAAGTTTCATCGCGATAGCTTTAAAACTGAGAGACTAGTTCTCATAGAAACGGACAGACGAACGGACGGACAGACGGACATGGCTAGATGGACTCGGCTATTGGAGCTGATCAAGAATATATATACTTTATGTGGTCGGAAACTACAATCTACAGTTTTATATTCACTGTTGTAACCAAATTTAGTAACTTGTTGTACCTTTTACCTTTATCTTTGCCTAAAATAATATTTAGGACGCGTACCTGAAATTTGAATCGGCTTAAGGTATATTGCATATATAAATCAATTTTTGCACTAACTCTTTAAATGGCTATAATATCAAAACTCGAGCTATGCCAGAAGAACGCATTATGTGGTTTAACTTGTATTAATGGGTACTTTCAGATTTTGAAAACCAAACTGCGGTTACATTTTCCGTGTTGCACTGTGTTATCAATGACTTTTAAAAAATAAAAGTCTGACAAATAAAAGTTTTTGCGTGTGTCTCAGAAGTTCCGAGTCAGAAAAATAGTAATTTTTTGGTGAAAAACTTAACGAGCTTTGATATTTGAATATATAAGTTTGAGCATGGACTTACTAGAAATTAATTTATCCAAAAAAATATATAAACAAGAAAGGAAGCTAGCTTCGGCCAGCCGAAGCTTATATACCCTTGCAGATAATTTCTATTCACTTACAAAAACATTAAATTTAAATTAACTTGCGAATATGTTACAACAATCCAAATTTTAGCTGATTTCGTATTACTTTGGCATTAATATTTTGATCCTTCCTATGGCAGCTATATAATATAGCCGTCCGAATTTTGTTAAATTGAATACGAAATTTTGAAATGTTAAAGAAAAGCCATATCCCAGAGAAGAAAAGAATGTAATAAAAATCAACAAAGATATAATTTTTTTCCTATTAATTTCCATTAAATTTTCCGGCAGTTCCTATGGCAGCTTTATGATATAGTCATCCGATTTTTTCAAAATTTTATTCGCAATTCAGAAATATTATAAAATTAGTATTCCCAAAAGGTTAAGGTTATATTTCAAAAAACACCAAAGCTAGAAATTTTTTACGTTTTTTTTTTCGATTCTTCCTATGGGAGCTATAAGATATAGTTGTCCGATCCGGTAGGTTCCGACATATATACTGCAATAGAAAGAAGACTTTTGGGAAAGTTTGAGCCCGATAGCTTTAAAACTGAGAGACTAGTTTGCGTAGAAACAGGCAGACAGACGGACGGACATACGGACATGGCTAGACCGACTCGTCTTGTCATGCTGATCAAGAATATATATACTTTATGGGGTCGGAAACGTCTTCTTCACTGCGTTGCAAACTTCTGACTGAAATCATAATACCCGCTGCAAGGGTAAAAAAAACATATATTATTCTATCGTATGCTATCCAACCAGAATAGAACCCTGCACGAATATACTTGTAGAGCCCTTTTTCTCCCATTTCAAAAAACAGCTCGAGTAAATCAGCTCACAAAAATTTGTAAGTATATAAAAAGAAAGTAAATATTGCTGACCTGCAGCCATTGATGATAAACAGCATGCCCATTAAATATGTTGAAAATGCTACAAACTTGGGTATCATATTCAATAATAAGCTTAGTTGGAATGACCACATAAATAAGGCTGTAGGGAAAACGTACGGCTTACTGAGATCTCTCTGTCCTGTTAAAAGTCTGTTACCCATAAATGTTCGTATGTTAATTGCCAAGACCTGTTTAATCCCAACACTTTTTTATGGGATAGAAATTTTTTCAAATTGCGATGCAGCCAGCCATCAAAAAATAAAAGTTGCATATAATAATATAGCAAGATTTATATTCAGTCTACGTCGATTTGACCATGTGACAAGCTATGCATATAGAATATTTGAACCTAATTTGACCGATTTGATGAAACTAAGAGTTTTAATATATCTGCACTAAATAATTTACACGAGGGAACCAACTTATCTCTTTGAAGCATTAAGATTCACTTCCTCAAGAAGAGCAAATAACCTCATTCAAATAAGACACAGATCTCTACTTTCTGAAAGGCAGTTTTTTTGTACACGCAATAAGGCTATGGAACCAGCTCCCAAACCCTTAAAAAAATATTAGTAGCGCCATGCAGTTTAAGTCAAAACTCACATTACATCTACAAGATACTAGCACAATATAAAAACAAAAAAGAAAAAAAAAAAAACATTAACCATTAATGTTTAAGCGTAATTTTAAGAGATTCATTTAAACCTCCAAAGAACTATGTTAAATCTGTATTTATGAGTAATTTGTCCTACGTGAAATTATAAATTATTAGTTATCAACTTGTAGCGTTAGGAAAGCATTTTAAAAATAAATTGAAAAAATAAATTGAAATATTCTTGATGAGGATCACTAGCCGAGTCGATATAGCCATGTCCGTCTGTCCGTCTGTCTGTCTGTCTGTCTGTCTGTCTGTCTGTCTGTATGAACGCTGAGATCTCGCAAGTTTGTTTCAGCCGATGGCCACGCCCCCTCTAACGCCCACAATCGCATTAAACGATTTTATGTGTGTGTCTTTCTGTGTCTGGCGCCCACATCAATAAAGATTTTGGAAAAGTAAAAATTCAGTTTTATTGTGTTAATCAATACCTATCGAAATGTAGAAATTTTTCAAATCGGACCATTCACTAAAAAGTTGTGCTCGATCAAAGTTTTATATATCTATCTCCCTCGCACTCCCTTTAGCTGAGGAACGGGTATCTGATAGTCGGGGCACCCGACCATAGCGTTCTGTCTTGATTTTTTCTGGGTGCTTACCCTTTTTTTTCAAATTTTTTTTTTGTCTGCTCTTAGGTGCTTTGGCATCATAAAATCAATTTAACTCAAATCTTTTGTATATTATTAGGAGTTATTTAAATAACATCCACTAATTTTTATAGCCGATACTATCGGCTTATATATCGGTGGCAAAGCGATTGCTAAAACACTATTAAAAAAGGCGTTGTCGGGTTTAAATAAGTCTATTTATTGACTTTTCGTTGTTGCGGCTGCGGTGCATAGGCGGAGCCAGAAATCATTTGTCCAAAAAATAAAGCTTTGAATGCAGTGAGCGCTATAAATAAATGTTGCCGAAATTTTCATAAAAGGCGAAAAAATAAGTTATACATTGTTATACATTGGGCCGTTATTTCTTCGTTTGCTTTGCGATCATCTTCCGGCTGAATCCGAATTTCGGGCATTTCGTCTGCTGGTGCTGTTGTTGTAGTTGTAGCCATGCCTATGGGAATTGTTGGAGATGCTACCGCTGATGAAAACAGGGTGAAATTTTAAAAGCGCAAGGCAACTGCTTTATTTAATAGAGTGGAGCGCTTTAGTGCATTCCCTATCAAGTGCGGCGTTAACTTCATGCGACGAATCCGGGCTCCAAGTGAGGTTGAAGCTGATTGATGAGCTTCAAGGAGCATTTAAAAAGGTTCTCGGTGAGCTCGAAGAATTGGATTTCGAGGAAATTGAAAGTGATTTGAGTGAAAAATTTGATGACATTCTTGTACTTTTGAAGTCATCTGTTCGATCCGAAATTTCGAAGCGCGCCTACAGCTTTTTTCGCACTCAACTCTTGCTGACGGCATCACTCCCGGAGCTTTCGGTCTCCAGCAGCGTCAGCCTCGACATAGGGCAACATTACTGCCTCCACTTGAGCTTCCAAAATTCGCTGGAGGTTATGCAAATTGGTCTGATTTTTATTCAATGTTTACCACTATCATAGATAGTCACCCTGATCTAACCAACATAGAAAAACTGCAGCATCTACGATCATGCCTGAGGGATACTGCGTTGGAAGCTATTCGCTCGCTGGACATTTCGGATGGCAACTACGCAATTGCTTTGGATTTGCTGCAAAATAGATTTGATAATCGTCATTTGGTTTTTCAGGCACACATTACTGAGATCCTGGGAATAAAGGCGGTGCAGAGGGGTTCCGTTTCGACCCTTCGGGAGCTGTCGGATAAATTCAACGCTCATATCCGCGCCTTTAAGGGGCTGGGCACGACGGAACAAATCGCAGGATGCATCATCGTCCAAATCCTGTTCCAAAAACTGGATCCGGCAAGTCAGGCCAAGTGGGAAGAGCGTTTAGAGGACCCTGCCTTCGTCAACTTAATTCCTACTTGGGAGTCAATGGCATCATTTCTGGAGCAGCGGTGCAGGACGTTGGAGACGATGGATTTTGCCATGGCAAACTATGCGCCGGGCATTCAGGTGGGAAGTAACAGAATACCCAATACGCGTAGAACAGCATTTGTTGCCTCGAATTCTAACCCTTGGATCTGTATATTCTGTAATGATGCAGGTCACTCCATTTCTTATTGCCGGAATTTTAAAGCCCTGTCTCCTACGAATAGGCTCTGTCTTTGCATAAATTGTCTTAAGGTTGGTAATCAAGTTAGGCAGTGCAATTCCAGTAATTGTCGTTCATGCGGATCGAAGCATCACACCCTGCTTCACATGGGAAACTTAGCTTCCCTTTCGTCACAAGAAGGAGCACAGCTTCAAGAAGCAATTCCGTCTGCCTCACCATCTGCACCGCCTTCCACCTCGACTGATCTCATTGCACAGGATTTTAGTAATGATATTGTGCTTTTAGCAACGACAAGCGTATTAGTAAAAAAACCGCTGTAGGGAAAACGTACGGCTTACTGAGATCTCTCTGTCCTGTTAAAAGTCTGTTACCCATAAATGTTCGTATGTTAATTGCCAAGACCTGTTTAATCCCAACACTTTTTTATGGGATAGAAATTTTTTCAAATTGCGATGCAGCCAGCCATCAAAAAATAAAAGTTGCATATAATAATATAGCAAGATTTATATTCAGTCTTCGTCGATTTGACCATGTGACAAGCTAAGCTATAGAATATTTGAACCTAATTTGACCGATTGGATGAAACTAAGAGTTTTAATATATCTGCACAAAATAATTTACACGAGGGAACCAACTTATCTCTTTGAAGCATTAAGATTCACTTCCTCAAGAAGAGCAAATAACCTCATTCAAATAAGACACAGATCTCTACTTTCTGAAAGGCAGTTTTTTGTACACGCAATAAGGCTATGGAACCAGCTCCCAAACCCTTTAAAAAATATTAGTAGCGCCACGCAGTTTAAGTCAAAACTCACATTACACCTACAAGATACTAGCACAATATAAAAGAAAATAAAAAATAAACAAAACAACAAAGCGACCCTTTTCTTTAACCATTAATGTTTAAGCGTAATTTTAAGAGATTCATTTAAACCTCCAAAGAACTATGTCAAATCTGACTATCGCACTAATTATAAGTTATCAACTTGTAGCGTTAGGAAAGCATTTTAAAAATAAATTGAAATTGAAATCGAATAGCTCAGCGCATAAATTTTTACAAAGAGCTACTGGACTCGTTCGAAAACAAAGCCTCATGGAATCATAGGCTCTTGGAATCATGGGCTCAAGTAGCTCAGTTTTTATCAGTTTTTGTCAAAAATTAAAAATAATTAAATGTTTCTCCCCCAAGAACTGCTATATATAAAATAGCTAACCTCGATGGAATGCAATTTTTTTTAAGAGTTTGGAAAAAAACCGCTTGTCGACCATAGTTTTGTTCTAACCGTCTCTTCTTGATTCATAAGAAATCGCGATATGCCTTCCCAATGTTCTTCTTCTTCCCAGACTTCTCCAAGTTAATTTTTTCGAACATTTTTCGACAATTTCGTTTTTTTTAAGCCCAGTACTTAGTGCGACGAAAACTGCTAGCTAACCATAGGAGTAAGCGAGAGGCAAATAGGTAGCTAAGGCCCTTAGCCGGAGCCTTTTTTCACCGCGGTACTCAGGTGAGCTAAGGAAATGCCAAAAAAATACCAGATTTAGCGGATGAATTCCGATGAACGCCTTTAGCCGCGGTCAAAGAATATAAAATTTGATCTTTGGCTGTGTTTGTATAATAATTAACAAAATATAAATGGAAGGAAAACCCCAAAAACCCATGGAAAACTGCCTGTAGGAGTTGCGGCAATACATATCGCCATGCCAACAGCAAATATAAAGCTTGCGACCCAGGTCGGCTCAACATTTTATAATATTTAAAAACTGGCGCCAGTTGATTTGTTTGCTGTTTGTGAACCCAGCTGATTTACAATAAGACCATGCTACATGCAAAACGGGTAAACTCTGAAAACTTCGGTTACACTACAAAAGAATAATATTTTTAACTAGTGAAACTCTTAGCCAATCTGAGTACTAGGCTGAAACAAATACAAGAAAACATAGCCAAACAAGAAAGGAAGTTAACTTCGGCAAGCCGAAGTTTATATACACAGTTAAAATAAATACATACAGTTTCTATGCTCACTTGATCGGGGTGCTGTTTCAGAAATTCCAGATATATTATGTTGTTTTTAAATTGTCAAAAATCAAAGCGCCTACTTCTTACAAAATTTCAAGGTTTTTTCTATTACATTTTGGATTATTCCAATAATAGTCTAGAAGGGGATATGGGATTTTCGTTCGATGTCAAAATAAAGTGCATTCGAAAAAATGTGACAAAAATGTGTCATTGTTTTTATAGCAGGCCAGACCCCATAACCGCGAATTAAATATCCTCGGTGGACAGTGGTTCCTTAAGAACTTAAGTGACCATGGATGACCAACTTATACATAACTTATAAAAGTAAAGTTCAAGAAATCGCGGTCCAAGATTGCAAAATAAAATGGAACTAAAATAACAAAAAAAAAAAAACTTCGTAAAATTAACCAAGTTAATTGTCAAACAGTCCCCAACCACAAAAATTGGCAATTTTACCAATCAAATAGATACTTTCACAATAACAAATACACACCTGTTTACGTGGTAGAATTGACAATTTTTGTGGTTGGGGACTGTTTTACCAAGTTTTTTTTGTGAGCACGAGAATTCCCAATAAGGGATTGAGGTAGGATTTCGTTACTTGGCATGTTGATTACTGTGTTCTTATATAATTTTAACCAATTTGTATTTTTCTTTTATCTTTCATAATGGCGGCCGTGGGAATTTTTTTGTCAGGCTATATTAAAAACAAGAGGACGCTATATTCGGGTGCCCCGACTATTAGATACCCGTTACTCAGCCAAAGTGAGTGCGAGGGAGATGGAGATAGAAAATTTTTAACCTGGCATAACTTTTTAACGAATGGTCCGATTTGAAAAATTTCTTCTACATTTCGATAGATATTGGTAAATGCAATAAAACTGCATTTTTACTTTTCCAAAATCTTTAAAGGTGTGGGCGCCAGACTTTTTTAAACTCTTTTATTGTGGGCGTTAGGCGATTGTGGGGGGGCGTGGCCCCCGGCCGAAACAAACTTGCGCTGCGTAGGAAGCCAAAGAATATGTGTGGGTAATCCCAATTCTCTAGCTTTTGTAGTTTTTGAGATCTCAGCGTTCATCCGGACGGACAGACGGACATGGCTAGATCGGCTCGGGTAGTGACCCTGATCAAGAATATATATACTTTATAGGGTCGGAAACGCTTTCTTCTACCTGTTACATACTTTTGCACGAATACAATATACCCTTTTACTCTACGAGTAACGGGTATAAAAAGTAGGCCAGCTGCGGATTCTGTTAAGAAATAATGTAGAAACTGAACCTAACTTACAAACAATATCTCAAAAACTCTGATTGTGGCACTTTTTCAAAGTCAAAAATTATTTTTTGACATATTTTTATACCTTTGCAAGGTTATTATAATTTCAGTCAGAAGTTTGTAACGCTGTGAAGGAGGCGTTTCCGACCACATAAAGTATATGGCTTATTCCACGTGAAACGTGACAGGCACATTTGGGTCAAATCTCAGAATCAATCGAAACTTTTTTTTTCGATAGAGGGTTGAAATATAAGGATCGGTTTTTTTTATACCCGTTACTCGTAGAGTAAAAGGGTATATTAGATTCGTGCAAAAGTATGTAACAGCTAGAAGGAAGCATTTCCGACCCTATAAAGTATATATATTCTTGATCAGGATCACTAGCCGAGTCGATCTAGCCATGTCCGTCTGTCCGTCCGGATGAACGCTGAGATCTCGGAAACTACAAAAGTTAGAAATTTTGGTTTAATAACACAAGTTCTTGGGCTTCCTACGCAGCGCAAGTTTATTTCAGACGAGCGCCACGCCCCCTCTAACGCCCACAATCGCCCTAACCGACTTTATGTGTGTGTGTTTTTATGTCTGGCGCCCACACTATTAAAGATTTTAAAAAAGTAAAAATGCAGTTTTATTGTGTTTATCAATACCTATCGAAATGTAGAAGAAATTTTTCAAATCGGACCATTCGTTAAAAAGTTGTGCTAGGTCAAAGTTTTATATATCCATCTCCCTCGCACACCCTTTAGCTGAGTAACGGGTATCTGATAGTCGGGCACCCGACTATAGCATTCTCTCTTGTTTTGACTCTTACCGTTTATTTTTAAAAACTATTTTTCTAATTAAGCTCCGATTTTTCAGTTATGCATCACTTCAGACTCGTTTGAGTTATTTTAATATTTGGTATGCAACTTTGTGGGATATGTTCATGTCTTTCAGAAAAATAATTTTAAAAAAATTTTAAGGGAATTTTTAATTTAAAAAATTCTGTACGTCGAAATACACGCGATTTCCGAAAAAAATAATTATCCTCATGTGGCTTTATCAATTCTTCACGAGGTATGTAAAAAATTTTTGTATTTGCAATGTTTACTAATTTAGATCGAATTAAAAGTGCAGCAAGCCAGTGCCAAAAATGCAATCAAAGTGTCAAAACAGCTGTTCGCCATGCCTACGTCACAGCGCACACTATATCCGTCCTCTTCTAACTGGCCCGCGCAAGTGAACCCATTATTCCTATGGGAGCCTTAATATATAGTGGTCCGATCCGGCTCGGAAGACTTTTGGGAAAGTTTTATCACCATAGCTTTAGAACTGCATAGAAACGAACAGACGGACATGGCTAAATGGACTCAGGAACGTATTCTTCACTGCGTCGTTATAATTTGACCCTCTATCGAAAAAAAAGATTATTCTGAGATTTAACCCCAACTTTCCTGTCACGTTGGATGAGCAAATGGCTATAAAATGTCTGTAACAAAGAAAATATATTTTTAAGAAACCGAACCATGGTTTTTGCGTTATTTTTGATTGTTTGAGATTTAAGGAACACTACTGAAAAACTTTTAAGGTGTAAGCTTTGCATCAAAATCAACCATTAAACAAGAGAGAACGCTATGCCCCGACTATCAGATATCGTTACTCAGCTAAAGGAAGTGCGAGGGAGACGGAAATATAAAGCTTGATCGCGCATAACTTTTAAACGAATGGTCCGATTTAAAAATTTCTTCTACATTTCGATAGGTATTGATAAACACAATAGAACTGCAGAACTGTCCTCGCTGAAACAATCTTGCGCTGCGTAGGAAGCCCAAGAATGTGGATAGACAGACAGACAGACAGACAGACCGGCAGACAGACAGACAGATAGATAGACAGACGGACAGACATGGCTAGATCAACTCGGCAAGTGATCCTGATCAAGAATATATATTCTTTATGGGGTCGGAATACAATATACCCATTTTTTTATACTCTACGGGTATAAAAATGGTTAATCACTTCGCAGCCTTCCTCCGTTATATATTAAAAAAATTACCTGTAAGATGTTTAGTCTATATTCAATCACATTAATTTTTCCATCGGATCCATTAAGCACAGAAAAAATATGTTGTAATAACTCTTTGACAATTATCCAATCAGAGCATTTGGTGGATAAAAGTTTTAAAGATTCAAGTGACTCTCGCCGAGCGATGTCTCCTTTACTGTATAAATTTTGTATTAGAACTTTTCCAACTTTTTGAGCGTAACGACTGCAATCAAAGTTTAACATATCAAAAATTAATCCAATACTTTCTAGTGTATTTTCAGGACTTCGTAGTATTGACCTTTGCAAAGGGGGATATATATATGAATCAAATTCAGATTCGGTGAGCGATTCCAATAATGGACTACAGGCTGTAATGAACGACTTATCAGGTTTGTATTTGCATGAAATCATACTCTTTACGAAGTATTCCGATAGCTTTTCCGTATATTTTGTTAATATAACTGACTTATTGTTTTTAGATTCAAATTGAATCATGACCATGAACATAATAGTAACATTGCTAGTTGCTTCCAGCTGAAATATTATATCTAAGGTTTCGTCAAAAATTTTAGTATTATCCCATAACTCATACAATATTTTTGTTCTTGCATCTGCAATTTTTTGGTTTTGAGATAATAGAGTAATTTGATAGAATAACGACTGATATTCAATTATTTTTGTTTTTTCAGTTTTAAAAATATTAGAATTGCGGTCTGCTTGTTTCTGTAGTAAACATATCCATCCCAATGCTATAATGGCCGATTTACAACATTTTTGATGGGAAGTATTAGCGAACTCTTTAAATAAAAGTGCTTTAAAGACGTTTAACATATGTTCAATCGTTAAATCATGATGAATTGTTGCAAGGTCAACAATAAGTTCTCTAACTATTCGTTGCGATGAAAGATCCTTATATTTTGTAATAGTAGTTCCAATTACTTTGCAAATCCCTCGAACTATTGTCGAATTTATACCTGCAAGTAAAGATTACATTATTATAGTTTATAATACTTATAATAATATAAAAATATGTAAATGTCGAGTGTTATTCATATTCTTAACAAGTGTAGTTTTTGTTGAGGCGTTTAAAAATATAAAACAAAATATTTTAAGTTAAAAAATAAAAAAAAACTCTTCCTAGAGGGCGTTGTTTTTATACCCTTGCAGAGGGTATTATAATTTCAGTCAGAAGTTTGTAACGCAGTGAAGGAGGCGTTTCCGACCACATAAAGTATATATATATTCTTGATCAGCACCAATAGACGAGTCCATCTAGTCATGTCCGTCTGTCCGTTTCTATGCGAACTAGTCTCTCAGTCTTTAGGCTATCGCGATGAAACTTTTCGAAAAGTCTTATTTCTATTGGAGGTAGTACATATGTCGGATCGGACCACTATATCTTATGGCTCCCATAAGAATAATCTCAAAGCTTTCAGCCTTCACCTAAGCCGGTCGTGGTTTTCTGTTGCTCCAGAATCTTTTGTTTAATTTGCGTGACACAATTTTTAATTCAATCGCTAAGTTAGCCTACAAGTTCTGTGGTTCACTAACTCTTTCCTTTTAAAACAAATCCGAGCGCGGAGTTAATATGAACGTATTTGATTTATAAACAAGCCAAGTATCACCATCAGTCCAGCAAACAATAACAAAGCGTCCGCTTTGTCACAGCATGTATTGTGTTGTTGTTTTTATTCTCCCACTCTCCTGTTTTACGACTCTCGGAGCTGCCGGTCCGTTACCACTCTATCGGCACTTTTCCCGCTCTCCGCTTAGTGCGTGTCGCCTAAATCCACCGATCAGTGCATGCCCTCCTGGTAATTTACGCTCTTAAATCCGAACGTTTTAGCTTGCTGCTGTTGATTACTCTGCACTCCACACGTTGCCTTAAGCTTTCGCCGCTCTTTCCTCGCTCTGCACAGTGACCTGAGTGCATTCAAAAATGAGTCTATCCTGCTTAGTTACAAAATGCGAGTTCAACGGCGTAATTGCTGACGAAACTTATTTGTTGTGCTGGCTATGCGAGATTACGCATTGTAAGTGCTCCGGTTCTGGCGTAAATGGTCGCATTGGAGATCTTATTTCCAAAAGAATTGGATTTCTTTGGACCTGATCCGCGTGCCGTGAGATTACGGACGAGATGCGTTCCTTTATGCGGCAAGCACAGACTGGCTTCATGGAGATCAAAAAGATGTTTGGTCACCTTCACGAGAAGCTGATATCCGTGGAGTCCCAGTTTAATGGGCTAAAAATAATTAAGCAAAGTTCAACAAAAATTTCTTCTCTTCTAACTGGCCATTTAATGAACCATCTTACTCCTACCTATCCACCCTCATCCATAAGGGATCCTGGCTCCTCCAATAACTCACTAATGTACGTTTCATTAGTTTTTGCTAACGCCAGTGAAATTGATAATAACTGCGTATCCTCGAATAACCTGGTGCCTCCGCTGCCGGGTCCTTTCATATTGCGCCCTACCATGGAATCCACCTTGTCTCCTACTAGATTGGCAATTCCTGCTCCAGTGCTAAATTCTTTTACTCCTAAGTCTATTTGTCTCTCAACCAGAGCCAGATCCTGGTGCCATACAAATTAACCTTCCACATTCTGCCAACGCGGTACCGCCGGTATCCTCCGTTAAAACGGTACCGCCAGTATCCTTTGGCCAAGTAACGTCGGTTGTACATAAAAATTGCAGAACTCCTGATGTCCGACCATTAAACTTAACCGGCGCTAATGCCGGCATTCATGATGGTCCTGGTCTCTCCAAAAGAATTCGCAGGCCACTTCTGGCTGCGGTTAACGATGTTCATCCAGCAGGCGCAAGCCGTTGAAGCCGTAGCGCCACAAGCACTCCTGCCAAAAAAGGCCATTTTTGTCTCTCGTTTAAGGCCTGATACTACCGTTGACGAAATTAAAGGTCACCTAAGCGACGAGCTTCAAGTCTCTCCTGAACACTTTGTTGTTACAAAATTTAATTTTGCTTGCAAAGGAAAAATTTCATTGTTTAAAATAATTCTTCCTGATACATATTTTCCGCGTGCTTTAAATCCTGCACTATGGCCACTTTTAATACGATTGTACACGAGTTTGATCGAAAAGAACCATCCACAAATACAAATCCGTCAGTTCGAAATAACTAGATTTTGTATTACATTATCAAAATGTACGTGGCCTTCTCAGTAAGCTGTCTAGATTGCATGCTGATAGCGCGCGCTGCTTTCGATTCCAGCGTTATCGCCTTTACTGAGACATGGCTAATGATAATGAAATGCTTACCAATAATTTTGATCTCTATAAACGAGGTGGGGGCGTCCTAATCGCAGTGAAGTCTGAAATATCATCCCAAGTTGTATCCATTCCCGATGTTGGTGATATTGAATTCATTTCAGTCAAAATATGTCTTCCTAACTGCAACATATTTGTAACCTGCTCCTATATTCCTCCAGGATCTGAGGCTTTGAGTTATATGCGACACCTCTCCGCTATCCAGAATATCTACTCTGCCTCTGACTCAGACCATCTTATAATATTGGGTGACTTTAATATTCCTTACCTATCCTGATCTCCTTGTGTCGATCTAATCGCCCTTGTTCCTGGCGATCAAAACGATTTTGTCGACGGTCTTATTGACTTACCTCTTGGTCAAGTTAACTCAATTTCCAATACGAATGGAAGATTTTTAGATCTTATATTTGTGTCTGACCTTTGCGATGCCATTGTCACACGTACCACTCCATTGACCACTCCTTAGGACTTTCATCATCCTACACTCCAACTATCCATTAGTGGCATTTTTTGAGTACCTAATACCTTCGAGGCCCCATTGCGGACTCGTTGTTTTCGGCATGTCAGCTAAATGTCAGCAAAAGTCGAGATCCCTTTCTTTAGTGGACTGGTTTTGTCTTGATAGTCTGCATCTTGATGAGGCTATTTCTACTTCTTATAAAGTCCATTATTCCATATTTGATGAATTAGTCCCTTCCACAGTTGTTAGAAACTCTAACAGCCCTCCATGGACTTCCAAACACTTGGCTCACTTAAAAATATAATAATCATTATCTGCGGGTCCCGATATGGTTCCAAGCTGTGTCCTCAAACATTGCGCATACCACTTGCAGTTCCACTGACTATGCTTTTTCAAAAGTCAATTGCTATCGGCACATTCATTTCCAGCTATTTAGAAAGAATCCTATCTTTTTCCGCTACATAAAAAAGGTAGTAAATCTGATATCAGCATGGTTTCACAAAGTGCCGGTCTACAACAACTAACCTGCTTGAGTTTACAACCTTTATTAGTCTAGGCCTTAAATCCACAAATCAAACTGATGCAATCTTTACTATCTTTAGTGAAGGCTTTGATTCGGTCAACCATGAGCTGCTGATCCACAAGCTCTTCCTCCTCGGGTTACCGCCAACTCTACTGACATGGCTTCGTTCTTATCTAACAAATCGTACCCAAAAGGTGCAGTACAACAGCATTTATTCAATTTGTAAATTCGGGAGTTCCACAAGGCAGTCACCGTGGTCCTTTACAATTTGGCTTATTTATCAATGATCTTCCTCAGGTAATTGAGTTCTCCAAAGTGCTTATGTTTGCGGATGATGTCAAATTTAGTATGCATTTGACCTCACCTAGTTCCTACATGCAGCTCCAGCTTGATTTAAATAACCTTCAATCCTGGTGCCTAGTCAACAAGCTACTGCTTAATCCAGATAAATGTAAATCCATGTAATTTTTTCGTCCAATCTATATATTTGTACATACTCAATAGATCACTTTGCATTTGAACGTATTGATACTGTCCTTGATCTTGGTGTCCTATTTGAGCATAAGATTTGTTTTAATCGCCACGTCAGTACCATCTCCAATAAAGGTAAGTGCTTATTAGCTTTCATCAAACGCTGGTCCAAGGAATTTGATGACCCTTTCACCACTAAGCTCCTGTACGTCTCAATAATTCGGCCTACACTTGAGTATTGCTCTAGTGTTTGGTCTCCACAATATGAGCACTATCAAAATATGATAGAATCCGTCCAAAAGCAATTTTTTTTTTTTGCACTACGAGGCTTAAACTGGGAGTAGGGACGCCGTTTGCCTTCTTATAGAGACAGATTGCGCCTCTTGAATCTACCTATCTTAAAGGATCGTCGGACCTGTTATGGTGTGATATTACTTTACAAACTCATCACTGGCGCCGTCGACTCAGTTGATCTGTTAGCTACCCTCAATTGGAACGTTCCTTGCAGAGCTACTCGACGATTCCGTCCATTAGCACTTCCTATGTGCAGGTCAAACTACTCCCGTTTCGACCCCTTTCGAGTTATTGCGTTCCTTTCATCATCAACTTAATAACTTCTCCTACTTTTAATATTGTCATTTTAAAAATATATGATGTTTACATTTTAATTACTATGTATATAATTTTAAGTTAATTGAGCAGAACATTGCTTTAAACAAACAAATAAATAAATAAAATCATAGATATCCTTTGTTTGAACATGGCAAAATTTACTAAGAATTTCGGAGCGAATAATGAATTTCCATTGAAGGGTATTATGATTTCAGTCAGAAGTTTGCAACGCAATGAAGGAGACGTTTCCGACCCCATAAAGTATATATATTCTTGATCAGCATCACTAGACGAGTCGATCTAGCCATGTCCGTCCGTCTGTCCGCCTGTCCGTCCGTTTCTACGCAAACTAGTCTCTCAGTTTTAAAGCTATCGGGCTCAAACTTTCCCAAAAGTCTTCTTTCTATTGCAGTATATATGTCGGAACCTACCGGATCGGACACTATATCTTATAGCTCCCATAGGAAGAATCGAAAAAAAAATTATAAAAATACATTTTAACTTTGTAGGAAGTAGGTGTTTTAATCCACTTGTCGTTAACCAGGACTAAACCACTTCGAACCGTTTTATGATTCTCCTTGTTTAAAGGATTGCAACATTCCTTGGGCCGAACCATATCATTCCGCGCGGTTGTTTACAAATTGCAGCACTGTGCGGTTCACTTGCGCGGGCCAGTTAGAAGAGGACGGATATAGTGTGCGCTGTGACGTAGGCATGGCGAACAGCTGTTTTGACACTTTAATTAGATTTTTGGCACTGGCTTGCTGCACTTTTAATTCGATCTAAATTAGTAAACATTGCAAATACAACAATTTTTTTTACCCACCCCGTTAAGAATTGATGAAGCCACATGAGGATAATTATTTTTTTCGGAAATCGCGTGTATTCCGGCGTACAGAATTTTTTAAATTAAAAATTCCCTTAAAAAATACTTAATTTTAAATTAAAAAATTTTTTAAATTATTTTTCTGAAAGACATGAACATATCCCACAAAGTTGCATACCAAATATTAAAATAACTCAAACGAGTCTCAAGTGATGCATAACTGAAAAATCGGAGCTTGATAAGAAAAATATTTTTTAAAAATAAACGGTAAGAGTTAAAAAAAAAAACAAAAAACCGATCCTTATTTTTCAATCCTCTATCGAAAAAAAAAAGTTTCGATTGATTCTGAGATTTGACCCAAATGGGCCTGTCACGTTTCACGTGGAATAAGCCATACCTTAAAAATGCATTAATTCAACCAACCCTACTACAATACCCAGATTTCAATAAAGAATTTTGTATAACAACAGATGCTAGCAAGCAAGCTTGCGGAGCAGTCTTAACTCAATCATACGATGGAGTTGATCTCCCGGTAGCATACGCCTCAAGAACATTTACAAAAGGCGAAAGTAATAAATCAACAACCGAACAAGAATTAACAGCAATACATTGGGCTATAAATCACTTCAGACCATATGTTTATGGCAAACATTTCACTATTAAAACAGACCATAAACCGTTAACATATTTGTTTTCAATGAAAAATCCAACTTCCAAGTTAACAAGAATGAGACTAGATCTAGAAGAATTTCAATTCACAGCAGAATACCTTAAGGGAAAAAATAATTACGTGGCAGATGCCTTATCAAGAATAAGCATCGAAGAACTCAAAGACATAAACAAGCAAATTTTAAAAAGTCACTACAAGATTACAAAATAGACAGAATAATAGAAACTGCCCAGTTTCAAAATCAGATTCGGATTTGCAAAAGCAACCGACAGCTTCTAAGCCCAAAATATTTGACGTCATTTGCAATGAAGATGTTAAAAAAGTAGTGACGTTTCATTTAACAGCATCAAATTGTTCCCTTAAAAAAGGAAAAAATGTAGCAATGGAATATTCGATGTAGATCAATTTTTCCAAAGGCTGGAAAGAACGGCCGGTATAAATAAGATTAGCCAACTTAAGATGGCACCGAGCGAGAAAATCTTTGAAATTATTTCAATAGATATATTCAAAAATATGGGCAATAAAATATTAATGAATTTAAGAGTAGAGCTACTCAAGCCGGTGACCACAATAAATGATAAAAAAGAAAAAGAACCTATAGTGTCAAGACAACATAATGATCCAATACAAGGTAGACATACAGGAACTACAAAAACGCTAGCGAAAATTAAAAGACATTACTATTGGAAAAACATGACGCTTGACGTTGCAAGCCACGTGAAAAAATGTATTAAACGCCAACAGGCCAAAACAACAAAACATACAAAAACTCCCTTGACTATTACAGAAACACCTCTGAAGGCATTTGATAGAGTGTTAGTGGATACGATCGGTCCATTACCTAAATCAGAACGAGGAAATGAATATGCAGTTACACTAATTTGTGACTTAACAAAATACCTTGTTGCCATTCCAATACCAGATAAAAGTGCAAAAACTGTAGCAAAAGCTATATTCGAATCTTTTATTTTAAAATACGGTCCAATCAATACATTCATTACGGATATGGGTATAGAATACAAGAATTCAATAATCAAAGATTTATGTAAATATCTATATATTGAAAACATAAAATCTACTGCACACCAGTACACCAGACTTTATGTACAATAGAAAGAAGCCACAAAACGTTTAACGAATATGTTAGATCGTACATCTCGTCAGACATAACAGATTGGGATGTTTGGCTGTTATACTTTACATATTGTTTTAACACTAAACCCTCGATGGTACACGATTACTGTCCATAGGAGCACGTTTTTAGTAAATCTCCCAAATTAAACATTTCATTTAACAGTAATGATAATATTACACCTTTATATAATATAGATGATTATGATAAAGAATCAAAGTTCAGACTCGAAAATGCATATACAAGAGCAAGAATAATGATTGAACAAAATAAAAAACGGCCAAAAGAAATATATGACAAACACATTAAAGACACATTAAAAAACAAAATAATTATTTTAAATTTAAAAAAATGACTAATTTTTAGCCTATTAACCGAGAAAAGATTTTATCAAGTTCACGTCCTTTGTAACCCACAATGGCCAATATCAGTTCCTGAAAGTCCCATTTGGCCTTACGAATTCTCCAGACGTATTTCAAAGGCACGTTAACGCCATTTTCAGAGACTTGACCCGATCTGGTATCGCGATTCCCTATGTCGAAGATATCATTGTCCCAGCTGCAGACGAAGGCGAAGCAGTTGCCAATCTCAAGACAGTCATCAAGCGCTGTGAAGACTACGGTTTGGTGATCAACCTAAAGAAATGCTGTTTCCTCAAAAAGAAAATCGAGTTCCTAGGTCATAGCATTGAAAACCAAAAGATTTGTATCTCAGATGAAAAGACGAAGGCTGTGGCGAAGTTTCCCTTGCCGACAAACCAGAAGCAACTACAAAGCTTCCTGGGTCTGGTTGGATACTTCCGGAAATTTATCCTGAACTTTTCAATCATAGCCAAACCTTTGACCGACCTGATGAAGCACGACGCCAAGTTTGTTTTCTCTGACAGAGAGATAGATGCTTTTAACTTACTGAAGACTCTGGTTACCCAGAAGCCAGTTCTCAAGATTTTTCATCCTCAGCGTGAAACAGAGCTTCATACAGATGCATCGATTGATGGTTTCGGAGCAGTTCTGCTTCAAAAGTCGCCCAATGACAACCAGATACACCCAGTTTACTACATGAGTATGAAAACGACAGACACAGAAAGAAAGTTTTCCAGCTACGAGTTAGAGATCCTGGCAGTTGTAGAAGCATTTCGAAAATTCCGAGTTTACCTTTTAGGTATGCATTTCAAGTTGGTCAGCGACTGCAATGCTTTTACAAAAACGATGGAAAAAAGAGAAGTCTGTACTCGAGTCGCACGTTGGATCCTTGCACTTCAAGAGTTTGACTTTGAAGTTGAACACAGATCAGGTACACGCATACGTCATGCAGATGCTTTAAGCCGTTACCCTGTAATGATGATCTCTGACGAAAGCGTGCACAGCAAATTGAAGAGTGTTCAATCGCAGGACGAGGAACTAAAAGCTATAATTGACATCCTTGCTGAGAAAGCTAGCCACAACAATTTCTTCATGAGATCTGGTCTTCTGTACAAATTGGTGAACGACGATGAACTGATAGTTGTACCACCAATCCTTCAACGCGAAATCATTCGACAGGCTCATGAAAAAGGACATTTTTCGGTAAAGAAGACGTGTATTGTCCTAAACCGCAAACTTGGGAAAAAGGAAGGAGAGTTACATCCATTGCCGAAGGAAGCGGAGCCGCTTCAAACATTCCACATCGATTTTTTGGGACCTCTCGAATCGACTCACAAGGCATACAAGCACATTCTTGCTGTCATTGACGGGTTTACAAAATTTTGTTGGTTGTATCCCACAAAATCAACATCTTCCAAGGACGTCATCACCAGACTGGAAGCACAGAGCGCAATATTTGGCAATCCTGTACAAATAATATCCGATCGAGGCACAGCGTTCACTTCAGACGACTTCAAAAAGTATTGTGAGAACGAGGGTATTGAACTTCATGCAGTTACCACAGGAGTTCCAAGAGCAAACGGGCAAGTTGAACGCCTCAACGCCACAATTGTATCCGTGTTCTCCAAACTGTCTATAGATGATCCAAGCAAGTGGTACAAGTTTGTGAACCAGGTTCAACAAACCATCAATTCGACGTACTGCAGGAGTACACATACTACTCCATTCGAGCTACTCGTAGGCATCAAGATGCGCACTAAAACTGACGTTAAGCTGAAGGAAATGATCGAGCAAGAACTAATCCAAATGTTCCAGGACAATCGAGACGAGATCCTCAAAGCTGCCAAGCAACAGATCCTTGTCATGCAAAACGAGAACAAGCACTCGTATAATCTCAGACGTAGACCAGCAACAACATACAAAGTCGGCGATATTGTCGCTATCAAACGCACTCAGCTTGGTGGTGGGCTTAAGTTAAAGCATAAGTACTTGGGTCCCTACCGTGTAACCAAAGTCAAGCCCAAGGACACTTACGATGTGGTAAAAGAATCTTTATCTTCTGACGGGCCAAGATGCACTACCTCTTGCGCCGAATATATGAAGCCATGGATGCAAGTATCCTCTGACGACGACGACGATACATTCGGGACGAATGTTTAGAAGGATGGCCGAGTTGTGGGAATAGGTCTGGCAGCTCCGTTCAGTCCAACCCATCCCTAACCAGCTGCTAGCAAAAAGAGTTTTGGCGAAGGAGAAAAAGAAAGATTCAACGAGCATTAAGAACGAGAGAAGCGAAGAAGTTCAAGAACGACGCGATTTAAATATCTAAAAACTCAGTTTAATTCTAATTAAAATACCACAGACCTTATCCGAATTACTTATCACTAATTTCATTTCAATAAAACTATCAACTTATTATAATAAAACACAAATAGTGGGACTTCTAATTTAAAAAGGAAAACCAATCCCACATATATCATACGGTATGGCCATACCCAGCATAATTTTAATAACGGTAATACAAATAAAATTAAAAAAAAAAAATTTATTAATGATAAGAAAATAAAACAAGAGAGAACGCTATAGTCGAGTACTTCGACTATTAGATACCCGTTACTCAGCTAAAGGGAGCGGGTGAGAGATTAATATATGCACGCGTCAAATCTACTAGCGCCATCTAGTGGCTGTTTCATTTTTTGCTCATAACTTTTTAATGGATTGTCAAATCTACTAGCGCCATCTAGTGGCTGTTTCATTTTTTGCTCATAACTTTTTAATGGATTGTCCGATTTGAAAAATTTCTTCAACAATTCGATAGATATTGATAATCACAATAAAACTGCATTTTTACTTTTCCAAAATATTTAAAGGTGTGGGCGCCAGACACCTTTCAAAAAATGGTTTAGGGCGATTGTGGGCGTTAGAGGGGGCGTGGCCACCGTCTGAAACAAACTTGCGCTGCGTAGGAAGCCCAAGAATATGTGTGGGTAATCCCAACTTTCTAGCTTTTGTAGTTTCCGAGATCTCAGCGTTCATACAGACAGACAGACAGACATGGCTATATCGACTCGGCTAGTGATCCTGATCAAGAATATATATACTTTATAGGGTCGGAAAAGCTTCCTTCTCCCTGTTACATACTTTTGCACGAATACAATATACCCTTTTACTCTACGAGTAACGGGTATAAATACACCTATATACATCCATTTTTCTAATTCGAAAAACAAAAAAAATACATATATAAACAACATTTTTCCAATTTCTTTATATTTTTAATCATAAAACATTTTAAATACAAAAATAAAAAACAACGTAATCTTTAATATGTATAATCTTTAGAAAATAACTCCACTATATTACGTTATTTTTCAAATAGAGGGAGATGTAGTATGCGCACTAGGGCGGTCCACATTTGTATGGAAATTTTTAAGGTTCTACTCTCACCCGCCTATTCGGTGTTTCGCGTTTTAGGGTCTGCGAATTGGCTTCAAAGTTTATCACCCATACGCACTGTTGCCTTCGATCAAAAAGTTTTTTTAATCTAGATGGCATAGATTTCAACAATTCATTTGATGTTTTTCTCTCCCTTTTTTTTTTACCAATTATTCCAACGAATTTCATAATTTGACAAGACTATAAATGGGGAAAACGATTTCTTTCGTCCAAATTCGAACTGTTATATGTGTCGTATGTGAAATTTTTAAGAAAACCTTGAGGACGTTTCGCAAGGGGTATATTCCATAAAAAAATTTTTAGTTTTTACATTAAGTTTTTGCTTACTTTTATCTACCATGTGAATGGGTGAGAATGGGATTTCATTTTTTGGACCACCCTAATGCGAACATATCGGGTACATACTGTACATTAATAACGTTAAAATATAAATTCCCAAAAGTCCAACGGCCAGCACATTTTCAAATGCATTGGTAATATGATCACCCCAGCAGACAACTGTCGCTGTGTTGGTATGATACACACAGGCCGACTTACTTGAATATAATTTATATGTCGCGCACACTGCATACCCCTGTTTGCTTAAACAGTGAATATTTATATATTCGCATAGAACTAATGGGCAAGAAGTAGTCTATAAGAATATTGGCATCTCAAATGCACATTCAGCACAAGCCGCCTTAAATGGCTGTGCTTTCATTTAAATTGGTGGCCAGCGTGGTGAATATGTGTAGAACACCACGGTCAACATATTTCCCCGCTGCTGCCAAATGCCCAGCAACGACACTTAAGTTAAACGACAATTCAATTGATAATTACGATGAATAAAGACAAGACCTGTTGGTCTGTAAAACGAACTAAACAAACAAATTGTTATTAATGGAAGGATTACAACTACAACAAGAATTATTGAGGATTAAGGATTTCTACTACAACAAGACTTATTGAGGACTAAGGGTTACTAATATATCTACACATCATCAACTTAATAACTTCTCCTACTTTTAATATTGAGTTGTTTTGAGTTGTATATGTGATTGGTTTTCCTATTTAAACTAGAAGTCCCTCTATATATTGTTTAATTATAATAAGTTGACAGTTTTATTGAAATGAAATAAGTGATAAGTAGTTCGGATAATAGTTTTGGGGTTTTGAATAAATTTAAGTCGTATTAAACAGCGTTTTTAAATAATTTGATCGCTTCGTTCGTTAACTTCTTTATTTCGCACGTATTTCTACTTCGTCTCTCTCGTTGTTAATGTTCGTTCCAGATTTCTTTTCTCATTCGCGAATACTTTTTATTAGAGATGGGATTGTCTGAACGGAGCTACCAGACCTATTCCCACAACTCAGACATCCTTCTAAACATTCGTATGTATTGTATTGTCGTCGTCGTCAGAGGATATCTGCATCCATGGCTTCATATACTCGGCGCAAGAGGTAGTGCATCCTGGCCCGTCAGAAGAAAGAGATTCTTTTACCACATCGTAAGTGTCCTTAGGCTTGACTTTGGTTACTCGATAGGGACCCAAATACTTAGGTTTTTATTTAAGCCCACCACCAAACTGAGTTCGTTTTATAGCGACAATATCGCCGACTTTGTATGTTGCAGCTGTGCCTCGATCGGATATTATTTGAACAGGATGGCCAAATATTGCGCTCTGAGCCTCCAGTCTGGTAATGACAACCTTAGTTGATGTAGATTTCGTGGGATACAGCCAACAATCCGTCAATGACAGCAAGGATGTGCTTGTATGCATTGTGAGTCGATTCGAGAGGCTCAAAAAAATCGATATGTAATGTTTGAAGCGGCTCCGCTTCCTTCGGTAATGAGTGTGCTCTCCTTCCTTTTTCCCAAGTTTGCGATTTAAAACAACACATAGAATGCAGCATTTGATTTGTCGTTGAATCTTGTCTTCGAGTTTTGGAATGTAATATTCCATTCCGATGGTCTTCTTCGTCTTCTTTACCGAAAAATGTCCCTTTTCATGATCCTGTCGAATGATTTAGCGTTGAAGGATTGGTTGTACAACTATCAGTTCATCGTCGTTCACCAATTTGTACAGCAAAGTACCAGACTTCATGAAGAAATTGTTGTGGCTAGCTTTCTCGGCAAGGATGTCAATTATAGCTTGTAGTCCTTCGTCCTGCGATTGAACACTCTTTAGTTTGCGTTTCAAGCTTTCGTCCTAGATCATCATTACAGGGTAACGGCTTAACGAATCTGCATGACGTATGCGTGTGCCTAATCTGTGTTTAACTTCAAAGTCAAACTTCTGAAGTGCGAGAATCCAACGTGAGACTCGATTACAGACTTATTTTTTGTCCATTGTTTTTGTAAAAGCATTGCAATCGCTGACCAACTTGAAATGCATACCTAAGAGGTAAACTCGGAATTTTCGAAATGCTTTTACCATTGCCAGGATTTCTAACTCGTAGGTGGAAAACTTTCTGTCTGAGTCTGTTTTCTTACTCATGTAATACACAGGATGTATCTGGTTGTCATTAGGCGACTTTTGGAGTAGAACTGCACCGAAACCATTGATCGATGCATCTTTATGTAGCTCTGCGGATGGAAAACTTGAGAACTGGCTTCTGGGTTATGAGTGTCTTCAGCATGTTAAAAGCATCTATCTCCCTGTCAGAGAAAACAAACTTGGCATTGTGCTTCATCAGGTCGGTCAAAGGTTTGGATATGATTGAAAAGTTAAGGATAAATTTCCGGAAATATCCAACCAGACCCAAGAAGCTTTGTAGTTGCTTCTGATTTGACGGTAAAAGACATTTCGTCACAGCCTTTGTCTTTTCATCTGAGATACAAACCTAATGGTTTTCAATGCTATGGCCTAGGAACTCGATTTTCTTTTCTCATATCTCATATCTCGTACTATTACCTTGTTAATCCTTCTCGAGTTGTGTTGTCGCGCTTCTTGACCAGTACGACCGTGCTGTTGTACTCGGACTCATAATGCTCGATGATTTCGTCCTTGAGCAACTGTTCAATTTGATCGTCGATAATACACCGCTCGGAGAATGGAAATCTACGCGGACGCGAGTGTACCGGAGTATCGTCTTTTTAAATAATACGCAACGCAACGTTTGTTGTTTTTGTACTCGTCGGCTTATAGTTCTTGATTAGATCGAAAACTTCGCGTTTTGCTTGAGTTGTTGCACTCTCGTCAATGTTATGTTCATTATGTTCACATTTTCGGCACTTTCGACGTAAATTTTCCTAAGCGAACTCAATTCACTTTCTCAGTCATGGTTTTCTCGGCTTTGTACTTTAATTCCGTCACGATTTATTAGTATTTCAGCGTTGTTACAAAACTCTGCGCCTAACACAACTTGTACGTCTAAAAAGTTAGAGAAAACAACTAGAAAATTGTCTTCAAACACACTCAAAAAATTATTCGCCCTGAATTTTAGAAATTTGCTTCACTGGCGATTTTTTCTACTGGTAGGGAGAATTTTCTTCAAATTAATCAACATTTATTAAATACTAGCAGGGTGTGTAGCCCGCAGCTTCGCCTGCGGAAACTAAAATTGAAAATGAAGCTACTTATTTTAAATTTAAAAAATGACTAATTTTTAACCTATAAGCCGAGAAAAAATTTGATCAGAACTTTTTTCCTTAATTTTCGTAAAAAGAACGGTATTTTGTCCTATGCAAACTACTTATGAAAAATACAAAAACTTGAAAAACCATTGTGTTTTTTTAAATCTTTCTAAAATTCTAATGGATTGTTTGCATAAGTTATATTAATAAATAAGGAAGGCAGGTGGAAGGGGGTGCCGTGAATCAAATTGTTTAAACATTTCCATTTGTTTAAACAATTTGAGGCACGTGTAAGGAAGAGCAAGAGAATCAATTGGTTTGAATATTTAGTGTTATTTTAATATTTTCAATGCGATTTGAATTTTAAAACACAAAAATCTGTAAGAAAATTAAATCTGTTGGGGAATGTAAATGAAATATTCTTTTAGCAAAAGGATATCAGTATTATCATGAATTTGAATCTAAGCGAATCTCACTTCCTTAGTCAGCTGCAATGCGCACACACACGTACACACGCACATATCTAGTGGATGTGTGTTAAATACGCATTTTTTTGCTAATACATATTTAGTGCGTGTGTGTGTACGCAGCGGAGCGAATTAATTTTTTTTTTTTTTTTTTTACAAATCTACAGTTTGTCAATAACTCAACGTTTGAAAACTAATAGATAGTTTGGAAACATATCGTCTAAGCTGATCGGGTTCTTGGATTTTAAAAATAAAAATAACTTTAAGGTAAACTTCGACTGTATAACTGTATCCAAATTCTAAAGCTGATCGGAGCAGCATGATTTTGCACACAGGAAAATCATTTTTGAAATTTAACGTTTGGCTAAAAAAAAATGGTGCAAAAGAATTGATTTTCGATATAATCGATATTTTAACCGCGCATTTTAAATCTGCTGTGACTGTGGAATTTTCATCTTTTTTCCCTTGCGCGGTCACACTTAAATTCCCCTTGCGCGGTCACACTTAAAGTGCGACAGCATGACATACACACATACATGTACGACTTTATGCAAAGTGCGCCAGCAGAACATACATACATACATATGTGGAGGCCGTGACGTCAGAATGCAAAACAAAATTTGAAAATATTGGGGACTTGGTAAAGGAGGCTGAATTTCCATAAAATTTAAATGCAGTTATTTGCGGGTATGCCATAAGATTATGAACATCACATTTTTAAATCATTTTAACAACATTTATAACAGAAAAATGGCAAAAGAAAGAATTAAAAAAAAACAAATCGAATTTTGGGGCCTTTGGGGGTCGTTTTTGGTTCTAATGTATACCTCACACGCGGCTCCTAATTATTCTCCGAATTAATGTAATTTTTTTAGATTTTTATGTCAATCCGTTCTGGGTGGAATTTGCTACTGGACATTTTTTATTGTTACTCCTTTATTAATTTAGATAAGAACTTTTCCTAAATTTCTAAAATTCAGGGCAAATACATTTTTTGAGTGCACCTGATCGTCAACTTCGAATTCTTTTTTGAACTAATCAAATGGTTTTCCTCTGTTGTTGTTTCCGAAACCGACAAGAAAAATGTTTACACACTCAATTTAGGCTTATTCAAGCTTACATACGTTGTTTCACTTATAATGTTGTATTTGCTGCCTGTGTCAATTAGAGCTGTTTATTTTTTGTTTTTCATACAAATTTCTTTACACATAGATAGTTGGTCATCTGACACTTTGCGCGTATTTTTCGGAGTTTCGACCGTTTCGATTTGGCCTGTGGGGCAGTCTTTAGAAATGTGCGCGAAGCACTGATTTGCTGTATGGACCCTTGCACCACAGTTGTAGCAATTCACCTTTCTTTGTACGGATACGTCTTTATGAGCTGAACTGTCCTTGCTAATCGCGTATTTCAACTTGTCTTCTTGATTTTTAGCCTTTCTGGATTTTTCACTAATTTTTTCGTAGAATTTTACCTTTTCCTTTAACTCTTTTAAGTCTTTAGCATTACAAGATCGATTTATTGACGCCCAAATCATTGATGCCATCAATCACGTATTGCATAAGTGCACTGTTGTCTACACTGCCACGAGAAGCCATTTCTTTAATTTTGAGTAGATATTCTTGAACACTTTCATTGTTTTTGATTTTGTAAATGCTCACCATATACTTCGGCTTTGATCAATGCGACTTTCGAAATTTGCCAACTTCTGATACCGCGCTCACTCATAATGTACATTTTAGCGAGACCTTTTAGAGAACGTTTCGCGAAAATGATTTTTGCAGGCCATCCCAATACATAATGGAAGCCATGTTCTTGAAATCGGTAAACCAAACCGCAACAGCAGGGGTATCCTCTCCACTGAATGGTCGGATAGAATCTTCTACATCGCGGAAGTTTACGGAAAATCGCAGCGAATATACGGCGAAACTTTATACCCAAGCGGAATGATAATTCTTGGACGCCACTGCGCCAGCCTTTTCGTTTTTTGATCCTCTTTGCCTGCTTTTCAGCGTTGCTGCGTACAGAACGAAACTCGTCGTCTTCATCGTTCGAACTTTTCTCGAAGTTGTCTTCGTCATTCTCTTTTGCTTCGTCTAGCTCATCATCTTCGGAATCTTCTTCGTCAGCATCTTCTAGAAGTTTTACTACTTGCAAATATCGGAAAATGTGCAGCATAAGATCATTGTTGTTGTTTTATTATAATAAGTTGATAGTTTTATTGAAATTAAATTAGTGATAAGTAATTCGGATAATAGTTTAAGGGTTTTAAATTTAAATCGTATTAAACAGCGTATTGATCGCGTCGTACGTTAACTTCTTTATTTCGCACGTTTTTCTACTTCGTCTCTCTCGTTGTTAATATTCGTTCCAGACTTCTTTTCTCCTTCGCGAATACTTTTTATTAAAGATGGGTTTGTCTGAACGGAGCTACCAGACCTATTTAAATTATTATTAAATTATTAGAAATGGGCGGAACAACTGGTGGGTCAACTACGGATGATCCTGGTTCCAATTGATCCAAATCTTTGCTAACTGCTGATCTCTTCGGGGGGTTGCGGGGTGTTAGCTGCCTACCACCAGTGGCTTTAAAAACTTGTCAATTAGCTTAAGGCTATTAAACTAAAAGTCCAGCGCTGAGAGTAAATCATCCAGTCGGCGAACACGATGTCTAGCAAAAACAAAATTATTGATTAGAATCTTTAAGCCGCCTTTAGTTTGGCGCATAAAAGATCTAATCTATTGCGTGACAACAATAAAATAAATGTTGGCCCTAGCAATGTGATCACTGGTTAAGCCAGTGTATGTGATTTTTTGCACCTTAAAGATTCTTCTAAGTGCTAGACGATTGCAGCTAAAGGTACCAATAGATTCACACGATTGTTTCCCCCCAAAAACAAAAGTGTTGAACAAAATAAAAGCGAAAAGACAAGCAAAGAGTCTTTTTTGTTTTTAAGTACCTTAAAGATTCTGTTTTTAACAGCTAAAGGTTGCTAAAGTCGGTAAGGCGTTTCAGAGGCCTTAACATCGAATAAATATATATAGAAATATAGTGATTTATATATTTAAACCAATAAGTTGGTAAGGCGTGTCCGTGGCCAAAACAGCGGATATATATAATTTTGTGAAAAGTGCATTAAAAAAATAATAAAAAAATACAAATGCTATAAAGCCAAGAGGCTATAAAGCATCAAATTAAAAAAAAATCCCACGAAATAAAAATATTTTTGTTTAAAAAAAATAAGTGCACAAGAAATAATAATGTTACCGATAGCTTTGACTATGGTTATGCGGTAATTCCACGACATTGTTCGGCTCATTCATTAGAGCAATTTTTTCTCAGCCTATACGATTTAACGTAGGCGCGAGCAATACAGGTATATGGCAGCTGCAATGAGCAATTAATAAGCAAGTGTAAAAACCGATGGTCACTTCTAGTATTTTTTTTGGTATTTTAAAATACCTCCATACGGTACTACTTGGACCGATGAGCAATGAGCAAAATTGAATCTAAAAAGTAAAATTTGGCTCATTTATTGGAGCTACTGTGAAATGGGATCAATATTGTAAATAAATTTGATGCTTTTTGGTTGAATTTTCAAACCATTTGCGACTAATTAGGTGCTATATACAAATAAGAACAATACAAAAGATATTTCACCGGCATAATTACTCCGTTGCGAACTAAAAAAAACCGCTTACACTTCAAAATTAAGACATTAATGCGTAATATAGCAAAAGAGCCTTGAATTGAATTTTAATTAAGCGTTCAACTCCATTAATTTGGATTAAGGGAAAATATATTCATAAAACTATCAGATACCCGTTACTCAAAGGAGTGCGATATAGATATATATAGATATAAAACGCGCATAACTTTTTAACGAATGGTCTGATTTAAAAATTTTCTTTCACATTTCGAAACTGCATTTTTACTTTTGCGAAATTTTTAAAGGTGTGGGCCAAAAATCGTTTAATCTTGCAAAAACCTTTTAAAATCGTTTAAGCCGAATGTGGGCGTTAGAGGGTGCGTGGCCCTCGGCCGATACAAACTTGCGCTGCGTAGGAAGCCAAAGAATATGTGTGGGTAATCCCAAGTTTCTAGCTTTTAGTTTCCGAGATCTCAGCGTTCATACGGACGGACAGACGGTCATGGCTATATCGACTCGGCTTGTGATCCTGATCAAGAATATATATAGTTAATTTGGTCGGAAACGCTTCCTTCTCCCTGTTACATACTTTTGCACGAATACAATAAACCTTTTTACTCTACGAGTAAAAGGTATAAATAGACCATTGCACAGTGGTCGGGCTTGTATGGAGCCGCGGCCATAAATACTTCTAGATGTGCTATTGTTATGAAACTTTTACCAAAAATCTAAAAAAAAATTGTATAAATATATGTTACAAAAATTGGTCAGATCGTACCACTATATCCTATAGCTTTCATAGGAACGAATTTCTCAGTGGTTGCGTTCACATGAGAGAGCAGTCTTAAATTAATTTCTTGTAATCATAATAGGCTGAACTTTTTAATGTAAGTTATTTACAAGCTTAGAACTGTAATATAAAAACGTGGGAGTGATTACTCACTCCCACCTCCCACGCCCACCTGCCCAAAAAAGTTATAACAAGCAAAACAAACAATAATAAAAAATGATATAATATTTAAATGGTTTCATCAAATAGCATTTTTAAGATCATTAATTAACGCAATCAGCACACTTTTAATTCTTTGGGGTTGATTGCCGCATTTATTCTGCCAAATGCTAAAAACATGCTTTCGAGAATACTGGTAGTTGGTATTGGTTCCTAATAAAATAATACATTAATAAAACGACAAAATAATCTAAAAACATAAAACATAAAACACACAGCAAAAAGAAGCAAGCAAAACAGCAAAAACAAACTACAACTAAGCACACAGACACAGAACAAAAAAGTGCTTCCTCCTAGATAGAGCTGCTAAAATAAATGAGGTTAGGTTGCATTTTTTAATGGCACAAGTGCATCGGCAAGTTTCGGCAGCTGAACAAAACATTTTTATAATCTTGAAATATTAATAAATAACAGAATATAAACATCATTGGGGGGTAACCGGGGGAAAGCACTTCAAACTCTACCTAAAACATTGTAATGCACACTATTTACGAACTAAATAGGACGCACTTTTTACCATTTAATTACACAAAACACAGGACAAGTTATTAATTTATGTATCTGTATAAACAAAGTATATACTGTTAAGAACAATATCCATTATAAACGAATGGGATTAAACCGTGCTATATAATTTATTAGAATTTTTTAAATTCACTGCGTTGCACTGCACTGTTGACAAATTGCAAGTAAGTAAGCAATTGTTCGCACTTTACATTCCAGTGTTGGAAAGTCCCGTCAGAAATTCCAAAAAAAAACTATTGTGTCGTAAAGCTTAGACAATTAGCTGATCATAAAACCGGGTTTCGGTAGAATATCTCAAAATCAATTTTTTGATTTTTGGCCTATGGCAGCGACCACTGTGCATTGGGCAAATATCCTGCAATTGCAATATTGCATTTTAACATACCGAAACTGGGATAAAATAATACATCGAAGCTACCGAGAGGACGGTCTCGGCACTACAACTTAAATTCATATTTGAAGGGAAGAAGACTAGCTGGCTACGAAATTATCTCCACGTTGCTGACCGCAGGATTTTGTCACCAAGGGAAGTCGTCGACAAGAATCATCGAAATCGTCGCTACAAAAAGTCGTTGACAAAATCCTTGTACGCTATCATCATCATCAATGGGCTAAGTCAAGGTTATCATCAGATAAGTTCGATATTAGTAATATTATAATATAAATAACAATAATAAACAATAATGTTCCAAGACAGGCTTTCTTAGAGAAAGTTGATCAATTGAACAAATATCTCAATGAGGCGGTGAAACATTTGGGTGGCTGCAAGGCTTCTCTTAACATAACATCTAATAAGATAAACTATTTAGCTACAAATTTTTTAAAGAGTTTTCTAGTATGATCAATGAGTTTCTTTGTTCGAATAAATTCAAAAGTTTGCATTCGTGCAAAAGTATGTAACAGGGAGTTGGAAGCTTTTCCGACCCTATAAAGTATATATATTCTTGATCAGGATCACTAGCCGAGTCGAACTAGCCATGTCCGTCTGTCCGTCTGTCTGTCCGTCCGTATGAACGCTGAGAAACTACAAAAGCTAGAAAGTTGGGATTACCCACACATATTCTTCGGCTTCCTACGCAGCGCAAGTTTATTTCAGCCCCCCTCTAACGCCCACAATCGCCCACAAACGATTTTAAAGTGTGCCTAGCGCCTACATTTTTAAAGATTTCGGAGAAGTATAAATGCAATTTTGTTGCGTTTATTTATATCTTATCTTCGGCCATCCGAAGCTAATATACTCTTGCAGGTATGCCCATTTAAACTGTTGATTTTAAATTGTCAAAAATCAAAACGCCTACTTCCTACAGCTTTATTTCCTATACCTGGCTCTATAATTATCGATTCTTCAAAAACCACGAATTCTTAAGAACAATCAAATGATTGTTTTGTGTTTGCTAAGAAAGTTGTGTATCAAATATATTACAAATAACCGTTAAAAAGGATTTTTATACCCGTTACTCGCAGAGTAAAAGGGTATATTGTATTCGTGCAAAAGTATGTAACAGGAAGAAGGAAGCTTTTCCGACCCTATAAAGTATATATATTCTTGATCAGGATCACTAGCCGAGTCGAACTAGCCATGTCCGTCTATCTGTCTGTCTGTCTGTATGAACGCTGAGATCTCGGAAACTACAAAAGCTAGAAAGTTGGTATTACCAACACATATTCTTGGGCTTCCTACGCAGCGCAAGTTTGTTTCAGACGGTGGCCACGCCCCCACTAACGCCCACAATCGCCCTGAACCATTTTTTGAAAGGTGTCTGGCGCCCACACCTTTAAATGCAGTTTTATTGTGATTATCAATATCTATCGAATTGTAGAAGAAATTTTTCAAATCGGACAATCCATTAATTTCAGGGAAATTAGCGCGTTTTTTTTAATCTAATTACTTTAAAATCTTTGCGTAAACCAAATTTTTATAAGATCCTTCAGGAGCGAGAATTATAAGGCTACTGGCAGAGCTAACTCTAGAGCATGTGACATAAAATTGTCTATGAGAGAATCAATCTTCTCTAAGATCTAGTCCAGTCAGCTTCAAAGTCTGCCCCAGCAATTTATTTATAGTTATTGCAAAGCAAACTTTTAGAGAGAATTGTAGCCTCTTATGATCCTGCTTGTCCCTTGGCGGATCCCGTAAATACTGTTGCTTTGATTATGAAGACCTTTATCTGGAATCGTGCGCCATTGCATAACTTTGGCGGAATCCCCTGCTGGATTCAAAGAATTTAAAAATTCAACAGAGTAATGAACCGCATTATCAACATCAGAGACAAATTCGACCGATTTATAGGAAACTTCTAAACCATCACATGATTTAAGCAATAAATTATTGATACCGCTTGCTCGTTAATTTTTCGTTGTCAAAATGGCGCGCTCAGATAGCCAATCTAAGCTTTTACTTGATGTGTTAGAAAAACAAAGAACCCATTTTTGGATTGTGCATAGCTCATAGGAGTACTTAAAATTTTTGAAGGTGGTCCTACAATTTTAATTTTTGCTAAAATATATCGGGAAAAGGGGGATATACGATTAAAGTAAAATTTCAAAGTTTGTGGTTTTAAAATTACGAATACCTATGCTACTGTCCTAACGCTCATTATTACATCCGCATTACATCCTTTTCACTCCCAAAAAACGAATTGTTGCATAGGAGAGCAAGTGTATTTTTTTGTTTAGCACTCTTCTAATACTTCCGATCTCATTATTGTCAAATCAATGAAAATAATAACATTTTTTGAGATTATTTAAAAACATATAATAAATGAATGTGATCCAAGGGAGAGTCGTGAAATTTTATGATTTCTATCAGCTACAATGTTATCAATGCAATTTTAATTTGCGCAAAAATATATTATTTTGTGAACTGCAATTCGTTATATCAAATTTCGTACTTTTGTAAGTGTTTAAAAAATTGAATCTTAAAACAAGAGACAACGCTATAGTCGGGTGCCCCGACTATCAGATACCCGTTACTCACCTAAGGGAGTGCGAGGGAGATGGATATATTAAAACTTTGATCGGTCACAACTTTTTAACGAATGGTCCGATTTAAAAATCTACATTTCGATAGGTTTTGATAATCACAATAAAACTGCATTTTTAATTTTTCAAAATCTTTAAAGGTGTGGGCGCCAGACACCTTTCAAAAAATGAGGGGGCGGTTAGAGGGGGCGTGGCACCTCTTTGAAACAAACTTGCGCTTCGTGGGAACTCCAAGAATATGCATGCAAAATGCCAATCCTCTAGCTTTTATAGTTTCCGAGATCTCAGCGTTCATACGGACGGACAGACAGACGGACATGGCTAGTTCGACTCGGCTAGTGATCCTGATCAAGAATATATATACTTTATAGGGTCGGAAAAGCTTCCTTCTCCCTGTTACATACTTTTGCACGAATACAATATACCCTTTTACTCTACGAGTAACGGGTATAATTAATAATTAACTTGGAAACATTTTGCCTTTGCTTACTGAATTTGTAGTTATTTTTGTCTATTTTCTTCCACGGCGGAAATTTAATAGGGCTCTTATTTGTGCTACATAATGAAAAATACTTTTTTGAAAAATAAAACCTAAAAATTTGATCCACAGAACTGACTATTGCTAGAAATTCAGATTGATCGGAGCAGCAGTAAAAGATTTTAAAATCCAAAACCAATTTTAACTTAAATTGCCCCTTTCCACACAGCACTACCCCCTCCCCCTCATCAGATTTCTTGGCTGTTGCTCTCTTGGCCGTCGCTCTCTTGGCATCCGCTCTCTGGGTTTCGCTCTCTCGGCAGGCCCCAATTACTTAGGAAATCTAAATAAATTTTTTAAAAATACTAAAAAACAAGAAAGGCCAGCCGAAGCTTATATACCCTTGCAGATCATTTCTATTCATTTACAAAAACATTAAATTTAAATTAACTTGCGTATATGTTACAACAAACCAAATTTTAGCTTACTTTGGCATTAATTTTTTGATCCTTCCTATGGCAGCTATATAATATAGCCGTCCGAATTTTTTTTAAATTTAATACGAAATTTTAAAATGTTAAAGAAAAGCCATAGCCTAGAGGAGAAGAGAATGTAATATAAGTCAACAAAGATATAATGTTTTCCTATTCATTTTCATTTAATTTTTCGACCGTTCCTATGGCAGCTATATGATATAGTCATCCGATTTTTTCAAAATTTTATTCGCAATTCAGAAATATTATAAAATTAGTATTCCCAAAAGGTTAAGGTTATATTTCAAAAAACACCAAAGCTAGAATTTTTTTACGTTTTTTTTCGATCTTTCCTATGGGAGCTATAAGATATAGTGTCCGATCCGGTCGGTTCCGACATATATACTACCTGCAATAAAAAGAATACTTTTGGGAAAGTTTGAGACCGATAGCTATAAAACTGAGAGACTAGTTTGCGTAGAAACGGACGGACAGACGGACATGGCTAGATCGACTCGTCTAGTGATGCTGATCAAGAATATATATACTTAATGGGGTCGGAAACGTCTCCTTCACTGCGTTGCAAACTTCTGACTGAAATCATAATACCCACTGCATGTTAAAAACTTGAAAAATTAAACCTAAGCATTTGGGCCATAGAATAACTAATGATCCAAAAATCATCTTGATCGGAGCAGCGGTTTAGATGGGGTTTTATGGGGGATATCGAAATTTCTAATTAGGCCTTTTTAAAACCATGTGAAAGTCGCGAATCTTTGTACTTGCTATCCGTTACAATGTTATTAATGCAATTTTATTGAGCGCATAAATATATTTGTTTGTAAATTTGAATTTGTTTTTTCAAATTTCTAGTTTGGAATGAAATGAAAACTTTTATACAAACACGCAAAGATTGCCATCCCATGCAAAAGTAGCGAAGTAATTTATTTTTCTAGGTTCCGCATATGATCGATAATTATTCATTTTAAGCTCGACCAATAACCTAGCAAGATTTTGCATTGGCTGAAAGGAATTTAATCATTATACCCTTGCAAGGGTATTATAATTTCAATCAGATGTTTGCAACGCAGTGAAGGAGACATTTCCGACCACATAAAGTATATATTCTTGATCAGCACCAATATCCGAGTCCATCTAGCATTGTCCGTCTATCCGTTTCTATGCGAACTAGTCTCTCAGTTTTAAAGCTATCGCGATACAACTTTCCCAAAAGTCTTCTTTCTATTGCAGGACCAATATATCTTAAGGTTCCCATAGGAAAAATCAAACAAATATAAGAAAATTTATTGTAACTTTTTAGGAAGTAGGCGTTTTAATTTTTGACAACTTAAAAACAAAATGTTAAATAGGCACACAGAATCTGAAATCCCTGGAACTGCACTGATAGAGTGAGCATTAAACTACATGTATTTACTTTATCTGAAAGGGTATATAAGCTTCGGCTGGCCGAAGCTAGCTTCCTTTTTTTTTTTATTTGTATTTAAACACATCATCTACTTTGAAATAGAAACACACACACACATTACAAATCAAAACATATCCAAATATACATACCTACATACATACATATCTGAAGAAGTAACGTATTTGATTGCTTACAGTTCAAACTTCCGTACTTGGTCAGAAATTCGAATCTTAAGATTTTGCCTTTGCTTACAGAATAGTAGTGAAATATACTTTTTGAAAAATAAAACCTAAGAATTTGATCCACAGAACTGACTATTGATCGAAAATTATTTTGATCTGAGCAGCAGTATAAGATTTTAAAATCCAAAACCAGTTTTAACTTAAATTGCCCCTTTCCCCTCCCCTTTCTAAATTCATCTTCTTCCCAAAATGAAAATTAATTCTGTTTGTCAGTTTGTGAGCTTGTCAGTTTGTCAGTTTGTGAGCTTGTCAGTTTGTCAGTCTGTCCCAAAACGTTGGTTTAAAGTCCTGGAAATTTTATATGGTGTTAAGCAGCTCGATATAGGAAACATTAGTTATATAGAAACATTAGTAATGGCTAAATTTCGTAAGCCCATAACTTGCGAAATACTTAAGCTACAGACTTGTGTTTTACCCTATATTAAAGGTATTTTGAAGAATGAGAAATTTTTAGCAAGTGTATTTGATGACGAGTGTAATAATTTTTCGTTGATATCAGAACTTTTGTATGTTGAAGGTGCGATCGTCACTAGTTTTTTACCTCGTTAAGAGATGTTTTTATTTGATTTTATAATCGTTAGAGAAGTGAAAGTGGGCTACAATTTAAAAGTAGAAGGTACGGAGGTGCGTCATCTACCAGGAGAATTTGTGATGTTCCAATCGGGTATCTTGCATTTTCGTGGGTCTCGTTCGATAACGCAATATAAATTAGGTGAGACGAATATATGTCGGTTAAAAACAGTTCGTTACAACATTATAAGCAAGAAAGGAAGCTAGCTTCGGCCAGCCGAAGCTTATATACCCTTGCAGTTCCAGGGATTCCAGATTCTACATGCCTATTTAAAATGTTGTTTTTAAGTTGTCAAAAATCAAAACGCCGATTTTTTACAAAGTTACAATGATTTTTTTTATATTTTGGTGCCCCGAATATCAGATACCCGTTACTCAGCTAGAGCGAGTGCGAGGGAGATGAAGATAAAAAACTTTGATTTTAACGAATGGTCCCATTTGAAAAATGTCTTCTACATTTCGATAGGTATAAATCAGCGGTCGGCAGCGTCCTATTAAGTGGCATAGGGGTTTGTTCTGCTCACCCTCTGCCCACACGTATACTGTAAAACTGCGGTCTGCACACGCACACTGTTCAGCTGCCCGTGCAATTTACTCACACTAATATAAAACAAAATGTCATTGTATGTGTGTGCCGACCGCTGGTATAAATAAACGCAACAAAATTGCATTTATACTTCTCCGAAATCTTTAAAAATGTGGGCGCCAGACACATTTTAAAATCGTTTGTGGTCGTTAGAGGGGGCGTGGCGGTCTGCTGAAATAAACTTGCGCTGCGTAGGAAGCAAAAGAATATGTGTGGTTAATCCCAACTTTCTAGCTTTTGTAGTTTCCGAGGTCTCAGCCTTCATACGGACGGACTATATATACAGTGGTGGCCACGAGCTTAGCACACTTTGCTCGCCCTACTTCCTCAGCAATTCACTAGATCACTTTCATATTTATATTAAAGTCTCGAGAGTATGGAATTTTGTATGAAATTCGTGCTTTAAGTCAAAGCAGTTATGACTTAATTTTAAATATGAAAGTGATCTAGTGAATTGCTGGAGAAGTAGTTGACCGATCATGATGATGTATACCTCATTTTTTTTGGCCGTTTATGAGCTACAAGATAAGTTGGTTGAGAGAGTCCAGGACTTTTCGAAAGGACTTGAAAATCAGGATCTGCTGAAATGCCATGAAAGGGGGAGTCTATTTATCATCATTTATCAGGTCCCAGCTCTATGTTTTCGACCGCATTATCCTTTAATTGTTTAATTTTAAGAATAACAAGTAAATAAAATAGATGGGTATCAATTTGGACACTTATCCTGCCTAAAAACAGGATATTTTGACAATTTTGGTTTTATATGTCCCATTTATATGTCTATGTGATATATAAACATCTATAAACATCCTTTCTTCCATTTCTTACCTTATTTAGGTTCACTATCCAGAATACGAAGTAAAAAGTCGAGGAAAATAATGAGAAGTGTGGAAAGGATATGAACTTCCTAAAGTGTGCTATACTCGTGTCCAGCTCATTTTGCAGGTTGATCCACTAAAATTATTGCCATAGAACAATGGTAAAAGCAAATGGGACGATATTAACAGTGGAAGTTGCTCTATTTCCAGCACGAAGGTGGGTGAAAACAGAAAGTCATAAACTCTAACGGAAAAGGAGATATGGCAAAAATACGATGGGCGAGCAAAGTGTGCTAAGCTCACCACTGTATATGGCTATATCGACTCGGCTAATGATCCTGATTTTGCCTCAGATATTTTGTGACAGGAGAAGCATTTGAGATAGAGCGAAAGCGAGAGAACAAAAATTATAGGGAAAATAAAAGAGAAATATATAGAGGCCAAAAACGTTATATTCAAATATTTTAAAATGTAGATACATTTATATATAATAAAATAACCCAATTATTATTATTATTTATTTATTTTCATATATTTAAAATTACAAATTAAGCATTAAAATTGTTAAAGATTTTGTTAAGAATAAAATTAAGCGTTGAAAATTACCTCTCCACTGATATTTGTTATACAAGTGAGACTAGCACCACTTTCGCAACTTCCTTCAAATAAGGTGACTTAAATTTTAGCCAGAAAAATTAATTTTGTTGGTTATTAATGGTAGGCGACCATGAAACAAAGTACAATTTTCAATTTACGTGTATAGGTTTGACCATCCAGAATGGAAACCATGATTTTTTGAAGAGATTTTGTACAATAATATTGAAAAAAGCTCAAAAACTCTCTAAATGGCACTCATGCAAAATCAAAAAATAAATTTCATCATTTTTTTGTTGTGGTTTTTCCTCATAAAAAAATACTTATACATAAAAATTTCAACAGACAGTGGGTAATTTTATTAAAAATATTTCTGCAGCATTATGATCGAAGCAGTACTTTTTTAGAAACACGATCCGCAGCTGAAAAAAAACATTGTTCAGAGAAAACGCATTTAAAGTAATGTATCTGATGCAAAAAGGTGGGTGCCGTCATCCTCGTATAAGGTCCAAAATAGTTTGAAACACCCAAAAGCTTTCACCCGTCCCATCACATTGCAAGTACTGACTGCAATTACTTTAAATAAACTTCTCTCGCTCACATTGTATCAACAAGAACCAGTTTTCTCCACCCTTTAAATTAAATTCGTAAATTAAATAAAATGTATGTCTGTACATATGTTGGTTACATTTCTACAGACAGAAGGAGCTACCAAGAATATTTCTATATTTTGTAAGACTAGTTCTATAATTCAGTAATAAGAATTCAGTTAAACTTGATTGGATTGATTCCTATACAAGGCAATTAGTTATAAATTATAAATTATTTATCTCTTACCGGGATTTCTTAAGACTGACGATACATTTCGAAATATAAGCTGTCGTTCCTCAATAGGCACATTCAGAACTTTGCCTGGTAAATCTCGCAACGCTCCAGATAACTATTATTATAATCAATTATTAATAACACACAATTATATAAATATATAAAATAAAACCTGTTCGTCCACCATATTTAATAAAAACGTGTACGACGAAAATTAATGAAAACTTCTTCCTTGTGTGACCGCAGAATTTCTCAAGGAAAAATGCCCAGCACAGTAACAACAAACGTACAACAAAAATTATGTACGTCAAAATAGCGTCGACGAGCTAGCAACGAAAGGGGAACGGTGGAAAATAGAACACTGGGGCTATTTTATTTTTAAATTTTCTTGCTTTTTGGGGACCGAATCAAAAAATGTTTGATGCAAAATTGTTTAGAAGAAAAATAACTATCGATCTATATACATAGGTAGGTTTGCATAGAAAATATATGTATATTTGCATTGTTGATGTCATGGGTGTGAGGGGTTTCATTTTCTTCTAAACAATTTTGCATCAAACATTTTTCGATTCGGTTCCCAAATAGCGAGAAAATTTAAAAATAAAAATTGCCCCAGTGTTAAAAATTCCACCGTTCTACTTTTGTTGCTAACTCGTCGACTCTATTTTGACGTACATTAATTTAACAATAACCAAAAATCACTTAGCTTATAGCCTCTTCCCATAGGGTCCATCCGTGTGAAACGGTTGGGATTTTTGACGAATGTGAAACTCGTGTTCCCACAGAGCTCCATTCACATCCAATAACTTGAAGAACAGTTGCTCATCTCAACATAAACGAAGGGGGATTTGAACTCGGTAAAACTGTCGTAAAATTTCCGTCTTCTAATCCTGTTGTAGAATAATATAATAAATAGCATAAGAAAATAGTTTATAATATATTTGAACATAATCATAATAATCATAATCATAACGCTTTTGTTTGGAGAACAGCTTACATTTTGGTCCACACATAGAAACCTGTTTGCGAATGCTTTTCCGCTGACAACAAAGTACAAATAATTTAACAAAAGCCAAAAATCAATCTGGGTATTCCCTGGATGAGAAATGTTGAAAATTCAACAGAAAATTTCAGCAATCAAGCAAAATGATTCTTGTTGAATTTTCAAACAGCTGTTATTTGTTGAAAAGATTCACGGGAACTTAAAACATGTAATATTAGATTTTTGCATTGTTTGTTACTGTCTTAAATTGTTACCAAGGTAAGAATAACTACTAATGGACTTTCTAATTTGATTTTAAAGTAAATAATGCGAACTGATAATACAAAAATGTTGTAGAGTTGCCATGACTTTTAGTAGAAATAATGTGACAACTCTGGTTTTCAACGATTCAACAAAATTTTCAACCAGGGTATTCCCTAAACTGTTGAATTGCTGAATTGTTGAATTTTGGTCAGCTGTGAATCAGCTGTTCCATACAAAGTCAACTTTCAGAAATTTCAGCAATTCAACAGCCTCGAGGCTGTTGAAAATTTTGTTGAATCGTTGAAAACCAGAGTTGTCACCTGATTTTACTAAAAGTCATGGCAACTCTGCAACATTTTAGTATTATAAGTTCGCATTATTTACTTTAAAATCAAATTATAAAGTATATTAGTAGTTCTTCTTAACGTGGTAACTATTTTAGACAGTTACAAACATAAAAATCGAATTTTACATGTTTTAAGTTCCTTGAAACTTTTTAACAAATAACAGCTGTTTGAAAATTCAACAAGAACCATTTTGGGTCGTTCCCTTAATTGCTGAAATTTTCTGTTGAATTTTCAACAATTCAGCAATTCAACAGTTTAGGGAATACCCAGAACATAACCGAGGCTGTTGAATTGCTGAAATTTCTGAAGGTTGACTTTTTCTGGAACAGTTGATTACAGGTGACCAAAATTCAACGAATCTAGCAATTCAAAAGTTTAGGGAATACCACAGATCGCTGTGTAGATCCGATTTTTATGAACCAAGTTTATTTTGTTTAGAAATAATGTATAAACTGTCTGAAAGTAACAAAGAAAATTTAAAAACTTTGGTTGGGGCAATCTTTCAAAGTCATAAATGAATTTTTATACCCGTTACTCGTAGAGTAAAAGGGTATATTGTATTCGTGCAAAAGTATGTAACAGGTAGAAGGAAGCGTTTCCGACTCTATAATGTATATAAATTCTTGATCAGGTTCACTAGCCGAGTCGATCTAGCCATGTCCGTCCGTCCGTCTGTCTGGCTGTCTGGATGAACGCTGAGATCTCGGAAACTACAAAAGCAAGAAAGTTGAAATTACCCACACATATTCTTGGGCTTCCTACGCAGCGCAAGTTTGTTTTAGCTGAGGGCCACGCCCCCTCTTGCGCCCACCACCGCTATGAAAGATTTAAAAAAATTTAAATATTTCGGAAAAGTAAAAATGCAATTCATATCGAAATGTAGAAGTTTTTCAAATCGGACCATTTGTTAAAAATTTATGCGTGATTTAAATTATATCTCCATCTCTCTCGCACTCCCTTTAGCTGAGTAACGGGTATCTGATGGTCGGGGCACCCGACCATAGCGTTCTCTCTTGTTTTTATTTATTTTGTTGTTGTTTTTGCTTAACAAAAAATACTTAAACTTGCAAAAATATATTAAACTAGCAGGGTCGGTAGCCCGCAGCTTCGCCTGCGGAAACTAAAATTGCAAATTAAGCTACTTATTTTAAAGAAAAGATTTTATCAGAACTTTTTTCCTTAATTTCGGTAAAAATAACAGTATTTTGATCTATGCAAACTACTTAAGAAAAATACAAAAACTTTAAAAAAACCATTGTGTTTTTTTTAATCTTTCTTAAGGAATAAATAAAATTAATTTCTTTAAAAAAAATAAAAACGAATTGCTTAAAGATATACATAGCTGTCCAACAACAAATATGATAATTTTGGTTAAGATTTACGAAATTTGAAACGTACAAACCCATCTAAAATGTAATGCGATGTTCATATTTTCGCAGTTGTAAAAATTATTGTCTCCAATTCTATTTTTAATAAATTGAAGCAATACTATTGCCAGTGGCGGATCTAGGATTTTGTTGTAAGGGGTGATATTAGAACAAATTTTTTGTTGCTTACTTTTTGAATACCAATTGCCTTTCAATTTTCACCCGAGTGGGGGGTTATATATCACCCGTATCACCCCCCGTGGATCCGCGCATGACTATTTCCCTTAAGTGGACGGACACTCATATTATCAGTCTAAGAACATTTTTGAAAGGAATAAAAATTTTAGGCTGGATTTTATTTTATCGGTCCTTCAAAACAAATCCTGTTGATCTTGGCCTTGCTACCTCGTTTTACCTTTTCGACTTTGTTAATTGTCCCTGTATTTTTTGTTTATCAAAGACTAAATTTTAAATCTATTTAAACCGAGTTCCGTTTACTTCTTTTGAAGATGTTACTTCTTGATATTTAATTAATTACCTAAGAATGAAGCCAAGGTAATTTATGCACATAGGTAACGAAAAGGTAAATAATAACCAAATAATAATAATAAAAAATAAAGGAAACAAATATGTATGCGAAGCAATGTAAAAAAATCAATTGGATATTAGCCGCATTTTAGAATTATTATACCCGTTACTCGTAGAGTAAAAGGGTATATTGTATTCGTGCAAAAGTATGTAACAGGGAGAAGGAAGCTTTTCCGACCCTATAAAGTATATATATTCTTGATCAGGATCACTAGCCGAGTCGAACTAGCCATGTCCGTCTGTCCGTCTGTCCGTCCGTATGAACGCTGAGATCTCGGAAACTATAAAAGCTAGAGGATTGGCATTTTGCATGCATATTCTTGGAGTTCCTACGCAGCGCAAGTTTATTTCAAAATGGTGCCACGCCCCCTCTAACGCCCTCAATCGCCCTACACCATTATTTTAAAGGTGTCTGGCGCCCACACCATTAAAGATTTTGGAAAACTAAAAATGCAGTTTTATTGTGACTATCAATACCTATCGAAATGTAGAAGAAATTTTTCAAATCGGACCATTCGTTAAAAAGTTATGCCCGATCAAAGATTTTATATATCAATCTCCCTCGCACTCCTTTAGCTGAGTAACGGGTATCTGATAGTCGGGACACCCGACTATAGCGTTCTCTCTTGTTATTTCTGTTATCATCCATTTTTCACCATAATTATAATTATATTAATAACGACAGGAAGACAGGTGGAAGGGGGTGCCGTGAATCAAATTGTTTAAACATTTCCATTTGTTTAAACAATTTGAGGCACGTGTAAGGAAGAGCAAGAGAATCAATTGGTTTGAATATTTAGTGTTATTTTAATATTTTCAATGCGATTTGAATTTTAAAACACAAAAATCTGTAAGAAAATTAAATCTGTTGGGGAATGTAAATGAAATATTCTTTTAGCAAAAGGATATCAGTATTATCATGAATTTGAATCTAAGCGAATCTCACTTCCTTAGTCAGCTGCAATGCGCACCCACGTACACACGCACATATCTAGTGGATGTGTGTTAAATACGCATTTTTTTGCTAATACATATTTAGTGCGTGTGTGTGTACGCAGCGGAGCGAATTAATTTTTTTTTTTTTTTTTTTTACAAATCTACAGTTTGTCAATAACTCAACGTTTGAAAACTAATAGATAGTTTGGAAACATATCGTCTAAGCTGATCGGGTTCTTGGATTTTAAAAATAAAAATAACTTTAAGGTAAACTTCGACTGTATAACTGTATCCAAATTCTAAAGCTGATCGGAGCAGCATGATTTTGCACACAGGAAAATCATTTTTGAAATTTAACGTTTGGCTAAAAAAAAATGGTGCAAAAGAATTGATTTTCGATATAATCGATATTTTAACCGCGCATTTTTAATCTGCTGTGACTGTGGAATTTTCATCTTTTTTCCCTTGCGCGGTCACACTTAAATTCCCCTTGCGCGGTCACACTTAAAGTGCGACAGCATGACATACACACATACATGTACGACTTTATGCAAAGTGCGCCAGCAGAACATACATACATACATATGTGGAGACCGTGACGTCAGAGGGCACAACAAAATTAGGAAATATTGTGGACTTGGTAAAGGAGGCTGAATTTCCAAAAAATTTAAATGCAGTTATTTGCGGGTATGCCATAAGATTATGAACATCACATTTTTAAATCATTTTAACAAAATTTATAACAGAGAAATAACAGAAGAAAGAATTAAAAAAAAACAAATCAAATTTTGGGGCACTTTGAGGTCGTTTATTGATCTAATTTATACCTCACACGCGGCTCCTAATTATTCTCCGAATTAATGTGATTTTTTTAGATTTTTATGTCAATCCGTTCTGGGTGGAATTTGCTACTGGAAATTTTGTAGGCCTTACCTTTTATTAATATAGAGAAGACGAGATATATTGTTGATATGTTGATATTAAATTGTCAAAAATTAAAACACCTACTTCCTACAAAGTTAAAATGTATTTTTATAATTTTTTTGAGATTATTCCTATGGGAGCCATAAGATATAGTGGTCCGATCCAGCTCGTTCCGACATATTTACTACCTGCAATAGAAGGAAGACTTTTGGAAAAGTTTAATCGCCATAGCTTTAAAACTGAGAGACTAGTTCGCATAGAAACAGACAGACGGACATGGCTAGATGGTCTCGGCTATTGGTGCTGATCAAGAATATATATACTTTATGTGGTCGGAAACGTCTCCTTCGCTGCGTTCCAATAATCTGACTGAAATACCCCGGCCATTTTTCGCTTTAGCGACTTTTTCTCTATAAGAAAAAAAATGAACTGGAAAGAGACAAAAACTGTCGCTTCATGGGACCGCTTTTTCAGTATTTAAGTACTAATATTCAGAATTTTTTAGCGTTAAGGCGATTTTTGATCATGGCGTTTTGGAATTCTTTTGGTAAGGAAATGCATTTGCACTGCAATGGCCCATAAAGGTGGAGAAACATCGATGTTAGCGAACATCGATGTTTTTGGCAATGTTTAGAATAAAAAAAAATAATTTAATTAATTTTATTTAAATTTTGGTTTTTGTTTGAAAACAACTACGGAAGAAGAAAGTCGAGTGCGACGCTCGGATATGAGTAAATAATAAAAAGAACTTAAGAATACCCGAATCATTCGACGTGAAGAATTCGCGAATTATTCGACCTTAAAAATTATTTGACATTAAGAACTCGGGAATTATTTGACCTTAAGAATACCCGAATCATTCGACGTAAAGAATTCGCGGATTTTTTGACATTAAGATTTCGCAAATTATTTGAAAAGAATACCCTAATCATTCGACGTAAGGAATTCGCGGATTATTCGACCTTAAAAATATCCGTATCACTCGACGTGAAGAATTCGCGGTTTATTTGACATGAAGAATTCGCGAGTTATTTAACGTGAAGAATTCGCGGATTATTTGACACATAGCTGAAATTTGGCTTTATACTTAGGTTCATCTTATTTATCACAATGATATCAAAAATAAGTTTTACAGCGCGAGTTTTTTCAATAAAATTTAAAAGTGTTACGGTCCCTGCGAGAAATGTTGAAACAAAAAAATCAACTTTTCTATGTTGACAATGAACCCTTTGAGCTACTAGGTGAGCTATATGAGTCAGCTGATGAGCTATAGGAGTCACATCATTTCTAATGAATTAAGTAGGTCATGGCTCATAGTATGAGCCATATTTCATAGGAGTCATGAGTTAAAAAACATAGATAGATCGAATGGCTCATGAAATCAAAGTATGACTCTACTCATGCAGGGCTCTAGTGCACACACATATGTACATAAATTTGAATGAAAATTTTTAAAGTCTTCACCCGCCTATACGGTACGCATTGAGGTATTTGAGATAAATGGGTTTTTGAGTCTGCGAATTGTCTTCAAAGCTTATCACCCATACGCATTGTTGCCTTCGATAAAAAAGATTTTATTTAATCTAGGTGGCATAGATTTCAACAGTTCATTTGATGTTTTGCTCTCCCTTTTTAACCAATTAGTGACGCGAAATTCATAATTGTACAGGACTAGAAGTGGGTCAACGATTTTTTTCGACCAAATTCGTTCTGTTTACGTGTCGTATGTGTAATTTTTAAGAAAACTTTGAGAACGTTTCGCAAGGTCTAAATGATGCTGGCTTGCCAAATGTTTTGTAGGCGCATCCATCTCCCAAAATTGTCCAAATTGTTCCTTGAAAAAAAGAATTAGTCCAAGAAGCGTATGAGATTAAAGTGCTATAAATATTTAAAAGTGTCAAAACTTTTCTTATTTGCCGAAGTTCTCGTGGCGTCACTAGTTGCCGTTGAAAACATTCCATCTGTCAGCGTTCAAATTGTAATTAGCTTTGAATTGTAATCCATTTTATTATCAGGATCACTAAATTTGCACGTCCTTTCCCCACGGACCAAATCGGACCATTCGTTAAAAAGTCATGCGTGATTAAATTGTATATCTCCATCTCCCTCGCACTCCCTTTAGTTGATGGTCGGGGCACTATAGCATTCTCTCTTGTTTTTATTTATTTTGTTGTTGTTTTTGCTTAACAAAAAATACTTAAACTTACAAAAATATATTAAATAGGTTCAGACAGTGGGCAATTTCATTACAAACATTTCCGTAAAAGCAGTATGATGATCAAAGCATTACTTTTTGAGATACACGATCCGCAGCTGAGGAAAACATGGTTCCGAGAAAAACGCATTTAAAGTTATGAAATATATCTACTGCACAAGAAGGTGGGTGCCGTCATATTGGTATATGTTCCTAAATAGTTCGAATTTCTTTGAGAAATCTGCATGACACATTTTTAAAGAGTTATTCCTCCAATTTAAGAAATACATAAATAATTGAATTTTTTTGTCTATTTGTAAATTTCCCCTTAAACATATTTTAATTTTTTTCATCTATGATTTCCGGAAAACAAGAAAAACAAGAAAGGAAGTTAACTTCGGCAAGCCGAAGTTTATATATCCTTGCAGTTATAATAAGTACCCAAAGTTTAGTCGGTGCTGCTCCTGGGTTCCAAATATATTATTGCACAAGCAGGGTCGGTAGCCCGCAGCTTCGCCTGCGCAAACTAAAATTGCAAATTAAGCTACTTATTTTAAATTTAAAAAATGACTAATTTTTAGCTTATAAACCGAGAAAAGATTTTATCAGAACTTTTTTCCTTAATTTCGGTAAAAATAACAGTATTTTGTCCTATGCAAACTACTTAAGGAAAATACAAAAACTTGAAAAAACCATTATGTGTTTTTTAAATCTTTCTTAAGGAATAAAAAAACTTAATTTCTTAAAAAAAAAAAGATTTACGAAATTTAAAACGTACAAACCCATCTAAAATGTGATGGTTGCCGCTGAAAACATTCCATCTGTCAGCGTTCAAATTGTAATTAGCTATGAATCCTTTCCCCACGGCTTCGGCATTGTTTGTGCCGATCAGCTGCGCGCCTAAGCGATTTTCTTGAGCGTACACAGTTCCGCGTAAAACTGCAACAGCGATTTTAAGCGGCTATGTGCAAAGGGTAAAAGTGTAATATAGTTCTGTAATATTTTTAAATTGGCGACAATTGAATTGTATGTTGTTCGCCAACGCAACTGATTTACATTTAAACGATGCCACATGCTTTGCGTGTGAGCTCTGAAATCTTCGGTCAGACTATAAAGAATAATATATTTCAACTAGTGATGAAAATAAACTATCTGGGTATTCCCTAAACTGTTGAATTGTTGAAAATTCAACAGAAAATTTCACCAATTAAGGGAACGACCCAAACTGGTTCTTGTTGATTTTTCAAACAGCTATTATATGTTGAAAAGTTTCACGGAACATAAAACATGTAAAATTCGATTTTTTATTGTTTGTCACTGTCTAAAATTGTTACCACGGTAAGAAGATCTACTAATACACTTTCTATTTTGAGATTTAAGTAACTAATGCGAATAATACTAAAATATTGCAGAGTTGCCATGACGTTTAGTAAAAGAAGGTGAAAACTCTGGTTTTCAACGATTCAACAAAATATTCAACAGCCTCGAGGCTTGAACTGCTGAAATTTTTAAAAGTTGACTTGGTCTGGAACAGCTGATTAACAGCTGACCGAAAATTCAACAATTCAGCAATTCAACAGTTTGGGGAGTACCCTGTATATTCTTTCTCCCAATCTTTTTTTATAGCCTATTTACATTACAGTATTTTTCGGGAAAACATTGGGAAAATGGTGAAAAATATAAATTCAGGTTCACACTATCGTTTGCCGTCTAATAGCCTAGTCACAGAAATCTTTTCCAACCAATTTCCATTATGTTTCTTACGTACATCGGTTCACACAAGCAGCAGTCTTTAGTTGGAAGAGATTTTTGTGATACCCGGGTATACGAATTTATACTTTATGTTATCCGAAGAAGCAGCCATTTGAAGGCATATCCATCTCCAAAAAGAGATATGTGGCTGAGTCTCGAGACGATAGAAGGCTTTTTAGAGCATGACTGTGGCCATTGCAGTTCAAAAGCAGTAGCACCCAAAAAAATCACAAAAGGCCAAGTACAGAAATCACCTAAACTCGTAAACAAATTCGCATCAAAAAATTTGGAAAAACTGCATTGGGGTGCTCTGAAGTAGAGTTGTAGCGTCTTTTTCCCTACTCTTTCTATCACGTAATCTTCTTATGGAAGACAAATCGCTGAAGCGGAATTTGGTGGTTGCAGCAAAAACCCCCTCTGCCCCCGAAACCCGATTTTCGCTTGATAAAATATATCCTCAATTCTACTAAAATCTACTTTGCAGGCTGAAAAACAGAACAAATTTTAAAATTTTCCGCCTTTATGGTGTATTAGCTGTATTAGCTAAAAATTATTAATGGTTTACTGAAAAGTTCAACATTTAGGAGAGTATCACAAATAACGCATTGAAAAGCACAAAAGCTTAATAGCTATACTGTGGAAGAATTTTGTGTGCAAAAACATGGCCAGTTGTGTTATGGCGATGATTCGGCGCTTAGATCATGTTGCAGAACAGGCTTTTTTCCACTACTGTGGAATTGGGTTAGTGGTGCTGCGCTGCCTGTCTGAACAGGCGCTAAGTGCATTTTTAATAGCGATGTAGGATTTTCTATTTCACTCGCTGGGGTCACACTAGCTGTATATTGTTTATAAAAGGTAGTTTTTAGATTTAGTTATATACATTTGAATAAATAACTAATAATAATAATTATAATAACTGCACTAATGTGCAAATATGCTTGAGCAACAGAATATAAATTAAACTTCGTTTGCTAAATAAGCACATTTAAGTAGTTCAGTTTGTAGCATACTTTTCGGTAGTAAGTAAGTAAATAATGCTGTGGACAAAAGCTCTAAAATACATGTGAATAAAAGCTGATAGTGTACAATGGAAGCGTGGGGCACACAAGATCGTGTCAAAAAGTATAAAAACTTATTAGTGCTAAGTGATCCTATCATAATAAAGTGTGCGTCTGAACATACAGATGTATGGGTGTCAGATACGAATTTATTCAAAATCTATTAAAACGCCTATATCGGGGAAGTCGCAAAGACGGTTGATTTTGTGCATTGATTTTCATACAGTGACGAACTTTACTGTTGGCACACTTAGCATATTTAACTTAGAGTCTGCTTTTCTCCCTCTAATTTATTGATTTGAAAATGTAGCAAAATTTGTTTGGATAAAGTGAACATTTATCTTTTAAATTCACTTGGTTTCATTAATTTATCTCTCAAACCTAATAATAATAATATTTTTTTGCAGCTAGAAAAAATCTAGGATATCAAACCACTAATATGACCATTTATGGTACGAAATTAAATATTTAAGTATTCCAATCGACTTTTAGAACCTTTTTACCTTATCATAGACCAGCGCACTATGGGGCATTTGACCAGTTTTGTTGGCCAATATTAATAACTCGGTCAATTCAAAAGATATTGACTTGAAACTTTACCAGTATCCATTTTTTATCCCTGCGCATATCATCTATGAGAATCATCCGGATCGGATAACTATATCATAAAGCTGCCATAGAAACGATCAAATTAACGTTGCTGTTTTTTGGGGATAAATGCACATAACTTTAGAAATAGTGATTATTTACGTTTCTAATATAATATTAAAAGTTTCGTACAAATCGGACGACTGTATCTCTAAGTTCACAAAAAGAGGGCAGAGGGATGAAATTACTATACATTTTGTACGATTTTTTGTTTAAGTTGTAGCGGAACTTTCGTTTTAAAGCCGCTAATGTTCACTTAAGTTAGTTAATGACAAAGCTAAGTATTTCTACTTTATTAGGATAATAATTTAAAGCCAGAGAAGTCCTTACTTCCTTAGCCACCAGTGCAAACGATAGAAGTGTGTTAAATTTGAGGTTATGGTCTAAAAAATCAAATTACAGAAAAAGTGACAATAAGTGGCGATTCTGACCATATACATTTTAACAACAATTAAATAATCTACAAATCCCAATAGGTTTCAGAAGTGGACTCCGCTGGTCTCACTTTGTTGCTCCATTTGAAATTTAGTTTTCTAACAAAAATGTACGTTTAAGACCACTTTACTGTTTTTACTGTTTAAGCACACAAACACTTAGTAAATAGCATAATTCTTCTAATCCAATCCAAAAAAATTACTTAGATTGCTTAAAAACTCAAATTTAAAGCACTTTAAAACTGCACGCAAAACGTCGAAATTCAACGGCCGGAGAATTGCCTTTCGAACAGCTGATTTAACAGCTGCTATGTTAACAGAGGAGCCCTCTATCGGATTTCTGTAAACGTAACATTGTTAAATGGTCTTCTGTTAACACATCCTCAAACAACATTTTTTGTTTTAACGACTTTTCAAAAATGGGTTTTGAGCAACCAAAGTGGTCAAATGCCCCATAGGGCAGCGGTCGGCACACACATACAATGACATTTTGTTTTATATTTGTTGAGTAAATTGCACGGGCCAGCTCAATAGTGTGCGTGTGCAGACCGCAGTGTTACAGTATAAGTGAGGACAGAGCGTGAGCAGAAGAAAACCCTATGCTCACTTACCCTGCAAGCATTTTCTATCGCGAAAGTCACTTTTTAGTGACGTCTAGAAAATGAAAACGATCGTCCGCGATATCGCATTCGGATCGCCGAAGTCACCCCCGTCGGGAAGAAATGTTCCACTACGGCGACACTTCCCGAAGTCACTTCTGAGTGACTTCCCGAAGTGTCGCCGAAGTCACTTCTGGAAGTGGAAGTCACTTCTGGAAGTGACTTCCGCGACACTTCTAGAAGTGCCGCCGTAGTGGAACATTTCTTCCCGACGGGGGTGACTTCGGCGATCCGAATGCGATATCGTGGAAGTCACTTCTGGAAGTGCCTTTGGCGACACTTCTGGAAGTCACTCAGAAGACGCTTGTAGAAGATACCTAGAAGAGCCTTTTCCAATTAGAAATTTAAAAAATATATTTTTTAGTTTCCTTTTTTTTTATTTATTTGTATTTATGTATTTCGATTACAGGGGTTTTTGCCGTTTGTACACCCGCATTTGTAAATTTGAGAATAGCCATTTCTAAAAGAAACAGAAACAAAAATGGGTTTATATTCAATCAAAATCCAAATAAGATTGGAGGCATTACCTTTTATAATTGAGTACGTGGAGAACATTTGAACGCTGGGTTTCTCAACTGTTCCACGCCAGGTTATTTCCACCGCAAACCTATCTGATATAACAGCTTTGATGGCCAGTCGCGTAAATGTTGGAACATCTTGGCCTCCAACCATTTTTATTTTTGATTTCTGGAAATAGGCAAAAAAATATTTGTAAGATGACCATAAAGATACAACATTAAAAAAATTACCAGCTCTCTCCGCAGTTCATCATCCGTGTATAACTTCTGATCGAATTCTTGGAAGGGATTCAAAGACTCAAATGGGAGCATATTGAGACGGCTATTCTCAGGCTCGGCAACCGGGAAGGCTTTTAGCTGCCTTACCTCGCCACGAAGCATAATTATTTCTTCTGTGAGCGTTTTAAGCAGCTTATTGTTTCCTTCCTCCCTTCGCCTGCTGTCCTCCAATTCCTTCAAAATGAGCTCTTCCCGTCTTCTAGACATTTTCAGCTCGTTCATAATTTCCTCCAAGACGGAATCTGAAACATTTTTAATAATTAATAATAATAAGACGAAACCAATATTTTGTAAATATGCACTTACTGTGCACTTACTAGGACGCCAAAGAAAAAAGACAACAACTTACAATAACAAAATAAATGTTTGCAAATTCCTTTCTATCTTCTTTTCAACTTCCAGAAGTAATTCGGAAGACAGTTTTTTTATCCTCAATATTGTTTTTGTAAAATGTGTTCTATCGTCTTTCTATCGCCCAGAAGTGTCTCAGAAGTTACTTCTTCGCGATCGCAACCCTTTTTAGGTAGTCAAATGTGTTCTATCGTATTTCTATCGCCTAGAAGTGCCTTAGAAGTTACTTCTCCACGATCGTGACCCTTTTTGTTTTTGTAAAATGTGTTCTATCGTCTTTCTATCGTCCAGAAGTGACTAAGAAGAGACTTCTTCGCGATATATGTATATTTTGTTTTTGTAAAATGTGTTCTGTCGTGTTTCTATCTTCCAGAAGTTACTAAGAAGTGACTTCTGGACGATAGGCGATAGAAAGATCGCCTCTTTGCTTGCAGGGTAATAGGGCGCTGCCGACCGCTGCCATAGACTAAAGGTCTCGGTAAGTTGACCTTTGAAATCACACAATTTTTTCTAGCTGCAAAAAAAAATATGTTTGCAAGTGCAGGGCCTTTAAAAAGGCCGTTGGTTGAATATCCTTTCTATCTTAAACTTCGATCTGTGCTGATTAGATCTAAGGGTAGACATTATTCTTTTGCTTGATCCTTTCGCTTCCCTGGCCTCTCAAACCAATGGGTCGGGCCATGTGCCTTGCATTTTTGCACAGTGAAAGTCCTTTAAAACGCCGTATAAGGATCAGAATCGTAAAAACAACTTCAGGGCAGATATATCCTAATATCAGCGTATGATTGACCCTGATCCTGCCATTAAAATATTTTTTTCCCAGAGATATGGGTATTGGCGTTTTACATTTTTAAAATAACCGTTTTTAGTTAAAATTAAGTTATTATAAGTTATAAAGATAAATGTTTACTTTATCCAAACAAATTTTGCTACATTTCAAATCAATAAATTAGAGGGGAAAAAGTGGACTCTAAGTTAAATATGCTAAGTGTGCCAACAGTAAAGTTCGGCACTGTACGTAAGAACTAGAACGGATTTCGGTTGTAAATAAATTATGTATGTATGGTTTTTTATGGTCGATTGAGCTCAGCATCTGAAATGGTAGGTTTCTACAGTGCACACTGGGCCAGCCAATCCGTCTTGTGGGCAAAAATACGTTTTCTTTTTTTAAGAAAATGGCCAAATTGAGTTGGGGGTCCTTTCTATTACATATTTAACTAATTTATGCCACAGTTTCAATAAATTCGGTTAAATAGTTTTCTAGTACCGTATTTTCAAAGTGGAAAATTAATCAAATATTGATGTAAATGAAAAAAAATCTAGAAGTCAAAGATGCTGATGTAGCTGTTTGACTTCTTCAAGAAACTTGTAGAAGTGATTATTTTCAACAAGTAAAAAATATAATATAGCTCTTATGTCTTACTTGTTTTTTAAGAGAAATTTATTTGTTGATTTTTACCACTTATTTTGGCAAATGAGTACTTTGCTTTTCGAGTGCCCTTGAGTGCCATCCCCAAATAAAGTCATTCCTTAAAAAAAAAATTCTTTGATCAATTTACTAAAATTTCATAGCGCCGACTCGAGGCGGGTTTGCCTTAGTTTTCGGTAATCGCTTTTTATACCCTTGCAGAGGGTATTATGATTTCAGTCAGAAGTTTGCAACGCAGTGAAGGAGACGTTTTCGACACCATAAAGTATATACAGAGGCGAAAAAAATAATAGCACCACTTCGTCACAGGTTCTTATTTCTAAACAAATATGTAAAAAGCGGAATTGTTTTTTATTATCTTCATTAGTATTCCACCTATTTGAAAAAATATATACGGATATCAAAATTACACAGGTACACAGCCAAAAATTTCCACGAACCATTTCAACTTTTCCATGATATTTGGGTGCTCCTGAGTAAAAGTCCCATACAAAATTATTTTCCATCACCTACAGGTTCCGCGGTATAGCTAAGAATACAAAAAACCGATGTTTGCCGACATTTTGAATTACGTGGCCTATAAAATTAGACTTACCTTTATTATTTTCGGTAGGACCTACTCTTAATACATCACGGCACTACAAAAAAATAGTCCCCATCGTGGGCAATGGCCCATGTCTTTGGAATTCGACGCCAAAGTTGAAACTACCAAAATTTTCACAATTTCTGTGATAAAAAAAGAATTCTGAGAATTGAATCTTAAATGGAACTAATCTTAATTATAAGGATTTTTTATTGGATTTATTATACCAATAAAACTGTTGTTTTGATTTTATCTACTCCTAAATGCTGTCAAATTTGAAAAAAGTCAAGGCATAATGCTAATGCTCATCAAAAGAACTTACAAATTATTTCCATCAAAATTATGAGAATTTGTGATGGCAAAGTTAAGTTGGGTAAGAAGAGATCCTTTTTATAAGTCATATGTCTTCTAAACACCTAAATTAACCAAGAACATGGTACCAAATCAGACATTTATTGTGCGTGGACGTAGTATTAACATAGGATTGTTTTTCCTTCTTGAAGTAAGATCAATACGGATGCATACAACATTCATAATTCATCATCCTATGATGTAAATAGTGATACGGTAGTAATTCGTAGCTCAAACTAAATACAAAATACTTCTTAAATGAATCTTCGAGCAATAAAATCCGGTTAGGATCACCGTCAGGATAGCAAAGAAATAGTTCGAAAGTACTAAGTAAGCAATGTAAATTGACATGTGTACTCGCTTGAACAAAAACAACAAAACTTCTTCGAGTTTTTTTTTAAAGACAGTTTATACAGTTAATCTGAAACTTATTAAATCACTTCCGAATAAATTTGCAAATATATCATAAGTTTTGGGCCCCAATTTCTTTATAGGTAGGGTCCTGACTTGTTTAATCGATAGTAAGTCATTATAGCCAAAAATTTCAAAGGATATTTAGACTTTAAACTTAGATTTAATTGTAGGCTACCGCCATTTAAAGATTAAGTTACCTTTTTGTCCTTTTTGCTACCTTTTATTATATTTTTGAGAAGTGGTGCTATTATTTTTTTCGTAGTTTTTTCAAGTTTTGCATACATATTCTTAAAAAAGTCAACAAATTTAAAAAAAAAACATTCGGCCAGCCGAAGTTTATATACCCTTGAAGATAAAGTAAATACCAATAGCTTAATGCTTAAGTTGTCAAAAATCAAAACGCCTACTTCTTACAAAGTTACAATGAATTTTCTTATATTTGTTTGATTATTCCTATGGGAGCCGTAAGATATGGTGGTCCGATTCGGCTCGCTCCGACATATGTACTACCTGCAATAGAAAGAAGACTTTTAGGAAAGTTTCATCGCGAAAGCTTTAAAACTGAGAGACTAGTTCGCATAGAAACTGACAGACGGACAGACGGACGGACGGACAGACGGACATGGCTAGATGGACTCGGCTATTGGTGCCACCTTGGTTCAGTAAAGAGCTGACACACCTAAGAAATGTAAAGTCCAGACTTCTTAGTAAATATAAATCCCTGAAATCCCTTGAGCGCTCGGCCGGGCATTTCGTCTCTGCGCTGTAATTTCCTGTTTTATAGTTTCCCCATTTTAACTATATAGATTTTGAAAGGACCTGGATCGACTAGCGTACGAGAGCAGCACTTTTCAAAATAAGCTTTGTGGATGTTAAACCAAAAGTAAGATGTATACGTAGGCGACTCAGAAGATTATTATGAGGAAAGAGCAGACGAAAGGTCTGCTCCTCGATTGTCCTTCCCTTATGTCATCTGATTTTCGCAAGGTTTATGCATTTGGCCAGCCGTACGTGGCTACGAATCCTTCCAAAATATTGGATCTATGGACTAGCCATAGCTATGTGTCTCGTTGGCGCGCGTGGCGCGTGTTGGTGCGACGATGTAGGCGCGTAGCAAAGGTCGCATCCGGTAGTCGTTCACTTCCTCATTCGATCACCTTCCAGAAGATCGCTCGATGGTCTTGCCAGAGCTGCGTGCTTACATGCCGCGCGTGGCGCGGGTTGGTGAGGTGATCCGAAGTACAGATACCCTCCAAGTTATCGCTCTATGGCTTAGCCAGAGCTGAACAGGTGGATGCAAAATCGTCGTTCAGGTGGTTGGTCCTCGATACAAGATGGTTTAAAGCCGCACGTGGCATGCGGTTGGTGAGATGCCGGGCTAGAGATTTGCGCCTTTGGTGGACAAGCTGTAGCCTCGTTCACCTTCCAGAATACGGGCGCCTTTTGTGGGCAGACGCTCGCCTTTAAGATTCTTCTTCAGACAATTCTATATAATTTTGGTCCTCAGAATCTGAATCGGAAATGTCTGAGTCACTTACGTAAATATCTTCATTTGGACTGAGCATACACAATGCTTCTTTTGGAAAGTGTTGTTCTCGTTCCTTGCCATTTCTTAAACTGTTTTGTTTTCAATGCTGAACTGAGATTTTTATCCCCAGACCTCTTTGCAGCATAAGTGCCAGCTTCAAGAAACTTCTGTGAATTATTATTATGTTCGACACTTATATTTGAAATTTCTCGACGCTGCGACCGGTTAGACATCTCTGAGAATTTTAATTTCGGACGACCCCTCTCGGATGGATCACTTTTTAAGGGAATTGGAAATAAAAATAATGAGTTTAACCAAGTCGAATGACGTTCGCTAAAATCGATACGTGACTTTTTTAAACTACTTCTTTTAGCATGGTATTCGGATCTCAGTTTGCATACTTAAAGTTTTATAGCTTTAATGCAATTGTCATCCGAAATTCCAGCTTTAGATGCAATAAACCCAGCAACTAAAGATATATCATTGTTGTATTTGGAAAGTAAGTCCACAATTTCCGCTTTTTTAAAGTCAGCCATGGTGTGCTCGCTTCGAGTTCCAAGCACCGAACGACAGAAATTGTGAACATTTTTTAGAGAAGAGCCAAAAAAGTTGATATTTCTCCTTTCGATATATCGATATTACATTCGATTGTTTGGATTTAGAATTAAAAAAAGAGGGAATGAGTAAAAAAAAAGAGATTTTAGATGTAAGTCACACTAAAATCAAATTTTGGCCCGCAAAATGTTCCCTAAAACCTGAAGAAAAAAAAGTACGGCATACTTTTGGGCTCTCTTAGCAAAGCTCATGAAAATGGCTCGACTTCGATTTAAGCCTTCAATTAAAACTTAAATTACCGAAAACTAAGGCAAAACCGCATCGAGTCGGCGGTATGCGCTTTTAGTAAATTGATCAACGAATTTTTTTTGAAGGAATGAACTAATTTGGGGATGGCACTCAAAGGCACTTGAAAAGCAAAGTACTCATTTGCTAAAAAAAAGCCGTAAAAATCAACAAATACATTTATTTTAGGAAACAAGTAAGACATACGATCTATATTATATTTTTTAGTTGTTGAAAGTAATCACATCTACAAGTTTCGTGAAGAGTCGGACAGCTACATCAGCATCTTTGACTTCAAGATTTTTTATCAATTTCCATCAATATTTGATGAATTTCCCACTTTGAAAATACGGTAAAACTACTTGCCCGAATTCTTTAAAACTCTGGCATAAATTAGTTTAATATATTTTTTTTTTATTTTTTATTTACGTATGCATTTTATTTATTGGATCTTCTCTGAATTGAGACTAACAATAAGTATATAAAATCTTAAATTAAAAAACTATCTAACAGTCATGATGACTGACGCGAGATTAAAGGGCTCTAATAACTATTGCTGAGCTGGAAGGTCATTTCGTTGCAATCGGGTCCGGTATGAGACCCTGGCTAGCCCCCTGGCGAGTTGGTTTGAATGAGAAGTTAGCTTGGTGAGGTAGGACGCTTTTTGTTTTGATATTTCGTCTTTTACGGGCAGAATGCCAAGATCTCTGTGGATGTTGTCGTTCCGAACATACCAAGGTGCCCCAGTGATAGTTCTCAAGATTTTTGATTGTGCTCGCTGGATAATGTCGATGTTGCTGCTGCTCGCGTTTCCCCACAACTGGGAGCCGTATGTCCAGACTGGCTTAAGCGTTGAATTGTAGAGCAGGACCTTGAAGTCCAGGCAGAGGGGGGAGCGAGCATTTAAGAGCCAGTGGAGGCCAATGGATTTTAGTTTTAGATGAATTTTCTTAGCTTCGATATGTTTCCTCCATGTAAGTCTCCTGTCTAGGTGAACGCCAAGGTACGTTACATCGTCAGCTTGTGGAAGTGGCGTGTTATTCAGAGTTAGCGGGGGACACGTTTGTCTGTTAAGAGTAAACGTTATGTGTTTACACTTTTGCGCATTTATTTTTATACGCCAGTCTGATAACCACCTCTCCACTACCACGAGGTGATCAGCTAGTAGTGCTGTTGCCTGAACTGGGCATTTGGACCGACTTATGATCGCGGTATCGTCTGCGAATGTGGAAGTAGTTAGCCGGACGTTCGTGGGAATATCTACGGTGTAAAGGAGAAATAGAGTTGGACCAAGGGCGCTACCTTGGGGAACTCCAGCCTCTATAGTGTAATCGTCGGATGTTGTAGTGTTGCATCTCACGGCGAATTCTCTGTTGTAAAGGTACGATTCAAGTATCATATGAGTGTTTTCCGGCAGAATAGTTCTGATTTTGTGCATAAGGCCATCAAGCCAGACTCGATCGAAAGCCTGTGCAACATCAAGGAATACCGCACTGCAGTATTCTCGATATTCGAACGCAGACCGTATTTCCGTTGTTAATCTGTTGACTTGCTCTATTGTTCCATGGCTTTCTCGAAAGCCAAATTGATGTGCCGGAATAACGTTGTGCTCTTTCAGATATGGGATTATGCGCGTCAAAAGGCATTTTTCGAGCAGTTTTGACAGACACGAAAGTAAACTTATTGGTCTGTATGAAGCTGGTATTGTGTGATCTTTTCCTGGCTTTGGGATCATTATGATTACCGATTTTTTCCATTTTTTTGGAAAGTAGCCAAGTCGTGTAATCCCGTTGAAGAGTTTACAAATGACCTCAACTGCACAGTTTGGGAGTTCAATTAGCATTTTCGCAGTTATTAGATCACCGCCTGGGGCCTTTTTTGGTTTCAATTGCTCGCTGATGACTTTTGCAACTTCGTTTTTTTGAAACTGAATTGGGTCCGTCTCAGTTTCGATTCGAAGTGGCGGCGACGGTAGTGCGAATGAATTTGTTGCAGGGTTTGGCTGAAAGACATTTCGAAGGTGTAAAGCAAATGTACAAGCTCTGTCTTTGTCGCTTCTGGCCCAGCTGCCTGAAGAGTCTCTTATGGGGATTACTGTTTCGGACGGCGCACTTAGATTTGGGTGGGCCTTCCACAAGGGATGCTTGGTGCTGGTGGGTGAAAGTTTCTCAATGTACTGGCGTTGTGCTTCTACTTCTTCGTGCCTTAGGGCCCTGGTAAGTCTGCGACCAGCTTCCTTAAGACTTTGTTTCGAGGATGGCGATCTGCAGGTTTGCCAAGCACGCCTCAAACGTCTTTTCTCCAAAACAAGCTGTTCGATTTCCAAGTTGGTGTGTGCTCCCATCCCTCCCTTGCGGTGTAGAGACTTTGGCTGCTGCGACGAGTACAGACTCCAGTGCATCGGCATAGCAGTCGATGTCCTCCTTGATGTTGAGCTGTGGAGTCAGTTCAATGTGGGAACTTACTTACTTTTTGAACTTCAGCCAGTTGGTTCGATGCGACGTCAGCCTCCAACGGTGCTCGATTAATTCCGGGCTTTCAAGAAGAGTTATTAGCACTGGTGAGTGGTCCGATGATAGATCCAAAAGCGATTTTGCAGATATTAGATTGCGAGAAATATTTTTTGTCACAGCAAAATCAATTAAGTCAAGTAGTTTTCTAGGATCTGTAGGCCAGTATGTAGGGCTGCCTGGCGAAACGTAGTCCAGTTTGTTGCATGTCTTGATGAGTGCATTATATAGCTGCCTTCCTTTGGGGGTCACAAGGCGGGATCCCCAGTATGTGTGCTTGGCGTTGTAATCTCCTGCTGCTATGAATCGCTCTCCAAGTGAATTGTAGAAGTCCATGAATTGGTCTTCGGAGACTGTAAAACGGGGGGGGGGGGGGGGGGGGGGGGCAGTAAACAGCGGCAATGGCAAGGTTGCAGTTGCCCAACTGTAATTTTATCGATGTAGCTTGCAAATAACTTTTTGCAAACCTTTGGTGAAAGTGGTGTTTGATGCGGTCTCTTATTAAGATGCCGGTTCCGCCATGTGCTTTACCATCTGGATGATCTGTGCTGTAGAACGTGTATCCCCGTATTTGAAAATTATATTTGCTGGTGAGATGCGTTTCTGCCACCAACATAACGTCGATGTGGTTTTCGTTCAGAAACTGACCTATTTCAGGTTTATGCCGTGAAACACCGTTGGCGTTCCACAAAGTTATTCGAAGACTAGGCATAGTTTATTTGGACTGCTGAGCTGCGAGTATTTTTAACAAAATGTTTTGGGTTTGCACAAGGGTTTGCATGGTGGTTTTCATGAAGGACATAAATTCCATCATATTATGTTGCAAAGTGATCATCATAGTTTCCATGTCACTTTGGGGATGTCCCATGGCCTGCGGGATGTTATCCATTTTCGGTTCTATGTGAGCTGTGCCTGATTTTAGAGCACTGGCGTAAGAAATGCCGTTGGTGGTAATTGAAGGGCCAAATGAAGACCTGGCTTTTTTTGCGAAGAAAACTTCCGGTGACGTTTGTGATCTCATGTAATTGTTCTGTGTGTTCTGGTAGCGTGCCGTTGTCGTTCGTTGCATCCGACTTTTCATCTCCTTGTAGACTGGACAGCCTCTGTAGTTTGCTGTGTGGTTTCCTTGGCAGTTTACACACTTTTTAGTGAGAGAGTCTTCCTTGTTGGCAGGGCAGGGCTCGGAGTCGTGGATGTTTCCACAAGCTACACATACTGACCTGAGGGTGCAGTAACCCCTGGTGTGTCCGTATTCCTGGCAGTTCGTGCATTGCACTGGCCCGTTCCGTTTGTGCGGCTCTTCTACTGTGATCCTACGATGCAGCAGGTACTGCAACTTGTAGATCGGGTGCACTGTGTTTTTTTTCAAAGTTCTGCTGTCTGGCTCCAGCTCGACCTTGAATAGTGGTTGCGGCTTCTTGTTTTTGTTCATAATGTTTATAACATTTTTTGCACAGAAACCGTTTTCTTTTAAAGCCTCTGTAATTTCGTAGGGGTTCACATCGGGTTCTATTCCCTTAAGAACAACTTGCAAGCCTTTGCAGCTTTTTAGCTGGTACGTGTAGTAATTCTTTTTGGCATCGTTTAAGTACTTTGACACTGCTCGGAAATCGTCTTCAGTTTTGGTTTGCAGTTTGGTTTCACTTATATTCCCTTTCATAAGCGGAATAACATGAAAGCTATCTTTTCCGACTAGCTCAACTATTTTGTTGACTAGGGCATTCGAGGTCTTCTCCCGAATAAAGATAGGTGGCGGCTTCAGTTTCCTTGCAAGCCTCTGCTTTAGCTGGTACGTGTAGTAATTTCTTTTTGGCATCGTTTAAGTACTTTGACACTGCTCGGAAATCGTCTTCAGTTTTGGTTTGCAGTTTGGTTTCACTTATATTCCCTTTCATAAGCGGAATAACATGAAAGCTATCTTTTCCGACTAGCTCAACTATTTTGTTGACTAGGGCATTCGAGGTCTTCTCCCGAATAAAGATAGGTGGCGGCTTCAGTTTCCTTGGGGCTAATATATGAGTGATTCTTTGTGAAACGTATCGAGATTTTCTTAATGGTCCCAAAACGGTATCTAATTTTTATGACAATATCACACAATTTAAAAAGGATTTTTAAAAAAGTTTTTAAAAAAATCCATATGACAGAAGCGAAGATATGGCGATGCTATTTTTCTGTTTTATTCTTTTTTAATTTTAAATTACGTGGGGTAAAAAATCAATAAAAATACCCAAAAATTATTATTTTTGCCAAGCTTTCAGATAAAAATAACACCCATAATGGTTCAAGTGCAAAATATAGTCCAAACTTAAAAAAAAATATTTCATCCGCGGATTTCTGCAAATCGGCATTTTTAATCTTTATAAAAAAAATAGTATAATGTTCTATACATAATTCTTGTTGGCTCCTGAAAGTTTCGTCATGGGAGCACCATTACTTTCTGTATGCAGAAAATGATAAAAATCAAAGCAGTCTTTCGTTGTTATACATTAAATTATGTTAGACGAACAGTTTTCGTTCTTAATGATTTCCCGGAGAACGACCGTTCCCATTTAGGTAAAACTAATTTGAAAAATCCAGATTGGTATAACAAAGAAATTCCTACCAATTTTAAAGTGGGACAATAACAACTTGCTACTTAATTATAAAAATATATTATATTGCATTCTGAAAATTAGGATGTTTAATGAATAATTGGATTTGCTAATAATGGATTTATGTAAAAATGAGAAAGTGGGCCACAATGCATAATGTCTTCCTGCACGAATCGCATATTTTCGTTCCAGCCAATGCGGGAACCTTTGCGCTTAGTGCATTGGAAATAATGCGAATGCTACCCCTCTTATGGTTTTTTTTTTTGAAAGGATTGATGCAGCGATTTTCAAAGATTTTCATTTTTCATTTGATTAGATTTTACAGTTAAAAAGATTTCCGAAGCTTATACTTTTGAATTGTGGCCCACTTTCTCATTTTTTCATAAACCCATTATTAGCAAATCCAATTATTCATTGAACATCCTAATTTTTCAGAATGCAATATAATATATTTTTTTAATTAAGTAGCAAGTTGTTATTGTCCCACTTTAAAATTGGTAGGAATTTCTTTGTTATACCAATCTGGATTTTTCAAATTAGTTTTACCTAAATGGGAACGGTCATTCTCCCGGAAATCATTAAGAACGAAAACTGTTCGTCTAACATAATTTAATGTATAACAACGAAAGACTGCTTTGTTTTTTATCATTTTATTAAATTATGCAGAAAGTAATAGTGGTCCCATGACGAAACTTTCAGGAGCCAACAAGAATTATGTATAGAACATTATACTATTTTTTTATAAAGATTAAAAATGCCGATTTGCAGAAATCCGCGGATGAAATATTTTTTTTTAAGTTTGGACTATATTTTGCACTTGAACCATTATGGGTGTTATTTTTATCTGAAAGCTTGGCAAAAATAATAATTTTTGGTTATTTTTATTGATTTTTTACCCCACGTAATTTAAAATTAAAAAAGAATAAAACAGAAAAATAGCATCGCCATATCTTCGCTTCTGTCAAATGGATTTTCTTTAAAACTTTTTTAAAAATCCTTTTTAAATGGTGTGATATTGTCATAAAAATAAGATACCGTTTTGGGACCATTAAGAAAATCTCGATACGTTTAACAAAGAATCACTCATATTATGAAATGGATTTCAAACTTATATTGGTAATTTTCTTTAAAAAAAACGTATTTTTGGCCAAAACTCGGATTGGCTGGCCCAATGTGCGTTGTAAGATCCGATTCTCCCAGGATCCGAAATAATTCTACATTTTTCCTTCCTCGCTATCTTTTGAAAACATGACAGCAGCAACTGATCAGGCCATAGCCGATCTATTTGGCCAGTTTTATCAACCGACATATTCTCCTTCATCTCACTTTACACAGCCCTATTCTTACACACTTACTCACAATTTCCTTATATGTGAAGGAATCGTTTGTAATTCCTCTCAACAAGAAAGGTAATAAATTGGAAGCAAACAATTATAGAGGTATATCTAAATTGTCAGCCATCCCGAAGCTTTTGAAAATATCATTACACCTCATTTGCAGCACCTACAGTGGTGTTCACGAGTTTAGCACACTTTGCTCGACCATCGTATTTTCGCCATATCTCCTTTCCCGTTAGAGTTTTCGACTTTCTGTTTTCACCCACCTTCCACTGTTAATATCGTCCCATTCGCTTTTACCATTGTTCGCAGGAAGTTGTTGACCGATCTTAATGATATACACCTCTTTTTGTTTGTCTTTTAATTGGCTAAAAAATATGTGGTCCTGAGATTTTTAGACCATTTGAAAGGACTTGAAAATCAGGATCTGCTGAAATGACAGGCAAGGTGGAGTCACCGTATCGGGTCCCAGCTCTATGTTTCCAACCGCATTATCTTAAAATTGTTTAATTTTAAGTAAAACAAGTAAATATAATTGACTAGGACCAACTTGGACACTTATCCTGCCTAAAAATTGGATATTTAGATCATTTTAGTTATTTATGTACCAGAGTCCTTGTGATTTGTTTAGATTTTTCGATTCTTCATTTTTGTACCTTAATAAGGTTCACTAATTAGAATAAGAAGTGAAAAGTCGAAAAAAATGATCAGAAGGGTGAAAAAGGTATAAATGTGCTAAAGTGTGCTAAACTCGTGCCCAGCTCATTTTGCAGGTTGATCCACTAAAATGATTGCCGTAGAACAATGGTAAAATCGAATGGGATTTAATTGGGTTACCGTTGATCTTTTGATATGGATCTTAAATTATCTAAACGGCCGGACACAAAGGGTCCTTTTTAAAAATTATCTTTCTTGTATACTCCAGGTTACCTCCGGTGACCCACAAAAGAGCCACGTGGGGCCGCTATTTATACCCGTTACTCGTAGAGTAAAAGGGTATATTGTATTCGTGCAAAAGTATGTAACAGGGAGAAGGAAGCTTTTCCGACCCTATAAAGTATATATATTCTTGATCAGGATCACTAGCCGAGTCGAACTAGCCATGTCCGTCTGTCCGTCTGTCCGTCCGTATGAACGCTGAGATCTCGGAAACTATAAAAGCTAGAGGATTGGCATTTTGCATGCATATTCTTGGAGTTCCTACGCAGCGCAAGTTTATTTCAAAATGGTGCCACGCCCCCTCTAACGCCCTCAATCGCCCTAAACCATTTTTTGAAAGGTGTCTGGCGCCCACACCATTAACGATTTTGGAAAAGTAAAAATGCAGTTTTAATTTGATTATCAATACCTATCGAAATGTAGAAGAAATTTTTCAAATCGGACCATACGTTAAAAACTTATGCCCGATCAAAGATTTTATATATCTATCTCCCTCGCACTCCATTAGCTGAGTAACGGGTATCTGATAGCCGGGGCACCCGACTATAGCGTTCTGTCTTGTTTTTACTTCATTTATAAACGACCTTCCATCAGTAATAAGGCATTCTCGCGTACTTACGCTGATGATGTGAAATTATGCCTGCAGTACAAGAATGCTTCTTGCCAGTCAGAATTGCAATCCGATTTAAGTAGTTTTCAAACATTGTGCTCTGAAAATTCGCTGAATTTAAATGGGTCCAAGTACAAGGTAATCCCGTTCGCTCTAGACCTCAATATGCGATTTATACGCTGAGTGAGGGATCTCTGGACAGAATAGATGTAGTGAATGATCTTGGTGTTCTTTTGGACCCAATACTTAAGTTTGCTAATCCCATTTCATCCATGGTAAATAAAGCTAGGAGAGCGCTTGGCTTTATTAAAAGGTGGTCTAAGGAATTTGATGATCCTTATTTTACTAAGACTTTCTTCATCTCGCTCGTCCGGCCGATAATTGAGTATGGATCACTCGTCTGGAGTCCCTAATACGGAATTCATATTGACCGTATCGAATCCGCAGAAAATAACTTTTTATACCTAGAGGCGGATAAACTGTGATGCTAATACCATTTTACCTTTTTATACTAGTAGGTGGAGTTATGGAGTTATGGGGTTATTGACATAACACTGTTTTTATACCCTTGTATTATAATTTCAGTCAGAAGTTTGTAACGCAGTGAAGGAGGCGTTTCCGACCACATAAAGTATATATATTTTTGATCAGCACCAATAGCCGAGTCCATCTAGCCATTTCCGTCTGTCCGTTTCTATGCGAACTAGTCTCTTAGTTTAAAAGCTATCGCGATGAAATATTCCCAAAAGTCTTATTTCTATTGCAGGTAGTACATAAGTCGGGGCGAGCCGGGTCAGACCACTATATCTTAAGGCTCCCATAGGAATAATGAAACAAATGTAAGAAAATTCATTGTAACTTTGTAGGAGGTAGGTGTTTTGATTTTTGACAACTTAAAAACAAAATTAAGAATAAACACGCAGAATCTGGAACCCCTGGAACTGCACCGATAGAGTAAGCATTAAAATATAGGTATTTACTTTATCTGCACGGGTATATAAGCTTCGGCTGACCGAAGCTAACTTCCTTTCTTGTTTTACACAGGTTTTGTGTAGGCAACTAGATGTGGAGAAACTTGAGGTGTTTTTAGGGTCGTTGGTATTTGTGGGTATTTTTTTGTATTTTTCGGTGTATTTTGTATTATATTCCTATTCCCTAGTAAAATAAACAAATAAAACAACAAACACTAGCTGTCATTACCCGATATTTGGAGTTAACCCAGTGAAAACACTTTTTTGGAGTAATCGGGTTACTGGCTTACTCGATAGGTTACCCCACATAGTGTGACTTGACCATAACTTACCCTCCCTAACCCACGGTAGAAAGATGCTTGCAACTGTGTTCATGTATAACCTTATTCGAGGTAAAATTGATAGCCCCGACTTGGTTGGCCGTCTTAACTTTTTTGTTTCAAGTAGATTAACTAGAAATTACATTAATTACTTAATTTTAAATCACTGTAGATCTAACTATGACTTGCTTGAATCTTTCATGGTACTATGTTCTGACTATAATAGACTTAATCCTAATATATCAAATTCGGACCCTCTGCCTTTAATAAAACGATTAATATTAAATTTCCTAGCACAGAATTAGCTCCTACTTTTTTCCTCGAACTATGTCTTTATTTTTCTCCATCGTGTCTAACATTTCGCGAACCGTGCCGTACGATACATGGCAGCGCCCTTTGGTCGGTTGGGCCGGAGATGTGGCCGTGGAACTAATAATAAACAAGAGAGAACGCTATAGTCGGGTGCCCCGGCTATCAGATACCCGTTACTCAGCTAAGGGAGTGCGAGGGAGATAGATATATAAAATCTTTGATCGGGCATAAATTTTTAACGAATGGTCCGATTTGAAAAATTTACATTTCGATAGGTATTGATAATCACAATAAAACTGCATTTTTACTTTTCCAATATCTTTAATGGTGTGGGCGCCAGACACCTTTCAAAAAAGTGTTTAGGGCGATTGAGGGCGTTAGAGGGGGCGTGGCACCATTTTTAAATAAACTTGCGCTGCGTAGGAACTCCAAGAATATGCATGCAAAATGCCAATCCTTTAGCTTTTATAGTTTCCGAGATCTCAGCGTTCATACGGACGGACAGACGGACATGGCTAGTTCGACTCGGCTAGTGATCCTGATCAAGAATATATATACTTTATAGGGTCGGAAAAGCTTCCTTCTCCCTGTTACATACTTTTGCACGAATACAATATACCCTTTTACTCTACGAGTAACGGGTATAATAAAAATGCGCCGCAACAACTCACAAAATTTAATAAAAGTCTTAAAAAATAAAAACAAATTAGTTTGGTCTATCAAATAGGGCTTACTTTGCATCTAAAATATTGTTGTTGAAGCTGTTGGATTAAAACATATTTATACACTTGCAGAGGGTATTATGATTTTAGTCAGAAGTTTGCAACGCAGTGAAATAGACCCCATAATGTATATATATTCTTGATCAGCATCATTAGACGAGTCGATCTAGCCATGTCCGTCCGTCTGTTTCTACGCTAACTAGTCTCTCAGTTTTTGAGCTTTCGGGATGCAACTTTTCCAAAAGTCTTCTTTCTATTGTAGGTAGTATAGTATATAAGTCGGAACCTGTCGGATCGGACAACTATATCTTATAGCTCCCGTAGGAAGGAAAAAAAACAACGTTAAAAAAATCTAGCTTCGGTGTTTTTTAAAATATTACCATCTACTTTTGGGAATACTAAATAAATATTTAAATATTTCTAAATTTGTAATTAAATTGTTAAAAAATCGGATGACTATATCATATAGCTGCCATAGGAAAAAAATTATATCTTTGGATTTTTGTTACATTCTCTTCTTCTCTGGGTTATAGCTTTTCCTTAACATTTTAAAATTTCGAATTAAATTTAAGAAAATTCGGACGCCTATGTTATAAAGCTGCCATAATACTAAAACAGCTTAAACTTAGATTGCAAATAAATCTACATTTAATGTTTTTACAAGTTAATAGGAATGTTCTGCAAGGGTATATAAGCTTCGGCTGGCCGAAGCTAGCTTCTTGTTCTTGTTCTACTTGTTCTTCTTGTTTCTTGTTCTACATGATTTTGCAGCGAGATTTTCTGGTTGGATAGATCCTGAACTCAGCTAAGAAATTGGCTTATTCTGGATTATTTTTCAGGATAATACCTATTAATATGGCCAAAAGTCATTTCAGTTTTTGTGTAATTTATATACACGTTACTCGTAGACCCTATAAAGTATATATATTCTTGATTAGGATCACTAGCCGAGTCGATCTAGCCATGTTCGTCTATCCGTCTGTCTGTCTGTCCGTCCGTATGAACGCTGAGATCTCGGAAACTATAAAAGCTAGAAGAATGGCAGTTTGCATGCAGATTCTTAGAGTTCCTACGCAGCGCAAGTTTGTTTCAGCCGCACCATCTAACGCGCACGATCGCCTTAAACGATTTTAAAAGGTGTCTGGCGCCCACACCTTTAAAGATTTCGGAAAAGTAAAATGCAGCTTTATGCAGCTTTATGTAACAGCTAGAAGGAAGCATTTTCGATCCAATAAAGTATATATATTCTTGATCAGGGTCACTAGCCGAATCGATTTAGCCATGTCCGTCTGTCCGTCTTTATGTCTGTCTGTCTGTATGAACGCTGAGATCTCGGAAACTACAAAAGCTAGAAGGTGGGGATTAGCCACACATATTCTTGGGCTTCCTACGCAGCGCAAGTTTGTTTCAGCCAAGGGCTACGCCTTCTGTAACGCCCACAACCGCCTAACGCCCATAATTAAACGATTTTAAAAGGTGTCTGGCGCCAACACCATTAAACATTTCGGAAAAGTAAAAATGCAGTTTTATTGTGTTTATCAATTCCTATCGAAATGTATAAGAAATTTTTCAAATCGGACCATTCGTTAAAAAGTTATGCGCGATCAAAGTTTTATATCTCCGTCTCCCTCGCACTCCCTTTAGCTGAGTAACGAGTATCTGATAGTCGGGGCACCCGACTATAGCGTTCTCACTAGTTATACCCGTTACTCGTAGAGTAAAAGGGTATATTGTATTCGTGCAAAAGTATGTAACAGGTAGAAGGAAGCGTTTCCGACCCTATAAAGTATATATATTCTTGATCAGGGTCACTAGCCGAGTCGATCTAGCCATGTCCGTCTGTCCGTCTGTCCGTCCGTATGAACGCTGAGATCTCGGAAACTATAAAAGCTAGAAATTTGGGATTAACAACACAAATTCTTGGGCTTCCTACGCAGCGCAAGTTTATTTCAGACGAGCGCCCCCTCTGACGCCCACAATCGCCTTAAACGATTTTATTTGTGTGTGTGTCTGTGTCTGGCGCGCACACCTTTACAGATTTTGGAAAAGTAAGTAAGCAGTTTTATTGTGTTTATCAATACCTATCGAAATGTAGAAGAAATTTTTCAAATCGGACCATTCGTCAAAAAGTTATGCCAGAATAAAAATTTTCTATCTCCATCTCCCTTGCACTCACTTTGGCTGAGTAACGGGTATCTGATAGTCGGGGCACCCGACTATAGCGTTCTCTCTTGTTTTAACTGTTATTATTTTAATTCGTTATATTCATTTATATGGAAGTTATTTATAGACACTTACATTTCACAGATAGTTAAACTTACTAATCAGGTTTTTTGCCTCCGTTGGGAATCAAACCATCATCGGAGTCGACCCACAGAAGAATGACTTTCGTAGAGGAAAATCTATAGACTTGAAATCAGCATTCAACAAAAAAAAATACATTATCTGCAAAAGCGGGATTTCAACTCACGACCCAGAGATTATGAGGCGGACACTGTAACCACCCTAAGTCCAGAAAAATAGTTGATCTACAATTTAGAATTGTATTTTTAAAACAACAAAACACATGAAGGAAAAAAATTAGTTGTGTAACGATATTAATTGTGGTGTTACCATTCAATGACCTAAAAAATACATTAACGAAATACATGCAAACAAATTAAATAGTTTTGCTACGATATTAATTGAGATGTTATATAATTTTCCAAATGAATAAAACAACAAAATATATGAACATTTTGCAAATAGGTTTTCAACTATTATAATTGTTAAATTCTATTCAATGACCCAAACAAAAAAAACAACAAAATACATGAAATATTCAGAAAATAGTAGACTACTATTTTCCTATGTTGACATTACGTAGTTTGTGTTTGGAAAAAAAGTCTACAGAGCGGAATTTGTTCAACAAAGCAATATTTATATATGGGTCGAAGATTGGATGAATCTTTGGGGCTAGATTTTTTTCAAAATTGAGTCTCTTAATCGATGGTCTCATATAATTATAAAACAATCACAAATATCCGAAAAATATACCATATTTAGAAAAATTTGGAGTAAGTATTTAAAAAGAGGATTAAGGACGCGTGGTATTTTTTTCGAACACATGATACATTGTTCTTTTGATTTACATTTTAATGTTTCGCTTTCAATAATTAACAAACTTTTACAAGTTTTTGGTGTCTTACAGTTTAGAAACACATCTTATATATGGACGTTTTTTTTACAAACCGAACGGATTTGGCCAGAATAATTTTTCACATTTTTGATTTGCCTAAAACTTTTTTTACGTGTACTATTCAGAAAATAAGTAAACACGTGTATCAGGATTTGGCTGAAGAAATAAATATTTTTTAAATTAGAATTTTTTTTAGTTTGCCAAAAAACGTGAATTTTGTTCTTCAAACCCTCTCATTGAAAATCTGTATCCCCGGTTGTAGTAATCCGATTGACTTCGTGTCTTTTGCATTAATTCCTCTAAAACCTCTTCTTAAAAAAATATCTTAAAAATAAAAAAACAAATTAAGATTAAAAAAAAATGTTAACATTATCCCCATCAAAAAAATGTTTTTTAAATTTAACATGTGCGCCATATTGTTAGTTACAATCGGTTTTTGCCATTTTTAGTTTTTAAAATATCGAATTTTTTTTTACGAGGCCTCGGTTTAGAACAACCTCTAGTGAAGCGCTCAACGCTATTACTAGCATATCCCCAATTCTTCTGGTGGCAAAAAAAAACCGCCACCATCACAGCAAGACGTCTTAGAGACGCAAAACTGCTGGACAGTCAATCAATACGGGCACACATCCATCCTATTAGAAGGCGCAAACATGGAATTAACAGATTACTGTACACCCGTAGAATACACTTCTACAACGTTCAAGACAGTCTTTCCCTCTAGGGACGCCTGGGCAGCAAGCCCCTTTGGACAAAATGACTGTACAAATTTCTTCACAGACGGCTCTAAACTCGACAATCGTGTTGGAGGAGGAGTCTGCAGAGACTCTCGCCATAAGCGAGGCCCTTATCTCCCTACGCCACTCTAGCCCTACAAACGGAGTAATTAACATTTACTCAGACAGTCAGGCAGCAATAAAGTCACTTCGTGCGCTATCCTCACTCTCGACGATAGTGAACAACTGCCGCAATTCTCTTTAAGAGATCGCAAACCCTAATCTGGATGACAGGACACCAAAATATTGAGGGGATCGAAATAGCTGATGAATAGCCAGACGCGGCACTATCACAGTTCTCCTTCCAGACAGGGAGGACTTCCGTATGCCCCTAGCCACTTTTAAGCTCAGGACAAGAAAAGCTTTCAGATCCCTTGAACAAGAAATGTGGAACACTTACACTCACTGCAACATAAGTCGATAAACATGGACTAATGTTGACGCCAATCGCACAAAAAGGCTTTTCAGTCTACACCGCATACAGTGCTCAGCTGTGATTAGAGCAATCACAGGACACTGGCTCGTAGGAGCCCGAAGAAAATATCAGGTTTCATAAGAGAAACGGTCTCGGACTCTTTCCAAATTCGTGGTAAAAGGGTTCTTGTGATCCACTGCGGTATCACAATGGGCCAGTGATGGCCTAAGTGGGCTTACCCTGTGTCAGCCGCCGCGCTAACCTAACCTAACCTAGGTAGAGGAAATGAAGAAAATAGTTTAGAACCAAATAAAATAGATTTAAAAATTTGTCGAGATAGAAAAATTTACCTAATTTAGCAATTTCTAAAGGAATTGAAGATGAAAAATGCATTGCCTAATATTCCGGCGGCATGACCTCACTTTGGAGGTATTACGGATGAAGTTACAAATTTTTCATCCTTAATATCTGAAAAGAATCACGTTCTGACAGGCATTTATTTTGTAGAAGAGGGTTGGGTCATGCTGAAACACTTTTAGCACAACAAATTTGTAAAGCATTTGGATGTTGACCGTAGCCTCTGGTAGGTATGTGTGTTTTTTGACACAACAACTATATCTAATAGATCCCATAGGAAGTATCGAAAAAAATAACGTGTTTTTTAAACCTTCTATAAAATTTTTAAAAAGTCGGATAACTATATCATATAGCGGCCATAGGAACGGTCGGAAAATGAAATGGAAATTAAAAGGAAAACAATTATATCTTTTTTGACTTTTATTACATTCTCTTCTCTGGGATATGGCTTTTCTTTAACATTTCAAAATTTCGTATTAAATTTAACTAAATTCGGACGGCTATATTATATAGCTGCCATAGAAAGGATCAAAAAATTAATGCAAAAGTTATACGAATGCAGCTAAAATTTGGATTGTTGTAACATATACGCAAGTTAATTTAAATTTAATGTTTTTCTAAATGTATGGGAATGATCTGCAAGGGTATATAAGCTTCGGCTGGCCGAAGCTAGCTTCCTTTCTTGTTATGCTGTGAGTTTTATATAAAACTTGACAAATAAAACGTTTTCTCTGAGTTTTATTTTCCGCTTGGAAAATAACAGTAATTTTTCCTTGAGTTTTATTTAAAAATCAACAAAATAAAAATTATTCTCTGAGTTTTATTATTTCGATCAAAAATAAAATTTAAAGTCGTTTAGTGGCGGCTGTTTAGGTAATACAAATGTTATTAAAAATTTGGTATAGTATATAAGCTGTTGGCTTCTTTTTAACATTTTACCAAGAAGGATCGACCACGGTAAATATAATTAATTTACGTATCACATAGAAAAACACATTTTCACATCGATGTGAAAATCGATAGATCGATGTTTAGTGACATTTTCCGAAAATCGTTATCGATAAACAACGATGTTTTTTGACGTAAAAATCAATTTTTGATCGAGCTGAACTAGTCAGAGTATTTAAAATATAAACAGGAAAGGAAGCTAGGTACCCAGGCCGATATCGAGATTCCTCGGAAATCCAGGGGGACCAAGAAACACTCTCTTGAGTGCTTTCGGATGGCGGGTAAATATTGTTGTTGCACTTCCTCTCCAGCTTCCCACGCTTTGTGCCGCACCATGCTCAGCTGGCATGAGTAGTGCTGTACAACGCCAACGGAATCAGCTGACCGTAGGGCAAGCTCACGAAAGCTCCCTGCCACGTTGGACGAGACCCCTTAGGTAGATGTCGTGTTGGTGCGGCGGCCACTAAAGCAATATATTGCCTACCTCTGGGCGTAATCGCTAACTGACAATTGCTACCTGCTACAAATTGTACATGCCGATCGGTGCTTGAGTGTAGCACACATTTGAGGGCGGCTGCTCGAACTCCTTGGCAAGGAGTCTGGGACTAGACGTTTGACAGCACTCTTCCACGGCAGCGGACGTCTAGGTGCTAACGGTAGCCATGAAGACGAAGCTGGCGAAACTGAAGGATCTCCAATCCATCATATCCGAGGGGCTAAACGCTACCAGCGGGGAGAAGGAGCAAGAACCAGCAGGGGATCCCTCCTCCTTCAGGCTGATTTGCCTATTGGACACGATAGGAAAGGTATTCAAGAAGGTGATCGTTACCAGGCTGGAGGCAGCAATTGAGCACGCAGGTGGACTGTCCCCGAATCAGTTTGGCTTCAGGAAAAAGAGCTCGACCCTGGATGCGATCACAACAGTGCCAAGCGGACGTTGGAGGCACTAAAAGCGTTCCACGTTCTAGGATATCTGCTGAACATAGTTCACAGTTATTTCGGCAACATGGTCCTCCTTCTGGTCACCTCCGAAGGCATCAGGTCTCATGAGGTCACCGCCGGAGTCCCTCAAGGCTTAGTGCTGGGTACACTGCTGTGGAACACCATGTAATACGGTGTGCTAAACCTGTCCCTACCAGAGAACACCACAATCGTTGGTTTCGCCGACGACGTCGCGCATGGGTAGACGGTACAAAGCTTAAGAGCTACATGAGCGGAGCCATAGCCACCAATCGCCTGTGCGCCCTGAGGGTAGCCTGCGCCCTTAGGACGGTATCGGACGACGCTGCACTGGTCATTGCCGGACAAGTGCCCCTGCCGGAGCTAGTGCGTGAAGCGAAAGAGGATCGCGGCCTAGGCGAGCCCGTGAATCAAAGAGAGAAGTCCGAGGCGAAATCCGAAGCCAGAGTCTGTGGCAGAACAGGTGGGACCACTCCACAAAGGGACGCTGGACCCACAAGCTCATCCCGGACATCAGAGCCTAGATAGGACCTGAGCACGGGGAGGTAGACTTCTACCTGACACAAATACGCAGCGGACATGGATGCTTCCGCAGGTATCTGAACAAGTACGTGCACGATTCGGCAAACGGCTGCCCAGAGTGCGGCAGCGGAGTCAAGGAGGATGCACAGCACGTCCTATTCGAGTCATAGATTCCACCACGAACGATAGGCACTCCAAGAAGCAACGGGAGCCAGCTTGGAAGCCCATACGTTGGTTCCAACCTGCTGGTCAGCCAAGACTTTTGGGACGCAACGGCAGAATTCGCTGCCAAAATCATGAAGACGCTAAGACGTCTGGAGAGAACGAAGAACGGGCAAGTGGAGTAGACGGCGTAAGACGCGCGAAGCAATGCTTTGCGGCAGTCCCGCGCGATTGAGCCTCCTATAATACCCGACGTATTATTGCAGAGCTTGCAAATAACTGTCAACCCATTTTTCTAAGGCAGTTCGACTCTCAATAAAACCGAATAATGTGGCTCACAAAATCTCTTTCTGAGCGGAACCCTATTTTCGTTTTGCTTGTCGGTTTCGGTCCGACCGTTCGGCTCAACCGAACAAATCAATCGGTATTTTAGTAACCACTCGGTGAGACCCTTTTAGGTTAACAGTCACCTAAAAGGGTTTCTTAAAGACTACTGTTAAATAAAAGTCAGAAAAATTGGTTTTCTTTAGAAAGGAAAAAGTATAGGCCTGCTGTGATAAGTTCATAAATTTTATATAGGAAATCAAGATAATTCCAAAATTGCATTGTACATATAAATGTAGGTTAGCTGTTATTTTTTTGTTTGCTTCAATATACATATTTATTGACTATGTACGGAACTATATTTAATAAGAAATGCCATCAAGAAACGAATTACCAATCAAATGAACTACCATAAGTCTTAAGATAAACAAGAGAGAACGCTATAGTCGGGTACCCCGACTATCAGATACCCGTTACTCAGCCAAAGTGAGTGCGAGGGAGATGGAAAATTTGAAAAATTTCGATAGGTATTTATAAATACAATAAAACTGCATTTTTACTTTTCCAAAATCATTAAAGGTGTGAGCGGCCGACTTTTTTAAACTCGTTTATTATGGGCGTTAGGCGATTGTGGACGTTAGAGAGGGCGTTGCCCCCGGCTAAAACAAACTTGCGCTGCGTACTAAGCCAAAGAATATGCGTGGGTAATCCCAATTCTCTAGCTTTTGTAGTTTCTGAGATCTCAGCGTTCATACGGACGGACAGACGGACATGGCTAGATCGACTCGGCTAGTGACCCTGATTAAGAATATATATACTGTATAGGGTCGGAAACGCTTCCTTCTACCTGTTACATACTTTTGCACGAATACAATATACCCTTTTACTCTATGAGTAACGGGTATAAAAAGGTCGCTAAGTCATTCCTATTGTTATAAAAGGGTTCGCGCGTTCTTTCAAATCTTTTGAAATATTGGGAATATAACTAGGTAATGTTGTGAAGATATTCTTAGATAGTTAGGAATTAATTTAAAGCTACATAAACAAAATTTTAAACTGCTAAAAGAGGTTTAACCTGTTAATAAGCATTAATTTTTCCTGCAGCTAAAAAGATTCGCTTCTTGTTACGTGGTTTTTTATTAATTACTACATGAGAAAGTGGATTTTTGGAATCTTAAATTATAAAAATATGCAGAATATTGGAATTTAATGGTAAATGGGCTCATCTTACAGATTCAGCTTTAGAAAATAAACATTACCATTTTAAATTTTAAAAATCAAAAGGCAATGTTACGACTTAAGCATTACTGTACAGGTTACACACACGCACACACGCATACATTCACAAAAGACCGTTTTCCCTAACAGACCGAGCAAAGTAGTCAGTAGAAACCTAAACCGAAGGTACCCTAAAAAATCAAAAACCCAGTTCTCAAAGTGTTTGTAAATGACAGGTTATTCTCGAACACTTTGAAAAGGTTGACCGATACTTGCAGGCTCTGTATTATTGTTAAATACTTTTAAGCTAATTCAAATAAAGGAATAAAAACCAAAACAAAACTTATGTGAGGGCAGCGGGACCGGAGATGATCTCAATCAGCTCGCTGGTGATGACCGCCAGTCGGGTGCTGTTGAAGGTGAGGGTCTGCTTGTCAATCATCTTACCGGCGTTCTTGGACGCGTTGTGCATGGCAGTCATGCGGGAGGACTGCTCCCACCATCATGATGTTCTTGCCGTACAGGCGGGACAGGATCACACGCGACTTGTCGCCTAGTAGTACACTTTGCTGTTGGCCTCTTTCGGGGCCAACTCTCCGCGAATGGGACGAGCCACACCAAGGTCCGAAGTCACCGTGATGAGCAGCTTCTTGGGCTTCGCCTTCTCATCGGCCTGGATCTCCGTGTTCTCGAAGAACTGCTGGGCACCAATGCCGTGGGGACGCGCCGCCTGCCGTACGATCGTACTCAGAATGTTCTGCACCGACTCCAAGCGAATCGAACCTAGTGTTATCAAAACCCATATACCCCTCAAAAAATCGTGTACTTTTGACCATTTATTATAAAGTTATGAGAAATAATAGTTTTGTCCGCTAGGTGTCGCTTTGCAGCTTGTATATTTTTATCTCCCTCGTACTCACTTAAGCTGAGTAATGGGTATCTGACACTCAACCCTAGCGTTCTCTCTAGTTTAAATTAAAAATGTAAAAAATATTGTGTAAATAGGTTTTAGACCTAGACAAATTGGAAATTCAGAGTTTAAAACCAAATTTTAGTTAAACATGCGGACGAAAAAACGGCCTAAAAATGTTTTGTTTCTAAATGATATAAATTATGCATTCACACATTTATTTTGATTTATGTCTATACTTACAGTTTACGGTTATAAAATGTCGATACCTTTATTAAAAAACTATTATACAATCACAATCCTGGTTCTTTGTGCAGCATCCAAAATATGTGTATATGCATTAAATGACCCATATGCTATATTAGGAGTTAACAACTTTGCTACTGCACAGGAAATAAGGAGGGCTTACAAACAGTTGGCTAAAGAGTGGTAAGTCTATTTGAAAGCGTTAAATACAATCTTCACCGTTTAATTATGTATAAAAAGTGCTTTTATTTTACCAAGTATTTGTTTTTTTATTAAAAGGTTACTTAGAGTTAAAAAAACGATTTATTTTTTAAATTAATTAAAGTTGTCTAGACTAACTAATTCTATCGGACCAATACATTAAAAATATAGTCCTTGAAATTTATATTCTTCTGGTCGTTTTGTCTGACTCAAGACACTTTAATCGCGTTTGTCTCGAAACCACGACTTGGAAGGCGGCAGACACGATATTAGTTCAAAAATTTGTTTTTATACCCGTTACTCGTAGAGTAACCGTCCGTCCGTCTGTCCGAGTGTCCGATCCTACGCAAACTAGTCTCTCAGTTCTTAAGCTATCGGGATAAAACTTTCCCCAAAAGTCTTCTTTCTATTGCACGTAGTATATAAGTCGGAACCGGCCGGATCGGACAACTAGCTTCTGTGTTTTTTGAAATATTACCTTCTACTACTTATCTCTTCTACTCTACTTATTATACCCTTGCAGGGGTTTTGCAACGCAGTGAAGTAGGCGTTTCCGACCACATGAAGTATATATATTCTTAATTAGCAATGCCCGTCTATCCGTCTGTATGTTTCTATGCGAGCTAGTCTCTACGTTTTAAAGCTATTGCGATGAAACTTTCCCAAAAGTCTTCTTTCTATTGCAGGTAGTATCTATGGCTCCCATAGGAATAATCTCAAAAAATATATAAAAATAGATAAAGGGTATTCCCTAAACTGTTGAATTGCTGAACTGTTGAATTTTGGTCAGCTGTTAATCAGCTGTTCCATACAAAGTCAACTTTCAGAAATTTCAGCAATTCAACAGCCTCGAGGCTGTTGAAAATTTTGTTGAATCGTTGAGAACCAGAGTTGTCACCTTATTTTACTTAAAGTCATGGCAACTCTGCAACATTTTAGTATAATCAGTTACCGTTATTTACTTATAAATAAAATTATAAAGTGTATTAGTAGTTCTTCTTGCCGTGGTAACAATTTTGGACAGTAACAAACAATTCAAAATCGAAATAACAGCTGTTTATAAATTTAACAAGAACCTTTTTGGGTCGATCCCTTAATTGCTGAAATTTTCTGTTGAATTTTCAACAATTCAACAGTTTAGGGAATACTCAGATAGTTTATTTTCATCACTGGTTGAAATATATTATAATTTATAGTCTGACCGAATTTTTCAGAGCTCACACGCAAAAACAATTCAGCAATTCAACAATTTACTGAATACCAAGTCAGTAACTTTGTAGGATGTAGGCGTTTTAATTTTTGACAATTTATTATCAACATTTTTCGTAAGCAATAATATATTTGAAATCCCAGGAACAGCACCGATCGAGAGAGAACTAAACTTTGGGTACTTATTATAACTGCAAGGATATATAAACGTCGGTTTGGCGAAGTTAACTTCCTTTCTTGTTTTTTAAATATTTCTGAATTTCGAATTAAATTAAAAAAATGTGATAACTGTAATGTGAACAAATAGCTGCCAACGGTCGGAAAATTAAAACAAAATAATAGGATAAAATTATATCTTTGTTGATTTTTATTATATTTTCTACTTCTTTGAGATATACCTTCTCTTTAACATTTAAAAATTTCGAACTAAAAAACTCGAAAAAGTTTTGGGCGGCTATATTATATAGCTGCCATAGAAAGGATCGAAAAATTAATGTCAAAATAATACGAATACAGCTATAATTTTGTGTGTTGTAGGCATAATTAAATTTATATTAATATGTAAGGTAATAGGAATAATCTGCAAGGGTATATAAACTTCGGCTGGTCGAAGCTAGCTTTCTTTCTTGTTATTATAAAACTCAGGCTTTTATCGTTATATAATAACGGTTACGTGTAAGTTACGAGGCAAGTAATTTCAATTAATAAAATTAAAAATTGTTTTTTTTACCATAAGATAAACTAAAGGAAGAGGGTACACCGAGAAAAAACAGTGCTTATCGATGTTGATTTCAGTATTCAGTAGATCTACTCATACTAAAATGCTTAAATCAACATCGATAAGCACGGTTTTTTTCTCGGTGTACTCTCCTACCGATTTCGTGTTCTTAGGAAAAACGTGGTTAAATAAAAATCACAGGCTGAAATAACATAAACTGTGAAAATATGTATGTACGTTTGGGTGGTCCAAAAAATTAAATCCCATTCTCACCCATTCACATGGTAGATAAAAGTAAGCAAAAAATTTATGTGAAAACTAAAAAAAAATTTTATGGAGTATAGACCTTGCGAAACGTCCTCAAAGTTTTCTTAAAAATTACACATACGTGTCGTATAACAGTTCGAATTTGGACGAAAGAAATCGTTTTCCCATTTCTAGTCTTGTCAAATTATGAAATTCGTTGAAATAATTGGTTAAAAAAAGGGAGAGAAAAACATCAAATGAATTGTTGAAATCTATGCCATCTAGATTTAAAAAACTGATAAACTTTGAAGCCAATTCGCAGACCCTAAAACGCGATTTTTTCAAAAAATGGCTTTTTGTATACCTTAAATAGCTCAAAGCGCACCGAATAGGCGGGTGAGAGTAGGACCTTAAAAATTTCCATACAAATGTGGACCGCCCTAATGTACGTACGTTGTTGTTATGGCAGGGCATTAATTACATGTGTTAATCGCGGAGCAGGTCCTCCAATTCACTCACATTTATAGGAACAACACACTTTGCACAAAAACGAACAAGTAAATTTGCAGCGGAACAGCAGCTCAGTTCGATAACTTCTCGATAACTGCAAGAGAGGATTTCGACCTCTCTCTCCTCTTCCTCTCATTTTCTCGATGTCTTCCCCTCACGTCCCTTTTCTACAACATCAACACCGAGATTGATTTTGACTGGAAATACTAGAATAAACCAAGCTTTCATATTGATATCAAGAAGAATAAAATGAGAACAGAAATACTAAAATCAAGAAGAGTGGATGTTGATTTTTTTCGTGCTCAATCTTGCGAAAAAAAAGAAGATTGCCATTTTGCATGCAGATTCTAGGAGTTCCTACGCGGCGCAAGTTTGTTTCAAAAAGAACCATTAATTCCATGCAATAGATGGCGCCGTAGCCGCGTGTTCCACACTGCTTCTGGTGCTGGAAAAAAGCTGCCATCCATAAAAAAACGCCGAATTCAAAAGGATTATTTGAACTATTTGTCCCTTATAACACCCTCTGGCAAAATCTAAATTATTTTAAATGGGGCGAGCGACCCGAAAAGGGACGATTAATTAAAAAATACAAATTTTGGAGTAGCTTAATGAGAATATTTTTTTCTTGGATGTTGATGCACTATGGTCAGTACAAACAAGTGGCCCTAACGACACCAAGCAATGCTTGTTAACGCGCGGAGCCCTACACCGTTTTGGGCGAGTAAACGTAATCGACAAAGAAAAGGACAATTTCACAATAGACAATTAAAAATACATGCAGGTCAAAATACGAATAGTCAGATACATAAAGTAAAACTAATTAGTTGCTAAGTAGGATAGTATTATTGATTTACAGATAGACAGTGAGTCGGTAGTAGATATTAGGTGATATATCTAAAAGGTTCATGCTTTGCATAATTAAAGATACAATGATTTAAAACTAAAGGAATATAGTTTCTAGTGAATCTATTAGGCACATTAAAATCCAGGCGACTCAATAACTCGGGACTCTCCACATCACCATGAATAAGATTCCTAATAAACGTAATACCAAGCATAGTTCTACGGTTAACTAATGATGGTAAGTTAATTAGAAGTAGTCTACTAGATTAGGATGGCAGTATTAGCCTTGTATTCCAGTTAAGTCCCCGTAAGGCAAATATTAAAAAGTTTTTTTGCACAGACTCAATCCGGTCTATATGGACCCCATATTGGGGACTCCAAACAGGAGCGCATTACTCAAGAATTGGTTGGACTAATGAAATAAACAAAATCTTTGTGACATAGGGATCATCGAATTCCTTCGACCACCTTTTGATAAATGCAAGCACGCCTCTGGCTTTATTTACCATGGTAGTAATGTGATCAGAAAATTTTAGTTTAGGCTCCATGTAGACTCCAAGGTCGTCAGCATGCGTTATTCTATCTAACACACAACCGCTCAAAGAATAAGTTGAATAGTGAGGGCTGACACGAAAAAAGGTCATTAGTTTACACTTAGAACCATTTAAATTTAATTTATTATTCATGCACCAAGTTTGAAATGCATTGAGATCAGATTGCAAAGCTAACCTTTGTGCAGGATCATTAAATTGCAGGCACAACTTAACGTCATCTTCGTTAGGACTAGAGGAAGGTCATTTATGAATAATGTAAACAGGAGCGGACCAAGATGACTTCCGTGTGGTACACCGGACGAGACTCGGATTAGGGATGAAAAAGAGTTTTTAAAAATGACATTTAAATAAGTTAAGGTCCACCTAAGAAGATCATCTGGAAACCCTAAAAGGTCCAATTTCCGAACTAGAATCGGGTGGTTTACAGAATCAAACGCCTTACTGAAATCAGTGTAAACCACATCCGTCTGACGATTTTTTCTAAAACCATTTATCACAAATGAAGTAAACTCCAAAAGGTTGGTTGTCGTTGACCTACGTTTTATAAATCCGTGTTGTCTAGAGGAAATAAGAGATCTACAACTGTGTTGCAAATGGGGCGTAATAATGTTCTCAAATAGCTTTGGAATAGCTGACAGCTTTGAAATACCTCTGTAATTACATGCGTTCAATTTGCTCCCCTTTTTATGAAGCGGGATAACAAACGATTCCTTCCATATATGCGGGAAATCTGACGTTTCTAACGAAAAAGTAAAAAGTTTGTGCAATGGTCTACACAACGTCTCAGCGCAATACCTGATCACACATCCAGGGACTCCGTCAGGACCCGGAGAGAAGACTAGTTTGACCCTATGCAAATCTAAAAGAAGTGAGCTTTCTCTTAAAACCGGACAAAAAATAAAGTTTGATTTAGGCATATCATATGGGTAACACTGATCTGACGGACTTGATGTTGAATAGGTGGTTTGGAAAAACTGTCCAAAAAGATCGGCTATGGCTTGATCAGTGCTTGCAGCAGAATTTTCAGATTTTTGTGTTGATGGGTAACATGAAGATTTACGCTTTGTGTTAACAAAATTATAAAACTGTTTTGGATCCAGGGTAAACTGTGGCTTACAACGAGCTAAATAGTTTTTATAACACTAGGTGTTAAGCACGATAAAATCCGACCGAGCACTTAAGTATCGGGAAAAGGCAGCTTGTGATCCGGAAACTCTAAACTTTTTGTAGAGTCTAGACTTCACATTTTTTAGTCTTGATAACTCTTTACTAAACCACGGAGGTTGGGTTGAAATTTTAGGATAATACGTAGGAACGCATGTATCAATAAAATATATTAAAATATAATAACATATTAACAGACCAATCCGAGCAAGCTATTAAGCTATAAATTGCTCTACGAAAGCAGGGGATACGCTTAGCTGACTTTTCAGATATTTCATTTGATTTTGTACCCGTGTCGATAGTCAGCTCCAGCGTTGGGTGATATGGGTCTTCTGGCAAACACCTTCTGGACTTGAAACAAAGCATAGATCCAGTAATCTTCCTAACAAATTTTTAACATGAACATGAACATCAAGGAAATCATGCTGCGTTGAAGGTAACAATATATTCGATATTTCAACGGTGGACCATGTCGCCCTACGTATATTAAAGTCACCTAAAACTATTGACTGATACCTATCTGATAGTTTACTTGAAATAAACTGGATAGCGGACAGAATATAAGAACATGTTATGTATATTGAAATACCCGGAAGGGAAATTCAATGTCAATTATTCCGTCGGACGTTATTTCTTCAGACGTTAATTCTGAGTCAACTGCAATTAAAACTCCACCTCCACGTCGGGAGGGACGATCAAGCCTGTAAGTTGTGTACTTACTTGGAAAGACTTCGGAACTAAGAATTGGCTGAGCACATAGTTGCAAAATGAGCACAGGGAACACCGATCTTAAATGATGATACTTCCCTAGCATATGGAAAATAAAATTGTTCAACCTTTAAATCATCAATCTGAACTTTGTTACGGTATAGGCCGTAATGTCCACGGATGAAAGGTCAGGACTCAGCCGAGAAACAAAAATTTGTTTCCTCTGCGGTACACATGTGACTGTTTTAGGTACCACGCATGTAACAGTTTTTGGTAGTGCAGCATTTATGGCTGCACTAACAGTTTCAGTCGGTACTCCAGACGTTAAGTCAACATGCGGCGTTGGAATCATTTCTGTATTTTGTTCAACAGATTTTTCGGGTGTCTCATGCGGCAAAGTCTCACGTTCTTTACATTCGGAAACCGAATCTTTTTTAGCTTTCGACCTCTGTACCATTTGTGCGGCAGCTGAGATCGACTGCTGTGCTGCAGACCCCGGATCGCCAGAGAGAGTTTCACTAGCGACTACCGTGGGTTGTCTATCGACCGCGATCTTTTATCGCTTAGGAGAATCGGGCTCAGATAGCATACGGCTAGTGAGCTGCGACTCAAGCGCCACGAGCAGATCCGTATTTCTACGGCTGTTTCGAATTAATTTCGCTACAGTGCAATACATTCTTCACAATAGTAGCGCAATACACTTCTCATGTCGATTGCATCGCGAACCAGGCCCGAACAGCCAAGGCATTTAGCATGAACAATTATAGCGATATTCCGAACCAAGAGAATCAAGCTACGAGAGTAAGAGAGCGGGAGTGAGTAAGCGGTTGAGCTTTAGTTTCAGCTGTTCCAACAACAACGTTTTACGCGGGAGAGCGGGTAACTACCGTATAGATTCTTACCGCTCCAAACAGCGTTTGGTAAAAAAGGAGAAGGCAATTGGATAAAAACAATAACAACAATCACTGCACAGAGACAGGGCGTGCAAACTAATTTTGTTAATTTAAACACAAAACAATCACTATGCACTCGAGAAGCGAACGGATGTTGTTAGGGACATAAAAAGCAATATAAATAAAAGCAAATTTAAATTAAACCCAGATGGAACAAAAATTCGGAGAACAAGACAAAAACACGACCGTTCACTGAAAGAGAGAGGCAAGAAATTTGTAGACAGTAGATAAAGTTCTACATTATGAAGTAAAAGAAAGTCTTCAAAAAAAAAAACCAAACCAACATCTTTAGAAGTTAGGCTAAAACTAGTTTTATATTATATTATAGAATTATATTTTGATTTTGAACTGTAAAAAAAAATATTTGAAGTTATTAAATAAAAACTTCACAGGGGGCGGGTTTTTTCTATTCTTAAACGAAATGTAAAAGCAGAATAGAAATCCGTCTATTTTTGGCGGAGATACAGTGGACACCGCAAAACGGTCTTTGGCTTCAAAAAATCAAATAACTTTGCGATTTTTTTTTATAAAAACCTTTTGTATATTATTAAGTGTCATTTAAATAACATCCACTACTTGTTATACCCGAGACTATCGGCTAATATATCGGTACCACCCGGGAAGCTCGATTTTTATTTTTTAGATTTTTTTTATCTTTCAAAGTCAAAGATGCGTTTTTCACCTAAAAAATTCGAATACTTAAAGTTAATAAATAAATAAAAACTCTTCCCAGGGGCGGGTTTTTTTTTATTTAGAAAAAAAAGTTTGACAACGATTGCTTAAGCCGTTTAGAAATGCCGATGATCACGGACTTTTTAAACGTGGTTTCGAGAAAAACGCACCTAAACATTTAACGTGTAAAAACACATAGAGCACTTAAAACAAGGCATTTTGCGGTGATCACTGTATCTCCGCCAAAAATAATCGGATTTCCATTCTGAAAAAACCCACCCCTGCGAAGTTTTTTTTTGTATTTTTTAACTTTAAATATTTTATTTATTTAAGTTTATTGTCCGATTAACTTAAAACTTTTTTGTATATTCATAAAATGTAAATCTACAAAAAAAAAGGTTTTTTGTTTTTTTTTTGGTTTTTTAAGAGTGTTTAATGTGCGTTTCTCGAAATCACGTTTTGAAAGTCCGCATTTCTAAATGGCTCAAGCGATCGTTTTCAAACATGTCGCTTATTTTTCTGCATATTAAGTAAAAATTGAGCTTCTCAGGCGGCGGGTTTTTTTTTAATTCTTAACGAAACGTAAATATAAAATGGTAATTCGATCATATCAAATGGTAATCATAACCCGATTTCAGACATCGAGGGCTCATTTTTTCAATTTACTTAGGAGGTAAAAAGGTCTAAGTCCCGTAGCGGCGCTGCAAACAGCGGCAGCGGAGAGACGGTATATATATTCTTATATTCTAAAGTATATAGCTATGCTCACTTAGTCTGGAGCGCGGAGATATATGCACATGCATGAGGTCCGCTCGTGTTGCAATTATGCTGACAATTGCACTTTCAGCGTGCGGGCCAAGGCACAGCGAGCGGTTCGTATTTCGGGCATTTATGTTGATGACCGAGACCTTGAATTGTATAAGCATTGTACTCTTGGTACAGTGGGTGCTCAATATATATATTTAATATGTGTGCATACTACATCTCCCTCCTTTTGAAAAATAACGTAATATAATGGAGTTATTTTCTAGTATTAATTTTACAAACTTTGAGAAAAAAATGATGTTATTTAAGGCCAAATTTTTTTTTTTTTTTTGGGTTTTAATTTGTTTTTTTTTATTTTTTTTTTTTAGTAGTGTGTATTCTTATTTTAGATTTGGTTATCTTATGTGGTCTTATATTATGTATGGCCATACGTGATATATTTATGAAATAAAAATTGATTATGAAATAAAGAGTTTTAATCTATCTTTATGTACTATTTGCTTTTTATTTTTATTATTTATTATGGTTATGTTATCTCTGTCTCCTATTTGTTCTACCTTATAAGGACCTGTATATTTGAAATCTAACTTATGCCCTGTTTCATTTTTCAATAAAACCTGATCTCCTATTTTTAGATCGAAATCGCAACTTGTTTTGTCGTAATTAATTTTCTGTTTTAGCTTATGAGATTCTAGCATTAGTCTAGCTCTTTTAAATGCCTGTTCTAATCTAAATTTGGATTCCTTTGCATAATCTTCTATATTATAAAGGGGTTTTATTTTATCTATGCTATTAAAATGTTTTGGTAGATTTGAAATTTTTCAAAAAACTAGCTCATATGGACAATATTCATGTGCCATAGATGGGGTTGTATTAAAACAATATACGAAGTATTGCAGCCATACATCCCAATCTGTTTTGTCAACTGAGATGTATGAACGAATGAACTCATTGAGTGTTCTGTGGCTTCGCTCCACGGTACCTACTGTCTGGTGGTGGTGTGCAGTTGAAGTTATGTTTTTAATATTTAAATATTTACATAGATCTTCAATAATTGAATTTTTATATTCCGATCCCATGTCCGTAATGAACGTCTTCATTGGACCGTACTTTAGAATAAAATCTTCAAATATAGCTTTTGCTACTGTATTTGCACTTTTATTTGGTATAGGTATAGCTACTGCGTATTCGTTTCCATTATTAGATTTTGGAAGTGGACCTATAGTATCTACAATTACTATATCGAAAGGTCTTTGTGGAGTTTCGGTTATAGTTAGTGGGGTCTTAGTATGTTTAGTCGTTTTTGACTTTTGGCATTTAGGACATTTCTTTATGTACTCTTTTATGTCTTTGGACATATTTTTCCAGTAATAGTATCTCTGGACCTTGGCCAAGGTTTTTGTAATGCCTGTATGACCACCTTGTATTGGATCATCATGGAATGTAGACAATATAGCTTCTTTTTCTTTATAATTTTTTATTACGGTCACCGGGTTGAGTAGCGCTACTCTCAATGATTTCAATATATTATTGCCCATAATTTTAAAATTATCAATTGAAACATGTTCAAAGATATTTTCCCACGGTGCCACCTTGAGTTGGCTGACTTTGTGAATACCGGCCTGCTTTTCAAGCCTTTGAAAGAATTGACCTAAGTCAATGGTTCCATTAGTATACAAATCGCTAACATCATATCTTGCTGTAATTTTCTTTCCGTGCTTAAATAAACACATCTTATTATTTACATGCAAGGTCACTACTTTACGTACTTCATCATTATTAATGACTTCATATACGTTGGGCTCTGAAGCTTTCTCTATAGATTGCTTATGCAGTTCTATTTGTTCTTTTCCTGCGCAGGATTTTTGTCTACTTTGGTTTCTGGTAGTGACTTTCAGAATTGTATTGTTTGTTTGTATATTTTTCAAGTCTGTGATGGTTATTCTAGAGAGCGCATCGGCTACATAGTTATCTTTACCCTTTAGATACTCTACCGTAAAATTATATTCCTCCAATTCAAGTCTCATTCGTGTTAGTTTGGAACTGGGATTTACCATTGAAAATAAGTAGGTAAGTGCTCTATGGTCTGTTTTGACGGTGAAGTGTCTACCATAAATATATGGTCTGAAGTGTGTTATTGCCCAATGAATAGCTGCTAATTCTTGTTCTGTAGTGCTCTTGTTGCTTTCACCTTTCGTAAAGGATCTTGATGCGTATGCAACTGGAAGCTGTAATCCATTTTTGTTTTGAGTTAGGACTGCTCCACAAGCGTATTTGCTAGCATCTGTGATTATGCAAAATTCTTAGCTAAAATCTGGGTATTGCAACAGAGTAGGCTTTATTAATGCTGATTTAAGATGTTCGAAGGCGTTTTGACATTCTGTTGTCCATTCGAATTTTAAATCTTTCTTACATAGTCTTGTTATGTAACGGGAGTATTCAGCAAAATTTTTTACAAAGCGTCTGTAATAATTGCAAAATGCAATGAATCTTCTAGCGCTGTCCGCATCATGTGGGACTGGATATTTTTCAATGACGTCGTATTTTTTGTCGTCGGGCAAGATTCCTTTAGCTGTGCATTTATGTCCTAAGAAAGTGACTTCATGCATGAAAAATGAACATTTTTCAGGATGTAACTTTCCCCACGGCTGCTTCCGCCGCGGTTGTTTCCACCACGGTTGTTGTTTCTGTAGTAATTGTTATTTTGGTTATTGTTATTTCTATTATAACCATTGTTTTGATTATATCCGTTATTTTGATTATATCCGTTATTCTGATAATATCCGTTATTTTGATAATATCTGGTATTGTTATAATTACCTCGATTATTACCTCTACCGCGATAATTGTTTTTATAATTATTACCGCGATAATTATTTCCACGTTGGGTGTTCAATATGGAATTGGCATTGCCTGTCATTTCAGTATTACATTGTATGTACTTGGCGACGGCTTCATTCATGGTTGCAAAATTGCCTGCTTCCAATATTGTTTTGAGGCGGCCATGCTCACAATTTTTGACCATTGTGGTGATGGCTTCCTTAGTGCTGAACTTGTCAGCGTGTTCGGCCGATAGGCCTTCATCAATATACGAAGCTTCTAGGAACTTTCGTAGGTTGTCAATATCTGTGGTACATTTTTCTGCAGTTTTACCTTTTTGGCTTGTTTTTGCCATTTTGGCTTTAATTACTTCGGATGTTTCTCCGACTATAGTATCTTGCAGTTTTTTAATTATAGCTTCTATTGTTGTTTCGTTTTGGACTCTGTATAATGTTGATCCAATTATTTTAGATTTTATGACTTCTACAGCCAAAATCTCAAATGGACCTTTCGTAAGGTTAACCAACTTCAAAGCTGTTACGAATCTCTGAAGGTGTATCCTTTGCCCGTTAAACTCCGGTATGGCACTTGATACTTCTTTAATGTATGCCCTTTGGGCATTTATCTCCTCAGACATTGTGGATGTTTTTATTTCTACAATGCTGTCGCTAGAATCCGAGTCGGTCAAGTCCTGGTCTGATAATTCAGATTGAATAAGGTTGTTTATATCTTTTTCTTCTATATCGGGATCTGTAGAGATAGGGTCGTCAGTCTCAGCTTGTACTGGTGGATCTGATGATTCTGACTCTTCTCTAGTTTCTAACTTTAATGGTGTGTTTAGGATAGTTGGTACCGAAATTGTTAAGTCGTACCTTTGCTTTACAGCTATTAGGTAATCCCGTAATTTGTTTAAATATTTTGATACCTGAGACCAATGGGCTTTGTTTAGCCTGTCTCTCTGATCGTGTATTGAAGCGGTTTACTAATATTTCGGCATGCTTGTTTACAGTGTTTTGCTGTGCTGGCCGGGCCTTGATAATGCCTTATAAGATCTGTCAAAATCAATTTTTAAATTATTTAGTTCTTTATATAATTCTTCCCATTCCATTATTTAATGGAATATTTTCTAGGTTCTTGAAACCATCAATGAAAGATGTCTTCCAAGTATCTTGTTATTGTTAATAACTGATTTAATTTTTAGGGTCGGTATGGTGCTCAATACTATCGCCCTCTGTGTACTTGAGCAATGTATCAATGGGGAAAAGCCTAAGTTGAACCTATTCATGTACTCATATTCTAATTCATTTATTAGTAGAGCCTCAGTTCCTTTTTCGATAATTGATAATACCCTATTCTGAAAGTTTGGTTCCTTATCAAGAGTGATTATAATACACTCTGTAGTATTCATTTTCGTATATATATGTTTTTATTTTTTATTTATTCATTTTCGTTGTACATTAGATAAGATTATTTGATAAAATAACATCTATATTCAATATATCAATATATGGACATACACATTTATATAAGATTGTTTGTAGTTTCCTATTATTTCTTTATTTTTTTTTTTCGAACATCTTTTTATAATTATTGTTGGCGCTTTATATATTTTATATTTTGTCCAGATCATTAGCCTGGCTTTTATTTATGGCTCTCTTTGATATACATTTGTTATGAAAGATATATGCCTTGTACAAAATAAATGCGCTCAGAATAAAGACAATGATTGATAATAAAATGTTCGTTAATTCTGTATTCATTGTTTTGGACTCGATTTTATTTATAACTTTTGCTGTGGAGTCCACTTGTTTTACGTCTACTAAACCCATTTTGGGTGTTTTTCTGTGAGCTGCTATAGGATTTTTGTTGTTAAACGTATAATTTAATTTATAATTTATTTGCCATTTAGTTTGGCTCATGTAATTAAAAATTTGCCTTATTGGGCCGTATGTATTGTGAGAAAATTTTTTTTTAACAATGGAAAAACCTGCCTAGTTTTTGTATGGTTTTCAGGCCACACGCTAATTGGGCAACTTTAATGTCGCTCAATTTTACAATAGTTTTTATATAATATAAAAAAAAATATGCATCGCAGTGCAATGAAAAAAAATTATGCAACGCAGTGCAAGGTTAAAAAAAAATTATGCGCTCTATGAAGCGCTGTCGGCTCACTTCTCCTTGGTCTTGTTTGATTGACAAGACGTGGCCGGTGCTGGCTGCACAGGCTGGACTTCCTCGATGGTTTTTTATGTTGGGGCACCGGTGCTGGCTGCACAGGCTGGACTTCCTCGATGGTTTTTTTTTTTATGTTGGGGCACCGGTGCTGGCTGCACAGGTGTACTCGCAATGGGGCGAGCACAGTGGTCCCTCACAGTCGTTTGGGCACTTCTTCGTTAATTTAGGTACTTCTTTTTTCTGTGGTGGAGGTAATTTCAGATTAGCTTTAGCGAGACTCGTAATTGCATGGTAGGTGGATGTGTGTGTGGCTGTGGTTTTTCATTCACTTAATAAATTTTTTATATATTCAAGTTCGGCATGTAATTTTACCGAATTGTTCCAGTTTAATATACTTTCGCTATTTAGTAGCTTCAGTATTTCAGCCCTTCTGGCTTTTAACTTTTTCACCACACCACCGCGTTTAGCACACATCACACTCTACTCACTGCGATTATTATTTTCCGTTTGTCTGCTGCTAATGTTGTTGTGTTTCCATTTCCATTTCCTTTCCAATTGCGGTTCTCGACGTCCTCCACAAATTTACATCGGATTCACGGTCGCCATGTAAAAGGTGTAAAGGTTCCCCCGCCATCAATAATAAGATAGGAGATCCAGTTAGTGTTCCAATTATTTAATTTATTTAATTTGATTTATTTAGGGTCTTTTAGGAGCAGCCGTTGTTGCCGCTCCAAGCTCATAAGAGGTTCTCTTTAAGCCCAATTTACTTAGGAGGTAAAAAGGTCTAAGTCCCGTAGCGGCGCTGCAAACAGCGGCAGCGGAGAGACGGTATATATATTCTTATATTCTAAAGTATATAGCTATGCTCACTTAGTCTGGAGCGCGGAGATATATGCACATGCATGAGGTCCGCTCGTGTTGCAATTATGCTGACACTTGCACTTTCAGCGTGCGGGCCAAGGCACAGCGAGCGGTTCGTATTTCGGGCATTTATGTTGATGACCGAGACCTTGAATTGTATAAGCATTGTACTCTTGGTACAGTGGGTGCTCAATATATATATTTAATATGTGTGCATACTACATATTACTGGTGTTTTATTGTGCTTTAAGTTAAAGATTTTTAAACTTTGCTGTGATTCTAAATTTTTGAAGGCGCATATCTTCTCTTGTGGTTAAGTTAGATTCAACTTTCAAAAATGACCATATAAAAGAGTCATGCAACTTTTTAATTCCGAAAAGAGTAACAATGTTGGTTAACCACTCTTGAAGATATACCCAAAAAGACGAATAAAAAAAAATGCAAACACCAGAGCTGATGAACCATGGTCGTAATGGCAAATTATGCTTAGAAATGCCTCATTTATCGAAATAAAATGGTGGCAAGCCTGGACAAAACTTCTGTTGGCCTGTGTTATCAAACCAGATGTACCGCACTCGATGACGCTTGGAGTCGATTTACAAGGAATGATCTCAAGATTTCTGAACAACATATAACTGAAAGAGTATTCAGAGATAAATCCTCATGTTCCTAAGAATTCGCGGTTTTTGTAAAATCAATATAGAGTATGTCATTAGGTTTCTTTAGTTAGAACAAGAGGATTTATTTGTGTGTATCATACATAACTTAACTAAAGCAACTAGAAAAAACCGAGAATTCTTAGAACAAGAGAATATGTTTTTTGTGGATCATACATCTGTAACATTTGAAGACCTCAAGAATTCGCATGGGTGGAAGAAGTTGAAACAAATGTCGATATATCGTATCCTTTAATTTTAAATATTATACACAAATAACCATCTTGACCTTAAGAATTTGCGACGGGTCGATGAGCTGTGAAAATTGTTATAATCGTTTAATAATTTAAAAATCGACATTTTTATAAAACTCATAAAGAAATTATTAGCATGAGTTCTTTGGGTAACCTTAAACCCGAACTGATTTACTTGAAACCCATTTGACTTGGGTTGTTTGGGTTTGGGTAAAAATTGACTCATTTACCCAAATACCCAAACCCAAACGACCCAAGTCAAATGAGTTTCAAGTAGGTCGGTTGGGTTTAAGGTTTGACAAACAAGTCAGGTTACTTATGCAAGGCTCTAGTAGCAAACTCAAGAGATACATTTCTCCGTTCATGAAGAATATGATCCAAGCAAGGGATGATATGACATGAAATCTTTCCTAAAACTTGAAAAGGAAATTCAAGTTATCTTAGGGGCAAAATTAAACTCCTGCAACGAAGATATGCATTTGCCCAGAGTCAGCATCCCCAAGTTTGAAGGGGATCTACTCAAATGGACTCTTGATTTATTCAAATGCATGGTCCATGATACTAACATGCCGACGGTACGGAAAATATGGTACCTAAAAGCCATCGTAACTGGATGCGCTGAAAGAGACACATCGATATTAAAGAAGAAAATTACTTGAGCTCATGGGGTATATTAGATGATTACTACAACAATCCCCGACATGTGGCAGACACGATTCTCAATCGCTTTTTGCATCAAAACACAGTCAGTGACAATCCAACGTCATTAAAAGAGTTTTACATAACAACTATCGAGTCTCTATCATTATTAACTGGGACTGGACATCGGTTGGGATATAATATTGATTGCCATCATCAAGCTAAGATGGGATCTGGCTAGCTGAGCCCTATACGAACAGTCATTAGGTGGTTCTCGAGAGTTACAGGGTCTCGACACACTGCTCAGATTTCTGAACCAGCGCATCCGAGTACTTAGAACACGAAAAAATGGACAGGAATCAAGAAAGGATGAAAAGGGTCCAGCATTGACATTAATCAACATTATAGAATCTTAAAATAAACAAACATAAGAAAACACTTTTTCCAAGTTAAAATTCAAACATAACAATAAAAGAAGTTAACTTCGGCAAGCCAACGTTTATATACCCTTGCAGTTATAATAAGTACCCAAAGTTTAGTCCTCACTCGATCGGTGCTGTTCCTGGGATTCCAAATATATTATTGCTTATTAAAAATGTTGATATTAAATTGTCAAAAAACCAAACCGCCTACTTCCTACAAAGTTACAACTAATTCTCATATATATTTATACCCTTGCAGAGCGTATTATAATTTCAGTCTGAAGTTTGTAACGCAGTGAAGGAGGCGTTACCGACCACTTAAAGTATATATATTCTTGATCAGAACCAATAGCCAATAGCTAGATGGACTCTAGCCATGTCCGTCTGTCCGTTTCTATGCGAACTAGTCTCTCAGTGTTAAAGCTATCGCGATGAAACTTTCCCAAAAGTCTTCTTTCTACTGTAGTGCATCAACGTCCAAGAAGAAAAACCTACGTTTGGAGACTGCTATCTTTCTGGTGACATCAGTTCTGATCTGTTTAAAAATATTGTACGTATGTTCAGTTCGATATCGTTTCCAGTGCTTATAGGCTGCGTCCCGCAATCGAATTAGTCCCTTTATTTCTAAGGTAAACCAAGACTGGTCTGCTGGCTTGAGAATTTTAGTTCTGACTGGGACACACTTCTCAAATAGTTGGCCCACATAAGAGTTTAAAAGTAATAGTTGGTCTTCAGCATATGTCAAGTTGTAAATGAGGGTCCAGTCATAATTGTCATAATTATGCAAGTTGTCATAATTAATAGACTTATAATCCCTATAGCTAATTACAGATGGGCTGTTATCGAGTATATTACTATAAAAGAGTATATGTCGATTTGCGCCATGTTCCCCCAGCCCAAACCATAAGATCTAAAATTATGGGAAAAACTTGGTTTGAATCGTGTCTTAGAGGAGGTGTGCACTAAGAAAGGATTTTTTGAAATTCGGCTCCTAAGGACTCCCAGGACTCTCGAAAAATGCAAAATTGGTTGATTAAAACATCAACCAACCGACTTCCGGTTGGGGCACTTAATTAATTGTTCCGCACCGATTATGCGATCGGATCCGTTTTTGCTCAGAGTGTGGAGCTATGCCGTACAATCAGTGAGATATATTTGTTTTTTTTTTGACCCACTGTTGTATTTACATGATTTTTTTTTTGTTAGATTTCAAGGTTGCGTGTTCCTATTTGGCAGCACGTTGTTTTTATTTTTTGTTTGCTTCGGGAGTTCGGACCGCCGAACGATTTCCGAACACAGTTCTCACAAAAACAACGTCAGCAAAAGCAAAGCGAGAGAGTAAAGAGCAGAGAGAGTCATTCGAAGCGGAAGAGCGGGGTCCAAATTTTTTTTACTGGTTTAGGAACATTTGATAAAAAAACAAGACAGAACGCTATAGTCGGGTGCCCCGACTATCAGATACCCGTTACTCAGCCAAACAATTTGGACACCAAAACTGATTATTTAATGGATGCACTTCTAAGAAAAATTGTGCAGCTAATCCCTTAAATCCATAAGGAACTTTTGTTTTGACTTAAAATAATTTTTAGAACGGATTTCAAGGGGACAGCAGTAAAAAACTTTCCGTAGTCAAAATTACATGTTACGAAACGACACACACACACATCGACAAGTCGGCATGTACATATATGTATGTAAAACAAGAGAGAACGCTGTAGTGGGGTGTTTCGACTATCAGATACCCGTTACTCAGCTTGAGGGAGTGCGAGGGAGATGGAGATAAAAACTTTGATCGGGCATAACTTTTTAACGAATGGTCTGATAGGTATTGATAAATAAAATAAAACTGCATTTTTACTTTTCCGAAATCTTTAAAGGTGTGGGCGCCAGACACCTTTCAAAAAATGGTGTAGGGCGATTGTGGGCGTTAGAGGGGGCGTGTCACCTTTTTGAAACAATCTTGCGCTGCGTAGGAACTCCAAAATTCTGCATGCAAAATCCCAATCCTCTAGCTTTTATAGTTTCCGAGATCTCAGCGTTCATACAGACGGACAGACAGACGGACATGGCTAGTTCGACTCGGCTAGTGATCCTGATCAAGAATATATATACTTTATAGGGTCGGAAAAGCTTCCTTCTCCCTGTTACATACCTTTGCACGAATACAATATACCCTTTTACTCTCCGAGTAACGGGTATACTTATATAAATTTCACAATTGGGATAAAATAAACGGATAAACATAGCCTAAAATTATGCTTAGATTTTTTTTGTCTTTTTATTTTTCATAGTAATTATTATTTTATCCTTAGAAAATTAATTGTGTGTGTAGTTTACATTGAATTGCGTGTATTTTTATGTATTAAGTATGGATAGTCCACTCATCTCCAGGACAAGCAGCCAGATAGTAATCAGAGTTCTAGCCACACAAAAACCAGGCTTAAAAGTAATACACTTGAATGCACAAAGCTTAGCAAAAAAGATTGAGGAATTCCGTTTCTTATTTGTAAACTCGAATATTGATGTTATCTGTGTATCCGAAACGTGGTTTGTCTCAGGTGTTAGTGATATGTCAATTATGTGTGAAAGTTTTAATCTTTTTCGCTCCGATCGTAGTGGTCGAGGTGGAGGAGTTGCAATTTATATAAACAAGAAACTAAATGCTAAAACGGTATGTGTCCACCCAGAGACAAGTGCGATTGAATATATATTCCTAAATATCTTAAACAAAAGAGATAACACATCAATTTTAATTGGCTGTATCTACAGACCACACAAAACAACTGAATACTCTGAGCTGATTGACTTGTTATCTACCCTCTCATTAAAATACACAGACGTAATTCTTGCTGGCGATTTCAACAGTAACATTTTAATTGAAAAACATTTGTCAAATGATATGGAATCACTTGGCTTATTTCCTGTTAACTTTAAATATCCTACACATTTTTTCACTACCTGCAACACCCTACTTGATGTATTCTATGGTAGTGACCGTACAAAAAGTCAGAATTATGACCAAATATCGTTGCCTGCCTTTTCCAAACATGATCTGATCTTTTTCACGTACAACACTAAGCTTGATCACCATGACTATTACATAGAGTATAGGGACTTCATCAACAGAGACTACACTTCACTTAGTGCTGATTTAGACTCTTGCGACTGGACCTCCATATATTGCACTGCTGAGGTTAACACTCAGCTAGAAATTTTACAACGGAAAGTTAAAATCCTTTACGACAGAACGGTTCCTTTGAAGCGCAAAATGTGTAAGCACAGCGCCAAATCGTAGTTTAGTTCTAATATAAAAAAAACTAATACAAAAGCGCGACAAATCGTATGCGAAATGGAAACGCTACAAGACAGATTCCTTTTATAACGAATTCAAAACAAATAGGAAATTGGTAAATGAAACCATTGCTGAGGCGAAACGAAATCACTTTATACATAAATTCCGACATTCAAAAAACAATAAAAATACATGGTCAATTTTAAGGGAATTGGGGATCGGCAATATTAAACCAACATTGAGCTGTGATACTGATCTTGATGATCTAAATCATAAGTTCTTAATAATAATTGTCCGTACCTGAAACAACTTATAACACCTACCTGACACCCTCTGAGCCTTGTGATAGAAATAGCTGTGATATTATTTTTAGTTTTAATTGTGTCAGCCAGTGCGATGTCCTTAATTCAATCCTAAGCATTAAATCTAATGCAACGGGTTTAGATGATTTAAATCCGAAATTTTTAAAATTAATCCTTCCCAAAATTCTTCCAGTAATAATGCACATTTTAAACTGCTCCATCACCACTTCTACGTTTCCCACATCCTGGAAAATAGCAAAAATAATACCAATTCCCAAATCAGCTACAGAGTATCGACCTATTGCTATCCTGCCTTTTTTGTCAAAAGTTCTTGAGAGGTTAATTGCTAACCAAATCGTGAGTTTTATGGATGCACACAATGTTTTTTCAGCAAAACAGTCCGGTTTTCGGAAGAACAGAAGTTGCACAACAGCTGTTATAAAAATCACTGAAGATATTAGATTACAAATGGATAATGGCAAGATTACTTTATTGACGCTTTTAGATTTCAGTAAGGCGTTTGACACGGTAAACCACGAAATACTATTAACTAAACTAAGTCGTCTTTATATGTTTTCAACCTCTGCAACAAGTTTTATGAAATCATACTTATCTCAAAGATCACAGCTAGTAGCTACACAAGCCTCTAAATCATCTATTCTGTCCGTAAAACGTGGTGTACCGCAGGGGTCCATTCTTGGTCCCCTTTTGTTCAGTCTATATGTTAATGATTTGCCAAATATTCTATCAAAATGTGACATGCATATGTATGCCGACGACGTCCAACTATATGTAAGCTGTCCTGTTAGCCAAATTAATGAATGTGTTCGTGTCTGTAACACTGAATTAGACAGGGTTTGTAAATGGGCAGAGCGCAATGGATTATCCTTGAACCCCCTCAAATCAAAATGCATAGTAATATTTATCCGATTTTTTAACACAGATCATCTGGAAAAACTTTGCTTGAATGGTTAACCAATAAACTATGTAGACCGAGCGAGCTACTTGGGGTTTACTATAAACTCCACTCTGTCCTGGAGTAATCACGTAAATTGTACGATTGGGAAAATGTATAGGATACTTAGACAACTTAACGACACGAAAACCTTTTTACCATTAAATTTAAAAATGCTCGTTGCGCAAACTAAGCTGACACCATTACTGTTTTATGTAGTCGAAGTCTTCGGAAATTGTGACGCTACTAGCCAGCACAAACTCATTGTAGCTTTCAACAATGTAACGAGATATATATTTAATCGCAAGTGCACAGATCGAATCTCTGACGCAACTTTTAAAAATTTTCAGGGATTATGTTCAGGAATTATCAAATTGTGACTAGCGCACTAATTTATAAGTATTTTTTGTACTTGTAGCGTTAGGAAGAAATAAAACCAAAATTAAATTCACTGCTAAAAAGGTGATGAATGGAACTGCAGGGTACTGACTACTTTGCTAGGTATGTTCGGGAAATCGTTTTTTTATGAATATATGCGTGCGTGTGTGTTACCTGTTAAACATTGCTTTTTTGATTGATTATTAAAATGAACAAGAAAGGAAGTTAGCTTTGGCAAGCCAAAGATTATATACCCTTGCAGTTATAATAGTCCTCAATCGATCGGTGCTGTTCCTGGGATTCCAAATATATTATTGCCTATTAAAAATGTTAATACTAAATGATTTCAATATATTATTGCCCTTTATTTTAAAATTATCAATTGAAACATGTTCAAAGATATTTCCCCACGGTGCCACTTTGAGTAAGCTGATTTTGTGAATACCGGCCTGCATTTCAAGCCTTTGAAAGAATTGATCTAAGTCAATGGTTCCATTAGTATACAAATCGCTAGCATCATATCTTGCTGTAATTTTCTTTCCGTGCTTAAATAAACACATCTTATTATTTACATTAGTTAGTTTGGAGCTGGGATTTACCATTGAAAATAAGTAGGTAAGTGCTCTATGGTCTGTTTTGACGGTGAAGTGTCTACCATAAATATATGGTCTGAAGTGTGAATAGCAATGAATAGCTGCTAATTCTTGTTCTGTAGTGCTCTTGTTGCTTTCACCTTTCGTAAAGAATCTTGATGCATATGCAACTGGAAGCTGTAGTCCATTTTTGTTTTGAGTTAGGACTGCTCCACAAGCGTATTTGCTAGCATCTGTGATTATGCAAAATTCTTTGCTAAAATCTGGGTATTGCAACAGAGTAGGGTTTATTAATGCTGATTTAAGATGTTTGAAGGCCTTTTGACATGCTGTTGTCCATTCGAATTTTACATCTTTCTTACATAATCTTGTTATGTAACGGGAGTATTCAGCAAAATTCTTTACAAAGCGTCTGTAATAATTGCAAAATGCAATGAATCTTCTAGCGCTGTCCGCATCATGTGGGACTGGATATTTTTCAATGACGTCGTATTTTTTGTCGTCGGGCAAGATTCCTTTAGCTGTGCATTTATGTCCTAAGAAAGTGACTTCATGCATGAAAAATGAACATTTTTCAGGATGTAACTTTAGGTTGTGTTGCCTACATTTCCCGAAAACATCAGTCAAGTTCTTGAGCAAATGTTTTTCGGAACAACCTATGACTATTAAGTCATCCATATACAGAAATGCTTGCGAAGGTTCTGATCCAGAGAAAGCTATAGTCATCATTCTCTGAAAAGAGTTTGGCGCTATTTTTAAACCGAATGGTAATCGCGTGAAGCGATACGAACCATTGTTTGTTGAAAAGGATGTTATATCCCGTGAACTTTTTTTCAGTTCAATTTGATGAAAACCTGACATTAAGTCAAGGCATGAAAAATATTTTGCTCTACCTAGTTGATCTAAAATATCATCGATTCTAGGGAGCGGAAATTTATCAGAAAAGAGTTTTTAATTAATTTGACGATAGTCAATTACTAATCGCCATTTTTTATTTTGCGTATTTGGAAGTAATTTTTTGGTACTAACAAAAATGGGCTATTATAAGGTGATACAGAGGGTTCCACTATTTTATCATTTATGAGTTTTTGGACTTGTTTTTGAATTTCGTCTTGTTGACTATGAGGATTTCTATAATATTTTATATATACGGGTTCATCATCAGTTAATCTCAGCTTTTGTTTATAAAAATTATTGGTAGTGATCGATTCGGTTTCTAGTCCGAATACATCACTATACTGTGTACATAATGCTGTAAGCTGTTCATTGAATTGAGGTGGGAAGTTTTTTGTAAGTTGGGATAATACAATTTTTTGTCTGGTTTCTAAGTCCGTTTTTACTACTTCGTAGTTTGAAAGTGGTTCAAGATGGATATTTTTGATATAAACTACTTGATCTGTGTTTGTGGTATTTAGTAATCTTATATATGCATTTTGAACTGTTGCTATGGTATTTGCGATAAAGATACCATGCTGAATTTCTTGATTCGGAATTAATACGCTGTCTTCTTCTGAATTTATTTCGATTTTTCGGACGACTTGGGATCTTGCTGGCAGAATTAGGGAGTTGTTGCCAGAACTGTATGCTATTGGAACATAAATCGGATATTTGAGGTTATTTGGTCTTAATATAAGCCAGTCTTTAGACGGCCTAAAGTCTAATTGACAGTTGTATCTTTTGATAAAATCGATTCCTAGTATTCCATCACATGGAATAGCGAATTGTATATTTACGATATGGAAATCATGTGGAATTATGTACTTAGAAGTTTGAATTTCAATAGAAGTTAAGCCTTTTGATTTGGTAACTTCCTTACTTATACCCTGTATATTTATGATGTGATTATCTTGAATGTTTTGAAAATTATCGGAATTTTCCTTCATTATGGATATTTTCGCGCCTGTATCTAGTAGAAAAACTAATTCTTTTCCTGTTACTACGTTCATGAAGGTGACAAATGTATTTTGACTGAGATTTAAAGTGTGAATTTTGATGTTGTTTACTGTCGTGTATCTAAAGGTGTTTGGGAGTTTCCCGAATTTGTTTGGGTTACCCTAATGTTGTTATTGTGGTTGTTGTTGTTACCATCATTACCGTTGTTGTTTTCCCCACGGCTGCTTCCGCCGCGGTTGTTTCCACCACGGTAGTTGTTTCTGTAGTAATTGTTATTTTGGTTATTGTTATTTCTATTATAACCATTGTTTGTACCGCGATAATTGTTTTTATAATTATTACCGCGATAATTATTTCCACGTTGGGTGTTCAATATGGAATTGGCATTGCCTGTCATTTCAGTATTACATTGTATGTTGCAAAATTGCCTGCTTCCAATATTGTTTTGAGGCGGCCATGCTCACAATTTTTGACCATTGTGGTGATGGCTTCCTTAGTGCTGAACTTGTCAGCGTGTTCGGCCGATAGGCCTTCATCAATATACGAAGCTTCTAGGAACTTTCGTAGGTTGTCAATATCTGTGGTACATTTTTCTGCAGTTTTACCTTTTTGGCTTGTTTTTGCCATTTTGGCTTTAATTACTTCGGATGTTTCTCCGACTATAGTATCTTGCAGTTTTTTAATTATAGCTTCTATTGTTGTTTCGTTTTGGACTCTGTATAATGTTGATCCAATTATTTTAGATTTTATGACTTCTACAGCCAAAATCTCAAATGGACCTTTCGTAAGGTTAACCAACTTCAAAGCTGTTACGAATCTCTGAAGGTGTATCCTTTGCCCGTTAAACTCCGGTATGGCACTTGATACTTCTTTAATGTATGCCCTTTGGGCATTTATCTCCTCAGACATTGTGGATGTTTTTATTTCTACAATGCTGTCGCTAGAATCCGAGTCGGTCAAGTCCTGGTCTGATAATTCAGATTGAATAAGGTTGTTTATATCTTTTTCTTCTATATCGGGATCTGTAGAGATAGGGTCGTCAGTCTCAGCTTGTACTGGTGGATCTGATGATTCTGACTCTTCTCTAGTTTCTAACTTTAATGGTGTGTTTAGGATAGTTGGTACCGAAATTGTTAAGTCGTACCTTTGCTTTACAGCTATTAGGTAATCCCGTAATTTGTTTAAATATTTTGATACCTGAGACCAATGGGCTTTGTTTAGCCTGTCTCTCTGATCGTGTATTGAAGCGGTTTACTAATATTTCGGCATGCTTGTTTACAGTGTTTTGCTGTGCTGGCCGGGCCTTGATAATGCCTTATAAGATCTGTCAAAATCAATTTTTAAATTATTTAGTTCTTTATATAATTCTTCCCATTCCATTATTTAATGGAATATTTTCTAGGTTCTTGAAACCATCAATGAAAGATGTCTTCCAAGTATCTTGTTATTGTTAATAACTGATTTAATTTTTAGGGTCGGTATGGTGCTCAATACTATCGCCCTCTGTGTACTTGAGCAATGTATCAATGGGGAAAAGCCTAAGTTGTACCTATTCATGTACTCATATTCTAATTCATTTATTAATAGAGCCTCAGTTCCTTTTTCGATAATTGATAATACCCTATTCTGAAAGTTTGGTTCCTTATCAAGAGTGATTCTAATACACTCTGTAGTATTCATTTTTGTATATGTGTATATGTTTTTTTATTTTTTATTTATTTATTTTCGATGTACATTAGATAAGATTATTTGATAAAATAGCATCTATATTCAATGTATCAATATATGGACATACATATTTATATATGAGTGTTTGTAGTTTTCTATTAGTTCTTTTTTTTTTATTTCGAACATCTTTTTATAATTATTTTTGGCGCTTTATATATTTTATATTTTGTCCAGATCATTATGGCTCTTTTTGAAATACATTTGTTATGAAAGATATATGCCTTGTACAAAATAAATGCTCTCAGAATAAAGACAATAATTGATAATAAAATGTTCGTTAAATCTGTAATTATTGTTTTGGACTCGATTTTATTTATGACATTTGCTGTGGAGTCCACTTCTTTTACGTCTACTAAACCCATTTTGGGTATATATATTTTTGGATGATAATTATAATTATCTGTTTCAGTGGAAAATTTACTTATTGCATTACTTTGCATATATTTTTACAAGTTGCCTGCGTATTTTGTGTATGGTTTTCAGGCCACACTCTAATCGGGCAACTGTTATGTCGCTCAATTTTAAACATTTGTTTTATATAATAAATGAAAAAATATGCATCGCAGTGCAATTAAAAAAATTTTGCGCTCTTGGTAGCGCTGTCGGTTTACTTTTCCTTGGTCTGGCTTGGTGCGCCCGACGGTACCGGTGCTGGCTGCACAGGCTGTACTTCTATGGTGGGGCACCGGTGCTGGCTGCACAGGTTGTTACTTCTTTGGTGGGGAGCCGGTGCTGGCTGCACAGGTTGTTACTTCTTTGGTGGGGTGCCGGTGCTGGCTGCACAGATGTATTCGCAGTGGGGTGCGCACAGAGGTCCCTTGCAGTCATCCGGGCATGTCTTCTTCAGCTTCGGAATGGCAATTTTTTTGCGTTTCCTTATTTTGTTTCTTGTATCCTGCCGTTGCTGTTGCTGCCCTTGCTGCTGTTGTTTATTGTTGTTGTTCGAGGTCCAGATCCAGGTCCAGATTATTTTGGACCAAAGTCACGGTCGCCATGTAGAAAGTATTCCAAGTAAATAAGTCGCCAGTAGAAAGGGTGTCATTTCCCCCGCCATTAAGAATAATATCGGAGTTGTATTTAATGTTCCTTTTTATTTTAGTTTATTTAATTGTTTAATTGGAGCAGCCGTTGTTGCCGCTCCAAGCTCGTAAGAGGTTCTTGTTGAGCCCAATTTACTTAGGAGGTAAAGAGGTCTAAGTCTCGTAGCGGCGCTGCCAACAGCAGCAGCGGAGAGACGTCCTATATATTCTTATATTCTAAAGTATATAAGCTATGCTCACTTAGTCTGGAGCGCGGAGATATATGCACATGCATGAGGTCCGCTCGTGTTGCAATTATGCTGACACTTGCACTTTCAGCGTGCGGGCCAAGGCACAGCGAGCGGTTCGCATTTCGGGCATTTATGTTGATGACCGAGACCTTGAATTGTATTAACACTGTACTCTTGGTACAGTGGGTTCTCGATATATATATTTAATATGTGTGCATACTACAGGGGCGATTTAAAGCACGTCTAACAGCGGCAGCGAAAAGCTTTCGATTTAGTAAAGTGAAATCATATGGTGGTTCTATTACAAAACTAATATTGAAGTTAGGATCTTCTTCAAATACTATTCCTATTTCCTTTAGAATGAAATTAGTATTATTATCAAAAAAGCCTTGCACATCAACTGAAACAATATCTTTCAACATTTTCCTAATGTTAATAACTCGTTGTACAAGTCCGTTTAAAGGGTTATACTCAACTTAACGATCATTTATGAGGAGACAATAAGCTTGTGTATTTTCATGACTTGGTGCCCTCAGTTCTGTTGGAATTTTTTTTCATTGATTCGTTTTGATATGAAAGATCAATAAATATGATAAGGTGACCTTTTCCTCATTATGAGTAATTATTATTCAACTGAGCTTTTTATGTACGGGAGAAAGGTCGAACACTCACGTGAGAAAATGAAGGTCACATTCTGTTCATCCCCGACATCCCCCATGTAACAATACTGATCACGTGACTTTTTTCCTCATTATGAGCAATTAATATTCAACTGGGATTCCTATGTTGTAAAACACTCGAGTGTTTTGCCAAATATTCTATCAAAATGTGACATGCACATGTATGCCGACGACGTCCAACTATATGTAAGCTTTCCTGTTAGCCAAATTAATGAATGTGTTCGTGTCTGTAACAGGGTTTAGACAGGGTTTGTAAATGTGCAGAGCGCAATCGATTATCCTTAAACCCCCTCAAATCAAAATGCACAGATCATCTGGAAAAACTTTGCTTGAATGGTCAACCATTAAAATATGTAGACTGAGCGAGCTACTTGGGGTTTACTATAAACTCCACTCTGTCCTGGAGTAATCACGTAAATTGTACGGTTGGGAAAATGTATGGGATACTTAGACAACTAAACGACACGAAAACCTTTTTACCAATAAATCTAAAAATGCTCGTTGCGAAAACCAAGCTGACACCATTACTATTTTATGGAGTCGAAGCCTTCGGAAATTGTGACGCTACTAGCCAGCATAAAACTCAACAATGTAGCGAGATATATATTTAATCGCAGGCGCAGAGATCAAATCTCTGACGCAACTTTTAAAATTTTTGACATGCCGCTCAAAGCTTGGATCGAGTTCAAAACACTAATACTGCTGCACAAAATAATAACAACTGCCAAGCCAAAATATCTTTTTAGCAAGCTAAAATTCAGCGCTTCCAATAGAACAAATAACCTAATTTGTCAAGTCGTAAAACACTCCTATGCCGAGAAACACTTTTTTATCTGTGCTGTACGTTCTTGGAATAAACTACCACATCCAATAAAAACCATTAAATCTGCCACGCAATTCAAAGCAAAATTATACACACATTTTTCAAACTAGTAATTAATTTAAAAAAAACTTTAGTCTTTAAGAAATCAATGTTTGTAATGTCATCATTTATTTATGTTCATGAATCTGACAAATTGTGACTAGCGCTTTAATTTATAAGTATTTTTTTGTACTTGTAGCGTTAGGAAGAAATAAAACCAAAATTAAATTAAATTAAACAATTGAGCTATACATAAGTATACATACATACGTTCATATGCATTTATCTTAAAAAACAATGTAATATCTGCGTGCACAAATAAAAATTGCAATTTAGGAAAAAACCAGACTACACAAGTTTTGAAAGAATTGGTCATAAATTGTGTTAAATAGGATGGGCGCATGAAGGAAATTGTTTGAAAAATGTGTCTCCAAAAGACTAACAGGAAACCTTACACATCGCTAAATCTTGACTTTTAGACCGAATTACTTATAGCTTACACTCAAAAGAGTTAGTGCGCCATATTATTTTAATATTATATTATGTTGAGCCCCAACCGACATGGGGGCACTTAATTTACTTTTAACCTACCGATCCTGCGATTGGTTCCGTTTTTCGGTTAAACCATGTTGGCCGTAGCGTACCATAGGTATTTATGAGTTATTTTCAATAGTTTTCAAGTTTTTAAGGTTTTTTGGGGGTTTATTTCTGTTTGCACTCTCAAATGGTTGGCTAAGGAAAAAAAATGGTGTTAAGGTGGAGAATGGTGGTTAAAATTATGGTTTTTGGGCGTGACGGCTGAATATGGATGGGTTACACTGGGGTTAAGGCGAGGAAATAGTGAACTGCATTAGGGTGTTAAAAAATTGTGCCTGGGGTGAGAGACAAGTGGGGTTAAGGCGGTGTAAAGGAAAGGTAAGTTATGGGTAGGGGTTATGGTTAAATATTAGGTGGGTTTACTGTGGTGCTCAGCTAAGGTTAGGCGGGATTTTACTTGGATATTAATTAAAATTCTGAAACATAATAAAATCAGTTTACTATCTAGAGCAAGAAATGATTTGCTAATAACAGCGGACAACGTCGCTTCGGGTATTGCTAGTCTGAGATAAAATCATACGTCATAAATCTCAGGTCATGTTTGGAAAAATCAGCATATAAAAGAACTTTTGACAACTCACTAACAAAGAATACATCTAACAAAGAGCTAAAAGTATTTGTAAAATAGGTAGGTGCGAGAATTTTGACCAATTTCAATCCAATCGAATTAAAGTCATTGTGAACAAGATTTTCAGTTATCATTGTTGGGTTACTATTGAATCTCGAGATAAACATGAATTTAATTTTGAAGTATTGATCTTTCTTGAAGTGTATTTATCTAATTTGTTAACCTGAGCTGTGCTCTCAGTGGTAAAGCTTTAGTTCACGCTCTCATGTAATTCACCACAGTGGGCACGAAGGCTATTATACGACGTTAGAACAAAGAGTTCAATTTTGGTACTGCGACAAGACGGTTGTATTTGCTTCCCTAACTTAACTATCCCCCCGACTCCCTAGAGTCTCATGTGGGTCAGGAAAACGCTCCTGCTCCATCAAACATTTTGGCGCCCAACGTGGGGCACGATAGTTAACTTAAAAAATTAAAAATCCTTAGTGTTCAAATCAACCCGATCGCCCAAAGTTAATTCCGTAGCCGCGCATTGTTACGTTACGAATCGCGCTACGTCATAAAAGTCACGCTGTTCGCCGTTCACCTTACGACACACGTACACTTGCATCCGTAGACACGGCAGTAAACCCCCCATACACCATCGTTGGAAGGCGCGGGTTGCTTAGAAGATCTGGATTACGCTACGCTGTTCTCAATCAGCTGCGTCACCTATATTCCGATTGCGGAGCCGAATCTCCATCGCCCCGTCGACAATATCATCTCTAACCTGGAAAACCGTTTCGCTGGACGACGTAACGCCACAACGGTAAGGTTAAGTCATCAGTGCCAACGCCGCCAGAGCGCTCACGCCAATCGCTGAGTCCCTTTGGTCTCCTTCCGCCGTCACTGCAGTGCTTTCGGTTTTAACCTGCAAGTCCACTGTACACGCATACAGTCGCCACGAGTGCCAATAGCAGTCACCGCGCAACGCACCAACCTGGAACTGGTTCATGACGGAACCAGAGCGTTGCCAGACATTCGACTACATAAGTTGGCAGCATACGTTTATAACCACACACCAGAAGCTCTAATTTATAACTACATACACTTTACAAGGGCTTATCGCAAGCGATCCACAATAACCATGTGTCCCACACCGCTGGACGTATTAAAACAGAAGCGATCCAACATACGCAGGAGCATTTCCCGCATTGGAACAGCAGTCGCCAAGACGGAAAAGGTTGAGAAGCCAAATGCCGCGCTGACGCCAGCCGAACTCACGTGTCGGCAAACTATTTTGAAGGCATATTTCAAACAAATCATGGCCGTCCAAACCGAAATCGAGGCACTCGACTCAACAGAGGAACAGCTAAACTACCGGGCCGAGCTGGAAGATATGTTCATCGCTATAAAGGTCACCATAAAGGATCAGCTTGGAGACGACGTGCACAATTGTACGCCGCTTGCCCACGACACGCTCCTCAGGCCTGGACCACCATCATCTCTCAAGCTGCCAACTCTTGCGCTCCCGACCTTTGCTGGCAAGTACTCGGAATACAAAAACTTTATTACTACCTTCCAGCAAGTTGTAGACCAGCAGGAAGCGCTAAACAGTCTCAGAGGCGCCGCCTTAGAAACCATCAAGGCGTTTCAAGTCACTCCAGAGAATTACACCAAGGCCTTACTACGCCTAAAGAGCAGGTACGATAACCCCACCATCGTATTCCTGGACAACATAGCGTCCCTCTTCAAATTGCCAACTGTGACCACTGAAAACAGTGTACAGTTGCGCAGCCTGGTTGACAACGCATCAGCGTTGTTCAACTCGATGCGATCTTTAGGATCCGAAGCGCAGATAGCTCAAACGATGTTAATTACTATTGTCATGGAAAAGGTAGACAAGAGAACTCGACAGCTCTGGAATGAATCTCTCACGTTCGCCACATTACCCTCTTGGAATGCCTGCTCAACATTGATTGAGCGGCACTGTCAACACTTGGAGTCCTCAATACATCACTTCGGCAATACGAATACGGCTCAAAATACATCTGGCAGAATGCGGCAACCGCAAGCTCCACGCATGGGCCACAGCTTTACGTGCTCCACGCAAACGTGTCCTATATGCTCCGGCAGGGATCATCGGATTTTCAGATGTCCGCGACTTCAAAACATGACGCCTGCCCAACGCCTAGAAGCTGTCCGGACAAAATCGCTGTGCACAAACTGCCTAGGAAAGGCTCATCATCCATCAAACTGTCCATCTTTAAATAGGTGCAGAATATGCTCCCGGCTGCATCACACTATGCTTCACTTCGATCCGTCAGGACAGGAATCAAGGAGTCCTCGACGGCCAAGTCCGCCTAACGCGCCACCTCAGCACCATGTCGCTGAGGCCGTCACTCACGCACACGTGGATACCCACCACGACCAAGTCATTCTGGCTACAGCCATAATCCTAGTGCAGGATGCTGTGGGCAACTACGTACCAGGACGTGCCCTACTGGACTCGTGCTCCCAAGTTAACTTCATGTCTGAAGACTTCGCTCAACAACTGCGTTTGCCCCGAAGCAAGGGACACATCGACATTCGAAGCATCGGCGATTCTTTCACCCGCATCAAGCATCGCACTTCGACCGTTGTCAAGTCACGATTCGGTGATGCAGAGTTACCCGTCGAATGCTGTATAACCTCGAGAATCGCCTATCAACCTGATGCAGAAATCGACATTTCATCATGGAACCTCCCAGACAACGCTCCACTGGCTGATGAGAGATTTTATCAGTCTCGCCATATCGACCTACTTCTTGGCACGGAAACGTTCTTCACCGCTTTGTCTATTGGCCAAATTAAGTTGGGCCCCCATCTCCCCATGTTGCAAAAGACGATCTTTTAATGGGTAGTATCAGTGCGCACTGGCAATCAAGGCCATGCCGCCCAAGCCCACAGTTTCCTTTCATCAGAGGATTCAATAAACCTGAACTTGGAGCGCTTATGGCGCATAGAGGAAATAGCGCAAGCTAAATGCGAATCGATCTTCCAAAAATCTGTCTGTCAAGTAGCGGATGGAAGACTGATGGTTCACCTGCCTTTCAAGGATGACCCTAATCTGTTGGGGAGGTCTTTTGAAACAGCACGGCTAAGATTTGCATCGATGGAACGTCGCTTAAGCCGAAACGCGGATTTGCGAGCCGAATACACAAAATTCATGGATGAATATGAGCGCTTGGGTCACATGGAATTAGTAACCAGTCCACTCCTCAACGAACCCCACTACTACATACCACACCACTGCGTGTTTAAGCTCAACAGCACGTCAACGAAACTAAGGGTAGTCTTTGACGCCTCGTGCCCGACAAGCACCTACAAGTTCCTAAACGACATCCTTCTAGTTGGACCCACGATTCAACCAGACTTGTTTACACTCTTACTAAGGTTCCGGACTCAGGCAGGTATTAATCGACCCAGCGCATCGTAAATTTCAGCACATCTTATGGAGAAGCCACATCGACCAGGAGATTCGCACATACCAGCTGAACACCGTTACCTACGGCACCGCATCAGCGCCGTATCTAGCAATTCGCAGCCTGTCTCACCTCGCCGATCAACATGCAAGTTCACATCAAATTGGAGCTAAAGCCATAAAATCGTGTTTTTTTGTGGATGACTTTCTCGGTGGAGCAGATACGTTAGATCAATTGAACCAGATTCGAACCGAAGTCATCGCTATCCTCACGGCCGGCAAGATGGAACTGGCAAAATGGCACTCCAACCATCAGGATTTCGTCAATGATACAACGGTCAAGGAGCTAAATCTCGACGACTACGCCACGACAAGCACATTGGGACTGAAGTGGGACCAACGAGAAGACGTCTTCAAATTCTCATTCAACTGCAGCACAGCTCCGGAAAGGATCACAAAGCGAACCATCCTTTCGGTGGCCTCATCCCTCTTCGATCCGCTGGGACTTGTCTCGCCAGTTATTATGGTGGCAAAAATCCTTCTACAGGAAATTTGGCTTCTTCGACTACAGTGGGATGAATCAGTCCCAATGACACTCCAACAAGCGTGGCTATCGTTCGTGTCGTCGCTACAGCATTTGCACTCCTTGCTCATCCCTCGTTTCTGCCTGCAGCCCCATTCAGATGAACTACAACTTCACGGCTTCAGCGATGCTTCAATAAGGGGGTATGGATGTTGCATTTATGCAAGAACAAGGCTTGCCGATGGCCACGTGGAAGTTCATCTAATCGCCTCAAAGTCGCGTGTGGCACCAACGAAGAAGAAGACGCTGCCGCAGCTCGAGCTCTGTGGAGCGCATCTTCTAGCACGACTCTACAACCAGATAAAGGCAGCTTTTCTACAACACACGCCCGATACTTTTCGTGGACAGATTCACAGCTAGTGTTGCATTGGATTCGACAACATTCTGCGAAACTTTCTACGTTTGTCGGCAACCGGATATCCGACATCCAAGAATTCACGCCTGACTGTCACTGGAGGTTCGTTCCGACACGGCATAACCCAGCTGACATGATCTCCAGAGGATGCAACCTCGCAGAACTCACCAACTCAACATGGTTCCACGGACCTACATTTCTATCAAATCTGCCGACATTATGGCCGCCTAACGTACACGGCAATCTGGACATGGACGTCGTATCGTCAGAAAAACGCAAATCAGCATTTCTTGCATCAACACCGCCTTCCAGAAATAGTGTCTTGGAAGCCCTTCACAACAAGGAATCACACCAGTCTGGCCTAAGACTGGTAGCATGGATGCTTCGATTTTGCGACCGATGTCGGAAGAAAAAACCCTTTACTACGGGGCCACTTTCCCCTCTGGAACTGCGAAGGGCCATGCTTTGCGTCGCATGGAACCTACAACAGCGATATTTCATCGAGGAAATAACTCTTTTGCAAAGGGGCGCGCCGGTTCGTAGCCATCTTAAATTCTTATCGCCCTTCTTGCAGATCACAGATGGATTCAACCTACTTCTCGTCGGAGGACGATTGGAACTCGCATCGATCCCAGGTCGAACGTTAAATCCGTGGACATTGTACCGGCACAAAAAGGATGCACCGTGAACTAGCGGGACATCTTGGACTTTGGACCCGTGCGTACCGTGTGCGAAGGGAACTACCGGGACATGTTGGACCTTGGACCCGATGCGAGCCGTATGCAAAAAGGGAAATAACGGGACCCCCCCGCTGCCTATAAAAGGGACGGCACAGCTCAGGGCAGTCAATTAAGATACGCGAGCGAGAGTACAAGTGCGATAGTTTCCCAAAAGATTAAGAAAGCAGGATTTAATCGAGTGCGTGGCCGTGAGAGTATCGTCAAAACCGAGTGCTCTACGCCCAGATCAAGATACCAGAGTCAAGACGCTAGGCCAAGGCTGAGAGTGCAACGGTGAGATCTGCAAGCCGCAGAGATTAGAGCAGAGTTGAGACAGACAGACACGACTTATTGTACATGTCATTGTTGAAAAACTGCTTTTGCTTTCGCTGCTGCTGTTGAAAAAGTCGGTAGTCGCAATTGAAGCAATTGTTATTTATGTTTCTAACATATGTAGGATACAATTTTTTACACACATGTCAATAACTTTTTTTGAACCTAACACTTTGACATATAACATGTTAATAACACAAGTTTTTTACAGTGTGTGTTATTTTCTGAACCCTGATAGCAATTCGTTGCTTTCTGATTTTTATCTTCTGCTGTGCTGCTGCTTTCAGTCGCTAGCAATAATCGAAGCAGCAGCTAGCAACAATTTCAGCAAGTTGCTATGACGGCAGTCGCAGTCGATGCGAAAGCCAAATACGAGAACTGCCGACTGTCGAAGCAATATGCAAGTTATATTTTCAAATTTGTTCTGTCGCTTGCTTCTGCTTCGGTTGGAAAGTGACAGCAGCAGCAAGGAAACATTTTAGGGAGTCGTCGTAGTAACTGAAAAGCTGCTCGCGTCTCCGTTCTTGTTTTGCTACACTACTTCATCTTGGAAAACTGGCAGCGTGTCTATTGCTGTGTCCAAAAAGCTTGTATTCAGTTTTACCAACAGTATATTTTCCAAGACATCTTGGTTTAGCCGACTTCTGTAATCCGTAAGAACCAGTCTTAGAGCTCTTAAGGGCTCTTTCAATAAAGACCTGTTATAAAATAAATTAATATATATAGTTATAAGCTTATATGTGTTCATGCATTTGCATTTACCTGAGTTGGGAGTACGCCAAAGCAAACATGGCTAATTGCGTATAACTCCTGATCGGTACACTGCCTACCCTTCCAAAATGCTAGGACGTCTAGATCAATCCTTTTGAAAAGTAAGTTGTAAGTTCTCAATTTTTCTCCAATACACTAGATCTAGATCGTATAGCCTGACCCAAATAGATTTTAAGTGACTGATTGCATCACTGCGTTGCTGCACTGTTAACGTTTGGAAGAACCGCGGATCTAAATACAAGCACGAGACTATGAATTTTTTGCCAAACATGGCTTTGGTACGCTTTTCTATTGAATTTAGAATATGGGTTCCGATTGCTTTTTAAAGCTCATGATTCGTTTCACTTACAATCTTCTCCGTGCCAATTTTAAGCTTCAGCCATTGGGCGTAAAAATTTCCGTAGTGCAGTTGTTCTTCCTGAATTTTTCTAATAGTTTTTTGCAACGGAGTAAAGACTGCGAAATATCCTTCTATAAATTCTCAAAAGCAACCATCAACCTCAAAATGTTCCTCCTCCGATTTGCTTAAAACATATTTTGCGTCTATTAAGTCGCTCAACATCCTAAATGTTGATCTCCATCTGGTTGGACCACCTAGGCGCGGAACGCAGAATCTTTTCCACTGATTCAGTTGGCTCTAAGTAAAACGAATTTGGGGAGGTTTCATCGTCTTTCACCGAAACAAAAGACGAGATCCGTTGTCAGACGTCATTGAAATGATTTCGTTTAAGGTTAATACTGTACTTGCTTAGCACAGTGATCACTTCACCCGCAAGATTTTTGGCTGTGGTTGCTTCAACTTCTCTTAGGTCAACCATTTCAAGCAAAACTGATCAAAGAAAGTAGTTTATTTTTTACTTCTTTAGTTATATGAGTTTTGACGTTATCACTGATAAGTGCATTAAATGGTATGTTAGCGGCTACCATTGCTTGGCACAGTTCAAACTGGAAATTGTCTTCCCCTTCATGGTTGTCAAGTTTTTCAGTTTTCTTCTTATTATGAATATGTAAAATGGTTTGAATGTGTTGTTGTAATTGTGATTTCTTGACTACAGTAATCTTTGTGAGTGGAAATCATTTATATATAAGCAAATTAACAAAGAGCATTTAATACAAACACTTACATTTTTTTTACATGTTTCGCAATATATTTTTTCTTCCAGTAGTAGAAGCTTTTCCGTTGGAAATTCCTCTAACCATTTCAGGCGATTATCCTTTCTATTGGGATTCGGCATTTTTCGTTTTAATTCTCAATCACAAGGCACACGGCTATGAAATTATTTTGACTTGAACAGTATCAATTACAGTTCGCCTACTTAAAGGCATATATTCAAAGAAAAAAAAGGTCAAAAAGGTGAAAAAAGGTTGACATATTCCGAAATATGCTTTTAGGCAGAAGGTATGTAAAAAGGTCAAATTCGCAAAAATATGCCGCGTTCAAAATTATCTACGTTACATGAAAAAAATTTGTATGCAATCCAAAAAAATGTTGGACTGCTCGTTCAAAATATGTTTTTACCTAAAATCCGATGTCTAGTTATCAGCTACTGTTTGTAATGTTTTTCTACAGTTTGATTCATTTAGTATAATTTTCATTCACATCTGCAGATTTTACACCTTCACAAATTTGATATTCCTCATATTTTTGGAATTTAATACGTTGAAGGGAATGATGTCATCTGTTACTAATCCAATATATGATCTTAACAGCCCTTTCATGTTAACTTCAATTTTTTTTACGTTTTCTTATTGCTTTAATCGATGAATTCGACGATGACGGGACACTCTCGGTACTTGACACTTTTAAATTCATTTTGTGCAGTTTAAGTAAATGTGAATTGCATATTGCTTTGACAGTTGGCAGTTCTCTTATCTTGCTTTTGCTTCGACTGCGACTGCCGACTTTTTCCGAAGAAGAAGAAAAGCAACAGCTCATATTAAAAAGTTACAGACAGTCGAAGGAAGAAAAATTATGTGACTTTTGTTACGTCGACTGTAGTATTTTAAAAACTGCGCACAAGCTCTTGCAGCTTTTGATTTATTGTATACCACTAGGTAATTGAGATGTGTTTACTGAGATAGTTTCAGGAGTATGGTTTGATGCCTGTTGGTCCAACAATCTTGGAGTGGTGTTTTTAAAGGCGCGATCGTCACGACATTTTACTTCATTAAGAGGTGTTTTTCTTTGATTGATAATATTATTATATCGAATATTTAAGTAGGCAACTTTACTGTAGATGGTATGCTGCCATTTCGTAATGGTGCTCTAAAAACGAAATAAAAACAAATCAAGAGAGAACGGTTTAGTCGAGTACTTCGACTATTAGATACCCGTTACTCAGCTAAGGGGAGTGGGAGAGAGATTTATACATGCACGCGTCAAAGCTACTAGCGCCATCAAGTAGCTGTTTCTATTTTTGGTCATAGCTTTTTATGGATTGTCCGATTTTAAAAATTTCTTCTACAATTCGATAGGTATTAATAAACACAACAAAGTGGCATTTACACTTTTACAAAATCTGTAAAGATGTCGGGTACAAGTCCTATAAGACGATTGTGGGTGTTAGAGGGGGCGTGGCGCTCGGCTGAAGCCCAAGAATATGTGTGGGCGCCCCTCAGTCGCCCAAAAAAGGATTTTAAAGTGTGTCTAGCGCCCACATTTTTAAAGATTTGAGAGAAGTATAAATTCAATTTTGTTGCGATTACTTATTCCTATCGAATTTTTCAAATCGGACCATTTGTTAAAAAGTTATGCCCGATCCAAGTTTTATATATCCATCTTCCTCGCACTCCCTTTAGCTGAGTAACGGGTATCTGATAGTCGGGGTACCCGACTATAGCGTTCATTCTTGTTTAAATTATTTTTTTTACCTAACATTAAATTTATTGATATTTTATAAACCATGGTGACTTGGGTCAGCTTAGTGGGTCTTGGCTTGGATTTTTCACGCATCTCACCATCCTCTCCGAAGGCTCTGTAGGCTCCACTACCATTTTTGAGCACTTCTTAACTGTTTTTCATCAATTTAATATCGTAAAGAGAGAAATTGAGAGAGAGGGGGGGTTCTGCGGTAACAGTAGGGTTTATTTATGGTATGGGAATCACAATTTCTTGAAATATCGAAATAGAAATAGCCTTTGTTTATGCGAGACAGCCGAGAATTAGTGCTTCTATTCACTCTCAGCTGGTAGAGATGCCAGACCGATACAAAATGATGTGACTGGCGTGACGCGTGATTACTAATTACTTTTAACAAAAATGTTGGACAAAGTGCAATTAATTTCGTGGTATTAATTAATTACTTTTATTTTTTAATGCCGCTGTCTGGATAATCATGTTTTTTTTCCATCCCTCGATTATAACACTAGTTTACAGCAAAAAAAGATAAACATTGAGACCAATTTTTTTTGATTAGTTTTGAGTTGCTGATCACGCTGAACAAATTAAAAAAAATTCCCAAAGAACCGTTCTGAAGATATTCGCAAAAATCCAGATTTTCGGCACTTCTTTTATAAAACCTAACAGATCTCAAAAACAATTAGACCAATAAACTTGTAACTTACACCATTTAAAAGGCAATAGATGCACCTTTCCGAAAAGCTATTACTCGCTGTGATCGGGTCGCAATTAATGGAGGTACAACCTGTGAAAGTTCAAAAAAAGTTTCATTTCTGGCGTTTTTTTGTTATAGCTAGTTTTCATTTAATTAAAAAAAATACAAATAAAAATGTAATAATTATATTGAGCTTTCAGATCTAAAGGCCCTTTTGTTGTTAACAAGTTAAGGCCATATTTTTGCAAATGGAGTGCAAATTCTAGGAGATATGCATTTTTTAGTGAAACAACCCAAACTACTTATAAACAAATAACAGTTCGATATCCGCATCTCATGGTTATTCGCTAATTTCTAAAAGGTACATTTTTTCACTATTTTTAAACTTTGGATGGAAATTATAAAAAAAAATATATTGTAATATATTTTTTATACTTTCCTAAAAGGTTTTTTCTAACATTCTTTTTGATTTTTGGATAGTTTCAGCTGCGTCTGTTTACGATTTCAGCTGTTTGAGGCAAAAGAAGTTAAAAAAACGTGGTTCCAGATGTTGTATTCGGGTGCACCCCAAGTAAAGTCAAGACCTTTTTCAAGGAAATCCGTTACTGTGTTGTTATTTATTAAGAAATATAAGTTTTGTTTTATTTTTAAATAGTTGGACTGAAAGTAAGTTTAATTTAAACGATAAAAAACAAAAAAAAATTCAATTTATTTTTAAATTTAGTTTCCCGACGCAAGGATTCTTAGCAAAAGGACCTCAAAGTTCGAAAAATGCTGAAATTGGCAAACTTTCCAGAGATCTCAGAGGCAAACGGATGCATGGTTTGATTCGATGTTAAAGTTTTTTAAAAGAAACATTTTTTATCTTTCAAACCCCATACTTAGAATAATTTTAGGATTTTTTTAAGGCAGAAACAAATTCTAGAAAACTTAGTAAAAAAACATTAAAGTATACAGCTGCGGTCAAAATAGTAGTAGTGTTGCCGCCCTGTGAATTTAAAAGTTTGTTGTTGTAATTGATCTTTTCCTGGTAATACTTACTATTAGACTAATTAGATAAAAAAAGTTACAACATCAAACTTGTAAAAACACTGGGCGGCAACACTACTACTATTTTGACCGCAGCTGTATACTTTAATGTTTTTTGACTAAGTTTTCTCGAATTTGTTTCTGCCTTAAAAAAATCCTTTAATTATTCTAAGTATGGGGTTTGAAAGATAAAGAGTGTATCTTTTAAATAACTTTAACATCGAATCAAACCATGCATCCGTTTGCCTCTGAGATCTCTGGAAAGTTGGCCAATTCCAGCATTTTTCGAACTTTGAGGTCCTTTTGCTAAGAATCCTTGCGTCGGGGAACTTTTTGGAAAACGCAGTTTAACTTGGGAATTCGTAACGAATCCAAAAATATAGCATTCATCGACGTAAAATTTTGATGCTGCATAGTGTTATCTATCATATGCTGTTTACATCATTCGATTATCTCTATTGGTCCAAAAGTTATGATTTATTACCAAAAAAAAGTCAAAAGGCGCCACTATGCGTCGCCGACGCCCAACGATGGTGTCCGAAGCAGGACTGTCTAAGACCCTGGGGCCAGCTAAAGACGAGATGAGGGTGATTGTGGTCAGGTTCCGCTATTTAGGGGCTGGTCAAGATTTTTTTTGGAGTAATCCCGGGTTTTTAGTCGAAGGTTGCGTAATCGGAGAAACCCGCAGTACCTGCCAGAAATAGTAACCGCACTTAGGGAATTGACTTCATGAACGGGCGTAATTCTGTCTAGGATTCGACGGGTTGACTCGGTCGAGCGTAGTGGCACGTGGTGGAGTTACGTCAACCGGAGCTGGAAGAAAGCGGCAGCTTAGCGTAGAACGAGTAGTCTTATATATTTTATGTTGTGTCTTCCATTAATTTATTTATTTATTTATTTTACTATAATATTTTTAGGAGAGGGGATTTTTCAGTGTTTAAAAAACTGTCTGAATTTTCATTTAGCCTGCTTTTGCTGCTGCTTCTGAAAAAGTAGGCAGTCGAAGCAAAAGCAAAATCCGAGCACTGACGACTGTCGAAGCAATAGCAAGTCGTTACTTTCTGATTTTCAGCTGCTGCTTCTTTCATTCGGTAGCAACAGTCGAAGCAGCAGCTAGAAAAAATTTCTGGAAGTTGCTTTTGATTCTGCTACTGCTTCTGAAAAAGTCGGCAGTCGCAGTCGAAGCAAAAGCAAAAGCCTAAGCAGCCAGCTTTTGCTTTCATTGAAAAGCAACAACAATTTATTAAAGTTGTTGCACAGTATGTATATAATAAACTTTTGAGAACATGTTGTTAGCACCAAAAGAAACCAACTTTCCTCCTGTCTATTCATTGTTTTTGTTTTCTTAGCCAGGAAACAAAAGCTCAAAAAATTTAAAAAAAAAGTACTCAAAATACCACGAATTTTTTAAAAAAGGATGACCAAAAGCTCTTTAGTTGATGCTAAGCGTACTTTTAAGAAATTGAATTGTTCGGTCCCCTGTAAACATAACCTAATTGTTCTAGGCACAATTTGTTTTTGCTTTTTCTTTGACAGTCGTCAGTGCTCGGATTTTGCTTTTGCTTCGACTGCGACTGCCGACTTTTTCAGAAGCAGAAGCAAAACCAACTTCCAGAGTTACCAGAGCTGGGCACCACCAATTCACGCTTTGAAATCATAGTCAACTTTCGTGTGGTGCCAAACTCACGAAATGGCGTTTATGCACACACGAATCGCCTGAAATCGCAAAATTAAAGCGTGAATTCGGCATCGCATTTAAGGGAGATATTGCCCAAGCACGTTAACAGACTAAAAGTCGAACCATTACACTATGGGGCATTTTACCAATTTGGTTGGCCAAAATCCATTTTTGAAAAGTCGTTAAAAGAAAAATATGGTTAGAGGATGTGTTAACAGAAGACCATTTAACAATGTTACGTTTACAGAAACCCGTAGAGGGCTCCTCTGTTAACATAGCAGCTGTTATATCAGTTGTTTCAAATGCAATTCTCCGGCTGTTAAATTACAACGTTTTGCTTGTAGTTTTTAAGTGTTTTTAATTTGAGTTTTAATTGTGGCAAAGGAGAACAAGTGTATTTTATACCCTTGCAGAGGGTATTATAATTTCAGTCAGAAGTTTGTAACGCAGTGAAGGAGGCGTTTCCGACCCCATAAAGTATATATATTCTTGATCAGCCCCAATAGCCGAGTCCATCTAGCCATGTCCGTCTGTCCGTTTCTATGCGAACGGCATAGCGTCATAATTCCTCCGACATAATTCCTCCCAGTACATTTGGTCCGAGAACTTATGTCTTTTTTTTTCTGTAGAAATTATGTCGCTGCTAAACGTCATAAGATCGCGCGAAATTGTGTCGTTTAAAAATTACTCGTGGAGGACTTATGACGTTTAAAAGTGACATGAGTCCTCCGAGGAAAAAACGACATAATTTCTCCAGCCGAGAAACTATGTCGCTGCCAAACGACATAAGTTCTCGCGAAATTATGACGCTTAAAAACTACTTGTGGAGGACTTTTGACGTTTAAAAGTGACATAAGTCCGCCGAGGAAAAACCGACTTAATTTCGCAGGCATATGTATGTATAGTATACATTGTATATATACATATACCTATATGTATATATATACCTATATATGTATGGTACACTAATTTTTAAACGACATAATTTCGCGCGAAATGTCGTTTGGCAGCGACATAATTTCTCGGCTGGAGAAATAATGTCGTTTTTCCTCGGAGGACTTATGTCACTTTTAAACGTCAAAGGTCCTCCACAAGTAGTTTTTAAACGTCATAATTTCGCGCTAACTTATGTCGTTTGGCAGCGACATAATTTCTCCAGCCGAGAAATTATGTCGCTGCCAAACGACATAAGTTAGCGCGAAATTATGACGTTTAAAAACTACTTGTGGAGGACCTTTGACGTCTAAAAGTGACATAAGTCCTTCTCGGCTGGAGAAATTATGTCTCTGCCAAACGACATAAGTTTTTTTCTCGGCTGGAGAAATTATGTCGCTGCCAAACGACATAAGTTAGCGCGAAATTATGACGTTTAAAAACTACTTGTGGAGGACCTTTGACGTTTAAAAGTGACATAAGTCCTTCTCGGCTGGAGAAATTATGTCTCTGCCAAACGACATAAGTTTTTTTCTCGGCGGACTTATGGCGTTCTCAAACGTCATAAGATCGCGCGAAATTATATCGTTTAAAAACGGAGGAATTATGTCGGAGGAATTAAGTCGTTACCCCGTTGGAGCGAGCCGGATCGGACCACTATGTCTTAAGGCTCCCATGGGAATAATCAAACAAATATAAGAAAATTTATTGTAACTTTGTTGGAAGTAGGCGTTTTGATTTTTGAAAACTGAAATACAAAATTTTAAATAGTCACCTAGAATCTGGAACCCTTGGAACTGCACCGATAGAGTAAGTATTAAAATATAGGTATTTACTTTATCTGCAAGGGTATATAAGCTTCGGCTGCCCGAAGCTAGCTTTCTTTCTTGTTTTGGATTGGATTAGAATAATTATGCTATGTACTAAGTGTTTGTGTGCTTAAAGAGTAAAAATCAGACTTTTTTTCTTATAAATGAGTGTTACAGGGAGTGGTCTCTAACATACATTTTTCTGGAAAAACTAAATTTCAAATGGAGCAACAAGATGAGTCCAGTGGAGTCCACTTCTGAATCCTAGTTCGATTTGTAGATCATTTAATTGTTGTTAAAATGTATATTTTTCTGTAACTCGATTTTTTAGACTATAACCTCAAATTTATCACAGTCCTATTGTTTGCACTGGTGCCTAAAGAAGTAAGGAGTTTTCTGAACTTACATTTTTATCAAAATAGAGAAAAAATACTTTGCTTTGTCATTGACTAACTAAAGTGGACATTAGCGGCTTCAAAACGAGAGTTCCGCTACAGCTTGAACAACAATTCGTACAAAATATTTAGTAATTTCGTTCTTCTGCCCTCTTTTTGTTAACTAAAGGATAAAGTCGTCCGCTTGGTATGAAACTTTTAATATTCCGGCCTGTTCCGGTTTTCACTCGGAAGTGAATTTGTTAACATTATCGGATTTCCCTTTAACATAACTAAATTTCCCTCATAGTTAGGGACATTTTATAAAATTTCCCTTTGGTCCCTTTGCAGTTTTGCAGGGTTCCCGACAGAATGGTATTGAAAATCAGTGTGGGAAAGCAGCTGACTTGATACATTTTTATACCCGTTACTCGTAGAGTAAAAGGGTATATTGTATTCGTGCAAAAGTATGTAACAGGGAGAAGGAAGCTTTTCCGACCCTATAAAGTATATATATTCTTGATCAGGATCACTAGCCGAGTCGAACTAGCCATGTCCGTCTGTCCGTCTGTCCGTCTGTCTGTCCGTCTGTATGAACGCTGAGATCTCGGAAACTACAAAAGCTAGAGGATTGGCATTTTGCATGCAGATTCTTGGAGTTCCTACGCAGCGCAAGTTTGTTTCAAACAGGTGCCACGCCCCCTCTAACGCCCATAATCGCCCTACACCATTTTTTGAAAGGTGTCTGGCGCCCACAACTTTAAAGATTTCGGAAAAGTAATAATGCAGTTTTATTCTGTTTATCAATACCTATCGAATTGTAGAAGAAATTTTTCAAATCGGACAATCCATTAAAAAGTTATGAGCAAAAAATGAAACAGCCACTAGATGGCGCTAGTAGCTTTGACGCGTGCATATATTAATCTCTCTCCCACTCCCTTTAGCTGAGTAACGGGTATCTAATAGTCGAATTACTCGACTATAGCGTTCTCTCTTGTTTTATAAACAATTCAGGAGTTAGTCAATAAAAATGTTCTTACACGTTTTGGCAAACAAAGAATTGAGAAGGAGACAGTTGTTAGGCACAATTCGCAACAGACGGCACTTAAGGCACAATTGGGATATTTTTAACCTTCCCGATCGGCAGTGAGATAGCATTAATTAAAAATTGCAGGTATCGAAAGCTTAAATATGTAAGATTTGCAGATTTTTAAAATTTTAAAATAAATGAAATCGTATGCGTTTTTGTTACTTACATGTTATTTGTTAAACTTCGTGTCAGGTCAGTTGTTTTTGTAGCACTTTTGTTTTCAAATAGTGTTGCAAACTGCTAGAGATGCCAAAGTCGAAAAACAAAGTCCCTATCAAATGTCCCCATTTAAATTTCACATGAAATAATGTGGTATTCCGAGCCAAAACACTTATTTCGTTAATTAGGATAAATTATCTTTCTTATAAAAGAACCATGAATCTTATCGGATAAGTTTAGAATAAGTTACAAAAAAATACTTACTTATTTCCATAACGAGACAACTCTAGGCCATTTTTACCAAATCCGAGCGGAATTTAGAACAAGGGCGGCTGATTTTCATTAATTGTAAAGACTAGAAATTATCGGGTTTTGAGGTGCAACCACAAAATAATTCCTAACAAGTCCAATCTGCAATTAATTCAAATTCCGATGATGCAATTATGAACATAAAAAATCAAGGAATTTGATAAAAATAGCATTGGCATATAAAGATAACGCGAAGTATTTTTAAACAATTAATTTTCATGCTGTCGGATTTAAATCCGCCTGTCAAATGCTTGTCGGAAAGTTTCCGTGTGAATTTTTCGGAAGTTAACAGAAGGAAATTCGAGTCCGAGCAGTTCTTTCGGAAGTGAGTCCTGGAACAGGTCTGGGAAATTCGATTCCGTGTGAATCTTTCGGAAGTGAAAACTAGAACAGGCCCGATTATATAAGAAACGTAAATAATCCCTTTTTCTAAAGTTATGTGCATTTATCCCAAAAAAAAACAGCAAAGTTAATTTGTTCGATTGCGCAGGGATAAAAAATGATCACTGCTACAGTTTCACAGGATTACCTCGTATAGTTGCGAGCGTAACTCGTATCTCTGATTGTACGATGTTCTGTAACAGAGCGTCAAAAAACAAAAACGAAAAGAATTGAAGTCTGCTGCGTACAGAGAGAACGAAGAGGCTTTCCTTTTTTCGGTTGTTCTCGCGAGCAGAGCGTAAGGAAAAAACGTTCAACAGTTACTTACATGTTTTGGTGAGAAGTTCTAGGAAAGGTAGCAAAATCTGCATATTATAATAATATATATAACTTCGGGCTTTTCTTGACGTGCGGCTGTTTATTGGGACTCTTGTAAATATGAACGGTTTAAGCCTAGCTTAACTTTTAAGCTCCAGAGAGGAGCGCAGACTTGAAGGAGTGTTGGAGAGAAAGAGTGAAGGGCATTGCTATGTGGACATTTGGAGAATACTGGCGCTCGACACTGCCTCCAGAAGATAAGAGTCTTAAAATAACTTTAAAAAAAATAATAACAAATAATAAAAATTTCACCTTCCCTTACCACTGTACTGTGTTTTTGATTTTGCTTTCTTGGCTCTCATTTTCTTGACATTCGCTCTCTGTTAACGAAATGCAACGCAATAATTCATAAAATCTAATATAAAGTATATAGGGTCTTGATCAGGATCACTAACCGTGTCGATCTAGCATGTCCGTGTCCATAAAAGCTAGATGGTCGGGATAAGGCATGCAGATTCTTAAGATTCATCAAGGTGCCACGTCTTCTCTTACTCACAGAAACCGCTAAAAGCTGTGGCGCACACAGTTTTGATGATATTATGTAACTATGTAACTTTTATGTAACTGATATGTATTTGTTTCGCCAATACCTATCGATTGGCTAAATAAACGTTTGCCACGCCCACTCTAACGCCCACCAAAGACCTTAAAGCTAAAAAATGCCTAGCCCCTACATTTCCCCTTTGAATGGTCAAGAGACCGCCGAATTTAAATGCATCCTTTTAACTCTTTGTCCTTTATGACTCCCTTTGGTCATTCTAATTTTCATTGTGTTAATGCAAAATCTATATTATTTATTTAAAAACCAACACAACAATAAGAGTAAGGACGCGTTTCTTTCGAGCTCCGCGTTGTTTTGATTATTTTTGACACACCTGCATACACAACAAAGTCTCAGACCCGTACAACTTGGCCAGGCTATCGTTTACCCGCATTTACACATAGCCAGTACACCGCACAGACTGTTGTTTCTGGAAAAACTGCGTTTTTGTCACCAGAATAATTTAAAACACTCAATTTCGGCGAAACGTGAGAAGGGGAGGTAAATAAGAGCGAAATCGTTTTCTCCTTTCCTTTCTGAGTGGGAAACTACTAAAAACGAAAAACGCATTGTAGACGGTGTTACTGAGCGCCTTGTTGCTTTCATGGGTGATTTTAAACAGCTGGTTGGTCGAATTGACACCCTGGAGAAGGATGTGGAGGACCTGCGTTCACAACGAGTTGGAAAAGTAACTTGGAGAGCATGGATCACGAGATGGCTCGGCTGCGTGAGCTGGTCGTAAGCGTTGACAAGGAGCAGGCTGTGCAGGACGTGGCCAAAACTGCTCTTGACCTACGCATTAATAGATTTCCTTATGCAGAAAGCGAGAATGTTAAAACGCTCTACAATACCCTCTGCTATGCCTAGGCCTAACGCCACCACCTAGGATCACAGAGATAGTCTGAGCTCGTAACACAGCGCAGTAATGTGGATCCTGTAATAATCCTAAAAATGGAAAACCTACGGGACAAAATATTGCTACTCAGGACCCTGGGAATGCATCGCCGCGAAAGAAAGCAGCCTCTTCAGTTGAACCTAATGGGATTTGACTCTCAAGTTCCGTTCTATATTAATGAACAGCTATCCAAGGAGCAAAATACAACTTTTAAAAAAGCTGTGCACCTTAAAAGTATGAAAAAGGTGACTGCATGTTAAGCATGCTGGAGATGAGTCTTATCACTTCTTCGAAGGAATGCAGCAGTTAATGGATGCCTTTTCATCAAGTGAATTGTCACTTCGAGAACAACCATAACTATTATTTTTCTTTATTATTATTTTTTTTTTTTTTTTTCGCGCGGAGTCCCACGGCCACACCTCCCGCCCAACCGACCGAGGGGCGCTGCCGTGTATCGTACGGCACGATTCGCGAGATGATAGACGCGATGTAGAAAATAAAAATATAGTTCGAGGAAAAAAGTAGGATCTAATTCTGTGCTAGGAAATTTAATATTAATCGTTTTAGGAGAGGCAGAGAGTCAGAATTTGATATAATAGGATAAAGTCTATTATAGTCAGAACATAGTACTCTGAAAGGTTCATGCATGTCATAGTTAGATCTACAGTGGTTTAAAATTAAGGGAATGTAATTTCTAGTTAATCTACTTGGTACAAAAAAGTTAAGTCGTCCAACCAAGTCGGGGCTATCAATTTCACCTCGAATAAGGTTATAAATGAAGACAGTTCCAAGCATCGTTCTACGGTTGGTTAGGGAGGGTAAGTTAATTAGGAGTAATCTACTAGAATAAGAAGGTAAAATGCGGCTTGCATCCCAGTTTAGGCGCCTTAAGGCAAAAAGTAAAAAGTTCTTTTGTACGGATTCGATACGGTCAATATGAATTCCGTATTGGGAACTCCAGACGGGTGATCCATACTCAAGTATCGGCCGGACGAGCGAGATGAATAAGGTCTTAGTAATATAAGGATCATCAAATTCCTTAGACCACCTTTTAATAAAGCCAAGCGCACCCCTAGCTTTATTTACCATGGATGAAATGTGATCAGTGAACTTTAGTCTTGGGTCCAAAAGAACACCAAGATCATTGACTAGGTCTAATCTGTCCAGAGTGCTCTCACTCAGCGTGTAAATCGCATATTGAGGAGTAACACGACAAAAAGTCATCACCTTACACTTAGAGCCATTTAAATTCAGCGAATTGTCGGAGCACCATGTTTGGAAACTATTTAAATCGGATTGTAAATCAGACTGGCAAAAAGTATCCTTGTACTGCAGGCATAATTTCACATCATCAGCGTACATAAGTACACGAGAGTGACTTATAACTGATGGAAGGTCGTTTATGAATAAAGTAAAAAGTAGCGGCCCCAAGTGACTCCCTTGTGGGACACCCGAGGTAACCTGGAGTGTACAAGAAAGAGAATTTTTGAAAAGTACCCTTTGCGTTCTGCCTTTTAAATAATTTGAGATCCATCTCAAAAGATCAACTGGGAACCCAATTAAATCGAGTTTTCTAACCAGAAGTAGGTGGTTTACGGAGTCAAATGCTTTACTAAAGTCAGTGTAGATGACGTCTGTTTGAAAATTGTTTTTGAATCCCTTTATCACAAATGAAGTGAGCTCCAAAAGGTTAGTAATTGTTGATCTACGTTTCATAAAACCATGTTGACATGGAGATATAACTGACCTACATAGGTGCTGCAAATGAGGTGTAATAATATTTTCAAAAAGCTTCGGGATAGCTGACAATTTAGATATGCCTCTATAATTGTTTGCTTCCAATTTATTACCTTTCTTGTGGAGGGGAATCACAAACGATTCTTTCCACATAGAAGGAAATTGAGACGTTTCTAAAGACAAGGTAAACAATTTGAGAAGGGGTTTGCAAAGCGCTTCTGCGCAATATCTAAGCACGCAGCCGGGAATTCCATCAGGACCAGGTGAATAGACGGGCTTGACTTTTTGGAGATTAATTAATAGGGCGCTTTCGTTTAATGTGGGACAAAATATTAAGTTCGACTTGGATACAGTGTAAGAATAAGGCCGTGTACAGTGAGATGGAGGAGAATATGTCGTTTGAAAAAACTGAGCAAATAGATCGGCTATTGCCTGATCAGTTGTTGCTGTCATGTTTTCAAAAGATAGCGAGGAAGGATAATTTGTGGATTTACGCTTAGTGTTAACAAAATTGAAGAACTGTTTCGGATCCTGAGAGAATTGGATCTTACAACGGTTCAAATAATTTTTGTAACACAGAGCGTTAAGCACGGTAAAACTAGACCGAGCGCTTAAGTATCTAGAAAAAATAGATTGAGAACCGGTATCTTTATATTTCCTATAGAGTCTGGACTTTACGTTTCTTAGGTGTGTCAGCTCTTTACTGAACCAAGGTGGTTTGGTGGAGACTGACGGATAGTACAACGGAACACAAGAATTAAAAAACGAATTTACTGTTGAATAAAAAATATTTATCGCATCATCCATATTATGACATGAGTAAAGATCGGACCAATCAAAGGCAGATAAATAAGAGTTTAGCATGCAAAAGTCGGCCTTGCGAAAACAAAGTAGTCGCTTAGTAGACTTCTCTGATTTTGCATCTATCACAGTACCAGTGTCGATTGAAACATCAAACGCCGGATGATATGGATCTTCAGGTTGAGTAAGAGGTGCTATCTTGGATAGAAATACGCGGTCCGGATTTGAAACGAAACATAGGTCCAATAAACGACCTAGTGAATTTTTAATATTGTTAATTTGAGACAATGACAAATCTAGCACGCCTTCAATAAAGTCATGCTGGGCTCGTGGAAGTAAAACATTTGATTGTTCATCTGTTGACCACGATGTTCCCGGGATATTAAAATCTTCTAGAACTAAAAGTTGGTCTCTATCGGTCAGTTTGTTCGACACTGACTGTATGGCAAAAAGATGATTTAAGTAGTCTGGAAATTCCGATGCAGGCGGTATATACGAGCAGGTGATATATATAAAACTACCGGGAAACGACAGCCTTACACATATGAACTCTATATTATAAAATTCTTCAAATGTGACCACTTCTGACGTGAGAGTTGAGTTCACGGCAATTAAAACACCACCGCCTCGTCTGGATGGACGGTCATGCCTATAGGTGGTGTACTTACCAGGAAAAATTTCGGAGTTTAAGATCTCCTCTTTTAGCCAGGTCTCTGTAAATACAATAATATGGGAAGCAAAAGAAAGACTATCCGAATACAATTTAGATAGCTTACTGCGCAAGCCTCTCGTATTCTGGTAGGAAAGAATTAAGCTAGTTTTTAGTTTTTTGAAGACGAAGATAGGGTAGAAGATGAAGATGAAGATGCCGCACTACTCTGGCCTTGATTGGGGAGTCTAGTCTGCACGGGTCTTTTTCTTTTATTTGTATTCCTAGTTTCAAACTCCTTTACTACCATAAGATCTGGCCAGAAAGCTTCTGAGCAAATGGTTCAAAAGAGATCGTTCGGAACAAAGATCTTAAAAGAGGAGGTGTCCCTCGCATAAGTGAAATTAAACTTTTCCACTTTAATGTTTTTGGCATTTGTTTTGTGCTGTATATAGTCCAAAACCTCGGATGCCGTTTGGTCAGGCGAAAGACGAGAAATAAATATTTGTTTTTTGGGTTGAACCACTGAAAGAGGTTTTGGTACTGCGGATTGAGTTTCTGCAGCGCCAACTTGTGCCGGTAGACCAGACTCAACATTCCCTGGAGGTGACAAGTTATTAGTAATGGGCGGGGCAACAGGGGGGTCTACTACGGATGATACGGATTCCAATTGATCCAAATCTTTTTTAGCAGCTGATCGTAGCAACATTTGGGGATTTGCTACGGTCGACAGCTGATTCGTCGTGGAGCTCTGTTTATTACTTTCCGGGGGTTGCGGGGTGTTTTCCTTAGGCTGCCTGCCACCAGTGGCCTTTTTGCGCTTTGGAGACTCGTCAATTAGCTTAAGGCTATTAAATTGAGAGTCCAGCGCTGAGAGTAAATCATCCGCTCGGCGAAAACTATCTCTAGCAACACCAAAACTATTGATTAAACTCTTTAAGCCGCCTTTGGTTTGGCGCATAAAAGATCTCATCTCTTGCGCAACTAGAAGACAAGGATCACAGCAATAAAGTAAATTGTGACCCTTAGCCAGGTCATCACTGGTTCGGCCAGTATAGCCGGCACACTTGGTATGAGCCATTTTTTCACACAGCCAACAGGTCAGTTTTGACTGATCAGCTCTGATTAATTGATGGCAATTATTAATACAGCAGACAAAAGTATCCATATTTGTAAATATTTTGCCCACTGTACCAAACAGAAATGTAGGGACCGAAATTTGCGAGCAGTTAAAAGTACCGCATGAGCACGCTTTAAATTTCGAAAGAGGGAAAATTAGAGAGAGAATGCGAGAGTGCGGGAGAGCGGGAGCGTAATGCAGTTAATGCGAGTGCAGTTAATGCGAATGCACAAAACAACAACACAAACACTGTAGCTTTAACGGACACCACACAAAGGAAAGGCAAAAGAAATCACAAAAACAAAAAACACAGAACACAATATTAAAATTGGAAATTGTTTTAATGAGATTGTGCACAGAATAGAGTAAATTCACTCGCGAAATATAAGAAGTAATATGATAAATCAAATTAGGGACCGAATATTTAAGTTTTAATTAAAACCGTCTAAAGGTAAACACGAAAACAAATAAAAATTCGGAGCGCGAAAAAAACACAACCGTTCACTTTGGAAGTCAACAGAAGTAAATTGTATGTCTGTAATCTTGATGTCTTCTTAACGTATCTTAACCATATTTCTAATTACTAAGTATTTTTATATTATATTAATAGTTTGTATAACTATATCCTTCTTTAACTTATCAAATTGTAGAGTTTTTTACATTCCCAACAGAGAATAGCACTTTATTGCTTAATCTATTGACTATTGATGGAAGTCGAAATAAGTAGCTCCATTGCGCACAGCTTGGTTACACTATTAAAAAGTTACATCTTATACATCTTAATGCACAAAGTCTGGTAAACAAAATGGATGAGTAGGTTGAATGCAAAATTATTTGTAAACATCCAACGGAATGCCTCATAGAATAACTTTTTGTAGAAGTATCGAACAAACATATGTCTTTGAAAGCTCTTATAGGATGCATATACAGAACAAACCGTATCACAGACTATAGCCACCTGTTAGATGTAATTTCGGACGTCTCTTTGTCTTATACAGATTTTATACTCACAGGATGCTCTGCTAAATAACTTTAAAGCACTCGGATTAAATATTGTAAACAGTACCCACAGTACCTAACCACTTTTCCAACAGCTGTGATACATTACTTGACGTATTCTTTCTTAATGACTTAAGCAAATCCGTGATATATGACCAGGACTCCGTACCAGTTTTTAAGCATGACCTTATTGTCCTGACATATAATCTGACCTTTGACTATAATGACATTAATATTGAGTATAGGGACTTAAAGAATGTTGACTATCATCAACTTGAAACTGATTTTGTAGCGTGTGATTGGACTTCTATTTATCCGCTTACAAATGTTGAGGACCAATTATGCGTTCTTAGTACTAACATTAAACATCACTCGACCTAAGCAACAACCATGGTTTAACGCCGATATTAGAAAAGTCATTCAGCTACGGGACAAAACATATTTAAGATGGAAGCGATATAAAACTTCGAGTACGCAAAATTATTTTAAAAAACTACGTACAATGGTGACCTCTAAAATGTTAACAGCCAAACAAAAAAAAAATACAGCAATAAATTGGCCAATTGTTCTTCCACAAAAGAACCTGGGCTGAACTGCGCAACTTAGGCAATGGAAAGTCAGAGCAACACAGTACTGTTACGAGATAGTAGATGTTGACGAGATAAATTGCAATCAGATGTACCTGAAGCTTCGTGCAATGAGTCCCTGAACCTGCATCCATCTTGTGATAATACCTATAACTTTGTGTGTGTTAATAGCTGTGATGTTTTAAAATGTATCCTTAATATAAAATCAAATGCTGAAGGTCTCGACAGTATAAGTCCCAAATTTATTAGAATTTTACTACCTAGCGCTCTTAAGTACATAATGCACGTTATGAATACTGCAATAATGAGGTCAACTTTTCCTTGTACATGGAAAATTGCTAAAATCTTTCCTATAGCTTTGAAAAACTAATCGCAGACCAGATGCAATTCTTTTTTGATAAAAATAAGATGCTAACTCAGATACAATCGGGGTTCACTAAGAACAGAAGCTGTACCACGGCAGTAGCATTTATAGTTGAGGATATCCGAACGCAACTTGACAAAGGATATGTAACCTTCTTAACGCTTTTAGACCATATCAATGCTTTCGACACTGTCAACCACGAGATTCTCTGTACCACAACAGTTGCACTACTTATGTCGTATCTCTCTGTGAGACCACAAGCGTGGTGTCCCTCAGGGATCTCGGTCCTTTAATGTTTTGTGTGTATATTAATGACCTGCCTAATAATCTGTCAAACTGTAATGTTCATATGTATGCAGAATATGTAAAAATATATGTAAGTTGACCGATATGTGAGATGTGGGATTGTATATCTATATTTAATCCTGGATTAAACAAGATACATACCTTGCATATTACTAAAGCAACAGGAAAAATATATGGAATGTTAAGGCAGTTGGCAGTATCCTTTCTAGCACTAACACTTTCTGCCAGTAAACCTTAAGATCCTAATAGCAACACGAAAGGAAGCTAGCTTCGGCCATCCGAAGCTTATTAACCCTTGCAGATCATTCCTATTCATTTACAAAAACATTAAATTTAAATTAACTTGCGGATATGTTACAAGTTGTAACTTACAACAATCCAAATTTTAGCTCCTTTCGTAATACTTTGGCATTCATTTTTTGATCCTTTCTATAGCAGCTATATAATATAGCCGTCCGAATTGTGTTAAATATATATATAGCTAACGTCGAATACTAAAGACATGGGCAATGGTTCACGAAGGGGACTATTTTTTTGTAGTGCCGTGATGTATTTAGAGTAGGTCCTAACGAAAATAATTAAGGTAAGTCTAATTATATAGGCCACGTAATTCAAAATGTCGGCAAACATCAGTTTTTTGTATTCTGTGGTATACCGCGGTACCTGTAGGTGATGGAAAATAATTTTGTATGGGACTTTTACTCAGGAGCACCCAAATATCATGGAAAAGTTGAAATGGTTCGTGGAATTTTTTGGCTGTATACCTGTGTTATCTATAATTACCAACACGTAGTGACTAGCGTATTAATTCATAAGTTTCTACAACTTGTAACGCTAGAATACAATAAACAAATAAATAAATAAATACAATTTTGTGCGCATTTGGTCTCTTTATCCAAGCATTCGTATTTCGCTTAAAATTAGTTTGGAGTACAGTTGTCAGGACTTTCTCATTTCTACATCATACCTGAGGTAGAGAAATTGGCGCGATCAGCACGAATAGTCTAGTCCATCTAGCCATGTCCGTCTGTCCGGTGAAACTTTCCTTAACTTTATATTTCAGGTAGAACATATGTCGAAACGAGCCTGATCGGACCAATATATCTTATGGCTCCCATAGGAATAATTAAAAAAAAAAATATATAAAAATACATTGGAACTTTGTAGGAAGTAGGCGTTTTAGTTTTTGACAATTAAATATCAACATTTTTAATAGGCAATAATATATTTGGAATCCCAGGAACAGCACCGATCGAGTGAGGACTAAACTTTGGGTACTTATTATGACTGCAAGGGTATATAAACTTCGGCTTGCCGAAGTTAACTTCCTTTCTAGTTTTCAATATGTTTACTTTAAAACCTCTGTGTAAACAACATTTTTAGAAGAGAGTTAAGAGAAACTATCTTCTCTAAAATCTAGTGCAGCCACCTTCAAAGTATGCCCCTGCGAGTTATTTATAGTTATTGCCAAGCAAACTTTTAGAGGGAATCGTAGCCTCTTAAACTGAAAAGGTAGACCGGGCGGATCCTGGGTATAAACACCGTTTCCCCCTTCGCGTAAATACTGTTGTTTTGATTACATTCTCATAAAAACCTTTTATCTGCAATTTTTATTATAAATGAATGTGTGGTCCAAGCAAAAGTCAAGAAGTTGTATATTTTCTATTAGTTAAAATCTTATCAATGTAATTCTAATTTGCGCACAAATAAATTTGTTTTTAATAAATGGAAATAATTGTACAATGTACATACACACACGAACAGATTTGCATACCATAAAAAAGACGCAAAGTAACTTATTTTTAGATGTTGCACACATAATCGATTATTATTAATTTTAAACTCGACAAATACCTTCGAAAGATTTTGCATTGGCTGAAAGGAAATAAATAAATTTTGTTGTATTTAAAAATAGGTACACTAGGGGGAATTTTTTAAGGTCGATTGAGCTCAGCATCTGAAGTGGTAGGAGGTTTCTGTGCCAAAAAATTTATGTGAAAACAGAAAAATTTTATTTCAGTTTAGGCGGTGCGCAATGGCCCTAAAGTTTCAGTAAATTAACTTGTACGAATCGTAGTATATTTCTTCCTTCTTAACTTGTCAACTTTTTTATTCCGTTCGAATAAAAGAGTCTAGTAGAAGTTTATTTCATGCCTATTAACAGTTGGACGTAGCCTAGCCTGTAGAGCTTCTGTCCCCGAACAAAAAGGACCGAGTTCGATCCCCGACCCACCATGATTATTTTTGTATGACTCACACTAAAATATATTATATTATAATTTTCAAGATTAACTGTAACTTTTGCATTCGCCAATAAAAGTTATGGTAAAAGAAATGCTGACTATTATTTTGAAGTTGTTTAAGTTAAGTCTCCCAGAGACTTGAATTTTAGCATAGACTTATCTCAGGAAAGCGATTTACAGGGTTTCAAGTTCGAACCAGGGTTCAAATAAATATAATGATACGCGTTACTCGTAGAGTATGTAAAGTATGTAACAGGTAGAAGGAAGCGTTTTCGACCCTATAAAGTAGAGCTGAAAAACTATCGATAGTGTAGTCAGTCGATTGACAGCATTTCAGTCGACTGTTTCGATATTATCGCCTAGTCGTTTTTTGACATTAGATCAAAGCCCTTGAATGTATTTTCATATGATTAGGTTGCTAAGATATGTTGGTGTTTTTAGGCAGAGCATTTAAAATTGCAAAACATGTAAATTTATAATGCAAAACAAGGTTAGAAAAATTCCCTTATATTCTTTGGACCAATATCAGCACTGAAATATTTAAATGTACCATAAATTGTTCGAAACTTCACCAAATGTTACTTTATTGAAAAAAGTCGATAGTAGTCGAATTCTCGCTGTAGATGGCGCATTAAAATTTTAAAATTGGTATGGTAACTCAGGTCGGTTACCACTGATTTGATTTATAAGTTTTATTCGTTTTTGATCAGTTTACAAAAATTCACAATTACACACGTTTGTCGTAGAAGGTTGGCGTCCGCAGAGAGAGTGTAACCGTTTTTGTGACAAAGGGCAAATACTCGAGTTTCGTGCAATTTAGGATTTTGGATTAGTACCGCTTCCATCCGCTGGGTGGCTTCTTAGTCTGGACCGCCACAGTACTCCCTCCCTAGTGACGACGTCACGATGTTATGAATTGAACTCTTCGCTTCTCGTAGGTTCGTGATTTGCCATTGCTTTCAGGTTGGTCCAGTTGAGCATCACTTCTGAGTAGAAAAGCTGGTTTTATTCTGTCCACAGACACTGCTACTTCTTTTCCGTTGACATTTAAAGTAAATACTCGGTCATTGTTGCGGTGTACAACTTCAAATGGGCCAGTGTATGGTGGCTCCAATGGATGTTTGACGGCATCGGTGCGAATGAATACGTGGGAGCATTTGTCTATTCCTTTAAGACGGAACATTTTTTGGCTGCTATGGTGTGCAGCTGGAGTTGGTCGTATTTTTCGCATCTGTTTGCGAAAACTACTAATAAAAGTGGCAGGATCTGGGCTTGCATCTATGTCTTCGAAGAATTCGTTTGGCAAGCGTACCGACGTACCGTAGAGCATCTCGGCAGCCGATGAGTTGAGATCCTCCTTAAAGCACGTTCGTAGTCCTAGCAAGACGACAGGTAGAAGTTCTGGCCAAGGAGTGTTGGGGTGACACATCATCGCAGCCTTAAAAGACCTGTGCCATCATTCAATCATCCCGTTTGACTGTGGGTGATACGCAGTCGTATGGATGTGTTCACTTCCCATAAGTCTAGCCAGTTCCTTGAAAAGCGCAGACTCAAACTGAGTGCCTTGATCGGTCGTTATGGTTTTGGGTGTTCCAAAACGCGCAACCCATTGTGACCAGAAAGCATTGGCCACCGTCTCGGCTGTGATGTTTGTGAGAGGAATAGCTTCGGGCTAACGGGTGAATCTGTCTATCATGGTGAGACAGTACCGAAAGTCTTGGTGGAACGGCATGATGACGATGTCCAGATGCACGTGATTAAATCTGTCGTTAGGAACTGTGATCTTCTCTGGAGTTAGATGATTGTGCCGGTTGATCTTAGCACGTTGGCAAAGAAGACAGGTCCGGCTCCATTCAATAACGTTTTTCCGCATTGCTGGCCATACAAATTTTTGCTTTATTTGTTGCAGCGTCAATCTTCCGCTCGGATGCGAAAGGCTGTGGAAAAATGAGAAAATTTTGTTGCGAAGAGTAGTGGGTACGTACTGCCGAACGGTGTTTGTTGAAACATAACAATACAGCAAAACATTGTCATCGTAACGGTTTTTTTCCAGTCGAAGAGAAGTTGTTCCCTGCAGTAAGTTCGGCAGCTCGGAATCAACTGACTGTGCTTCCTCGATTTCCCGTAGAGTGACCGAAACTGGCATGTTGATTGCACAGAGCCTAGAGAAAGCGTCTGCGACTGTATTTTCAGCTCCTTTGTCGTGGACGATTTCGGTCGTAAACTGCGAAATGTAGCCCAGATGACGGAGTTGCCTTGGTGAAGCCTTTTCTGGCCTTTGCCTAAAAGCATAGACGAGAGGCTTGTGGTCCGTTTTGATGCAAAATATGCGACCCTCGAGGAAATGCTTGAAGTATTTTATGGCTTCATAAATCGAGAGTAATTCCCGATCGTAAGTGCTGTAGTTTTTTTCAGTGTCCATGAGTTTCTTTGAGAAAAAACCAAGTGGTTGCGTATGGCCGTCGATTACCTGTTCTATTGCGGCACCGATCGCGACATCAGAAGCATCACAAACCAGGACGAGTTGTGCAGTTGGGCTCGGATGAGCCAACAGTACCGCATCTGTGACACTTTGCTTGCATGCCTCATAGGCGGCGATACGATCTGGAGTCCATTCGACCAATCGTTGATCGTTTTTTCTGACGTTCCTCAGAAGCTCTGAAAGTGGTGCTTGGATGTGGGACGAACGGGGCAGGCACCTTCGATAATAGTTGATGATGCCGAGGAATCGTCCGAGTTCGCAGATTGTAGAGGGTCTCGCATAGTTTTGAATAGCTTCTACTCGATAACTTGGAGGCTTGATTCCGTGTTCATTGATGATGTAACTTAGACACTGCACCTCGGCTTGTGCCAGCTGACACTTGCTAAGGTTGATGCTGAGTCCATGGCTACGAAGGATCTCCAAGACTGCACGAAGATGTTTTTCATGTTCCTCAGGAGTATTAGACATAATCAGGATATCGTCTACATAGCATTAGACGAAATCGACGCCACGAAAAATATTGTCGATGAATCTTTGCGTAGCATTCTTTAGACCGAACGGCATATAGAGGAACTCGATTAGGCCAAACGGAGTGCAAACGGCGGTTTTAGGGATATCACACTCAGCCATTGGAATCTGGTAGTACGCCTTGATAAGATCGAGTGTAGAAAATATTTTTTTTCCGTGTAGCTGCTCCGAGAAGTCATGGATGTGCGCAATTGGATAACGGTCAGGTACCGTTATAGCATTCAGCTTGCGATAGTCCCCACACGAACGCCAACCACCATCCTTTTTGCTGACCATATGTAACGGGCTTGACCATTGGCTTTTGAAAGGGCGACAAATGCCTTCATTGATCAAGAAGTTGATCTCTGCTTTCGCGGTGATTAGTTTCTCACCAGACAGACGGCGTGGGCGATCGAATATTCCTGTGGTTTCTATGTAGTGCTTTACATCGTGCCGGTTGCTTGTCTTGTGTGCTGGTATGGTGACGTCCACGAATTCCTGCAGTAGGCTTCGAAATCTGCATTTACCATTAATGGTGGACACAGAGTGATGTTTCGCGTTTGATAGCGAAGCCTGGCTCGACAAATTGGTGTTTGCATCGATCAGTTGTTTTCCTTTGACGTCGATGAGCAGGTTGAAATGGGACAAGAAATCAGCGCCTATAATAGCTATCTCGGTGTCAGGTACGATAAAAGGCCACATGAAGGAACGGCGAAGACCAATGTTTAGGTCAACCACCACGCTGCCGTAGGTGTGGATGACAGTTCCATTTGCTGCATACAATGTGAGATCGCTTTGTTTGACGTTTTGCGTAGCTCGTGAGCGTGGCATGACTGAGACCACAGAGCCCGAGTCTATGAGGAATCTGCGGTGTGGGATGCGATCGGTAATGTGAAGACGGATTTCTGAGAACATGTTAGGTTGGTCTGGATGCTCGCCGTTGCTAGATTGGCTGCCACCCTCCAGCCCTGAAGGCGACAGCTGCATTAGTTTAAAGGATGTGCGAAAGAGCAAGGAGATTTGCACTTTCGTGCACCACTTCCAAAGCGACGATGGTAATAACAAAGCTGTTGCTGGTCATCTGACTGCTGCGACTGCGCACGGGTGTCATTCGGAGATTGAGTGCGTGGCTGAGAACCAGAACGGTACTGAGAGGAACCGCGTGTCTGGCTGACAGATCGGTCTCTCGCTTGACGTTTGAGCACACCTTGAATTGTGTCGACCTTTTTGGCCAGTTGACGTAAAGATTCGGTGATACTCTTGAGCGCGTCCGGCGGCGTCACCGCATTCACCGTAGTGCCAGCGGTTACGTTGCTTGAGCCAATGGCAAAGGTGCTGCCGGAACCCATGGTTTCTAGCATTTTGTCTGCTACTTTTGCAAGTTTCTCGAGATCATTTTCTTCCCATATCGATAAAATAGGGCGAATGTTTTGGGGCATCTCGGCGAGGAACAGTGTGCGGATTATTGACTCGCTGCTTGACTCAGGAGCCAGACGACGCATATGAGCCAGAATTTGTGAAGGCTTCAGACCAGCAGTTCCTCCTCCTTGTAATAAGCGGCGTAGCTTAGACTCGGCTGACTCTGCAAACTTATCGAATAACCGGGCCATTAGAGTGTCGTATTTGTTAGCCGCTGGCGGGTGAGTAACTAAATCCTCTACGGTCAAAACAACGTCTGGATCCAAGTTGACGGTAATGTAGTCGAATTTGTCATCATCGTTGTTGACGCCGTGGAAGCGAAAAGATCGCTCCACTTGGGCGAACCACAATTGCGGATTGTTGCTTGTGAATTTCGGTAGGCGAATTGTTGCTCGTGCCGATGGAGCCGTGTTAGCCGTCTGCGCTGAAGAAGTATTAACCTGCAATGCCTCGACTTGGGCTTGCAGATCTCTGATCGAGACCAGCAATTGTTGCGACTCGACGGTCATGTTGAAGGTGGCGTCGTTGTCAAAGATTAACCTTCGAGGAACAAGCGATCGCAGATTGTGTCGGCGTTCGGCGGGCATACACTTTTTGATGTGTTGGTGGCGTCGCTTCAGCTTTATGTGTGTGTGTGGTTGAAAGACTGAAGTTCTGTGCAAATTTTAATTTTGCCTGTTTTTTGCGCAATTAAAGAGTATTTGCAGTCTGTTCAAGCTCGGGGTCACCACTATGGTAACTCAGATCGGTTACCACTGATTTGATTTATAAGTTTTATTCGTTTTTGATCAGTTTACAAAGTTTCACAATTACACACGTTTGTCGTAGAAGCTTGGCGTCCGCAGAGAGTGTATCCGTTTTTGTGACAAAGGGCAAATACTCGAGTTTCGTGCAATTTAGGATTTTGGATTAGTACCGTTTCCATCCGCTGGGTGGCTTCTTAGTCTGGACCGCCACATTGGCGCGGCGATAGCGCCATCTAGCGGATGGAACCTCTGGATTATTATTCCGTATACCGCGGTACCTGTAGGTGATGGAAAATAATTTTATATGGGACTTTTACTCAGGAGCACCCAAATATCATGGAAAAGTTGAAATGGTTCGTGGAATTTTTTGGCTGTATACCTGTGTTATCTATAATTACCAACACGTAGTGACTAGCGTATTAATTCATAAGTTTCTACAACTTGTAACGCTAGAATACAATAAACAAATAAATAAATAAATAAAATTTTGAGCGCATTTGGTGTCTTTATCCAAGCATTCGTATTTCGCTTAAAATTAGTTTGGAGTACAGTTGTCAGGACTTTCTCATTTCTACATCATACCTGAGGTAGAGAAATTGGCGCGATCAGCACGAATAGCCTAGTCCATCTAGCCATGTCCGTCTGTCCGGTGAAACTTTCCTTAACTTTATATTTCAGGTAGAACATATGTCGGAACGAGCCTGATCGGACCAATATATCTTATGGCTCCCATAGGAATAATTAAAAAAAAATATATATAAAAATACATTGGAACTTTGTAGGAAGTAGGCGTTTTAGTTTTTGACAATTTAATATCAACATTTTTAATAGGCAATAATATATTTGGAATCCCAGGAACAGCACCGATCGAGTGAGGACTAAACTTTGGGTACTTATTATGACTGCAAGGGTATATAAACTTCGGCTTGCCGAAGTTAACTTCCTTTCTAGTTTTCAATATGTTTACTTTAAAACCTCTGTGTAAACAACATTTTTAGAAGAGAGCTAAGAGAAACTATCTTCTCTAAAATCTAGTGCAGCCACCTTCAAAGTATGCCCCTGCGAGTTATTTATAGTTATTGCCAAGCAAACTTTTAGAGGGAATCGTAGCCTCTTAAACTGAAAAGGTAGACCGGGCGGATCCTGGGTATAAACACCGTTTCCCCCTTCGCGTAAATACTGTTGTTTTGATTACATTCTCATAAAAACCTTTTATCTGCAATTTTTATTATAAATGAATGTGTGGTCCAAGCAAAAGTCAAGAAGTTGTATATTTTCTATTAGTTAAAATCTTATCAATGTAATTCTAATTTGCGCACAAATAAATTTGTTTTTAATAAATGGAAATAATTGTACAATGTACATACACACACGAACAGATTTGCATACCATAAAAAAGACGCAAAGTAACTTATTTTTAGATGTTGCACACATAATCGATTATTATTAATTTTAAACTCGACAAATACCTTCGAAAGATTTTGCATTGGCTGAAAGGAAATAAATAATTTTGTTGTATTTAAAAATAGGTACACTAGGGGGAATTTTTTAAGGTCGATTGAGCTCAGCATCTGAAGTGGTAGGTTTCTGTGCCAAAAAATTTATGTGAAAACAGAAAAATTTTATTTCAGTTTAGGCGGTGCGCAATGGCCCTAAAGTTTCAGTAAATTAACTTGTACGAATCGTAGTATATTTCTTCCTTCTTAACTTGTCAACTTTTTTATTCCGTTCGAATAAAAGAGTCTAGTAGAAGTTTATTTCATGCCTATTAACAGTTGGACGTAGCCTAGCCTGTAGAGCTTCTGTCTCCGAACAAAAAGGACCGAGTTCGATCCCCGACCCACCATGATTTTTTTTGTATGACTCACACTAAAATAGAGATTCTATATTATAATTTTCAAGATTAACTGTAACTTTTGCATTCGCCAATAAAAGTTATGGTAAAAGAAATGCTGACTATTATTTTGAAGTTGTTTAAGTTAAGTCTCCCAGAGACTTGAATTTTAGCATCGACTTATCTCAGGAAAGCGATCGTAGAGTATGTAAAGTATGTAACAGGTAGAAGGAAGCGTTTTCGACCCTATAAAGTAGAGCTGAAAAACTATCGATAGTGTAGTCAGTCGATTGACAGCATTTCAGTCGACTGTTTCGATATTATCGCCTAGTCGTTTTTTGACATTAGATCAAAGCCCTTGAATGTATTTTCATATGATTAGGTTGCTAAGATATGTTGGTGTTTTTAGGCAGAGCATTTAAAATTGCAAAACATGTAAATTTATAATGCAAAACAAGGTTAGAAAAATTCCCTTATATTCTTTGGACCAATATCAGCACTGAAATATTTAAATGTACCATAAATTGTTCGAAACTTCACCAAATGTTACTTTATTGAAAAAAGTCGATAGTAGTCGAATTCTCGCTGTAGATGGCGCATTAAAATTTTAAAATTGGTATGGTAACTCAGGTCGGTTACCACTGATTTGATTTATAAGTTTTATTCGTTTTTGATCAGTTTACAAAGTTTCACAATTACACACGTTTGTCGTAGAAGGTTGGCGTCCGCAGAGAGAGTGTAACCGTTTTTGTGACAAAGGGCAAATACTCGAGTTTCGTGCAATTTAGGATTTTGGATTAGTACCGCTTCCATACGCTGGGTGGCTTCTTAGTCTGGACCGCCACAGTACTCCCTCCCTAGTGACGACGTCACGATGTTATGAATTGAACTCTTCGCTTCTCGTAGGTTTGTGATTTGCCATTGCTTTCAGGTTGGTCCAGTTGAGCATCACTTCTGAGTAGAAAAGCTGGTTTTATTCTGTCCACAGACACTGCTACTTCTTTTCCGTTGACATTTAAAGTAAATACTCGGTCATTGTTGCGGTGTACAACTTCAAATGGGCCAGTGTATGGTGGCTCCAATGGATGTTTGACGGCATCGGTGCGAATGAATACGTGGGAGCATTTGTCTATTCCTTTAAGACGGAACATTTTTTGGCTGCTATGGTGTGCAGCTGGAGTTGGTCGTATTTTTCGCATCTGTTTGCGAAAACTACTAATAAAAGTGGCAGGATCTGGGCTTGCATCTATGTCTTCGAAGAATTCGTTTGGCAAGCGTACCGACGTACCGTAGAGCATCTCGGCAGCCGATAAGTTGAGATCCTCCTTAAAGCACGTTCGTAGTCCTAGCAAGACGACAGGTAGAAGTTCTGGCCAAGGAGTGTTGGGGTGACACATCATCGCAGCCTTAAAAGACCTGTGCCATCATTCAATCATCCCGTTTGACTGTGGGTGATACGCAGTCGTATGGATGTGTTCACTTCCCATAAGTCTAACCAGTTCCTTGAAAAGCGCAGACTCAAACTGAGTGCCTTTATCGGTCGTTATGGTTTTGGGTGTTCCAAAACGCGCAACCCATTGTGATCAGAAAGCATTGGCCACCGTCTCGGCTGTGATGTTTGTGAGAGGAATAGCTTCGGGCCAACGGGTGAATCTGTCTATCATGGTGAGACAGTACCGAAAGTCTTGGTGGAACGGCATGATGACGATGTCCAGATGCACGTGATTAAATCTGTCGTTAGGAACTGTGATCTTCTCTGGAGTTAGATGATTGTGCCGGTTGATCTTAGCACGTTGGCAAAGAAGACAGGTCCGGCTCCATTCAATAACGTTTTTCCGCATTGCTGGCCATACAAATTTTTGCTTTATTTGTTGCAGCGTCAATCTTCGTGGGCGATCGAATATTCCTGTGGTTTCTATGTAGTGCTTTACATCGTGCCGGTTGCTTGTCTTGTGTGCTGGTATGGTGACGTCCACGAATTCCTGCAGTAGGCTTCGAAATCTGCATTTACCATTAATGGTGGACACAGAGTGATGTTTCGCGTTTGATAGCGAAGCCTGGCTCGACAAATTGGTGTTTGCATCGATCAGTTGTTTTCCTTTGACGTCGATGAGCAGGTTGAAATGGGACAAGAAATCAGCGCCTATAATAGCTATCTCGGTGTCAGGTACGATAAAAGGCCACATGAAGGAACGGCGAAGACCAATGTTTAGGTCAACCACCACGCTGCCGTAGGTGTGGATGACAGTTCCATTTGCTGCATACAATGTGAGATCGCTTTGTTTGACGTTTTGCGTAGCTCGTGAGCGTGGCATGACTGAGACCACAGAGCCCGAGTCTATGAGGAATCTGCGGTGTGGGATGCGATCGGTAATGTGAAGACGGATTTCTGAGAACATGTTAGGTTGGTCTGGATGCTCGCCGTTGCTAGATTGGCTGCCACCCTCCAGCCCTGAAGGCGACAGCTGCATTAGTTTAAAGGATGTGCGAAAGAGCAAGGAGATTTGCACTTTCGTGCACCACTTCCAAAGCGACGATGGTAATAACAAAGCTGTTGCTGGTCATCTGACTGCTGCGACTGCGCACGGGTGTCATTCGGAGATTGAGTGCGTGGCTGAGAACCAGAACGGTACTGAGAGGAACCGCGTGTCTGGCTGACAGATCGGTCTCTCGCTTGACGTTTGAGCACACCTTGAATTGTGTCGACCTTTTTGGCCAGTTGACGTAAAGATTCGGTGATACTCTTGAGCGCGTCCGGCGGCGTCACCGCATTCACCGTAGTGCCAGCGGTTACGTTGCTTGAGCCAATGGCAAAGGTGCTGCCGGAACCCATGGTTTCTAGCATTTTGTCTGCTACTTTTGCAAGTTTCTCGAGATCATTTTCTTCCCATATCGATAAAATAGGGCGAATGTTTTGGGGCATCTCGGCGAGGAACAGTGTGCGGATTATTGACTCGCTGCTTGACTCAGGAGCCAGACGACGCATATGAGCCAGAATTTGTGAAGGCTTCAGACCAGCAGTTCCTCCTCCTTGTAATAAGCGGCGTAGCTTAGACTCGGCTGACTCTGCAAACTTATCGAATAACCGGGCCATTAGAGTGTCGTATTTGTTAGCCGCTGGCGGGTGAGTAACTAAATCCTCTACGGTCAAAACAACGTCTGGATCCAAGTTGACGGTAATGTAGTCGAATTTGTCATCATCGTTGTTGACGCCGTGGAAGCGAAAAGATCGCTCCACTTGGGCGAACCACAATTGCGGATTGTTGCTTGTGAATTTCGGTAGGCGAATTGTTGCTCGTGCCGATGGAGCCGTGTTAGCCGTCTGCGCTGAAGAAGTATTAACCTGCAATGCCTCGACTTGGGCTTGCAGATCTCTGATCGAGACCAGCAATTGTTGCGACTCGACGGTCATGTTGAAGGTGGCGTCGTTGTCAAAGATTAACCTTCGAGGAACAAGCGATCGCAGATTGTGTCGGCGTTCGGCGGGCATACACTTTTTGATGTGTTGGTGGCGTCGCTTCAGCTTTATGTGTGTGTGTGGTTGAAAGACTGAAGTTCTGTGCAAATTTTAATTTTGCCTGTTTTTTGCGCAATTAAAGAGTATTTGCAGTCTGTTCAAGCTCGGGGTCACCACTATGGTAACTCAGATCGGTTACCACTGATTTGATTTATAAGTTTTATTCGTTTTTGATCAGTTTACAAAGTTTCACAATTACACACGTTTGTCGTAGAAGCTTGGCGTCCGCAGAGAGTGTATCCGTTTTTGTGACAAAGGGCAAATACTCGAGTTTCGTGCAATTTAGGATTTTGGATTAGTACCGTTTCCATCCGCTGGGTGGCTTCTTAGTCTGGACCGCCACATTGGCGCGGCGATAGCGCCATCTAGCGGATGGAACCTCTGGATTATTATTCCGTATACCGCGGTACCTGTAGGTGATGGAAAATAATTTTATATGGGACTTTTACTCAGGAGCACCCAAATATCATGGAAAAGTTGAAATGGTTCGTGGAATTTTTTGGCTGTATACCTGTGTTATCTATAATTACCAACACGTAGTGACTAGCGTATTAATTCATAAGTTTCTACAACTTGTAACGCTAGAATACAATAAACAAATAAATAAATAAATAAAATTTTGAGCGCATTTGGTGTCTTTATCCAAGCATTCGTATTTCGCTTAAAATTAGTTTGGAGTACAGTTGTCAGGACTTTCTCATTTCTACATCATACCTGAGGTAGAGAAATTGGCGCGATCAGCACGAATAGCCTAGTCCATCTAGCCATGTCCGTCTGTCCGGTGAAACTTTCCTTAACTTTATATTTCAGGTAGAACATATGTCGGAACGAGCCTGATCGGACCAATATATCTTATGGCTCCCATAGGAATAATTAAAAAAAAATATATATAAAAATACATTGGAACTTTGTAGGAAGTAGGCGTTTTAGTTTTTGACAATTTAATATCAACATTTTTAATAGGCAATAATATATTTGGAATCCCAGGAACAGCACCGATCGAGTGAGGACTAAACTTTGGGTACTTATTATGACTGCAAGGGTATATAAACTTCGGCTTGCCGAAGTTAACTTCCTTTCTAGTTTTCAATATGTTTACTTTAAAACCTCTGTGTAAACAACATTTTTAGAAGAGAGCTAAGAGAAACTATCTTCTCTAAAATCTAGTGCAGCCACCTTCAAAGTATGCCCCTGCGAGTTATTTATAGTTATTGCCAAGCAAACTTTTAGAGGGAATCGTAGCCTCTTAAACTGAAAAGGTAGACCGGGCGGATCCTGGGTATAAACACCGTTTCCCCCTTCGCGTAAATACTGTTGTTTTGATTACATTCTCATAAAAACCTTTTATCTGCAATTTTTATTATAAATGAATGTGTGGTCCAAGCAAAAGTCAAGAAGTTGTATATTTTCTATTAGTTAAAATCTTATCAATGTAATTCTAATTTGCGCACAAATAAATTTGTTTTTAATAAATGGAAATAATTGTACAATGTACATACACACACGAACAGATTTGCATACCATAAAAAAGACGCAAAGTAACTTATTTTTAGATGTTGCACACATAATCGATTATTATTAATTTTAAACTCGACAAATACCTTCGAAAGATTTTGCATTGGCTGAAAGGAAATAAATAATTTTGTTGTATTTAAAAATAGGTACACTAGGGGGAATTTTTTAAGGTCGATTGAGCTCAGCATCTGAAGTGGTAGGTTTCTGTGCCAAAAAATTTATGTGAAAACAGAAAAATTTTATTTCAGTTTAGGCGGTGCGCAATGGCCCTAAAGTTTCAGTAAATTAACTTGTACGAATCGTAGTATATTTCTTCCTTCTTAACTTGTCAACTTTTTTATTCCGTTCGAATAAAAGAGTCTAGTAGAAGTTTATTTCATGCCTATTAACAGTTGGACGTAGCCTAGCCTGTAGAGCTTCTGTCTCCGAACAAAAAGGACCGAGTTCGATCCCCGACCCACCATGATTTTTTTTGTATGACTCACACTAAAATAGAGATTCTATATTATAATTTTCAAGATTAACTGTAACTTTTGCATTCGCCAATAAAAGTTATGGTAAAAGAAATGCTGACTATTATTTTGAAGTTGTTTAAGTTAAGTCTCCCAGAGACTTGAATTTTAGCATCGACTTATCTCAGGAAAGCGATCGTAGAGTATGTAAAGTATGTAACAGGTAGAAGGAAGCGTTTTCGACCCTATAAAGTAGAGCTGAAAAACTATCGATAGTGTAGTCAGTCGATTGACAGCATTTCAGTCGACTGTTTCGATATTATCGCCTAGTCGTTTTTTGACATTAGATCAAAGCCCTTGAATGTATTTTCATATGATTAGGTTGCTAAGATATGTTGGTGTTTTTAGGCAGAGCATTTGAAATTGCAAAACATGTAAATTTATAATGCAAAACAAGGTTAGAAAAATTCCCTTATATTCTTTGGACCAATATCAGCACTGAAATATTTAAATGTACCATAAATTGTTCGAAACTTCACCAAATGTTACTTTATTGAAAAAAGTCGATAGTAGTCGAATTCTCGCTGTAGATGGCGCATTAAAATTTTAAAATTGGTATGGTAACTCAGGTCGGTTACCACTGATTTGATTTATAAGTTTTATTCGTTTTTGATCAGTTTACAAAGTTTCACAATTACACACGTTTGTCGTAGAAGGTTGGCGTCCGCAGAGAGAGTGTAACCGTTTTTGTGACAAAGGGCAAATACTCGAGTTTCGTGCAATTTAGGATTTTGGATTAGTACCGCTTCCATCCGCTGGGTGGCTTCTTAGTCTGGACCGCCACAGTACTCCCTCCCTAGTGACGACGTCACGATGTTATGAATTGAACTCTTCGCTTCTCGTAGGTTTGTGATTTGCCATTGCTTTCAGGTTGGTCCAGTTGAGCATCACTTCTGAGTAGAAAAGCTGGTTTTATTCTGTCCACAGACACTGCTACTTCTTTTCCGTTGACATTTAAAGTAAATACTCGGTCATTGTTGCGGTGTACAACTTTAAATGGGCCAGTGTATGGTGGCTCCAATGGATGTTTGACGGCATCGGTGCGAATGAATACGTGGGAGCATTTGTCTATTCCTTTAAGACGGAACATTTTTTGGCTGCTATGGTGTGCAGCTGGAGTTGGTCGTATTTTTCGCATCTGTTTGCGAAAACTACTAATAAAAGTGGCAGGATCTGGGCTTGCATCTATGTCTTCGAAGAATTCGTTTGGCAAGCGTACCGACGTACCGTAGAGCATCTCGGCAGCCGATAAGTTGAGATCCTCCTTAAAGCACGTTCGTAGTCCTAGCAAGACGACAGGTAGAAGTTCTGGCCAAGGAGTGTTGGGGTGACACATCATCGCAGCCTTAAAAGACCTGTGCCATCATTCAATCATCCCGTTTGACTGTGGGTGATACGCAGTCGTATGGATGTGTTCACTTCCCATAAGTCTAACCAGTTCCTTGAAAAGCGCAGACTCAAACTGAGTGCCTTTATCGGTCGTTATGGTTTTGGGTGTTCCAAAACGCGCAACCCATTGTGATCAGAAAGCATTGGCCACCGTCTCGGCTGTGATGTTTGTGAGAGGAATAGCTTCGGGCCAACGGGTGAATCTGTCTATCATGGTGAGACAGTACCGAAAGTCTTGGTGGAACGGCATGATGACGATGTCCAGATGCACGTGATTAAATCTGTCGTTAGGAACTGTGATCTTCTCTGGAGTTAGATGATTGTGCCGGTTGATCTTAGCACGTTGGCAAAGAAGACAGGTCCGGCTCCATTCAATAACGTTTTTCCGCATTGCTGGCCATACAAATTTTTGCTTTATTTGTTGCAGCGTCAATCTTCCGCTCGGATGCGAAAGGCTGTGGAAAAATGAGAAAATTTTGTTGCGAAGAGTAGTGGGTACGTACGGCCGAACGGTGTTTGTTGAAACATAACAATACAGCAAAACATTGTCATCGTAACGGTTTTTTTCCAGTCGAAGAGAAGTTGTTCCCTGCAGTAAGTTCGGCAGCTCGGAATCAACTGACTGTGCTTCCTCGATTTCCCGTAGAGTGACCGAAACTGGCATGTTGATTGCACAGAGCCTAGAGAAAGCGTCTGCGACTGTACTTTCAGCTCCTTTGTCGTGGACGATTTCGGTCGTAAACTGCGAAATGTAGCCCAGATGACGGAGTTGCCTTGGTGAAGCCTTTTCTGGCCTTTGCCTAAAAGCATAGACGAGAGGCTTGTGGACCGTTTTGATGCAAAATATGCGACCCTCGAGGAAATGCTTGAAGTATTTTATGGCTTCATAAATCGAGAGTAATTCCCGATCGTAAGTGCTGTAGTTTTTTTCAGTGTCCATGAGTTTCTTTGAGAAAAAACCAAGTGGTTGCGTATGGCCGTCGATTACCTGTTCTATTGCGGCACCGATCGCGACATCAGAAGCATCACAAACCAGGACGAGTTGTGCAGTTGGGCTCGGATGAGCCAACTGTACCGCATCTGTGACACTTTGCTTGCATGCCTCATAGGCGGCGATACGATCTGGAGTCCATTCGACCAATCGTTGATCGTTCTTTCTGACGTTCCTCAGAAGCTCTGAAAGTGGTGCTTGGATGTGGGACGAACGGGGCAGGCACCTTCGATAGTAGTTGATGATGCCGAGGAATCGTCCGAGTTCGCAGATTGTAGAGGGTCTCGCATAGTTTTGAATAGCTTCTACTCGATAACTTGGAGGCTTGATTCCGTGTTCATTGATGATGTAACTTAGAAACTGCACCTCGGCGTGTGCCAGCTGACACTTGCTAAGGTTGATGCTGAGTCCATGGCTACGAAGGATCTCCAAGACTGCACGAAGATGTTTTTCATGTTCCTCAGGAGTATTAGACATAATCAGGATATCGTCTACATAGCATTAGACGAAATCGACGCCACGAAAAATATTGTCGATGAATCTTTGCGTAGCATTCTTTAGACCGAACGGCATATAGAGGAATTCGATTAGGCCAAACGGAGTGCAAACGGCGGTTTTAGGGATATCACACTCAGCCATTGGAATCTGATAGTACGCCTTGATAAGATCGAGTGTAGAAAATATTTTTTTTCCGTGTAGCTGCTCCGAGAAGTCATGGATGTGCGCAATTGGATAACGGTCAGGTACCGTTATAGCATTCAGCTTGCGATAGTCCCCACACGAACGCCAACCACCATCCTTTTTGCTGACCATATGTAACGGGCTTGACCATTGGCTTTTGGAAGGGCGACAAATGCCTTCATTGATCAAGAAGTTGATCTCTGCTTTCGCGGTGATTAGTTTCTCACCAGACAGACGGCGTGGGCGATCGGATATTCCTGTGGTTTCTATGTAGTGCTTTACATCGTGCCGGTTGCTTGTCTTGTGTGCTGGTATGGTGACGTCCACGAATTCCTGCAGTAGGCTTCGAAATCTGCATTTACCATTAATGGTGGACACAGAGTGATGTTTCGCGTTTGATAGCGAAGCCTGGCTCGACAAATTGGTGTTTGCATCGATCAGTTGTTTTCCTTTGACGTCGATGAGCAGGTTGAAATGGGACAAGAAATCAGCGCCTATAATAGCTATCTCGGTGTCAGGTACGATAAAAGGCCACATGAAGGAACGGCGAAGACCAATGTTTAGGTCAACCACCACGCTGCCGTAGGTGTGGATGACAGTTCCATTTGCTGCATACAATGTGAGATCGCTTTGTTTGACGTTTTGCGTAGCTCGTGAGCGTGGCATGACTGAGACCACAGAGCCCGAGTCTATGAGGAATCTGCGGTGTGGGATGTTTAAAGGATGCGAAAGAGCAAGGAGATTTGCACTTTCGTGCACCACTTCCAAAGCGACGATGGTAATAACAAAGCTGTTGCTGGTCATCTGACTGCTGCGACTGCGCACGGGTGTCATTCGGAGATTGAGTGCGTGGCTGAGAACCAGAACGGTACTGAGAGGAACCGCGTGTCTGGCTGACAGATCGGTCTCTCGCTTGACGTTTGAGCACACCTTGAATTGTGTCGACCTTTTTGGCCTGTTGACGTAAAGATTCGGTGATACTCTTGAGCGCGTCCGGCGGCGTCACCGCATTCACCGTAGTGCCAGCGGTTACGTTGCTTGAGCCAATGGCAAAGGTGCTGCCGGAACCCATGGTTTCTAGCATTTTGTCTGCTACTTTTGCAAGTTTCTCGAGATCATTTTCTTCCCATATCGATAAAATAGGGCGAATGTTTTGGAGCATCTCGGCGAGGAACAGTGTGCGGATTATTGACTCGCTGCTTGACTCAGGAGCCAGACGACGCATATGAGCCAGAATTTGTGAAGGCTTCAGACCAGCAGTTCCTCCTCCTTGTAATAAGCGGCGTAGCTTAGACTCGGCTGACTCTGCAAACTTATCGAATAACCGTGCCATTAGAGTGTCGTATTTGTTAGCCGCTGGCGGGTGAGTAACTAAATCCTCTACGGTCAAAACAACGTCTGGATCCAAGTTGACGGTAATGTAGTCGAATTTGTCATCATCGTTGTTGACGCCGTGCAAGCGAAAAGATCGCTCCACTTGGGCGAACCACAATTGCGGATTGTTGCTTGTGAATTTCGGTAGGCGAATTGTTGCTCGTGCCGATGGAGCCGTGTTAGCCGTCTGCGCTAAAGAAGTATTAACCTGCAATGCCTCGACTTGGGCTTGCAGATCTCTGATCGAGTCCAGCAATTGTTGCGACTCGACGGTCATGTTGAAGGTGGCGTCGTTGTCAAAGATTAACCTTCGAGGAACAAGCGATCGCAGATTGTGTCGGCGTTCGGCGGGCATACACTTTTTGATGTGTTGGTGGCGTCGCTTCAGCTTTGTGTGTGTGTGTGGTTGAAAGACTGAAGTTCTGTGCAAATTTTAATTTTGCCTGTTTTTTGCGCAATTAAAGAGTATTTGCAGTCTGTTCAAGCTCGGGGTCACCACTATGGTAACTCAGATCGGTTACCACTGATTTGATTTATAAGTTTTATTCGTTTTTGATCAGTTTACAAAGTTTCACAATTACACACGTTTGTCGTAGAGAGTGTATCCGTTTTTGTGACAAAGGGCAAATACTCGAGTTTCGTGCAATTTAGGATTTTGGATTAGTACCGCTTCCATCCGCTGGGTGGCTTCTTAGTCTGGACCGCCACATTGGCGCGGCGATAGCGCCATCTAGCGGATGGAACCTCTGGATTATTATTTGTCTTTTATGACACCCTCTGGTCGCTTTAATTCCCAAAACGGTAATTAGAAGTCTAAATTATTTAAAATGGGGCGCGCGAAAGGATACAAGAAGCCATATTTATATTCAAGTTTTTTAGCTGAGTGACGGGTACTTAATAGTCGAGGCACTCGATTATAGCATTCCCTCTTGTTTTGATTTATAATTAGGCCTTTTCAAAACGTAAATTTTGGGTAAAACCAAATTTCGAAGTTCCAGCCACTTTTGAAGTTAAGCAATTAAGGGCCGTTTTCTCATCCGCCTGTTAAATTTAAGGGAAGGTTTAAACTGGTTTCCCATACTATTTCAATGTTTTATCCTTACTTTAAATTTAACAAACGACCGAGAAAACGGCCTTTAGGAGATCTTATTTTGTTGTGGCAAATATTGACGTTGGAGCTGTTTGGGGCCACTGGGGGGACATGTCGGATCTTAGTGGGCGGTTAGGCCCCCAATGGAAAAATGTGCAAAAATTTGGCTGCTCTGTTCTGTCTCTTAAGGTTTGGTCTGTGGACGTATCCCCTTAAAAAACGCTCTTTCCTTTTATAATCTTTACACATTAATTAGTACCGATTTTAATATAAAAATCGGGATCTAATTTTAGCGACGAAAAATATTAAAGATTTATATTAAAGTTGTTTAGCTGAGTAACGGGTATCTAATAGTCGAGGGACTCGATTATAGCGTTCTCTCTTGTTTTCGATGACTCCATTTGGGGATAGCACTCAAAAGCACTCGAAAAGCAAAGTACTTAGTTTAAAGAAAGCCGTAAAATTCAACGAATACATTATAAAGAAGCTACTACGGCCGGGGTGATCCACAGCGGCCCAGAGTTCCCCACAAAATTTATAATATTCTGAGACGGCCAAGACATAAGACGCCAATGATTTGTCTGGAGTTTTATTAGAGGGGAACGAACAAGGTGGGTTTCTTAGGGACTATCCGGAGCCAGCGGGGCTATCGGCGGCTACTACTGTGGCCCGGAATGCCCCAGCGGCCAATGCCTCTGCCCGGCCCGGAATAATCCAGCGGCACGTACAAGAGTCCGCGCCCGGAAAATGTCCAGCGGCCCGTGCTCCAGCCTGTACCCGGAATAATCAAGCGGTCAGCGCTCAAGCCTGTACCCGGAATAACCCAGCGGTCAGCGGTCAGCGCTCAAGCCTGTACCCGGAATAATCCAGCGGTCACAGGAAGAAGGATCAGGCACCCCGGCGAAGAGCCCTAGTGGAAGGTCCCGGGGTACGCGAGGAAAAGAAGGGGGGGGGTGATCTGTTCGTCCTTTTATTTGTTCCAAAGGTCCTAGTAGTTCCATTGTTGGCCGGTGGCCATGCTCACCCGTAGCGGAGCGCCTCGATGCGCGTCCTCTGTCTACTTGTCACTTTCGCGTCCGATCACCTCGCTCGTTTTCTTTCGACTCCCTGTTTTTTTCTGCTGGGATTCCTGGGACCTAATTCTGTCTAAAACTCCGGTGACAGCGATGCTTTGCGCGAGAGCGTTGTTTTTAAACTTCGGCGGCAGCGCTGTTTGCGTCGTTGGTGGTCTCTTTCGCTCCTTGCTTTGTGTGAGCGACGCGGCTGCTGTCTTTGATCGGTGCTCTCTTAATTCTCTTTGTACGTCTAGTTCTCTTAACATATAACTGACTTTTTGGCTTCGTGCCCTCTTAAATTAGATATCGTGTGGCTTCGTGCCCTTTTAAATAAGATTACGTGTGGCTTCGTGCCCTCTTAAACTAAATCTTATGCTAATGTGATTATATGTTTATGTCAAATTTGTGACTTCGTCACAACATTTTCTTTTAGGAAACAAATAAGACATACGAGCTTTATTATATTTTTTACTTGTTAAATATAACAGATACATCTGCATTTTTTACATCTAGATATTTTTTTATTTCCATTAAAAAAAAAAAAACAACTCAATTAGTTTAATGTATTATTTGAAACCAAATTGACATCTGAGTTTTGTTTTTGAGTACAATAAATGAAAATTATTGATTATAATTATTATGGTTACAATCATTATTATTAAATTTCATTTATTGGATTCAAAATATTAATATCTTTTTTACGATTAAAAAAATATTCAAATAAACATAAATGTGAACAAGAGAGAACGCTATAGTCGGGTGCCCCGACTATCAGATACCCGTTACTCAGCTAAGGTAGTGCAGGGAGATGGAGATATAAAATCTTTGATCGGGCATAACTTTTTAACGAATGGTCCGATTTAAAAAATTTCTTCTACAGTATTGATAATCACAATAAAATTGCATTTTTACTTTTCCAAAATCTTCTCCCTCGCACTTTCTTTAGATGAGTAACGGGTATCTGATAGTCGGGGGACCCGACTATAGCGTTCTCTCTTGTTTTGTTTGAAAATATTATAATCGGCGTGCCACAGAAATCACACAGCGCATAAGTGGCCTAATATTGATGCTATTCAGAAATCCACCCCACTTAGCGCTCAGAAATGATATATTCCCTTTCCACTGCACTATGGGTAATTTGAACACTTTCTTTGGCCAAAACCCATTTTTCAAAAGTCGTTAAAAATAGGTTTAGTCCATCACAATGTAAAGGGATAACATAAATGTCAAATGTTATTAACAGAAAAGTTTAACAATGCGCATCACTGTTAAGTTGTCAGCTGTGAAAGCCTGCTAATACTTCAACGAGATGGCAGCGCTGGTAAATCATTTATTTTGATTAAAAGTTTAAATTGTCAAAAAGAGTATAATGAAACAATACAGCGCCGTTTTTGAAATGCATTTCAATCAGAGGGGCTTGTAACTTTTTTTTGTGAGCGTACCGATGTATTTATTGATTGTGGTTTTCCTATAATCTTGGTTAAGATTATTAAATTTTTATTTTTAAATGGAGCTACAAAGTGAGTCCAGCTCTTTCCAGCTTTGAAACCTTTTTTATCTTGTAGAATACTTAATTATCTTTAAACTCAGTAATTATAAAAGTGCACTTTTGCGCACTTTCTCTGAAATAAATGTTTTAGGACCTCCATCAAAACATGAATAATTACCGTATTTTTGTATGGTGAATGTCAATCCTCGCAAAAGCGGTATGCAACTATATTTGTTATTAAATATTAATCATTTAAAAATTATGTTACATCATTGTTTTACTGAAATATCTTTGTTATAAAGGTTTATAATATTTTTGTTAGAAATTATAATGGCAAAATTACAAAAATTAAATTTTAATAAAAAAAATACAAAAAAAGGAAAACTTTTATATATTTTTAAAAATTGAATACGTTGTTCTTATTATTAAAATTTAAAAAAATATTTTTTCTTTACGTTTTAAAAAAAAAAAATCCTTATAGTGCACTGCCTGCTAAAAGGAATAGGATTTCCAATACTCTAAAAACAAAATTCTCGCTGGGATGAGTAGTTTCGAAGGATTCCAGTTTTGATTGCATGGGTTTTGCTTGTTACGCTGGTTATGCAAGACCTACTAGTAAAGACATCTATTTTACTTTAGCAACTTTGCATCAAGCAACAACAGCGTAATGTGTAAGAATGAAAAAGCAACAGAAATGATTTCCGGCGCTCGTATTGCTGTGCTCTTCTTACACGTTGCTTGATGCAAAGTTGCTAAAGTAAAATCTTTGTCTTTCCTCGTAAGTCTTGCAAATACAAAAATTTTATTTTACCACTTCGTGAAGAATTGATAAAGCAATATGAGGATAATGTATTATTTTAAAAACGCGTGTATTCCGGCGTACAGCATTTTTTTTTATTCTCTTACAAATTACTTATTTTAAAATATAAAAATATTTTTATAAATTTTTAAAATATTATTCTGAAAGATATTAAGATATCCCACAAAGTAGCATACCAAATATTAAAATAACTCAAACGAGTCTCAAGTGCTGCACAACTGAAAAATCGGACCTTAATTACAAAAAGATTTTTTTAAAAAAACCGATCCTTATATTTCAAGACTTAATTAAAAAAAAAGTTCCCATTGATTTGACTTAAATTGGCCTGTCACGTTTCACGTGGAATAAGTCATAGTTGATTATACCGTTGGCCATAGGGCCGACGGTGTAAATAAATTGGTGATAGAGAAGTTTATCAATTTTGGGAGGTGTGGTGGTTTTGTTGTAGTTTGGATAGTGTTGTGCTAGTAGCTTTGTTAGTATAACCTACAGCAAGTTCAAATTCTTTTTGCTTTTCTTCAGAAATACGAAAATCATGTGAAAAGAGGGATTTTTATACCCTTGTAGAGGGTATTATAATTTCAGTCAGAAGTTTGTACGGCAGTGAAGGAGTCGTTTCCGACCACATAAAGTATATATATTCTTGATCAGCACCAATAGCCGAGTCGATCTAGCCATGCCCGTCTTTCCGTCCGTCCGTCTGTCCGTTTCTATGCGAACTTGTCTCTCAGTTGTAAAGCTATCGCGATGAAACTTTCCCAAAAGTCTTCTTTCTATTGCAGGTAGTACATATGTTGGAGCGAGCCGGATCGAACCACTATATCTTAAGGCTCCAATAGGAATATTTAAAAAAATAAAAGAAAATTCATTGTAACTTTGTAGGAAGTAGGCCTTTTGATTTTTGACAACTCAAAAACAACATTTTAAAAAGGCACGCAGAGTCTGGAATCCCTGAAACTGCACCGATTGATTGACCATTAAACTATAGGTATTTATTTTATCTGCAAGGGTATAAAAGCTTCGGCAGGCCGAGGCTAGCTTCCTTTCATGTTTTAAATAAAATGCATATCAGTTATACTATAAAATCATCCTAAAAAATGTGTTAGTATTAAGCACTTGAAAACCATGTAATTACTTAATCTATTCACAGCTTTATTTAATTATGTTTTAAATATATACATGTAATATTTAAATTTAAATATTTTATATTTTGTAGGCATCCAGATAAAATGAAAAATGATGACGCTGGCGAAAGGTTTATACAAATCAAATTAGCTTACGAACTCTTAAGTGACACGGAACGACGACGAATTTTCGACAGACATGGAATATCGGATGAAGATTCTCATTACCTTCAAAAAAAATATGATTATAGTGGATATAACCGATTTGCTTTAGATCAAAATGAGGATGCTTTCGGAAATAGATTTGTTATTGACCAGAACATTGTGTTGTACCATAAATTATCTGTATCAGCCAACTACTTTGAGAAGATTATTTTATCAAATAAAGCAAAAAAAGTTCACGTTGTCATGTTTTACAATGATTGGTGTTTTAAGTGCACTCAAATTGTCGGCACCTTCAAAAAGATAATTGATGTACTGGAACCGTTAGGTACTGAATCATTTAGAACAATTTCCAAAAGTTAACTAACCATTTCTTTAAGGTATTAACTTTGCAACCGTCAATGCCGTACATGAAGAGTCTATTTTTCGAAGAACTGGTGCAGCCGAAGTTCCACAACTAGTACTTATTTTGGACAGCCAGTTTTTTCTTTATCGGGATCATACGTTTACACCACAAAAAATTGTTGGTAAGTTTCAATTCAATTTCAAATTTTATACCCGTTACTCGTAGAATATTTTTTTCGCCGGAAGGTATGTAATGTCTGTCTGTCTGTCTGTCTGTCTGTCTGTCTGTCTGTCTGTCTTAATCTTCTACGCAGCGCAAGTTTCTTTCAGACGAGCGCCACGACACCTTGAACGCCCACAATTGACCATAAACGATATTAAAATGTGTCTGGCGCCCATTCGTTAAAAAGTTATGCCCGATCAAAGTTTTATATCTCCATCTCCCTCTCACGCCCTTTAGCTGAGTAACGGGTATCTGAAAGTCGGGGCACCCTTAGGAATGATGGGCCACTGAACCACAAGGAATCATTAAGCTCTGTAATTGGGCATCCGCGAGACGCAAGATCTGCTGGATTTTCTTTAGTTGGCACGTGGCGCCATTGCGCTTCCGCTGCCATTTCTTGTAAATCAGCAACTCTGTTTGCAACAAATACAATTAAGGTGGACGAATGCTGCTCTTACCATTGTAGAACTACTTCGGAGTCAGACCAAATGAAAATACGCTATACTGCGAAATCCAAATCTTCTCTTCCGGTATGCCATAGTTTTACCAACAAATGTGCGGCGCATAACTCCAGCCTTGGAATTGTTTTAGTTTTTAATGGCACAACCCTTGACTTCGCAGTGATAAGCCGGACTGAGATTCCATTGGTCGTAACAACACGACAAAGAGCAGCCAAATGCCCTTGCCGAAGAGTCTGCGAAAAGACGCCAAAGACAGGCCTGCTGAACTTAAAATGTTTTCCAGTTCTTGGCGCATAATCTGAAGCTCTTCTACCGTCTCAGCTCCAGCTAGTAAGTCGTCTACATATAAGTTTCTGGACAAAGCTTCGGCATTGCGAGGGTGAGAGCTAGCGTACAAATTACTAAGATATTGAAGACATCTGACGGCTAGGTAGGGCGCTGATGCCGTCCCATATGTAATTGTATTTAGTCGATATGCTTGCACAGTTCTGTTGGACTTTTTCTCTTCATACAATCATCTGGTATTGACGCTGACTCTCACCGATCTCAAATTACGGATACATTTTTGTTATGTCTGCAGATATTGCATATGCATGAAGACAAAAGGTAATAATATAGAAAAGAGAGATGGTTGAATTGTTAGCCCAACCATAAGCAAATTATTTAATTTCGATGTCAAATATTGCGGCCTCAGTACACACTGGTCCGTGATGAAACAGTGTGGTTCACTGGAAATACCACTGTCAGCTAGTGACATTGCCCAAGCTCGCAGGGCTCGATTTGAAGGGTAAAGAAACTCTTAGCCGAACCGAGGGTAATCTTGTAATAATTTGATTAAATTATTTATCGCAAAGCTTTTGTTCTGGGGTATATCGTTTTGTTGGTGCGATTTAGGGATTTCCTCAAGCTCTCAGAACTTCTGCACACTGACATCGAGGGATAGCTCTTGTAGCGTGGTTAAATGACAGCTGGAGCCTTTTGTGGCCTTCAGCTAGCAAGTCAAAGAATGCATCTGCACCCAGTAGTAAATCTACCTTTTGGGGTTTGTAAAATAATGGATCAGCTAGCGAAAGGTGCTGTAGAATGCCTAACTCCGAGTTCCGGATTGTCTTTTCTGGTTGATATGACGAAATGGATGGCAAAACGCATAATTCTGCTGACATCTGGAAATTGCTGGTGCGAGAACATATTGAGGTTTGTACACAGGTCTCAGTTTAGGAGTTTGACTTCCCTATTCAAAACAATAGGATCGGCTTTCTAATGCGGGGCAGTTTCAGAGTATGGTCTAAACTTTCAGTTATGATATTGACTTGGTATCCTTAGTCCAATAACAACCGAGCTACTTGATACTCCCCAAGGCGTCCATTTATTTTAACCAAGGCTGTGGCTAACACTACCTGTCCTGCGTTTACTGACCGAGCATGATTGACAGCCACATCAGGAACTTGGTTTAAACTCGTTGCGGTACCTAAAGACGGTTGTGGTGCGATAGACTGATTCGAAGTGGAAACATAAGGATGCAGCAAACTATTGTGAGGCTTATTACAGACTCGGCAATGTGATAAATTGCAAGATGAAACAATAGGCCCTCGTTTAAAGCAGTTAATACACAGTCGCGAGCCCTTGGCGAATCTAAAGCGGTAAATGAGGAACAGCAGTGATCGCGTGATCCTGTGACTTACAAAACACACACTTGGTGATCTGAAGATGCTCAATTTGATTAACTGCTAATAATGTAGTAGTACTCTTCTTTGACCGGTTATCTCGATAAGCCTTACTGGTTTTCCCTTTATTCGATGAAGATTCTTTAACTGAGAAATCTTGATACCGCTTACTCATCTCATCTTCACAATCTTTCCATGTGGGAATCCTAGAATAATCAAGCCCATCTTCCCATCTAGCTCGCGTTCCTGCGTCTACCTTCGACATGACTATATGGATCAACATGACGGTAACAATTTTACTGTCGTCTATAGACAACAATGAGTCATAAATTGCCCTAACATTGCACAGTGGTTTCCCCATAGGCCAAAATTCAAAAAATGTCCAAGCTTCTTAATGGCGAAACGGATTTTTCTGTAAATCTAACGGGTCTTTCTAAAAATAGAACGCAAACCGTGAACATGAGTTCAATTTTGCAGCGCAGCAACGTTATGTTAGCATTTCGACAACACAAAGTTGCATTTCAAAGTGATCAAACGTTCGCAGGATAGGTCCGAATTCGTTTATTTAAAATTAACATTACGGTTTCAGGTTATTAGTTTAATAAGTTCTTTTTGTGAAATTAATCTGTTTGATTTATTATTTGTTGTGTATGTGTGATTATTAATCCTTTATTTATGTATTATGTGAACGTCATTTTCATGTTTAAATAGACTTTTAGATATGTTACCCTACGATCCCTCCTTTATGAGTGTAATCAGTGTATTTGTCAATGTTTGAAGGTAATAAAAACGTTAAGTGTAGCTGCTAATACTTGCTAATTTGTGTGTATTCATTAATAAACTCATGCTGTCTTACTGTTTTCGAGGTCAAAATTGCGACGCAGTCTGCTGCTCTTCCTTTTGATTTTGTGATGTTTTTTTTTGTGTTTGTAGACAATCTTGGATATTCTTTTGTTTAGCTATACCTATCGAAATGTAGAAGAAATTTTTCAAATCGGACTATTCGTTAAAAAGTTATGCCCGATCAAAGTTGTATATCTCCATCTCCCTCGCACTCCTTTGAGTAACGGGTATTTGATAGTCGGGTCACCCGACTATGGCGTTCTCTCTTGTTTTTATGTTATGATTTTCTATTAGCGATTCTTGTACCTGCCAATTTTCACGCATGTGCAGAAAAGAGGTCATAAATGCAGATAAAACTCGAAGAGTGACTAGTTTGTTAGAAGAAAGCACAAAGGATACGCAAACTTAAGAATTGCATTAGTTACATTTGCAAAAAAAATATTGCTCATTGGACTAAATACATTGGCTGAACACTATTGAAACAATTATAATTAATCTTGGATGCTAATAATACAATTTTAGCACTGTAACTTCTCTGGAAGTATCTTTGCGCAGCATCGTCATATAAGCTATACTAAGGTGTTATGTGAGCTATAGGAGAGAGTGAACGGGAAATATTTATGGCCGCGGCTCCATACAAGCCCAACCAGTGTGCATTGTCAATCAAAGTCCTCAACGACGAAGCAGACGCACTGGCTATGCAAGATAAATCAAATAGCCTTAAAACACCTTCGAAAAATATTAGCACTCATTATCATAAACACGTTTTAACGCTTCGAGAGCATTTTTATAATTACTATCAGTTACCTGGAATGCCTTAACTGTGCCCAATGCTTCTTTTTCAAGACATCCAAGCAAATGATTAAATTTCTCTACGTTTGATAGTTGATCACAAGAGTGCACAAGAGTTTCGAACAGCCCAATAAAGTTTTTGTAGTCTAAATAAACGCCACTAAATTTTTGGCAGCTTTATTTGCGGTAGATGTCTATAATGTCGACCAGTTGTATTTAGTGTGTTGTCTTTTAAATCTTATTGTTGATGTGAGCTTCTAAAAGATTGAAGAAGAGCCCAAGTAGTAACACATAAATCTTCCAGCTCTTCACTGGATGCCAACTCTGGATTAATTTTGTCTAATGACCACTGTATATTAAATGCCCTCCACGTTAGCGTTAAGCACATCTAATCAACACTCTATTTGTAGTGTGTCTCTTTTTAGAGTTCCTTCAGTTTTTGATACATTAATTCGCGTTATATTGGTGACATGAATATCTCGCTGCTGAAGAAGTTCCAATTCATCGTCATTTTGTACAACGGAAGAGTTATTACCACTGCGTTTTTAGGAGGCATGGTAAATGTGAAATGTATACGACAAACTTATTGAACTATCCTCGCAATGCTCACTACATATGAGCCGGCCACAGAACTGTACTACTACCGCTCTTAAAGAGGAAACGAAGATAGCCAATTTGGGCTGGTGCATGTGTGTGTAGACATGTGCTCCGCCAATTATATACAGCTATGCAACTGTGTATGCGTAGTTGTGCTGGTATTTTTCCACTATGTCACCAAAATGTTACTTGGTAATAGTCTAGAAAAGAGGCCTGTGCCACGAAAATCGCAAAAAAATAATTCTCGATGGACCGCGATTTCTTAAGAATTTACATGCGGAAGATTATCGGCGGAAATGCATGATTCTCATTCTCTAACGCCCACAATCGCCTAACGCACACAATTTTTATACCCGTTACTCGTAGAGTAAAAGGGTATATTGTATTCGTGCAAAAGTATGTAACAGGGAGAAGGAAGCTTTTCCGACCCTATAAAGTATATATATTCTTGATCAGGATCACTAGCCGAGTCGAACTAGCCATGTCCGTCTGTCCGTCTGTCCGTCTGTCCGTCCGTATGAACGCTGAGATCTCGGAAACTATAAAAGCTAGAGGATTGGCATTTTGCATGCATATTCTTGGAGTTCCTACGCAGCGCAAGTTTATTTCAAAATGGTGCCACCCCCCCTCTAACGCCATCAATCGCCCTAAACCATTTTTTGAAAGGTGTCTGGCGCCCACACCATTAAAAATTTTGGAAAAGTAAAAATGCAGTTTTATTGTGATTATCAATACCTATCGAAATGTAAAAGAAATTTTTCAAATATGACCATTCGTTAAAAACTTATGCCCGATCAAAGATTTTATATATCTATCTCCCTCGCACTCCATTAGCTGAGTAACGGGTATCTGATAACCGGGGCACCCGACTATAGCGTTCTGTCTTGTTTTATATATGGACGTTGATGCACTACGAGCAGTACAAACAAGTGGCCCAACGACACCAAGCACGTGCTTGTTACGCGCGGTGCCCTTTTATCAATTTGGGCAAAAATGCGAGTTCGCGAGGAAGAATACATAAAACAAAAAAAACGGGGCACATAATGAAAATAAAGAAGCGATTAGGAGTGAAGCAAATGAGTTAAAATATTAGTTTTTAATACCGGGATAGAAGTTGAAATGCAAATTAAATGATAAAGGTTGTTATAATTATTACATAGAGCGCGAAAGGACTCGTGCAGACTAAAATTTGATGTACATCGAGGCAAATTAAGAGGATAATAATTACGTGTTAGTCTAACGGGAATATTAAAATTTAGGCGGCTTACAAGTTCTACAGAGTCAATATCACCTATTATAAGATTGTGCATAAAAATAGTACCAAGCATTTTTCTACGATTTGCAAGTGTCGGTAAATTAAGCAATATTAATCTACTCTGGTAGGAAGGTAGCCTTAAGTTTTGATCCCAGTTCAAACTACGAAGGGCAATAAGAAGAAATTGTTTTTGTACCGACTCTATACGGTCAATGTGCACTTGGTATTGTGGGCTTCAAACCGAAGAACAATATTCCAATATAGGACGGACAAGGGAGGTAAATAATAATTTGGTTATATAAGGGTCGTCAAATTCTTTTGACCAACGCTTTAAAAACCCAAGAACACTCATAGCTTTGTTGACAGTCAACATTATGTGGCAGTCAAATTTAAGCTTCGGGTCCAGAAGAACGCCTAAATCATTTACTGAATATATACGGTCAAGTGGCAAGTTCTGAAGCAAATAACTTATAAACGTAGGAGTACCCCTATGAAAGGACATTACGTTACATTTCAGGCAGTTCAAATTTAAGAGGTTATACTCACACCATACTTCAAAATTATCAATGTCTGATTGTAAGCGGAACCCAGATTCTATATTGTTGTATGTCAAACAAAGCTTAACATCATCAGCATACATTAGTACACGAGAATTTGTTATGATAGAGGGAAGATCGTAAATAAACAACGTAAACAGCAAAGGTCCCAAATGACTACCCTGGGGCACTCCAGATGTCACGTGTATCATTTTAGAAGCAGCGTTCTTAAATATAACCCTCTGAGTCCTCCCATTCAAATAACTTGAAATCCATGCTAAAAGATTACATGGAAACCCAAGCAAGTCTAGTTTGAATAAAAGAAGAGAGTGGTTAACAGAGTCAAAGGCTTTACTAAAATCTGTATATATAACGTTGGTCTGCATTTTATTATTAAATCCATTTATTACAATAGATGACAATTCAAGTAGGTTGGTGGTGACACGGTGATATTAGCGAGGAATATAAATGTTGCAAATGAGAAGTGATAATACGTTCAAAGGCGTTTGGAATGGCCGACAATTTAGAAATACCTCTATAATTCTGGGCATCCGCCTTCGCACCCTTTTTGTGAAGTGGAATAACAAAAGAGTCCTTCCAGACAGTTGGGAAAACTGATGATGAAATAGACAAATGAAAAAGTTTAAGAATAGATTTGCAAATGGTTTGTGCACAAAACTTAAGCACACACCCAGGAAGTCCATCAGGACCGGGAGAATAAGTAGGCGCTGTTGTTGTTAAATCTCTTAAGAGAGAACTTTCGGTAATTATAGGGGAAAAAATACAATTTGCCCTATTTAAGGGATTAGGGTAGTTTGATTTTGACCATGAAGAGGAGCTGTAAGTGGTTTGGAAAAAGTCGGCAAATAAATCAGCAATTTCAGAATCTGTCGATGCCTCCATTGAGTTAAAACGAACCGATGAAGGCAAAGCCGATGACTTACGTTTAGAGTTAACAAAGTTATAAAACTGCTTCGGATCATTTGAAAATTCAAACTTACAACGATTTAAATACATAGAGTAGCAATGACTGTTAAGAACATTAAAATCAGATCGAGCCACCACATATTTCGAAAAATCGGATGGCTTACCCGATTTTTTATACTTTTTATAAGTGTTTGTTTTAAGATTTTTAAGTCTTTGAAGAGCATTTGTAAACCAGGGGGGCCTGTTCGGCCTTGGAGGAAGCCTATCAGGAACGCATTCATTAAAAAAAGTGTTTAGAACGCTATAGAAAAGTTCAGTGGCACTTTCGATGTCCATACGGTTATAAAGATCTGTCCAATTATATTGCGAAATCATTAAGTTTAGTTTATTATAGTCACATTTACGAAAGCATCTCATTTTAGTGGGAGAAACTAAAACAGAGAGGGTATCAAGGTAGGGGACTCCAATTGTCAATTCCATTGTTGGAGGGTATCGGTCTTCTGGTACCACAAGAGCGTCAATTCTAGATACCGTGACTTCAGACGGCTCTGAAACAAACACAGAATCTAACTGTCTATTTAATGAATTTCGTATAAAGCTAACTTGCTGTAACGATAATTCAGAAAGGCCATCGACAAAAACATGGGCGGATAAGGGAATAGCGACAAGTGAGTCCGTAGAAGGGGACCAAGAAATATCAGGGAGATTAAAGTCACCCAAAACAATTAAAAGGTCTCTGTTGGAAAGAGAGGATAGAATAGATTTAATAGCAGATAGATGTTGCTCATAAACTATTAAGTCAGAGCCAGGTGGAATATAAGAACATGTAACAAAAATAGACAAGGATTCCAGGGAAACTTTTACACTAACAAATTCTATGTCATTGGGGACATGAGAGTGAATTCTCTCCGAATTTAGGAGGTAACGGCGATCAGAACACCCCCTCCCCTACGGGAAAGGCGATCGGTTCTGTAGGTATTAAAGCTGTTTGACAAAACTTCAGAGTCGGTTATCTCTGGTTTTAGCCAAGTTTCTGTAAATGCCAGGATATCGTCCGTCAATGCCGACGAGTCAGCATAAAGCTTGGGTAGCTTCATGTTAAGTCCTCTAACATTTTGGTAAGCCAAAAATAAACTTTTCAGTTTTTTGGCACCATGGGAGGCCTGTTATTTGTTCTCGGTTTATTTGGAACAAATTCTTTTATAACCAAATCATCATTAAGCCAAAAGCTTTCAGAAAGAAGTTCTTTAAACACATCAGGCGGAGCAAATATTTTAAAAGATGATATCCTACGAGCGTAAGAGAAACGAAATTGTTCAAATGCAATGTCCTCGGATGGGAATTTTTCACGAATAAAGTCTAAAACATCCTCGGATGTTGTATCTGGGGTAAATCTAGTCACGAATAGTTGCTTCCTCTGTGGAACAACCGACAGTCTCTTTCGACCCCTATGTACCTCACTCGTCTGGGACCCAGAAGCGGTTCCTACTGTATCGATAGGGACAGTCAGCACCGAATTCTGTGCCTCGGGTTGGCTTCCAGAAACAGGGTCACCTCCGGAACTGGCTGGCCATAGGCACAGTTGGCTCGGTTACCCCTTTGCCTGTCTGTCTGTCTGTCTGCTACCGTCTGCTGTCTGTCTGTTCTGTCTGTCTGTCTGTCTGTCTGTCTGTCTGTCTGTCTGTCTGTCTGTCTGTCTGTCTGTCTGTCTGTCTGTCTGTCTGTCTGTCTGTCTGTCTGTCTGTCTGTCTGTCTGTCTGTCTGTCTGTCTGTCTGTCTGTCTGTCTGTCTGTCTGTCTGTCTGTCTGTCTGTCTGTCTGTCTGTCTGTCTGTCTGTCTGTCTGTCTGTCTGTCTGTCTGTCTGTCTGTCTGTCTGTCTGTCTGTCTGTCTGTCTGTCTGTCTGTCTGTCTGTCTGTCTGTCTGTCTGTCTGTCTGTCTGTCTGTCTGTCTGTCTGTCTGTCTGTCTGTCTGTCTGTCTGTCTGTCTGTCTGTCTGTCTGTCTGTCTGTCTGTCTGTCTGTCTGTCTGTCTGTCTGTCTGTCTGTCTGTCTGTCTGTCTGTCTGTCTGTCTGTCTGTCTGTCTGTCTGTCTGTCTGTCTGTCTGTCTGTCTGTCTGTCTGTCTGTCTGTCTGTCTGTCTGTCTGTCTGTCTGTCTGTCTGTCTGTCTGTCTGTCTGTCTGTCTGTCTGTCTGTCTGTCTGTCTGTCTGTCTGTCTGTCTGTCTGTCTGTCTGTCTGTCTGTCTGTCTGTCTGTCTGTCTGTCTGTCTGTCTGTCTGTCTGTCTGTCTGTCTGTCTGTCTGTCTGTCTGTCTGTCTGTCTGTCTGTCTGTCTGTCTGTCTGTCTGTCTGTCTGTCTGTCTGTCTGTCTGTCTGTCTGTCTGTCTGTCTGTCTGTCTGTCTGTCTGTCTGTCTGTCTGTCTGTCTGTCTGTCTGTCTGTCTGTCTGTCTGTCTGTCTGTCTGTCTGTCTGTCTGTCTGTCTGTCTGTCTGTCTGTCTGTCTGTCTGTCTGTCTGTCTGTCTGTCTGTCTGTCTGTCTGTCTGTCTGTCTGTCTGTCTGTCTGTCTGTCTGTCTGTCTGTCTGTCTGTCTGTCTGTCTGTCTGTCTGTCTGTCTGTCTGTCTGTCTGTCTGTCTGTCTGTCTGTCTGTCTGTCTGTCTGTCTGTCTGTCTGTCTGTCTGTCTGTCTGTCTGTCTGTCTGTCTGTCTGTCTGTCTGTCTGTCTGTCTGTCTGTCTGTCTGTCTGTCTGTCTCTATGAACGCTGAGATTTCGGAAACTACAAAAGCTAGAACGTTGGGATTACCCACACATATTCTTGGGCTTTCTACGCAGCGCAAGTTTGTTTCAGACGATGACCACGCCCCCTCTAACGCCCACAATCGCCTTAAACGATTATTGTGTGTTCGCGAGGAAGAATACATAAAACAAAAAAAACGGGGCACATAATGAAAATAAAGAAGCGATTAGGAGTGAAGCAAATGAGTTAAAATATTAGTTTTTAATACCGGGATAGAAGTTGAAATGCAAATTAAATGATAAAGGTTGTTATAATTATTACATAGAGCGCGAAAGGGCTCGTGCAGACTAAAATTTGATGTACATCGAGGCAAATTAAGAGGATAATAATTACGTGTTAGTCTAACGGGAATATTAAAATTTAGGCGGCTTACAAGTTCTACAGAGTCAATATCACCTATTATAAGATTGTGCATAAAAATAGTACCAAGCATTTTTCTACGATTTGCAAGTGTCGGTAAATTAAGCAATATTAATCTACTCTGGTAGGAAGGTAGCCTTAAGTTTTGATCCCAGTTCAAACTACGAAGGGCAATAAGAAGAAATTGTTTTTGTACCGACTCCATACGGTCAATGTGCACTTGGTATTGTGGGCTTCAAACCGAAGAACAATATTCCAATATAGGACGGACAAGGGAGGTAAATAATAATTTGGTTATATAAGGGTCGTCAAATTCTTTTGACCAACGCTTTATAAACCCAAGAACACTCATAGCTTTGTTGACAGTCAACATTATGTGGCAGTCAAATTTACTCATCATCATTTACTGAATATATACGGTCAAGTGGCAAGTTCTGAAGCAAATAACTTATAAACGTAGGAGTACCCCTATGAAAGGACATTACGTTACATTTCAGGCAGTTCAAATTTAAGAGGTTATACTCACACCATACTTCAAAATTATCAATGTCTGATTGTAAGCGGAACCCAGATTCTATATTGTTGTATGTCAAACAAAGCTTAACATCATCAGCATACATTAGTACACGAGAATTTGTTATGATAGAGGGAAGATCGTAAATAAACAACGTAAACAGCAAAGGTCCCAAATGACTACCCTGGGGCACTCCAGATGTCACGTGTATCATTTTAGAAGCAGCGTTCTTAAATATAACCCTCTGAGTCCTCCCATTCAAATAACTTGAAATCCATGCTAAAAGATTAAATGGAAACCCAAGCAAGTCTAGTTTGAATAAAAGAAGAGAGTGGTTAACAGAGTCAAAGGCTTTACTAAAATCTGTATATATAACGTTGGTCTGCATTTTATTATTAAATCCATTTATTACAATAGATGACAATTCAAGTAGGTTGGTGGTGACACGGTGATATTAGCGAGGAATATAAATGTTGCAAATGAGAAGTGATAATACGTTCAAAGGCGTTTGGAATGGCCGACAATTTAGAAATACCTCTATAATTCTGGGCATCCGCCTTCGCACCCTTTTTGTGAAGTGGAATAACAAAAGAGTCCTTCCAGACAGTTGGGAAAACTGATGATGAAATAGACAAATGAAAAAGTTTAAGAATAGATTTGCAAATGGTTTGTGCACAAAACTTAAGCACACACCCAGGAAGTCCATCAGGACCGGGAGAATAAGTAGGCGCTGTTGTTGTTAAATCTCTTAAGAGAGAACTTTCGGTAATTATAGGGGAAAAAATACAATTTGCCCTATTTAAGGGATTAGGGTAGTTTGATTTTGACCATGAAGAGGAGCTGTAAGTGGTTTGGAAAAAGTCGGCAAATAAATCAGCAATTTCAGAATCTGTCGATGCCTCCATTGAGTTAAAACGAACCGATGAAGGCAAAGCCGATGACTTACGTTTAGAGTTAACAAAGTTATAAAACTGCTTCGGATCATTTGAAAATTCAAACTTACAACGATTTAAATACATAGAGTAGCAATGACTGTTAAGAACATTAAAATCAGATCGAGCCACCACATATTTCGAAAAATCGGATGGCTTACCCGATTTTTTATACTTTTTATAAGTGTTTGTTTTAAGATTTTTAAGTCTTTGAAGAGCATTTGTAAACCAGGGGGGCCTGTTCGGCCTTGGAGGAAGCCTATCAGGAACGCATTCATTAAAAAAAGTGTTTAGAACGCTATAGAAAAGTTCAGTGGCACTTTCGATGTCCATACGGTTATAAAGATCTGTCCAATTATATTGCGAAATCATTAAGTTTAGTTTATTATAGTCACATTTACGAAAGCATCTCATTTTAGTGGGAGAAACTAAAACAGAGAGGGTATCAAGGTAGGGGACTCCAATTGTCAATTCCATTGTTGGAGGGTATCGGTCTTCTGGTACCACAAGAGCGTCAATTCTAGATACCGTGACTTCAGACGGCTCTGAAACAAACACAGAATCTAACTGTCTATTTAATGAATTTCGTATAAAGCTAACTTGCTGTAACGATAATTCAGAAAGGCCATCGACAAAAACATGGGCGGATAAGGGAATAGCGACAAGTGAGTCCGTAGAAGGGGACCAAGAAATATCAGGGAGATTAAAGTCACCCAAAACAATTAAAAGGTCTCTGTTGGAAAGAGAGGATAGAATAGATTTAATAGCAGATAGATGTTGCTCATAAACTATTAAGTCAGAGCCAGGTGGAATATAAGAACATGTAACAAAAATAGACAAGGATTCCAGGGAAACTTTTACACTAACAAATTCTATGTCATTGGGGACATGAGAGTGAATTCTCTCCGAATTTAGGGTAGAGGTAACGGCGATCAGAACACCCCCTCCCCTACGGGAAAGGCGATCGGTTCTGTAGGTATTAAAGCTGTTTGACAAAACTTCAGAGTCGGTTATCTCTGGTTTTAGCCAAGTTTCTGTAAATGCCAGGATATCGTCCGTCAATGCCGACGAGTCAGCATAAAGCTTGGGTAGCTTCATGTTAAGTCCTCTAACATTTTGGTAAGCCAAAAATAAACTTTTCAGTTTTTTGGCACCATGGGAGGCCTGTTATTTGTTCTCGGTTTATTTGGAACAAATTCTTTTATAACCAAATCATCATTAAGCCAAAAGCTTTCAGAAAGAAGTTCTTTAAACACATCAGGCGGAGCAAATATTTTAAAAGATGATATCCTACGAGCGTAAGAGAAACGAAATTGTTCAAATGCAATGTCCTCGGATGGGAATTTTTCACGAATAAAGTCTAAAACATCCTCGGATGTTGTATCTGGGGTAAATCTAGTCACGAATAGTTGCTTCCTCTGTGGAACAACCGACAGTCTCTTTCGACCCCTATGTACCTCACTCGTCTGGGACCCAGAAGCGGTTCCTACTGTATCGATAGGGACAGTCAGCACCGAATTCTGTGCCTCGGGTTGGCTTCCAGAAACAGGGTCACCTCCGGAACTGGCTGTTTCCATAGGCACAGTTGGCTCGGTTACCCCTTTGCTGACAGGAACTGCTGCAGCTACCGTGTGCAGTATTTTGTTCTGCTTCACGGTCTTATTAACTGTCTGTATGAACGCTGAGATTTCGGAAACTACAAAAGCTAGAAAGTTGGGATTACCCACACATATTCTTGGGCTTCCTACGCAGCGCAAGTTTGTTTCAGACGATAGCCACGCCCCCTCTAACGCCCACAATCGCCTTAAACGATTATTTGTGTGTGTGTGTCTGTGTCTGGTGATTTTGGAAAAGTAAAAATTCAGTTTTATTGTGTTTATCAATACCTATCGAAATGTAAATTTTTCAAATCGGACCATTCGTTAAAAGGGGTGCCGATCAAAGTTTTATATATCCATCTCCCTCGCACTCCCTTTAGCTGAGTAACGGATATCTTATAGTCGGGGCACCCGACTATAGCGTTCTCTCTTGTTTTTAACTAAATGTAACAGAATCCATTTGGGGTGTTTTGATTCTGTATATTTTTTTGTATTCCTTTTGTACTTTATTAGCTTACATCTACTGACAAAAATACATATAAAAAATGGTCATAACCTGAAGAAGTTGTGCGGTACGGCCGCAAAGTAATGCTTCGCTCAACCGCGACAGCTTACGTGGCCAGTTCTCTCCTCTCTCTCTCAGCTTTCCTGAGTTTTTGCGCTGCGAATTAGTCTCTTAACATTGCTGCTAGGGCGTGCTGGGGCTAGTGCTGACACCGGTCGCCTTTTCCAAGGCGGTCCTGTCCTCTAGGAACCGCACACAATCGAATAAGACGTGGTTTGCGTCCTCCTCGATTCCAGAGCCGCAGGTTGGGCATCCGTCCCTTGTGTCGTTCCTGAACTTCATCAAGTACGAACGGAAGCATCCGTGTCCACTCAGATTCTAGGTCAGGTAGAAATCCACCTGCCCCTGCTTCCTTTCCAGCCATGGACTTAAGACTGGAATGAGAGCGTGGGTCCAGCGCCCAATAGTCGCGGTGTCCCATCTCTCCGGCCACACAGAGTTTGATCTCTGTCTCGCGAACTGTCGCCTCTCACGCCTAGATAGGTCCTCCACTTCTGCTGCCTCTCTTTATTGGAACATCAGCGATGACCAGCGCCGCTTCCCCGGAGATCGTCCGGAACGCACAGGATATCCTCTTGCGTGCCGAGCCACTCATGTACGAGACAGTCTTGGCGGCTTTAGCCCATACCGGGGCGGCATATAGGACTTGGGACGTAACGACGCTCGCTAAGAGTTTCCTCCGTTCCTGCTTTGGGCCCCTCGTGTTCAGTAGAATCCGCAAGAGTGAACTGGCGGTCGCTGCAGCCTTCTTGTTAGCATACTCCAGGTGCTCTTTAAAGGACAGCCTGGTGCCGATCATGACGCCGAGATATTTGAAAGCTCTTTGGGAAACTACGTCGACCCCGCCAACCGCCAGCTTGGCTGTCTCGACGAGTTGCCGGCTGCTTATAAGAACAGCCTCTGTCTTGTGCACCGCTAGTTGGAGCACGGCAAGTGACAACCATGACTCCACCTTCCTTACCGCTGTGTTGGCCATGTCCTCCACTTCGGCAGTTGTCTTAGCCACAATCGTAATGACGACGTCGTCTGCGAATCCAGTCACATGGACGTTGGCAGGCATGGGAAGCCTCAGCACTCCGTCAAACATTACATTCCACAGCAAGGGGCCCAGGGCCGATCCTTGTGGCACCCCAGCAGTAACATTGTACTCCTTCGGGCCGTCGCACACTGGGGCGCCTAGAACAAAAAGCCTGCCAAAATGTTTTTTTTTTTTCTTAAGATTTTCCAAAATGTTGCAATGCAACTTTAAAAACAATTGAATTCTCTATACAAATCAAAAAGAAAAAGTGATCTGTGATGAATGGGTCTCCCACTACAGATTTTAAAAGTTGATTTTTGGAAATAGAATTTTAGCCAATAAGAAAAAAAAATATTTTTATAAATCTTTGAAATTTTTTAGAAAGCGCCCAAGGGCCTAAGTTGTATATGTAACAATTAAAATTTTAAGAGCAACCAATTCTTAGAATATTGCAAAAAGAAAAAAAATGTTTAGTGCATAATTACTTTTTTTTTTTAATTTTTTAAAAGTTGTCAAAAAAATTGTGTTTTTTTGCATTTTCTTGGACGTAAAGTAGTGTTACACCCTAGATCCCCGTTTAATTCTTTTTTTAAAAAAAAGTTTAGATATTTAACTAGAAATTCTGAAAAAATTAGCCTGCCCTTTTGTGCCTCTTCTGAGAAAACCGCAGAATAAGTTAGCAAGAAATGTTTATAATTTGAAATATTGTCAGCCCTGGTTCATCCGCGCGCTTTTACATCATGAAGATATTTGACTTATCTGAAGGTATTGATGAAGATAATGATAAATAAATAAACCAATTTAGGTTTTAAATTTAAAATTTTGTTATTTTGCTAAAAATATATTTATGAAATAAATACCGATTTCTACCAGATTTTTTGAAAAATATGCTATATTTCCTTGATCGATTCTATGACACCTATAAGAAATCATTAATCGATTAAAAAAAATGGTAAACATAAAGACTTAATCTCGATTTATGTGAACAAATATTGAAATAGAACCGAGATATTCCCTTTTGTACTAAGCGTTTATATGGAAGCTATAAGATGTAGTTGACCGATTTATATAATTTTTTTTTCAAAAATCAAGTTAAATTAAAAAAAAATATTGCAAAACTTAGAACCCTATACAAAATATATTTTTATTTTTTTTCTTAAAAATTTCCTGCAACAAAAAAATTTCACTAAAAACAAGAAAGGAAGCTAGCTTCGGCGAGCCGAAGCTTATATACCCTTGCAGATTATTCCTATTCATTTAAAAAACATTACATTTAAATTAACTTGCGTATATGTTACAACAATCCAAATTTTAGCTGCTTTCGTATGACTTTGGCATTCATTTTTTTATCCTTCCTATGGCAGCTATATAATATAGCCGTCTGAATTTTGTTAAAATTTATACGAAATTTTGAAATAGTGAAGAAAAGCCATATCCCAGAGATGAAGAGAATGTAATAAAAGTCAACAAAGATATAATTTTTTTCCTATTAATTTCCATTTAATTTTCCGACCGTTCTTACGGCAGCTAAATGATATAGCTATATGATATTTTTAAAAAATGTTATTCGAAATTTAGAAATACTTAAAAAATAGTATTCCCAAAAGAAGAAGGTAATATTTCAAAAAACACCAAAGCTAGAATTTTTCGACGGTTTTTTTTTTCGATCCTTCCTATGGGAGCTATAAGATATAGTAGTCCGATCCGTCGGTTCCGACATATATACTACCTGCAATAGAAATAAGACTTTTGGGAAAGTTTGCGCGCGATAGCTTTAAAACTGAGAGACTAGTTTGCGTAGAAACAGACGGACAGACGGACGGACAGATGGACGGACAGACAGACAGACGGATGGACAGACGGACATGGCTAGATCGACTCGTCTTGTCATGCTATTCAAGAATATATATACTTTATGGGGTCGGAAACGTCTCCTTCACTGCGGTGCAAACTTCTGACTAAAATCATAATACCCTCTGCAAGAGTATAAAAATCACCTTATGATGTTTTTTTTACATATTTAATTGTCTTTAACAAGACTTTTAGCTTTTTCGCCCCACTGTGCGTCGCTCGTATCGAACAGCAGTACCCTTTCGTCAAGGTAGCTGTCGACGCAGTATTGAAGTGATGTCGAGCATGACCAGTAGGCAGTATTTCTTCGTACCACCTTCCAACGCTTCCCGCATATGGCTTCCGCTGCTATCCCGGTGACCGTTTTAATCGCGTCTAGTGTGGACTTTGCTTTCCGGAATCCAAACTGGGTGTGGGAAAGGCTACCAGCCGCATCTATGGCCAGATTTAGCCGATTCGAGATAAGCTTCTCGAACACTTTGCCGACTGTGTCGAGCTGACAAATTGACCTGTAGGAGGAAGCTTCACCAGGTGGCTTCTCAGGTTTGTTCAGGAGCAACAGCTTCTGGACTTTCCATCTCCGGGGAAATGTTCCCTCGCACAGGCAGGCGTTGTAGAGCGCCGCGAAAGTGCCCGGCAGAATCCCAAGCGCCACCTTCATTGCTTTGTTGGGCACGGCATCGGGTCCTTGGGCTTTATTGACCTGCAGGCTGCGTCCTGCTTCAGCAACCTCTGTCTACGTTAATGCCTTGATCTCCCAATTAGGCCCCGTTTCGGACAGTGTGCTCTTCCTGACGCTACCCAAAAGGAGCAGTGTGCGAGCGATCGCACTCAGGGTTTCAGGGTCCGTTGGAGAGCGGCTGCCTGCATTAACACGCTTAACCATGAGTCTGTAGGCCCCACCCCACGGATCCTGTTCGGCTGCGTCGCATAGCTTCAGGAAGCATTTCCATTTGCTGTCCTGGATGACGTGTTTCGAGGACCTCCTGGCTTGCTTAAAGGCGACGTGTGCGGCCACGGCCCTGTCCGTCCGTCTTGATCGTTAAAGAGCTCTTCTGGCTCTGAGACATGTCCTTCTAAGGGTCGCTATATCAGAGTTCCACCAGGGTACAGGCTCATGGTCTCTCCTAAGCAGTTTCCGCTGCAGCATACCTGCCCTGCACTCATCCTCCAGGCTGGTTGCTATCCCGTCAGCATTGGTGTTTACGTCTGCTTCCGCGACGAAATGCATGTCCGCAAGGCACCTGCTCATCTGCTCGGCGTTCAGCGTCTCCTGGCGGAAGCCCTTGACTACTTGGTTCCGGGTTCCTGGTCCCGAGCGTATGCCCACTGTGCATAGTATTGCCTCGTGGTGGTGGCAGCACAACGTCTAGCGTTGCAAAGGCTCTTAGTAAGGTGCGCCCCTTGCTGTTGGTGCTGGGACACCCCCATTCTTCGGCCCACGAGTTGAAGTCGCCTGCGATGATGGTTGGGTAACGGCCCCTTGCATCAAAGGCGATCGTGTCCAGTGCACGGCTAAAGTCCACCTTGGAGAGACTTGGTACTAGATAGCAGCTGTAGACCCTCGTTTCGCCTATTCGAGCTCGGACGAAACCCGATCCCTTACGCACGTCCAGGAATGATTAGCCGTTTCTCCTGCACAGCCATATCGCGGCCTTGCCTTATGTGTCTGTTACCCAGCCGCCGTTGTCCTTGACTTTGTACGGTTCACTGATGATAGCCAGATCCGCCTTACAATCCCTCACTGTCTGCAGGAGTAGATCCTGCGCAGCACGGCAGTGATTCAGGTTTATCTGGATCACTTCCATTCTCGGGGTTTGGCCTCGACTTCGGACCTCCTTCGGTGCATAAAAAGCATACGCTCTTGTTAGGGCATTGAGCGATTTTGTGCCTCGTTTTAATGCAGCACACGCTTTGCAGCAAAGTGCCCAATCTCCAGGCACTTGTAGCACCTGGGTTGTGAGTCCCTCTGCTTTACTTTGCAGATGGACCATCCTATCTTGATCTTGCCCTTACCAAGAACCGCTTCTGCGTCTTTGCTCGCCAGCCCAACTACTGCCGTCTGAGTGTCCCTGTATGATGGACTGAGACTCCTCACTTTGACATCTGTGACATCTTCGGCCACCACTAGTGGATCCAGGTCGTTTATCACCACCGTCTTCGTCCTCGCGCTTTCGGATAGCGCTCGCACCACAGTCGTTTCTCCAAGAACCGCCTCGAGGCTCTCTTTTATTTCCTCCGTGTTGTTGTCCTCGCTTCTGTTGAGCTCCAGAAGAAGGTTCCCATTCGCTGTACGCTTGACCTTGTCTCTGTATGTGTATGTGTATGTGTGTGTAGGTGTTAGTTTATGTGAATGAGATTTGTATCCGTGTCTGTATCTGCACCTATGTTCTAATCTGAAACCGAGTCTGAGTCATTTGCATCTGCATATTATGGCTTCAGCCAAAGTCTAAGGCCTGACTGGACTGACTGTTAACCTTATTGTTATTTTTACATTTTATCCTATTGTTTTATGTGCATTTAGTGTCTTATTTGATTCGGATTCGTCAAGTAATTCACCCACAAAAGCTAAAAAAGTAAGTGCACCTTTTTGGCCAACAAATGTAAAAATATCTCCATAACTACAAACAAAAGATTCCAACTCTGCTGCCAAAAATTTACTAAAAGTGTATTTTACTTTCTTAAAATATGTTCAAGAAATGCAAACATACTAATAAAACCTTATCTGGAAAATGTATATTTTTTTAGGTCAGGTTACTGTTATTAACTTTTCTCAAAAAAAGCACAAAACAGCACCTCTATTTTTTCACACTTAAAAGTTTATTTATCATAGAAATTTTCAGTAAAATATGAAATCGGCGAAACCCGGCTCTCAAAAGATCTCTCAGAATCAGGTTAAATTTAAGGTGTATAAAAATATTTATAATTTTAATTTACAATTTTTTTATTTTAATGAAAAATTATTAAACATTTAAAAGAAAAAAATGGCGTTTACACTTTTTTGCTGCATTAAAGATTTTTAATTTAATACATTTTTATACCCTTGCAGAGGCTATTATAATTTCAGTCAGAAGTTTGTAACGCAGTGACGGAGGCGTTTCCGACCACATAAAGTATATATATTCTTGATCAGCACCAATAGCCGAGTCCATCTAGCCATGTCCGTCTGTCCGTCCGTCCGTCCGTCTGTCCGTTTCTATGCGAACTAGTCTCTCAGTTTTAAAGCTATCGCGATGAAACTTTCCCAAAAGTCTTCTTTCTATTGCAGGTAGTACATATGTCGGAGCGAGCCGGATCGGACCACTATATCTAAAGGCTCCCATAGGAATAATCAAACATTTATAAGAAAATTCATTGTAACTTTGTAGGAAGTGGGCGTTTTGATTTTTGACAACTTAAAAACAAAATGTTAACGCACGTAGAATCCGAAATCCGTGGAACTGCACTGATAGAGTGAGCATTAAACTATTTTAATTTATCTTATCTTATCTATATAAGCTTCGGCTGGCCGAAGCTAGCTTCCTTTCTTGTTAAAGAAGAAGAATTTTACTAGTCTTGATGAAATGTGAAACAAAGTGTAAATTTGAGAAAGGATAACTTTGGTCTGATGAAACTTAATGCGATGTCAATTTCAGATTATGAAAGGTTATTGAATGTACTATAAATTGCCATCACTACATTTTGCGATTTTTGAGATTTGATTTTAACATTAATTCGCAAAATTGGCCTTGTACCCCACTGTGCGCTGAAATATAAAAGTGGCAAATTATGCTTAGAAAAGCCTCATTTATCAAAATAAAATGGTGGCTGGCCTAGACACCGACTCATGGCAAATTTTGTCGGCCTGTGTAATCTAAGCATTTTGTTGCTAAAAATGGGAATGATGTTGGTGTGGCGGCTTAAGCCGGTAAAACTTGAAAAAAAAAGCGTTGAATACTACCCGTAACTTTGTTGTGCTATTTTCAGGTTTTAGGACACATAGGTGTGGAACGAAAATGTGATCACCGGGTATTTCCGTTTGGAGTATTTGTTTCATGTAGTTCACCTAGCCTTTTCAGACGTCAGGGGACGTTCTTCGTTCCAGAGCCAGAAACCTATTCGCGGCTGTTAACTGTTCTGAAAATAAGAGTTTCACAATAAATTTGCCATGCTCTGCCACCACTCTTTTTCTACGAATTGCTTTTCGCAATGGGGGTCTATTGGTGATCGACGCCTTTCTTCGGTTTCAAGATTTTCTAGAGTCCAGAATCGTTCCAATAGTGTATCAATTTCTTCGTCTGCTGTTAGTAAAGTTTGGTTTGGCAGCAGCATTGAATAGTATCTGTTCCGATAAGCATGTCAATCTTTCCTGACTTGTCGAAATTGGGATCGGCTAGGGCTATGTTGCTTGGGACTTGTAGACTTGCCGAATTCAATTGATGCGCCGCTTGATCAGCTTTTATGTGTGATAGCACAAAGGTTTCAACTTCTTAAGTGAATGCATTATGCATTGATTTTATTTGAACATTTACTCTTACTCTACTGGTTTTTGGATTGCCTCTAATACCCTCGATACGTAGCGAAGTACCATGATGTTTCAGTGATAGTACTGAAGCCATTCGTCCAGAAATCAGATTGTTGCTAGCTGCACCTAGCCAGATCAAATTTTATCTTAATGATGGCAATCAATATTGTATCCCAATCGATGTCCAGTCCCTTTAATCATGCTAGAGACTCGATTTTTGTAATGTACAACTCTTTTAATGACCTTGGATTGTCACTGACTGTGTTTTGATGCAAAAAGCGATTAAGAATCGTGTCTTCCACATGTCGGGTATTGTTGTAGGAATCAACTAGGAATCAACCCATGCACTCATGTGATTTTCTTCATTAATATCGATGTGTCTTATTAATCTTTCAGCCTTTCCAGTTACGGTGGGTTTTAGGTACCACACTTTCCGTTCCGTCGGCATGTTGGTATCATGGACCACGCATTTGAATAAATCAAGATCCATTTGAGTAGATCCCCATCGAATTAGGGGATGCTGACTCTCGGCAAATGCATATTTTGGTTACAGGAGTTGGATTTTTCCCCTAAGATAACTTGAATTTCCTTTTCAAGTTTTAGGAAGGATTTAATGTCATATACTCCCTTGCTTGAATCATATTCTTTATGAACGGAAACATGGATCTCTTGAGTTTGCTACTACAGTAATTTCATCAAATCACTTAATACGATCTTTCCCGTATCTAAATACTCTTTCAGAGCGCGCTTAATGGAATCTGAGATTGCGACATGCTGTTATGAGTTTTGTGAACTTGATCATGGGCTGCTGAATGCTGGAAAGATCCGTCCGTCTGTCCGTCTGTTCCTTTCTATGCGAACTAGTCTGTCAGTTTTAAATCTATTGCGATAAAACTTTCACAAAAGTCTTCTTTCTACTGCAGGTAGTACATATGTCGGAACGAGCCGGATCGGACCACTATATCTTATAGCTCCCTTTGTAGGAAGTAATTGACAATTTGATATCAACATTTTTAATAGGCAATAATATATTTGGAATCCCGGGAACAGCACCGAACGAGTGAGGACTAAACTTTGGGTACTTAATATAACTGCAAGGGTAAGGCTTGCCGAAGTTAACTCCCTTTCTTGTTTGAAGTTCATTTCTTGACTGATATTTTCTTGCAAGTCTAATGCTATTGTGACTGCTTGCTCATCCATGCTGTCAGTCATATTTACTATCTGTGTTTGAAAACTTCTGACCCGTTTGGAGAGATTTTTTGATGATATAGCTGGATAAGCTCATACTCGCAACTGAATTGGCCAAAGAAGCTTTAAGACTTATGAATGATTTGGTTAAATTTGATAACACCATACTCGGCCTCTGAGTATGTTTGATTCTGGGGATTGGTGTCGCCTGTGCTTTCTTGATGAGATCACAATCGATTTACCAAATCTCTTATCGATGATGGTCTCCTTGTTGGCCAATTTGACCTATTCCTGAGTCGACTTCGCTCAGGTGACCTTAATTGTCGCCTTGTTGACAACTTCGATGATAGGAGTTGTTTGGATGGATGTATCCTTGGTTCCTTCTGAATTCTTGTGTCCTTCTTGGTTCTGATCTCTTGTTGAGATAACGTTTGAAATTTGATGTGCTTTACAATCGATTTTATCAAATCGGAGCTGGTCTCCTTGTTGACCAGTATTCAACTTCCTGAGTCGACTTTGCTCAGTTTTTTTTAATCTGTCGCCTTATTGACGACTTGGGCAAAAGGACTCGTATAAAAATTATCTCAAAAGTTGTGCTCTAGGGTGTCACCAAAATGTTAAATGCTCGGCATAGATGCCTGGTCGTCGCAACTAGAACATGAACCAGTTGGCCTTGGGTTTGCAGTAAGTGGGTTATTTTAAATTTCGCTGACGGCTTGACCCGATCATGACACTTCAGTGACACTGACTTGTAACTATTGCTGCGACTGAACAGGATTGGAAGAATTCCTTCGACCACCTTTTGATAAATGCAAGCACGCCTCTGGCTTTATTTACCATGGTAGTAATGTGATCAGAAAATGTAATTCTAGGATCCATGTAGACTCCAAGGCCGTCAGCATGCGTTATTCTATCTAACACACAACCGCTCAAAGTATAAGTTGAATAGTGAGGGCTGACACGAAAAAAGGTCATTAGTTTACACTTAGAACCATTTAAATTTAATTTATTATTCATGCGCCAAGATTGAAATGCATTTAGATCGGATTGCAAAGCTAAACTTTGTGCAGGATCATTAAATTGCAGGCACAACTTAATGTCATCTGCGTACATAAAAACGCGTGACTTCATTAGGACTAGAGGAAGGTCATTTATAAATAATGTAAACAGGAGCGGACCAAGATGAACCATAGTACCTTGTGGTACTCCGGACGTGACTCGGATAAGGGATGAAAAAGACTTCATTCAGGAAGGTCATTTATGAATAAAGTAAACAGGAGCGGACTAAGATGACTTCCTTGTGGTACTCCGGACGGGACTCGGATTAGGGATGAAAAAAAGTTTTTAAAAATGACCCTTTGAGTCCTGCCATTTATATCCACTTAAGAAGATCATTTGGAAACCCTAAAAGGTCCAATTTCCGAACTAGAATCTGGTGGTTTACAGAATCAAACGCCTTACTGAAATCAGTGTATACCACATCAATCTGACGATTTTTTCTAAAACCATTTATCACAAATGAAGTAATAAATAAATCCGTGTTGACAAGATCAAATAACATTTGCAACTTAGTTGCAAATGCTGCGTAATAATGTTTTTAAAGAGCTTTGGATAGCTGTGAAATACCTCCGAAATTACATGCGTTCAATTTGCTCCCCTTCTTATGAAGCTGGATAACGAACGATTCCTTACATCTATGCGGGAAATCTGACGTTTCTAAAGACAAAGTAAAAAGTTTGTGCAATTTTCTACACAAATTCTATTTAATAAATAAATAATAATATAACGATCATCAAATTCCTTAGACCATCTTTTAATAAAGCCAAACGCACTCCTAGCTTTATTTACCATGGATGAAATGTGATTAGTGAACTTTAGTCTTGGGTCCTAAAGAACACCAAGATCATTTACTAGATCTATACTGTCTAGAGAGCCCTCGCATATTGAGAAGTAACACGACAAAAAGTCATCACTTTACACTTGGAGCCTTTTAAATTCAGCAAATTGTCAGAGCACCATGTTTAAAATCTGTTTAAATGGGATTGTAAGTCAGACTGGCAAGAAGTATCCTTGTACTGCAGGCAAAATTTAACATCATCTGCGTACATAAGTACACAAGAATGACCTATAACTGATGGAAGGTCGTTTATAAATAATTTAAAAAGTAGCGGCCCCAAAGGACTCCTTTGTGGGACACCCGAGGTAACCTGAATTATACAAGAAAGATAATTTTTAAAAAGGACCCTTTGTGTCCGGCCGTGTAAATAATTTAAGATCCATCTCAAAAGATCCACGGGAACCCAATTAAATCAAGTTTTCTAACCAGAAGTAGGTGATGATCCAGTTTTACAAAAGTCAGTGTAAATGATGTCTGTTTGAAAATGATTTTTCTGGTTGGAAACTTCTCTTTCATTGCGTTGCAATCGGCATGTGCAATTTGTAGCAGGTAGCAATTGTCAGTTAGCGACCACGCCCAGAGGTAGGCAATATATTGCTTTAGTGGCCGCCGCACCAACACGACATCTACCTAAGGGGTCTCGTCCAACGTGGCAGGGAGCTTTCGTGAGCTTGCCCTACGGTCAGCTGATTCCGTTGGCGTTGTACAGCACTACTCATGCCAGCTGAGCATGGTGCGGCACAAAGCGTGGGAAGCTGGAGAGGAAGTGCAACAACAATATTTACCCGCCATCCGAAAGCACTCAAGAGAGTGTTTCTTGGTCCCGCTGGATTTCCGAGGAATCTCGATATCGGCCTGGGTACCTAGCTTCCTTTCCTGTTTATATTTTAAATACTCTGACTAGTTCAGCTCGATCAAAAATTGATTTTTACGTCAAAAAACATCGTTGTTTATCGATAACGATTTTCGGAAAATGTCACTAAACATCGATCTATCGATTTTCACATCGATGTGAAAATGTGTTTTTCTATGTGATACGTAAATTAATTATATTTACCGTGGTCGATCCTTCTTGGTAAAATGTTAAAAAGAAGCCAACAGCTTATATACTATACCAAATTTTTAATAACATTTGTATTACCTAAACAGCCGCCACTAAACGACTTTAAATTTTATTTTTGATCGAAATAATAAAACTCAGAGAATAATTTTTATTTTGTTGATTTTTAAATAAAACTCAAGGAAAAATTACTGTTATTTTCCAAGCGGAAAATAAAACTCAGAGAAAACGTTTTATTTGTCAAGTTTTATATAAAACTCACAGCATAACAAGAAAGGAAGCTAGCTTCGGCCAGCCGAAGCTTATATACCCTTGCAGATCATTCCCATACATTTAGAAAAACATTAAATTTAAATTAACTTGCGTATATGTTACAACAATCCAAATTTTAGCTGCATTCGTATAACTTTTGCATTAATTTTTTGATCCTTTCTATGGCAGCTATATAATATAGCCGTCCGAATTTAGTTAAATTTAATACGAAATTTTGAAATGTTAAAGAAAAGCCATATCCCAGAGAAGAGAATGTAATAAAAGTCAAAAAAGATATAATTGTTTTCCTTTTAATTTCCATTTCATTTTCCGACCGTTCTTACGGCAGCTATATGATATAGCTATATGATATTTTTAAAAAATGTTATTCGAAATTTAGAAATACTTAAAAAATAGTATTCCCAAAAGAAGAAGGTAATATTTCAAAAAACACCAAAGCTAGAATTTTTCGACGGTTTTTTTTTCGATCCTTCCTATGGGAGCTATAAGATATAGTAGTCCGATCCGTCGGTTCCGACATATATACTACCTGCAATAGAAATAAGACTTTTGGGAAAGTTTGAGCGCGATAGCTTTAAAACTGAGAGACTAGTTTGCGTAGAAACAGACGGACAGACGGACGGACAGATGGACGGACAGACAGACAGACGGACGGACAGACGGACATGGCTAGATCGACTCGTCTTGTCATGCTGATCAAGAATATATATACTTTATGGGGTCGGAAACGTCTCCTTCACTGCGGTGCAAACTTCTGACTAAAATCATAATACCCTCTGCAAGAGTATAAAAATCACCTTATGATGTTTTTTTTACATATTTAATTGTCTTTAACAAGACTTTTAGCTTTTTCGCCCCACTGTGCGTCGCTCGTATCGAACAGCAGTACCCTTTCGTCAAGGTAGCTGTCGACGCAGTATTGAAGTGATGTCGAGCATGACCAGTAGGCAGTATTTCTTCGTACCACCTTCCAACGCTTCCCGCATATGGCTTCCGCTGCTATCCCGGTGACCGTTTTGATCGCGTCTAGTGTGGACTTTGCTTTCCGGAATCCAAACTGGGTGGGGGAAAGGCTACCAGCCGCATCTATGGCCAGATTTAGCCGATTCGAGATAAGCTTCTCGAACACTTTGCCGACTGTGTCGAGCTGACAAATTGACCTGTAGGAGGAAGCTTCACCAGGTGGCTTCTCAGGTTTGTTCAGGAGCAACAGCTTCTGGACTTTCCATCTCCGGGGAAATGTTCCCTCGCACAGGCAGGCGTTGTAGAGCGCCGCGAAAGTGCCCGGCAGAATCCCAAGCGCCACCTTCATTGCTTTGTTGGGCACGGCATCGGGTCCTTGGGCTTTATTGACCTGCAGGCTGCGTCCTGCTTCAGCAACCTCTGTCTACGTTAATGCCTTGATCTCCCAATTAGGCCCCGTTTCGTACAGTGTGCTCTTCCTGACGCTACCCAAAAGGAACAGTGTGCGAGCGATCGCACTCAGGGTTTCAGGGTCCGTTGGAGAGCGGCTGCCTGCATTAACACGCTTAACCATGAGTCTGTAGGCCCCACCCCACGGATCCTGTTCGGCTGCGTCGCATAGCTTCAGGAAGCATTTCCATTTGCTGTCCTGGATGACGTGTTTCGAGGACCTCCTGGCTTGCTTAAAGGCGACGTGTGCGGCCACGGCCCTGTCCGTCCGTCTTGATCGTTAAAGAGCTCTTCTGGCTCTGAGACATGTCCTTCTAAGGGTCGCTATATCAGAGTTCCACCAGGGTACAGGCTCATGGTCTCTCCTAAGCAGTTTCCGCTGCAGCATACCTGCCCTGCACTCATCCTCCAGGCTGGTTGCTATCCCGTCAGCATTGGTGTTTACGTCTGCTTCCGCGACGAAATGCATGTCCGCAAGGCACCTGCTCATCTGCTCGGCGTTCAGCGTCTCCTGGCGGAAGCCCTTGACTACTTGGTTCCGGGTTCCTGGTCCCGAGCGTATGCCCACTGTGCATAGTATTGCCTCGTGGTGGTGGCAGCACAACGTCTAGCGTTGCAAAGGCTCTTAGTAAGGTGCGCCCCCTGCTGTTGGTGCTGGGACACCCCCATTCTTCGGCCCACGAGTTGAAGTCGCCTGCGATGATGGTTGGGTAACGGCCCCTTGCATCAAAGGCGATCGTGTCCAGTGCACGGCTAAAGTCCACCTTGGAGAGACTTGGTACTAGATAGCAGCTGTAGACCCTCGTTTCGCCTATTCGAGCTCGGACGAAACCCGATCCCTTACGCACGTCCAGGAATGATTAGCCGTTTCTCCTGCACAGCCATATCGCGGCCTTGCCTTATGTGTCTGTTACCCAGCCGCCGTTGTCCTTGACTTTGTACGGTTCACTGATGATAGCCAGATCCGCCTTACAATCCCTCACTGTCTGCAGGAGTAGATCCTGCGCAGCACGGCAGTGATTCAGGTTTATCTGGATCACTTCCATTCTCGGGGTTTGGCCTCGACTTCGGACCTCCTTCGGTGCATAAAAAGCATACGCTCTTGTTAGGGCATTGAGCGATTTTGTGCCTCGTTTTAATGCAGCACACGCTTTGCAGCAAAGTGCCCAATCTCCAGGCACTTGTAGCACCTGGGTTGTGAGTCCCTCTGCTTTACTTTGCAGATGGACCATCCTATCTTGATCTTGCCCTTACCAAGAACCGCTTCTGCGTCTTTGCTCGCCAGCCCAACTACTGCCGTCTGAGTGTCCCTGTATGATGGACTGAGACTCCTCACTTTGACATCTGTGACATCTTCGGCCACCACTAGTGGATCCAGGTCGTTTATCACCACCGTCTTCGTCCTCGCGCTTTCGGATAGCGCTCGCACCACAGTCGTTTCTCCAAGAACCGCCTCGAGGCTCTCTTTTATTTCCTCCGTGTTGTTGTCCTCGCTTCTGTTGAGCTCCAGAAGAAGGTTCCCATCCGCTGTACGCTTGACCTTGTCTCTGTATGTGTATGTGTATGTGTGTGTAGGTGTTAGTTTATGTGAATGAGATTTGTATCCGTGTCTGTATCTGCACCTATGTTCTAATCTGAAACCGAGTCTGAGTCATTTGCATCTGCATATTATGGCTTCAGCCAAAGTCTAAGGCCTGACTGGACTGACTGTTAACCTTATTGTTATTTTTACATTTTATCCTATTGTTTTATGTGCATTTAGTGTCTTATTTGATTCGGATTCGTCAAGTAATTCACCCACAAAAGCTAAAAAAGTAAGTGCACCTTTTTGGCCTACAAATGTAAAAATATCTCCATAACTACAAACAAAAGATTCCAACTCTGCTGCCAAAAATTTACTAAAAGTGTATTTTACTTTCTTAAAATATGTTCAAGAAATGCAAACATACTAATAAAACCTTATCTGGAAAATGTATATTTTTTTAGGTCAGGTTACTGTTATTAACTTTTCTCAAAAAAAGCACAAAACAGCACCTCTATTTTTTCACACTTAAAAGTTTATTTATCATAGAAATTTTCAGTAAAATATGAAATCGGCGAAACCCGGCTCTTCCGAGAAATCTCAAAAGATCTCTCAGAATCAGGTTAAATTTAAGGTGTATAAAAATATTTATAATTTTAATTTACAATTTTTTTATTTTAATGAAAAATTATTAAACATTTAAAAGAAAAAAATGGCGTTTACACTTTTTTGCTGCATTAAAGATTTTTAATTTAATACATTTTTATACCCTTGCAGAGGCTATTATAATTTCAGTCAGAAGTTTGTAACGCAGTGACGGAGGCGTTTCCGACCACATAAAGTATATATATTCTTGATCAGCACCAATAGCCGAGTCCATCTAGCCATGTCCGTCTGTCCGTCCGTCCGTCCGTCTGTCCGTTTCTATGCGAACTAGTCTCTCAGTTTTAAAGCTATCGCGATGAAACTTTCCCAAAAGTCTTCTTTCTATTGCAGGTAGTACATATGTCGGAGCGAGCCGGATCGGACCACTATATCTAAAGGCTCCCATAGGAATAATCAAACATTTATAAGAAAATTCATTGTAACTTTGTAGGAAGTGGGCGTTTTGATTTTTGACAACTTAAAAACAAAATGTTAACGCACGTAGAATCCGAAATCCGTGGAACTGCACTGATAGAGTGAGCATTAAACTATTTTAATTTATCTTATCTTATCTATATAAGCTTCGGCTGGCCGAAGCTAGCTTCCTTTCTTGTTAAAGAAGAAGAATTTTACTAGTCTTGATGAAATGTGAAACAAAGTGTAAATTTGAGAAAGGATAACTTTGGTCTGATGAAACTTAATGCGATGTCAATTTCAGATTATGAAAGGTTATTGAATGTACTATAAATTGCCATCACTACATTTTGCGATTTTTGAGATTTGATTTTAACATTAATTCGCAAAATTGGCCTTGTACCCCACTGTGCGCTGAAATATAAAAGTGGCAAATTATGCTTAGAAAAGCCTCATTTATCAAAATAAAATGGTGGCTGGCCTAGACACCGACTCATGGCAAATTTTGTCGGCCTGTGTAATCTAAGCATTTTGTTGCTAAAAATGGGAATGATGTTGGTGTGGCGGCTTAAGCCGGTAAAACTTGAAAAAAAAAGCGTTGAATACTACCCGTAACTTTGTTGTGCTATTTTCAGGTTTTAGGACACATAGGTGTGGAACGAAAATGTGATCACCGGGTATTTCCGTTTGGAGTATTTGTTTCATGTAGTTCACCTAGCCTTTTCAGACGTCAGGGGACGTTCTTCGTTCCAGAGCCAGAAACCTATTCGCGGCTGTTAACTGTTCTGAAAATAAGAGTTTCACAATAAATTTGCCATGCTCTGCCACCACTCTTTTTCTACGAATTGCTTTTCGCAATGGGGGTCTATTGGTGATCGACGCCTTTCTTCGGTTTCAAGATTTTCTAGAGTCCAGAATCGTTCCAATAGTGTATCAATTTCTTCGTCTGCTGTTAGTAAAGTTTGGTTTGGCAGCAGCATTGAATAGTATCTGTTCCGATAAGCATGTCAATCTTTCCTGACTTGTCGAAATTGGGATCGGCTAGGGCTATGTTGCTTGGGACTTGTAGACTTGCCGAATTCAATTGATGCGCCGCTTGATCAGCTTTTATGTGTGATAGCACAAAGGTTTCAACTTCTTAAGTGAATGCATTATGCATTGATTTTATTTGAACATTTACTCTTACTCTACTGGTTTTTGGATTGCCTCTAATACCCTCGATACGTAGCGAAGTACCATGATGTTTCAGTGATAGTACTGAAGCCATTCGTCCAGAAATCAGATTGTTGCTAGCTGCACCTACAGTAGGTTGGATGCCGTACCTGATGTGGTTTCCAGGTGCTATATAATGACATGATTGTTTCTTGTCGCACTTATAACACGGGCGACCTCGGCAATATATTGCCATGTGGTCATTACTGAAGCAGTTGACGAACAATCTTTGTGTTTGTACCCAATTAACTCGTTTTGGTGCGAAAGTTACGTATTTATAGAGCCAGTGATTCCTTTTGCAAAATTGACATCATGGTCTCTATCCAGTGCTGGCTGATGAGAATGTTGGACCCTTCTGATCCTTTCTTGATTCCTGTCGATTTTTTCCTTTTCCAAGTACTTGGATGCGCTGGTCCAGAAAGCTGAGTAGTGTGTCGAGACCGTGTAACTCTCGGGAACCATCTAATGACTGCTCGTATAGGGCTCTGCTAGCCAGATCAAATTTTATCTTAATGATGGCAATCAATATTGTATCCCAATCGATGTCCAGTCCCTTTAATCATGCTAGAGACTCGATTTTTGTAATGTACAACTCTTTTAATGACCTTGGATTGTCACTGACTGTGTTTTGATGCAAAAAGCGATTAAGAATCGTGTCTTCCACATGTCGGGTATTGTTGTAGGAATCAACTAGGAATCAACCCATGCACTCATGTGATTTTCTTCATTAATATCGATGTGTCTTATTAATCTTTCAGCCTTTCCAGTTACGGTGGGTTTTAGGTACCACACTTTCCGTTCCGTCGGCATGTTGGTACCATGGACCACGCATTTGAATAAATCAAGATCCATTTGAGTAGATCCCCATCGAATTAGGGGATGCTGACTCTCGGCAAATGCATATTTTGGTTACAGGAGTTGGATTTTTCCCCTAAGATAACTTGAATTTCCTTTTCAAGTTTTAGGAAGGATTTAATGTCATATACTCCCTTGCTTGAATCATATTCTTTATGAACGGAAACATGGATCTCTTGAGTTTGCTACTACAGTAATTTCATCAAATCACTTAATACGATCTTTCCCGTATCTAAATACTCTTTCAGAGCGCGCTTAATGGAATCTGAGATTGCGACATGCTGTTATGAGTTTTGTAAACTTGATCATGGGCTGCTGAATGCTGGAAAGATCCGTCCGTCTGTCCGTCTGTTCCTTTCTATGCGAACTAGTCTGTCAGTTTTAAATCTATTGCGATAAAACTTTCACAAAAGTCTTCTTTCTACTGCAGGTAGTACATATGTCGGAACGAGCCGGATCGGACCACTATATCTTATAGCTCCCTTTGTAGGAAGTAATTGACAATTTGATATCAACATTTTTAATAGGCAATAATATATTTGGAATCCCGGGAACAGCACCGAACGAGTGAGGACTAAACTTTGGGTACTTAATATAACTGCAAGGGTAAGGCTTGCCGAAGTTAACTCCCTTTCTTGTTTGAAGTTCATTTCTTGACTGATATTTTCTTGCAAGTCTAATGCTTTTGTGACTGCTTGCTCATCCATGCTGTCAGTCATATTTACTATCTGTGTTTGAAAACTTCTGACCCGTTTGGAGAGATTTTTTGATGATATAGCTGGATAAGCTCATACTCGCAACTGAATTGGCCAAAGAAGCTTTAAGACTTATGAATGATTTGGTTAAATTTGATAACACCATACTCGGCCTCTGAGTATGTTTGATTCTGGGGATTGGTGTCGCCTGTGCTTTCTTGATGAGATCACAATCGATTTACCAAATCTCTTATCGATGATGGTCTCCTTGTTGGCCAATTTGACCTATTCCTGAGTCGACTTCGCTCAGGTGACCTTAATTGTTGCCTTGTTGACAACTTCGATGATAGGAGTTGTTTGGATGGATGTATCCTTGGTTCCTTCTGAATTCTTGTGTCCTTCTTGGTTCTGATCTCTTGTTGAGATAACGTTTGAAATTTGATGTGCTTTACAATCGATTTTATCAAATCGGAGCTGGTCTCCTTGTTGACCAGTATTCAACTTCCTGAGTCGACTTTGCTCAGTTTTTTTTAATCTGTCGCCTTATTGACGACTTGGGCAAAAGGACTCGTATAAAAATTATCTCAAAAGTTGTGCTCTAGGGTGTCACCAAAATGTTAAATGCTCGGCATAGATGCCTGGTCGTCGCAACTAGAACATGAACCAGTTGGCCTTGGGTTTGCAGTAAGTGGGTTATTTTAAATTTCGCTGACGGCTTGACCCGATCATGACACTTCAGTGACACTGACTTGTAACTATTGCTGCGACTGAACAGGATTGGAAGAATTCCTTCGACCACCTTTTGATAAATGCAAGCACGCCTCTGGCTTTATTTACCATGGTAGTAATGTGATCAGAAAATGTAATTCTAGGATCCATGTAGACTCCAAGGCCGTCAGCATGCGTTATTCTATCTAACACACAACCGCTCAAAGTATAAGTTGAATAGTGAGGGCTGACACGAAAAAAGGTCATTAGTTTACACTTAGAACCATTTAAATTTAATTTATTATTCATGCGCCAAGATTGAAATGCATTTAGATCGGATTGCAAAGCTAAACTTTGTGCAGGATCATTAAATTGCAGGCACAACTTAATGTCATCTGCGTACATAAAAACGCGTGACTTCATTAGGACTAGAGGAAGGTCATTTATAAATAATGTAAACAGGAGCGGACCAAGATGAACCATAGTACCTTGTGGTACTCCGGACGTGACTCGGATAAGGGATGAAAAAGACTTCATTCAGGAAGGTCATTTATGAATAAAGTAAACAGGAGCGGACTAAGATGACTTCCTTGTGGTACTCCGGACGGGACTCGGATTAGGGATGAAAAAAAGTTTTTAAAAATGACCCTTTGAGTCCTGCCATTTATATCCACTTAAGAAGATCATTTGGAAACCCTAAAAGGTCCAATTTCCGAACTAGAATCTGGTGGTTTACAGAATCAAACGCCTTACTGAAATCAGTGTATACCACATCAATCTGACGATTTTTTCTAAAACCATTTATCACAAATGAAGTAATAAATAAATCCGTGTTGACAAGATCAAATAACATTTGCAACTTAGTTGCAAATGCTGCGTAATAATGTTTTTAAAGAGCTTTGGATAGCTGTGAAATACCTCCGAAATTACATGCGTTCAATTTGCTCCCCTTCTTATGAAGCTGGATAACGAACGATTCCTTACATCTATGCGGGAAATCTGACGTTTCTAAAGACAAAGTAAAAAGTTTGTGCAATTTTCTACACAAATTCTATTTAATAAATAAATAATAATATAACGATCATCAAATTCCTTAGACCATCTTTTAATAAAGCCAAACGCACTCCTAGCTTTATTTACCATGGATGAAATGTGATTAGTGAACTTTAGTCTTGGGTCCTAAAGAACACCAAGATCATTTACTAGATCTATACTGTCTAGAGAGCCCTCGCATATTGAGAAGTAACACGACAAAAAGTCATCACTTTACACTTGGAGCCTTTTAAATTCAGCAAATTGTCAGAGCACCATGTTTAAAATCTGTTTAAATGGGATTGTAAGTCAGACTGGCAAGAAGTATCCTTGTACTGCAGGCAAAATTTAACATCATCTGCGTACATAAGTACACAAGAATGACTTATAACTGATGGAAGGTCGTTTATAAATAATTTAAAAAGTAGCGGCCCCAAAGGACTCCTTTGTGGGACACCCGAGGTAACCTGAATTATACAAGAAAGATAATTTTTAAAAAGGACCCTTTGTGTCCGGCCGTGTAAATAATTTAAGATCCATCTCAAAAGATCCACGGGAACCCAATTAAATCAAGTTTTCTAACCAGAAGTAGGTGATGATCCAGTTTTACAAAAGTCAGTGTAAATGATGTCTGTTTGAAAATGATTTTTCTGGTTGGAAACTTCTCTTTCATTGCGTTGCAATCGGCATGTGCAATTTGTAGCAGGTAGCAATTGTCAGTTAGCGACCACGCCCAGAGGTAGGCAATATATTGCTTTAGTGGCCGCCGCACCAACACGACATCTACCTAAGGGGTCTCGTCCAACGTGGCAGGGAGCTTTCGTGAGCTTGCCCTACGGTCAGCTGATTCCGTTGGCGTTGTACAGCACTACTCATGCCAGCTGAGCATGGTGCGGCACAAAGCGTGGGAAGCTGGAGAGGAAGTGCAACAACAATATTTACCCGCCATCCGAAAGCACTCAAGAGAGTGTTTCTTGGTCCCGCTGGATTTCCGAGGAATCTCGATATCGGCCTGGGTACCTAGCTTCCTTTCCTGTTTATATTTTAAATACTCTGACTAGTTCAGCTCGATCAAAAATTGATTTTTACGTCAAAAAACATCGTTGTTTATCGATAACGATTTTCGGAAAATGTCACTAAACATCGATCTATCGATTTTCACATCGATGTGAAAATGTGTTTTTCTATGTGATACGTAAATTAATTATATTTACCGTGGTCGATCCTTCTTGGTAAAATGTTAAAAAGAAGCCAACAGCTTATATACTATACCAAATTTTTAATAACATTTGTATTACCTAAACAGCCGCCACTAAACGACTTTAAATTTTATTTTTGATCGAAATAATAAAACTCAGAGAATAATTTTTATTTTGTTGATTTTTAAATAAAACTCAAGGAAAAATTACTGTTATTTTCCAAGCGGAAAATAAAACTCAGAGAAAACGTTTTATTTGTCAAGTTTTATATAAAACTCACAGCATAACAAGAAAGGAAGCTAGCTTCGGCCAGCCGAAGCTTATATACCCTTGCAGATCATTCCCATACATTTAGAAAAACATTAAATTTAAATTAACTTGCGTATATGTTACAACAATCCAAATTTTAGCTGCATTCGTATAACTTTTGCATTAATTTTTTGATCCTTTCTATGGCAGCTATATAATATAGCCGTCCGAATTTAGTTAAATTTAATACGAAATTTTGAAATGTTAAAGAAAAGCCATATCCCAGAGAAGAGAATGTAATAAAAGTCAAAAAAGATATAATTGTTTTCCTTTTAATTTCCATTTCATTTTCCGACCGTTCTTACGGCAGCTATATGATATAGCTATATGATATTTTTAAAAAATGTTATTCGAAATTTAGAAATACTTAAAAAATAGTATTCCCAAAAGAAGAAGGTAATATTTCAAAAAACACCAAAGCTAGAATTTTTCGACGGTTTTTTTTTTCGATCCTTCCTATGGGAGCTATAAGATATAGTAGTCCGATCCGTCGGTTCCGACATATATACTACCTGCAATAGAAATAAGACTTTTGGGAAAGTTTGAGCGCGATAGCTTTAAAACTGAGAGACTAGTTTGCGTAGAAACAGACGGACAGACGGACGGACAGATGGACGGACAGACAGACAGACGGACGGACAGACGGACATGGCTAGATCGACTCGTCTTGTCATGCTGATCAAGAATATATATACTTTATGGGGTCGGAAACGTCTCCTTCACTGCGGTGCAAACTTCTGACTAAAATCATAATACCCTCTGCAAGAGTATAAAAATCACCTTATGATGTTTTTTTACATATTTAATTGTCTTTAACAAGACTTTTAGCTTTTTCGCCCCACTGTGCGTCGCTCGTATCGAACAGCAGTACCCTTTCGTCAAGGTAGCTGTCGACGCAGTATTGAAGTGATGTCGAGCATGACCAGTAGGCAGTATTTCTTCGTACCACCTTCCAACGCTTCCCGCATATGGCTTCCGCTGCTATCCCGGTGACCGTTTTGATCGCGTCTAGTGTGGACTTTGCTTTCCGGAATCCAAACTGGGTGGGGGAAAGGCTACCAGCTGCATCTATGGCCAGATTTAGCCGATTCGAGATAAGCTTCTCGAACACTTTGCCGACTGTGTCGAGCTGACAAATTGACCTGTAGGAGGAAGCTTCACCAGGTGGCTTCTCAGGTTTGTTCAGGAGCAACAGCTTCTGGACTTTCCATCTCCGGGGAAATGTTCCCTCGCACAGGCAGGCGTTGTAGAGCGCCGCGAAAGTGCCCGGCAGAATCCCAAGCGCCACCTTCATTGCTTTGTTGGGCACGGCATCGGGTCCTTGGGCTTTATTGACCTGCAGGCTGCGTCCTGCTTCAGCAACCTCTGTCTACGTTAATGCCTTGATCTCCCAATTAGGCCCCGTTTCGTACAGTGTGCTCTTCCTGACGCTACCCAAAAGGAACAGTGTGCGAGCGATCGCACTCAGGGTTTCAGGGTCCGTTGGAGAGCGGCTGCCTGCATTAACACGCTTAACCATGAGTCTGTAGGCCCCACCCCACGGATCCTGTTCGGCTGCGTCGCATAGCTTCAGGAAGCATTTCCATTTGCTGTCCTGGATGACGTGTTTCGAGGACCTCCTGGCTTGCTTAAAGGCGACGTGTGCGGCCACGGCCCTCTCCGTCCGTCTTGATCGTTAAAGAGCTCTTCTGGCTCTGAGACATGTCCTTCTAAGGGTCGCTATATCAGAGTTCCACCAGGGTACAGGCTCATGGTCTCTCCTAAGCAGTTTCCGCTGCAGCATACCTGCCCTGCACTCATCCTCCAGGCTGGTTGCTATCCCGTCAGCATTGGTGTTTACGTCTGCTTCCGCGACGAAATGCATGTCCGCAAGGCACCTGCTCATCTGCTCGGCGTTCAGCGTCTCCTGGCGGAAGCCCTTGACTACTTGGTTCCGGGTTCCTGGTCCCGAGCGTATGCCCACTGTGCATAGTATTGCCTCGTGGTGGTGGCAGCACAACGTCTAGCGTTGCAAAGGCTCTTAGTAAGGTGCGCCCCCTGCTGTTGGTGCTGGGACACCCCCATTCTTCGGCCCACGAGTTGAAGTCGCCTGCGATGATGGTTGGGTAACGGCCCCTTGCATCAAAGGCGATCGTGTCCAGTGCACGGCTAAAGTCCACCTTGGAGAGACTTGGTACTAGATAGCAGCTGTAGACCCTCGTTTCGCCTATTCGAGCTCGGACGAAACCCGATCCCTTACGCACGTCCAGGAATGATTAGCCGTTTCTCCTGCACAGCCATATCGCGGCCTTGCCTTATGTGTCTGTTACCCAGCCGCCGTTGTCCTTGACTTTGTACGGTTCACTGATGATAGCCAGATCCGCCTTACAATCCCTCACTGTCTGCAGGAGTAGATCCTGCGCAGCACGGCAGTGATTCAGGTTTATCTGGATCACTTCCATTCTCGGGGTTTGGCCTCGACTTCGGACCTCCTTCGGTGCATAAAAAGCATACGCTCTTGTTAGGGCATTGAGCGATTTTGTGCCTCGTTTTAATGCAGCACACGCTTTGCAGCAAAGTGCCCAATCTCCAGGCACTTGTAGCACCTGGGTTGTGAGTCCCTCTGCTTTACTTTGCAGATGGACCATCCTATCTTGATCTTGCCCTTACCAAGAACCGCTTCTGCGTCTTTGCTCGCCAGCCCAACTACTGCCGTCTGAGTGTCCCTGTATGATGGACTGAGACTCCTCACTTTGACATCTGTGACATCTTCGGCCACCACTAGTGGATCCAGGTCGTTTATCACCACCGTCTTCGTCCTCGCGCTTTCGGATAGCGCTCGCACCACAGTCGTTTCTCCAAGAACCGCCTCGAGGCTCTCTTTTATTTCCTCCGTGTTGTTGTCCTCGCTTCTGTTGAGCTCCAGAAGAAGGTTCCCATTCGCTGTACGCTTGACCTTGTCTCTGTATGTGTATGTGTATGTGTGTGTAGGTGTTAGTTTATGTGAATGAGATTTGTATCCGTGTCTGTATCTGCACCTATGTTCTAATCTGAAACCGAGTCTGAGTCATTTGCATCTGCATATTATGGCTTCAGCCAAAGTCTAAGGCCTGACTGGACTGACTGTTAACCTTATTGTTATTTTTACATTTTATCCTATTGTTTTATGTGCATTTAGTGTCTTATTTGATTCGGATTCGTCAAGTAATTCACCCACAAAAGCTAAAAAAGTAAGTGCACCTTTTTGGCCTACAAATGTAAAAATATCTCCATAACTACAAACAAAAGATTCCAACTCTGCTGCCAAAAATTTACTAAAAGTGTATTTTACTTTCTTAAAATATGTTCAAGAAATGCAAACATACTAATAAAACCTTATCTGGAAAATGTATATTTTTTTAGGTCATATTCAACATCAAGTCCGTCAGATCAGTGTTACCCATATGATATGCCTAAATCAAACTTTATTTTTTGTCCGGTTTTAAGAGAAAGCTCACTTCTTTTAGATTTGCATAGGGTCAAACTAGTCTTCTCTCCGGGTCCTGACGGAGTCCCTGGATGTGTGATCAGGTATTGCGCTGAGACGTTGTGTAGACCATTGCACAAACTTTTTACTTTTTCGTTAGAAACGTCAGATTTCCCGCATATATGGAAGGAATCGTTTGTTATCCCGCTTCATAAAAAGGGGAGCAAATTGAACGCATGTAATTACAGAGGTATTTCAAAGCTGTCAGCTATTCCAAAGCTATTTGAGAACATTATTACGCCCCATTTGCAACACAGTTGTAGATCTCTTATTTCCTCTAGACAACACGGATTTATAAAACGTAGGTCAACGACAACCAACCTTTTGGAGTTTACTTCATTTGTGATAAATGGTTTTAGAAAAAATCGTCAGACGGATGTGGTTTACACTGATTTCAGTAAGGCGTTTGATTCTGTAAACCACCCGATTCTAGTTCGGAAATTGGACCTTTTAGGGTTTCCAGATGATCTTCTTAGGTGGACCTTAACTTATTTAAATGTCATTTTTAAAAACTCTTTTTCATCCCTAATCCGAGTCTCGTCCGGTGTACCACACGGAAGTCATCTTGGTCCGCTCCTGTTTACATTATTCATAAATGACCTTCCTCTAGTCCTAACGAAGATGACGTTAAGTTGTGCCTGCAATTTAATGATCCTGCACAAAGGTTAGCTTTGCAATCTGATCTCAATGCATTTCAAACTTGGTGCATGAATAATAAATTAAATTTAAATGGTTCTAAGTGTAAACTAATGACCTTTTTTCGTGTCAGCCCTCACTATTCAACTTATTCTTTGAGCGGTTGTGTGTTAGATAGAATAACGCATGCTGACGACCTTGGAGTCTACATGGAGCCTAAACTAAAATTTTCTGATCACATTACTACCATGGTAAATAAAGCCAGAGGCGTGCTTGCATTTATCAAAAGGTGGTCGAAGGAATTCGATGATCCCTATGTCACAAAGATTTTGTTTATTTCATTAGTCCAACCAATTCTTGAGTAATGCGCTCCTGTTTGGAGTCCCCAATATGGGGTCCATATAGACCGGATTGAGTCTGTGCAAAAAAACTTTTTAATATTTGCCTTACGGGGACTTAACTGGAATACAAGGCTAATACTGCCATCCTAATCTAGTAGACTACTTCTAATTAACTTACCATCATTAGTTAACCGTAGAACTATGCTTGGTATTACGTTTATTAGGAATCTTATTCATGGTGATGTGGAGAGTCCCGAGTTATTGAGTCGCCTGGATTTTAATGTGCCTAATAGATTCACTAGAAACTATATTCCTTTAGTTTTAAATCATTGTATCTTTAATTATGCAATGCATGAACCTTTTAGATATATCACCTAATATCTACTACCGACTCACTGTCTATCTGTAAATCAATAATACTATCCTACTTAGCAACTAATTAGTTTTACTTTATGTATCTGACTATTCGTATTTTGACCTGCATGTATTTTTAATTGTCTATTGTGAAATTGTCCTTTTCTTTGTCGATTACGTTTACTCGCCCAAAACGGTGTAGGGCTCCGCGCGTTAACAAGCATTGCTTGGTGTCGTTAGGGCCACTTGTTTGTACTGACCATAGTGCATCAACATCCAAGAAAAAAATATTCTCATTAAGCTACTCCAAAATTTGTATTTTTTAATTAATCGTCCCTTTTGGGGTCGCTCGCCCCATTTAAAATAATTTAGATTTTGCCAGAGGGTGTTATAAGGGACAAATAGTTCAAATAATCCATTTGAATTCGGCGTTTTTTTATGGATGGCAGCTTTTTTCCAGCACCAGAAGCAGTGTGGAACACGCGGCTACGGCGCCATCTATTGCATGGAATTAATGGTTCTTTTTGAAACAAACTTGCGCCGCGTAGGAACTCCTAGAATCTGCATGCAAAATGGCAATCTTCTTTTTTTTTCGCAAGATTGAGCACGAAAAAAATCAACATCCACTCTTCTTGATTTTAGTATTTCTGTTCTCATTTTATTCTTCTTGATATCAATATGAAAGCTTGGTTTATTCTAGTATTTCCAGTCAAAATCAATCTCGGTGTTGATGTTGTAGAAAAGGGACGTGAGGGGAAGACATCGAGAAAATGAGAGGAAGAGGAGAGAGAGGTCGAAATCCTCTCTTGCAGTTATCGAGAAGTTATCGAACTGAGCTGCTGTTCCGCTGCAAATTTACTTGTTCGTTTTTGTGCAAAGTGTGTTGTTCCTATAAATGTGAGTGAATTGGAGGACCTGCTCCGCGATTAACACATGTAATTAATGCCCTGCCATAACAACAACGTACGTACATTAGGGCGGTCCACATTTGTATGGAAATTTTTAAGGTCCTACTCTCACCCGCCTATTCGGTGCGCTTTGAGCTATTTAAGGTATACAAAAAGCCATTTTTTGAAAAAATCGCGTTTTAGGGTCTGCGAATTGGCTTCAAAGTTTATCAGTTTTTTAAATCTAGATGGCATAGATTTCAACAATTCATTTGATGTTTTTCTCTCCCTTTTTTTAACCAATTATTTCAACGAATTTCATAATTTGACAAGACTAGAAATGGGAAAACGATTTCTTTCGTCCAAATTCGAACTGTTATACGTGTCGTATGTGTAATTTTTAAGAAAACTTTGAGGACGTTTCGCAAGGTCTATACTCCATAAAATTTTTTTTTAGTTTTCACATAAATTTTTTGCTTACTTTTATCTACCATGTGAATGGGTGAGAATGGGATTTAATTTTTTGGACCACCCAAACGTACATACATATTTTCACAGTTTATGTTATTTCAGCCTGTGATTTTTATTTAACCACGTTTTTCCTAAGAACACGAAATCGGTAGGAGAGTACACCGAGAAAAAAACCGTGCTTATCGATGTTGATTTAAGCATTTTAGTATGAGTAGATCTACTGAATACTGAAATCAACATTGATAAGCACTGTTTTTTCTCGGTGTACCCTCTTCCTTTAGTTTATCTTATGGTAAAAAAAACAATTTTTAATTTTATTTATTGAAATTACTTGCCTCGTAACTTACACGTAACCGTTATTATATAACGATAAAAGCCTGAGTTTTATAATAACAAGAAAGAAAGCTAGCTTCGACCAGCCGAAGTTTATATACCCTTGCAGATTATTCCTATTACCTTACATATTAATATAAATTTAATTATGCCTACAACACACAAAATTATAGCTGTATTCGTATTATTTTGACATTAATTTTTCGATCCTTTCTATGGCAGCTATATAATATAGCCGCCCAAAACTTTTTCGAGTTTTTTAGTTCGAAATTTTTAAATGTTAAAGAGAAGGTATATCTCAAAGAAGTAGAAAATATAATAAAAATCAACAAAGATATAATTTTATCCTATTATTTTGTTTTAATTTTCCGACCGTTGGCAGCTATTTGTTCACATTACAGTTATCACATTTTTTTAATTTAATTCGAAATTCAGAAATATTTAAAAAACAAGAAAGGAAGTTAACTTCGCCAAACCGACGTTTATATATCCTTGCAGTTATAATAAGTACCCAAAGTTTAGTTCTCTCTCGATCGGTGCTGTTCCTGGGATTCCAAATATATTATTGCTTACGAAAAATGTTGATAATAAATTGTCAAAAATTAAAACGCCTACATCCTACAAAGTTACTGACTTGGTATTCAGTAAATTGTTGAATTGCTGAATTGTTTTTGCGTGTGAGCTCTGAAAAATTCGGTCAGACTATAAATTATAATATATTTCAACCAGTGATGAAAATAAACTATCTGAGTATTCCCTAAACTGTTGAATTGTTGAAAATTCAACAGAAAATTTCAGCAATTAAGGGATCGACCCAAAAAGGTTCTTGTTAAATTTATAAACAGCTGTTATTTCGATTTTGAATTGTTTGTTACTGTCCAAAATTGTTACCACGGCAAGAAGAACTACTAATACACTTTATAATTTTATTTATAAGTAAATAACGGTAACTGATTATACTAAAATGTTGCAGAGTTGCCATGACTTTAAGTAAAATAAGGTGACAACTCTGGTTCTCAACGATTCAACAAAATTTTCAACAGCCTCGAGGCTGTTGAATTGCTGAAATTTCTGAAAGTTGACTTTGTATGGAACAGCTGATTAACAGCTGACCAAAATTCAACAGTTCAGCAATTCAACAGTTTAGGGAATACCCTTTATCTATTTTTATATATTTTTTGAGATTATTCCTATGGGAGCCATAGATACTACCTGCAATAGAAAGAAGACTTTTGGGAAAGTTTCATCGCAATAGCTTTAAAACGTAGAGACTAGTTCGCATAGAAACATACAGACGGATAGACGGGCATTGCTAATTAAGAATATATATACTTCATGTGGTCGGAAACGCCTACTTCACTGCGTTGCAAAACCCCTGCAAGGGTATAATAAGTAGAGTAGAAGAGATAAGTAGTAGAAGGTAATATTTCAAAAAACACAGAAGCTAGTTGTCCGATCCGGCCGGTTCCGACTTATATACTACGTGCAATAGAAAGAAGACTTTTGGGGAAAGTTTTATCCCGATAGCTTAAGAACTGAGAGACTAGTTTGCGTAGGATCGGACACTCGGACAGACGGACGGACGGTTACTCTACGAGTAACGGGTATAAAAACAAATTTTTGAACTAATATCGTGTCTGCCGCCTTCCAAGTCGTGGTTTCGAGACAAACGCGATTAAAGTGTCTTGAGTCAGACAAAACGACCAGAAGAATATAAATTTCAAGGACTATATTTTTAATGTATTGGTCCGATAGAATTAGTTAGTCTAGACAACTTTAATTAATTTAAAAAATAAATCGTTTTTTTAACTCTAAGTAACCTTTTAATAAAAAAACAAATACTTGGTAAAATAAAAGCACTTTTTATACATAATTAAACGGTGAAGATTGTATTTAACGCTTTCAAATAGACCTACCACTCTTTAGCCAACTGTTTGTAAGCCCTCCTTATTTCCTGTGCAGTAGCAAAGTTGTTAACTCCTAATATAGCATATGGGTCATTTAATGCATATACACATATTTTGGATGCTGCACAAAGAACCAGGATTGTGATTGTATAATAGTTTTTTAATAAAGGTATCGACATTTTATAACCGTAAACTGTAAGTATAGACATAAATCAAAATAAATGTGTGAATGCATAATTTATATCATTTAGAAACAAAACATTTTTAGGCCGTTTTTTCGTCCGCATGTTTAACTAAAATTTGGTTTTAAACTCTGAATTTCCAATTTGTCTAGGTCTAAAACCTATTTACACAATATTTTTTACATTTTTAATTTAAACTAGAGAGAACGCTAGGGTTGAGTGTCAGATACCCATTACTCAGCTTAAGTGAGTACGAGGGAGATAAAAATATACAAGCTGCAAAGCGACACCTAGCGGACAAAACTATTATTTCTCATAACTTTATAATAAATGGTCAAAAGTACACGATTTTTTGAGGGGTATATGGGTTTTGATAACACTAGGTTCGATTCGCTTGGAGTCGGTGCAGAACATTCTGAGTACGATCGTACGGCAGGCGGCGCGTCCCCACGGCATTGGTGCCCAGCAGTTCTTCGAGAACACGGAGATCCAGGCCGATGAGAAGGCGAAGCCCAAGAAGCTGCTCATCACGGTGACTTCGGACCTTGGTGTGGCTCGTCCCATTCGCGGAGAGTTGGCCCCGAAAGAGGCCAACAGCAAAGTGTACTACTAGGCGACAAGTCGCGTGTGATCCTGTCCCGCCTGTACGGCAAGAACATCATGATGGTGGGAGCAGTCCTCCCGCATGACTGCCATGCACAACGCGTCCAAGAACGCCGGTAAGATGATTGACAAGCAGACCCTCACCTTCAACAGCACCCGACTGGCGGTCATCACCAGCGAGCTGATTGAGATCATCTCCGGTCCCGCTGCCCTCACATAAGTTTTGTTTTGGTTTTTATTCCTTTATTTGAATTAGCTTAAAAGTATTTAACAATAATACAGAGCCTGCAAGTATCGGTCAACCTTTTCAAAGTGTTCGAGAATAACCTGTCATTTACAAACACTTTGAGAACTGGGTTTTTGATTTTTTAGGGTACCTTCGGTTTAGGTTTCTACTGACTACTTTGCTCGGTCTGTTAGGGAAAACGGTCTTTTGTGAATGTATGCGTGTGTGCGTGTGTGTAACCTGTACAGTAATGCTTAAGTCGTAACATTGCCTTTTGATTTTTAAAATTTAAAATGGTAATGGAAAATCCGTAATGTTTATTTTCTAAAGCTGAATCTGTAAGATGAGCCCATTTACCATTAAATTCCAATATTCTGCATATTTTTATAATTTAAGATTCCAAAAATCCACTTTCTCATGTAGTAATTAATAAAAAACCACGTAACAAGAAGCGAATCTTTTTAGCTGCAGGAAAAATTAATGCTTATTAACAGGTTAAACCTCTTTTAGCAGTTTAAAATTTTGTTTATGTAGCTTTAAATTAATTCCTAACTATCTAAGAATATCTTCACAACATTACCTAGTTATATTCCCAATATTTCAAAAGATTTGAAAGAACGCGCGAACCATTTTATAACAATAGGAATGACTTAGCGACCTTTTTATACCCGTTACTCATAGAGTAAAAGGGTATATTGTATTCGTGCAAAAGTATGTAACAGGTAGAAGGAAGCGTTTCCGACCCTATACAGTATATATATTCTTAATCGGGGTCACTAGCCGAGTCGATCTAGCCATGTCCGTCTGTCCGTCCGTATGAACGCTGAGATCTCAGAAACTACAAAAGCTAGAGAATTGGGATTACCCACGCATATTCTTTGGCTTAGTACGCAGCGCAAGTTTGTTTTAGCCGGGGGCAACGCCCTCTCTAACGTCCACAATCGCCTAACGCCCATAATAAACGAGTTTAAAAAAGTCGGCCGCTCACACCTTTAATGATTTTGGAAAAGTAAAAATGCAGTTTTATTGTATTTATCAATACCTATCGAAATTTTTCAAATTTTCCATCTCCCTCGCACTCACTTTGGCTGAGTAACGGGTATCTGATAGTCGGGGTACCCGACTATAGCGTTCTCTCTTGTTTATCTTAAGACTTATGGTAGTTCATTTGATTGGTAATTCGTTTCTTGATGGCATTTCTTATTAAATATAGTTCCGTACATAGTCAATAAATATGTATATTGAAGCAAACAAAAAAATAACAGCTAACCTACATTTATATGTACAAAGCAATTTTGGAATTATCTTGATTTCCTATATAAAATTTATGAACTTATCACAGCAGGCCTATACTTTTTCCTTTCTAAAGAAAACCAATTTTTCTGACTTTTATTTAACAGTAGTCTTTAAGAAACCCTTTTAGGTGACTGTTAACCTAAAAGGGTCTCACCGAGTGGTTACTAAAATACCGATTGATTTGTTCGGTTGAGCCGAACGGTCGGACCGAAACCGACAAGCAAAACGAAAATAGGGTTCCGCTCAGAAAGAGATTTTGTGAGCCACATTATTCGGTTTTATTGAGAGTCGAACTGCCTTAGAAAAATGGGTTGACAGTTATTTGCAAGCTCTGCAATAATACGTCGGGTATTATAGGAGGCTCAATCGCGCGGGACTGCCGCAAAGCATTGCTTCGCGCGTCTTACGCCGTCTACTCCACTTGCCCGTTCTTCGTTCTCTCCAGACGTCTTAGCGTCTTCATGATTTTGGCAGCGAATTCTGCCGTTGCGTCCCAAAAGTCTTGGCTGACCAGCAGGTTGGAACCAACGTATGGGCTTCCAAGCTGGCTCCCGTTGCTTCTTGGAGTGCCTATCGTTCGTGGTGGAATCTATGACTCGAATAGGACGTGCTGTGCATCCTCCTTGACTCCGCTGCCGCACTCTGGGCAGCCGTTTGCCGAATCGTGCACGTACTTGTTCAGATACCTGCGGAAGCATCCATGTCCGCTGCGTATTTGTGTCAGGTAGAAGTCTACCTCCCCGTGCTCAGGTCCTATCTAGGCTCTGATGTCCGGGATGAGCTTGTGGGTCCAGCGTCCCTTTGTGGAGTGGTCCCACCTGTTCTGCCACAGACTCTGGCTTCGGATTTCGCCTCGGACTTCTCTCTTTGATTCACGGGCTCGCCTAGGCCGCGATCCTCTTTCGCTTCACGCACTAGCTCCGGCAGGGGCACTTGTCCGGCAATGACCAGTGCAGCGTCGTCCGATACCGTCCTAAGGGCGCAGGCTACCCTCAGGGCGCACAGGCGATTGGTGGCTATGGCTCCGCTCATGTAGCTCTTAAGCTTTGTACCGTCTACCCATGCGCGACGTCGTCGGCGAAACCAACGATTGTGGTGTTCTCTGGTAGGGACAGGTTTAGCACACCGTATTACATGGTGTTCCACAGCAGTGTACCCAGCACTAAGCCTTGAGGGACTCCGGCGGTGACCTCATGAGACCTGATGCCTTCGGAGGTGACCAGAAGGAGGACCATGTTGCCGAAATAACTGTGAACTATGTTCAGCAGATATCCTAGAACGTGGAACGCTTTTAGTGCCTCCAACGTCCGCTTGGCACTGTTGTGATCGCATCCAGGGTCGAGCTCTTTTTCCTGAAGCCAAACTGATTCGGGGACAGTCCACCTGCGTGCTCAATTGCTGCCTCCAGCCTGGTAACGATCACCTTCTTGAATACCTTTCCTATCGTGTCCAATAGGCAAATCAGCCTGAAGGAGGAGGGATCCCCTGCTGGTTCTTGCTCCTTCTCCCCGCTGGTAGCGTTTAGCCCCTCAACAAGACTAGAAATGGGAAAACGATTTCTTTCGTCCAAATTCGAACTGTTATACGTGTCGTATGTGTAATTTTTAAGAAAACTTTGAGGACGTTTCGCAAGGTCTATACTCCATAAAATTTTTTTTTAGTTTTCACATAAATTTTTTGCTTACTTTTATCTACCATGTGAATGGGTGAGAATGGGATTTAATTTTTTGGACCACCCAAACGTACATACATATTTTCACAGTTTATGTTATTTCAGCCTGTGATTTTTATTTAACCACGTTTTTCCTAAGAACACGAAATCGGTAGGAGAGTACACCGAGAAAAAAACCGTGCTTATCGATGTTGATTTAAGCATTTTAGTATGAGTAGATCTACTGAATACTGAAATCAACATTGATAAGCACTGTTTTTTCTCGGTGTACCCTCTTCCTTTAGTTTATCTTATGGTAAAAAAAACAATTTTTAATTTTATTTATTGAAATTACTTGCCTCGTAACTTACACGTAACCGTTATTATATAACGATAAAAGCCTGAGTTTTATAATAACAAGAAAGAAAGCTAGCTTCGACCAGCCGAAGTTTATATACCCTTGCAAATTATTCCTATTACCTTACATATTAATATAAATTTAATTATGCCTACAACACACAAAATTATAGCTGTATTCGTATTATTTTGACATTAATTTTTCGATCCTTTCTATGGCAGCTATATAATATAGCCGCCCAAAACTTTTTCGAGTTTTTTAGTTCGAAATTTTTAAATGTTAAAGAGAAGGTATATCTCAAAGAAGTAGAAAATATAATAAAAATCAACAAAGATATAATTTTATCCTATTATTTTGTTTTAATTTTCCGACCGTTGGCAGCTATTTGTTCACATTACAGTTATCACATTTTTTTAATTTAATTCGAAATTCAGAAATATTTAAAAAACAAGAAAGGAAGTTAACTTCGCCAAACCGACGTTTATATATCCTTGCAGTTATAATAAGTACCCAAAGTTTAGTTCTCTCTCGATCGGTGCTGTTCCTGGGATTCCAAATATATTATTGCTTACGAAAAATGTTGATAATAAATTGTCAAAAATTAAAACGCCTACATCCTACAAAGTTACTGACTTGGTATTCAGTAAATTGTTGAATTGCTGAATTGTTTTTGCGTGTGAGCTCTGAAAAATTCGGTCAGACTATAAATTATAATATATTTCAACCAGTGATGAAAATAAACTATCTGAGTATTCCCTAAACTGTTGAATTGTTGAAAATTCAACAGAAAATTTCAGCAATTAAGGGATCGACCCAAAAAGGTTCTTGTTAAATTTATAAACAGCTGTTATTTCGATTTTGAATTGTTTGTTACTGTCCAAAATTGTTACCACGGCAAGAAGAACTACTAATACACTTTATAATTTTATTTATAAGTAAATAACGGTAACTGATTATACTAAAATGTTGCAGAGTTGCCATGACTTTAAGTAAAATAAGGTGACAACTCTGGTTCTCAACGATTCAACAAAATTTTCAACAGCCTCGAGGCTGTTGAATTGCTGAAATTTCTGAAAGTTGACTTTGTATGGAACAGCTGATTAACAGCTGACCAAAATTCAACAGTTCAGCAATTCAACAGTTTAGGGAATACCCTTTATCTATTTTTATATATTTTTTGAGATTATTCCTATGGGAGCCATAGATACTACCTGCAATAGAAAGAAGACTTTTGGGAAAGTTTCATCGCAATAGCTTTAAAACGTAGAGACTAGTTCGCATAGAAACATACAGACGGATAGACGGGCATTGCTAATTAAGAATATATATACTTCATGTGGTCGGAAACGCCTACTTCACTGCGTTGCAAAACCCCTGCAAGGGTATAATAAGTAGAGTAGAAGAGATAAGTAGTAGAAGGTAATATTTCAAAAAACACAGAAGCTAGTTGTCCGATCCGGCCGGTTCCGACTTATATACTACGTGCAATAGAAAGAAGACTTTTGGGGAAAGTTTTATCCCGATAGCTTAAGAACTGAGAGACTAGTTTGCGTAGGATCGGACACTCGGACAGACGGACGGACGGTTACTCTACGAGTAACGGGTATAAAAACAAATTTTTGAACTAATATCGTGTCTGCCGCCTTCCAAGTCGTGGTTTCGAGACAAACGCGATTAAAGTGTCTTGAGTCAGACAAAACGACCAGAAGAATATAAATTTCAAGGACTATATTTTTAATGTATTGGTCCGATAGAATTAGTTAGTCTAGACAACTTTAATTAATTTAAAAAATAAATCGTTTTTTTAACTCTAAGTAACCTTTTAATAAAAAAACAAATACTTGGTAAAATAAAAGCACTTTTTATACATAATTAAACGGTGAAGATTGTATTTAACGCTTTCAAATAGACCTACCACTCTTTAGCCAACTGTTTGTAAGCCCTCCTTATTTCCTGTGCAGTAGCAAAGTTGTTAACTCCTAATATAGCATATGGGTCATTTAATGCATATACACATATTTTGGATGCTGCACAAAGAACCAGGATTGTGATTGTATAATAGTTTTTTAATAAAGGTATCGACATTTTATAACCGTAAACTGTAAGTATAGACATAAATCAAAATAAATGTGTGAATGCATAATTTATATCATTTAGAAACAAAACATTTTTAGGCCGTTTTTTCGTCCGCATGTTTAACTAAAATTTGGTTTTAAACTCTGAATTTCCAATTTGTCTAGGTCTAAAACCTATTTACACAATATTTTTTACATTTTTAATTTAAACTAGAGAGAACGCTAGGGTTGAGTGTCAGATACCCATTACTCAGCTTAAGTGAGTACGAGGGAGATAAAAATATACAAGCTGCAAAGCGACACCTAGCGGACAAAACTATTATTTCTCATAACTTTATAATAAATGGTCAAAAGTACACGATTTTTTGAGGGGTATATGGGTTTTGATAACACTAGGTTCGATTCGCTTGGAGTCGGTGCAGAACATTCTGAGTACGATCGTACGGCAGGCGGCGCGTCCCCACGGCATTGGTGCCCAGCAGTTCTTCGAGAACACGGAGATCCAGGCCGATGAGAAGGCGAAGCCCAAGAAGCTGCTCATCACGGTGACTTCGGACCATGGTGTGGCTCGTCCCATTCGCGGAGAGTTGGCCCCGAAAGAGGCCAACAGCAAAGTGTACTACTAGGCGACAAGTCGCGTGTGATCCTGTCCCGCCTGTACGGCAAGAACATCATGATGGTGGGAGCAGTCCTCCCGCATGACTGCCATGCACAACGCGTCCAAGAACGCCGGTAAGATGATTGACAAGCAGACCCTCACCTTCAACAGCACCCGACTGGCGGTCATCACCAGCGAGCTGATTGAGATCATCTCCGGTCCCGCTGCCCTCACATAAGTTTTGTTTTGGTTTTTATTCCTTTATTTGAATTAGCTTAAAAGTATTTAACAATAATACAGAGCCTGCAAGTATCGGTCAACCTTTTCAAAGTGTTCGAGAATAACCTGTCATTTACAAACACTTTGAGAACTGGGTTTTTGATTTTTTAGGGTACCTTCGGTTTAGGTTTCTACTGACTACTTTGCTCGGTCTGTTAGGGAAAACGGTCTTTTGTGAATGTATGCGTGTGTGCGTGTGTGTAACCTGTACAGTAATGCTTAAGTCGTAACATTGCCTTTTGATTTTTAAAATTTAAAATGGTAATGGAAAATCCGTAATGTTTATTTTCTAAAGCTGAATCTGTAAGATGAGCCCATTTACCATTAAATTCCAATATTCTGCATATTTTTATAATTTAAGATTCCAAAAATCCACTTTCTCATGTAATAATTAATAAAAAACCACGTAACAAGAAGCGAATCTTTTTAGCTGCAGGAAAAATTAATGCTTATTAACAGGTTAAACCTCTTTTAGCAGTTTAAAATTTTGTTTATGTAGCTTTAAATTAATTCCTAACTATCTAAGAATATCTTCACAACATTACCTAGTTATATTCCCAATATTTCAAAAGATTTGAAAGAACGCGCGAACCATTTTATAACAATAGGAATGACTTAGCGACCTTTTTATACCCGTTACTCATAGAGTAAAAGGGTATATTGTATTCGTGCAAAAGTATGTAACAGGTAGAAGGAAGCGTTTCCGACCCTATACAGTATATATATTCTTAATCGGGGTCACTAGCCGAGTCGATCTAGCCATGTCCGTCTGTCCGTCCGTATGAACGCTGAGATCTCAGAAACTACAAAAGCTAGAGAATTGGGATTACCCACGCATATTCTTTGGCTTAGTACGCAGCGCAAGTTTGTTTTAGCCGGGGGCAACGCCCTCTCTAACGTCCACAATCGCCTAACGCCCATAATAAACGAGTTTAAAAAAGTCGGCCGCTCACACCTTTAATGATTTTGGAAAAGTAAAAATGCAGTTTTATTGTATTTATCAATACCTATCGAAATTTTTCAAATTTTCCATCTCCCTCGCACTCACTTTGGCTGAGTAACGGGTATCTGATAGTCGGGGTACCCGACTATAGCGTTCTCTCTTGTTTATCTTAAGACTTATGGTAGTTCATTTGATTGGTAATTCGTTTCTTGATGGCATTTCTTATTAAATATAGTTCCGTACATAGTCAATAAATATGTATATTGAAGCAAACAAAAAAATAACAGCTAACCTACATTTATATGTACAATGCAATTTTGGAATTATCTTGATTTCCTATATAAAATTTATGAACTTATCACAGCAGGCCTATACTTTTTCCTTTCTAAAGAAAACCAATTTTTCTGACTTTTATTTAACAGTAGTCTTTAAGAAACCCTTTTAGGTGACTGTTAACCTAAAAGGGTCTCACCGAGTGGTTACTAAAATACCGATTGATTTGTTCGGTTGAGCCGAACGGTCGGACCGAAACCGACAAGCAAAACGAAAATAGGGTTCCGCTCAGAAAGAGATTTTGTGAGCCACATTATTCGGTTTTATTGAGAGTCGAACTGCCTTAGAAAAATGGGTTGACAGTTATTTGCAAGCTCTGCAATAATACGTCGGGTATTATAGGAGGCTCAATCGCGCGGGACTGCCGCAAAGCATTGCTTCGCGCGTCTTACGCCGTCTACTCCACTTGCCCGTTCTTCGTTCTCTCCAGACGTCTTAGCGTCTTCATGATTTTGGCAGCGAATTCTGCCGTTGCGTCCCAAAAGTCTTGGCTGACCAGCAGGTTGGAACCAACGTATGGGCTTCCAAGCTGGCTCCCGTTGCTTCTTGGAGTGCCTATCGTTCGTGGTGGAATCTATGACTCGAATAGGACGTGCTGTGCATCCTCCTTGACTCCGCTGCCGCACTCTGGGCAGCCGTTTGCCGAATCGTGCACGTACTTGTTCAGATACCTGCGGAAGCATCCATGTCCGCTGCGTATTTGTGTCAGGTAGAAGTCTACCTCCCCGTGCTCAGGTCCTATCTAGGCTCTGATGTCCGGGATGAGCTTGTGGGTCCAGCGTCCCTTTGTGGAGTGGTCCCACCTGTTCTGCCACAGACTCTGGCTTCGGATTTCGCCTCGGACTTCTCTCTTTGATTCACGGGCTCGCCTAGGCCGCGATCCTCTTTCGCTTCACGCACTAGCTCCGGCAGGGGCACTTGTCCGGCAATGACCAGTGCAGCGTCGTCCGATACCGTCCTAAGGGCGCAGGCTACCCTCAGGGCGCACAGGCGATTGGTGGCTATGGCTCCGCTCATGTAGCTCTTAAGCTTTGTACCGTCTACCCATGCGCGACGTCGTCGGCGAAACCAACGATTGTGGTGTTCTCTGGTAGGGACAGGTTTAGCACACCGTATTACATGGTGTTCCACAGCAGTGTACCCAGCACTAAGCCTTGAGGGACTCCGGCGGTGACCTCATGAGACCTGATGCCTTCGGAGGTGACCAGAAGGAGGACCATGTTGCCGAAATAACTGTGAACTATGTTCAGCAGATATCCTAGAACGTGGAACGCTTTTAGTGCCTCCAACGTCCGCTTGGCACTGTTGTGATCGCATCCAGGGTCGAGCTCTTTTTCCTGAAGCCAAACTGATTCGGGGACAGTCCACCTGCGTGCTCAATTGCTGCCTCCAGCCTGGTAACGATCACCTTCTTGAATACCTTTCCTATCGTGTCCAATAGGCAAATCAGCCTGAAGGAGGAGGGATCCCCTGCTGGTTCTTGCTCCTTCTCCCCGCTGGTAGCGTTTAGCCCCTCGGATATGATGGATTGGAGATCCTTCAGTTTCGCCAGCTTCGTCTTCATGGCTACCGTTAGCACCTAGACGTCCGCTGCCGTGGAAGAGTGCTGTCAAACGTCTAGTCCCAGACTCCTTGCCAAGGAGTTCGAGCAGCCGCCCTCAAATGTGTGCTACACTCAAGCACCGATCGGCATGTACAATTTGTAGCAGGTAGCAATTGTCAGTTAGCGATTACGCCCAGAGGTAGGCAATATATTGCTTTAGTGGCCGCCGCACCAACACGACATCTACCTAAGGGGTCTCGTCCAACGTGGCAGGGAGCTTTCGTGAGCTTGCCCTACGGTCAGCTGATTCCGTTAGCGTTGTACAGCACTACTCATGCCAGCTGAGCATGGTGCGGCACAAAGCGTGGGAAGCTGGAGAGGAAGTGCAACAACAATATTTACCCGCCATCCGAAAGCACTCAAGAGAGTGTTTCTTGGTCCCGCTGGATTTCCGAGGAATCTCGATATCGGCCTGGGTACCTACTGGAGTTCACGGAGGTCTTGCCTTCATGCGCGGAGACAGGTGAGTCCCTGGGCGGCCCTCTGGAAGCCGCCCGCTGCCGCGGCGCTGCTTGTGGGTGCTGCAGGGAGACTCTTTCGGCGGAGTACCGCTTCTCGCACCTTCACTCACTGCACTGCACCACATACCTCACATAAGTGAATGCTAATGTGGGGTTGAACGGCTCCTAAACGATTAATAAAGCTAATTGCATACGGTGACAGGCAGTCGGAGCGCCGCCTGGATGCCTAGTAATGTTACACTTTCAGAAAAAAAATCGAGAATAAATAGCGTAGAACGAACGAAAATAACTCTAAAACGCCAACTCTTTGAATTAGTGGAGTGGACGGAAAAGATTTCCAAAGGGGTGTTCTTGTACTATGAAATTTATACTTTCGAATAAGAAAAAAAATGAATACAAAAACAAGAAAGGAAGATAGCTTCGGCCAGCTGTAGCTTACATACCCTTGCAGATCATTCCTATTCATTTAGAAAAACATTACATTTAAATTAACTTGCGTATATGTTACAACAATCCAAATTTTAGCTGCTTTCGTATAATTTTGGCATTAATTTTTTGATCCTTCCTATGGCAGCTATAAAATATAGCCGTCCAAATTTCGATAAATTTAATTCAAAAATTTGAAATGTTAAAGAAAAGCCATATCTCAGAGAAGAAAAGAATGTAATAAAAATCAACAAAGATATATTTTTTTCCTATTAATTTCCATTTAATTTTCCGACCGCTCCTAGGCAGCTATATGATATAGTCATCCGATTTTTTAAAAATTTTATTCGAAATAGAGAAATATTTAAAAAGTAGTATTCCCAAAAGTAGAAGGTAATATTTCAAAAAACACCAAAGCTAGAATTTTCTTACGTTATTTTTTTCGATCCTTCCTATGGCAGCTATAAGATATAGTTGTCCGATCCGTTCGGTTCCGACTTATATACTACCTGCAATAGATTTGGGAAAGTTTGAGCCCGATAGCTTTAAAACTAAGAGACTAGCTTGCGTAGAAACAGATGAACAGACATACAGACGGACGGACAGACGGACATGGCTAGATCGACTCGCCTAGTCATACTGATCAAGAGAATATATACTTTATGGGGTCGAAACGTCTCCTTCACTGCGTTACAAACCTCTGAAATCATAATACCCTCTGCAAGGGTATAAAAACTTATATCTTTGTTGATTTTTATTACATTCTCTTCTTCTCTGGGATATGGCTTTTCTTTGACATTTTAAAATTTCGTATTAAATTTAACAAAATTCGGACGGCTTTATTATATAGTAGAGCCCTGCATGAGTAGAGTCATAGTTCCCTTTGATTTCATGAGCGATTCGATCTATCTATGTTTTTCATGTCATGACTCCTATGGCTCATGACTCCCATGAAACATGGCTCATACTATGAGCCATGACCTACTTAATTCATAAGAAATGTAGTGACTCCTATAGCTCATCAGCTGACTCGTATAGCTCACCTAGTAGCTCATAGGGTTCATTGTCAACATAGAAAAGTTACATTTTTTGTTTTAACATTTCTCGACATGGATGGGCTGGAAGCAGATCAATATGTAAGTTTTTTTTCTAAGAATTTGAGTATCCGCATACAATTAAAATATTTAACACTAAGGTTTTACCCGAATCGCAAAGCATCAAATTAAAGCTCCTGTCTGGGGAGTATGAATTATGCAACAAGCGCGGGAAGAGTAAGGTTTGGGAAACTTTCGCGAAAATCAAGGACAATCGTGGCGCTTGTATCGACAACTTGGTGGGGTGTAGAAAATGTTTTGCAGTCATAATACCCTTGCAGGGGTATTATAATTTCAGTCAGATGTTTGCAACTCAGTGAAGGAGACGTTTCCGACGACATAAAGTATTATATTCTTGATCAGCACCGATAGCCGAGTTCATCTAGCCATGTCCGTCTGTATGTCTGTCCGTTTCTATGCGAACTAGTCTCTCAGTTTTAAAGCTATCGCAATGAAACTTTCCCAAAAGTCTTCTTTCTATTGCAGGTAGTACATATGTCGGAACAAGCCGGCTTATATCTAAATAATCCAAAAGATAATAGAAAAAACATTGTAACTTTGTAGGAAGTAGGCGTTATTTTAACTGCAAGGGTATGTCAACTTCGGGTTGTCGAATTCAATTTACTTTCTTGTTTTTTATTTTATTCCTTTGTACTTTATTAACGTACATCTATTAAAAAGTATACATATAAATGGACATGAATTGAAGAAGTTATGCGGTACTGCCTCAATGCAGTAATTCGCACAACCCCTGCAGCTTACGTGTCCAATTCTTGCCCCTCTCTCTCAGCTTTCCTGCGTTTTCGCATTTCTTTGGCTGTCGTCTTAGTCACTTAGTCGTTCTCTTTTGGTCCGTCGCTCGTATCGAACAGCAGAACCCTTGCTCAGACTATCTTAATTAGGTACTCCGGAATCCCTTGCCGCCTTGGGGCCTGAATAGTCCTTGTCCAGTTAGCCGTGTTGAACGCATTCTTGATGTCGAGCGTGTCGACAGTATTTATTTGTACCGTCTTTCCAACGCTTCCCCCGTATGGCTTAAGCTGATATCCCGGGAACCAAACTGTGGGGGCTTTACCAGGCGGTTTCCCAAATTTGTTCAGCAGCAGCAGCAGCAGCAGCAGCTTCTGGACTTTCCATCTCCCGGGTAATATTCCCACGCGCATGCAGGCGGTGTAGAGCTCTGCGAAAGTGCCCGCCAGAAGCGCAAGCGCCAGCTTAATTGCCTTGTTGGGCACTGCGTCGGCTCCAGAGGCAGGCTGCGTCCGGGTTTAGCAACCTCGGCCTCTGTTATTTCCTCGATCTCCCACTAAGTCCCCGTTCCGTGTGTACTCTCCTTGACGTTACCCGAAGGAAACAATGTGCGAATGATCTCACTCAAGGTTTCGCTTTACCACGAGTCTGTAGGCCCCACCCCACGGATCCTGTACCTGGCTTTCTTGAAGGCGGCGTGTGCAGCCTCGGTCCTATCCGTCCTTCTTCACCGTTAAAGAGCTCTTCTGGCTCTAAGGCATGTCCTTCTAAGGGTCGCTATTTCTCTCTTCAGGGTTCCAGGTCCCGGGCGTATGCCCACTGTGCATAGAATCACCTCGTGGTTGTTGGCCGTCGCTGGCAGAAGTCGCCGATTCTCCAGTGAGAACTTCAGGCTAGCGGGGAGCTCACAAATGTGAGGTCCATGATTGACCTAGTTCCAGCCCGATTGAAAGTCTCCTGCGTCCCTTCATTTAGCAGCGCAACGTCTAGCGTTGCAAAGGACCAGAGTAAGGTGCGCCGCCTGATGTTGGTGATGGCACCCCCACGAGTTTAAGTCGCCTGCGATAACGGCCCCTTGCATCAAAGGCGATCGTGTAGTATTCGTAGTTTGAACTGGGATCAAAACGTAAGGCTACCTTCCTACCAGAGTAGATTATTATTGCTTAATTTACCGACACTTGCAAATCGTAGAAAAATGCTTGGTACTATTTTTATGCATAATCTTATAAGAGGTGATACTGGCTCTGTTTTTTTTTTTTTTTGTTTTATGTGTTCTTCCTCGCGAACTCGCATTCTTGCCCAAATTGATAAAAGGGCCCCGCGCGTAACAAGCACGTGCTTGGTGTCGTTGGGCCACTTGTTTGTACTGCTCGTAGTGCATCAACGTCTATATATATATATATATATAATAGTAGTCGCCTTCGCACACTCTCCTGGAGCGCGTCGAGACTACGTGTACTGCCGTCCACAGTGATGTGCTCCGTGATTCTACCTACAACCACAAATTTAAATCTTTGTAAAATTCCGCACAGAACGGCTGCAATCGCACTTTGAGTGATATTTTTTTTTTTTGTTAGTTACAATCGGTTTTTGTTCAAAAGGTAGAGACATTTTTAGATTTTCAAATATCGAATTTTTTTTTAACAAGGTTTACGCCTATTTTTTAATGAAAATACGTCGCATCAAGTAGGGCTACCCCTCACTCTTATCGTATCCTTATGAAATTCATGCTTTCTCATCGTTTACCAGTCCTCTAACAATTTTTAATGATAAAAAGTTCAGTTTAAAGTCTTTTGACAATTTCTGAATGACAAAAAGTAAAAAACCAATTTTTGAATCTATTAAAAAGTTACAATTATTTATTTAACCCTCAATTTATTAATAAAATATTACAAAATAATTATTAAAATATGTTAAATAATATACAAATTAAAAACAAATTGTTTTCTAAAATTTTATATTTTCTTTGTTTTTTTGTTCAATAATTTTTTTTTAATTTGTGATTTTGATCGACCTATGTTTACTATTGAGTACGTTAGCGGACTCGAGGTCTTTTTGTAGAAGTTGAGTTTATAATTCAACAGTCTAGAATTTCAACACACTTGCACTCGCTGAGGAGTGAACCTCGGACTTTCTGGGATTTGCAAATTTCGGTAGGGCGTCACCGCTACCTCATCAGCCAGAGAAGAGGATGTGAGCTGAGTGTCGAAACTTCTATTTATACCACATCTAGAAATATGTAATTAAGAATTACATACTTCTAGGGTGTGACTTACGTCAAAGCTTCGTCGCTAAATTTCTAACGTGTGTGAAAGCTATATTCGTTGTCTGTTTTGGAAACAATCGTTTTCCCAATTTTCAGACGTGAATAACAACAACTAATTACTTAATTGTTGTATTCGAAAACGTACGCATTTTTAATGCATTTGCATTATGCGATTGTTATAGGGCGTGTCTCCCATTTTGTTATACCCTTTCAGAGGGTATTATGATTTCAGTCAGAAGTTTGCAACGCAGTGAAGGAGACGTTTCCGACACCATAAAGTATATATATTCTTGATCAGCATGACAAAACGAGTCGATCTAGCCATGTCCGTCTGTTCGTCCGTCTGTCCGTCCGTCTGTCCGTCTGTCTGTTTCTACGCAAACTAGTCTCTCAGTTTTTAAGCTATCGGGCTTAAACTTTCTCAAAAGTCTTCTTTCTATTGCAGGTAGTATATATTTCGGAACCGACCGGATCGGACAACTATATCTTATAGCTCTTATAGGAAAGATTGAAAAAAAAAACGTAAAAAAATTCTAACTTTGGTGTTTTTTGAAATATTACCTTATACTTTTGAAAATACCTAATATTTCTGAATTTCGAATAAAATTTTTAAAAAATCGGATGACTATATCATATAGCTGCCATAGGAACGGTCGGAAAATTAAATGGGAATTAATAGGAAAAAAATTATATCTCTGTGTAATCAACATTTTTAGAAGATCCTTCAGGAGCGAGAATCATAAGGCTACTGGCAGAGCTAACTCTAGAGCATGTGACATAAAATTGTCTATGAGAGAAGCAATCTTCTCTAAGATCTAGTCCAGCGATCTTAAAAGTCTGCCCGTGCGACTAATTTGTAGTTATTGCAAAGCAAACTTTTAGAGGTAATTTTAGCCTCTTAAACTGAAACGGCAGACCGGACGGTATTAATGGGATCCTGTTTCCCCCTTCGCGGATCCCGTAAATACTGTTGATTCGATTAAATTCTTATTGTAACGGCCCGAATTGGACGTACAATACAATATTGAGAATTCGCAAAGTTCCTTATAATTTAAGAACATGAAGTTTCCCATTTGTTTCCTAATTATGATATAAATAAACAATTATTAAGAGAAGATAACCACGATCGACTAAAGGTCCATCTCTAGCCAGCAGAAAAGTCGAGGGGGCATAGAAACGAAGGCGGCAGAGCGAGAGAAAACCCCGAGCGCAGCTGCAGATCCAAAGAGGACCAGATGAAACGAGAGAGCACCAGCGGAGAGAGAGAACAACAGCAGCAGAGCGATAGAGCAGCGTGGGCGACCGAACTGGACCAACGAAGCCGGCAGAGTGGGACAGAAATTTCCAGAGAGTTATCTACGAAGCACTCAGTAGGTGTTAAAACAAGACCACAGGATCATGCCGAGCAGAGGACAGAAGCAGCGAGAATGAAGGAAGGAAAATAACTTGGGCCGCGGCTTTAAACTGGGACAACGAGAAGAGGAATCGTTACTAGAGCCGAATAAGAAAATTTTAGAAAGTGTAGTAATACAATCTACATATTTGTTTGTAGTTTTTATCTAGTCCTCGGTGAGCTCTACTGTGTGTTTCTTCTATTATAATTGCCTTGTCTTTATTGTATTCGACATCTTGAAGAAATGTCCTTGTGTAAAGGAATTTATTACCGAAGTTTTCTTTTAAAGGTTTTTGAATTATATAAAAGTCTTCAAGTGTACAATGTATACCGATGGTGACATTTGGTTGTAAATATTCTATTAGAATGGAAATCAAATTTTCCGGAATGTCATACTCGATTATATGACTGGTATTATTAAATACGTTAACAGATTCAACCTGGTTTAAAGGTTTTTTTGTTTCTTCAACTAAATTTTCGAAACTACTTTCTTCTGAGTGCAAAGTATTTTGATCGGACTCGGATGATTCCGACTTATCGCTATCGGACAAATTGTAAATCTTTATTCGTGATAAGGCGTCGGCAACTACATTAGTTGCGCCTGGTTTATATATGACCTTTGGAGTGAAAATTTATATAAATGAATACCAGCGTTTCATTTCTATATTTGGATTTTTATCCGAGATTGCTGATGATGGTTGATGATCGGTTTAAATTTCAATGCCAATCACTCCGTATAAGTAATTTCTCAAAATTTTCAACGCCCACACTATTTACAAAAGTTCCTTTTTGTTAGTAGCATAGACTTGTTCAGTTTTATACAGGGTTTTTGAAAAAAATGTTATTGGTTTACCTTCTTGGGATAATACCGCGCCTATAGCGACGTCCGAAGCATTAATGAATGAGACTTTTTTTTAGCTCGTTAAAAGCTTTAATAGCTGGGTCATCCAGCTGAATTAACGTTTTAATTGACATTCTTTTCGAGATTTTACCATAATGTCCTCCTAGGTATTTAGTTAGTGGTCTAGCCTTAAAGTATTAATTTTGTTTTTATATGTGCTTTATTTATTGAATCTTCTCTATATGAGACTAACAATAAATATATCAAATCTTAAAAATATAACTTAACTTACAGTCATGTAGACTGAATTTAGACTAACGGGACCTAGTATTTATTTCGATGCAGACGAGTTCTGTTCGAAACCCGTGTTAGGCTCCTTGCGAGATTATTTGGGTGCTGTATAAGCTTGTTGTGGTAGGCCGCTTCTGCTTAGATATTTCATCTTTGACCGGTGGTATGCCCAGATCCCTGTGGATGTTTTCGTTCCGAACATACAATGGTGCCCCAGTGATTGTTCGCAGGATTTTTGATTGTGAGCGCTGTATGATGTCAACATTGCTGTTGCTCGCGTTTCCCCAGAGCTGGGAGCCGTCCAAATGGGCTTAAGGGTGGAGTTGTAGAGAAGAACTTTAAAGTCCAGACATTGGGGTGATCAAGAAATTATAATCCAGTGTAGGCTGCTAGCTTTAAGTCTGAGATGTACTTTCTTGCATTCAATGTGCCTCCGCCAGGTTAGGCGTCTGTCGAGGTGGACGCCGAGATATGTTAAATCGCTGGCTTGGGGGATCTGCGTACTATTTAAAGTTAGCGGGGGGCACGATTGTCCATTAAGAGTAAACGTTATATGTTTAATTCGCCAGTCTGATAGCCACTTCTCAACTACCACCAAATGATCAGCTAGTTGAGCTGTAGTTCTAGTTGGGCATCTCGAGCGGCTCAGTATTGCGGTGTCGTCAGCAAATGTGGACTTAGTCAGCCTCTCGTTCGTAGGGATGTCTGCTGTGTATAGGACGAACGGGGTAGGGCCCAGTGCGCTACCTTGTCGGACTCCGGCTTCAATGTTATACTCGTTGGATGTCGTTGGTTTGCATCTCACCTCGAAGGCTAGGTAGTAGAGGTACGACTTAAGTAACTTGTGAGTGTTTTCTGGCATTAATGTTATGATTTTATGCATAAGGCCTTCAAGCCACACTCGGTCGAATGCCTGAGAGACGTCGAGGAATATCGCACTACAATATTCCCGATGTTCGAAAGCTGTACGAATTTCTAAAGTTATCGGGTTGACTTGCTCGATGGTTCCGTGGCTTTCACGAAACCCGAACTGGTGTGCCGGTATTAAGTTTTGCTCTCTTAAATATGGCGTTATGCGCGTGTGCATACATGTTTCTAGTAATTTGAACAGGCACGATAGTAAGCATATTGGCCTATAGGAAGAGGGAATTGTGTGGACTTTCCCAGGCTTCGGTATCATTATAACCACAGACTTTTTCCATTTTTTGGGGTAGTAGCCAAGTCTTGTGATCTCGTTAAATAGCTTGCATATAGCATCCACTGCGCAGTTTGGAAGTTCAATTATCATGTTTGGGGTTATTAGGTCGCCCCCTGGAGCCTTTTTCGGTTTTAGTTGCTTCCTAATGACATTAGAAATTTCAGGCACTTGAAACAAAATCGGGTTAATTGCAATTTCAGAGCTAAGCGGGGGTAGTTGAAAATAGTTTGTGGCGGCGTTTGGCTGAAATACATTTCGTAGATGTAGGGCAAATGTTTCGGCTCTGTCTTCGTCACTCCGGGCCCAAGTACCCGAGGAGTTTCTAATCGGAGTGACTGATTCTATCGGAGAGCTAAAGGTTGTTCGATTTGCAGATTTGTTTTTTATTGGTTGCTACGCACAAGTGTCTCTTCTGGTGTTGAGGTTTTGGCTGCTGCCACGAGTACGGACTCCAGGGCATCTGTACAGAAGTCGATGTCATTCTCAGTGTTAAGCTGTGGTGTTAGCTCAATGTGGGAACTTACGTACTTTTTGTACTTTAGCCAGTTAGATCTAGGCGAGGTCAGCATGAAGGGGTGCTCAATTACTTTGGGGCTTTGAAGGAGAGTTATTAAAAGAGGCGAGTGATCCGATGATAAGTCCGATAGCAATTTGGCGCTTACTAAATTTCTTGGGATGTTCTTGGTTACAGCAAAGTCTTTTAAGTCCAGATGTTTTCTGGGGTCAGCTGGCCAATATGTGTGGCTGCCAGGGGAGACATAGTCGAGTTTGTTCCTCAAATTTATAATTGTATAGTTGCCTTCCCTTGGGGGTCACGAGTCTTGATCCCCAGTGCGTGTGCTGGGCGTTGTAGTCTCCTCCTGCTATAAAGCGATCTCCGAGTGAATTGTAAAAGTCCAAGAATTGCTCTTCAGTTATTTTAAAACGCGGTGGGCAATAAACAGCGGCTATAGTGATACTGCCATTGCCTGCTTATAATTTTATGGATGTAGCCTGCAAATAATTTGTTGCAAACCTCTGATGAAAGTGGTGATTAATGCGTTCCCTGATTAAGATTTCGGTTCCTTCGTGGGCCTTGCCGTCCGGATGATCTGTGCAGTATGAAGTATAGCCTCTTATTTGGAAGTTGTATTTACTTATGAGATGCGTTTCTGCCAGCAGCATTACATCTATTTGGTTTTCATTGAGGAATTGAGTTATTTCAAGTTTGTGCCGTGAAACGCCATTGGCATGCCACATGGATATTCGAAGGCAAGACATCGATTATTTAGATTGTTGGGATGTGAGCAATTTTATTAAAATGTTTTGATTTTGCATAAGGTTATCCATTGTTGTTTTCATGAAGAACATAAATTCCATCATACCCTGTTATAAAGTCAGCATCATGGTTTCGATGCTGTTTGGTATTGCTGAGGTGTAAATATATTTTGCCCAGAGCATTGAGCTTGTGGCTGATTGGCTAGTCCTGTTTTTAGGGCACTAGCGTATGAAACTCCCCTATTTGTGTTGAGGGGCCCAAATGAAGATCTGGCTGCTTTCGCAAAGAAAACATCAGGTGTGTTTTGCGATTGAACGTATGCATTTTGTGCATTCTGGGAGCGTGCATATTTGGCTTGTTGAAACTGACTCTTCAGCTCTTTATAGACCGGGCAGCCTCTGTAGTTTGCGGTATGGTTTTCTCCACAGTTAGCGCATTTCTTTGTCTTTGGGTCTTCTTTGCTTGCAGGGCACGGTTCGGAGTTGTGGAAGCCTCCACAAGCTACGCAGACTAATCGAAGCCCGCAGTTGTTTCTGGTGTGTCCATACTCTTGACAGTTTGTGCATTGCAGCGGACCATTTCGCTTATGCGGTTCTTCAACAGTAATCCTTCTATGCAACAGGAATTGCAGTTTGTAGATCGGGTGCACTTCATTTTTCTTGAAGGGTCTGCTTTCTGGCTCCAGTTCGACCTTAAAGAGTGGTTGCAGCTTTTTATTTCTGTTGATATTTATTAATTATATTTTTGGCGAAATATCCTTTTTCCTTCAGTGCCTCTATTATCTCATTGGTGCATACGTCGGGCTCTATGCCCTTTAGCACTACTTGCAAGCCCTTGCTACTCTTGAGCTGGTAAGTGCAGTAGGGTTTCTAAGCCTCGTCTAGGTATTTTGTTATAGCTCTGAATTGATCTTCAGTTTTTGCTTGAAGCTTTGTTTCGTAAATATTCCCTTTGACAAGAGGAGTAACATAAAAGTTGTCATTCCCGACCAGCGCAACAATTTTCTTTACTAGGGCATTTGAGTTCTGTTCCCTTATGTAAATTAGTGGGGGCTTTGGCTTTAGCTTTTGTACAGCCTGTCCAGCTTCGGATTGATTATTTTCAATATCCGACAACAGGGCGAATCTGTTGTTACTAGATGCCCCTGGTTGTTCGCTGCCTTTTTTAGGGCAATTTTGTTTTGGTTAATTTCCAACCATTTTATTTTGCGGGTTTAGCTTCCGTTTGATTTGGATGTAGGTTGTATAGCCGGAACAACTTGTTGTTGTTTAATGTTGCCGATATTGACACCCGTATATCCAATTGGCTTTGTAGTTTTATTCGGCGCTGCAGAAGTTGCTAACGCATTCGAAATCGCGTTGTTGGTAACGGAGACCGTTGGTGTTTTTGTTGCAATTGCTGCGGTTGCACAAATTAACGAGGTGGCAGTGCTCGTGGCCGGTGAGCTGTGAGTCGGAGCTGGGGGTGGGGTTCTACACTGCAAGCTCCATGAAGTGGGAGTTGGTGTGAGTAGGGCGGGAGAACAAGACTGTGCTCTCGCACTGTCTCGCACTGGTCAGTAGGGCTGAGTTGCTCTTTAAAGAAGTTCTTTCTACTTCTGTATCACGGGTTGAGAAATAAGAGATACAACTGTTTCTCTGGTCTACGGAGCTCCTACGCTCATTTTTTGGATCGCCGCTCATTGAGCTATTACTCGTGGCACTTCTTAGTTTTTATAAAACTTTGCACTAGTTTTATACATAGCACTAATTATTATCAAATAAAAACACCTCTTTACGAGGTAAAAAAACTAGTAACGATCGCACCTTCAACATACAAAAGACATACAAATACACTTTCTAAAATTTTCTCATTCGGCCCGGCGCAGCAAACTATTCGTCTTTTTCGTCTTCACTCTTGACAGGCATTTTTTATTGCAGCGTGCCGAATGAGACAATTTTACAGCCGTTTTTGAGAAAAATAAAAAAAAAGTTAGAAATAACCTTAAAAAACAATGGTTTTGTGCATAACATTTACCTATTGCATATACATAAATATTGTTGATAAGGCGTTTATTGTACTTCAAAATACCTTTAATTTGAGGTAAAGAACAAGTCTGTAGCTTAAGTATATCGCAAGTAATGGGCTTACGAAATTTAGCCATTTATAGCTGTTTTCCCGCTAAACTAGCGAGTTTTTCCGAAAGGGGTAGGTAGAACTAATGTTTCTTATATCGAGCTGTTTAACATCATATAAAATTTCCAGGATTTTAAACCATCGTTTTGGGACAAACAGACAAACTCACAAACTCACAAACTGACAAACAGAATTGAATTTTCATTTTGGGAAGAAGAAGAAAATCTTATTTTGGCTATTACTTTTGAACGGAGCTTTGGATTTTATTGTAAGACCCCTCATTTATCCCCACCGGCCCCAACAGCTCCAAAATTCGAAATTTTCTTTTTTTTACTTTTTCTGCTCTCTCTCCCAAGCCAATTGATTTTCTTTATGTCTTGGTATGCAATCCTGTTAGTTTTTGCGATACCTTTCGATTGGTGTATCACTCATTATGATCGGACCATCACAGCAGATTTTCATTTCTTCGTGTATATATAGTAGTCGCCTTCGCACACTCTCCTGGTGCGCTTCGTCACTACATGGACTGCCGTCCATAGTGATATTACTATTTTATTTTCTGTTTTTAGAAATAAGATTATTATTTGTTTTTCACTTTTAAGCTGCTTTTTCCGGAGCTCGCGCAAAGCGCGTCTGCACTCTCCGAACTCGCGAATTCAATAATTCATTCAGAATTCATAATTCGGAACAAATTTTCTATAATAACCGGTAAGGCCGAGAAAACTACTTAGTTCCCGAATAGTGTTTGGGGCGGATATTTAATAATGGTTTCAATTTTTTCCGGATCCGTCTTGATAACTTTATAGGATACAATGTATCCTAGAAAACTAGTTTCGCGTTTAAAAAACTTTGATTTCTCCAAAGATATCTTCATATTAGCTTTAAATAATTATCAATTATTTTTGTTAAATCGACATAATGTTGTTCAAGTGTATTAGAGAAAATAATTATGTCGTCCATATAAACATGGCATGTTTTACCTACTTCTTTCTTTAGAATGTCGTCAATTCTTCTTTGGAAAATTCTTGGTGCATTGATCAATCCAATTGGCATCCTTAAGAATTCATACTTCCCGTTATTTGCCCAAATTAGCCAGAATTACAGAAGGGTTTTGCTGGTATACCTGTCGGGTATAGTACTTTCGTTCAACTTTTTATAGTCAATAACTAGTCTTAATTTAGGACTTCCGTCCTCGTTTTGGACTTTCTTTGGTACCACCAATACTGAAGAATTGTAAGGACTGCGACTAGGTCGTATTATTCCTTATTTAAGCATTCTACTGATTTCGTTATTAACGTACAACGAGTACGGATATTGCTTTCCGTATATTGTTCTGTCGTGACCTAAAGTGATTTCCCCTCTTATATCTGTACGAAATGGGATTTGCATGTTGATTTTCGAATGCTCAGTTTCGACTTTCTGTAGTATTCGGTATCTCATATCGGAAATGTTTTTACTGATTTAACCATTGAGATTGTTTAAATTCTCACTGACGGATACTTCAACGTCTGCGCGTTTAGGATTTTTGTATCCCAAACTTGTATTTTTGTCGGATAGTTCTATGACGGCGCGTTCAGGATTTTTGAATCCCAAATTGGTTATGCTTTGATTTGCCTCTTCAGATTCAGTTCTGATTTGGGCTTTTTCGTTAAAGTATTTTTTGATAATAAATGAAAGCTGGTTGCATGAGCTGTCGTTATCATATATCAATTTTTCTTCTTTGTCCCCATATTTCATTACCTCTTGTTCGGTGTCAATTACAGCTCCAATTTTTTAACCCATCTATTTTGTAACATGAGTAACGAGTATCGAATATCGTTACCATGTAATAATATTTAATTATAGAATATCCATTAACCGTAGATACTCTTTTATATATAGGAAGTCCGTTTTTATTTTTAAAAATCCCCGTTCTGATGTAGCATGAGGTTGCCTCTGTGTCAATTAAAATTTTTAGTTTTTTATTTAACTTACTATCTTTCCGTATTATGTAGGGTGATCCTACTCCGGATTCTCTACTAAAAAATGGTCCTCTTCGATGTTATTTAAACGCATTGTTTTATTAGCTGGATGGATAACTGTCCCTGTTAGTTGTTATACCCGCTAATCGTAGAATAAAAGGGTAGATTGTATTCGTGCAAATGGATGTAACAGGTAAAATGTCTGACACCCACACCTTTAAAATTTTCGGACAAGTAAAAATGCAGTTTTATTGTATTGATATCGAAATGTAGAAAATGTAGGTGCCCCGACTATCAGATACCCGTTACTCAGCTAAAGGGAGTGCGAGGGAGATGGATATATAAAACTTTGATCAGGCATAACATTTTAACAAATGGTCAGATTTTAAACATTTCTTCTACATTTCGATAGGTATTAATAAACACAACACAACAAAATCTTTAAAGGTGCGTCTGTCCGTCCGTATGAATCTCGGAAACTACAAAAGCTAGAAAGTTGGGATTACCCACACATATTCTTGGGCTTCCTACGCAGTGCAAGTTTATTTCAGCCGAGCGCCACGCCCCCTCTAACGTCCACAATCGTTCACAAACAATTTTAAAATGTGTCTAGCGCCCACATTTTTAAAGATTTTGGAAAAGTATAAATGAAATTTGGTTGCCTATCGAAATGTAGAAGAAATTTTTTAAATCGGCCCATTCGTTAAGAAGTTATGCCCGATTCAAGTTTAACTCCATCTCCCTCGCACTCGCTCAAGCTGAATAACGGGTATCTGATAGTCGGGGCACTCGACTATAGCGTTCTCTCTTGTTTTTGATTCCTATTCGATTTTGAGAGTATTAGTATTTGGAGCAGTTTGTTTTATTATTATTTTTTTGATACGATCACTAACTAACGGGTTGTTGTAAACAAAGGGGGATTATTGTATTTATTTATTTCCTCCTTTAGCTATTTTTACGATGCAAACACTTTTTATATGTCATCAGTTAGGTTTTTGAGCGTCGGAATTCCCTTTCGGTTTTCGAAAACTGTTTTGTTTTAAAACTTTTTTTTATGAATTTTTAAATAGCACCGCCCAACGTTGGGCGCCGATTAATAAATCGCTTAGCGAATTTTAGAAAAAAATATATTTTTATTTTTTTTATTCACTAGTTTACACAATTTGTATAAGTATCGAACTTGTTTAACTTCGACTGCTCACACTTTTTGATCGACCGATCTATTCGGATGCATAAAAGGTTTGCTCGATCAAGGGCCGATTATCTGATAAGCAAACCTCGGTTTAAGAGAATCTAGGGACTTGTTAAGAATTTGATAGGAGATGGACTCAAGAGAGTCGGAATAAATTGGATGATGCAATTATTGGTTCGATTGTGGAAATCGGTTAAACAGTTTACTTTGCAAATTTTCGGCCTCGCTGGGTGCTGACCGGATGCTATTGTTTACATTTGGGAGACCCAGCTTAGTTTACAGTAGAAGGCCCGCGGCGCAAATGCTTACATTAGATGGACCGCGGCGCAAGCGGTACTCTCCTTGCCACCTATGCAGATGATACTGCATTCCTAGCTACTGGCAGCACCCCCTCCTCGGCCACGTGGCGTGTCCAGACATTTTTGAACGAGTTTGAATGTTGGGCCTCTCGTTGGAATATTGCGCTAAACGTTGATAAAACGCAACACGCCACCTTTGCCCTTCGACCTGGCCGATCCCGCAGTCTTTACTTGGATGGTGATAGACTTAAGCACGAGCAGAGAGTAACATACCTCGGTGTTACCTTAGACCGCCGTCTATGCTGGAAGGGTCAGATTGACCGTGTCTGCGGGTCAGCGAGGATGAAACTAGACAAAATGGACTGGCTACTTCGCTCAGATAGCGGATTATCCCTTCAGGCCAAGGTGCGGCTCTTTAAAGCCATTGTTCTCCCGACCCTAAATTGGGGAATAACATGCTGGGGCACCGCTTGCGACACGTCGCTAAGAAGGGTTCAGACTTGCATCACAAAAGCATTACGGAGGATGCTTGGGGTGAAGTGGTATCATTACGTTGAAAAAAACGTTTTATTTCGAGACACAGGTGTACCAACAGTTACTGAGATGATAACTATGCTCTCGAATCGCTAAAGGGATCGGCTCCTGGTGCATTCCAACCGCCTGGCTAGACGTCTTTCGACACCACTGGGCCGACGTCGTCTCCGCAGACGACACCCCGCGGACCTATGGATCCTCGGCCGTGATAGACACGGGCGACATCTCGCTCGCTCGCACTGCCCTTCGCTCTCCCTCTCCAACTCTCCCGCAAGTCTCCGCTCTGCTTTGTAGCCCATACGCTAAGTTAGGCTTAAGCAGTTCCTATTTACAAGTGTAACAATAAACAGCCGCACGTCGCACCAAACCCCAAACAGTTCTACCATTTTTTCAAACTGTATTTCCATGCGGATTTAAGCCGCCCTTTACCTGGACTTACCATTTCTATAGTCAAGCCACCCCCGCTCCAACAAGGTGGGAATATATATATCTGAGCTAGTCGCATAGTTTATGTAGCGATCAGAACGGTCAAAAACAGTTCGTTACAACATAATTAAATATGTATTCAACTTGTACTTATGTACAGACCGCCTACTATTAACGAGTAACGAGAAATAATATTCAAAATATGCAAAATATCGAATTTGATCGAAATATTTAATTACAGTCGCTCAATATAATAGTTTAAGTAATACAAAATAATATTTTTATACCCGTTACTAGAAGAGTAAAAGTGTTATTGTATTCGTGCAAAAGTATGTAACTGGTAGAAGGATGCGTATCCGACCCTATAAAGCAGGGGTGCTCAGTCCTATGGCATTCGGGCACATTTGTTTTTGCTTTGGCACTTAGCATACCGAGCGGCAATAGTCATTCTCTCCTAAAGCTCACGCCGAGTCTTCTTTGTGTCGCAAGACATCAACAATTCCATTGGATTTTTTTTTCGTTTCAACTCTCAATGCAAATTGTTGTTGTCTTTTTCGTGACTGTATGTGAGTCGTTACTCGCGTGCGTGTGATTTTCTTTTATTTGTGTTTGTAAATGCACTGCCATAAGGCAGTTTTGAGCACCCCTGCTATATATTTATTCTTGATCAGCATCACTAGTCAAGTCGATCTATCCATGCCCGTCTGTCCGTTTCTACGCAAACTAGTCTCTTAGTTTTTAAGCTATCGGGATGAAACTTTCCAAAACTCTCCATTCTATTGCAGGTAGTATGTAAAAAGGAACCAGCCGGATCGGACAACTATATCTTATAGGTGCAATAGAAAAGATCGGAAATATAATAGAAAAAAAAATTATAGCTTTGATGTTTTTGGCATATAACATCCTACGCTTAGGAATGAGATTTAATTTTATCAAAGTCGTACGACTATATCGTATATCTCCCACTTTTATTTTTTAAAATTTGGTATTTAATTTTACAATAATTGTTCGACTATATTTTATATCCGCCATAGGACGGATGAAAAAACTAATGTCAAAATAATTCGAAATTTAACATTTTGTAATTTTTAAATTAATAGAAATGATCTGCAAGGGTATATAAGCCGAAGCTAGCTTCCTTTCTTGTTTTTTGTAAAAATACCCGACATTTTGGAAAACTTACTGGGGAAAAATAAATATTAAAAATAAAAATACGTTACGGATGTCCAAATGTTAATTTATTTTACTTTTATTGATCAAATACAAAATTATAACATAATCAAATTTTTGGTTGGCTGATTTAATCGTAACTATTGGGGTCTCTCATCCCAGTGTGCGTCATGAGGAAACTTTGGAGTACAATTAGCGAACTTTGTTATTCAAGATGAGCAGTGCTCATTAAGCACGTTAGACTTTAATCAGCTACAACAAGTTATCGGTGGCGCATTAAAATTTTTTTATTGTTCTAATACATTTAATCCTTTTTGGATTAAGACAAGAGAGTCGAGAACTTCGACTATCAGATAGCCGTTACACAGCTCAGGGAGTGATTTAAGATTTAAGACTCCTCACACAACGCATAACAGATAACACAACACATAACATAAACTGAAGATGTGGTGCGGTACGGCCGCAAAGCAATGCTTCTCACAACCGCGGCAGTTTACGCATCCAGTTCTCTACTCTCTTTCCCTCAGCTTTCCTGAGTTTTCGCATTAGGGATGCGGCGAATTTAGTTGTCGCGTTCCACTCCAGTTGGCCGCTTAGTATGGTTGGCATGAGCGTGCTGGGGCTAGTGCCAACACCGGCACCTGTTTCCATGGTGGTCCTGTTCTCTACGTGGCTTGTGGCCTCCTCGATTCCAAAACCGTAGGTTGGGCACCCGTTCCTTGATCGTGTCCGTACTTTTTCAAGTACGACCGGAAGCATCCGTGTCCAACAAATACGGCGGATTTGCCCACGACTTTCCGATGGAGGTTATATTGCCTCTACTCGGTCGCCAGGGCCTCACTTCACGGTATTCCACGTTAGCGTGGGTGTTGGCAATCAGTTAACTCCTTGACCATTAGCACCTGGACGACCTCTGCGTGCAGATCGACAAGTGCAACCCGTAGCAGGTAGCAATCGAATGTTAGCAGCAGCGCACACATTTAGGCAATATATCCTTCGCTAGGCGCGGCACCAACACGATATCTACATGGCAGGGAGCTTTTGCCAGCTTGCCCTGCGATCAGCTAAGCATAACGCGGCACAAAGCGTGGGAAGCAGAAGAGAAAGTGCTACAACAATATTTATCCGCCGTTTAAATGCACTCAAGAGAGTGTTTCTTGGTGCCTCTGGATTCCCGAGAAATCTCGATATCGGCCTAAATACCTCTGGAGTTCTCGGTGGGGTTGCCTTCATGTGCGAAGACAGGTTAGTCCCTGGTTCACCCGCTGGAAGAAGCGAGCTGCAGAGCCGCTGCAGGTACTCGCTGCTGGCCGACTTTTTGTGCGGAGCGCTGCATCCCACACCTTCACTCACTGCACACACTTTTTATGTGTGTACGTATATATGAAGTAAATATGTATATGTACCAACCAAGCTTCCAAAGCTTTCAAACCAAACGAAATATTGTCACTCGAGTACACAAGTCGTGTTTTTCGACCGCCCCGCAAAAATCACAAATTTCTCGGACATATCCGTAAAATCGTCGAGCAAAATAATAAGCAAAACAAATATAAAGCAACAACAAACTAAAACTGGCTTTAACTTTTGGTTAAACACATTAAAACACTAAAAGCGAGAAGTTAAAATCTTTAGTCGCAACCACACACAACCAAACAAAAATTGAAGCCGGCTAAAGAAAAACTCAAAAACAAAAGGAATAACAAGAAACACTCAAACAGCTGTAAGCAGAAGGCATAACTCGGCCTATTCACCACACTCAAAAAAAAAAACAGAAGAAGAAGAAAAACATGGTTTTTCCAGAGGGAAAGCGTTTAAAAGAAGCCTCTGGCTCTAAGTGTGGCCGCCCTTCAGACGCCCCAATGACGCCCCCTCATCTTTGCTAATAGCGGCCATAAATAGCCGCTTTGATGAACAAGCTCTGCTGATAAAGTCCACCATCCGCGAGGTTGAGGATAGGATGCTCGAGGTGCTGAAGGAAAGGCTCCTAGGTGTGACCACTGAGATGAATCACATGGCCGATCGCATGTTAAAGCTGGAGAGGGAGGTGGAGGAGCTGCGCTCCCTGAAATCCCAAATTGGCACTGTGCAAGGTAAACTTGATGCACAGCGTGCCGAAAGTGATGCGTGCGAAGTACGCATGCATGGAGTCCCCTTTGTGGTAGGCGAAAAACAACGGCCTCTGTTTAACAAGTTGTGTTTTTTGACGAACCTTGTTCCTGCGCCGAGAGTTCGCGACATTTTCAGGGTCCGGAAATCGCAAAATTCCCTGGTGGACCCTCCAATTCTAATAAAATTAGAAACGACAAGGGAAAAAGTGTCCCTTCTTCGCGCACTGGGTGAATACCGACGAACAACAAAACAACAACTGAGCATACACCTGTTGGGCTTTGACTCGCCGGCCGCTCACTACGTTAACGAGCAGCTTTCGAGAGATAATTTCATTATCTTTAATGAAGCCATGCGCTTAAAGAAGAAGAAATCTCTTGCTGCTGTATTTACGCGCCGTGGGATTGTCCACGTGAAGTGCAGTGAGAGAGATGACATCCACATTATCCAGCAGCTTGATAAGCTCTCAGCGTTCTCTACTGTTGCGTCAGCTCTCTCCCTCTCCGGATCTGGAGCCCTGCTTGCCGAAGGTACCTCTCATGATCAAAATAGCTTTCGTCAATAACATCTCCTATGCAGTTGAACTCGTTAAGAGTATAGTTTTTAATAGTAATTCTATTATTCTATTTGTAATCTCTATTTATCTAAATCTAGCTTGTGCCTTCTCAATTCATATGTGCGTTTCCCAATTTTCCCTATATCTTAATATTAATGCAGGTCAACACAAAAAATTCAACAGCGAGCAGTCTGCTCTGTAAACAGAAAGTGGGGTTGACGGTTGTTCACATAAATGCTCAAAGCCTGGTCAGAAAAATGGATGAGTTTAGGGAACTATTTGTTGGTTCAAATGTTGATGAGGTCTGTGTTTCAGAAACATGGTTTGTCAGTGGCTATAGTGATGTCCCTTTAAATGTGATGGTTATGTATTGTACAGATCCGACAGAGTAAACCACGCAGGTGGTGTAGCCATTTATGTAAGCAACAAATTATTGGTTCGATTGTGGAAATCGGTTAAACAGTTTACTTTGCAAATTTTCGGCCTCGCTGGGTGCTGACCGGATGCTATTGTTTACATTTGGGAGACCCAGCTTAGTTTACAGTAGAAGGCCCGCGGCGCAAATGCTTACATTAGATGGACCGCGGCGCAAGCGGTACTCTCCTTGCCACCTATGCAGATGATACTGCATTCCTAGCTACTGGCAGCACCCCCTCCTCGGCCACGTGGCGTGTCCAGACATTTTTGAACGAGTTTGAATGTTGGGCCTCTCGTTGGAATATTGCGCTAAACGTTGATAAAACGCAACACGCCACCTTTGCCCTTCGACCTGGCCGATCCCGCAGTCTTTACTTGGATGGTGATAGACTTAAGCACGAGCAGAGAGTAACATACCTCGGTGTTACCTTAGACCGCCGTCTATGCTGGAAGGGTCAGATTGACCGTGTCTGCGGGTCAGCGAGGATGAAACTAGACAAAATGGACTGGCTACTTCGCTCAGATAGCGGATTATCCCTTCAGGCCAAGGTGCGGCTCTTTAAAGCCATTGTTCTCCCGGCCCTAAATTGGGGAATAACATGCTGGGGCACCGCTTGCGACACGTCGCTAAGAAGGGTTCAGACTTGCATCACAAAAGCATTACGGAGGATGCTTGGGGTGAAGTGGTATCATTACGTTGAAAATAACGTTTTATTTCGAGACACAGGTGTACCAACAGTTACTGAGATGATAACTATGCTCTCGAATCGCTAAAGGGATCGGCTCCTGGTGCATTCCAACCGCCTGGCTAGACGTCTTGCGACACCACTGGGCCGACGTCGTCTCCGCAGACGACACCCCGCGGACCTATGGATCCTCGGCCGTGATAGACACGGGCGACATCTCGCTCGCTCGCACTGCCCTTCGCTCTCCCGCAAGTCTCCGCTCTGCTTTGTAGCCCATACGCTAAGTTAGGCTTAAGCAGTTCCTATTTACAAGTGTAACAATAAACAGCCGCACGTCGCACCAAACCCCAAACAGTTCTACCGTGTTTTCAAACTGTATTTCCATGCGGATTTAAGCCGCCCTTTACCTGGACTTACCATTTCTATAGTCAAGCCACCCCCGCTCCAACAAGGTGGGAATATATATATCTGAGCTAGTCGCATAGTTTATGTAGCGATCAGAACGGTCAAAAACAGTTCGTTACAACATAATTAAATATGTATTCAACTTGTACTTATGTACAGACCGCCTACTATTAACGAGTAACGAGAAATAATATTCAAAATATGCAAAATATCGAATTTGATCGAAATATTTAATTACAGTCGCTCAATATAATAGTTTAAGTAATACAAAATAATATTTTTATACCCGTTACTAGAAGAGTAAAAGTGTTATTGTATTCGTGCAAAAGTATGTAACTGGTAGAAGGATGCGTATCCGACCCTATAAAGCAGGGGTGCTCAGTCCTATGGCATTCGGGCACATTTGTTTTTGCTTTGGCACTTAGCATACCGAGCGGCAATAGTCATTCTCTCCTAAAGCTCACGCCGAGTCTTCTTTGTGTCGCAAGACATCAACAATTCCATTGGATTTTTTTTTCGTTTCAACTCTCAATGCAAATTGTTGTTGTCTTTTTCGTGACTGTATGTGAGTCGTTACTCGCGTGCGTGTGATTTTCTTTTATTTGTGTTTGTAAATGCACTGCCATAAGGCAGTTTTGAGCACCCCTGCTATATATTTATTCTTGATCAGCATCACTAGTCAAGTCGATCTATCCATGCCCGTCTGTCCGTTTCTACGCAAACTAGTCTCTTAGTTTTTAAGCTATCGGGATGAAACTTTCCAAAACTCTCCATTCTATTGCAGGTAGTATGTAAAAAGGAACCAGCCGGATCGGACAACTATATCTTATAGGTGCAATAGAAAAGATCGGAAATATAATAGAAAAAAAAAGTATAGCTTTGATGTTTTTGGCATATAACATCCTACGCTTAGGAATGAGATTTAATTTTATCAAAGTCGTACGACTATATCGTATATCTCCCACTTTTATTTTTTAAAATTTGGTATTTAATTTTACAATAATTGTTCGACTATATTTTATATCCGCCATAGGACGGATGAAAAAACTAATGTCAAAATAATTCGAAATTTAACATTTTGTAATTTTTAAATTAATAGAAATGATCTGCAAGGGTATATAAGCCGAAGCTAGTTTCCTTTCTTGTTTTTTGTAAAAATACCCGACATTTTGGAAAACTTACTGGGGAAAAATAAATATTAAAAATAAAAATACGTTACGGATGTCCAAATGTTAATTTATTTTACTTTTATTGATCAAATACAAAATTATAACATAATCAAATTTTTGGTTGGCTGATTTAATCGTAACTATTGGGGTCTCTCATCCCAGTGTGCGTCATGAGGAAACTTTGGAGTACAATTAGCGAACTTTGTTATTCAAGATGAGCAGTGCTCATTAAGCACGTTAGACTTTAATCAGCTACAACAAGTTATCGGTGGCGCATTAAATTTTTTTTATTGTTCTAATACATTTAATCCTTTTTGGATTAAGACAAGAGAGTCGAGAACTTCGACTATCAGATAGCCGTTACACAGCTCAGGGAGTGATTTAAGATTTAAGACTCCTCACACAACGCATAACAGATAACACAACACATAACATAAACTGAAGATGTGGTGCGGTACGGCCGCAAAGCAATGCTTCTCACAACCGCGGCAGTTTACGCATCCAGTTCTCTACTCTCTTTCCCTCAGCTTTCCTGAGTTTTCGCATTAGGGATGCGGCGAATTTAGTTGTCGCGTTCCACTCCAGTTGGCCGCTTAGTATGGTTGGCATGAGCGTGCTGGGGCTAGTGCCAACACCGGCACCTGTTTCCATGGTGGTCCTGTTCTCTACGTGGCTTGTGGCCTCCTCGATTCCAAAACCGTAGGTTGGGCACCCGTTCCTTGATCGTGTCCGTACTTTTTCAAGTACGACCGGAAGCATCCGTGTCCAACAAATACGGCGGATTTGCCCACGACTTTCCGATGGAGGTTATATTGCCTCTACTCGGTCGCCAGGGCCTCACTTCACGGTATTCCACGTTAGCGTGGGTGTTGGCAATCAGTTAACTCCTTGACCATTAGCACCTGGACGACCTCTGCGTGCAGATCGACAAGTGCAACCCGTAGCAGGTAGCAATCGAATGTTAGCAGCAGCGCACACATTTAGGCAATATATCCTTCGCTAGGCGCGGCACCAACACGATATCTACATGGCAGGGAGCTTTTGCCAGCTTGCCCTGCGATCAGCTAAGCATAACGCGGCACAAAGCGTGGGAAGCAGAAGAGAAAGTGCTACAACAATATTTATCCGCCGTTTAAATGCACTCAAGAGAGTGTTTCTTGGTGCCTCTGGATTCCCGAGAAATCTCGATATCGGCCTAAATACCTCTGGAGTTCTCGGTGGGGTTGCCTTCATGTGCGAAGACAGGTTAGTCCCTGGTTCACCCGCTGGAAGAAGCGAGCTGCAGAGCCGCTGCAGGTACTCGCTGCTGGCCGACTTTTTGTGCGGAGCGCTGCATCCCGCACCTTCACTCACTGCACACACTTTTTATGTGTGTACGTATATACGAAGTAAATATGTATATGTACCAACCAAGCTTCCAAAGCTTTCAAACCAAACGAAATATTGTCACTCGAGTACACAAGTCGTGTTTTTCGACCGCCCCGCAAAAATCACAAATTTCTCGGACATATCCGTAAAATCGTCGTGCAAAATAATAAGCAAAACAAATATAAAGCAACAACAAACTAAAACTGGCTTTAACTTTTGGTTAAACACATTAAAACACTAAAAGCGAGAAGTTAAAATCTTTAGTCGCAACCACACACAACCAAACAAAAATTGAAGCCGGCTAAAGAAAAACTCAAAAACAAAAGAAATAACAAGAAACACTCAAACAGCTGTAAGCAGAAGGCATAACTCGGCCTATTCACCACACTCAAAAAAAAAAACAGAAGAAGAAGAAAAACATGGTTTTTCCAGAGGGAAAGCGTTTAAAAGAAGCCTCTGGCTCTAAGTGTGGCCGCCCTTCAGACGCCCCAATGACGCCCCCTCATCTTTGCTAATAGCGGCTATAAATAGCCGCTTTGATGAACAAGCTCTGCTGATAAAGTCCACCATCCGCGAGGTTGAGGATAGGATGCTCGAGGTGCTGAAGGAAAGGCTCCTAGGTGTGACCACTGAGATGAATCACATGGCCGATCGCATGTTAAAGCTGGAGAGGGAGGTGGAGGAGCTGCGCTCCCTGAAATCCCAAATTGGCACTGTGCAAGGTAAACTTGATGCACAGCGTGCCGAAAGTGATGCGTGCGAAGTACGCATGCATGGAGTCCCCTTTGTGGTAGGCGAAAAACAACGGCCTCTGTTTAACAAGTTGTGTTTTTTGACGAACCTTGTTCCTGCGCCGAGAGTTCGCGACATTTTCAGGGTCCGGAAATCGCAAAATTCCCTGGTGGACCCTCCAATTCTAATAAAATTAGAAACGACAAGGGAAAAAGTGTCCCTTCTTCGCGCACTGGGTGAATACCGACGAACAACAAAACAACAACTGAGCATACACCTGTTGGGCTTTGACTCGCCGGCCGCTCTCTACGTTAACGAGCAGCTTTCGAGAGATAATTTCATTATCTTTAATGAAGCCATGCGCTTAAAGAAGAAGAAATCTCTTGCTGCTGTATTTACGCGCCGTGGGATTGTCCACGTGAAGTGCAGTGAGAGAGATGACATCCACATTATCCAGCAGCTTGATAAGCTCTCAGCGTTCTCTACTGTTGCGTCAGCTCTCTCCCTCTCCGGATCTGGAGCCCTGCTTGCCGAAGGTACCTCTCATGATCAAAATAGCTTTCGTCAATAACATCTCCTATGCAGTTGAACTCGTTAAGAGTATAGTTTTTAAGAGTAATTCTATTATTCTATTTGTAATCTCTATTTATCTAAATCTAGCTTGTGCCTTCTCAATTCATATGTGCGTTTCCCAATTTTCCCTATATCTTAATATTAATGCAGGTCAACACAAAAAATTCAACAGCGAGGAGTCTGCTCTGTAAACAGAAAGTGGGGTTGACGGTTGTTCACATAAATGCTCAAAGCCTGGTCAGAAAAATGGATGAGTTTAGGGAACTATTTGTTGGTTCAAATGTTGATGAGGTCTGTGTTTCAGAAACATGGTTTGTCAGTGGCTATAGTGATGTCCCTTTAAATGTGATGGTTATGTATTGTACAGATCCGACAGAGTAAACCACGCAGGTGGTGTAGCCATTTATGTAAGCAACAAATTATTGGTTCGATTGTGGAAATCGGTTAAACAGTTTACTTTGCAAATTTTGGGCCTCGCTGGGTGCTGACCGGATGCTATTGTTTACATTTGGGAGACCCAGCTTAGTTTACAGTAGAAGGCCCGCGGCGCAAATGCTTACATTAGATGGACCGCGGCGCAAGCGGTACTCTCCTTGCCACCTATGCAGATGATACTGCATTCCTAGCTACTGGCAGCACCCCCTCCTCGGCCACGTGGCGTGTCCAGACATTTTTGAACGAGTTTGAATGTTGGGCCTCTCGTTGGAATATTGCGCTAAACGTTGATAAAACGCAACACGCCACCTTTGCCCTTCGACCTGGCCGATCCCGCAGTCTTTACTTGGATGGTGATAGACTTAAGCACGAGCAGAGAGTAACATACCTCGGTGTTACCTTAGACCGCCGTCTATGCTGGAAGGGTCAGATTGACCGTGTCTGCGGGTCAGCGAGGATGAAACTAGACAAAATGGACTGGCTACTTCGCTCAGATAGCGGATTATCCCTTCAGGCCAAGGTGCGGCTCTTTAAAGCCATTGTTCTCCCGGCCCTAAATTGGGGAATAACATGCTGGGGCACCGCTTGCGACACGTCGCTAAGAAGGGTTCAGACTTGCATCACAAAAGCATTACGGAGGATGCATGGGGTGAAGTGGTATCATTACGTTGAAAATAACGTTTTATTTCGAGACACAGGTGTACCAACAGTTACTGAGATGATAACTATGCTCTCGAATCGCTAAAGGGATCGGCTCCTGGTGCATTCCAACCGCCTGGCTAGACGTCTTGCGACACCACTGGGCCGACGTCGTCTCCGCAGACGACACCCCGCGGACCTATGGATCCTCGGCCGTGATAGACACGGGCGACATCTCGCTCGTTCGCACTGCCCTTCGCTCTCCCTCTCCAACTCTCCCGCAAGTCTCCGCTCTGCTTTGTAGCCCATACGCTAAGTTAGGCTTAAGCAGTTCCTATTTACAAGTGTAACAATAAACAGCCGCACGTCGCACCAAACCCCAAACAGTTCTACCGTGTTTTCAAACTGTATTTCCATGCGGATTTAAGCCGCCCTTTACCTGGACTTACCATTTCTATAGTCAAGCCACCCCCGCTCCAACAAGGTGGGAATATATATATCTGAGCTAGTCGCATAGTTTATGTAGCGATCAGAACGGTCAAAAACAGTTCGTTACAACATAATTAAATATGTATTCAACTTGTACTTATGTACAGACCGCCTACTATTAACGAGTAACGAGAAATAATATTCAAAATATGCAAAATATCGAATTTGATCGAAATATTTAATTACAGTCGCTCAATATAATAGTTTAAGTAATACAAAATAATATTTTTATACCCGTTACTAGAAGAGTAAAAGTGTTATTGTATTCGTGCAAAAGTATGTAACTGGTAGAAGGATGCGTATCCGACCCTATAAAGCAGGGGTGCTCAGTCCTATGGCATTCGGGCACATTTGTTTTTGCTTTGGCACTTAGCATACCGAGCGGCAATAGTCATTCTCTCCTAAAGCTCACGCCGAGTCTTCTTTGTGTCGCAAGACATCAACAATTCCATTGGATTTTTTTTTCGTTTCAACTCTCAATGCAAATTGTTGTTGTCTTTTTCGTGACTGTATGTGAGTCGTTACTCGCGTGCGTGTGATTTTCTTTTATTTGTGTTTGTAAATGCACTGCCATAAGGCAGTTTTGAGCACCCCTGCTATATATTTATTCTTGATCAGCATCACTAGTCAAGTCGATCTATCCATGCCCGTCTGTCCGTTTCTACGCAAACTAGTCTCTTAGTTTTTAAGCTATCGGGATGAAACTTTCCAAAACTCTCCATTCTATTGCAGGTAGTATGTAAAAAGGAACCAGCCGGATCGGACAACTATATCTTATAGGTGCAATAGAAAAGATCGGAAATATAATAGAAAAAAAAAGTATAGCTTTGATGTTTTTGGCATATAACATCCTACGCTTAGGAATGAGATTTAATTTTATCAAAGTCGTACGACTATATCGTATATCTCCCACTTTTATTTTTTAAAATTTGGTATTTAATTTTACAATAATTGTTCGACTATATTTTATATCCGCCATAGGACGGATGAAAAAACTAATGTCAAAATAATTCGAAATTTAACATTTTGTAATTTTTAAATTAATAGAAATGATCTGCAAGGGTATATAAGCCGAAGCTAGTTTCCTTTCTTGTTTTTTGTAAAAATACCCGACATTTTGGAAAACTTACTGGGGAAAAATAAATATTAAAAATAAAAATACGTTACGGATGTCCAAATGTTAATTTATTTTACTTTTATTGATCAAATACAAAATTATAACATAATCAAATTTTTGGTTGGCTGATTTAATCGTAACTATTGGGGTCTCTCATCCCAGTGTGCGTCATGAGGAAACTTTGGAGTACAATTAGCGAACTTTGTTATTCAAGATGAGCAGTGCTCATTAAGCACGTTAGACTTTAATCAGCTACAACAAGTTATCGGTGGCGCATTAAAATTTTTTTATTGTTCTAATACATTTAATCCTTTTTGGATTAAGACAAGAGAGTCGAGAACTTCGACTATCAGATAGCCGTTACACAGCTCAGGGAGTGATTTAAGATTTAAGACTCCTCACACAACGCATAACAGATAACACAACACATAACATAAACTGAAGATGTGGTGCGGTACGGCCGCAAAGCAATGCTTCTCACAACCGCGGCAGTTTACGCATCCAGTTCTCTACTCTCTTTCCCTCAGCTTTCCTGAGTTTTCGCATTAGGGATGCGGCGAATTTAGTTGTCGCGTTCCACTCCAGTTGGCCGCTTAGTATGGTTGGCTAGTGCCAACACCGGCACCTGTTTCCATGGTGGTCCTGTTCTCTACGTGGCTTGTGGCCTCCTCGATTCCAAAACCGTAGGTTGGGCACCCGTTCCTTGATCGTGTCCGTACTTTTTCAAGTACGACCGGAAGCATCCGTGTCCAACAAATACGGCGGATTTGCCCACGACTTTCCGATGGAGGTTATATTGCCTCTACTCGGTCGCCACGGCCTCACTTCACGGTATTCCACGTTAGCGTGGGTGTTGGCAATCAGTTAACTCCTTGACCATTAGCACCTGGACGACCTCTGCGTGCAGATCGACAAGTGCAACCCGTAGCAGGTAGCAATCGAATGTTAGCAGCAGCGCACACATTTAGGCAATATATCCTTCGCTAGGCGCGGCACCAACACGATATCTACATGGCAGGGAGCTTTTGCCAGCTTGCCCTGCGATCAGCTAAGCATAACGCGGCACAAAGCGTGGGAAGCAGAAGAGAAAGTGCTACAACAATATTTATCCGCCGTTTAAATGCACTCAAGAGAGTGTTTCTTGGTGCCTCTGGATTCCCGAGAAATCTCGATATCGGCCTAAATACCTCTGGAGTTCTCGGTGGGGTTGCCTTCATGTGCAAAGACAGGTTAGTCCCTGGTTCAACCGCTGGAAGAAGCGAGCTGCAGAGCCGCTGCAGGTACTCGCTGCTGGCCGACTTTTTGTGCGGAGCGCTGCATCCCGCACCTTCACTCACTGCACACACTTTTTATGTGTGTACGTATATACGAAGTAAATATGTATATGTACCAACCAAGCTTCCAAAGCTTTCAAACCAAACGAAATATTGTCACTCGAGTACACAAGTCGTGTTTTTCGACCGCCCCGCAAAAATCACAAATTTCTCGGACATATCCGTAAAATCGTCGAGCAAAATAATAAGCAAAACAAATATAAAGCAACAACAAACTAAAACTGGCTTTAACTTTTGGTTAAACACATTAAAACACTAAAAGCGAGAAGTTAAAATCTTTAGTCGCAACCACACACAACCAAACAAAAATTGAAGCCGGCTAAAGAAAAACTCAAAAACAAAAGGAATAACAAGAAACACTCAAACAGCTGTAAGCAGAAGGCATAACTCGGCCTATTCACCACACTCAAAAAAAAAAACAGAAGAAGAAGAAAAACATGGTTTTTCCAGAGGGAAAGCGTTTAAAAGAAGCCTCTGGCTCTAAGTGTGGCCGCCCTTCAGACGCCCCAATGACGCCCCCTCATCTTTGCTAATAGCGGCTATAAATAGCCGCTTTGATGAACAAGCTCTGCTGATAAAGTCCACCATCCGCGAGGTTGAGGATAGGATGTTCGAGGTGCTGAAGGAAAGGCTCCTAGGTGTGACCACTGAGATGAATCACATGGCCGATCGCATGTTAAAGCTGGAGAGGGAGGTGGAGGAGCTGCGCTCCCTGAAATCCCAAATTGGCACTGTGCAAGGTAAACTTGATGCACAGCGTGCCGAAAGTGATGCGTGCGAAGTACGCATGCATGGAGTCCCCTTTGTGGTAGGCGAAAAACAACGGCCTCTGTTTAACAAGTTGTGTTTTTTGACGAACCTTGTTCCTGCGCCGAGAGTTCGCGACATTTTCAGGGTCCGGAAATCGCAAAATTCCCTGGTGGACCCTCCAATTCTAATAAAATTAGAAACGACAAGGGAAAAAGTGTCCCTTCTTCGCGCACTGGGTGAATACCGACGAACAACAAAACAACAACTGAGCATACACCTGTTGGGCTTTGACTCGCCGGCCGCTCTCTACGTTAACGAGCAGCTTTCGAGAGATAATTTCATTATCTTTAATGAAGCCATGCGCTTAAAGAAGAAGAAATCTCTTGCTGCTGTATTTACGCGCCGTGGGATTGTCCACGTGAAGTGCAGTGAGAGAGATGACATCCACATTATCCAGCAGCTTGATAAGCTCTCAGCGTTCTCTACTGTTGCGTCAGCTCTCTCCCTCTCCGGATCTGGAGCCCTGCTTGCCGAAGGTACCTCTCATGATCAAAATAGCTTTCGTCAATAACATCTCCTATGCAGTTGAACTCGTTAAGAGTATAGTTTTTAGGAGTAATTCTATTATTCTATTTGTAATCTCTATTTATCTAAATCTAGCTTGTGCCTTCTCAATTCATATGTGCGTTTCCCAATTTTCCCTATATCTTAATATTAATGCAGGTCAACACAAAAAATTCAACAGCGAGCAGTCTGCTCTGTAAACAGAAAGTGGGGTTGACGGTTGTTCACATAAATGCTCAAAGCCTGGTCAGAAAAATGGATGAGTTTAGGGAACTATTTGATGGTTCAAATGTTGATGAGGTCTGTGTTTCAGAAACATGGTTTGTCAGTGGCTATAGTGATGTCCCTTTGAATGTGATGGTTATGTATTGTACAGATCCGACAGAGTAAACCACGCAGGTGGTGTAGCCATTTATGTAAGCAACAAATATCCTTCGAAACTTATTCAATCAAATCCCATTGACAGCAGAGTTGAATATATGTTTTTAGATGTCGTAGATCGTCGTTTTAAATCAAAAATCCTGATCTGTTGTATTTATAGACCCCATCGAACAACTGAATATAATGAGCTCACACAGGCTGTATCTAATATATCTGTTGGGTACGAAAACGTTATCCTGGCTGGAGATCTTAATAGCAACATAATCAAAGAACAAAATGTGCAGAATGATTTTAGATCTCTTGGATTAAACTTGGTTAATTCCAACTTACCTACCCATTTCACAAGTACCTGCAGCTCTTTGTTAGATGTTTTCTTTGTTGGTGATCCGTCCAAAATCCTTCTCTATGATCAATTGTGTGTGCCATCGTTCTCTAAACATGACTTGATTTTTTTGACATATGATTTTATTTCTGATAATTCACCCCGACTTTATAGCTATAGAGACTATAAATCAATCAATTGCAATAACGTACTAACCGAATTTGACAATTATGACTGGACCAGTATTTATAACTTGACTTAGGCACAGGACCAACTCCTATTATTTAACTCCAACATTCGACAGTTATTTGAACACTGTGTCCCTTTAAAAACAAAAATACATAAACCAGCCAATCAGCCTTGGTTTAATTTGGAAATTAAAAAAACAAATTAACCTGCGGGATAATGCCTATAAACGCTGGAAAAGATATAAAACCGAGAGTCTGCACAGTATTTTCAAACAACTTAGAAATTTAGTCACGAACCTTATCTCCTCTTCTAAAAGTAGATATTATAACAATAAATTCGCCAGTGCAGAGACCCCTAGTCGAGTTTGGAAGGTTTTGAGGAGCCTGGGGATAGGTAAACAAAAAGCAGCGGCTAAATCAGACCTTGATGTAGATGCCCTTAATAAGCAATTTTCTGAGCTGCCTTCTCTCATTCCAACACATAATTTGTACCTGAACTCAACGACATCCTGTGATAATATTTTTAGCTTTATGTGTGTACGTCCATGTGATGTTCTTGAATGTATACTTAAAGTAAAATCAGACGCCGAAGGCCTAGATAACGTTAGTCCCAAGTTTATAAAAATGTTGCTCCCGAAATTAATTTGTCATATTACCCACATCTTTAATTGTGTGTTTACCACCTCAATGTTTCCCGATTGTTGGAAAATCGCAAAAATTCTGCCCATACCGAAATCATAAAATGAATTTAGACCAATATCCATATTGCCCTTCTTAGCGAAGTCCTTTGAGCAGCTAGTTGCTCTCCAGATGCAAACATTCTTGGAAATCAATCAACTTCTTAGTTGTAAGCAATCAGGTTATAAAAAGCACAGAAGTTGTACAACTGCCATTATAAAGATATCCGAAGATATACGCCAAAATATTGATGACAGTAAAGTAACCCTTTTAACACTTCTTGACTTTAGCAAAGCATTTGACTCGATAAATCATGAAATTCTCTGTACAAAGATTCTCAACCTGTATAATTTCTCGGCAAGTGCAGTAAGCCTCATCCACAACACGAACTCGGCACAATCATTACGAATAATTAAAAAAAAAAATGAAGAAGATCGATCAAATAGTTCTTGTGCAATCGTGGTCACCGCAAGCCGCTATAAAACAAAAAAGGTTCCGAGAGAATTGCCATAACTTTCTAAATTATTCATATGTTTTCAAGATCAAACGCTTTTTGTTTCGATAAAAACATGTACTATCAATAAATAATAACTTCAGTTTCATAAAATAATTGCTACACACCTGAAAAAAATCCAAAGTTCCCTAAATTTTTTCGCTCAAAAAGGTATATAACCCCTTAATAGCAAAGTACCAATCTGGCAACTCTAGCATTAAGTTGATCTGGCATCTCAGTTTCTTTTTTCACCACACTTTGTTTTTCTCCTGCATTGTCTTTTTTTCTGACTTTGTTCGCTTCGAGTTACCGGCTAAGAACATAAACTGCTTTATCAAATAAAGACATTATAACCGAACGATTTACTTATTGTTCTGATCACGTGCATCTGCATTGTTGGGGCAAAACCCCAACAGGTTATGGGCCCAGACGCCAACGATCAAAAATAGGTGAAAAGTCGAGAAAGAGAAGCTGTGAAAAATGGCAAATTCGTTCATAAGAAATGAGCCGCTAAACGCGGAGAACTACGACACATGGAAGTTGCAAATGTGTGCTATTCTGGTGAAAAATGCTTTACCCTTGCGGATATATTACTGTCCATAAGTACATCCGAGTTGGCCCTAATTGAAGACAATACATTTTCAAGAGAATACTGGTTGAAACTTCAAAATACATTCCAATCATAGGGGCCTGTCCGTAAAGCTAGTTTACTAAAACGAATAGCATTGTATCGCGTGAGTGAAGGAAGTGACGCGCGTGTTCACATGAATGATTTCTTGACGCAGTAAAGAAACTGAAAGAAATCGGGGTGGCCATATCTGATGATCTGCTCGCGATTCTCTTGCTGTATAGTTTCCCGGATTCCTATGAGACTTTCCGATGTGCTATTGAAACACGAGACGTATTGCCAGCCCCAGATATTCTCCGTGTGAAAATACTAGAAGAATCGCAATCACGTAGAACAAAAACTGACCATGAGGAACAGAGTGCACTGTACGCAAACAAATCAAAGGAAAAACCTAAAGATGAGAAGTTTCAAAAAGAAACTAGGAAATTTTTTTCGTGTAACAAGGTCAGCCATCTTTCAAGAAATTGCCAAACGAATTTCAAAAAGAACGCAAAAAATGAGCAAGGTGAAATAAGTCAAAACAAGAAGGAAGCGCTGATGTCTATATGCGAAAGTGCGTACATGGCGGAGGGATAGAGTAGTAAGATGTGCTCAACTCACATGAGTCCCAACGAAAGCATATTTGAGAAAATTTCCAAAGTTGAAAAAACATTGCATTTGGCAGATCATAGCACTGCAAAAGTAAATGGCGAAGTAAATATTGAGGTAAGAGGAAAACAGAAAAACAATGAAATAGCACTGCAAGAAGTTTTTTTTTTTCGGAGCAACGCCAATATTTGCTTTCGGTTTCAAGAATCACTGACAGTGGTTATGAAGTTCATTTTCGTAAGTTAGAAGCCGTAATTGTGAAAAACTTTCGCAGTGTAAAATTTGTATCACAGAAAAACAAGCAGCGAATCACTATAAAAGCGCCACTGAGAGAAGATCTAAAAGTACACTGGAAATTGTTAACAGTGTGCGGACCAATGCGTACCCAGTCCATGAGCGGATAGAAATATTTTGTTACGTTTATTGACGATTATTCTCGCTACTGTTCAGTAGACTTTCTAAAGCAGAAAACAGAAGTACTTAAAGCGTTTAAATCCTACAAAGCTTTAGCTTAACATTGTACGGGCAACAAATTCAAGGCGTTGCAGAGCGACAATGGGACAGAGTTTCGAAACATGGAGTCCGACAATTTTCTTCGAACCAACGGTATAGGGCGATGATGTTGACATCGAGATGACCTGCAATGATCCAGACCCACAAGATGGGTCCTCAAGCGATGATAACACTGAAGAAGAGCAGAATGCGGCACCACGTCGAGTCAGAGGTCGCCCCAAAATCCTACGAACAGGACAGCGAAGGAGACCGCAAAAAATATATCAAGCAATGCGCGATGATCAAAGTAATATCGATGCATCTGAAAACGACGATGGCGATCCAGTGGTCTCGAATAGTTCCCTTAAGGTCATGTTCGAGGAGTGAGATATGGCATTTGTGGCGGCTTTAACGTTCAAGGAAGCGCAAAGATCCAGAGATGCGATCTACTGGACACAGATTCTCAACAATACCTGGAAAGTCGAAGAGTGTCCAGATAATCGAATGGTTAAACAGGATGTTTTTTCAAACGAAGGATGACGGCACCACAACTGGCAGAAAGAAGGATCGATTAGTAGCGAAGGGCTATGCACAGAAGCCCGAAGAAGATTTCTTTGAAACTTACTCACCTGTAGCCAGATTCACGTCGGGCAGGCTGTTGGCAGCAATCGCCGTTGAATACGGCATGGAAATCCATCAGATCCATCACCGCATATCTTAATGGCGAGCTTGAAGAAAAAGTATTCATGGATATTCCAGACCATTTTAACGAGTTCATGAGAAAACGCTCAGCTGAACCAATCGAGAACGAGATGAAAAGGTATCCGTATCAAAGTCTAATTGGTTCCCTAATGTTTCTTGCAGTCTCAACGCGTCCAGACATCGCATATGCCGGGAATTTTATGAGTCAATTCAATTCCAACTACACCATTGAGCCCTGGAAGGCATCGAAACGGATCCTGAGATATTTGAGCGGTACGAAGAGCCTTGGACCCTTCTTCAGGAAAACTGGAGATCTTTATGGCGTGGTAGATGCAGATTGGTCCTCCAATTTATTGGATCGTCGTTCGTACTCTGGTCAAGCATTCATAATGGCTGGAGCAGCAATAAGCTGGGAGGCATGAAAGCAACGGACAGTTGCTTTATCAAGCACCGAGTCGGAGTACTTGGCCATGTCAGAGGCAGTCAAGGAGTCCCTGTACTTAAAAGCTCTACTCAACCGAATTGGCAACAGCTGCGATTTGGTACGGATCTTCAATGACAATCAAAGCGCGCAGCAACTGGTAAAAGGCTTTGGATTTCATCCTCGTACTAAGCATATTGACGTACGTCACCACTTTATTCAGGAGAAACGGAGCGTATGCCAGCAGATGTCCTGACCAAGGCATTATGCAGCAACATACATAACGAATGTATAACTTCCCTAGGTGTGACTAGTATTTAGATTTGCGATTACTACTTTGAGGTGGTGTGTTCAAACTTGCTATTCACCTCAGTTAATATCAAAGTTCCAATCTGGCAACTCTAGCATTAAGTTGATCTGGCATCTTAGTTTCTTTTTTACAACACTTTGTTCTTTTCCTGCATTGTACTTTTTTTCTGACTTTGTTCCCTTCGAGTTACCGGCTAAGAACAGGCGCCGCAGTTTATCAAATAAAGACATTATAACCAATTGTTTTACTTATTGTTCTGATCACCTGCATCTGCATTGTTGGGGTTTTGCCCCAATGCAAAATCTTTTTAAGTTATTTGTCGAGTTTAAAATTAATAGTTACCGATCAAATGTGGAACCGGGAAAAATAAGTTACTTCGCTACTGCCAATATTTTTGTCTGTGAACAAATGTTTTCATTTCATTCAAAACAAGAAGTTTAAAAAAAGAAATTGCAGTTTACAAACAAATATATTTGTGCGGAAATTAAATTAGATGTGTTTTCATTAATGAGATCGCAAGTATTAGAAGAGGGCTATACAAAACAAGAAAGGAAGCTAGCTTCGGGCAGCCGAAGCTTATATACCCTTGTAGATAAAGTAAACACCTCTACTCTATCGGTGCAGTTCCAGGTGTTCCAGATTCTGCGAGCCTATTTCAAATTTTGTTTTTAAGTTTGTAACGTGGGTCTGAAGCAAACGTTAATTTTAAATATTTCAATCCAGAAATATTCAAAAAAACCGCTATAGTGCTATTCGATAGGTTGCATGGGCATCATTGTCACCCTTCCAGTGTCAAACTGAACACGGCGATGTAAATGACAATTTGGGGTTCGGGCGAATTCATCCATATCCGGTATTATCCGAAGGTATAAAATGCCCAGTAACGTAGCACACGGTCTCTTTTCCCAAATTGGCCAACATAAAGTACGGATCACTCCAAGTATTCATACAAAGTCTTAAAAACGCGTGTTTTGTTACGTAACTAAGAAGTAATAGTAACAAGCTTTACTTTAGCCTTAACACAGGCATACACTTTTAAAAATAAAATTAACGTTGAAACGAAGCTTTGTTTAACCTAGGTATGTGAGTGTACAGAAGGGCATTTTCGGCAATAATATCCGATCTTTCGATTCCTAGCTTAATTAATCAAAAGGAAAATTGGTCGGTTTATTTGGGCCAAGAAGCCGCAATTCCATTTTCATCGGAACCGGTTTACCAGAGCGTAGCAAATAATCAGCAGTTACACCCTAAGGAGGAGAGGGACTGCAGTTCATCATATTTTCCCGGCTTCTGTCTTCGTTGAAGCCTCTGAAGAGTATTTCTCTCCACCTGGAATTGGACGTGCAGTCGCCTACAAACGCGCCCAAATCAGCGGGGCACGTGATATTCACCTGGCCCCCATAGTTTTTTTGATTAGCTAAATCGAAGGCAGCAATACATTTAATTAAAAAAAGGGCACAAAATATTTTAAAAATACAACCCCAACGAACGAGGCAGTTCAAATTCAGTGCTTGGTATTGGATCAGTGCAGAAAAAAATCTAAACAAAAATCCACCTAAAACGACGGCAGCGATCGACGACTGGGAGATAACATTGAATATTCTTTAATTCCCCAAAATATTAGTGCGAATTTGTCATCTCCACCAACACCAGCGCTTGATGAGGAGGCCTCCATCACATGCAGAAATTCGGTGAGTCATTCCAAACCCCTTGCATTTGGTGATATTATTGAATATATAACGTTGCGAACAGTCGTACGCTTAACGGAGCTATTCTGTTTCGCTTTGGTTTCGTCATTCTGTGTGCTTATTTCAAACTTCTGTAGAGGGAAAAAATACACTAATTTCTTATCGCTGTACGCAAGTAGGCGAATATTACTACCAGCAAACACCCAAAGCCAAACAAAATACCTCCGCCAAACGCAAAAATTTGAGAAAGATCAAAAACAAAACAACCATGCTATAATAAAACCCAACCAACCTTAAAAAAAAAAAAACAAGAAAACAAAAGAAACGAAACGAAAGTCTCAACCCTTTAAAAATCATTTAGTCTTTATGAAGTAAATACTTACACTCACTACCAAGCACTGTTTATGAAAAACAACAAACTTATTATCTATTGATTTTGTAGCCTTTAATGTAAAGTTAAATTAAAATACTTACAATGTACGCCTAGCTTAGTTTTGGTTAGAATCAGAGTTACTTCTATCAACTGAATGAAAATTGAATTGGAAACAATGTTGAAACGATAATGTACGAAAAGTATACAGAAACCTGAAGATTTAATGAATTGACTATCACTGAATTAATACACCCCATCGAATGTTATGAGGGGTTTCTTTGGGTATTGTTATGAAGAAATAAATATAACTATTATGAAATTCTAACGTGTTAACTTTTTCCTGAAGGTGATGTAAACAAAAGAAGGCGGAATTAGGGAGTTTTTAATTATTGGCAACTAAAGACTCATGGTAGGGTGGGTACAGAGCCGTTTTGCAAATTCCATCTAAGCAGTACATCGGTAAATTCTAGCTTATCAGTGATACACTTTGACTGATCCGAATTTTTGATCCATCCCCAATTTATGATCAGGTTTTAATAGTTTATGAATGGCTCCTTTTGTTTTTGGAAGCTTTCTGTAGCTATGGATTCATCTGTAATTATATAATGCTCCGGAAGTTTTGTTAGGGTATTGACATGTCCACGAACCCCCCCCATGGGCTGTTTTGCTAGCGGAGTTAGAAATATAACCCGAATCCACCGCGATGTGTCTATACTCCTAGGTAACTTCTCTTCCAAGTACGTTCTGTACGTTACAAGTTGTCAAAAATCAAAACGCTACAATGAATTTTCTTATATTTGTTTGATTATTCCTTTGGGAGCCTTAAGATATAGTGGTCCGATCCGGCTCGCTCTGCAACAGAAACGCCTCCTTCACTGCGTTACAAACTTCTGACTGAAATTATAATACCCTCTGCAAGGGTATAAAAATACACTTGCTCTCCTTTGCCACAATTCGTTTTTTGGGGGTAAGAAGAATGTAATGATAATGAGCGTTAGGACAGTGGCCAGTTTATAGGTAGACGCAAACAATGGGGATGATCAAGCGCACAATAAAGTCCCTAATAGAGCTTGCCTAAAGAGAGTGGTGTAGCAAGGGCGCTTAAACTCACAAATCTGGTTTCAAAAAAACACTCTTTAGTACACATTTTGACCCTTTTTTGAAATCATTTTAAAATCACAAACTTCGAAATATTACTTTAATCGTATATCCCACTTTTCACGACCTATTTGGGCCAAAATTAAAATTGTATAAATTCATTGAATCCAGCAGGGGTCCCGAAGCATAATTTGTCTCTTATGATTGGAGCACCCATAATGTTATTGCGAAATGTAGGTCCCCCAATGTTATGCAATGGGACACGATTGCAGATAAAAAGTCTCCATAATGTAAAGTAGTTTCCTGGCTGGGATATGGCTCAGTCCGGCCACGGTCGCTTACAGAAAAAATTTAGAAGTTTGGGACTTTTTGGAAATTTTTTGTAGAGGGTGAGCCGCCTAAAAGGTGGAAGTCGTCGGGCTCACGTTAGGATTGGTTGTGCAAGCGGGCTCAAAAAGTGCAATTTTGGGAAAGCAACCGGGGTGGGTCGCCGGTAATGGTACACATTGGGAGCAGAGGCTGGCTGCAATCACCCAAAAATGCACACGGGAATGGGTAATGGTACACCAGTGGGAGCAGGGGCTTGGCGCCTGGCTGCAATCACCCAAAAATGCACGCGGAACCGGGAAATGATACACCAGCGGGGCAGAGGCTTGGCGCCTGGCGTGCTTCACCGAATGATGCACGCGGGAATGGGTAGCGATACACTAGCGGGAGCAAGGGCTTGGCGCCTGGCTGCGATCACCCAAAAATGCACACGGGAAGGGGGGTTTAATAGACACGCAGGATTTTAAGCTTCAGATATAATATTTTATTTAATGAGAAATCTATGGGTCCCTGCCTATACCAATTTAACTCGATTTAACGCTACTCACTCAGACAGACTCGGCCAATACGATACTGAATCCGATTTGTGTTTCTTGGCGGCAGATAGTCGGCTGCTCATTGCGGAGGGTGTAGATGACGCACTGTAGCTGTGTCCAGGAAAAAGAAAACAAGTACGATGGCACGTGGTTCAAAGGCGGGTCAGCACGTGTTTCCAAGACGGATCAGCACGTGTTGCCGCGGAGGACTGGGGTCGCGAGCGATCGCGTGTGGTTTGGTCCAAGCTCTAGAAACGATTCCTCTTCTCGTTGTGCCTGTTTATAGCCGCGGCCCAAGGTATTTTTCTTCCTTCATTCTCGCTGCTTCTGTCCTCTGCTCGGCATGATCCTGCAGTCTTGTTTTTACACCTACTGAGTGCTTCGTAGATAACTCTCTGGAAAGTTCTGTCCCGCTCTGCCGGCTTCGTTGGTCCAGTTCGGTCGCCCACGCTGCTCTATCGCTCTGCTGCTGTTGTTCTCTCTCTCCGCTGCTGCTCTCTCGTTTCATCTGGTCCTCTTTGGATCTGCAGCTGCGCTCGGGGTTTTCTCTTGCTCTGCCGCCTTCGTTTCTATGCCCCCTCGACTTTTCTGCTGGCTAGAGATGGACCTTTAGTCGATCGTGGTTATCTTCTCTTAATAATTGTTTATTTATATCATAATTAGGAAACAAATGGGAAACTTCATGTTCTTAAATTATAAGGAACTTTGCGAATTCTCAATAAGCCCTATTTTACGGCCAATTCGGGCCGTTACAATAAGAATGTAATCGAAGCAACAGTATTTACGGGATCGACTCTGCTCCTGTCCAGCACTCGTTTCCACTCTAATCTCTGCTTCCTGCAGATCTCACCGTTGCCGTCTCAGCCTTGGCCTAGCGTCTTGACTCTGGTATCTTGATCTGGGCGTTGAGCACTCGGTTACTCGGTACTCTCACGGTCACGCACTCGATTGAATCCTCGCACTTGAATCTTGATATCTGGTTTTCTTGTCTCACTTGTACTTTCGCTCACGTATCTCGGTTGACTGTCCCGAGCTGCGCCTGCGCCCTCCTTTTATAGGCTGCGGCGTGGTCCCGTTATTTCCCTTTTTGCACACGGCTCGCTAGGGTCCAATGTCCAAGGGTGTCCCGTTAGTTCCCTTTGCACACGGCACGCATCGGGTCCAAGGTCCACGGGTGTCCCGTTAATTCACGGTGCCTCCTCTTTGCGCCGGTTCAAAGTCCACGGCTTTACCGTTCGACCTCATTGCCCTTTGGCGGCGTGGGTCCAAGGTCCAGCGCGGCACCGTTACTTCCCGGTCTCTCCGCTTTGGCCGGGTCCAAGGTCCAGTATTTACCGGTGGACCTGGATGCCCTTGGGGTCTGCCGCATTCTCGCTGCCTTTGCTGTTGCTAGGGGTCTCCTGCCTTGAGATTTGTGGGGAGTTTTACGACTCCTCACACCATGCTATAATAAAACCCAACCAACCTTAAAAAAAAAAAAAAAACAAGAAAACAAAAGAAACGAAACGAAAGTGTCAACCCTTTAAAAATCATTTAGTCTTTATGAAGTAAATACTTACACTCACTACCAAGCACTTTTTATGAAAAACAACAAACTTATTATCTATTGATTTTGTACATTAAAAGTTAAATTAAAATACTTACAATGTTAGTTTTGGTTAGAATCAGAGTTACTTCTATCAACTGAATGAAAATTGAATTGGAAACAATGTTAAAACGATAATGTACGAAAAGTATACAGAAACCTGAAGATTTAATGAATTGACTATCACTGAATTAATACACCCCATCGAATGTTATGAGGGGTTTCTTTGGGTATTGTTATGAAGAAATAAATATAACTATTTTGAAATTCTAACGTGTTAACTTTTTCCTGAAGGTGATGTAAACAAAAGAAGGCGGAATTAGGGAGTTTTTAATTATTGGCAACTAAAGACTCATGGTAGGGTGGGTACAGAGCCGTTTTGCAAATTCCATCTAAGCAGTACATCGGTAAATTCTAGCTTATCAGTGATACACTTTGACTGATCCGAATTTTTGATCCATCCCCAATTTATGATCAGGTTTTAATAGTTTATGAATGGCTCCTTTTGTTTTTGGAAGCTTTCTGTAGCTATGGATTCATCTGTAATTATATAATGCTCCGGAAGTTTTGTTAGGGTATTGACATGTCCACGAACCCCCCCATAGGCTGTTTTGCTAGCGGAGTTAGAAATATAACCCGAATCCACCGCGATGTGTCTATACTCCTAGGTAACTTCTCTTCCAAGTACGTTCTGTACGTTACAAGTTGTCAAAAATCAAAACGCCTTCTTCCTACAAAGCTACAATGAATTTTCTTATATTTGTTTGATTATTCCTTTGGGAGCCTTAAGATATAGTGGTCCGATCCGGCTCGCTCTGCAACAGAAAGAAGACTTTTGGGAAAGTTTCATCGCGATAGCTTTAAAACTGAGAGACTAGTTGGCATAAAAACGGACAGACGGACATGGCTAGATGGACTCGGCTATTAGTGCTCATCAAGAATATATATCATTTGTGGGGTAGGAAACGCCTCCTTCACTGCGTTACAAACTTCTGACTGAAATTATAATACCCTCTGCAAGGGTATAAAAATACACTTGCTCTCCTTTGCCACAATTCGTTTTTTGGGAGTAAGAAGAATGTAATGATAATGAGCGTTAGGACAGTGGCCAGTTTATAGGTAGACGCAAACAATGGGGATGATCAAGCGCACAATAAAGTCCCTAATAGAGCTTGCCTAAAGAGAGTGGTGTAGCAAGGGCGCTTAAACTCACAAATCTGGTTTCAAAAAAACACTCTTTAGTACACATTTTGACCCTTTTTTGAAATCATTTTAAAATCACAAACTTCGAAATATTACTTTAATCGTATATCCCACTTTTCACGACCTATTTGGGCCAAAATTAAAATTGTATAAATTCATTGAATCCAGCAGGGGTCCCGAAGCATAATTTGTCTCTTATGATTGGAGCACCCATAATGTTATTGCGAAATGTAGGTCCCCCAATGTTATGCAATGGGACACGATTGCAGATAAAAAGTCTCCATAATGTAAAGTAGTTTCCTGGCTGGGATATGGCTCAGTCCGGCCACGGTCGCTTACAGAAAAAATTTAGAAGTTTGGGACTTTTTGGAAATTTTTTGTAGAGGGTGAGCCGCCTAAAAGGTGGAAGTCGTCGGGCTCACGTTAGGATTGGTTGTGCAAGCGGGCTCAAAAAGTGCAATTTTGGGAAAGCAACCGGGGTGGGTCGCCGGTAATGGTACACATTGGGAGCAGAGGCTGGCTGCAATCACCCAAAAATGCACACGGGTATGGGTAATGGTACACCAGTGGGAGCAGGGGCTTGGCGCCTGGCTGCAATCACCCAAAAATGCACGCGGAACCGGGAAATGATACACCAGCGGGGCAGAGGCTTGGCGCCTGGCGTGCTTCACCGAATGATGCACGCGGGAATGGGTAGCGATACACTAGTGGGAGCAGGGGCTTGGCGCCTGGCTGCGATCACCCAAAAATGCACACGGGAAGGGGGGTTTAATAGACACGCAGGATTTTAAGCTTCAGATATAATATTTTATTTAATGAGAAATCTATGGGTCCCTGCCTATACCAATTTAACTCGATTTAACGCTACTCACTCAGACAGACTCGGCCAATACGATACTGAATCCGATTTGTGTTTCTTGGCGGCAGGTAGTCGGCTGCTCATTGCGGAGGGTGTAGATGACGCACTGTAGCTGTGTCCAGGAAAAAGAAAACAAGTACGATGGCACGTGGTTCAAAGGCGGGTCAGCACGTGTTTCCAAGACGGATCAGCACGTGTTGCCGCGGAGGACTGGGGTCGCGAGCGATCGCGTGTGGTTTGGTCCAAGCTCTAGAAACGATTCCTCTTCTCGTTGTGCCAGTTTATAGCCGCGGCCCAAGGTATTTTTCTTCCTTCATTCTCGCTGCTTCTGTCCTCTGCTCGGCATGATCCTGCAGTCTTGTTTTTACACCTACTGAGTGCTTCGTAGATAACTCTCTGGAAAGTTCTGTCCCGCTCTGCCGGCTTCGTTGGTCCAGTTCGGTCGCCCACGCTGCTCTATCGCTCTGCTGCTGTTGTTCTCTCTCTCCGCTGCTGCTCTCTCGTTTCATCTGGTCCTCTTTGGATCTGCAGCTGCGCTCGGGGTTTTCTCTTGCTCTGCCGCCTTCGTTTCTATGCCCCCTCGACTTTTCTGCTGGCTAGAGATGGACCTTTAGTCGATCGTGGTTATCTTCTCTTAATAATTGTTTATTTATATCATAATTAGGAAACAAATGGGAAACTTCATGTTCTTAAATTATAAGGAACTTTGCGAATTCTCAATAAGCCCTATTTTACGGCCAATTCGGGCCGTTACAATAAGAATGTAATCGAAGCAACAGTATTTACGGGATCCGAGAAGGGGGAAACAGGATCCCATTAATACCGTCCGGTCTGCCGTTTCAGTTTAAGAGGCTGAAATTACCTCTAAAAGTTTGCTTTGCAATAACTACAAATTAGTCGCACTGGCAGACTTTTAAGATCGCTGGACTAGATCTTAGAGAAGATTGCTTCTCTCATAGACAATTTTATGTCACATGCTCTAGAGTTAGCTCTGCCAGTAGCCTTATGATTCTCGCTCCTGAAGGATCTTCTAAAAATGTTGATTACACAGAGATATAATTTTTTTCCTATTAATTCCCATTTAATTTTCCGACCGTTCCTATGGCAGCTATATGATATAGTCATCCGATTTTTTAAAAATTTTATTCGAAATTCAGAAATATTAGGTATTTTCAAAAGTATAAGGTAATATTTCAAAAAACACCAAAGTTAGAATTTTTTTACGTTTTTTTTTTCAATCTTTCCTATAAGAGCTATAAGATATAGTTGTCCGATCCGGTCGGTCGACATATATACTACCTGCACAAGAAATAAGACTTTTGGGAAAGTTTGAGCGCGATAGCTTTAAAACTGAGAGACTAGTTTGCGTAGAAACAGACGGACAGACGGACGGACAGATGGACGGACAGACGGACAGACGGACGGACAGATCGACTCGTTTTGTCATGCTGATCAAGAATATATATACTTTATGGTGTCGGAAACGTCTCCTTCACTGCGTTGCAAACTTCTGACTGAAATCATAATACCCTTGCAAGGGTATAATTATTGCCACAGTAATATGAAAGCAGCTAAAATTTGGATTTTTGTAACATATACGCAAGTTTATTTAAATGTAATGTTTTTGTAAATGAATAGTAATGATCTGCAAGAGTATATAAGCTTAAGCTGGCCGAAGCTAGCTTCCTTTTTTTTTTTCTTTCACCTAACAATCAAACCGTCGAGCTCTGATTCCTGACGCTGCCAACCATAATCGGAATTTCTTGGCCATCACCTTGACCTCCTCGCGTCGTTGACGACGCTCTGTCGCAACATCGGTAGCTGACACCAAAGACCTATAAACATATTTACTTCATACATACGTACACATATACTTACACTTAGGAAGTAAAAAGTGTGTGCAGTGAGTGAAGGTGCGGGATGCAGCGCTCCGCACAAAAAGTCGGCCAGCAGCGAGTACCTGCAGCGGCTCTGCAGCTCGCTTCTTCCAGCGGGTGAACCAGGGACTAACCTGTCTCCGCACATGAAGGCAACCCCACCGAGAACTCCAGAGGAATCTAGGCCGATATCGAGATTTCTCGGGAATCCAGAGGCACCAAGAAACACTCTCTTGAGTGCATTTAGACGGCGGGTAAATATTGTTGTAGCACTTTCTCTTCTGCTTCCCACGCTTTGTGCCGCGTTATGCTCAGCTGATCGCAGGGCAAGCTGGCAAAAGCTCCCTGCCATGTAGATGTCGTGTTGGTGAGGCGCCCAGCGAAGGATATATTGCCTACATGTGTGCGCTGCTGCTAACATTCGATTGCTACCTGCTACGGGTTGCACTTGTCGATCGGCGCTCGGCAATAGCATACAGAGGTATGCCACTTGGCGAACTCCGTCTGCACGCAGAGGTCGTCTAGGTGCTAATGGTCAAGGAGTTACCTGATTGCCAACACCCACGCTAACGTGGAATACCGTGAAATGAGGCCCTGGCGACCGAGTAGAGGCAATATAACCTCCATCAGAAAGTCGTGGGCAAATTCGCCGGATATGTTGGACACGGATGCATCCGGTCGTACTTGAAAAAGTACAGACACGATCAAGGAACGGGTGCCCATCCTACGGTTTTGGAATCGAGGTGGCCACAAGCCACTTAGAGAACAGGACCGCCTTGGAAACAGATGCCGGTGTTGGCGCTAGCCCCAGGACGCTGGCGCCAACCATACTAAGCGGCCAACTGGAGTGGAACGCGACAACTAAATTCGCCGCATCCCTAATGCGAAAACTCAGGAAAGCTGAGAGAGAGAGAGTAGAGAACTGGATACGTAAGCTGCCGCGGTTGTGAGAAGCATTGTTTTGCGTCCGTACCGCACAACATTTTCAGTTCATGTTCATTTATATGTATAGTTGTGTGAGGAGTCTTAAATCTTAAATCACTCCCTGAGCTGTGTAACGGCTATCTGATAGTCGAAGTTCTCGACTATCCAAAAATCCAAAAATGATTAAATGTATTAGAACAATAAAAAAATTTGAACGCGCCACCGATAGCTTGTTGAAGCTGATTAAAGTCTAACGGACTTAATGAGCACTGCTCATCTTGAATAACAAAGTGCGCTAATTGTACTCCAAAGTTTCCTCATGACGCACACCGGGATGAGAGACCCCAATAGTTACGATTAAATCAGCCAACCAAAAATTTGAACATGTTATAATTTTGTATTTGATCAATAAAAGTAAAGTATTTTTAATATTTATTTTTCACCAGTAAGTTTTCCAAAATGTCAGGTATTTTTACAAAAAAAACATGGAAGGAAGCTAGCTTCGGCTATCCGAAGCTTACATACCCTTGCAGATCATTCCTATTAATTTACAAATTACAAAATGTTAAATATCGAATTATTTTGACATTAGTTTTTTCATCCGTCCTAAAATATAGTCGATCAATTATTGTAAAATTAAATTCCAAATTCCAAAAAAAAAAGTGGGAGATATACGATATAGTCGTACGACTTTGATAAAATTAAATCTTATTCCTAAGCGTATGCCAAAAACATCAAAGCTATAATTTTTTTTCTATTATATTTCCGATCTTTTCTATTGCACCTATAAGATATAGTTGTCCGATCCGGCTGGTTCCTTTTTACATACTACCTGCAATAGAATGGAGAGTTTTGGAAAGTTTCATCCCGATAGCTTAAAAACTAAGAGACTAGTTTGCGTAGAAACGGACAGACGGGCATGGATAGATCGACTTGACTAGTGATGCTGATCAAGAATAAATATATAGCAGGGGTGCTCAAAACTGCCTTATGGCAGTGCATTTACAAACACAAATAAAAGAAAATCACACGCACGCGAGTCACGTACAGTCACGAAAAAGACAACAACAATTTGCATTGAGAGTTGAAACGAAAAAAAAATCCAATGGAATTGTTGATGTCTTGCGACACAAAGAAGACTCGGCGTGAGCTTTAGGAGAGAATGACTATTGCCGCTCGGTATGCTAAGTGCCAAAGCAAAAACAAATGTGCCCGAATGCCATAGGACTGAGCACCCCTGCTTTATAGGGTCGGATACGCATCCTTCTACCAGTTACATACTTTTGCACGAATACAATAACACTTTTACTCTTCTAGTAACGGGTATAAAAATATTATTTTGTATTACTTAAACTATTATATTGAGCGACTGTAATTAAATATTTCGATCAAATTCGATATTTTGCATATTTTGAATATTATTTCTCGTTACTCGTTAATAGTAGGCGGTCTGTACATAAGTACAAGTTGAATACATATTTAATTATGTTGTAACGAACTGTTTTTGACCGTTCTGATCGCTACATAAACTATGCGACTAGCTCAGATATATATATTCCCACCTTGTTGGAGCGGGGGTGGCTTGACTATAGAAATGGTAAGTCCAGGTAAAGGGCGGCTTAAATCCGCATGGAAATACAGTTTGAAAAAACGGTAGAACTGTTTGGGGTTTGGTGCGACGTGCGGCTGTTTATTGTTACACTTGTAAATAGGAACTGCTTAAGCCTAACTTAGCGTATGGGCTACAAAGCAGAGCGGAGACTTGCGGGAGAGTTGGAGAGGGAGAGCGAAGGGCAGTGCGAGCGAGCGAGATGTCGCCCGTGTCTATCACGGCCGAGGATCCATAGGTCCGCGGGGTGTCGTCTGCGGAGACGACGTCGGCCCAGTGGTGTCGCAAGACGTCTAGCCAGGCGGTTGGAATGCACCAGGAGCCGATCCCTTTAGCGATTCGAGAGCATAGTTATCATCTCAGTAACTGTTGGTACACCTGTATCTCGAAATAAAACGTTATTTTCAACGTAATGATACCACTTCACCCCAAGCATCCTCCGTAATGCTTTTGTGATGCAAGTCTGAACCCTTCTTAGCGACGTGTCGCAAGCGGTGCCCCAGCATGTTATTCCCCAATTTAGGGTCGGGAGAACAATGGCTTTAAAGAGCCGCACCTTGGCCTGAAGGGATAATCCGCTATCTGAGCGAAGTAGCCAGTCCATTTTGTCTAGTTTCATCCTCGCTGACCCGCAGACACGGTCAATCTGACCCTTCCAGCATAGACGGCGGTCTAAGGTAACACCGAGGTATGTTACTCTCTGCTCGTGCTTAAGTCTATCACCATCCAAGTAAAGACTGCGGGATCGGCCAGGTCGAAGGGCAAAGGTGGCGTGTTGCGTTTTATCAACGTTTAGCGCAATATTCCAACGAGAGGCCCAACATTGAAACTCGTTCAAAAATGTCTGGACACGCCACGTGGCCGAGGAGGGGGTGCTGCCAGTAGCTAGGAATGCAGTATCATCTGCATAGGTGGCAAGGAGAGTACCGCTTGCGCCGCGGTCCATCTAATGTAAGCATTTGCGCCGCGGGCCATCTACTGTAAACTAAGCTGGGTCTCCCAAATGTAAACAATAGCATCCGGTCAGCACCCAGCGAGGCCGAAAATTTGCAAAGTAAACTGTTTAACCGATTTCCACAATCGAACCAATAATTGCATCATCCAATTTATTCCGACTCTCTTGAGTCCATCTCCTATCAAATTCTTAACAAGTCCCTAGATTCTCTTAAACCGAGGTTTGCTTATCAGATAATCGGCCCTTGATCGAACAAACCTTTTATGCATCCGAATAGATCGGTCGATCAAAAAGTATATTGTAAGCAGTCGAAGTTAAACAAGTTCGATACTTATACAAATTGTGTAAACTAGTGAATAAAAAAAATAAAAATATATTTTTTTCTAAAATTCGCTAAGCGATTTATTAATCGGCGCCCAACGTTGGGCGGTGCTATTTAAAAATTCATAAAAAAAAGTTTTAAAACAAAACAGTTTTCGAAAACCGAAAGGGAATTCCGACGCTCAAAAACCTAACTGATGACATATAAAAAGTGTTTGCATCGTAAAAATAGCTAAAGGAGGAAATAAATAAATACAATAATCCCCCTTTGTTTACAACAACCCGTTAGTTAGTGATCGTATCAAAAAAATAATAATAAAACAAACTGCTCCAAATACTAATACTCTCAAAATCGAATAGGAATCAAAAACAAGAGAGAACGCTATAGTCGAGTGCCCCGACTATCAGATACCCGTTATTCAGCTTGAGCGAGTGCGAGGGAGATGGAGTTAAACTTGAATCGGGCATAACTTCTTAACGAATGGGCCGATTTAAAAAATTTCTTCTACATTTCGATAGGCAACCAAATTTCATTTATACTTTTCCAAAATCTTTAAAAATGTGGGCGCTAGACACATTTTAAAATTGTTTGTGAACGATTGTGGACGTTAGAGGGGGCGTGGCGCTCGGCTGAAATAAACTTGCACTGCGTAGGAAGCCCAAGAATATGTGTGGGTAATCCCAACTTTCTAGCTTTTGTAGTTTCCGAGATTCATACGGACGGACAGACGCACCTTTAAAGATTTTGTTGTGTTGTGTTTATTAATACCTATCGAAATGTAGAAGAAATGTTTAAAATCTGACCATTTGTTAAAATGTTATGCCTGATCAAAGTTTTATATATCCATCTCCCTCGCACTCCCTTTAGCTGAGTAACGGGTATCTGATAGTCGGGGCACCTACATTTTCTACATTTCGATATCAATACAATAAAACTGCATTTTTACTTGTCCGAAAATTTTAAAGGTGTGGGTGTCAGACATTTTACCTGTTACATCCATTTGCACGAATACAATCTACCCTTTTATTCTACGATTAGCGGGTATAACAACTAACAGGGACAGTTATCCATCCAGCTAATAAAACAATGCGTTTAAATAACATCGAAGAGGACCATTTTTTAGTAGAGAATCCGGAGTAGGATCACCCTACATAATACGGAAAGATAGTAAGTTAAATAAAAAACTAAAAATTTTAATTGACACAGAGGCAACCTCATGCTACATCAGAACGGGGATTTTTAAAAATAAAAACGGACTTCCTATATATAAAAGAGTATCTACGGTTAATGGATATTCTATAATTAAATATTATTACATGGTAACGATATTCGATACTCGTTACTCATGTTACAAAATAGATGGGTTAAAAAATTGGAGCTGTAATTGACACCGAACAAGAGGTAATGAAATATGGGGACAAAGAAGAAAAATTGATATATGATAACGACAGCTCATGCAACCAGCTTTCATTTATTATCAAAAAATACTTTAACGAAAAAGCCCAAATCAGAACTGAATCTGAAGAGGCAAATCAAAGCATAACCAATTTGGGATTCAAAAATCCTGAACGCGCCGTCATAGAACTATCCGACAAAAATACAAGTTTGGGATACAAAAATCCTAAACGCGCAGACGTTGAAGTATCCGTCAGTGAGAATTTAAACAATCTCAATGGTTAAATCAGTAAAAACATTTCCGATATGAGATACCGAATACTACAGAAAGTCGAAACTGAGCATTCGAAAATCAACATGCAAATCCCATTTCGTACAGATATAAGAGGGGAAATCACTTTAGGTCACGACAGAACAATATACGGAAAGCAATATCCGTACTCGTTGTACGTTAATAACGAAATCAGTAGAATGCTTAAATAAGGAATAATACGACCTAGTCGCACTCCTTACAATTCTTCAGTATTGGTGGTACCAAAGAAAGTCCAAAACGAGGACGGAAGTCCTAAATTAAGACTAGTTATTGACTATAAAAAGTTGAACGAAAGTACTATACCCGACAGGTATACCAGCAAAACCCTTCTGTAATTCTGGCTAATTTGGGCAAATAACGGGAAGTATGAATTCTTAAGGATGCCAATTGGATTGATCAATGCACCAAGAATTTTCCAAAGAACAATTGACGACATTCTAAAGAAAGAAGTAGGTAAAACATGCCATGTTTATATGGACGACATAATTATTTTCTCTAATACACTTGAACAACATTATGTCGATTTAACAAAAATAATTGATAATTATTTAAAGCTAATATGAAGATATCTTTGGAGAAATCAAAGTTTTTTAAACGCGAAACTAGTTTTCTAGGATACATTGTATCCTATAACGTTATCAAGACGGATCCGGAAAAAATTGAAACCATTATTAAATATCCGCCCCAAACACTATTCGGGAACTAAGAAGTTTTCTCGGCCTTACCGGTTATTATAGAAAATTTGTTCCGAATTATGAATTCTGAATGAATTATTGAATTCGCGAGTTCGGAGAGTGCAGACGCGCTTTGCGCGAGCTCCGGAAAAAGCAGCTTAAAAGTGAAAAACAAATAATAATCTTATTTCTAAAAACAGAAAATAAAATAGTAATATCACTATGGACGGCAGTCCATGTAGTGACGAAGCGCACCAGGAGAGTGTGCGAAGGCGACTACTATATATACACGAAGAAATGAAAATCTGCTGTGATGGTCCGATCATAATGAGTGATACACCAATCGAAAGGTATCGCAAAAACTAACAGGATTGCATACCAAGACATAAAGAAAATCAATTGGCTTGGGAGAGAGAGCAGAAAAAGTAAAAAAAAGAAAATTTCGAATTTTGGAGCTGTTGGGGCCGGTGGGGATAAATGAGGGGTCTTACAATAAAATCCAAAGCTCCGTTCAAAAGTAATAGCCAAAATAAGATTTTCTTCTTCTTCCCAAAATGAAAATTCAATTCTGTTTGTCAGTTTGTGAGTTTGTGAGTTTGTCTGTTTGTCCCAAAACGATGGTTTAAAATCCTGGAAATTTTATATGATGTTAAACAGCTCGATATAAGAAACATTAGTTCTACCTACCCATTTCGGAAAAACTCGCTAGTTTAGCGGGAAAACAGCTATAAATGGCTAAATTTCGTAAGCCCATTACTTGCGATATACTTAAGCTACAGACTTGTTCTTTACCTCAAATTAAAGGTATTTTGAAGTACAATAAACGCCTTCTCAAAACTATTTATGTATATGGAATAGGTAAATGTTATGCACAAAACCATTGTTTTTAAAGGTTATTTCTAACTTTTTTTTTATTTTTCTCAAAAACGGCTCTAGAATTGTCTCATTCAGCACGCTGCAATAAAAAATGCCTGTCAAGAGTGAAGACGAAAAAGACGAATAGTTTGCTGCGCCGGGCCGAATGAGAAAATTTTAGAAAGTGTATTTGTATGTCTTTTGTATGTTGAAGGTGCGATCGTTACTAGTTTTTTTACCTCGTAAAGAGGTGTTTTTATTTGATAATAATTAGTGCTATGTATAAAACTAGTGCAAAGTTTTATAAAAACTAAGAAGTGCCACGAGTAATAGCTCAATGAGCGGCGATCCAAAAAATGAGCGTAGGAGCTCCGTAGACCAGAGAAACAGTTGTATCTCTTATTTCTCAACCCGTGATACAGAAGTAGAAAGAACTTCTTTAAAGAGCAACTCAGCCCTACTGACCAGTGCGAGACAGTGCGAGAGCACAGTCTTGTTCTCCCGCCCTACTCACACCAACTCCCACTTCATGGAGCTTGCAGTGTAGAACCCCACCCCCAGCTCCGACTCACAGCTCACCGGCCACGAGCACTGCCACCTCGTTAATTTGTGCAACCGCAGCAATTGCATCAAAAACACTAACGGTCTCCGTTACCAACAACGCGATTTCGAATGCGTTAGCAACTTCTGCAGCGCCGAATAAAACTACAAAGCCAATTGGATGTACGGGTGTCAATATCGGCAACATTAAACAACAACAAGTTGTTCCGGCTATACAACCTACATCCAAATCATACGGAAGCTAAACCCGCAAAATAAAATGGTTGGAAATTAACCAAAACAAAATTGCCCTAAAAAAGGCAGCGAACAACCAGGGGCATCTAGTAACAACAGATTCGCCCTGTTGTCGGATATTGAAAATAATCAATCCGAAGCTGGACAGGCTGTACAAAAGAAGCCAAAGCCCCCACTAATTTACATAAGGGAACAGAACTCAAATGCCCTAGTAAAGAAAATTGTTGCGCTGGTCGGGAATGACAACATTTATGTTACTCCTCTTGACAAAGGGAATATTTACGAAACAAAGCTTCAAGCAAAAACTGAAGATCAATTCAGAGCTATAACAAAATACCTAGACGAGGCTTAGAAACCCTACTGCACTTACCAGCTCAAGAGCAGCAAGGGCTTGCAAGTAGTGCTAAAGGGCATAGAGCCCGACGTTTGCACCAATGAGATAATAGAGGCACTGAAGGAAAAAGGATATTTCGCCAAAAATATTATTAATATATCAACAGAAATAAAAAGCCGCAACCACTCTTTAAGGTCGAACTGGAGCCAGAAAGCAGACCCTTCAAGAAAAATGAAGTGCACCCGATCTACAAACTGCAATTCCTGTTGCATAGAAGGATTACTGTTGAAGAACCGCATAAGCGAAATGGTCCGCTGCAATGCACAAACTGTCAAGAGTATGGACACACCAGAAACAACTGCGGGCTTCGATTAGTCTGCGTAGCTTGTGGAGGCTTCCACAACTCCGAACCGTGCCCTGCAAGCAAAGAAGACCCAAAGACAAAGAAATGCGCTAACTGTGGAGAAAACCATACCGCAAACTACAGAGGCTGCCCGGTCTATAAAGAGCTGAAGAGTCAGTTTCAACAAGCCAAATATGCACGCTCCCAGAATGCACAAAATGCATACGTTCAATCGCAAAACACACCTGATGTTTTCTTTGCGAAAGCAGCCAGATCTTCATTTGGGCCCCTCAACACAAATGGGGGAGTTTCATACGCTAGTGCCCTAAAAACAGGACTAGCCAATCAGCCACAAGCTCAATGCTCTGGGCAAAATATATTTACACCTCAGCAATACCAAACAGCATCGAAACCATGATGCTGACTTTACAACAGGGTATGATGGAATTTATGTTCTTCATGAAAACAACAATGGATAACCTTATGCAAAATCAAAACATTTTAATAAAATTGCTCACATCCCAACAATCTAAATAATCGATGTCTTGCCTTCGAATATCCATGTGGAATGCCAATGGCGTTTCACGGCACAAACTTGAAATAACTCAATTCCTCAATGAAAACCAAATAGATGTAATGCTGCTGGCAGAAACGCATCTCATAAGTAAATACAACTTCCAAATAAGAGGCTATACTTCATACTGCACAGATCATCCGGACGGCAAGGCCCACGAAGGAACCGAAATCTTAATCAGGGAACGCATTAATCACCACTTTCATCAGAGGTTTGCAACAAATTATTTGCAGGCTACATCCATAAAATTATAAGCAGGCAATGGCAGTATCACTATAGCCGCTGTTTATTGCCCACCGCGTTTTAAAATAACTGAAGAGCAATTCTTGGACTTTTACATTCACTCGGAGATCGCTTTATAGCAGGAGGAGACTACAACGCCCAGCACACGCACACGGGATCAAGACTCGTGACCCCCAAGGGAAGGCAACTGTACAATTATAAATTTGAGGAACAAACTTGACTATGTCTCCCCTGGCAGCCCCACATATTGGCCAGCTGACCCCAGAAAACATCCGGACTTAAAAGACTTTGCTGTAACCAAAAACATCCCAAGAAATTTAGTTAGCGCCAAATCGCTATCGGACTTATCATCGGATCACTCGCCTCTTTTAATAACTCTCCTTCAAAGCCCCAAAGTAATTGAGCACCCCTTCATGCTGACCTCGCCTAGATCTAACTGGCTAAAGTACAAAAAGTACGTAAGTTCCCACATTGAGCTAACACCACAGCTTAACACTGAGAATGACATCGACTTCTGTACAGATGCCCTGGAGTCCGTACTCGTGGCAGCAGCCAAAACCTCAACACCAGAAGAGACACTTGTGCGTAGCAACCAATAAAAAACAAATCTGCAAATCGAACAACCTTTAGCTCTCCGATAGAATCAGTCACTCCGATTAGAAACTCCTCGGGTACTTGGGCCCGCAGTGACGAAGACAGAGCCGAAACATTTGCCCTACACCTACGAAATGTATTTCAGCCAAACGCCGCCACAAACAGTTTTCAACTACCCCCGCTTAGCTCTGAAATTGCAATTAACCCGATTTTGTTTCAAGTGCCTGAAATTTCTAATGTCATTAGAACGCAACTAAAACCGAAAAAGGCTCCAGGGGGCGACCTAATAACCCCAAACATGATAATTGAACTTCCAAACGCAGTGGATGCTATATGCAAGCTATTTAACGAGATCACAAGACTTGGCTACTACCCCAAAAAATGGAAAAAGTCTGTGGTTATAATGATACCGAAGCCTGGGAAAGTCCACACAATTCCCTCTTCCTATAGGCCAATATGCTTACTATCGTGCCTGTTCAAATTACTAGAAACATGTATGCACACGCGCATAACGCCATATTTAAGAGAGCAAAACTTAATACCGGCACACCAGTTCGGGTTTCGTGAAAGCCACGGAACCATCGAGCAAGTCAACCCGATAACTTTAGAAATTCGTACAGCTTTCGAACATCGGGAATATTGTAGTGCGATATTCCTCGACGTCTCTTAGGTATTCGACCGAGTGTGGCTTGAAGGCCTTATGCATAAAATCATAACATTAATGCCAGAAAACACTCACAAGTTACTTAAGTCGTACCTCTACTACCTAGCCTTCGAGGTGAGATGCAAACCAACGACATCCAACGAGTATAACATTGAAGCCGGAGTCCGACAAGGTAGCGCACTGGGCCCTACCCCGTTCGTCCTATACACAGCAGACATCCCTACGAACGAGAGGCTGACTAAGTCCACATTTGCTGACGACACCGCAATCCTGAGCCGCTCGAGATGCCCAACTAGAACTACAGCTCAACTAGCTGATCATTTGGTGGTAGTTGAGAAGTGGCTATCAGACTGGCGAATTAAACATATAACGTTTACTCTTAATGGACAATCGTGCCCCCCGCTAACTTTAAATAGTACGCAGATACCCCAAGCCAGCGATGTAACATATCTCGGCGTCCACCTCGACAGACGCCTAACCTGGCGGAGGCACATTGAATGCAAGAAAGTACATCTCAGACTTAAAGCTAGCAGCCTACACTGTATTATAAATTCTCGATCACCCCAATTTAAAGTTCTTCTCTACAACTCCACCCTTAAGCCCATTTGGACGGCTCCCAGCTCTGGGGAAACGCGAGCAACAGCAATGTTGACATCATACAGCGCTCACAATCAAAAATCCTGCGAACAATCACTGGGGCACCATTGTATGTTCGGAACGAAAACATCCACAGGGATCTGGGCATACCACCGGTCAAAGATGAAATATCTAAGCAGAAGCGGCCTACCACAACAAGCTTATACAGCACCCAAATAATCTCGCAAGGAGCCTAACACGGGTTTCGAACAGAACTCGTCTGCATCGAAATAAATACTAGGTCCCGTTAGTCTAAATTCAGTCTACATGACTGTAAGTTAAGTTATATTTTTAAGATTTGATATATTTATTGTTAGTCTCATATAGAGAAGATTCAATAAATAAAGCACATATAAAAGCAAAATTAAGACTTTAAGGCTAGACCACTAACTAAATACCTAGGAGGACATTATGGTAAAATCTCAAAAAGAATGTCAATTAAAACGTTAATTCAGCTGGATGACCCAGCTATTAAAGCTTTTAACGAGCTAAAAAAAAGTCTCATTCATTAATGCTTCGGACGTCGCTATAGGCGCGGTATTATCCCAAGAAGGTAAACCAATAACATTTTTTTCAAAAACCCTGTATAAAACTGAACAAGTCTATGCAACTAACAAAAAGGAACTTTTGTCAATACGGAGTGATTGGCATTGAAATTCAAACCGATCATCAACCATTATCCTGTGCAATCTCGGATAAAAATCCAAATATAGAAATGAAACGCTGGTATTCATTTATAGAAATTTTCACTCCAAATGTCATATATAAACCAGGCGCAACTAATGTAGTTGCCGACGCCTTATCACGAATAAAGATTTACAATTTGTCCGATAGCGATAAGTCGGAATCATCCGAGTCCGATCAAAATACTTTGCACTCAGAAGAAAGTAGTTTCGAAAATTTAGTTGAAGAAACAAAAAAACCTTTAAACCAGGTTGAATCTGTTAACGTATTTAATAATACCAGTCATATAATCGAGTATGACATTCCGGAAAATTTGATTTCCATTCTAATAGAATATTTACAACCAAATGTCACCATCGGTATACATTGTACACTTGAAGACTTTTATATAATTCAAAAACCTTTAAAAGAAAACTTCGGTAATAAATTCCTTTACACAAGGACATTTCTTCAAGATGTCGAATACAATAAAGACAAGGCAATTATAATAGAAGAAACACACAGTAGAGCTCACCGAGGACTAGATAAAAACTACAAACAAATATGTAGATTGTATTACTACACTTTCTAAAATTTTCTTATTCGGCTCTAGTAACGATTCCTCTTCTCGTTGTCCCAGTTTAAAGCCGCGGCCCAAGTTATTTTCCTTCCTTCATTCTCGCTGCTTCTGTCCTCTGCTCGGCATGATCCTGTGGTCTTGTTTTAACACCTACTGAGTGCTTCGTAGATAACTCTCTGGAAATTTCTGTCCCACTCTGCCGGCTTCGTTGGTCCAGTTCGGTCGCCCACGCTGCTGTGAAAAAAAATATGTTCGGTTTGTAAAAGAACTGCCCATATACATATTTACTTCATACATACGTTCACATATACTTACACCTAGGAAGTAAAAAGTGTGTGAAGGGCCCAGGAACTCACCTGTATCCGCACATTTAAGGCAACCTCACCGTGAACTCCAGTAGACCGATATCGAGATTTCTCGGGAATGCAGCGGCACCCTCTTGAGTGCTTTTAGAAGGGGGGAAAATATTGTTGTTGCCCTTTCTGTTCAGCTTCCCACGCTTTGTGTCGCATTATGCTCAGTTGGCCTGAGCAGTGTTACATAATGTCAGCGGAATCAGCTGATCGCAGGGCAAGCTGGCAAAAGCTCCCTTCAGGAGCTTAACAGAAGCGAGGACACCAGCACGGAGGCAATAAAACAGAGCCTAGAGGCGGTTTTAGGAGAAGCGACTGCGAAGCGAGCGCTATCCGAAAGCGCGAGGATAAAGACGGTGGTGATTAGCGACCTGGATCCGATAGTGGTGGCCGAAGATGTCATTAAAGCTATGGTGGATAAATTTTCCGTGAACGCTGAGTCAGTTAAACTGAGGAGGTACGTCCATCATACAGAGGCACTTTGACGGCAGTTGTTGGACTGCCCAGCAAAGATGCAAAGAATCGGTTCTCGTAAGGGATCGGGTTTCGTCCAAGCTTGAATAGATGAAACGTGGGTCTACAGCTGCTATCTAGCACCTAGCCTCTCCACGGTGGACTTTAGTCGTGCACTGGACACGATCGCCTTCGATGCATGGGGCCGTTATCGCAGGCGACTTCAACTCGTGGGCCAAAGAATGGGGGTGCCATCACCAACATCAGGGGGCGCACCTTACTCTGGTCCTTTGCAACGCTGAACGTTGCGCTGCTAAATGAAGGGACGCAGGAGACTTTTAATCGGGACTTTCAATCATGGACTTCACATTTGTGAGCTCCCCGCTAGCCTGAAGTTCTCACTGGAGAATCGGCGACTTCTGCCAGCGACGGCCAACAACCACGAGGCAATACTATGCACAGTAGGCATACGCTCGGGACCAGGAACCCGGAACCAAGTAGTCAAGGGCTTCCGCCAGGAGGCGCTGAACGCTGAGGAGATGAGCAGGTGCCTCGCAGACATGCACTTCGTCACGGAAGCAGACGGTATCACCTATGCCGACGGAATAGCAGCCAGCCTCGAGGATGCGTGCAGGGCAGGGATGCTGCAGCGCGAACCGTTTAGAAGAGACCACGAGCCGGTACCTTGGTGGAACTCCGAAATATCGACCCCTAGAAGGACTTGCCTCAGAGCCAGAAGAGCTCTTTAACGGCGAAGAAGTACGGATAGCCAGGAAGAAAGCCAGGTACAGGATCCGTGGGGTGGGGCCTACAGACTCGTGGTAAAGCGAGTAAATGCAGGCAGCCGCTCTCCAACGGACCCCGAAACCCTGAGTGAGATCATTGGCACATTGTTTTCTTCGGGTAGCGTCCAGGAGGTACACAGTACGGAACGGGGACTTCGTGGGAGATCGAGGAAATAACAGAGGCCGAGGTTGCTAGAGCCGGACGCAGCCTGCCTCTTGACCCGACGCAGTGCCCAACAACTCAATTAAGCTGGCACTTGCGCTTCTGGCGGGCACTTTCGCAGAGCTCTACAGAGATGGAAAGTCCAGAAGCTGCTGCTGCTGAACAAACCTGGGAAACCGCCTGGTGAAGCCCCCCCAGTTTGGTTTCCGGAAAGGAAAGTCCACACTAGACGCGATACGAACGGTCACCGGGATAGCAGCGGAAGCCACAAGGGGGAAGCGTTGGAAAGACGGTACAAATAAATACTGCCTACTTGTCACGCTCGACATCAAGAATGCGTTTAACACGGCTAACTGGACAAGGACTATGCAGGCCCCAAGGCGGCAACGGATCCCGGAGTACCTAATAAAGATAGTCTGAGCAAGGCTGCTGCTGTTCGATACGAGCGACGGCCCAAAAGAGTAAGACTAAGTGACTAAGACAACAGTCGAAGTGGAGGACATGGCCAACACAGCGGTAGGGATGGTGGACTCATGGCGCGACAGCTTGCGAGAGAAAAATCAATTTCTCTGGGGCAGGAAAGATGTGACTCCGCAACCTCAGGGCGATTATTTTCGCTGGCCGACTTTCCGGGACCTTTTCACGGCGATATATATAGACAATCCGCGTCTCACGCCAGTTGAAAAGTTATTTCATTTAAATTCCAAAACTAGTGGCGAAGCTCAGTCCATAGTTTCAAAATCCCCTCTCACCGATGATGGCTTCCTTTCAGCTTGGATAAATCTATCTGAGCGTTTCGACAATAAGCGATTCCAGGTGAACAGCCACCTTAAAACTTTTTTCAATGTGCAATCCATAGGACAAGAGACTGGAGCTGCCTTAAAAAAACTTCAACGCACCATTCAAGGGTGCTTAACCTCCTTACAATTTTCCGTCATCAACATTGAGAATTGGGACCCTATCCTCGTTTACATGTGCTCCACAAAGCTTCCAAAGCTTACGCTCTCGTTATGGGAGCAATCCATCCAAAATAAAGCCGAAATTCCTACTTGGCTCGAGCTTGAGTTCTTTTTAACTAAGCGCCATCGAACACTAGAGGCCGTCGATAGTATCCGGTCTGATAGTCCACTCTAGCCCAAAGAGACACATCGAATGGCAGAATTGCCAAGAATAATTTATTTCACTACGAGAGTACTTCCAATACCCAAAGGCTGCGATCTGTGTTTAAAAGAAAAACACTCCGTGGGTATATGTCCACGCTTTCTCCAAATGCGGGAAAATGATCGTTCAGCCTACATCCAAGGTAAGCAGTTATGTTCCAATTGTTTTGCAAGCAGCCATAAATTGCAGGATTGCACAAGCGCTCACAGTTGTTTTACTTGCCAAAGTCGGCGTCATACGCTGTTGCATCCAAGCAACCATTCTACAATGACTTCGATTTCATCCAAACCTCCAGGCCTGTGTCAGCCTCAATCCCACACAGAATTTCGTCCTTCTCAGCGCATGTTTCCAACGTGTATGGGACTAACCGAATTTCCGATCCCGACCCTATTATAAGGGTCCTTCTTACAAATAATTCATCCGATTATTGGGTTCTATATCCCGCCTTGGATGACAGACGTTCCCGAGGTATTAAATCCTACCAATGTCGAGTCTGTCAAAAAATCCATCCGTTTTCTACAACTTAGTGCCGAGAAACGGCTCCAGGAAGTACGTCTTCACAAATACTGCTCCAATTGCTTGGCCCACGATCATTCCGAAGACTCCTGCCGCAGTGATAACCACAAGTGTGGAAAGGGCCACCACACTCTACTACATAAGGTCGACTGAACTTCGCTTCTATCATGTTCTCATGTTCTGGTCTCCTGAGGTTTTCTTGCTACGGATGTCCTCGCAAGGGCGGGGGAGAATGTTCAAAAGGGCGTTTAATTTCTGGAGGCAGTGTTGAGCGGCAGTTTCCTCCAGATGTCAACATCTCGCTCGCTCGCACTGCCCTTCGCTCTCCCTCTCCAACTCTCCCGCAAGTCTCCGCTCTGCTTTGTAGCCCATACGCTAAGTTAGGCTTAAGCAGTTCCTATTTACAAGTGTAACAATAAACAGCCGCACGTCGCACCAAACCCCAAACAGTTCTACCGTGTTTTCAAACTGTATTTCCATGCGGATTTAAGCCGCCCTTTACCTGGACTTACCATTTCTATAGTCAAGCCACCCCCGCCCCAACAAGGTGGGAATATATATATCTGAGCTAGTCGCATAGTTTATGTAGCGATCAGAACGGTCAAAAACGTTCGTTACAACATAATTAAATATGTATTCAACTTGTACTTATGTACAGACCGCCTACTATTAACGAGTAACGAGAAATAATATTCAAAATATGCAAAATATCGAATTTGATCGAAATATTTAATTACAGTCGCTCAATATAATAGTTTAAGTAATACAAAATAATATTTTTATACCCGTTACTAGAAGAGTAAAAGTGTTATTGTATTCGTGCAAAAGTATGTAACTGGTAGAAGGATGCGTATCCGACCCTATAAAGCAGGGGTGCTCAGTCCTATGGCATTCGGGCACATTTGTTTTTGCTTTGGCACTTAGCATACCGAGCGGCAATAGTCATTCTCTCCTAAAGCTCACGCCGAGTCTTCTTTGTGTCGCAAGACATCAACAATTCCATTGGATTTTTTTTTCGTTTCAACTCTCAATGCAAATTGTTGTTGTCTTTTTCGTAACTGTACGTGACTCGCGTGCGTGTGATTTTCTTTTATTTGTGTTTGTAAATGCACTGCCATAAGGCAGTTTTGAGCACCCCTGCTATATATTTATTCTTGATCAGCATCACTAGTCAAGTCGATCTATCCATGCCCGTCTGTCCGTTTCTACGCAAACTAGTCTCTTAGTTTTTAAGCTATCGGGATGAAACTTTCCAAAACTCTCCATTCTATTGCAGGTAGTATGTAAAAAGGAACCAGCCGGATCGGACAACTATATCTCATAGGTGCAATAGAAAAGATCGGAAATATAATAGAAAAAAAATTATAGCTTTGATGTTTTTGGCATACGCTTAGGAATAAGATTTAATTTTATCAAAGTCGTACGACTATATCGTATATCTCCCACTTTTTTTTTTGGAATTTGGAATTTAATTTTACAATAATTGATCGACTATATTTTAGGACGGATGAAAAAACTAATGTCAAAATAATTCGATATTTAACATTTTGTAATTTGTAAATTAATAGGAATGATCTGCAAGGGTATGTAAGCTTCGGATAGCCGAAGCTAGCTTCCTTCCATGTTTTTTTTGTAAAAATACCTGACATTTTGGAAAACTTACTGGTGAAAAATAAATATTAAAAATACAAATTTACTTTTATTGATCAAATACAAAATTATAACATGTTCAAATTTTTGGTTGGCTGATTTAATCGTAACTATTGGGGTCTCTCATCCCGGTGTGCGTCATGAGGAAACTTTGGAGTACAATTAGCGCACTTTGTTATTCAAGATGAGCAGTGCTCATTAAGTCCGTTAGACTTTAATCAGCTTCAACAAGCTATCGGTGGCGCGTTCAAATTTTTTTATTGTTCTAATACATTTAATCATTTTTGGATTTTTGGATAGTCGAGAACTTCGACTATCAGATAGCCGTTACACAGCTCAGGGAGTGATTTAAGATTTAAGACTCCTCACACAACGCATAACAGATAACACAACACATAACATAAACTGAAGACGTGGTGCGGTACGGCCGCAAAGCAATGCTTCTCACAACCGCGGCAGTTTACGCATCCAGTTCTCTACTCTCTTTCCCTCAGCTTTCCTGAGTTTTCGCATTAGGGATGCGGCGAATTTAGTTGTCGCGTTCCACTCCAGTTGGCCGCTTAGTATGGTTGGCATGAGCGTGCTGGGGCTAGTGCCAACACCGGCACCTGTTTCCATGGTGGTCCTGTTCTCTACGTGGCTTGTGGCCTCCTCGATTCCAAAACCGTAGGTTGGGCACCCGTTCCTTGATCGTGTCCGTACTTTTTCAAGTACGACCGGAAGCATCCGTGTCCAACAAATACGGCGGATTTGCCCACGACTTTCCGATGGAGGTTATATTGCCTCTACTCGGTCGCCAGGGCCTCACTTCACGGTATTCCACGTTAGCTAGGGTGTTGGCAATCAGTTAACTCCTTGACCATTAGCACCTGGACGACCTCTGCGTGCAGATCGACAAGTGCAACCCGTAGCAGGTAGCAATCGAATGTTAGCAGCAGCGCACACATTTAGGCAATATATCCTTCGCTAGGCGCGGCACGAACACGATATCTACATGGCAGGGAGCTTTTGCCAGCTTGCCCTGCGATCAGCTAAGCATAACGCGGCACAAAGCGTGGGAAGCAGAAGAGAAAGTGCTACAACAATATTTATCCGCCGTTTAAATGCACTCAAGAGAGTGTTTCTTGGTGCCTCTGGATTCCCGAGAAATCTCGATATCGGCCTAAATACCTCTGGAGTTCTCGGTGGGGTTGCCTTCATGTGCGAAGACAGGTTAGTCCCTGGTTCACCCGCTGGAAGAAGCGAGCTGCAGAGCCGCTGCAGGTACTCGCTGCTGGCCGACTTTTTGTGCGGAGCGCTGCATCCCGCACCTTCACTCACTGCACACACTTTTTATGTGTGTACGTATATATGAAGTAAATATGTATATGTACCAACCAAGCTTCCAAAGCTTTCAAACCAAACGAAATATTGTCACTCGAGTACACAAGTCGTGTTTTTCGACCGCCCCGCAAAAATCACAAATTTCTCGGACATATCCGTAAAATCGTCGAGCAAAATAATAAGCAAAACAAATATAAAGCAACAACAAACTAAAACTGGCTTTAACTTTTGGTTAAACACATTAAAACACTAAAAGCGAGAAGTTAAAATCTTTAGTCGCAACCACACACAACCAAACAAAAATTGAAGCCGGCTAAAGAAAAACTCAAAAACAAAAGGAATAACAAGAAACACTCAAACAGCTGTAAGCAGAAGGCATAACTCGGCCTATTCACCACACTCAAAAAAAAAAACAGAAGAAGAAGAAAAACATGGTTTTTCCAGAGGGAAAGCGTTTAAAAGAAGCCTCTGGCTCTAAGCGTGGCCGCCCTTCAGACGCCCCAATACGCCCCCTCATCTTTGCTAATAGCGGCCATAAATAGCCGCTTTGATGAACAAGCTCTGCTGATAAAATCCACCATCCGCGAGGTTGAGGATAGGATGCTCGAGGTGCTGAAGGAAAGGCTCCTAGGTGTGACCACTGAGATGAATCACATGGCCGATCGCATGTTAAAGCTGGAGAGGGAGGTGGAGGAGCTGCGCTCCCTGAAATCCCAAATTGGCACTGTGCAAGGTAAACTTGATGCACAGCGTGCCGAAAGTGATGCGTGCGAAGTACGCATGCATGGAGTCCCCTTTGTGGTAGGCGAAAAACAACGGCCTCTGTTTAACAAGTTGTGTTTTTTGACGAACCTTGTTCCTGCGCCGAGAGTTCGCGACATTTTCAGGGTCCGGAAATCGCAAAATTCCCTGGTGGACCCTCCAATTCTAATAAAATTAGAAACGACAAGGGAAAAAGTGTCCCTTCTTCGCGCACTGGGTGAATACCGACGAACAACAAAACAACAACTGAGCATACACCTGTTGGGCTTTGACTCGCCGGCCGCTCTCTACGTTAACGAGCAGCTTTCGAGAGATAATTTCATTATCTTTAAAGAAGCCATGCGCTTAAAGAAGAAGAAATCTCTTGCTGCTGTATTTACGCGCCGTGGGATTGTCCACGTGAAGTGCAGTGAGAGAGATGACATCCACATTATCCAGCAGCTTGATAAGCTCTCAGCGTTCTCTGCTGTTGCGTCAGCTCTCTCCCTCTCCGGATCTGGAGCCCTGCTTGCCGAAGGTACCTCTCATGATCAAAATAGCTTTCGTCAATAACATCTCCTATGCAGTTGAACTCGTTAAGAGTATAGTTTTTAAGAGTAATTCTATTATTCTATTTGTAATCTCTATTTATCTAAATCTAGCTTGTGCCTTCTCAATTCATATGTGCGTTTCCCAATTTTCCCTATATCTTAATATTAATGCAGGTCAACACAAAAAATTCAACAGCGAGCAGTCTGCTTAAAATTCTCTGTAAACAGAAAGTGGGGTTGACGGTTGTTCACATAAATGCTTAAAGCCTGGTCAGAAAAATGGATGAGTTTAGGGAACTATTTGTTGGTTCAAATGTTGATGAGGTCTGTGTTTCAGAAACATGGTTTGTCAGTGGCTATAGTGATGTCCCTTTGAATGTGATGGTTATGTATTGTACAGATCCGACAGAGTAAACCACGCAGGTGGTGTAGCCATTTATGTAAGCAACAAATATACTTCGAAACTTATTCAATCAAATCCCATTGACAGCAGAGTTGAATATATGTTTTTAGATGTCGTAGATCGTCGTTTTAAATCAAAAATCCTGATCTGTTGTATTTATAGACCCCATCGAACAACTGAATATAATGAGCTCACACAGGCTGTATCTAATATATTTGTTGGGTACGAAAACGTTATCCTGGCTGGAGATCTTAATAGCAACATAATCAAAGAACAAAATGTGCAGAATGATTTTAGATCTCTTGGACTAAACTTGGTTAATTCCAACTTACCTACCCATTTCACAAGTACCTGCAGCTCTTTGTTAGATGTTTTCTTTGTTGGTGATCCGTCCAAAATCCTTCTCTATGATCAATTGTGTGTGCCATCGTTCTCTAAACATGACTTGATTTTTTTGACATATGATTTTATTTCTGATAATTCACCCCGACTTTATAGCTATAGAGACTATAAATCAATCAATTGCAATAACGTACTAACCGAATTTGACAATTATGACTGGACCAGTATTTATAACTTGACTTAGGCACAGGACCAACTCCTATTATTTAACTCCAACATTCGACAGTTATTTGAACACTGTGTCCCTTTAAAAACAAAAATACATAAACCAGCCAATCAGCCTTGGTTTAATTTGGAAATTAAAAAAACAAATTAACCTGCGGGATAATGCCTATAAACGCTGGAAAAGATATAAAACCGAGAGTCTGCACAGTATTTTCAAACAACTTAGAAATTTAGTCACGAACCTCCTCTTCTAAAAGTAGATATTATAACAATAAATTCGCCAGTGCAGAGACCCCTAGTCGAGTTTGGAAGGTTTTGAGGAGCCTGGGGATAGGTAAACAAAAAGCAGCGGCTAAATCAGACCTTGATGTAGATGCCCTTAATAAGCAATTTTCTGAGCTGCCTTCTCTCATTCCAACACATAATTTGTACCTGAACTCAACGACATCCTGTGATAATATTTTTAGCTTACCGAAATCATAAAATGAATTTAGACCAATATCCATATTGCCCTTCTTAGCGAAGTCCTTTGAGCAGCTAGTTGCTCTCCATATGCAAACTTTCCTGGAAATCAATCAACTTCTTAGTTGTAAGCAATCAGGTTATAAAAAGCACAGAAGTTGTACAACTGCCATTATAAAGATATCCGAAGATATACGCCAAAATATTGATGACAGTAAAGTAACCCTTTTAACACTTCTTGACTTTAGCAAAGCATTTGACTCGATAAATCATGAAATTCTCTGTACAAAGATTCTCAACCTGTATAATTTCTCGGCAAGTGCAGTAAGCCTCATCCACAACACGAACTCGGCACAATCATTACGAATAATTAAAAAAAAATGAAGAAGATCGATTAAATAGTTCTTGTGCAATCGTGGTCACCGCAAGCCGCTATAAAACAAAAAAGGTTCCGAGAGAATTGCCATAACTTTGTAAATTATTCATATATTTTCAAGATCAAACGCTTGTTGTTTCGATAAAAACATGTACTATCAATAAATAATAACTTCAGTTTCATAAAATAATTGCTACACACCTGAAAAAAAATCCAAAGTTCCCTAAATTTTTCGCTCAAAAAGGTATATAACCCCTTAAATGAACTTGCGTATATGTTACAACAATTTTGTATCCTTCCAATGGCAGCTATATAATAAAGCCGTTAAATTTAATACGAAATTTTGAAATGTTAAGGAAAAGCCATATCACAGAGAAGGAGAGAATGTAATAAAAGTCAACAAAGATATAATTTGTATAATACCTCTATTTTAATGCTTACTCTATCGGTGCAGTTCCAGGGGTTCCAGATTCTGCGAGCCTATTTATAATTTTGTTTTTAAGTTGTCAAAAATCAAAACGCTTACTTTTTACAAAGCTATTTGTTTGATTATTCCTATGGGAGCCTTAAAATATAGTGGTCCGATCCGGCACGCTCCCACATATGTACTACCTGCAACAGAAAGAAGACTTTTGGGTAAATTTCATCGGGATAGCTGTAAAACTGAGAGACTAGTTCGCATAGAAACGGACAGACAGACAGACGGACATGGCTAGATGTACTCGGCTATTGGTGCTGATCAAGAATATATATACTTTATGTGGCCGGAATCGCCTCCTTCACTGCGTTACAAACTTCTTACTGAAATTAAAATACCCTCTGCAAGGGTATAATAATGGATAAAAATCCCAGAAAATTAAAAAGACACAAAACACTATCACTTGGACTCGAAAACGATAACAAAACACGCACCAAGCACAACCTCAGAAAATAACAAGAGAGAACGCTATAGTCGGGTGCCCCGACTATCAGATACCCGTTACTCAGCTAAAGGGAAAAATTTCTTCTACGTTTCGATAGGTATTGATAAACACAATAAAACTGCATATTTACTTTTCCAAAATATTTAATGGTGTGGGCGCCAGACACAGAAACACACACATAAAATCGTTTAAGGCGATTGTGGGCGTTAGAGAGGGCGTGGCCATCGGCTGAAACAAACTTGCGCTGCGTAGGTAGCCCAAAAATATGTGTGGTTAATCCCAAGTTTCTAGCTTTTGTAGTTTCCGAGATCTCAGCGTTCATACAGACAGACAGACAGACAGACAAACAGACGGACAGACGGACAGACGGACATGGCTATATCGACTCGGCTAGTGATCCTGATCAAGAATATATATACTTTATAGGGTCGGAAATGCTTCCTTCTAGCTGTTACATACTTCTGCACGAATACAATATACCCTTTTACTCTACGAGTAACGGGTATAATAACACGGCAAAAACCTGTGGCATGTCTTTAAAGATAAATCTGGAAAAAAGGGGAATATGTTTTGGGTGTGAACAAAACGAGATTGCTACACTCAAATATACAAAGAAAGTAGATGAGAGGAAACGGGGGAAGAAGAGGGTGGGATCTCTCATCGGCAAACGCGGGTTTCTTGCTAATCTTGTCATGGCGTCTTCGGCTTTCAATCGCCAAGTACACATCAAGGGAATCAGGCTGAAAGGGAAATCAGGATAAGATAAAATGGAAATGGGAAATAAAGAGAAAACTTAGCAGCAGGAAATGTGTCCTCGCGCAACGCGATAGAAATGCTGGCATTATCGACATATGGAGGGTCACACTGGGATACATCGCGCTGATCAGGTGGCAACGCAGCCGCAAGAATATATATATTGATCGTATTGATCGCACAGGAGACCGCGAAACATGCTTGATGCTTTATTTAAATTGCAACGGTGGTTGCCTCGCAGACGGTTCAACGAATTAACAAGAAGCTGCAGGCATCGATAAAATGATCTTGATGGCTACAACCGTTTATGAACCGGTTTTTTTAAAGGCCGGAACAGGGTTCAAGTTCGAACCAGGGTTCAAATAAATATAAATATATATCGTAGGGTGAAAGGGTATATTGTATTCATGCAAAAGTATGTACAAGGTAGAAGGAAGCGTTTCCGACCCTAAGTAAATATATTCTTGAACAGGATCACTAGCGGAGTCGATCCGTCTGTATGAACTATTAAAGCTAGAGGATTGGCATTTTGCATGCAGGTTCGCAGAAACCTGTCCAGCGCCTACATTTCCGCCTTTCATGGCCAGTGGTACCAATTCAATGAAATTGATGGCGCCAGCCGCGTTTTCAACACTGCTTCTGCATATTTATACTCACATATACAAAAAAAAACTAGATGACAGGAAACGGCGGAAGAAGAGGGAGGGATCTCTAAGATCTTCTTATGGCGTCTTCGGCTTTCAACTGAAGCTGAAGTTAGGGGACATCTATGAGGTATGTTCCAGGTCTCTTTCGACAATTTCACAAATTTAATTATAAGCGAAAAGTTGCGTATTTTAAAGTTATTCTTCCGGAATCATTCTTACTTCGAGCACTTCGTTTCCAGATGACACAGTGGTTCATGAGTTTGCTCGTTCGGTTCAAAAAAATATATTTTATTTTGCACTGGGTTGAGTTTATTGCTGCAATATGCCTTCATAACTCCAACCTTTTTGTAACTTGCTCCTTATGTTCCTTTTACATATTTGAAGCACCTTGCCGCCATTAGGAACATTTCCTCATCAGCTGGTGCTTAAGATTACCTTATTGTTTGGGTGACTTCAATAGTCCTCAACATTGCTCGTAAATAACTGTTTGCACTTATTTCTCAAAACATAAAAAAATCATCTAGAATTTTCTGTCAGCCTCGGACAGAAAACAGTTATATTTTCATCCAAAGTGTTTTCTGATGACTGTTTAAGTCTGACGCAAATCTTAAATCTGTTTCTCAATAACAGAAAAAAGGGAGACTTTTCCTTTCACCTCACTGAATAAGTGTTTTTAAATGATCAAAACCTATAACTGTCTCAGAAAAAGTGTATTTTTTAATGGTGTGCATATTTTTAATCAGGGAAGTGAGCTACATACGTGTTCTATATACCAAAAATTTTGTTTTTTCTCCATAAAACACACAAATATCTATTCGCGACTGTAGTGGTAGAAGCTGCTATATGAGTACAAATAGGCATGACAATCATCCTATGAAGAATTCGTTACTTTATTTACGCATTTAGTGATGCATATCTACGAGTACAATTAGCAAAGACATCATCTTCCGACGAATTCTAGGTTTTTTAGCACTTAAATTACTACTGACAGATTTGCGATACAAAAACTATTCTGCTGATTGTCCAAAATCTTTTCTTTTATGTACTGGCCGGTATGCGAGTTTAAAACCAGCACCATTCCTCATGTTTCAACAACAATCTAGGAATTGTACAGCCTTGACGGAATGTGTTTCAAATTTACAAACAATTGGCTTTCCTTCACTAGAGTTCGTAAATGTTCACAAATTAAAAACAAAAGAAACTGTTTTTTGTTGAGCGAAAACAGAAACAACTAAGAACAGTATTTAACCTGTTTCGTTCTGACAATTTTCTTAATTTGTCAGTAAGTATGTGTTATTTGTCGAACAGATTGAAATTGTCGTCAGTTATTTACGACCTAGGACTTTCCTAGACCTTTTATTTGTGTCTGACTTTTGCGATATCCCCATCATCCGGCACTACAAATTATCATTAATAGTGTGGTTCAGTTTTCGAAAACCGATTCGGACTCGCTACTTTCGGCTTTATTGGCCCGAAGAGAAAAAAGAGACAACATTTTTCGCACGATAATTCTCTTTCAACTTTTTACAATCTTATGTATTTCTTGTTTGATGAACTTGTTTCTTCCATAATTAAAAAATCGTCTAACGTGGTTTTCAAAACACTTAGCTCACATAAAACATGTAAAGATGAAACTGTATAAGAAGTTCGCGAAAACAGGCCTCAATCTGATTTTTGCAAATACAATGTAGCAAAATCCCATTATTTCCTGCATAATTCAGAAAAATCTGTTCTTGGACCTTTTCCAGTCCACATATTCGCTTTATCGAAATCACTTAAATTCCGATTACGGTTATTCCTATCAGCTAACCTACACGGACTCAATCAGGTGTATCCCTGAAAGCTCTAACAATCAAAAAACAACCCAATCGCAATTCTTGTTATAGCAAAACACGTAACTTTAAAATTCGATTACAAGAGAACCATGGCAGTCCGCGCCTATATTTCTTCATGTAAAATCTTAAGAATTCGCGGTCCATCGAGGATAATTTTTTCGCGAACGTGATGTCACTCCCTCCAACTCTTCTGATGTGGATTCAATCATACCTTACAGAACGTTCCCTAAAGGTACAATTTAATGATGTACTTTCTAAAATTGTATCTGTAAGCTCCGGAGTACCATAAGATAGCTATCTTAGTTCATTGCTATTTGGTCTATTTTCTAATGATCTTCCTCAAATTCCAAAGTTCTTCTGTATGCGGATGATGTCAAGTTGTGTATGCATATGACATCGGCTGGATCCCACATACAGCACCAGCTTGACTTCAATAACCTTAATAGCTTAATAGCTTTCATTAAATTGGTTCAAGGAATTCGAAAAGCTCACAAAGCTCTTGTATGTTTCCCTAGTTTGTCCAAAAGTAGAATACTGCTCATGAGTATGGTGAGCACTATCAAGAAATGATTGAGTCTGTCCAATCTTTACTGGCGTGATCTTCCTTTACAAGCTACATACTGGCGGCGTGGGTTAATTTGACCTGATAACGTCCATAAATTTGCAATAGGAACACAACTGTTTATCTTGAACGTAGGCGGAATGTTTGAGCTGGAAATGGAGTGAATTAGCGGGCCGGGCTCTCGACGGACTATAGGGTTCGATGACGCTCAGTTAAAAAGGAATTCAGCACTAGCCAAGTCGGAATTTCTGATTTAATCTGCAAGGGTTGTTCCCATAATAAGAGCGTAAGCTTTGAAAGCTTTGTAGAGCAAATGTAGGGTAAAATTCATTCAAGGCATCTCCAGACTCTTGTGCTATGAATTGCACATTCAACCATGTTTTTAAGCCACACTCGAACTTGTTGTGAAATTTTTAATGATTTTGAATTTTTTTTAATAAGTTAAAAAATGGAATAATTTAATAAATAATTAATCCTTAACAAAAGTGTTTTTATAAGCATTTTTTCAACTTTGAGGTCAATTTTTTTAGAATCCTTGAATCAACCATAGAATCGCAACCATAGAGATACATTTTTGATGTAACACAGTGTTATTATTAAAACAGTCCAGAAATAAACCAGAGCCGCAAATAATTGCCTCCTTAACCGAAATTCTGAATTGTTGTTACTGCTAACGGTTACGATTATATAAATTTGGTGAAACAAACACAAAATCAACTGAGCTAGCCTCACAAACTTAGTAGCGAGCAAATAATGAACACTTGGTAACAGCAGGTAGTATTATCTTATATCTTATGGCTCCCATATTGCTAGTGGTAATGGTAATCCCAATGGTACAAATCAATAGAGGGCCCAAATTTAATGCGCAATTTTTAGCCAATTTATGCCACTTCTAGGTGGAATATCTAAAATTAAGTACCGAACGGTCTTGATGTTTGGTTTCCCTAATTGGTGTGTTCATTAACAGTTTGATATTCAAACTCAAACATTTATAAGCGACTAAGGAGTGAAAAATCGAATACCGACATCAAGGTAGCCCGCACGTCGGACACACAATTGCTGCAACAAATTGAAGAAAAATTCTCGAGTCAACTGAAGGAAATGAACATGGAACTGTTGCAGCTGATCGATGATAAATTCGCGGAGCAACGGGAGTCACTAGGCTCAGAGTATCGAGAGAGCGAGGCCCGCTTTCTTATCACTCTACAGGCCAAATTCGATGCAATGAACACCGAAATACACAATCTTACGAAACGAGTGCGAGAGCTGGAAACCGAGGCAAAAGAGGTGAATACACTGAAACATCAAGTGTGTGAACTGGATGGACTGCACAGGAGGTCGCGGATGTTGCATGCAACCTTCGCTGGCATGGTGTGCCGCAAGTCGAGGGGGAAAATCTCAACACTCTTTTCAATCGCCTTCGTTTTTCTAATGAGCTTTTTGATCTGAGTAGAGATGCGGGCGAAATTAACTCAAGCAGAGATGCCGCTTTAGAGAATAATTCATTTCGTAATTAAAATATTTTTTATTTCTACATTAGGATTTAAAATTAGTTTAATATCTTTAATTCTTGTAAGTCTTTTGTCTAGGATCAGTCGCATTGTTCATTTAGTAGTTAGCCAAATTTCTTGTCTGGTGTGTAGTTCTTTTTATTCTATTTTGATATTTAAAACTATTAACAATGGAAGAAAACTTGAATAATCTATCAGCAAATAGTCATGCCCTTCTGCGCATCCTGGCAAAGCAGAAACCTGGTCTCAAGATTTGTCATATAAATGCCTAAAGCCTGCCAAAGAAAATTGAAGAGTTTAGGTCTATGTTTGTAAATTCGGAAATTGATGTTATATGTGTGTCTGAAACATGGTTTGTCCAGAGTCTGTGTGATGTGCTAATATCGTGTGATGGATATAAGTGTACCGCTCTGATCGTGTTAGTCATGGGGGAGGAGTAGCAATATATGTAAACAAAAAATTAAAAGCCAAAATTATTTGTCAACACACAATAAACAGTGCAATTGAATATATTTTTCTTGAATTACATAACCCGATAATGCAGAAAAATCTATTAATTGGCTGAATTTATCGTCCGCATTGTAACACAAATTCCTGACCTATAATTTTGACCTTAACTACACTGACCATACAATACTTTACCGTGATTTTAAGAATATTAACTATATTCTGCTGAGCAAAACATTTGACCAGTGTATATGGGACAATATTTACAGTCTTCCAACAGTTGATCTTCAACTCAACCTTCTTCAACATAATATTAGCCACTTATACGATAGATTTGTTCCAGTCAAAAGTAAAACAATTCGACCGTCCAAAAAACCATGGTTTAGTAATAATATGAAATTGGCAATTAGAAATCGAAATGAAGCATACCAGAAGTGGAAAAGATACAAGACACCGCAACACCACAGCACGTTCGTAACGGCACGAAAAACGGTTACCGTTACACGTTACTAATCGATTCTGCAAAATCAAAGTTTTTTAGGCAAAGATTTAAAAATGCAACCTCTTCGAGTCAAACATGGAAACAAATTAAAGCTCTAGGGATAGGTAAACAAAAGACATCACAGGATCTAGATGTTGACATAGATGAACTCAACTTAAAATTAGCAGACTGCACAGTTCCTGAGGTCACAACCAACACGTACCTGAATTCAGTACCTGAAAACATCTGTGATACTACGTTTAGATTTATGTGTGTTGACCAATGTGATGTCTTAGATAATATTCTTAAAGTTAAGTCTAACGCAGTTGGGCCTGACGATATTCATCCTAAATTTATAAAAATTCTACTTCCTAAACTTATCCCGTACCTTACGCACACATTTAACACGGCCCTTACCACGTCTACGTTCCCGGATTACTGGAAAACCGCCAAAATTATCCCAATACCCAAAGCAAGCAAAGAATACCGCCCATATCTATTCTTCAATACTTCTCGAAGGTGTTTGAAAATATTGTCGCATCTTAAATAAATAATTTTATATCTTTCAACAGCCTCCTTAATGATCATCAATCTGGATTTAGAAAAAATCGTAGCTGCACATCAGCCATCTTAAAAATAACAGAAGATATTCGTTAACAGACGGACAACTCTTATGTCACCTTCTTACTGCTGCTGGACTACAGCAAAGCGTTCGACACATGAATCATGAAATCCTGTGCTCAAAACTCAAAAACTTTTATTTCTTTTCTAATACTGCCGTCAAACTTATGTGTTCGTATCTTAAAAACCGTCGCCAATATGTTGTATCGTCAAATATTTGTTCTTCGTTTGCGTATCTGAAGCGTGGTGTACCCCAGGGTTCGGTTCTCGGACCACTATTATTCACCCTCTATATAAATGATCTTCCGTCTGTGTTGTCGACATGTAGTGTCCATTTATATGCTGATGATGTCTAGATGTATGTTAGTCTTCCCTCAAATAGAATTAGTGAGTGTTTAGATATTTGTAGAATGGAGCTTGGTAAAGTAAATGAATGGGCAAATAACAATGGTCTCGCCATCAATCCATCAAAATCAAAGTGCTTGATCATTTTTAAAAAGAAGTTATGCAATAATACACTAAGCCCCCTGATGATAAATAACACACCAATTGAGTACGTGGAAACCGCCAATAATCTGGGTATCACATTCAATAGAACATTGAACTGGGATGACCACGTAAATAAAGCGATAGGCAAAACATATGGGCTAATAAGATCCTTGTCACTAGTTAAATGTTCCTTAGCTGTTACTGTGCGTCTACTTATTGCGAAGTCTTGTCTAATACCCACACTCTTCTATGGTCCAGAGATCTATGCAAGATGTGATTTTGCAAGCCAACATAAACTGAAAATAGCATACAATAGTATTGAGCGTTTTATAGTTAACTCAATTTGTTTACAAAATATTTAACCTTAGCTTGGCAGATTATATTAAAAGCCGAACAATAATCTTTTTACACAAAGTTATATACATATAGAGGATTGGCATTTTGCATGCAGGTTCGCAGAAACCTGTCCAGCGCCTACATTTCCGCCTTTCATGGCCAGTGGTACCAATTCAATGAAATTGATGGCGCCAGCCGCGTTTTCAACACTGCTTCTGCATATTTATACTCACATATACAAAAAAAAACTAGATGACAGGAAACGGCGGAAGAAGAGGGAGGGATCTCTAAGATCTTCTTATGGCGTCTTCGGCTTTCAACTGAAGCTGAAGTTAGGGGACATCTATGAGGTATGTTCCAGGTCTCTTTCGACAATTTCACAAATTTAATTATAAGCGAAAAGTTGCGTATTTTAAAGTTGTTCTTCCGGAATCATTCTTACTTCGAGCACTTCGTTTCCAGATGACACAGTGGTTCATGAGTTTGCTCGTTCGGTTCAAAAAAATATATTTTATTTTGCACTGGGTTGAGTTTATTGCTGCAATATGCCTTCATAACTCCAACCTTTTTGTAACTTGCTCCTTATGTTCCTTTTACATATTTGAAGCACCTTGCCGCCATTAGGAACATTTCCTCATCAGCTGGTGCTTAAGATTACCTTATTGTTTGGGTGACTTCAATAGTCCTCAACATTGCTCGTAAATAACTGTTTGCACTTATTTCTCAAAACATAAAAAAATCATCTAGAATTTTCTGTCAGCCTCGGACAGAAAACAGTTATATTTTCATCCAAAGTGTTTTCTGATGACTGTTTAAGTCTGACGCAAATCTTAAATCTGTTTCTCAATAACAGAAAAAAGGGAGACTTTTCCTTTCACCTCACTGAATAAGTGTTTTTAAATGATCAAAACCTATAACTGTCTCAGAAAAAGTGTATTTTTTAATTGTGTGCAAATTTTTAATCAGGGAAGTGAGCTACATACGTGTTCTATATACCAAAAATTTTGTTTTTTCTCCATAAAACACACAAATATCTATTCGCGACTGTAGTGGTAGAAGCTGCTATATGAGTACAAATAGGCATGACAATCATCCTATGAAGAATTCGTTACTTTATTTACGCATTTAGTGATGCATATCTACGAGTACAATTAGCAAAGACATCATCTTCCGACGAATTCTAGGTTTTTTAGCACTTAAATTACTACTGACAGATTTGCGATACAAAAACTATTCTGCTGATTGTCCAAAATCTTTTCTTTTATGTACTGGCCGGTATGCGAGTTTAAAACCAGCACCATTCCTCATGTTTCAACAACAATCTAGGAATTGTACAGCCTTGACGGAATGTGTTTCAAATTTACAAACAATTGGCTTTCCTTCACTAGAGTTCGTAAATGTTCACAAATGAAAAACAAAAGAAACTGTTTTTTGTTGAGCGAAAACAGAAACAACTAAGAACAGTATTTAACCTGTTTCGTTCTGACAATTTTCTTAATTTGTCAGTAAGTATGTGTTATTTGTCGAACAGATTGAAATTGTCGTCAGTTATTTACGACCTAGGACTTTCCTAGACCTTTTATTTGTATCTGACTTTTGCGATATCCCCATCATCCGACACTACAAATTATCATTAATAGTGTGGTTCAGTTTTCGAAAACTGATTCGGACTCGCTACTTTCGGCTTTATTGGCCCGAAGAGAAAAAAGAGACAACATTTTTCGCACGATAATTCTCTTTCAACTTTTTACAATCTTATGTATTTCTTGTTTGATGAACTTGTTTCTTCCATAATTAAAAAAACGTCTAACGTGGTTTTCAAAACACTTAGCTCACATAAAACATGTAAAGATGAAACTGTATAAGAAGTTCGCGAAAACAGGCCTCAATCAGATTTTTGCAAATACAATGTAGCAAAATCCCATTATTTCCTGCATAATTCAGAAAAATCTGTTCTTGGACCTTTTCCAGTCCACATATTCGCTTTATCGAAATCACTTAAATTCCGATTACGGTTATTCCTATCAGCTAACCTACACGGACTCAATCAGGTGTATCCCTGAAAGCTCTAACAATCAAAAAACAACCCAAACGCAATTCTTGGGTTCCTTCAAAAATTGTTATAGCAAAACACGTAACTTTAAAATTCGATTACAAGAGAACCATGGCAGTCCGCGCCTATATTTCTTCATGTAAAATCTTAAGAATTCGCGGTCCATCGAGGATAATTTTTTCCCGAACGTGATGTCACTCCCTCCAACTCTTCTGATGTGGATTCAATCATACCTTACAGAACGTTCCCTAAAGGTACAATTTAATGATGTACTTTCTAAAATTGTATCTGTAAGCTCCGGAGTACCATAAGGTAGCTATCTTAGTTCATTGCTATTTGGTCTATTTTCTAATGATCTTCCTCAAATTCCAAAGTTCTTCTGTATGCGGATAATGTCAAGTTGTGTATGCATATGACATCGGCTGGATCCCACATACAGCACCAGCTTGACTTCAATAACCTTAATAGCTTAATAGCTTTCATTAAATTGGTTCAAGGAATTCGAAAAGCTCACAAAGCTCTTGTATGTTTCCCTAGTTTGTCCAAAAGTAGAATACTGCTCATGAGTATGGTGAGCACTATCAAGAAATGATTGAGTCTGTCCAATCTTTACTGGCGTGATCTTCCTTTACAAGCTACATACTGGCGGCGTGGGTTAATTTGACCTGATAACGTCCATAAATTTGCAATAGGAACACAACTGTTTATCTTGAACGTAGGCGGAATGTTTGAGCTGGAAATGGAGTGAATTAGCGGGCCGGGCTCTCGACGGACTATAGGGTTCGATGACGCTCAGTTAAAAAGGAATTCAGCACTAGCCAAGTCGGAATTTCTGATTTAATCTGCAAGGGTTGTTCCCATAATAAGAGCGTAAGCTTTGAAAGCTTTGTAGAGCAAATGTAGACTAAAATTCATTCAAGGCATCTCCAGACTCTTGTGCTATGAATTGCACATTCAACCATGTTTTTAAGCCACACTCGAACTTGTTGTGAAATTTTTAATGATTTTGAATTTTTTTTAATAAGTTAAAAAATGGAATAATTTAATAAATAATTAATCCTTAACAAAAGTGTTTTTATAAGCATTTTTTCAACTTTGAGGTCAATTTTTTTAGAATCCTTGAATCAACCATAGAATCGCAACCATAGAGATACATTTTTGATGTAACGCAGTGTTATTATTAAAACAGTCCAGAAATAAACCAGAGCCGCAAATAATTGCCTCCTTAACCGAAATTCTGAATTGTTGTTACTGCTAACGGTTACGATTATATAAATTTGGTGAAACAAACACAAAATCAACTGAGCTAGCCTCACAAACTTAGTAGCGAGCAAATAATGAACACTTGGTAACAGCAGGTAGTATTATCTTATATCTTATGGCTCCCATATTGCTAGTGGTAATGGTAATCCCAATGGTACAAATCAATAGAGGGCCCAAATTTAATGCGCAATTTTTAGCCAATTTATGCCACTTCTAGGTGGAATATCTAAAATTAAGTACCGAACGGTCTTGATGTTTGGTTTCCCTAATTGGTGTGTTCATTAACAGTTCGATATTCAAACTCAAACATTTATAAGCGACTAAGGAGTGAAAAATCGAATACCGACATCAAGGTAGCCCGCACGTCGGACACACAATTGCTGCAACAAATTGAAGAAAAATTCTCGAGTCAACTGAAGGAAATGAACATGGAACTGTTGCAGCTGATCGATGATAAATTCGCGGAGCAACGGGAGTCACTAGGCTCAGAGTATCGAGAGAGCGAGGCCCGCTTTCTTATCACTCTACAGGCCAAATTCGATGCAATGAACACCGAAATACACAATCTTACGAAACGAGTGCGAGAGCTGGAAACCGAGGCAAAAGAGGTGAATACACTGAAACATCAAGTGTGTGAACTGGATGGACTGCACAGGAGGTCGCGGATGTTGCATGCAACCTTCGCTGGCATGGTGTGCCGCAAGTCGAGGGGGAAAATCTCAACACTCTTTTCAATCGCCTTCGTTTTTCTAATGAGCTTTTTGATCTGAGTAGAGATGCGGGCGAAATTAACTCAAGCAGAGATGCCGCTTTAGAGAATAATTCATTTCGTAATTAAAATATTTTTTATTTCTACATTAGGATTTAAAATTAGTTTAATATCTTTAATTCTTGTAAGTCTTTTGTCTAGGATCAGTCGCATTGTTCATTTAGTAGTTAGCCAAATTTCTTGTCTGGTGTGTAGTTCTTTTTATTCTATTTTGATATTTAAAACTATTAACAATGGAAGAAAACTTGAATAATCTATCAGCAAATAGTCATGCCCTTCTGCGCATCCTGGCAAAGCAGAAACCTGGTCTCAAGATTTGTCATATAAATGCCTAAAGCCTGCCAAAGAAAATTGAAGAGTTTAGGTCTATGTTTGTAAATTCGGAAATTGATGTTATATGTGTGTCTGAAACATGGTTTGTCCAGAGTCTGTGTGATGTGCTAATATCGTGTGATGGATATAAGTGTACCGCTCTGATCGTGTTAGTCATGGGGGAGGAGTAGCAATATATGTAAACAAAAAATTAAAAGCCAAAATTATTTGTCAACACACAATAAACAGTGCAATTGAATATATTTTTCTTGAATTACATAACCCGATAATGCAGAAAAATCTATTAATTGGCTGAATTTATCGTCCGCATTGTAACACAAATTATGATGATCTTATCAATCTTCTGTCAGATATTACAGTAAACTTTACTGATTAATAGTGATATTCTGAGGGAATCTCATCTTACCAGCAACATGGAATCGCTAGGTCTGAAACCAGTGAATCTCTCATTTCCAACCCACTTCAGCAGAACACGTAACACGTTTTTTGTGAGTGATGTTAATAATATATGTTTGTATGATCAGCTAATCGTTCCGTCCTTTTCAAAACATGACCTTATATACCTGACCTATAATTTTGACCTTAACTACACTGACCATACAATAGTTTACCGTGATTTTAAGAATATTAACTATATTCTGCTGAGCAAAACATTTGACCAGTGTATATGGGACAATATTTACAGTCTTCCAACAGTTGATCTTCAACTCAACCTTCTTCAACATAATATTAGCCACTTACACGATAGATTTGTTCCAGTCAAAAGTAAAACTATTCGACCGTCCAAAAAACCATGGTTTAGTAATAAACTTTTTTAGGCAAAGATTTAAAAATGCAACCTCTTTGAGTCAAACATGGAAACAAATTAAGGCTCTAGGGATAGGTAAACAAAAGACATCACAGGATCTAGATGTTGACAAAGATGAACTCAACTTAAAATTAGCAGACTGCACAGTTCCTGAGGTCACAACCAACACGTACCTGAATTCAGTACCTGAAAACATCTGTGATACTACGTTTAGATTTATGTGTGTTGACCAATGTGATGTCTTAGATAATATTCTTAAAGTTAAGTCTAACGCAGTTGGGCCTGACGATATTCATCCTAAATTTATAAAAATTCTACTTCCTAAACTTATCCCGTCCCTTACGCACATATTTAACTCGGCCCTTACCACGTCTACGTTCCCGGATTGCTGGAAAACCGCCAAAATTATCCCAATACCCAAAGCAAGCAAAGAATACCGCCCCATATCTATTCTTCAATACTTCTCGAAGGTGTTTGAAAATATTGTCGCATCTTAAATAAATAATTTTATATCTTTCAACAGCCTCCTTAATGATCATCAATCTGGATTTAGAAAAAATCGTAGCTGCACATCAGCCATCTTAAAAATAACAGAAGATATTCGTTAACAGACGGACAACTCTTATGTCACCTTCTTACTGCTGCTGGACTACAGCAAAGCGTTCGACACATGAATCATGAAATCCTGTGCTCAAAACTCAAAAACTTTTATTTCTTTTCTAATACTGCCGTCAAACTTATGTGTTCGTATCTTAAAAACCGTCGCCAATATGTTGTATCGTCAAATATTTGTTCTTCGTTTGCGTATCTGAAGCGTGGTGTACCCCAGGGTTCGGTTCTCGGACCACTATTATTCACCCTCTATATAAATGATCTTCCGTCTGTGTTGTCGACATGTAGTGTCCATTTATATGCTGATGATGTCCAGATGTATGTTAGTCTTCCCTCAAATAGAATTAGTGAGTTTTTAGATATTTGTAGAATGGAGCTTGGTAAAGTAAATGAATGGGCAAATAACAACGGTCTCGCCATCAATCCATCAAAATCAAAGTGCTTGATCATTTTTAAAAAGAAGTTATGCAATAATACACTAAGCCCCCTGATGATAAATAACACACCAATAATCTGGGTATCACATTCAATAGAACATTGAACTGGGATGACCACGTAAATAAAGCGATAGGCAAAACATATGGGCTAATAAGATCCTTGTCATTAGTTAAATGTTCCTTACCTGTTACTGTGCGTCTACTTATTGCGAAGTCTTGTCTAATACCCACACTCTTCTATGGTCTAGAGATCTATGCAAATTGTGATTTTGCAAGCCAACATAAACTGAAAATAGCATACAATAGTATTGAGCGTTTTATATTTAACTCAATTTGTTTTCAAAATATTTAACCTTAGCTTGGCAGATTATATTAAAAGCCGAACAATACTCTTTTTACACAAAGTTATATACACCAGAGAGCCATCATACTTATTTGAAAAACTACAATTCTCCAGATCTACAAGAACAAAGAATATTATATGCATTCGACACAGGTTTCTGCTCTCAAAAAGACAATTTTTTGTTAATGCGATTAGAACGTGGAATGAACTTCCCAATTACATAAAAGAAACTAGGAGCGCACCTCTATTTAAGACAAAACTTCTTTCACACCTGAAAAATAGCAGCTCCAGTTTGCTATAAACTGTATTATCCTATCTTAACATAGCGACTTATCCCGAAAACTTCTTCCTTTGTTCTTTTTAATTCGACTTAACTATATTTGTCATTCTGTACTTTCAATAATTAATGTAAAATGTATGTCATTAGATTTAAGAACCAATATTGTTCGAATATAAAATTGATTATCCGTTGTGACTAGCGCAGTAATTTATAAGTTATGCAACTTGTTGCGTTAGGAAGCCAAAACAATAAATAATAATAATAAATAATATTCGCATTTCATGGTTATTCGATATTTGCTAAAGGTCAATTTTTTCACTATTTTTCAACTTTGGATGGAGATACAAAAAATCTATCTATTTTTTGAACATTCTTCTTGATTTTTGGAAAGTTCCAGCTGCGTCTGTTTGCAATTTTGGCTGTTTGAGGCAAAATAAGTTAAAAAGACGTAGTGTCAGATATTGTATTTGGGTGCATCCCTGGTAAAATCAAGACCTTTTTTCAGGAAATCAGTTACTCTGTTCTTATTTTTTAAGAAATATAAGTTTTGTTTTATTTTCTTAAATATTTGAACTTAAAATTATTATGATTTTAAAAATAAAAAAAAAACAAGAGAGAATGCTATAGTCGGGTGCCCCGACTATCAGATACCCGTCACTCAGCCAAAGGGAGTGCGAGGGAGATAGATATATAAAACTTGGATCGGGCATAACCTTTAAACGAATGGTCGGATTTGAAAAATTTCTTCTACATTTCGATAGGTATTTATAAACACAATAAAACTGCATTTTTACTTTTCCAAATCTTTAAAGGTGTGTGCGCCAGACACAGACACACACACACATAAAATCCTTTAAGGCGATTGTGGGCGTTAGAGGGGGCGTGGCGCTCGGCTGAAATAAACTTGCGCTGCGTAGGAAGCCTAAGAATTTGTGTTGGTAGTCCCAAATTTCTTGCTTTTGTAGTTTCCGAGATTTCAGCGCTCATCCAGACAGACAGACGGACAGACGGACGGACGGACATGGCTAGATCGACTCGGCTAGTGATCCTGATCAAGAATATATATACTTTATAGGGTCGGAAATGCTTCCTTCTAGCTGTTACATACTTTTGCACGAATACAATATACCCTTTTATTCTACGAGTAACGGGTATAAAAATAATTCATTTTTAGATATTTTTGTTACAAAATTAAATTTTTAAAAGTTAAAGCATTCAAAAACACAAAAAATTTTGTTAAATTTTTTTTTGTTGTTCGATAAAGTAGGATTTGGTAATAAATTTGGACTTTGACGGTTTATCACCAAAAAAAAGTCAAAAGGCGCCACTGTGCCTTGGTTCTATACAAGGCCGACCACTATGCATTCATTAAAAAGATATTATGGATCCTCTCAGCAGTCTCAAAGACTTTCGCAGTGCTGCCGCATATCTCAAAATACTAAAAAATTTACCAATTCAATTTCCTTCAAAATCACACATAAAAATTTAAAAATATACAAGGCCGACCACTATGCATTCATTAAAAAGATATTATGGATCCTCTCAGCAGTCTCAAAGACTTTCGCAGTGCTGCCGCATATCTCAAAATACTAAAAAATTTACCAATTCAATTTCCTTCAAAATCACACATAAAAATTTAAAAATATTTTTTAAAAAATTTTAAATATTTTTATTACAGAATTTATACGGAAAAAATTACCATATAAAATGGTTCAACGGATTGAAAATGGCAATTTAAATGATTTTCTTGGTGGATGGATAGACAACCGAGTAAGAGCTTTAATTTTTGAATCTCGAAGTTTGATTAGGCTACGATATCTACTTACCGCCTTTGAATTCCATGACCGCGTCGCATTTGGGTAAGTTACCTTACTTCTTTTCCCACAAACTTAACTTACAATACTTAAGTAGGTTTCTACTAGAGGTCTGCATGAATATATATGTTTTAAAATAACAGTACTGTACAACTGTACACGGTACTCACACACTAAGTGTTCTCATACAATATTGTACCCATTTAAAAAAGGGACCATATTTTAGAGTTTTGTGAATAACTTTTTCTGAATAATACAAGTATCCATTTTTAAAAAAAGTTTTTAATTATTTAATAATAAACACAAATTAGGATTTAAAAAAAAATGTAAGCATGCCACCACAACGATTCACAAACTGTGCCCAAACCTGTCACTATTTTACGTAACTCATAAGTTATGAGTCAGAACTATTTTGGAGCACAAGTAACCCTTGCTTTAAACATATTTATACATGTGCGTATGCTATAAGCTATAAGCTATAAGCGAATTACAATTCAGGCATTTCAGCCCCCAAAAATTCGTAGGCTACGCCCATGTGCTAACATTCGAAGCTAAACTTCTTGAACCGTATAGAACTTTGTTATTTAAAATTGTGACAGGTTTGGACACAGTAGAAAATTAATTTTAAAAATTCCAAAGCAATTCTCAAAACCATGAGGTGGCTTAAAAATTAAGGATTGTAGAAAAAAATATTTTTATTTAATTTTCAAGCGCTGTTCACAAATGAAGACTTTTAAACTTTGCTGTGACTTTAAAATTTTGAATGCGCCCACCTTCTCTAGTGGTTAAGTAAGAATGATTTTTTCAAAACGACCATATAGAGGAGACGTGTAACTATTTAATTACGAAAAGAGTAACAAAATTTTTTGACAACTCTGGAAGATATATCCTAAAAGACGAAGAAAAATTGTGATTTTCTTAAATTAACAAGAGAGAACGCTATAGTCAGGTGCCACGACTATCAGATGTTATTTAGCTAAAGGGAGTGCGAGGGAGATGGAGATATAAAACTTTGATCGCGCATGTGGCCATCGGCTGAAACAAACTTGCGCTGCGTAGGAACTCCAAGAATCTGCTTTTATAGTTTCCGAGATCTCAACGTTCATACGGACGGACAGACAGACAGACGGACTAGTGATCCTGGTCAAGAATATATATTAGGGCGGGTCGATTTATATATAAAGTGATGAATCGTATAGTGGGAACGAAATCTTTAAGGATTCTAGGCAATATCGATTTAGCGTCGCTTGTGAACGGTTGTGTTTATTTTTGTGCTCTAAGTTTTTTGTGTTTTTCAGTGTTTTTTTGCGAGTGTCTTGCGTTTGTTTATAAACAAAGCTTAGCCTAACAACTGTGTTAGTGTTTTTATATAAATCTCCCAATAAACGGGTACATGGTTATAGTTATTTTAACATTACTATTGGATTTGTTTAATCGCTTGTCCTTGTTAGTGTAAATTACACGCTCTAAACTTGCAAAAACTCTTGTAATCTCTTTCTCACTCTTCCGCTCTCACTCTCTGAGAGCTTGCTGTACTTCTAATTTCTCTCTCTCTTGCTTGCTTTACACATGGTACAATTCATGGTACAATTATAGAAGGTAGTCTCGTCGGCTGCCTAATCGTTCGGATTTTTCTCAGTGCGTTCTCGCTTGTTGAAGGGAAAGGTCGGGTGTGGACGATTGTTTTTACAGCATTAACCCTTGTGCAAAGCAAAAATGACTTACAAAGCCGTCCATTGATTTCATGATTAAAATTAAAGATCTGGAAATGGTTTTCTCACATGTGGTTTCAGATTATTTTCGTATAACCAAAAATGTAAAAGAAAAATTGTAAATAGCTGCTAAGAATGTAAACATTAATTTAGATATACCAAAATTTTACTTTAAGATATTTTAAAATTAAGAACCTGAACAAAAAAATAGCTATCCAAAAACGAAAACAACGATTAATTTCAAACTCAAAACTATTAAAAATTAAATTATAAACAACTTTAACTCTCTTTACTATAAATGAACAATTTAAACCCCATGTACCTTCTAAGCGTTAAACAACAAGCTCTATTGCCGTTTCACTCGCACTTACTACGCACACTCCTCTCACTCGCACTTGTTGTGAGTATTGTTAACGGACTGCTTTTTGCCGACGAGACTACCTTGTATAATTGTACCATGGCTTTACATTTGTAACTGTTCGTGCGTATTGTTGTTGGTGCCCCACAAGCCACGCTCAGTCGATAGAAGATTTTTCTCTCGCGCTCTCTTGCATATAATTAATTCGCGATCTCGCGCTCTTATACTTTTCGATGTTTTGTGTCTTTGCGGTTTTGGAATTTGATCCCAGTGCCAAATTTACTATAGGTATTTTTTCAATATTTTATTCCTATTTCTTTGAATAACCTTTTTTTCCTTTATAATAGCTCTTATCTGTACCAAGAAAAGTTGTTCTCTTCCGATGTCAACTAAAGATTCTTTTATTATCTGCTGGATCTGCGAATCGGTCATGCACGTCCAATGTGCAGGATTTACTGGCAGAGTTAAAGACTTCATTGAAATGCATACCGGTCTCATGTGGGCATGTGAGTCCTGCAAGGATATGACAGTCGAGATGAGCAGCTTTATGAGGCAGACTCGAGACGGTCTATTGAACCTTTCACGAGTTTTTAAACAGCTCAATGACGGGTTCAATTCTGTTTGTGAACAATTTAATAAAAAGAAATTATTATTAACCGAGTCGCCTAAACGCAAAAAAGCCAGCTCAGGGGCAGTTAATAAGACCGTGAAGCAGAACAAAATACTGCACACGGTAGCTGCAGCAGTTCCTGTCAGCACAGCGGTAACCGAGCCAACTGTGCCTATGGAAACAGCCAGTTCCGGAGGTGACCCTGTTTCTGGAAGCCAACCTGGGGCTCAGAATTCGGTGCTGACTGTACCTATCGATACAGTAGGAACCGCTTCTGGGTCCCAGACGAGCGAGGTTCAGAGGGGTCGAAAGAGACTGTCGGTTGTTCCACAGAGGAAGCAACTATTCGTATCTAGATTTACCCCAGATACAACATCCGAGGATGTTTTGGAATTTATTCGTGAAAAATTCCCATCCGAGGACATTGCTGTTGAACAATTTCGTTTTTCTTACGCTCGTAGGATATCATCTTTTAAAATATTTGCTCCGCCTGATGTGTTTAATGTACTACTTTCTGAAAGCTTTTGGCTTAATGATGATTTGGTTATAAAAGAATTTGTTCCAAATAAACCGAGAACAAATAAAAGGCCTCCCATGGTGTCAAAATACTGAAAAGTTTATTTTTGGCTTACCAAAATGTTAGAGGACTTAACATGAAGCTACCCAAGCTTTATGCTGACTCCTCGGCATTTACGGACGATATCCTGGCATTTACAGAAGCTTGGCTAAAACCAGAGATAACCGACTCTGAAGTTTTGTCAAACAGCTTTAATACCTACAGAACCGATCGCCTTTCCCGTAGGATGTTTTGGAATTTATTCGTGAAAAATTCCCATACGAGGACATTGCTGTTGAACAATTTCGTTTTTCTTACGCTCGTAGGATATCATCTTTTAAAATATTTGCTCCGCCTGATGTGTTTAAAGAACTTCTTTCTGAAAGCTTTTGGCTTAATGATGATTTGGTTATAAAAGAATTTGTTCCAAATAAACCGAGAACAAATAAAAGGCCTCCCATGGTGTCAAAATACTGAAAAGTTTATTTTTGGCTTACCAAAATGTTAGAGGACTTAACATGAAGCTACCCAAGCTTTATGCTGACTCCTCGGCATTTACGGACGATATCCTGGCATTTACAGAAGCTTGGCTAAAACCAGAGATAACCGACTCTGAAGTTTTGTCAAACAGCTTTAATACCTACAGAACCGATCGCCTTTCCCGTAGGGGAGGGGGTGTTCTGATCGCCGTTACCTCTACCCTAAATTCGGAGAGAATTCACTCTCATGTCCCCAATGACATAGAATTTGTTAGTGTAAAAGTTTCCCTGGAATCCTTGTCTATTTTTGTTACATGTTCTTATATTCCACCTGGCTCTGACTTAATAGTTTATGAGCAACATCTATCTGCTATTAAATCTATTCTATCCTCTCTTTCCAACAGAGACCTTTTAATTGTTTTGGGTGACTTTAATCTCCCTGATATTTCTTGGTCCCCTTCTACGGACTCACTTGTCGCTATTCCCTTATCCGCCCATGTTTTTGTCGATGGCCTTTCTGAATTATCGTTACAGCAAGTTAGCTTTATACGAAATTCATTAAATAGACAGTTAGATCTTGTGTTTGTTTCAGAGCCGTCTGAAGTCACGGTATCTAGAATTGACGCTCTTGTGGTACCAGAAGACCGATACCCTCCAACAATGGAATTGACAATTGGAGTCCCCTACCTTGATACCCTCTCTCCTTTAGTTTCTCCAACTAAAATGAGATGCTTTCGTAAATGTGACTATAATAAACTTAACTTAATGATTTCGCAATATAATTAGACAGATCTTTATAACCGTATGGACATCGAAAGTGCCACTGAACTTTTCTATAGCGTTCTAAACACTTTTTTTAATGAATGCGTTCCTGATAGGCTTCCTCCAAGGCCGAACAGGCCCCCCTGGTTTACAAATGCTCTTCAAAGACTTAAAAATCTTAAAACAAACACTTATAAAAAGTATAAAAAATCGGGTAAGCCATCCGATTTTTCGAAATATGTGGTGGCTCGATCTGATTTTAATGTTCTTAACAGTCATTGCTACTCTATGTATTTAAATCGTTGTAAATTTGAATTTTCAAATGATCGGAAGCAGTTTTATAACTTTGTTACCGCTAAACGTAAGTCATCGGCATTGCCTTTATCGGTTCCTTTTAAATCAATGGAGGCATCGACAGATTCTGAAATTGCTGATTTATTTACCGACTTTTTCCAAACCAAATAAAGCTCCTCTTCATGGTCAAAATCAAACTACCTTAATCCCTTAAATAGGGCAAATTGTATTTTTTCCCCTATAATTACCGAAAGTTCTCTCTTAAGAGATTTAACAACAACAGCGCCTACTTATTCTCCCGGTCCTGATGGACTTCCTGGGTGTGTGCTTAAGTTTTGTGCACAAACCATTTGCAAACCTATTCTTAAACTTTTTCATTTGTCTATTTCATCATCAGTTTTCCCAACTGTCTGGAAGGACTCTTTTATTATTCCACTTCACAAAAAGGGTGCGAAGGATGCCCAGAATTATAGAGGTATTTCTAAATTGTCGGCAATTCCAAAAGCCTTTGAACGTATTATCACTTCTCATTTGCAACATTTATGTTCCTCGCTAATATCACCGTGTCAGCATGGGTTCGTTAAGCGAAGATCGACTACCACCAACCTACTTGAATTGTCATCTATTGTAATAAATGGATTTAATAATAAAATGCAGACCAACGTTATATATACAGATTTTAGTAAAGCCTTTGACTCTGTTAACCACTCTCTTCTTTTATTTAAACTAGACTTGCTTGGCTTTCCATGTAATCCTTTAACATGGATTTCAAGTTATTTGAATGGGAGGACTCAGACGGTTATATTTCAGAACGCTGTTTCTAAAATGATCCACGGGACATCTGGAGTGCCCCAGGGTAGTCATTCGGGCCTTTTGCTGTTTACTTTGTTTATTAACGATCTTCCCTCTATCATAACAAATTCTCGTGTACTAATGTATGCTGATGATGTTAGGCTTTGTTTGACATACAACAATATAGAATCTGGGTTCCGCTTACAATCAGACATTTTAGTAAAGCCTTTGACTCTGTTAACCACTCTCTTCTTTTATTTAAACTAGACTTGCTTGGCTTTCCATGTAATCCTTTAACATTGATTTCAAGTTATTTGAATGGGAGGACTCAGAGGGTTATATTTAAGAACGCTGCTTCTAAAATGATCCACGTGACATCTGGAGTGCCCCTGGGTACTCATTTGCTGTTTACTTTGTTTATTAGCGATCTTCCCTCTGTAATAACAAATTCTCGTGTACTAATGTATGCTGATGATGTTAAGCTTTGTTTGACATATAATAATATAGAGTCATGTTTCCGCTTACAATCAGACATTGATAATTTTCAAGTATGGTGTGAGTATAACCTCTTAAATTTGAACTGCCTGAAATGTAACGTAATGTCCTTCCATAGGGGTACTCCTACGTTTATAAGTTATTTGCTTCAGAACTTGCCACTTGACCGTATATATTCAGTAAATGATTTAGGCGTTCTACTGGACCCAAAGCTTAAATTTGACTGCCACATAATGTTGACTGTCAACAAAGCTATGAATGTTCTTGGGTTTATAAAGCGTTGGTCAAAAGAATTTGACGACCCTTATATAACCAAATTATTATTTATCTCCCTTGTCCGCCCTATATTGGAATATTGTTCTTCGGTTTGGAACCCACAATACCAAGTGCACATTGACCGTATAGAGTCGGTACAAAAACAATTTCTTCTTTTTGCCCTTCGTAGTTTGAACTGGGATCAAAACGTAAGGCTACCTTCCTACCAGAGTAGATTATTATTGCTTAATTTACCGACACTTGCAAATCGTAGAAAAATTCTTGGTACTATTTTTATGCACAATCTTATAAGAGGTGATATCGACTCTGTAGAACTTGTAAGCCGCCTAAATTTTAATATTCCCGTTAGACTAACACGTAATTATTATCCTCTTAATTTGCCTCGATGTACATCAAATTTTAGTCTGCACGAGCCCTTTCGCGCTCTATGTAATAATTATAACAACCTTTATTATTTAATTTGCATTTCTACTTCTATCCCGGTATTAAAAACTAATATTTTAACTTATTTGCTTCACTCCTAATTGCTTCTTTATTTTCATTATGTGTCCCGTTTTTTTTGTTTTATGTATTCTTCCTCGCGAACTCGCATTCTTGCCCAAATTGATAAAAGGGCACCGCGCGGAACAAGCACGTGCTTGGTGTCGTTGGGCCACTTGTTTGTACTAGTCGTAGTGCATCAACGTCCATATATATAAAAAAAAAAAAATATATTGTCCACCAAACTTGTGGTCTAAAATGACCCCCCCCCCCCCCCAAACGCGCATGAAAAATACTGTTTTTTTTTTTTAATGTCATAGTAGCCAGCACACTTATATTACTGAATTTGAAACTCCTATTTTTTTGTCAAAAGGTTGCTTTGTAAAATTCGTTTATTGTTCCATTTTGAAATTTTGTTTACTTTCCATACGAATTTTTTCTTATATAGAAAACCGTGAAGTTGGAGGAATATTTGATAAATAATGAACTAATTAAACTTAAATAGTGTCTGGATAAAGTCGCCTTTTGACAACGCAAAAAAGGGGTTTCAAATTCCGTAACATATCTGTGCTGGCTACTATGATATTTTTCACGAAAAAAACCGTATTTTTTATTCGCGTTTGGGGGGGGTTAAACGTCATTTTAGTCCACAAGTTTGTTCGGCTTAGAATCATTTCAAGAATACGTTCCCCCTATACGATTTTTGGGCTCCCAAATCGACCCACCCTAATATATATACTTTATAGGGTCGGAAACGCTACCTTATCCCTGTTACATACTTTTGCACGAATACGAATATACTCTTTTACTCTACCCCAAGTACAAGAGCTGATGGATTATAGGCGTAGTGCCAATTATGCTTAGAAAAGCCAAATTTATCGAAATTTGCGGGGCCAAATCCTGATACACGTGTTTACTTATTTACTTATTTTCCGTAAAAAAAGTTTCAGGCAAATCAAAAATGTGAAAAAATATTTTTGTAAAAGAACCGCCGATATATACTTTTTAGAGTACTGCTCTTCGTTGAAAACTTCTGACTAATAATATAATACCCTCAGCAGGATTTACAAATATTTGTACAAATTGTGTTTGGTCACCTCCAAGAGAGATCTCCTTAAACCAAATTCATATTTGTCATTTTCTGACCTTAAGCCTAACAAAATTTGTGTTACAAAACCTAAAGTTTTTATACCCTTGCAGAGGGTATTATGATTTCAGTCAGAAGTTTGCAACGCAGTGAAGGAGACGTTTCCGACCCCATAAAGTATATGTTTAGTTGTGTCCCCTTGTATTAGGTCAACAAGGGGTCATTGTAAGAGGGGTTCCCAGGCAAGGACAAACACGAAAAGATAACTTCAAAAACGTTATAATTATTCTGATCTTCAATGTATGTACAAGCGTGTGACAAAGTTTTTAAATTCGTTAGACCGGCGGCGTGCGTTCAGCGTGGTTCGACCGTACTGTCTTCCTCCTCTTTTTCTCGTTCCTTTTTATGCTCTCGCTATACACAGGTCCAGATGAGCGAACGATCAGCTGATCGGGTCGCTCTCAAACTATCGTTGTAAACTGAACATGCCGCCCGCCAATGCTAGACCTAGCATGAGACATCCTTGCTTGTCCTGTTCCTCTGGGATGTGGGGGTGATAAGCTAGCTTGGGCGTGTGTCCTCGGAGAGATATGGATATGGAGAGATGAGAGCAAGATGTGTGCGCAAGCTACAGTCTACAAATTGGGGTGTACAAGTGAGTGCGCCTAAGCCCGAATTGGCAGAGGACAGAGCTTTGTCGCGGATCGCTTTAGCTGTCCCTGCTTGGTTTTAAGTGTTACCACCCGGACCAATGCGTCCGTCCCTGGGTGCAACTCCATAACTCCTTGATGATGACAAGGTCGTCGAGCCGAAAACCTTCATCCTCTTGGCACCACTTTGGTCTCTGTTGTAGATGCGCTAACCAGTCACGACTCCAAGCCTTCCAGAAACGTCATATCATCGCCTGCTGGATAAGAAACTGCTCTGCGTAGGATCTGGATTGCGGCTGATATTCCGGCGGCGCCAGCATTGAGTCTCCGATGAGGAAGTGCGCGGGGGTAAGCACTTCTAGATCGTCCGCATCCGCTGTCAGAGGGCAAAGCGGCCTTGAGTTGAGACACGCTTCTATAGTTACGAGCACCGTGGACAACTCTTCGTATGTAAGCCGTCGATCTCCGATGACCCTCTTTAGATGGTGTTTAACCGACTTTACATTGGCCTCCCAAAGCCCCCCAAAGTTGGGTGACAGAGGAGGATTGAAGTGCCACTGTGTGCGCTGCGCCGCAAGCTTGGGGGCGATGACCTGCTCGTAATCAGCTCGCAGCTGCCTGTACACCGCCTTCATCACGTTGTCTGCACCAACAAAGTTGGTACCGTTGTCACTGTAAAGGTGCTGAACCATTCCTCGTCGCCCGGAGAACCTGTCCAGAGCCAGTAAAAAGTGCTCCGTGGTGAGACCTGTCACAGCCTCCAAATGCACCGCCTTTGTTGCGAGACAAACGAAAACGGCGATATATCCCTTGTAGAAGCTAGTGCCTCGTAGACGTGCTGCTTTAATCTTGATCGCGCCTGTGTAGTCAACACCAGTTGCGATGAATGGTCGACTAGGAGGGTTGACTCGATGAACGGGCAAGTCTCCCATAAGCTGAGTCGTAGTAGTTGGTCGCGTTCTGAAGCAGCGAACGCATTTTCGTATAACCCTTCGAACAGCTTGCCTTCCGGTCAGGATCCGTTGTTCTTAAAACGCATGATGTACCCCGTGACTCGTAAAGCCTGGCTGAGCGTAGAAAATCGCTCAAGAAACGATGGGTTCGCGACTGAATGGTGAACGGGCACTTTAGCCACCTTCGCCTCTAACGCGGCGTCGCCAACGCCAACTTGTCCATCTGTCGATGGCCAAAAGCTTTGATCGCGCACGAGCCACTCTGGCCCTCGCCACCACAGCTCGAAGTTCTTTAGCTCGATGGGAGAGAGCCCTCGTGTAGCGCAGTCCGCTGGATTTTCGGAAGTGCCCACGTGTCTCCACTGAACTGGCAACAAAGGTCTTCCATCTATTGACGTCCCCGTGCAACCAGTGTAGTACAATTGTAGCATCCGTCCAATAGAAATTCTGGACAGGAAAGGAACTCAGACCCTTAGCCAAAGTTAGCCACCTTACCAATTTGATGGCTAATACCGCTCCACTTAACTCTGTTCGAGGTATAGTTAAGGGCTTCGCAGGAGTAACCTTTGATTTTGCCGCCATCAGGGAAGAATAGCACCTTCCATCCTGATGCTCCACCCTTAGATACACAGCAGCTGCATAAGATGTGGAAGATCCATCGCAAAACGCATGCATCTGAACTGAGGATATTGAAGATGGGGTGTAATGGATCCACCGATCTATGCTTATCTCGCCGATCCTTAGCAAGTTGTCTCGAAATCCTCGCCATCGCTCTGCAATATTATCAGGAACCGCATCGTCCCAGTCCAGAACCGTCTGCGTGCCGTCCGCATGTATTTTCTTGGCCATGGTAACCTCCTTCAATATAAGCTTTCCCGAAATGATGACCGGCGCAATGAGACCCAGTGGGTCAAACGACCTTGCTATACTGGATAAGATCATCCTCTTAGTGGAGCTGACTGGAATGTCGAAGTTGATCTGGAACTTAAAACAGTCCTTATTTGGGAGCCAATACATTCCTAAAGCCTTTATAGGATCTGTAGTGTCCCAACTTAACAGGGTCTGACTGCAATGGTAATCTGCCGGAATCGAGCGCAACAGTCTCGGATCGTTGCTGGACCACTTTCGCAGCTCCATGCGCGCGGATTTTATAGCACCCGATACCTGAAGCCGCTTTTCCTCTGCATCTTCTATAGTGTGTCCTCCATAAAGAATGTCGTCTACATATATCTCGTTCATCAGCACCTCCTCCGCCCTAGGGAATGAAAGCTGCTCATTCTTCGCCAGCTGTTGAATAACCCTGATAGCCGTGAACGGTGCTGAAGCCGTCCCAAAGGTTAGTGTCGATAATGCATAAACGTTGATGGCTCCATCCGCCGCCCGCCATAAAATCTGATATTGGGCGTCTTCTGGGTGAACATCTATACAGCGATACATCTTCTGTATATCCGCCGTGAAAACGAAACGATATTTCCGCCAGTTGAGTATAACCGACGACATGTCGTTCTGCAAAGTGGGTCCGGTACAAAGTATGTCGTTCAATGATCGCCCGTTACTAGTCCTTGAGGAGGTGTCAAAAACAATTCTCTTTTTGGTCGAATGGAGTTCCTCCTTAAAGACCGCATGGTGCGGGAGCACGCATGAAGCTACGTGCCTATTGGCAGATGTGCGCTTCACTAGACTGCTCTCACTGCCCACCGCAGGCGCTATTTGCTCAAGCGAAAAGTACTCCTCGATCTCCTCCACATATTTGTTCCACCGCTCCGGATTGTTTGACAGACGCCGCTCTAGCTGCATAAATCGATTCAGCGCCATTTGATGAGATCTCCCCAAAACCATTGCTGGATCCAAATATGTTTTAAAGGGCAATTGTACCACGTAGCGGCCGTCTGATCGACGCACATGAGATTTCTGAAAAAATGTTTCGCACCAGAGATCCTCTTCTGTTCCTGTCGAGCGATCAGGAACTGACTCGACTTCGCAGAATCGCTTAAGCAATGACTCAGTGTTCAAAGATGCTAGATGACAGCGTAATTCCGTAGAGTTACTAACTCCTTCTGCTCCCCCGATAGTATCCATCCCAAACGAGTATTTTGAGCTATGGGCTCGTCGGGCAACCCAATCCTCGTATCCGGCAGCATGATTTGTGCCAACAAGTCCCACTCCCAAGATGAGATCAACTCGTTTCGATCGGTAATAATTCGGATCTGCCAACGGGAGCCTTTGTATGTGATTCCATCGCTGCGGCGAAAAGCTAAGCCTGGGGAGGCAGGATGTTACAGAATTGAGCACATTTGCGGAATTAACATCTAATGAAAAATGGGGATTAATAAGACTGTTAATTTTAAAATTGGCCGTATACTTGCAGCGAACACCGCTCCCTTGACCTACACCAAAAATGGATGCTCTGGCTGCCGATCGTTTCAAATGAAGGGACTGAACAACGTGTTCGGATACTTGTAGCCTCAGAGAGCATTTATTACTGCCTGCAGGCCGTTGGTCGGATTTTGTACCAGAATACGAGCCGTAGCGAGAAGTACATTCTTCGAGGAAAATTCGGATGACGTCGCCGAATGACATCTGAAGGATGCGTGCGGATTCTGCTCCGAAACTGTTTCCATGGATGCCGGCGTCACAAACTGCGGTGCCGGCGGCTGGGCAGGATGCGATTGAGCGTGATTCGAAGGCTGGTTCTGAGCCTGAACCGGGAAATGCAGCAACGTATGATGACGCTGACCGCAAACTTGGCAGCTCTGGCTGCTGGTGCAGCGAGACAGGGCATGCGACTTACTCAGGCAATTGACACATAATTTAGCCCTGCTGACTATGTCCTTGCGCCTGTAACAGTCCAATTGCAAGGAAAGTGGACAACGACGCAAGATGTGGTCGCCGCCACAGTGATAACATGTGTTATTCGAACGCTTTGCATGCTCCTGTGCATTATGCACTCGCACGCGTTTGGTCGGGTCTGTTGAACCTGGGCCAGCATTGGAGACGTACGACGAGGTTCGATTCTCAATCGCATCCATTATGACTAGCCGATCGTTCAGAAATGATTCCATATCCTTATAAGACGGAATCGTTGCAGAGCTTCCTTGGTGGTGCTCCCATGCGTTGTGTGTCTCCTTGGGCAGCTTTGATGCTACGTAATGCGCCAGCCAGTGCTGCGATTCCCCGTCCAAGGCATGAACGCGGCGGAAGGCAGCTAGGCAAACATTGACCGTGCTTAGTATCGACCGTATAGAATCGGTAGTATCCTTCTGTAGTCTGGGCAACGCATAAATTGCGTTCATATGGTGCGAGAAAACGAGTCGAGGATTATTGTACCTCTTGATCATCATTCCCCACGCCACTGCATAGTTTACATCCGTGAGCTGCATTTGACGAATGTCATTGTCACGACCAATTGGCAGCGAATCCTTGAGAAAGTGCAATCTTTGGACATTGCTCAAATTGTGGTTATTATATATTAGGCTTGTGAAGGCATCGTAGTAGCCTGGCCAGTCCACACACGCACCCGAAAATTTAGGTACCGTCATTTGCGGCATGTTTAGTCGCAACTCCGGAGCGGCGTACCTGGCTGCTGCTGGTGGCGTAGTAGTTTCTGGTCCAAGCTTGTCGAAGTCTTCGGCGAGAGCGCAGTAGGCGTCCATGTAACGCTCCTCGAATTCTGATTGTAAATTCTTCGTGGCGTAACTTGAATCATCAAATCCATCTAAATTATCGATCACCGAGTGCGTCTCCCGAAAAGCGTTCCGTAGTTCCTCCACTTGGTCCAACCTTTTTTTGAGATAAATTACAGTCTTCCTCGCTTCCAAATCTTTCCAAAAATTCTGCAGAACAGACCTAAGGGCTTGGTGACGATCTTTTTGCAAATTCACCAACTTGTTTAAATCTGCAATTGACTCAGGGTCCATGTTGACGAGTGTAAAACCAAGGCTTCCGCAACTCACCACCCCAAACAATTATGCAATAGGAACAAAATCGGTAATTCTTGTCTCGCACACAACTTGGTAACTCACTCAGTTTTGCATACCAGAACCACACCACAAAGCGGAAGCGAAGAGAACAGGGCGCCCTGCAGATTTCAATCTGCCGTTATTGCGCTTATGTATCGATGTCTTCTTTTGCACTGCTTCATAGAGCCGGCGTGTCGATCTGACGCAGCCGCGATCTAACGGAATTTAATTAACGGAATTACGAACTTTGTAAGAATTTTATTTGATTTGCAGGTTCCCCTCATGGGCCACCATGTTTAGTTGTGTCCCCTTGTATTAGGTCAACAAGGGGTCTTTGTAAGAGAGGTTCCCAGCAAAGACAAACACGAAAAGATAACTTCAAAAACGTTATAATTATTCTGATCTTCAATGTATGTACAAGCGTGTGACAAAGTTTTTAAATTCGTTAGACCGGCGGCGTGCGTTCAGCGTGGTTCGACCGTACTGTCTTCCTCCTCTTTTTCTCGTTCCTTCTTATGCTCTCGCTATACACAGGTCCAGAAGAGGGAACGATCTGCTGATCGGGTCACTCTCAAACTATCGTAGTAAACTGAACAGTATATATTTTCTTGATCAGCATGACAAGACGAGTCGATCTAGCCATGTCCGTCTGTCCGTCCGTCTGTCCGTCCGTCTGTCCGTCTGTTCGTCCGTCTGTTCGTCTGTCCGTCCGTCTGTCCGTCCGTCTGTCCGTCCGTCTGTCCGTCCGTCTGTCCGTCCGTCTGTCCGTCCGTCTGTCCGTCCTTCTGTCCGTTTTTTAATATTTCTGAATTTCGAAAAAAAATTTTTAAAAATCGGATGACTATATCATATAGCTGCCATATGAACGGTTGGAAAATTAAATGGAAATTAATAGGAAAAAAATTATATGTTTGTTGACTTTCATTACATTCTCTTCTCCTATGGGATATGGCTTTTCTTAACATTTCAAAATTTTGTATTAAATTAATATATTATATAGCTGCCATAGGAATGATCAAAAAATTAATGCCAAAGGAATACGAAAGCAGCTAAAACTTGGATTGTTTTAACATATGCACAAGTTAATTTAAATTTAATGTTTTTGTAAATAAATAGGAATGATCTGCAAGGGTATATAAGCTTCGGCTGGCCGAAGCTAGCTTCCTTTCTTGTTTTATTATACCCTTGCAGAGGGTATTAGATTTCAGTCAGAAGTTTGCAACGCAGTGAAGGAGACGTTTCGGACCCCATAAAGTATATATATTCTTGATCAGCATGACAGGACGAGTCGATCTAGCCATGTCCGTCTGTCCGTCCGTCTGTCCGTCTGTTTCTACTCAAACTAGTCTCCAAGTTTTAAAGCTATCGGGCTCAAACTATCCCAAAGGTTTTTTTTCTATTGCAGGTAGTATATATGTCGAAACAGTTCCCATAGGAAAGATCAAAAAATTCTAGATTTGGTGTTTTTTAAAATATTACTTTCTACTCTTGGGAATATTACATTTTAAATAATTTTGAATTTCGAATTAAGTTAATATCATACAGCTGGCATAGGAACGGTCGAAAAATTAAATTAAAAACAAGAGAGAACGCTATAGTCGGGTGCCCCGACTATTAGATACCCGTTACTCAGCTAAAGGGAGTGCGAGTGAGATGCACTCTACGAGTAACGGGTATAATTAATAGGAAAAAATTATATCTTTGTTGATTTGTATTACATTCTCATCTCTGGGAATAAATTAAATTTATCAAAATTCGAACGGCTATATTATATAGCTGCCATATTAAGAATCAAAAATGTATTGATAAAATAATACGAAAGCAGCTAAATCTAATCTAAATTTAATTTTTTTGTAAATGAATAGGGATGATCTGCAAGGGTATATAAGCTTCGGCTGGCCGAAGCTAGCTTCCTTTCCTGTTAAAATGAATGTTTAAAATAAATATAAATATAAATTTTTAAGTAGTATCTTTCCTTTTAATATTTTACATGGATAGTCAATCCTCTTTAACAATTTAATTTTAAAATATTTTTAATTTTTTAATTTTAGATTTGTAAATATGAATACTAGGCGATCGAAAGATATAATAGCTCGCTTTAAAGTCAATACGAGCTTGGATACACTTCTTATATTTAATGAAGTTTCAACGACCTATGCAGCACGTATTTGTATGCCGGATATATCAACTCAAGCCTTGATAGATGTTGTTTCCACTAATCAATTTTTGGTATTACCGAGATTATCATCACAGACCATACTAGAAAGTAAGTATTTACAAAATAAGTAGGGGAGAGTGGGGCAATTTCGTCAGCATTTTTTCAAAGCTATTTTTTGTTCATCTTGTGCCACATAATCATATTTCTATTTTTATTGTTGAATGCGGTTAGCACCAAGCTTTAAAATGTGATATTTCACTTTTTTTTAATGGCCTGGGCGATTTATAAGAAATTAAAAACTGAAACCATTATTGTGGGGCAATGTCGCCACATAGTGGGGTAAAATTACCCCACCACTGGGGCAATTTCGCGCCCTTTAAAAATGTAGGGAATTGAACTCCAGTAAATATGCTACACATATCAAGAGTAGCATCTAATAGTAAATACAACAGAGACGGCGCAGCCTACTACTGCACTTTTCTTGGTTTTAATTCAGTTGTAAATAAATCAAAAACTATTTTTGTTGTGGGAAAATTTTACTATTACTACTTTTAGCCTAACTTCTAAAATTTTTCCCGATTGACTAAAAACTTTTTTTTTTTTGTTAATCTTAAGATGTTAATCTACAAGCAGCACCTGTGTAAATAAAGTTATTTACTATACACTGGTGGCAAAAATAATAGAAACGTTTTGGTAGGGCTTGGTTTCTTCTCATTTTCTCAAATTAATAACCCGGATGTAACATGCCTATGCCATACTATGGCTCACCTACCCGCAGATTTCGGGATTATTTTTACTGTGCTATACTATTAACAACATGAAAAAAAGAACCATTTCTTGTGAGGCGTGTTAGTAAAGAATGTGCCTACTTCGACTTATACCAAAAAAAAAAAAAAAACTAATGAAAGCTGATATAAATTTGGTTATAATTCTTTTTTAAATGTATTCTAGTAGCTTAATTTACAACAAACGAGAGATTTTCAAAAAAATATTTAAGTCCCAAAAAAAAATTAATTTTTTGTTACGAACTAACGAAGTTTAGCTATTTTTAACCTTTTTTTCCGCTAAAGCAGCGGGTTTTTCCAAAAGTCGTAAAACAAAAGTTTCCTATTTGGAACTCCTTAAAACAATTGAAATGATTCCATGACTCTAAATACAGTTTGGATACGCACATACAAAATGTAACGCTTGAGCAGCGTTTATTCTTCTGAGCTGGCAAAAGTGGCTATTTTTGTTTCTGAATAACTTTTAAACTTTTTACAGTAATGTTTTATATATACAAATTTAAGGAAATTTAAATTTTTAAAGAAAATCGTTGGAGCCGTTTTTTAGAAAAACAAAAAATTTAGTTTTGCCATAATTTGTAAAATGATGTATTTAAACAAATTACGTTCAGAAGGCGTTTATAGTATTTTAAAATACCTTTAAATCGAGTTATAGTGAAAGCCTGTTGCTTTAGTAGTACAGAAGTTACGGCCTTCCAAAATTTCGCTATTTATAGCTATTTTCCCGCTAAACTAGCTAGTTTTTCCAAAAGTGGTAGAACTAAAGTTTCTTATATCGATTTGTTTAACACTTGTAACGAACTGATTTTGTATGTCTGCTCGCTACGAGATTCGTGCGGCTAGCTCAGAGAAGTTGTGTGTTCGTCCCACCAAATTTATATAAACGTGACCGCCCAGTAGATCAGTGAGAAAGCACAGAGATCACGGGTTTGAAATGGGTTTATTGCGGGTGTGATTACAGCGGGTTTGATTGCTCGAATGGACTTGGTATTGTCACTCGTGGGCCTCGGTGTCTTCTGGTGATGTCGTCTCTGCAGTTTGTTGCGTCCCTCGGCGGTTTGCTTGCCTCGTTGACTCCGTGTAGGTGCCTGGCGATGCTCGTCTCTGCTGCGTGGGCTCGATGACTACCGTGTGGGCTTTGGGAAGCGCTACCGTTCTCAGACTAGGGTGAACAGGTGCTGCGTTCTACAGGACAGCGCTTATAGACACACAACCGCCTGTCCCTGGCTCTGTCCCGGATGGTCTTTTTTGGATCGTGCTGACAGTCTAGGTAACACCTGGAATCTACCTAGTGCTTCCTCTTGCTTTTACGCCTAGTGTAGACGAACGTTAACCTCTTGCTTGTTGACCTTGACGTTTCCGCGTAGCTCGATGTTTGTTGCTCTACTCCTGGATGTGCTGGTTGTGAGGTTGGACGTATTGTGGCTTCTGGTACTCGGGGCTCGTAGAACCGCTGGGTCTCTCTAGGACAGCGCCTTGAAATGTCACCCGGCCTACTGCTCGCCCTTTCTGGCTCGTAACATTCGGGGTTTGGACACGCGCCGGTCCCAGGCTCGTAGGACCGTTGGGTCTCTCTAGGACAGCGCCTTGAAATGTCAACCGTCCTATTCTCTCTAGGACAGCGCCTTGAAATGTCAACCGACCTATTCTCTCTAGGACAGCGCCTTGAAATGGCTGGTCGCTCCAGGACCTGTTTGATTTCCACTTGTCGGACTGGGCTGACGCCGGGACCCGCCAAAGTATTGTTTAAAACACGGCACCCTGGGCTTAGATGGCTCACGCCCCGAGTTCAAGATCACTTGTCGCAGGACTCCATGTGTTGCTGCCGTCCCGCTGATTCCCCTGGTGCATGTGTCACGCCTGCGTGCCGCTCCGCTGCTGAGATGTGGCACTTGTCCTCCTGGTCCAAAGTTCACGGCAGAGTCCAAAGTCCGGTGCAGTTCCGTTATTTCCTTCTTGCTCTGGCTCTCTGGCTCTGCCTGCCCCAGTCTCCACTCTCTCACCCTCCGTCATAACTCTCCAAACTCTCTTTGGTAGAGTTTCTTCTCTCTGGAGTTAGTCTCTCCACTCTCTCATTCTCCATTCTTGTAGTCTCCAAACTATCACTCTCCAAACTCTCTTCATCAGAGTTCTCTCTCCAATCCTAGTTCTCCGAACTCTCTGCGCCGCGCCGCTACTACGCTAATTCGCAGCGTAACTGGTAAGCGGCCGGCCATCCGTTATTCCTGCTGCTGATATTTGTGGGGAGTTATTCAACTCCTCACACACTATATAAAATTCTTAAGACTTTAAAACAAGGTTTTGGGATAGACAGACAAACTAACCAACTGAATTATATTTTCATTTTGGGAAGAAGAAGAAAATCTTCTTTTGGGTATAACTTTTCAACGTAGCATTGGATTTTGTCATATGACCCCTCATTCGACGCGTATTATCAATAGAAACACAACTAAAACAATGCAAGGCGGCATTTATCCCCACCGGCCCCAACAGCTCCAAAATTCTCACTTTCTTACTTTCTCTGCTCTCTCTCCCAAGCGCATTGATTTTCTTAAAATCAGTTAGTTAGTTTTTGCGATACCTTTCTATTGGTGTATCACTCATTATGATCGGACCATCACAGCAGATTTTCAATTCTGCGGCTATATATAGTATTCGATTTCGCACACTCTCCTTGTGTGCTTCGTCCATTGTGTTAGTCTCCTCGCGCACACTCCCGGTGCGATTCGCCAATATGTGATTGTTTTTTGTACTGTTCTTATTTACATGTTAAACTATTTAATAAAAAGCAAAAAAGCCGGCAATTGAAGGCTAGGGGTAAAGATATCAACATTACAAAACAGTGAGGAAAAATTTCCCAAACGACATGTCCCGAGCGAATGTGTTTGAAACTGCATAAAAAAAACTGCTTACCATTTTTAAGTATAACCAAAACCACTTCACAGCGACATAATTAGACAACATTCTAAAACAAATGGCAATAAAATATTTCATCAGAATTCGCTAAAATCTGGTGTTAAACGTACTTCCGCAAAATCCACTTCTATTTTAACGTAATCTAAAAAACTAAAAGTGGTACAAAATCAAGATTTTAACAAAAAATAGAGCTTAAGACGAGTGAAAAGTCAAGCCCATTATTAAAATTAACTTCCATTTTTTTTACTTTTTCGATTTTAACGGTGTGCAAATTTCCCGAGCGCGATATGGAAGTGCCCTTATATCGATAATATTTTAACATTTTTCAAAATATTTAATTTTGAATGTGAGAGGATATCACAGGCTGCTTATTTAAAATTCATAGCGCACAGTACCCTTAATATGTTGCTTTAACAAACACAATAAACCAAAATTTAAGAAATCGAAAAATTAATTTTACATTTACATACAATGCTAAAATGAGCGCTTAGGTTCTTTAAGTATTTTAATGCAATCATTAAGAATTTGGCAAAAAACGGTTTCCGAAAAAGGGATTTAAAAAAATGTGCATTTGAGAATCGAAATCCTGGGCAGATTTGTGATTATTGCATCAAAATATAAAAATAACCTAAGCTAAGAAATTCATGTAAAATATACATTCAATATCTCTCAATTTTCGGACACAGACGTCTCACAGTGGCGCCCTTTGACTTTTTTTGTTGTTAAGAAATCATAACTTTTGAACCAAGAGAGATAATCGAATGATGTAAACGGCATATAATCGATATTTGTTCTACCTTTAAAATGAGTTTAAGACAGGTAGCGGGCGTGGCAGAGGCTCACTCACAAACCGGCAAAGTCAAAATGTATAAACAAATCCGTTTTTTTTGCGACAAAAAAATTGAACAATTTTTTTTTCTTTTGCTTCTTTTTAGGGTTTGTAAATAATAATATGCTTGTAAATAATTTTTTTTTTTTTAATTCTAAAAATAAATTAAATTTTTTGTTGTTTTTTTATTGTTAAAAATAAACTAATTTTCAGTTTTAACATTTAAGAAAATAAAATAAAACTTATATTTCTTAAAAAATAAGAACACAGTAACGGATTTCCTGAAAATAAATAGATAATAAAATCAAAACAACGGTTTTATTAGTAATATAATACCAATAAAATATCCTCATGAAAACGCTTTAAACCGAAATTAAAGCATACTATGAACAAGAGATTCAATGAATAACTAAAATTAGTTCCAGAATTCTTTTTTCATCATAGAAATTGTGAAAATGTTGGGAGTTTCAACTTTGGCGTCGAATTCCAAAGACATGGGCAATGGTTCACGATGGGGACTATTTTTTGTAGTGCCGTGATGTATTGAGAGTAGGTCCTACCGATAATAATAAAGGTAAGTCTAATTGTATAGGCCACGTAATTCAAAATTTATTTATTTGTTTATTGTATCCTAGCGTTACAAGTTTTTGAAACTTATGAATTAGTACGCTAGTCACTCCGTGTTGATAATTATAGTAAATTTATAGCTGACAATATTTCTTGAAAATACTACATAGTTGTTTACAAAGGACTTAACTAAACTTATCTTTAATTGTTAGAGTTATTTATTTTTAGAAATTCTTTTAATTTAATTTTAAACTGATTAGCACTTCTTATTGATTTGAGAACATGAGGCAGTTCGTTCCACAGGCGCACAGCATTGATGTAGAACTGTCTCTGAGAACACAGTAATCTTGTTCTCGGATGTATTAAATTATTAGTTCGATTTGATTGGGCATGCACAAGTTTGTCAGCGAGGTAGGTTGGTTCATTTGTCATTATAATCTTATGAACGAAAATTAGAGTTCTAGAATCTGTCCATTGCTCTAACTTCATATCGTAAATAGACTCTGCCAGGGTGGATATGTGTTCTGCTCTTCTTTTATTAAATACGTATCTGGCTATGGAGTTGAACCCTACTTTTAATTTTTGAAAGTCCCGAGTATCGCAATGGCCAAAGATTTCAACACTATAAAATAATGAGGGTAGTAGGTACATTTTTGCTATTAGGATCTTAAGGTTTACTGGCAGAAAGTGTTGGGTTACTGACAGCTGCCTTAACATTCCATATATAAAATGTCGGCAAACATCGGTTTTTTGTATTCTTAGCTATACCGCGGAACCTGTAGGTGATGGAAAATAATTTTGTATGGGACTTTTACTCAGGAGCACCCAAATATCATGGAAAAGTTAAAATGGTTCGTGGAAATTTTTAGCTGAGTACCTGTGTAATTAGATAGGTAAATAAAAAATAATTTAAATCCTTGATTTTATTTTTTATCGATTTTGGCTAACGTCTTTTTGGTTCCTACTGCCGGTAGTTTCTTAACTTTTGCCTGATTCTGCTCCTTAGCCAACTCGTCCATTACTTCAAGATCGGTTAAAATAGCTGCTTTTCTTCTTTCTTTTTTCGTTTGTTTTCTTGGTTCTGCTTTCGGAAAAAGCTTGGTGGAATACAACACTTCTTCCATACTTTTATTGCCGTCTGCTGAACTTGAGGTTATAATACTCGACTCATAATCAATTTCCAAAAGAGTATTGAATTTGACACGGTCGGTAACACTGCTCGGAAGAAACTCGCTTTCCTTAAAAATATCAGGGTTAAAGGGTGCGATTCCGGTGCATTGAAAGCCGGAAACAATGTTTTTGCTTGAAACCGCTAATGGCAACGACTTGCTAATAATCAACGGAATGTCATATATTGTCATTGTTTTACCCGTATTTTCTGTCATTCAATAATCGCATTGTGTGTTTATTGCAGTTTTTAAAGGACCAAACACGGTCCGATCTAAGGGCTGCAGCTTATGCGAACAGTGCGGTGGAAGCGACAAAAGAACTATACCGCTTTCCTTGCAATATTCGAGCCCAGCAATACTTAAATGGGATGCATGGTTGTCCAGAATTAAAAGGGTGGGTTCCTCCGTAGAACAATGGACATGAGATTTGAAAAACTTTAAAAAACTTAAAAGGTTTTCAGATTTCATCCAGCCACTAGGATTTGCCACTCCGACGCATCCTAACGATCCTCCATTGAGAAAGTGGGTTTTGAAATTTGTTCTGGGAAATAAAAAGAATGGTGGCAAAGAACGTCCTCCTGCTGAAACTGCCATGGCTAGAGTTACTAGCGTTCCCCTTTCGACTGAAGTAACTCTTCCTACTTGCTTCATTCCACGACGCGCAAGTACTTTTTGCGGTGTTTGAACCGTTGTTACGCCTGTCTCATCCATGTTCCTAAATATGTCGGTTGCCGACAGGGAACAGTGTATTAAACAACAGAAACTCTGTCTTAACTGTTTTGCAAGAACCCACATGTTGAGAGACTGCACAAGTTCGCACAATTGCTATACGTGCAAAGGTCGCCTCAATACTCTCCTCCATCGTAGCGGCCCTTCACAGCTCCAGTCCGCGTCCGTACCTGACCTCCAGCCAGAAATACAGTCCACTCCGTCGAACGTTCAAACGTATCTCGCCGTGAACACGCAAGGAGTCCTCCTGAGTACGGCGCTCATAGAGATCTGCCACTTGGGCATCAGGTACTCAGCTCGTGCCTTAATTGACTCCGAATCCGAGGCGACGTTTATTTCAGAACGGTTATTCAAGCTAATTAAGTTCCCCTATGAATCCATAGGTTTGGACTCTCTTTCGGTCCTCCTGTTGTTGTGCGACCAGTGGATGAGGAAGAGGTCCGTGATCATATTAAACGATTGGTCCCAACAAAAGCTCCTGGTATGGATAAATGGCGAGATAATGGTATGGATAAATGGCGAGAATGAATAATTTAACAGGACTTCTTTCAATAAGTTGAAAAACAGCCTAACATTCGTCACGTTAAAACTTGTTGCTCGGGACAAACTGGTGGCCTCAGGTTTGCGAAGGGCCAGAGCGGAGTGTCGCCCTAAGAAGCCCCGGAACCACTCTGTACCAGCCATTTTGTTCTTCGCCCATGTATGCGGCATAACGACACTTAATTTTTTCCCAAATTCATATGCTAAGACTCGCAACTGCTTCGGGCAAAGACCAAAATACATGTCATTTCTGGTTTGAATGTATCCTTCTAAGGTATATTTGGCTTCTGCAGTAAAAATCGGTTTTATCCCTTCCTTAACTGTAGAAAGCTCATGTTTGGCAACCAATTCTTCAGAGTTGCGTTTTAGCCAGTCCCTCAGTGTACTTCTCAGTGTACTGAATTTTGCCCACATTAGTTGACTCAGTCTTCCTTTTGTAGTTCCGTACCATATCGCTAAATCAGTAAATTTAATTACAATTAAATTAAATCAAGGAATTTGAGCAAAGAAAAAAAATATTTGAAATAGGGGACGAATTTGCCCCAAGCATAGGGTGGCCAAATTTCCCCAACCAATGTTTTTTTAGAAATATTTTTTTTCTTCCGAAATAACGAGCAAAGTTAAAAATCACTTACGCAGAAATGCACATTATAGCACTGCGTATTATATAAAATTACCTCGTTTTTTTCCTTTGCAATCGTGTGATGCAGAACAAATTTTGTAGAGGACAATATGCAGCTTTTGCACTGCTAAATCACATTTAATATTATAGCTTAATTATCATGGCCTTCTGTGCAATAAAAATTTATTGGTTGTGTCATGCCGTCTTGAAGGACTAACAAAAAAAATTATATATTTTTACGACTTATGGATTCCGAGATATTGCTGGTGACGAAATTGCTCCAGTGACGAAGTTGCCCCACTCTCCCCTACGAGAAAATAAGGTTTTCATACACGTTCAAAGTATTTAGAGATTTTTAAAACCTTTTTAAATCTAATTTGTTTAATGTGATAAACGTTTTCGAAAGAAATTTCTAGTGTAATACATTAAAGCCTTTGTAGGATCAAGCAGCCGCAGCAGATAACTCTAGTTTCTAAAATACATTTTTAAAGCTTCGCCAAGAAGAATGATGGTAGTTTATGGTACCCCTAATCACAAAATAAACAAGAAAGGAAAATTACTTCGGCAAGCCGAAGTTCATATACCCTTGCAGTTATAATAAATACCCAAAGTTTAGTCCTCACTCGATCGGTGCTGTTCCTGGAATTCCAAATATATTATTGCCTTCTAAAAATGTTGATATTAAATTGTCAAAAATTAAAACGGCTATTTCCTACAAAGTTACAATGTATTTTTATATATTTTATGAGATTATTCCTATGGGAGCTAAAAGATATAGAGGTTCGATCCGGCTCGTTCCGACATATGTAGTACCTGCAATAGAAAGACGACTTTTGGGAAAGTTTTATCGCGATAGCTTTCAAACTGAGGGACAAGTTCGCAACGATCAGACGAACATGGCTAGATGGATTCGGCTATTGGTGCTGATCAAGAATATATATATATATATATATATACTTTATGTGGTCTGAAACGTCTCCTTCACTGCGTTGCAAACATCTGACTGAAATTATAATACCCCTGCAGTGGTATAAAAACATGAACAATTTTTCGGATACATTTTCCTTGTGTATTATAGATGTGTGAAATAAAATGTGAAGTATTATATTCAAATATAAAAGAATATAGAATATAAAAGAAAAATACATGTATTTTATTCTAACATGTACAATAAGTCGTGCACTTTATTTGTGACGTGTACGAAATAATTTATATTTTGTACATCGTTAAACAAGATTAAAATCCGCGAATTCTTTAGGAGATAATGGTCACTTGTATATTTACTCGTAAAACACTATCACTTAGAGGCGTTATCATACAAGATAAAAAACCGCGAATTCTTGAGGAGATTACATATCACATTACATATTTACTTAAATAACAGCATTTCCATGGCTCATTATCATAAAATAAGAAAAACCGTAAATTCTTCAGAAGATGATGACCATTGTATATATTTTATCGTATAATGGCATATCCAATGGCGATTTGTCATAAAAAATTAAAACTGCGATTTCTTTAGGAGATATGGTCATTTATATAACAGCATCATGGGAAATAGTTAATAATATTTTATGGTCATTTTACTGTCGAACAAATATGTTAAGAATAAAGAAAACAGTAATGTACGAAATAGAAATTATTTCGTACACGTCACAAATAAAGTACACGACTTATTGTCGGGTCTTTCACTAGAATACGTTAGAAATTTTCATGTACTATACATATGAGTGATTCTTTGTGAAACGTATCGAGATTTGCTTCATGGTCTCAAAACGATATCTTATTTTTATGATAATATCACCATTTAAAAAGGATTTTTAAAAAAGTTAAAAAAAAACCCATTTGACAGAAGCGAATATATGGCGATGCTATTTTGTTGTTAAATTCTTTTATAATTTTAAATTACGTGGGTTAAAAAATCAATAAAAATACCCAAAAATTATTATTTTTGCCAAGCTTTCAGATAAAAATAACACCCATAATGGTTCCAGTGCAAAATATAGTCAGAACTTAAAAAAAAATATTTCATTTGCGGTTTTCTGCAAATCGGCATTTTTAATCTTTATAAAAAAATAGTATAATGTTCCATACATAATTCTTGTTGGCTCCTGAAAGTTTCGTCATGGGACCACCATTACTTTCTGCATAATTTAATAAAACAATAAAAAACAAAGCAGTCATTATAAAAATGCCGATTTGCAGAAAACCGCGAATGAAATATTTATACCCGTTACTCGTAGAGTAAAAGGGTATATTGTATTCGTGCAAAAGTATGTAACAGGTAGAAGGAAGCGTTTCCGACCCCATAAAGTATATATATTCTTGATCAGGATCACCAGCCGAGTCGATCTAGCCATGTCCGTCTGTCTGTCTGTCTGTCTGTCTGTCCGTATGAACGCTGAGATCTCGGAAACTACAAAAGCTAGAAGGTTGAGATTTTCCACGCATATTCTTGGGCTTCCTACGCAGCGCAAGTTTATTTCAGCCGAGTGCCACGCCCCCTCTAACGCCCACAATCGCCCACTAACGATTTTAAAATGTGTCTGGCGCCCACACCTTTAAAGATTTCCGAGAAGTATAAATGCAATTTTGTTGTGCATATTTATACCTATCGAAATGAAGAAGATATTTTTCAAATCGGACCATTCATTAAAAAGTTATACGCAATCAAAATTTTTATATCTATCTCCCTCGCACTCCCTTTAGCTGAGTTACGATTATTAGTCGGGACACCAACCCGAGTACAGCGTTTGCACTCCCTTTAGCTGAGTGACGGGTATTAGATAGTCGGGACACGAACCCGACTATAGCGTTCTGTCTTATTTTTTTTAAGTTTGGACTATATTTTGTACTGGAACTATTATGGGTGTTATTTAAATCTAAAAGCTTGGCAAAAATAATAATTTTTGGGTATTTTTATTGATTTTTTACCCCACGCAATTTCAAATTATAAAATAATTTAACAACAAAAGAGCATAACCATATCTTCGCTTCTGTCAAGTGGATTTTTTTTTTAACTTTTTTAAAAATTCTTTTGAAATGGTGTGATTTTGTCATAAAAATAAGATATCGTTTTGAGACCATGAAGAAAATCTCGATACGTTTCACAAAGAATCACTCATATGTATTGTTTTTTGAACCCTGGCAAAACCCTTCACTATAATATCACGTTCCTGACTGGAGCTGGAAAGAGTACTTTTTTTTTTTATATTTGGACGTTGATGCACTACGAGCAGTACAAACAAGTGGCCCAACGATACCAAGCACGTGCTTGTTACGCGCGGGACCCTTTATCAATTAGGGCAAAAATGCGAGTTCGCGAGGAAAATATATGAAACAAGTACTACAAATACTACAACTAAGATTGAAGCAAATGAGATAAAATTTTAGTTTTTAATACGGGGATAGATGTTGAAGTGCAAATTAAATGATAAAGATTGTTATAATTTTTACATAGAACACGAAAGGGCTTATGCAGAGTAAAATTTGATGTACATCGAGGCAAATTAAGAGGGTAATAATTTCGTGTTAGTCTAACGGGAACATTAAAAGTTAAACGGTTTACCAGTTCTACGGAGTCAATATCACCTTTTATAAGATTTTGCATAAAAATAGTACCAAGCATTATTCTACGGTTTTCAAGTGTAGGTAAATTAAGCAATAGTAATCTACTCTGGTAGGAAGGTAGCCTTACGTTTTGATCCCAGTTCAAACTACGAAGGGCAAAAAGGAGAAATTTTTTTTGCACCGACTCAATACGGTCGATGTGCACTTGATATTGTGGACTCCAAACTGAAGAACAATATTCCAAAATAGGACGGACAAGGGAGGTATATAATAATCTGGTTTTATAAGGGTCATCAAATTCCTTTGACCAACGCTTTATAAACCCAAAAACACTCATAGCTTTATTGACAGTGGCCATTATGTGGCAATCAAATTTAAGTTTTGGGTCGAGAAGAACACCTAAATCGTTAATTGAATATATACGGTCGAGTGGTGTATTTTGTAGAGAATAACTAATAAACGTAGGATTACCCCTATAAAAAGTCATAACGTTGCATTTAAGGCAGTTCAGATTTAAAAGATTGTACTCACACCATCCCTGAAAACAATCAATATCTGACTGTAAGTTGAAACCGGACCCTACATCTTTATATGATAAACAAAGTACTAACATCGTCAGCGTACATTAGTACACGAGAATGAGCTACGATAGAGGGAAGATCGTTAATAAACAAAGTAAACAGCAAAGGGCCTAAATGACTACCTTGAGGAACTCCAGATGTCACGTTGATCATTTTAGAAACAGCGCTCTTAAATATAACCCTCTGAGTCCTACCGTTCAAGTAACTTGAAATCCAAGTTAATAGATTACATGGAAACCCAAGCTGATCTAATTTGAATAAAAGGAGAGAGTGGTTAACAGAGTCAAAGGCCTTACTAAAATCTGTATATATAACGTCAGTCTGCATGTTATTCTTATATCCATTTATTACAATAGATGACAGTTCAAGAAGGTTGGTGGTGGTCGATATTCGCTTAACAAAACCATGCTGACACGGTGATATTAGCGAGGAACATAAATGCTGCAAATGAGAAGTAATAATACATTCAAATGCTTTAGGAATTGCCGACAATTTAGAAATGCCTCTATAATTCTGGGCATCCGCCTTCGCACCCTTTTTGTGGAGTGGAATAATGAAAGAGTCCTTCCAGATAGTTGGAAAAACTGATGATGAAATAGACAAATGAAAAAGTTTAAGAATCGGTTTACAAATGGTTGAAGCACAAAACTTAAGCACACTCCCAGGGAGTCCACCAGGACCGGGAGTATACGTTGGCGTTGTTGTTGCTAAATCCTTTAAAAGAGAACTTTCGGTAATTACAGGGGTAAAAATACAATTAGCCCTATTTAAGGGGTTAGGGTAGATAGGGTTTGACCAAGCAGCCGAACTATAAGTAGTTTGGAAAAACTCGGCAAATAAATCCGCAATTTCAGAATCCGGCGATGCCTCTTTTGAGTTTAAACGTACCGATGAAGGCAATGCCGAAGACTTACGCTTGGCATTAACGAAGTTATAAAACTGCTTCGGATCATTTGAAAACTCGAATTTACATCGATTTAAATACATGGAATAGCAATGACTGTTGAGAACATTAAAATCTGAACAAGCCACAACAAATTTCGCAAAATCAGATGGCTTACCCGTTTTTTTATACTTTTTATAAGTGTTGGATTTAAGATTTTTGAGTCTTTGAAGCGCATTGTTAAACCAAGGAGGCCTGTTTAGCTTCGGAGGAAGACTGTCAGGAACGCATTCGTCAAAAAAAGTGTTTAAAACGCTATAGAAAAGTTCAATTGCACTGTCAATATCCATGCAATTGTACAAATCAGTCCAATTATATTGCGAAATCATGTAGTTTAGTTTATTATAGTCACATTTAAGAAAGCATCTCCTTTTAGTTTGAGGAACTAAAGGAGAAAGGGTATCAGTACAGGGGAGGCCAATTGTCAATTCCAAAGTTGGATGATATCGATCTTCAGGTACAACAAGTGCGTCAATTCTAGCTACAGTTACTTCATGCGGATCTAAAACAAATACTAGATCTAATTGTCTATTTAATGAATTTCGTATAAAGCTTACTTGCTGTAACGATAATTCTAAAAGGCCATCCACAAAATCATGGGCGGATAAAGGAGTAGCGACAAGTGAGTCAGAGGGAGGAGACCAAGAGATATTAGGGAGATTAAAGTCACCCAAAACAATCAAAAGGTCTCTGTTGGAAAGAAAGGATAGAACAGATTTTATAGCAGACAGATGGTGCTCATAAATTATTAAATCAGAGCCAGGAGGAATATAAGAGCAGGTTACAAAAATAGATAAGGATTGAATGGAAACTTTGACACTAACAAATTCAATATCGTTAGGGATATGAATGTTAAGTCTCTCCGATGTTAAACTAGAGGTAACGGCAATCAGTACACCACCCCCCCTACGCGGGAAGCGATCGGTCCTGTAGGAGTTAAAGTTCATTGACAAAACTTCAGAGTCAGATATCTCTGGTTTCAGCCAAGTTTCCGTAAAAGCCAAAATATCTTCAGTAAATGCAGAGGAGTCAGCATAAAGCTTTGGTAGCTTCATATTTAGTCCGCTAACATTTTGATAAGCCAAAAATAAACCTGTTAGTTTTTTGGCACAGCGGAAGGCCTATTATTAGGCACAGTGGAAAGCCGATTATTAGGCACAGTGGGAGGCCTGTTATTTCTTCTCGGTTTATTGGGAACAAATTCTTTTATTACCAAATCATCATTAAGCCAAAAGCTTTCAGAAAGTAGTACATTAAACACATCAGGCGGAGCAAATATTTTAAAAGAAGATATCTTACGGGCGTACGAAAATCGAAATTGTTCAACTTCAATGTCCTCGGATGGGAATTTTTCACGTATGAATTCCATAACATCCTCAGATTTGGTATCCGAGGTAAATCTAGAAACAAACAATTGCTTCCTATGTGGAACAACTGAAAGTTTCTTACGCCCCCCAGCAGCAGTCTGAACCTCACTCGGCTGGGACCCAGAAGCGGTTCCTACTGTATCTACAGTTAGCACCGACTTCTGTGACTCAGGTTGGCATCCAGAAACAGGGTCACCTCCGGAACTGGCTGTTACCATAGGCACAGGTGGCTCGCTTACCCCTGTGCTGACCGGAACTGCTGCAGCTACCGAGTTCAATGTATTGTTTTGTTTCACGGTCTTATTAACCGCCCCTGAGCTGGCTTTTTTGCGTTTAGGCGACTCGGTTAATAATAATTTCTTATTATTAAATTGGTCACAAACTGAGTTGAACCCGTCATTGAGCTGTTTGAAAACTCGAGAAAGGTTCAATAGTCCGTCTCGAGTCTGCCTCATAAAGCTGCTCATTTCGACTGTCATTTCCTTGCAGGACTCACATGCCCACATGAGACCGGTACGCATTTCAATGAAGTCTTTAACTCTGCCAGTGAATCCTGCACATTTGACGTGCATGACCGAATCGCAGAGCCAACAGATAACAAAAGAATCTTTGGTTGACGTCGGAAGAGAACAATTTTTCTTTGTACAGATAAGGGCCATTTTATAGGAAAAAAAGGTTATTTAAAGAAATAGAAAATAAAATTTGGAAAATATACCACGAGTAAATTTGGCACTGGGATCAAATTCCAAAACAGCAAAAAACACAAAACACGTAAGTATAAGAGCGCGAGATCGCGAATTAAGTCGAGAGCAAGAGAGCGCGAGAGAAAAAATGTTCATTCGACTGAGCGTGGCTTGTGGGGCACCAACAACTAAACGAACGAACAGTTACAATGTAAAGCGAGAGAGAGAGACTATTAGAAAAGCACCCAAGAGTCTACAAGAAATTTGGCAGGTTCCGAGAGAGCGAAATTACAGTTATAATAGAGCGGAAAAGAGAGAGAGAGAAAGAGAGGGAATACAAGAGCAAATTTAGAGAGTGCAAAATAACACCAACAAAGCCAAGATATTAAACAAATCTAATGGAAATTGTTAAAATAACTAAAACCACATACCCGTTAAACAGGGAGATCTATTTAAAACACTAACGCGATTGTTAGGCAAACTTTGTTAGTAAGCTAAACACAAAACACTTGCGAAAAAATCACAAAAATAAATCAAAATCTCAGAGCACAGGTAAACACAACCGTTCACAAGCGACGCTAAATCATGATACCCAATACTTAGCCAAATGATGTGCGATATACATGCGTGCAGTAAAGCGACTGTTTAAATTTTATTATTTGCTTATAACTTTTTATTGAGTGGTCCGATTTTAAAAATTGATAATAATTTCGAAAGGTATTAATAAGAACAAGTTGTGGTGATTGTGGGCGGTATAGGCGTGGCAGAGAGACACGAACGACAGCCACATTTGTGGCTTTGTATGTTGATCGGCGAGGTGAGACAGGCGGCGAATTGCTAGATACTGCGGTGATACGTCCCTCTATGCCACGGTATACAATTTAAAAATTTTCTTTTATTTTTTTATAGGTGTGTGCCCAGCTGAATGGAACCGTCCGAGGAAACGATTGTGCGTTATTCTCATAATCGAAAATATTCGAAGCCATGACTTTGCTAGGGTTGCTTTAAGAGATATTGCATTGAATAGTGGATATAGTTCAGAAAGAGTCCGATTCGCATATATGTTCAAGGTAAGAAAGAAGGGAAAATATTAATTATAATCCATTAAAAGCGGGGCAATCCGGAAACCACAAACTCTTCACAAGAACGTCAGTTCGACTAAAGATATACCGACGGTCTGCAGTAAGATCGAAAAAAAGTTTTTTTTTCAAGTTGGCCTAAATTGATAAATAAACTTATCAAGGATATCCTTAAATAGTTTCAGAACATAATAACGACCGTTTTTCTCGAGTTTATATTTATGACCTTGCAAATTGACAGGATTTAGTGAAATTTTCCTAAAAAAAAATTGTTTTTCATTTTCACCGGTTATACAACAAATATTATAAGTTCAAAATTAAAAAAAAACCTTTCCTGAGGTTTTTTCTATTCTTAAACGAAATGTAAAAGCAGACTGGAAATCCGATCATTTTTGACGGAGGTATGGTGATCACCGCAAAACGACTTTTTTTTAATAGTTTTGCAGCAATCGCTTTGTCACCGATATATTTGCCGATAATATCGGCTATTAAAATTAGTCGATGTTATTTAAATGACACTTAATAATATACAAAAGGTTTGAATTAAATCCATCTAACCAGTTTTTATAGAAAAAATCGCAAAGCTAGTTGATTTTTTGATGCCAAAGACCTTACCCCCTTAAGAAAATGCGAATATTAGGATCGATTTCCGTATGAATGGTGACACCATCAGATCTAGGATCATCATCCTCTCCCAAAGCATTTATTTGGACTCTACTAAGAAAATTAGACACTTGGTTTGTTTTCCCTTTTATGTATTGGACATCGAAGTTGTACTCATTTTTAATAAATTTCCGGAGTTGCATTTTCATATTAGGTTCCCGTGATGAATTTAACCATACAAGAGGACGGTGTAATGTACCAACTTTAAGACCTTTAGCAAAAATTTTGAAAAATAACTGATAATAAAACGAGCTCTTGTTACTTATCTGAGTTATCTACCAATAACGTAGTACGTAATCACCCGCAAGCAAATTTGCCTAAATTAGGGCGGAAAGTGATCCAAATAGGGAACGTCAAAAATTAGCTTTGCCGGATGTTAAGGTTGCCAGCGTTTGAATTTTGAACAACTCAGTCTTTCTGTTTCGAGAACTCTAAGTGAAAGATTGGCTGCTAAAACTGAGTCCCACTTTAATTCTGACGACACCACGCGGACTACCAAATCCTCTTAAATCTTTGGCATCAGTGATCATCCGACTCGTGTATACCAAAATCAAAATCTAAAACTGAAACAGAAAGAAATCAAACCTTTAATTCAAGAAGTGACAAACTGGACGTAAGTTAAATTTATTACGATGCAGACAAATCGAAATTAACCCCCCCTCAAATTGTGTAGGAACCCATAGTTCGCAATGAGAACATCACGCCATAAAAACCTATCCCGCACCAGACGACGCATAAGTTAAGTTAAGTTAAGTCGGCTAGTTGGCGTCCCCCAAAATTCGTCACATGCAAATAGAGATCCGTTTCATTTGGGACAGGCAAGGGACCCCGAAGACTCACGATTTTTCCCCAACGGCATCTCAAGCCACATGAAAACAACCATAAAACTTCTAAACAAAAATATTAAAATTACCTAAAATTACGTAACCCAAAGTGATCGTGTTACGTGTAGTTGCAATACCAACGCACCCAAGTCGGTACAAGCGTTGCCGAACTCTCTTCATTCACCGTAACTGTCTGCACGAGAATCAACATTAATATGGGGTATCGACGGCGGTTGCGAAGAAATAATTAAACTTGTCTCTCCAAAGAATTTCAACTATTATACCCCTGGAACCATGGAGCGCTTCATCGGAATTTTCAGAGGGTAAGTGATTGCATGCTACTGTAGTTTTGATTGTTTCGGGTAAGCCGCCGATTGAAAGAATTTACCCCAAAAGCGAACGAGTGAGCTAAAATCCTCCTAATACGAATAACCTGCTAATCTCTAGAAAAATCAAACCTCGGTTCTGAGCTGCTTGCATAACACTAAATTCAGCCGAGATAAAATTTTCAGACAGTTTGTTGTGATCGGCTTATTCGTCTTGGGAGAATTTTGGCTGCCCTCATGGGCGTTCGTTTCTATAATTGCGTTTAAATAAGGTTTGCATAAGTAAACCAGAGAAAATAAAAAAATGTAAACAGACAAATACGGTAAATGAAAACGTAGAAGTAAACGTGAATATAATGAAGTAAAACAGCTTAAGCTCTACACAGAAACAAATCAATTGCACTTAAAAACCTAGGAATAGAATTAAAATTTAAACGACAAGATTTGTGGAGCAGTTTACATTAAGAACTCATTCCCCAATAATCCCCGAAATCGTAAAACCGACTAATACGGAAGAATAATCATGAAGTTAATTAACTGAAGATTATATCAATGTATATCAATTATACGAATCAAATTTTGCTCTGAAATAAAGAAATCATTAACTATAAATTTTAAAGTTCTGATTTAAAATTCAACAGAAAGAACCAAGGTTGGGAGGGTATAGTAGGTCGGACGAACAACATCTTAGTCCCATCCGATTCTTTTTATCTATTCAACTTATGTACACAATACCAATTTAGTTTATCCGCCATTCGTTGTTTTGCTTATTAATTTGAGGTTTCAGTGCGGACTTTCGATTAGTTAGTTTTAGTAGGGATCTTTAAATATTTCGACGTAACCGCGATCTACAACTACCGCAACAACCCACCCAATTCCTCCCGCTGAAGTTAGGGTATTAAAAAGGTCCCAATCGCGTGTTAGTTGTGGATGCATGTGCCAGTAGGGTATCTCTAGTAAGAGACAGAAAAGGCTTTTCCTACAAGGCGAGCGCTTACAAGATTTTGGCGCCCAACGTGGGGCATGGCTATGATAATAAAGCAATGTAAAATTGTTTTAACATAGTTGATGTACCAATAAAGTTGATGATCACATTGTATGTAAGCATAATGTATGGGTTTTCTTGGAATTCGAACTAAATTGCGCATGCGAAAAGTATCGACCGGAAATACGCATACGTTATCAAAAGAAAAGGATGACCTATAATAACAGCAGTGTTGTAGAATATCATTATTAACATTTTACAAGCAAAAGGTCAAGTATAATTAAAGATTCAATAAATTGCTAAATTTTTCGATGATATTCATGAGTTTAATGTAGAGTAGATGGACACTTAATTCTTTAATTTTGAAAATCGAGTATTTCGACCAAATTGGAATAGGTTTAGACATCTAGCTTGAAATTTTAGTCAGAGATATTCATTATTTGGACTCCACCAATGCAATCATAGGGAGTTTTGTATACAGGTTTTACTGGAAAACAGAGGTAAATTCACATGAGTTTCCCTGTCCGAGATCGGATGGTATAAAACATTCATTTGGTTGAGTGGACATCTTAAGTGCAATAGCCCAGAATAACAGAAATAAGATCAAAGTTGAATAGAATTAGTTAATATTTATTTCGGGGCTTCCGAAATTTGTCCAAGGAAATATTTAGAAAGAAAAATTAACAATGAAATAAAAAAATATAATCATGCCAGTGGAGCATACACCAGATGAATTTAGAAATCCACCACCAGCATCACAAGATGTCTGCATAGCTTGTGGAAAGAGGATGGAAGATACGCAACCGTGTGCAGTAATCAAAGATAACCAAAAAGCACAGCAAAATAAGAAATTTCCTGTAGGTACTCGGCCATGCACTCGCTCCTTAACGAAGGAATTATAACTTGTAAGTAGAGAGGAGGAAGGCGCTGTATTACCATTACTAGACGTTGACGAAGAAAGAGTAAGACAACAACGGGAAAGTACTCCGGTAGGTCTTACCGATCTCCATCGGCAACGACGAGGGCCTCGAGGACGACTTGCCAGAAGGCCACCCGGAAGACCACGTACTCGTGCTAGACAACCCGAAAATTGTGTGGGTAATATGGTGTCGCTAGTCAGAGAAACCGTATCACAGGTTTTAGCATCGTTAAATAGTTCAAACATAGGAACAAACCATGAGCGATCCGCAGCCTCAGGTCAATTCAGTCAGAGAAGTTCGAGAAATAATGGTAGGGAGGCCATTAGTTCGCATAAAATCGCAGACATTCTTCAAAAATGGGGGGTACGCTTTGATGGATCTTCGGAAGGCTTGTCAGTTAAAGAGTTTTTGTACCGTTTAAACATATTAACACGAGAAAACTTGGATAGTGATTTTGAATTTATAAACAAGAACATTCATCAGTTGCTAATTGGGAAGGCCAGTAGTTGGTAATGGAGGTTTCACAAACGAGTTCAAATTTTTACATGGTCTGAATTTTGTGAAGCGTTGCGAGAGCAATATAGGGAAAGTTGATCCCCAACTAAATTACGGGAGCATATAAGAGCCCGTAAACGAAAGCCCGGGGAATCTTTCGATTCTTTCTATGAAGCCGTTTGCAAACTTATAGATAAATTGTCCGTAACCTTTGGCGAAGATGAACTGGTCGAAATGATTCAGGGAAACTTGCTCACAGAGATGAAAGACAGATTATTGTTTTAAAAGGTTTCGTCGGTCTCCGAATTACGTCGATTAGTGCAGAAACGTGAGAACTTTCTTAAGAATCTTGGTAAACCGCGACTGGTACCACAAAAAGGGTAAAGACTCAGGTAACTTTCGTGTTTAAGCACTAGACGAAGAGCCCGATGAGAAAATAGAGAATTGAGTCAGATCTTTCGATCGCCGCAGTTAATCACACAGGGACAGCGAAAATTACATGCTGGAATTGTGAGATGCCTGGTCATGTGTGGGAAGACTGTTTGGCTGAAAAGCGAGTATTTTGCTATGGTTGCGGAACACCACAAATACATAGACCCAATTGTGCAAATTGTAAACGCAAGGCGGAAAACCGCCTGGCGGGGACATTCAATCAAAATCGAGTGTCCCACAAATAAGAAGTATTCTAGATAACATAAATAATCCCATTATACAGGTAAGGCAACCAATTATAGTTAAAAGTCAGCAATATAACGTGAAGTTTATACCGTACCAGGAAAGATTGAAGACCTATAATGAATGCGTCAATATTTTGGAGAGCGAAAGGCTCAAAACCGTTTAGTCCTCTCAACAATATTTGAAAGTAATATAGATAATCGTAGTTATGCTAAGGTTTCGTTTTTGAATTATTCTGAGTTGGGTTTGCTCGATACAGGGGCAAATGTAAGATGTATTGGGTCCACATTGGCGAAAGAATCTTTTACGAACCTGTCGAATTATAAGCCAATAAGATCGCATGTACGGTCAGCTGATGCGAAATTGCATCCTGTGTCTGGAATACTGAAGGTACTCATGCAATATAAGGACAAGGAAAAAGAGCTTGATTTGTACGTGATTCCTTCCATTTCTCAGAGGTTGATATTGGGTATCGATTTTTGGAGAATATTCTCTCTAGCTCTCGATATTTTGGGATCCATAAATTGCTTAGACACCGAAACGGAAGAATTGAGAGATCAGTATCCATTATCCGAATTTCAGCGTAGACAACTTAAACCCGTCAAGGAAATGTTTTCAAATTTCGAACGTCAAGGCCTTGGCCGTACTGATTGGATAAAGCATGTCATAGACATAGGAACAGCAAAAGCGGTGAAGCAAAGATATTACCCCGTTAGCCCGGCAGTCGAGAAACTTTGCTATACCGAAATTGACCGTATGCTTATCTTGGGTGTAATAGAGTCGTCACAAAGTGCGTGGAGTTCACCTGTTCGATTGGTTGTCAAGCCAAATAAGGTAAGGCTCTGTTTAGATGCTAGGAAATTAAATGAAGCAACCAAGAAAGATGCCTATCCTTTACAGAGCATCATGAGAATTTTTGCTCGACTTCCGAAGGCAAACATAATTTCAAAGCTGGATCTAAAGGATGCCTAATGGCAGATCGGATTGTCCGAAGAAGCTAAGCCGCTAACAACATTTACAGTCCCAGGTAGAGCTCTCTTCCAATTCACAGTCATGCCTTTCGGGTTATGTAATGCCCCGTCAACTATGTGTCGACTGATGGATGCATTAATTCCCCCTGACTTAAGATACTGTGTATTTGGCTATTTAGATGACCTCTGTATTGTATCGGAAGATTTTCATCTCACTTAGCAGTAGCTAAGCTAGCTATACGCACTAGGTATAGCGGATCAATTTAAGAAAGGTAATCTCACTCTTAACATAACAAAGAGTCACTTTTGTGTAACGAAGGTCAATTACTTGGGCTACGTAATAGGAAGAGGAGGGATAACCACAGACCCTAGTAAAGTCTCTTGCATAGTAAATTGGCCAACCCCGAAGAATCTGAAACAAGTTCGTGGTTTTCTTGGTGCTTGTGTGTGGTATCGCCGATATATTAAAAATTATTCAGACATTAGGTTCCCAATTACCGAGGTATTGTCTTGCAAGAAAACATTTAAGTGGACCGAGGCCGCCCAATTAGCAATGAACACTTTAAAGAATCTTTTAGCCTCAGCTCCGGTTCTGCAGAATCCCGACTTCGATAGAAAATTCTATTTACATTACGAGGCAAGCGATTTTGGCATTGGCGCGGTACTCGTGCAATTATCCGAAGAGGGGGAAGAGATGCCAATTGCTTTTATGTCCCGGAAATTGTCGAAGTCCCAAAGGAATTATAGCGTGACAGAACGCGAATGTCTGGCGGATATAATAGCTATAGAAAAATTTCGCTGCTACTTGGAGATGCAACCGTTCGAAGTAGTTACCGATCTTACAGTGGCTAATGAGACAAAAAGAGGTAACAGGGAGACTGGCTCGTTTGGTTTTCCGCTTACAGTCCTTTTTATTCACCGTTACGCATAGAAAGGGAAAGGATCACATTGTACCCGATGCGTTGTCCAGAATTAGCGCAGATGAGATTGCTAGTTTTGAATTGACTACCCCAGAAATTGACTTAAAGTCCACATCGTTTCTCGATCCCGACTATTTACAACTAAAGGAGAGAATAAAAGAAAATTTAGAACAATTCCCAGATTTGCAGGATGTAGATCGATTTGTTTATATCCGCACCGAACATGTTTCAGGAATTGGATTCAGCTAAATGGAAATTATGGGTACCAGAACCGTTACGTGCTCCGGCAATTCGTCAAGCTCATGATAGCATTGTCAATGCTCATGGTGGGATGCAAAAGACTATAGAAAGACTACGAAGGAATTTTTATTGGCCAGGACTATCTAAAGAGGTGCGAGAGTACATACGTAATTGTGATGTTTGCAAGGAAACAAAAGCTCGCAATATGACTTTGCGTCCTCCAATGGGTCAGCAGAGCATATAAGTTAGACCTTTTCAAAAACATTACATAGATATTTCAAGTCCTTATCCAAGGAGTAAGAAGGGTACCATTGGTTTTTTAATAGTATTAGATCATTTCTCCCGGTATCATTGGTTGTGTTCCTTATGAAAATTCACAACAAGTCTGATCACTGAATTTTTAAGCCAACGAATCTTTCCAGAATTTGGAATTCCTGAAGTAATTGTTAGCGACAACGGTGTGCAATTCAAAGCAAATGAATTTGAAGCCTTGTTAAGTAAACTAGACATGTATTTACTGCTTTCTATTCTCCGCAAAGTATTGCGGCAGAGCGTGTAAATCGTTCACTACTGTCGGCTATACGATCCTATATCAGCAAGGACCAAACCGAATGGGATTTACATTTACCCAGCATTTCGTCTGCCTTAAGGTCAGCCTTACATCAGTCAATAGGATGCTCCCCTTATAAGGCCTTATTCGGAATGAATATGATCAACCACGGGGATGACTATAAACTATTAAAGGAAATGTCTGTATTGGAAGAGTCACCTAGGTTAGAGCGCGAAGATCACCTGCAGTTATTAAGACAAGAAATAAAGAAAGCCAGTCTAAAGGCAAATGAAAAAAACGTAAAGCAGTATAACTTGCGTTCAAAACCAGTATCATACCGAATAGGACAAGAGGTCTTTAAACGAAATTTTTTTTAAAGTAAATTTAGCAACAATTTCAATAAAAAGTTAGCTCTTCAGTTCTCCAAGTGTAGAGTCAAACAAAAGCGAGGAAACTCCTTCTACTTAATGGAAACTCTACAGGGCAAGGAAATCGGAATATTTCATGCGAAAGACATACGTAGCTAATTCCAGCTAATCATTCCTCTCAAGGTTTGTCAGATTATCTGGTAGGTCTAATGTACCAACTTCAAGACCTTTATCTAAAATTTTAAAAAATAACTGATAATAAAACGAGCTCTTGTTACTTATCTGAGTTATCTACCAATAACGTAGTACGTAATCACCCGCAAGCAAATTTGCCTAAATTAGGGCGGAAAGTGATCCAAATAGGGAACGTCAAAAATTAGCTTTGCCGGATGTTAAGGTTGCCAGCGTTTGAATTTTGAACAACTCAGTCTTTCTGTTTCGAGAACTCTAAGTGAAAGATTGGCTGCTAAAACTGAGTCCCACTTTAATTCTGACGACACCACGCGGACTACCAAATCCTCTTAAATCTTTGGCATCAGTGATCATCCGACTCGTGTATACCAAAATCAAAATCTAAAACTGAAACAGAAAGAAATCAAACCTTTAATTCAAGAAGTGACAAACTGGACGTAAGTTAAATTTATTACGATGCAGACAAATCAAAATTAACCCCCCCTCAAATTGTGTAGGAACCCATAGTTCGCAATGAGAACATCACGCCATAAAAACCTAACTTAACCAGACGACGCATAAGTTAAGTTAAGTTAAGTCGGCTAGTTGGCGTCCCCCAAAATTCGTCACATGCAAATAGAGATCCGTTTCATTTGGGACAGGCAAGGGACCCCGAAGACTCACGATTTTTCCCCAACGGCATCTCAAGCCACATGAAATCAACCATAAAACTTCTAAACAAAAATATTAAAATTACCTAAAATTACGTAACCCAAAGTGATCGTGTTACGTGTAGTTGCAATACCAACGCACCCAAGTCGGTACAAGCGTTGCCTAACTCTCTTCATTCACCGTAACTGTCTGCACGAGAATCAACATTAATATGGGGTATCGACGGCGGTTGCGAAGAAATAATTAAACTTGTCTCTCCAAAGAATTTCAACTATTATACCCCTGGAACCATGGAGCGCTTCATCGGAATTTTCAGAGGGTAAGTGATTGCATGCTACTGTAGTTTTGATTGTTTCGGGTAAGCCGAACGAGTGAGCTAAAATCCTCCTAATACGAATAACCTACTAATCTCTAGAAAAATCAAGCCTCGGTTCTGAGCTGCTTGCATAACACTAAATTCAGCCGAGATAAAATTTTCAGACAGTTTGTTTTGATCGGCTTATTCGTCTTGGGAGAATTTTGGCTGCCCTCATAGGCGTTCGTTTCTATAATTGCGTTTAAATAAGGTTTGCATAAGTAAACCAGAGAAAATAAAAAAATGTAAACAGACAAATACGGTAAATGAAAACGTAGAAGTAAACGTGAATATAATGAAGTAAAACAGCTTAAGCTCTACACAGAAACAAATCAATTGCACTTAAAAACCTAGGAATAGAATTAAAATTTAAACGACAAGATTTGTGGAGCAGTATACATTAAGAACTCATTCCCCAATAATCCCCGAAATTGTAAAACCGACTAATATGGAAGAAGAATCATGAAGTTAATTAACTGAAGATTATATCAATGTATATCAATTATACGAATCAAATTTTGTGAAACTGAATTATAAATTCCAATATGCAAGACGAAGTCCCTATAAATTTTCCGAGGACATGGGGCTCTGATATAAAGAAATAATTAACTAAAAATTTTAAAGTTCTTATTTAAAATTCAACAGAAAGAACCAAGGTTGGGAGGGTATAGTAGGTCGGACGAACAACATCTTAGCAACAACCCACCCAATTCCTCCCGCTGAAGCTAGGGTATTAAAAAGGTCCCAATCGCGTGTTCGTTGTGGATACATGTGCCAGTAGGGTATTTCTATTAAGAGAGACAGTAAAGGCTTTTCCTACAAGGCAGGCGCTTACAACGGTGATCTGTTTAAATATACAATTTTCTCCATATATGTACGGGCGAAAATATTTGGTTGCCCAAACAATACTTAATAGCTCCTTTTCAATGGTGCTGTAATTTAATTCATGATTATTGCGACAAAACTGCTCCCAAGGCTGCGTTGCTTGCATCGGTTGTTAGTGTAAATGTTTTACAAAAATCTGGGTAAGACAGTATCGGGTTTGAACATAATAGATCCTTAAGTTTTTCAAAAGATTCTAAGAAATCTTTGGTAGGAGTTACTTTTGAACCTTTCTTTAGACATGATGTAAAAGACGAGCGACCGAAAATCCTGTTAGTCCGAGAAATGACCGATTTTGTTTAATAGTTTTCGGAACAGGGATTTTTTAAAATTGGCAATTTTTTCAGGGTTAGACTTGATACCTTCGGTTGAAATAATATGGCCTAAATACTCCGATTGACGTTTTAAAAAATGACATTCTTGACTTTGGACTTTCATATTAAACTGAGATAATGTTTGTGCCTACGCGAGGGTGGGCACGCAGACGGGTCTGTAGCCGAACAGTAATACTTCGCACTGTTGGCACGAAGACGCCTTGAATGTATGGACTTCGTCCTGAGCGTGTAAAGTCGGCTTGCGGGCGAATGACGCGAGGAACGGGCTGAGAACCGTGTTGAGCGCGTTGTAAGTGACGGCCTGTGAACCGTGTTGGGCGGGGGTAGCGGCCGGACGATCAACGCGGGCCGACAGTTGTAGAATTGACTACGACTTGCGGATTACGGGTCGATACGGGACTGCGTTTGATTTGACTTCACGGGAATACGTGGGGCGGTAAAGTGAAAACACTTGATATAGCTGTTGAGTTGGTAACTAACTTTATGCATCTTTTGGTATGAGCTTAAATACTATTCTACCCGGATATGGGCGTATATACCAATATAGATATTGTGCTGACCTTACTGCTTTTACTGACCCACTGCTGATTGCGCCGGTCAGTAAATCGGTCAGCGAACTACTGGGTTGCTGGATTCTGCTGCGTCTGCACTGCTGCGTGTTGTCGATTCTTCTACTGGGCGCCTGGTCGTGGTGACTGCCCGGTTCTTTACCTGGTGAGTTGCGGTATGAGTTCCAACACGACTTCCAACCCAGTTGCGTTGGGTGGTTGACCCATGTTGAGCAACCTTGGTTACCAACATTCTCCCCCCCATTGACGGGTACCGTCAATATAAGTGTTGATCGGTGGGGGTGTTGGTTCAGTTGTCATCATGTTACTTGTTCCGACCACCGACTTGGTTGTCCAGTTTGCCTGTGAAAAAACGGCTAGACGGCTTCCACAGGGCGTTCGGCTCCTGTATCCGGATGGCCCTACGGTTTGTCGTAGAGGCGTCCAGCTCTGGATTCGCAGCCCCATTGACTTCGTTTGGTGCGACCGGCGATACCCTGCTAACCATGCCGTCCGGCTTTATCCTGAATCTGTTGTTATAATGGATGATGGATCTGTTCTAGTCTTTCGACGTGCTGTTCTGGCCTTGCATCGTAGCTCCAGTCCTACTTTACGTGCTGCTGTTCCTTGGGATGATGATTCCGATTCTATTGATTCCCTACGTGGTCAGTTATTTAATTATTAAATGTGTACTTGTTTTTACCGTCACCGTGTGTTTTTTTTTTTTCTGACTTGGCAATTTTTTACCTATAAATTGCGGTTCTGGGTCGTGGCGTTGTTTAGTCTTCAACCATGGTTTTCACTATTCACCCGGAACTTGTTCTGGACCTTACTGGCCACTATTCCTGGCTACTTTATCAGGAACCATCATGATACCTTCCAGCTCCGAACTGAGTTTGGACCGATAGTCAACGGCCTGCTTTATCCTCCAAACTATATTGTGACGGTTCACCCTGGTTATTTTATCCTCCTTCCTGACAACCGATTTGCTGTTGTCCGGTTGTCTGTCACTGCTGTTTCTTCTACTGGTCCTACAGTGCCGATTGCTGACGTTTCTGATCGGTATTATAGCTCCGATAGTGATTCTGTCCACGAGTAACCCTTAACCTCGTCTTTGTTTTTTTTTTTTTTTTTTTTTTACTTAAATAAACGTTCTTAATCTGTACTGCTGATTAGTGTATTTTATTCCAACGTTGTGAGTTTTTTTACTCTGGTCATTGGAACTGGCATGTCATCAACTTGTGTGGCTGTGTTCTCCTGACACTGCACTTTTTTGTTCTTGGCTCGTCGTCTGAATATTATTATCGTTACCAATAATAATGCCAAAACCGAACCTACGCCAACGGTGATTAGCGTCGGGTACCTTTTTTGCTCCGTCTCTTCGTACTCTGGGTGACCGTTTTCTTGTTCCTGTAAGTGGTGGACCTTTTCCTGTAGTTGAAACAGTTTTTTCTCTGTCTCGATTACATTTGCCGTACTCTGGCGGTTATGGTTCACTACCTTTATTTGTTCCAAGGGATGTATAAACATTGTTGTCGCTGCTTCTGTTATTGTTGATCTTCCTTCCGGATGGCCTTGCAGCGTGATTATTTGACTTCGAGCAATGCAATCCGTATTAATGGTCAGCTTACCGCTATTGTTGATCTGGATTTGCCCCCGACTTTCGCCACACACATATGTTAGCGTTAGTTCATGTGTCGTTGCAAAAATCCATGTGTTTGGGGCGTCGACTGCGTACCATACGCACGATGTGCTGACTTCCTTTGGTACGCATTGTTTGTTTTGCTCACTCTGTATGGCCGCTAGTGTGCATTGTAATTGTTCGTGTTCCGGTCCTAACGTTGCTTGCTGTATGTTACACAACATGGGACCGCTCGATAGTCTCGTACACTGGTTTAACCTTTCCATGGTTATTGCGAAATGTCGGTCTCGATGGTCACTTATCGCTAAATATTCTGTCTCTGTTTTCAACGCTAGTATCTTGTTCTGTCTTACCATTGGAATTGGTGTTAGATGGTAGACGTTGTATTCTTCTTCATCTACCAATGGGATTTTGATGTGAAATACTAAGGAATCGTCTAATTCCTGTACTTCCGTTGTCATCACTGCGTAGATATCGTGAATGGTATCACGTGTGATTGGTAACCGTCTTCCCTTTGGCAAATGTGCTTGAATATTCACCAATTCCTTCTTTAACTGTTCCACGAAGACTAACGCCGGACTAATTATTCCCCCTTTTAGTCCGGTCATAATGTTAATAATCGACGCTTGAGTTCGCTTAATGTGGCCTGCCACCAACGTTAGCTCTGCTGCTATTTGACCCAGATTTCCTGTTTGTATCGCATTTTCCAGTCCTTCAATTTGCGCTTCCATATGGTTTATCCTCTGCTCCATTGCACCGTTACTGGTCCTCATGATATTGATAGTGCTGTCGAGAATTGACGTCTGGTTCCTTAGTAAATGGGTGTTGACAATCTCCTTGGCCTTGATTTTCTGTAAAACTTCTTCCATCCTTTTTGCGTATTGAGAGTCTAATACTCCAAACAGACCATTGTCTAGGTTGCCCACCAAGTCCAGAGCACCTCTTTTTTGCCTATGATGCTCAAAAAATTGCTGTGCGTCATACAATTCGCTGGCCTCCTGTTCGAGCGCGTGTATTATTGTTGGACATGCTTCACTTCTAATACACCATCGCGATAACCCTTTTACGCTGATCTTAAAAGCTGTGATCTCTTGCGCCAATAGCCGTAAATCGAAATACGAGATGATCGTCCATTCAGCTGAAGTAAGTGCTATTCTATTGCTTAATTCTATATACGACCCAGTATTGTTGGGTAACGGTACCACCCTCACCGGTGCGTCTGGCACGACTGGGAATAGATGGGTGGTACTTACACAGGCTAGCAAGGTTAGGGCTTGAAACACAGCCTCGAAGATCTTCTGAGTCCGTCTGAGGCTACCGCATTCTCTTGCTTGTCTACTGGTAATATTGCCAGCCGATGTATCGCTCGGACACATTCCCCTGCTGCTGTCCGCAAGCTCGCCACCCTTACTGCTCCATCCTTTCCTTGATGTGCTGTGATGACTCTCCCTAACGGCCACTGTAGGGGGGATACATTGTCTTCTTTTATGACCACCAAGTCTCCTATTGACACTGCCTTTTCCTTCCTGGTCCATTTTGATCTGTTTTGGAGCTCGTGCAGGTATTCGTGGCTCCAACGCTTCCAAAAGTCTTGTCTGACTTTGTCAATCTGTTTCCACCTAGTCACCTGGCCTGACCGAACTTTTCTGTTATGAATATCTGGCGACGCGGTAATTGGTCCTCCAATCAGAAAATGTCCTGGTGTCAAGGCTGCCAAGTCCCGGGGGCTGGAAGAAATCGGAGTGAGTGGTCGTGAATTTAATATTGCCTCGATGTCAATGACAACTGTTTCCAGTTCCTCGTAAGTTAAGTCCGCCGTTGATACAGTGCGTATTAGCAAATGCTTGGCTGATTTTACAGCTGCCTCCCAAAGTCCACCAAAATAAGGGGCCCTAGGAGGAATAAATTGAAATTCCGTTCCTAGTTGAGAGCATGTTTTTTTTAATTGCTTCCTGTGCTTCTGTTGAGTAAATGCTTGCCTTTATTTCGTATAATTCATTCCTAGCGCCAACAAAATTTGTGGCGTTGTCGCAGTATATTTTTTCGGCTATTCCTCTACGTCCGTTGAATCTTTTGAGTGCTGCAAGGAAGGCTTGCGTGGTTAAATCTGATACCACTTCCAAATGTACTGCCTTGGTGGCAAAACAGCAGAAAATAGCTAAATACACCTTGTGTGGCTTCTTTCCTCTGATTTTGTAGTGAACCCAGAATGGTCCACAATAATCTACTCCGCTGATTCTGAATGGTCTTGAGGCCCTTACTCGATCCCCTGGTAACGGACTCATAATTTGTTTTATTAGTCGGGCCCGACAGCAAATAACGCACCGTCGTACGGTTGTTGATGCGAGCTGTTTTCCGTTGATTGTCCAAAATCGTTGCCTTGTAATTGCCAATAAAGCCTGGGGACCGCAGTGCTTGAATTGCCTATGTTTATCTTCAAACATGAGTCGAGTTACCTCATGATTAGCTGGAAGCATCATGGGGTGTTTTTCGTCAAATGTTAGATTTGAGTTCTGCAATCGTCCTCCTACTCGCAACAGATTGTTTTTGTCCAAAAACGGATCCAGCGATCGATAAGGATCTGATATTGCTACACATCCACCCTTTTTTACTCCTTGTATTTTTTGCATTATTCGTTGTAGTGCTTGTTCCCGCTCTTTTGTAGTTATTGGTCCTGTTTCTTTTTGTTTGCCCTTTTTACAGTTATTTACGAAACGTAGCAACCATCCCGTGATTGTTATCAATGTATTAAAAGACCCATGATGATTGATTTCATTCGTCCAATCGCTGTTTGTCGTGGCTGCCATTACTTGGGTGTTGATGTTTCTTCGCTCGAGGTCTTTTCCATCGAATATCGGCTTGGCTGCTTGCTTCCATGTCTCCTGTTCTGTTGTCAAAAAAGATGGACCACAGAACCAAAAACTTCTATGTCTTAATTGTTGCGCTGAACATCCTCTGGATACTAGGTCTGCTGGGTTGTCTTCGGATGACACGTGGGTCCAATGACTTGGATTTGTTAATTCATGAATTCTGGATATTCTATTTGCTACAAATGTGTGAAACGATGATGCCGATGCATTTATCCATGCTAATACTATCATAGAATCGGTCCAATACTGCACCTTATCAAAACTTATTTGTACATCCCTTTGAATTCTTGCTGCGAGCTCTGCCCCCAACACGGCTGCACATAGCTCTAATCTTGGTAATGTCTGTTTTGCTAATGGTGCTACGCGTGATTTTGCGCAGAGAAGATTGCTCACTATTGACCCGTTGACCGTGGTTGTGCGGAGGTATGCCGCTGTTCCGTAGGCGACTTCGGATGCATCAGTGAATACGTGAAGTTTTATAGTTTTTGGCTTGTCATCTGGGAATGGACATCTAGGTAATTCTATGGTAGTTAAAATTTGAGTGTTCTTCCGAAAGGCTTGCCAGTGATTCGTATCTTCCTTGTCTAGTTCTGTATCCCAGTCAAGAGCCTTTTGCCATAATTGTTGCATAAATATCTTTGCTGTTGTGGTTATGGGGCAAAGCAAACCTAGTGGATCAAATATTTTTGCGAGCTCTGAACAGACAATTCGCTTTGTAACTTTTCCTTGTTTAAATGGGGTCACCCGACCTTGAAGTTTGTCTTCCTTGGGGTTCCATATTATTCCCAACGTTCATATTGTGGCATCGGAAAATTTGCTGAAGTCGAGATCCAGAGCCTGATCATCCTTTGGAATGTTTTTTAGTAATTCTGGATGATTTGAACACCATTTTCGTAACTTCATTTTTGCTTCCCCGAGAATCTCGCAGATCTGAGCTTGCTGTTTCATTGCTTCTTCTATTGTGTCTGCCCCGGATAGGCAATCATCTACGTATAAGTTTTGCTTAATGGCTGTTGCACCTAATAGCTTATTTTTTGGAGCTATTGATGCCAAATGTTGTAAACATTTGGTCGCTAGGTAAGGGGCGCATGTGACTGTGTTTAACTGAAAATATCGCATTTTTTCGTTTGGTGTCCGTCGCCAAAGGATAAGCTGATACACCTTGTCCTTTGGGTGAACCCAAATTTGACGGTACATTTTCTCGATGTCTGCTGTAAACACAAACCGATATGTACGAAAACGTAACAGAATTGATAACAGCTCACTTTGTACTGTTGGTCCAACTCTCAGAATGTTGTTTAGACTGTTACCTGTCGAGCTTCGTGCTGAGGCATCAAACACTACTCTTAATTTTGTGGTTTCAGAACGCAGTGATGGGGAATGAAATAATGGGAGTTTGGAACTCTGGACAGCTGTACTTCTGTCATATGTTTTAAATGTTCATACTCGTCCATAAACGCCACGTATCCCTCTCGTGTTGTGGGATCTCGTTGTAGTCGTCTTTCGAAACTCTCAAATCTTCTTTGGGCCATGCACAATGATTGCCCCAACACCTTGGGATCTTCCGAGAATGGTAGCCTTACCATTAGTCGTTGATCGGCACACAGTTTTACATTTTTTGTAAAATGCTCTTCGCAGAGCCGTTCCTGAACTGTTAATGGCTGTAGTTCAGTCGTAAAGGTGTCTAGTTTCCAAAATTTTTCCAGTGTTGATGAAGGATCTTCCTCTTTATTTATAGTGAGATTTCCTGTCACGGCTGCTGTGTATTGTTTTTTGATCGGGCTCATGACAATCCATCCAAGGGCGGTTTCCATTAAACGTGGCTTCTCTTTTACTAAGTTGATGATACCACCCTTTAATATTCGGGTAAAAACTTCAGCGCTGAGGATTAAGTCTATGCTCCCTGGTTGTCGAAAATCAGGGTCAGCCAATACTAGACCGTTGGGAATGTTCAGTGTTTCCCTTATTGGTTCGGATGGTTGATTGTCCATTACGTGTGGTAAGATTATTACGTCGATGTCCATCTGAAACCTTGATGTTACTGAAGAAATTCCATTGCCATTTTTCTGGATATAAGATTTAGTTGAGACCCAGAATCAAGTAATGTGCGGCATTGTTCCTGTCGGGTGGTGAGTCCTTGTACTGCAACTGTGGCTGTGGCCAACAATACGTAGCCTTTTTGTGGTTGTTGACACGACATGGTTGTAACCCAGTTGTTGCTGGTCTGTTGGTGATCAGAAGGTTGTTCCTCCTGATGTTGAGGTCGTTGGTTCTGGGTGGTTACGACTGACACTTGTGCTGAAGAATGGTGTCTTTGATGGCAGAACCGACAAGTTAGTGGGGATGGACAGCTGCTAGTCTTATGATAAGTTGACAGGCAATTGACACAACCTGCCATTGTTATTATTGTCTGGCGTCGTTTTTCTGCATCCATCTTGCGAAATATGGGACACGACAGTGGGCGATGTGAGCTTGTATTGCATATTTTGCAGATGTTGTCTCGTGGGTTGGTTTGTCTTGAATGAACTAATGGTTGAGCGTCCAGTGTTTCCAGCATTCCGGATCGCCGTTCGAGAAAGGATAAAATACTTTCTAGTAATGGCACTTCAGTAGGTGAGTTGGCTGAGTCTTCGAGTGTAGCTAGAGTGTGTTGATCGAGCTTTCGACGCACTAAAAACCCGATTATTGGATCCCAATTTTTTGTGGAGATGTCCAAGTTTTTTAGTGTACTCATCGCATTCTTAATTGTGTCATGAAGTGCTCGTAACTGACGAGCTGAACCATCTATTGGTTTGTAATCAAACGAAACTGTTGACTTCCAAAGTGAACGGTTGTGTTTTTTTCGCGCTCCGAATTTTTATTTGTTTTCGTGTTTACCTTTAGACGGTTTTAATTAAAACTTTAATATTCGGTCCCTAATTTGATTTATCATATTACTTCTTATATTTCGCGAGTGAATTTACTCTATTCTGTGCACAATCTCATTAAAACAATTTCCAATTTTAATATTGTGTTCTGTGTTTTTTGTTTTTGTGATTTCTTTTGCCTTTCCTTTGTGCGGTGTCCGTTAAAGCTACAGTGTTTGTGTTGTTGTTTTGTGCATTCGCATTAACTGCACTCGCATTAACTGCATTACGCTCCCGCTCTCCCGCACTCTCGCATTCTCTCTAATTTTCCCTCTTTCGAAATTTAAAGCGTGCTCTTGCGGTACTTTTAACTGCTCGTTCGCAAATTTCGGTCCCTACATTTCTGTTTGGTACAGTGGGCAAAATATTTACAAATATGGATACTTTTGTCTGCTGTATTAATAATTGCCATCAATTAATCAGAGCTGATCAGTCAAAACTGACCTGTTGGCTGTGTGAAAAAATGGCTCATACCAAGTGTGCCGGCTATACTGGCTGAACCAGTGATGACCTGGCTAAGGGTCACAATTTACTTTATTGCTGTGATCCTTGTCTTCTAGTTGCGCAAGAGATGAGATCTTTTATGCGCCAAACCAAAGGCGGCTTAAAGAGTTTAATCAATAGTTTTGGTGTTGCTAGAGATAGTTTTCGCCGAGCGGATGATTTACTCTCAGCGCTGGACTCTCAATTTAATAGCCTTAAGCTAATTGACGAGTCTCCAAAGCGCAAAAAGGCCACTGGTGGCAGGCAGCCTAAGGAAAACACCCCGCAACCCCCGGAAAGTAATAAACAGAGCTCCACGACGAATCAGCTGTCGACCGTAGCAAATCCCCAAATGTTGCTACGATCAGCTGCTAAAAAAGATTTGGATCAATTGGAATCCGTATCATCCGTAGTAGACCCCCCTGTTGCCCCGCCCATTACTAATAACTTGTCACCTCCAGGGAATGTTGAGTCTGGTCTACCGGCACAAGTTGGCGCTGCAGAAACTCAATCCGCAGTACCAAAACCTCTTTCAGTGGTTCAACCCAAAAAACAAATATTTATTTCTCGTCTTTCGCCTGACCAAACGGCATCCGAGGTTTTGGACTATATACAGCACAAAACAAATGCCAAAAACATTAAAGTGGAAAAGTTTAATTTCACTTATGCGAGGGACACCTCCTCTTTTAAGATCTTTGTTCCGAACGATCTCTTTTGAACCATTTGCTCAGAAGCTTTCTGGCCAGATCTTATGGTGGTAAAGGAGTTTGAAACTAGGAATACAAATAAAAGAAAAAGACCCGTGCAGACTAGACTCCCCAATCAAGGCCAGAGTAGTGCGGCATCTTCATCTTCATCTTCTACCCTATCTTCGTCTTCAAAAAACTAAAAACTAGCTTAATTCTTTCCTACCAGAATACGAGAGGCTTGCGCAGTAAGCTATCTAAATTGTATTCGGATAGTCTTTCTTTTGCTTCCCATATTATTGTATTTACAGAGACCTGGCTAAAAGAGGAGATCTTAAACTCCGAAATTTTTCCTGGTAAGTACACCACCTATAGGCATGACCGTCCATCCAGACGAGGCAGTGGTGTTTTAATTGCCGTGAACTCAACTCTCACGTCAGAAGTGGTCACATTTGAAGAATTTTATAATATAGAGTTCATATGTGTAAGGCTGTCGTTTCCCGGTAGTTTTATATATATCACCTGCTCGTATATACCGCCTGCATCGGAATTTCCAGACTACTTAAATCATCTTTTTGCCATACAGTCAGTGTCGAACAAACTGACCGATAGAGACCAACTTTTAGTTCTAGGAGATTTTAATATCCCGGGAACATCGTGGTCAACAGATGAACAATCAAATGTTTTACTTCCACTAGCCCAGCATGACTTTATTGAAGGCGTGCTAGATTTGTCATTGTTTCAAATTAACAATATTAAAAATTCACTAGGTCGTTTATTGGACCTATGTTTCGTTTCAAATCCGGACCGCGTATTTCTATCCAAGATAGCACCTCTTACTCAACCTGAAGATCCATATCATCCGGCGTTTGATGTTTCAATCGACACTGGTACTGTGATAGATGCAAAATCAGAGAAGTCTACTAAGCGACTACTTTGTTTTCGCAAGGCCGACTTTTGCATGCTAAACTCTTATTTATCTGCCTTTGATTGGTCCGATCTTTACTCATGTCATAATATGGATGATGCGATAAATATTTTTTATTCAACAGTAAATTCGTTTTTTAATTCTTGTGTTCCGTTGTACTATCCGTCAGTCTCCACCAAACCACCTTGGTTCAGTAAAGAGCTGACACACCTAAGAAACGTAAAGTCCAGACTCTATAGGAAATATAAAGATACCGGTTCTCAATCTATTTTTTCTAGATACTTAAGCGCTCGGTCTAGTTTTACCGTGCTTAACGCTCTGTGTTACAAAAATTATTTGAACCGTTGTAAGATCCAATTCTCTCAGGATCCGAAACAGTTCTTCAATTTTGTTAACACTAAGCGTAAATCCACAAATTATCCTTCCTCGCTATCTTTTGAAAACATGACAGCAACAACTGATCAGGCAATAGCCGATCTATTTGCTCAGTTTTTTCAAACGACATATTCTCCTCCATCTCACTGTACACGGCCTTATTCTTACACTGTATCCAAGTCGAACTTAATATTTTGTCCCACATTAAACGAAAGCGCCCTATTAATTAATCTCCAAAAAGTCAAGCCCGTCTATTCACCTGGTCCTGATGGAATTCCCGGCTGCGTGCTTAGATATTGCGCAGAAGCGCTTTGCAAACCCCTTCTCAAATTGTTTACCTTGTCTTTAGAAACGTCTCAATTTCCTTCTATGTGGAAAGAATCGTTTGTGATTCCCCTCCACAAGAAAGGTAATAAATTGGAAGCAAACAATTATAGAAGCATATCTAAATTGTCAGCTATCCCGAAGCTTTTTGAAAATATTATTACACCTCATTTGCAGCACCTATGTAGGTCAGTTATATCTCCATGTCAACATGGTTTTATGAAACGTAGATCAACAATTACTAACCTTTTGGAGCTCACTTCATTTGTGATAAAGGGATTCAAAAACAATTTTCAAACAGACGTCATCTACACTGACTTTAGTAAAGCATTTGACTCCGTAAACCACCTACTTCTGGTTAGAAAACTCGATTTAATTGGGTTCCCAGTTGATCTTTTGAGATGGATCTCAAATTATTTAAAAGGCAGAACGCAAAGGGTACTTTTCAAAAATTCTCTTTCTTGTACACTCCAGGTTACCTCGGGTGTCCCACAAGGGAGTCACTTGGGGCCGCTACTTTTTACTTTATTCATAAACGACCTTCCATCAGTTATAAGTCACTCTCGTGTACTTATGTACGCTGATGATGTGAAATTATGCCTGCAGTACAAGGATACTTTTTGCCAGTCTGATTTACAATCCGATTTAAATAGTTTCCAAACATGGTGCTCCGACAATTCGCTGAATTTAAATGGCTCTAAGTGTAAGGTGATGACTTTTTGTCGTGTTACTCCTCAATATGCGATTTACACGCTGAGTGAGAGCACTCTGGACAGATTAGACCTAGTCAATGATCTTGGTGTTCTTTTGGACCCAAGACTAAAGTTCACTGATCACATTTCATCCATGGTAAATAAAGCTAGGGGTGCGCTTGGCTTTATTAAAAGGTGGTCTAAGGAATTTGATGATCCTTATATTACTAAGACCTTATTCATCTCGCTCGTCCGGCCGATACTTGAGTATGGATCACCCGTCTGGAGTTCCCAATACGGAATTCATATTGACCGTATCGAATCCGTACAAAAGAACTTTTTACTTTTTGCCTTAAGGCGCCTAAACTGGGATGCAAGCCGCATTTTACCTTCTTATTGTAGTAGATTACTCCTAATTAACTTACCCTCCCTAACCAACCGTAGAACGATGCTTGGAACTGTCTTCATTTATAACCTTATTCGAGGTGAAATTGATAGCCCCGACTTGGTTGGACGACTTAACTTTTTTGTACCAAGTAGATTAACTAGAAATTACATTCCCTTAATTTTAAACCACTGTAGATCTAACTATGACATGCATGAACCTTTCAGAGTACTATGTTCTGACTATAATAGACTTTATCCTATTATATCAAATTCTGACTCTCTGCCTCTCCTAAAACGATTAATATTAAATTTCCTAGCACAGAATTAGATCCTACTTTTTTCCTCGAACTATATTTTTATTTTCTACATCGCGTCTATCATCTCGCGAATCGTGCCGTACGATACACGGCAGCGCCCCTCGGTCGGTTGGGCGGGAGGTGTGACCGTGGGACTCCGCGCAAAAAAAAAAAAAAAAAAAAAAATAAAAAAATCAAACATTTTTGCAATGGCTGCGAATACCAGTATCTTTCCGTTTTGATATCTGGCCTTTAGTCGTTGCCAGGTGTCGTTATATCCATCTTGTGAAAAGGCTGTATCTGTTAAAACATTCCTTGCTTCGCCACTAAGAGAGTTCTGGAGAATGTGTAGCTTCTGGCTAGCGGAATATGCTTTATTGTGAGCTAACTCTACAAATAAGTCATGGAATCGGGGCCAGTCTAGATATTCGCCATTAAATTCCGGAATCTTGATTGGTGGGAGCGATAGATTTAAACTCATGTGAGTGTCGTTTTCTCGAAGTAGGGTTATTTCATATTTTTCATATAACGCCCTAAATCGAGTTATTTCTGCTTCGGCAGCATCCACTGCTCCAGGTATATTGTCGACTTCATCATGGGCTTGTCTCAATATTTCCCATTGAAGTTCCAGATGTCGTTGTAGCGCTGGAGTGATTGTTTGTGCTGTTGATGCTAGAATTAGAGACGATTCTAATTCGTTGCAGCGTCTCTGTAGTTGTCGAATAGCCAAGTCCATTGATGAGTTAGTGATTGGGGCCGTACTGTGCTTGACTTCCGGATCCTTTACATTGTTCTGTGTTCGTCGCGGGGCCTTTTGAGGACCACTTCCTGAAGGGATGTTGTCTCTAAATAAATTCTGATATTTTTCTACCAGCTCCTTCAATGCCGTTAATCTTGAGGTATATTTTTCACCGGTATGTAAAGCCGCCTTTTCGACCTCTTAATCTAGGTCACAGAACTGTTGCCAGAGATCGTTCAGCTGGCTTAGTCGACCAGAATAATAGCCGTCTCGTCGGCGTCGTTCGGCTGAATCCTTGCCATAATTCTTGATGATTTGTTGGATCTGACCTTGTACCTCGTTTTGATCAGCAAGTAGCCGATTATGTAAGTCAACTCTATTCTGACTTGTTTCTTCGATAAAGGACGTCGACATGATCTGCTTTTGTACGTCACTGATCTTATGGTTTGAACTATTGTGTCTATGCGGATATTAACAGGAGAATAATTCTTACCTGTTAAGATCTGTTTGATAATTTCCTAACGGAAGGCGGTCGAAGATTGTGATCCTTTGTTGGTAAAGGATCACGTCGGGGTCACCAATGTTTGTGCCTACGCGAGGGTGGGCACGCAGACGGGTCTGTAGCCGAACAGTAATACTTCGCACTGTTGGCACGAAGACGCCTTGAATGTATGGACTTCGTCCTGAGCGTGTAAAGTCGGCTTGCGGGCGAATGACGCGAGTGACGGCCTGTGAACCGTGTTGGGCGGGGGTAGCGGCCGGACGATCAACGCGGGCCGACAGTTGTAGAATTGACTACAACTTGCGGATTACGGGTCGATACGGGACTGCGTTTGATTTGACTTCACGGGAATACGTGGGGCGGTAAAGTGAAAACACTTGATATAGCTGTTGAGTTGGTAACTAACTTTATTCATCTTTTGGTATGAGCTTAAATACTATTCTACCCGGATATGGGCGTATATACCAATATAGATATTGTGCTGACCTTACTGCTTTTACTGACCCACTGCTGATTGCGCCGGTCAGTAAATCGGTCAGCGAACTACTGGGTTGCTGGATTCTGCTGCGTCTGCACTGCTGCGTGTTGTCGATTCTTCTACTGGGCGCCTGGTCGTGGTGACTGCCCGGTTCTTTACCTGGTGAGTTGCGGTATGAGTTCCAACACGACTTCCAACCCAGTTGCGTTGGGTGGTTGACCCATGTTGAGCAACCTTGGTTACCAACATTCTCCCCCCCATTGACGGGTACCGTCAATATAAGTGTTGATCGGTGGGGGTGTTGGTTCAGTTGTCATCATGTTACTTGTTCCGACCACCGACTTGGTTGTCCAGTTTGCCTGTGAAAAAACGGCTAGACGGCTTCCACAGGGCGTTCGGCTCCTGTATCCGGATGGCCCTACGGTTTGTCGTAGAGGCGTCCAGCTCTGGATTCGCAGCCCCATTGACTTCGTTTGGTGCGACCGGCGATACCCTGCTAACCATGCCGTCCGGCTTTATCCTGAATCTGTTGTTATAATGGATGATGGATCTGTTCTAGTCTTTCGACGTGCTGTTCTGGCCTTGCATCGTAGCTCCAGTCCTACTTTACGTGCTGCTGTTCCTTGGGATGATGATTCCGATTCTATTGATTCTGGAGTCGAATGCGGTTCCGACCCTACGTGGTCAGTTATTTAATTATTAAATGTGTACTTGTTTTTACCGTGTGTTTTTTTTTTTTTTCTGACTTGGCAATTTTTTACCTATAAATTGCGGTTCTGGGTCGTGGCGTTGTTTAGTCTTCAACCATGGTTTTCACTATTCACCCGGAACTTGTTCTGGACATCGATGGATCGCTGACCTCGAATCGGATATCCAATCATTGGACCTTACTGGCCACTATTCCTGGCTACTTTATCAGGAACCATCATGATACCTTCCAGCTCCGAACTGAGTTTGGACCGATAGTCAACGGCCTGCTTTATCCTCCAAACTATATTGTGACGGTTCACCCTGGTTCTTTTATCCTCCTTCCTGACAACCGATTTGCTGTTGTCCGGTTGTCTGTCACTGCTGTTTCTTCTACTGGTCCTACAGTGCCGATTGCTGACGTTTCTGATCGGTATTATAGCTCCGATAGTGATTCTGTCCACGAGTAACCCTTAACCTCGTCTTTGTTTTTTTTTTTTTTTTTTTTACTTAAATAAACGTTCTTAATCTGTACTGCTGATTAGTGTATTTTATTCCAACGTTGTGAGTTTTTTTACTCTGGTCATTGGAACTGGCATGTCATCAACTTGTGTGGCTGTGTTCTCCTGACACTGCACTTTTTTGTTCTTGGCTCGTCGTCTGAATATTATTATCGTTACCAATAATAATACCAAAACCGAACCTACGCCAACGGTGATTAGCGTCGGGTACCTTTTTTGCTCCGTCTCTTCGTACTCTGGGTGACCGTTTTCTTGTTCCTGTAAGTGGTGGACCTTTTCCTGTAGTTGAAACAGTTTTTTCTCTGTCTCGATTACATTTGCCGTACTCTGGCGGTTATGGTTCACTACCTTTATTTGTTCCAAGGGATGTATAAACATTGTTGTCGCTGCTTCTGTTATTGTTGATCTTCCTTCCGGATGGCCTTGCAGCGTGATTATTTGACTTCGAGCAATGCAATCCGTATTAATGGTCAGCTTACCGCTATTGTTGATCTGGATTTGCCCCCGACTTTCGCCACACACATATGTTAGCGTTATTTCATGTGTCGTTGCAAAAATCCATGTGTTTGGGGCGTCGACTGCGTACCATACGCACGATGTGCTGACTTCCTTTGGTACGCATTGTTTGTTTTGCTCACTCTGTATGGCCGCTAGTGTGCATTGTAATTGTTCGTGTTCCGGTCCTAACGTTGCTTGCTGTATGTTACACAACATGGGACCGCTCGATAGTCTCGTACACTGGTTTAACCTTTCCATGGTTATTGCGAAATGTCGGTCTCGATGGTCACTTATCGCTAAATATTCTGTCTCTGTTTTCAACGCTAGTATCTTGTTCTGTCTTACCATTGGAATTGGTGTTAGATGGTAGACGTTGTATTCTTCTTCATCTACCAATGGGATTTTGATGTGAAATACTAAGGAATCGTCTAATTCCTGTACTTCCGTTGTCATCACTGCGTAGATATCGTGAATGGTATCACGTGTGATTGGTAACCGTCTTCCCTTTGGCAAATGTGCTTGAATATTCACCAATTCCTTCTTTAACTGTTCCACGAAGACTAACGCCGGACTAATTATTCCCCCTTTTAGTCCGGTCATAATGTTAATAATCGACGCTTGAGTTCGCTTAATGTGGCCTGCCACCAACGTTAGCTCTGCTGCTATTTGACCCAGATTTCCTGTTTGTATCGCATTTTCCAGTCCTTCAATTTGCGCTTCCATATGGTTTATCCTCTGCTCCATTGCACCGTTACTGGTCCTCATGATATTGATAGTGCTGTCGAGAATTGACGTCTGGTTCCTTAGTAAATGGGTGTTGACAATCTCCTTGGCCTTGATTTTCTGTAAAACTTCTTCCATCCTTTTTGCGTATTGAGAGTCTAATACTCCAAACAGACCATTGTCTAGGTTGCCCACCAAGTCCAGAGCACCTCTTTTTTGCCTATGATGCTCAAAAAATTGCTGTGCGACATACAATTCGCTGGCCTCCTGTTCGAGCGCGTGTATTATTGTTGGACATGCTTCACTTCTAATACACCATCGCGATAACCCTTTTACGCTGATCTTAAAAGCTGTGATCTCTTGCGCCAATAGCCGTAAATCGAAATACGAGATGATCGTCCATTCAGCTGAAGTAAGTGCTATTCTATTGCTTAATTCTATATACGACCCAGTATTGTTGGGTAACGGTACCACCCTCACCGGTGCGTCTGGCACGACTGGGAATAGATGGGTGGTACTTACACAGGCTAGCAAGGTTAGGGCTTGAAACACAGCCTCGAAGATCTTCTGAGTCCGTCTGAGGCTACCGCATTCTCTTGCTTGTCTACTGGTAATATTGCCAGCCGATGTATCGCTCGGACACATTCCCCTGCTGCTGTCCGCAAGCTCGCCACCCTTACTGCTCCATCCTTTCCTTGATGTGCTGTGATGACTAACCTAACCTAACGGCCACTGTAGGGGGGATACATTGTCTTCTTTTATGACCACCAAGTCTCCTATTGACACTGCCTTTTCCTTCCTGGTCCATTTTGATCTGTTTTGGAGCTCGTGCAGGTATTCGTGGCTCCAACGCTTCCAAAAGTCTTGTCTGACTTTGTCAATCTGTTTCCACCTAGTCACCTGGCCTGACCGAACTTTTCTGTTATGAATATCTGGCGACGCGGTAATTGGTCCTGCTTCTGTTGAGTAAATGCTTGCCTTTATTTCGTATAATTCATTCCTAGCGCCAACAAAATTTGTGGCGTTGTCGCAGTATATTTTTTCGGCTATTCCTCTACGTCCGTTGAATCTTTTGAGTGCTGCAAGGAAGGCTTGCGTGGTTAAATCTGATACCACTTCCAAATGTACTGCCTTGGTGGCAAAACAGCAGAAAATAGCTAAATACACCTTGTGTGGCTTCTTTCCTCTGATTTTGTAGTGAACCCAGAATGGTCCACAATAATCTACTCCGCTGATTCTGAATGGTCTTGAGGCCCTTACTCGATCCCCTGGTAACGGACTCATAATTTGTTTTAATAGTCTTGGCCGGGCCCGACAGCAAATAACGCACCGTCGTACGGTTGTTGATGCGAGCTGTTTTCCGTTGATTGTCCAAAATCGTTGCCTTGTAATTGACAATAAAGCCTGGGGACCGCAGTGCTTGAATTGCCTATGTTTATCTTCAAACATGAGTCGAGTTACCTCATGATTAGCTGGAAGCATCATGGTGTGTTTTTCGTCAAATGTACTATGTTCTGACTATAATAGACTTTATCCTATTATATCAAATTCTGACTCTCTGCCTCTCCTAAAACGATTAATATTAAATTTCCTAGCACAGAATTAGATCCTACTTTTTTTTCTCGAACTATATTTTTATTTTCTACATCGCGTCTATCATCTCGCGAATCGTGCCGTACGATACACGGCAGCGCCCCTCGGTCGGTTGGGCGGGAGGTGTGGCCGTGGGACATTTTTGCAATGGCTGCGAATACCAGTATCTTTCCGTTTTGATATCTGGCCTTTAGTCGTTGCCAGGTGTCGTTATATCCATCTTGTGAAAAGGCTGTATCTGTTATAACATTTCTTGCTTCGCCACTAAGAGAGTTCTGGAGAATGTGTAGCTTCTGGCTAGCGGAATATGCTTTATTGTGAACTAACTCTACAAATAAGTCATGGAATCGCGGCCAGTCTAGATATTCGCCATTAAATTCCGGAATCTTGATTGTGGGAGCGATAGATTTAAACTCATGTGAGTGTCGTTTTCTCGAAGTAGGGTTATTTCATATTCTTCATATAACGCTCTAAATAGAGTTATTTCTGCTTCGGCAGCATCCACTGCTCCAGGTATATTGTCGACTTCATCATGGGCTTGTCTCAATATTTCCCATTGAAGTTCCAGATGTCGTTGTAGCGCTGGAGTGATTGTTTGTGCTGTTGATGCTAGAATTAGAGACGATTCTAATTCGTTGCAGCGTCTCTGTAGTTGTCGAATAGCCAAGTCCATTGATGAGTTAGTGATTGGGGCCGTACTGTGCTTGACTTCCGGATCCTTTACATTGTTCTGTGTTCGTCGCGGGGCCTTTTGAGGACCACTTCCTGAAGGGATGTTGTCTCTAAATAAATTCTGATATTTTTCTACCAGCTCCTTCAATGCCGTTAATCTTGAGGTATATTATTCACCGGTATGTAAAGCCGCCTTTTCGACCTCTTAATCTAGGTCACAGAACTGTTGCCAGAGATCGTTCAGCTGGCTTAGTCGACCAGAATAATAGCCGTCTCGTCGGCGTCGTTCGGCTGAATCCTTGCCATAATTCTTGATGATTTGTTGGATCTGACCTTGTACCTCGTTTTGATCAGCAAGTAGCCGATTATGTAAGTCAACTCTATTCTGACTTGTTTCTTCGATAAAGGACGTCGACATGATCTGCTTTTGTACGTCACTGATCTTATGGTTTGAACTATTGTGTCTATGCGGATATTAACAGGAGAATAATTCTTACCTGTTAAGATCTGTTTGATAATTTCCTAACGGAAGGCGGTCGAAGATTGTGATCCTTTGTTGGTAAAGGATCACGTCGGGGTCACCAATGTTTGTGCCTACGCGAGGGTGGGCACGCAGACGGGTCTGTAGCCGAACAGTAATACTTCGCACTGTTGGCACGAAGACGCCTTGAATGTATGGACTTCGTCCTGAGCGTGTAAAGTCGGCTTGCGGGCGAATGACGCGAGGAACGGGCTGAGAACCGTGTTGAGCGCGTTGTAAGTGACGGCCTGTGAACCGTGTTGGGCGGGGGTAGCAGCCGGACGATCAACGCGGGCCGACTGTTGTAGAATTGACTACGACTTGCGGATTACGGGTCGATACGGGACTGCGTTTGATTTGACTTCACGGGAATACGTGGGGCGGTAAAGTGAAAACACTTGATATAGCTGTTGAGTTGGTAACTAACTTTATTCATCTTTTGGTATGAGCTTAAATACTATTCTACCCGGATATGGGCGTATATACCAATATAGATATTGTGCTGACCTTACTGCTTTTACTGACCCACTGCTGATTGCGCCGGTCAGTAAATCGGTCAGCGAACTACCGGGTTGCTGGATTCTGCTGCGTCTGCACTGCTGCGTGTTGTCGATTCTTCTACTGGGCGCCTGGTCGTGGTGACTGCCGGGTTCTTTACCTGGTGAGTTGCGGTATGAGTTCCAACACGACTTCCAACCCAGTTGCGTTGGGTGGTTGACCCATGTTGAGCAACCTTGGTTACCAACAGATAATCTTTTAAGTATCTTTTCAATAGAGTCAATACGTTCATCTAGCGAAGTCGAAAATATAAGTATATCGTCAAGATATACGCCACATATCGTATTAATGTAGTCGTGAAGAGCTTTATTCATCGTCCGCTGGAAGCCGAAAGTCATTCTCGTAAATTCAAAGTTGCCAGTAGTTGTAGAAAACGCTGTCTTGTGACGGTCCTCAGACTTAATCAGGATCTTGTAAAATACCTTAGCTAAGTCCAAAGTCGTAAAATATTGTGAGTTACCTAGCTTTGAAAATAGGTCATCCATATTTGGTATTGGAAATTTAACCTCTATCGTATTGGCGTTAAGATTTCTAAAATCAATAACTACTCGCCAAGTATCGGTTTCTGATGTTCCTTTTTAGGTAACAATCTAGATAGGAACATTATAAGGGCTCGATGACTTTACTATTACACCGGATTCCAACTTCTCATGTATTTGTCTATCTACCTCTTTTTTTTTGCGCTTCAGCGACCTTATACATTTTTGATTATACTAAAAGGTCGTTGACTGTCGGTATGCTTTGCTGATATTTGCTAATAGTAGTAGTTTGTCACCGTCATAGTAGATCACACTGTTAAATTTTACTAAAAGTCTTGTAAGTTTTTCAATTTCTTCTGGATTCAGGTGGTCTAATGTTAGTTTATTTGTTATGTATTTAATGTCTGGCCTAACAAATTCGACATCAGAAGAGAACCGACTTCCATTTTAGAGACTCTGTTAGTAGCGGAGGTCTAACCATATCCGTTAGAGCTTGTATTATGTTCGGTGTTAACTCTTTCTGATGGCCTGCGAGAGCTCGAGGCAAATTGAGAAAAAGTACATATGTAATTGTTATTAATTTTATCATATCTGGCAGTAGTTTCTAGAAAGGCAATTTTATATCAATTTATAGAAGCATCTTTCGCCGCTATGTCTTCGCTCTGCACAGTGACCTGAGTGCATTCAAAATTTAGTCTATTCTGCTCAGCCAAAAAATGCGAGTTCAACGGCGTTATTGCTGGCGAAACTTATTTGTTGTGCTGGCTATGCGAGAACAATGCGCATTGTAAGTGCTCCGGTGCCGGCGTAAATGGTCGCATTGGAGATCTTATTTCCAAAAGAATTGGATTTCTTTGAACATGCTCCGCGTGCCGTGAGATTAAGGACGAGGTGCGTTCCTTCATGCGGCAAACACGGACTGGCTTCATGGAGATCAAAAAGCTGTTTGGTAACCTTCACGAGAAGCTGATAGCCGTTAAGTCCCATTTCCTGCTCCAGTGCTCAATTTTTTAACTCCTAAGTCTATCTGTCCAGACCTGGCCCCTGGCTCTCATCCTGATCCTGATCCTGGTGCCATAGCAATCAACCTTCTACATTCCGTTATCTTCCGTTATAACGGTACCGCCAGTATCCTCTGGCCAAGTAACGTCTGTTGTACATAAAAACTGCACAACTCCCGATGTCTGACCATTAAATTAAACCGGTATTAATGCCCTCTCCAAAAGAATTCCCAGAAGTTTCTGGCTGCGGTTAATGATGGTCATCAAGCAGGCGCAATCCGTAGACGCCTTGAAGCCGTAGCGCCACAAGCACTCCTTCCATTTTTGTCTCTCGTGTAAGGCGTCATACTACATACTAAATTCAAGGTCACCCAAACGACGAGCTTCAAGCCTCTCCTGAAAACTTTGTTGTTACAAAATTTAATTTTGCTTTCAATAGAAAAGTTTTATCATTTAAAATAATTCTGCCTAATACATGTTTTCCGCGTGCTTTTGATCCTGCACTATGGTCAGTCAGTCTAGATTGCATGCTGATAGCGCTGCTTATTGCCTTTACTGAGATTTGGCTTAATCGTACGGAATCTGATAATAAAATACTTACCAATAATTTTTTTCTCTATAGACGTGACCGTCTAAACAAGGTGGGTGTGTCCTAATCGCAGTGAAGTCTGAAATATCATCATAAGTTGTATTCACTCCCTATGTTGGTGATATTGAATTCATTTCCGTCAAAATGTGTCTTCCTAACTGCAACATATTTGTAACCTGCTCCTATATCTCTCCTGGCTCTGAGGCTTCGATTTTTATGCGACACCTCTCCGCTATGCAGAATATCTCCTCATATGCCTCTGATTCAGAACATTTTTTAATATTGGGTGACTTTAATATTCCTTACCTATCCTGATCTCCTTGTGACGATTTAATTGCCCTAGTTCCTGGCGATCAAAACGATTTTGTCGACGTTCTTATTGACTAATCTCTTGGTCAAGTTAACTTAATTTCCAATGCAAATGCAAGATTTTTAGATCTTATATTTATGTCTGACCTTTGTGATGCCACTCCATTGACAACTCCTGAGGACTCTCATCATCCTACACTCGAATTATCCATTAGTGGCATTTTTCTGGTACCTAATAAATTCGAGGCCTTTATTCCATATTTGTTGAATTAGTCCCTTCCAATTACTGCTTGCATATTGAGTTCTTCAAAGTGCTTTTGTTTGCGGATGATGTCAAGTTGCGTATGCATTTGACCTCACCTAGTTCCTACATGCAACTCCAGCTTGACTTAAATAACCTTCAATCCTGGTGCCTAGTCAACAAGCTACTGCTTAATATAGATAAATGTAAATCCATGTAATTTTTTCGTCCAATCTATATATTTGTACATACTCAATAGATCACTCTGCACTTGAACGCATTGATCTTGTCCTTGATCTTGGTGTCCTATTTGACCATAAGATTTGTTTTAATCGCCACGTCAGTACCATCTCCAATAAAACTAAGTGCTTATTAGCTTTCATCAAACGCTGGTCTAAGGAATTGTATGACCCTTTCACCCTAAGCTCCTTTACGTCTCTCTATTTCGTTCTACACTTGAGTATTGCTCTAGTGTTTGGTCTCCACAATATGAGCACTATCAAAATATGATAGAATCCGTCCAAAAGCAATTTCTCTTTTTTGCACTACGAGCTTAAACTGGGAGGAGGGACGCCGTTTGCCTTCTTATAGAGATAGGTTGCGCCTCTTGGATCTACCTATCTTAAAGGATCGTCGGACCTGTTATGGTGTGATATTACTTCACAAACTCATCACTGTCGCCGACGACTCAGTTGATCTGTTAGCTACCCTCAACGTTCCTTGCAGAGCTACTGACGATTCCGTCCATTAGCACATTCTGTGTGCAGGTCAAACTACTCCCGTTTCGACCCCTTCCGAATCCTATGTGACAACTATAATAAACTTTACCACTTGACATCGTATGAGTGCTCTGCCAAGGTGGCTGGCTTGGTGTATTAATGTGCAATTGTGGTTTTGCAAAAATATTACTAATATTAATATTACTATCCAATTTAACCGCACTTTGTATGTTTACAGGAAAAAACAGATTGATATGCTCTTTCCGAAACATCTAATAGTCAATGGTTGATTAGTTTTTTTCTCACTTTTGCCGACTGCGCCAATCATGTATTATAGTTCGATTTTATTTATTAATAAATTTAACCAGGCTTATTGTTATGTAAGTTTTAAATGTTGTATAATTTTCGGTGCCGTTAAATTTTGTTGGTAGTTCGAACGAGAGTAAAGTGTAAAACAGAATATAAAAGAAATCCCGCGGTTTTCTTATCGGAGACAAATGGTAATGGGGAACAAGTACCGAAATATGCGCAGGTAGGCATATATATATATATTGAAATTGCCTCGAGTGCACAGTGGGGCAATCGTTGAAGTTACGGTTGATGTCGTACTTGACTCTTTGCCTTATAATAAAAACAATTGACTACATCCGCGGAGGTGAAGTGGACAAATGCAAAGTTGGGTAAGAATTTCTCAACTGCGCATATGAAAAAAGAGATTTTCTTCAAACTCGAGTATCTCGTAGAGTTTGACTCGATTATCATTTGTTATTTTTTTTTACATTTAAGGGCGCTATGAATGTTTAAGGTTAAGAACCTAGAAAATGTTCTTAAAGTTCAAGTTAGTATATCTCGAATCGGCTTGGAGGAACAACGTAGGGGAGTGTAGGGTAAGGTGACAAACGATTCGTTTTTTGAATGTAACTTTTCCAAAAATCAATATTTTTTGAAAGTGAAAAAGCAGAAAGTTGCTTACATCTACTGAGCATATAAAAGTAAAAAAAGTAAAAGTACGATTCGAAATTTCAAAGTAGCCAAATCCCACAGCATTTGGCGTATACCATCCTTTTTACAAAAAAAATATTTAATTTACGGAAAAGTTATTTTGAATTCGAAAAAGAAGAAAGAATTAGATAATTCCAAAACTTACTAAAAAAAAACAAGAGAGAACGCTATAGTCGGGTGCCCCGACTATCAGATACCCGTTACTCAGCTAGAGGGAGTGCGAGGGAGATGGAAATATAAAACTTTGAACGGGCATAACTTTTTAACGAATGGTCCGATTTAAAAAATTTCTTCTACATTCCGATAGGTATAAATAAACGCAATGCATTGCATTTATACTTCTCCGAAATCTTTAAAAATGTGTGCGCTAGACACACTTTAAAATTGTTTGTGGGCGATTCTGGGCGTTAGAGGGGGCGTGGCGCTCGGCTGATATAAACTTGCGCTGCGTAGGAAGCCGAGGAATATGTGTGGGTAATCCCAACTTTCTAGCTTTTGTAGTTTCCGAGATCTCAGCGTTCATACGGACGGACAGACAGACGGACAGACGAACATGGCTAGATCGCCTCGGCTTGTGACCCTGATCAAGAATATATATACCTCAGAAATATTGATATATGTGCAATTTTTTTTTTTATATTACCGTCGTTTTAATAGCGACAGTTTTGTTTTGAGTATACACAATTTTACTAATGTTTCGTCAAGCATTGATTTCTTATCAGCTCCCAATCTTTAGCACCGTTAACATAAAGAATAACGCAAAGTGATGCGTTTCATAGAAAGTTGATAAAGTTCTTCATTTACGTTTGGAGTGTGATCTGGTAATAATGTATTGGAACAAATTGACTAAATTTGTGTGATCACTAAAAATTATATCGCTTTATTTTAAAAAGCTTAAAGTTAAGTAAACGGTTCAATTTAATAAAAATGCCACGTGGAACCGAATTAAGTAACGAAGAGCAGATTAAAATCAAAACGATGACGGATTGCGGCGTTAAAGTGGGTGTTATTGCTACAACAATAAACAAACATCGCAATACTATATCAAATTTCCTAAAGTCTCCGAAAAAATATGCTCAGAACAAACGAAAAGGTGCAGTTCCTAAGGTTGATGAGCGGACTAAGCGCCACGTTCGAGCTTTGGCAACCGAAAAAATGATGAGTTGCGCCCAAATAAAGGCAGAATTGAAGTTGCCAATAACTAGGCAAAGAGTGCAACAAATTTGCCGAAAGGATTTACATCTCCGAAACAAAACTAAGGTGCCAAAACCTAAGCTATTACGACGCCATAAAATGGCCCGACTTGCTTTTTACGAAAAATATAAATTTTGGGTCAATGAATTTCATAATTTCATAATGTCGTCTTTAGTGATGAGAAAAAATTCAATTTAGACGGCCCAGATGGAAACCAAAAGTATTGGCGAGACCCCAGACATCCCTGGCTGACTTGCCACAGACGCAACCATGGGGGTGGGTCTCTTATGGTTTGGGCGGCTTTTAGTTTCTTTGGGAAATCGCCAATATGCTTTGTACCAGGTCGCATGAATGCGGAAATATATACGGATCTCTTGGAAAGTGAGCTTATACCATTTTCTGAAGAGTTCCATAGCAAGGATTTTGTGTTTCAACAGGATCACGCTCCTATACATGTTGCACGGTATACGAAGATGTTTCTGGAATCCAAAAAAGTCCCCTTAATGCAGTGGCCTGCTATAAGTCCAGACCTGAATTCGATTGAGCTATCAGCTAAAGTTTTCGGAGGTGGACGGCAGTTCGAGACCTTAAAGGACTTAAAGGAGGCAATTGTTAAGGAATGGGCAAACATTGATAAACCTGTCCTGCAGAACTTGGTTAATTCAATGCCTAGACGGTTGCAGTTAGTGTAGCAACAAAAGGGAGACAATATATCATACTAAAAAAAATATTTAAGATATAATATGAATGTATTTAATACACTTTTTCTTTTCAACTCAAATTTTGCACAAACATCAATTTTTTATGAACAATAGTTTTAAGTTATTTTCTAAAAATGGAACAATTTGTTTTTAAATATATTTTAAGCTTATTCACTGTGTACATTTACTACCTACATAAAAAAAATAAATATAAAAGTTTAACATGCAGGAGTTAAAAAAAAAACAACGTAATCTTGATGCACATATATCAATTTTACTGAGGTACTTTATGGGGTCGGAAATGCCTTTTTCTAGCTGTTATATACATTTGCACGAATACAATATACCCTTTTACTCTACGAGTAACGGGTATAATGACCAAATACAGGCAGAAGGTGCAATTTGTTGTTTCAAAAATAAATTAAATTGACGGCACAACTATAAACAAATTAAAACATATAAAACTGCAGCATTTAATGTTATCTGGTAATATTAGAGTTTTTCTCACAAAGTCATCGACAACAATTAAAATTCTTGAATAAAAAAAGTTCGTCACGATACCCTACAAGGTACACTTGGAGGAAAAACGGTGTCACTCTCAAAGCCAATTGGATGTACGGGTGTCAATATCGGCAACATTTAACAACAACAAGTGGGTCCGGCCATACAGACTGGCATGGATCGTTACATCCAAATCAAACGGAAGCTAAGCCCGCAAAATAAAATGGTTGGAAATAAACCAAATCAAAATTGCCCTAATAAAGGCAGCGAACAACCAGGGGCATCTCGTAACAACAGGTTTGCCCTGTTGTCTGATATTGAAAATATTCAATCCGAAGCTGGACAGGCTGAACAAAATAAGCCAAAGCTTACCTAGAAGAAAATTGTTGAGCTGGTCGGGAATGACAGCTTTTATGTTACTCCTCTTATCAAAGGGAATATTCACGAAACAAAGATTCAAGCAAAAACTGAAGATCAATTCAGAGCTGTCACTAAATACCTAGACGAGGCTAAGAAGCCCTACTACACTTACCAGCTCAAGAGTAGCAAGGGCTCGCAAGTAGTGCTAAAGGGCATAGAGCCCGACGTATCCACCAATGAGATAATAGAGGCACTGAAGGAAAAAGGATTTTTCGCCAAAAATATTATTAATATTATCAACAGAAATAAAAAGCCGCAACCACTCTTTTAGGTCGAACTGGAGCCAGAAAGCAGAGCCTTGAAGAAAAATGAAGTGCACCCGATCTACAAACTGCAATTCGTGTTGCATAGAAGCATTACTGTTGAAGAACCGCATAAGCGAAATGGTCCGCTGCAATGCACAAACTGCCAAGAGTATGGACACACCAGAAACAACTGCGGGCTTCGATCAGTCTGCGTAGCTTGTGGAGGCTTCCACAACTCCGAACCGTGCCTTGCAAGCAAAGAAGACCTTAAGACGAAGAAATGCGCTAACTGTGGAGAAAACCATACCGCAAACTACAGAGGCTGCCCGGTCTATAAAGAGCTGAAGAGTCAGTTTCAACAAGCAAAATATGCACGCTCCCAGAATGCACAAAACGCATACGTTCAATCGCAATACACACCTGATGTTTTCTTTGCGAAAGCAGCCAGATCTTCATTTGGGCCCCTCAACACAAATGGGGGAGTTTCAGACCCCAGTGCCCTAAAAACAGGACTAGCCAATCAGCCACAAGCTCAATGCTCTGGGCAAAATATAATTACACCTCAGCAAATACCAAACAGCATCGAAACCATGATGTTGTCTTTACAACAGGGTATGATGGAATTTATGTCCTTCATGAAAACAACAATGGATAACCTTATGCAAAATCAAAACATTTTAATTAAATTGCTCACATCCCAACAATTTAAATAATCGATGTCTTGCCTTCAATTATCCATGTGAAATGCCAATGGCGTTTCACGGCACAAACTTGAAATAACCCCATTTCTCAATTAAACCCAAATAGATGTAATGCTGCTGGCAGAAACGCATCTCACAAGTAAATACAACTTCCAAATAAGAGGCTATACTATATACTGCACAGATCATCCGGACGGCAAGGCCCACGGAGGAACTGGAATCTTAATCAGGGAACGCATTAATCACCACTTTCACCAGAGGTTTGTAACAAATTATTTGCAGGCTACATCTATAAAATTACAAGCAGGCAATGGCAGTATCACTATAGCCGCTGTTTATTGCCCACCTCGTTTTAAAATAACTGATGAGCAATTATTGGAGTTTTACAATTCACTCGGAGATCGCTTTATAGCAGGAGGAGACTACAACGCCAAGCACACGCACTGGGGATCAAGGCTCTTGACCCCCAAGGGAAGGCAACTGTACAAAGCAATTACAAATTTGGTAGCCCCACATATTGGCCAGCTGACCCCAAAAAAACTTCCGGACTTAATTGACTTTGCTGTAACCAAGAACATCCCAAGAAATTTAGTCAGCGCCAAATCGCTATCGGACTTATCATCGGATCACTCGCCTCTTTCAATAACTCTCCTTCAAAGCCTTCAAAGTAATTGAGCACCTCTTCATGCTGACCTCGCCTAGAACAAACTGGCTAAAGTACAAAATGTACGTAAGTTCCCACATTGAGGTAACACCACAGGTTAACACTGAGAATGACATCGACTTTTGTGCTGATGCCCTGGAGTCGGTACTCGTGGCAGCAGCCAAAACCTCAACACCAGAAAAGACACTTGTGCGTAGCAACCAATACAAAACAAATCTGCAAATCGAACAACCTTAAGCTCTCCGATAGAATCAGTCACTCCGATTAGAAACTCCTCGGGTACTTGGGCCCGCAGTGACGAGGACAGAGCCGAAACATTTGCTCTACACCTACGAAATGTATTTCAGCCAAACGCCGCCACCAACTCTTTTCAACTAACCCCGCTTAGCTCTGAAATTGCAATTAACCCGATTTTGTTTCAAGTGCCTGAAATTTCTAATGTCATTAGGAAGCAACTAAAACCGAAAAAGGCTCCAGGGGGCGACCTAATAACCCCAAAAATGATAATTGAACTTCCAAACTGCGCAGTAGATGCTATATGCAAGCTATTTAACGGGATCACAAGACTTGGCTACTACCCCAAAAAATGGAAAAAGTCTGTGGTTATAATGATACCGAAGCCTGGGAAAGACCACACAATTCCCTCATCCTATGGGCCAATATGCTTACTATCGTGCCTGTCCAAATTACTAGAAAAATGTCTGCTTACCAGCATAACACCATATTTGGGAGAGCAAAACTTAATACCGGCACATCAGTTCGGGTTTCGTGAAAACCACGGAACCGGATAACTTCAGAAATTCGTACAGCCTTCGAACATCGGGAATATTGTAGTGCGATATTCCTCGACGTCTCTCAGGCATTCGACCGAGTGTGGCTTGAAGGCCTTATGCATAAAATCATAACATTAATGCCAGAAAACACTCACAAGTTACCTAAGTCGTACCTCTACCACCGAGCCTTCGAGGTGAGATGCAATACAACGACATCCAACGAGTATCCAACTGGGCCCTACCCTGTTCGTCCTATACACAGCAGACATCCCTACGAACGAGAGGCTGACTACGTCCACATTTGCTGACGACACCGCAATCCTGAGCCGCTCGAGATGCCCAACTAGAGCAACAGCTCAACTAGCTGATCATTTGGTGGTAGTTGAGAAGTGGCTATCAGACTGGCGAATCAAAATTAATGAACAAAAGTGTAAACATATAACGTTTACCCTTAATAGACATTCGTGCCCTCAGCTAACTTTGAATAGCACGCAGATCCCCCAAGCCAGCGATGTAACATATCTCGGCGTCCACCTCGACAGACGCCTAACCTGGCGGAGGCAAATTGAATGCAAGAAAGTACATCTCAGACTTAAAGCTAGCAGCCTACACTGGATTATAAATTCTCGATCACCCCTGTGTCTGGACTTTAAACCAGAGACCGTAACAGTTATAAGTTTTATTTATAAAACTCTCACTGAAAAACTTATTTCTGATTTTTATTTTTTGCTCAAAAATAACAGTTACATTTTGAGTTTTATTATAAAACTCAGGAGGCATTGATGAGTAAAAAAAAAAAAATCATCAATAACGATTATGTGTGAGTTTTATTTTATAAAACTCAAAATAAAACTCAATTCGCGTCTACGGCCATTGTATTAGAAATTTTAATATGATTTAAATCGGATCTTGTTGGCCATGTAGTTTCAATACATAAAATAAAGAACAGTATATTTTAACATTAAACTATTTTTAAAATTGATTTAAGGTGAAAAATGGCCCTTTTTGTACAACTTTTTTGTGTAAGCAGGACAAATATAGGTTTTTATGTACCTGATAACTTTTGATTAAGTTGCAAGATCTTTGAAGTCGTTTGCAATACAAAGTAAAGCAGGAAGAATTCGCGGATTTAATTTTATCCATTCTTGCATAAAATTATGACGGCAAAATATCATGGTCATAATTGAGATATAATTTAAAACGAAGCAATGTTTCAGTTATGTGACTACTCGCACCATTCGCCATTCATTTGACTTGAAGAATTCGCGGATTTTTTGTCCTGAAGAATTCGCAGATTGAAGAATTCGCAGAATCGTTATTACTGCCTGAGTTTTATAATAAAACGCAAAAAATAATTTTTCCCATTGATTTTTAAAAATAAAACTCACAAAATAAAAATCATTGTAGAATTGCATAGCTTGACCAATTTGAAACTCATTGGTGTTCTTGATTTTTTTTGTAGCACTTTTCTAAGTGAATGCTTTTTTCAGTCCCGAAAATTTGAAATAACTGTTATTTTCGGTCCCTGCTTTAAACTTCTTCTCTACAACTCCACCCTTAAGCCCATTTGGACTTACGGCTCTCAGCTCTGGGGAAACGCGAGCAACAGCAATTTTGAAATCATACAGCGCTCACAATCAAAAATCCTTCGAACAATCACTGGGGCACCATGGTATGTTCGAAACGAAAACATCCATAGGGATCTGGGCATACCACCGGTCAAAGATGAAATATCTAAGCAGAAAGCAGCCTTCCACAACAAGCTTATACAGCACCCAAATAATCTGGCAAGGAGCCTAACACGGGTTTCGAACAGAACTCGTCTGCATCGAAACGATCTGCCAGCCCAGCAATAAATACTAGGGCCCGTTAGTCTAAATTCAGTCTACATGACTGTAAGTTAAGTTATATTTTTAAGATTTGATATACTTATTGTTAGTCTCATATAGAGAAGATTCAATAAATAAAGCACACATAATAAAAATAAAAAAAACTCTCAAACGGCGCAAACAAAAAAAACATCAAGTACCCAAAACTGTTGATAAAGATCTCATTAATACGTGCATATATTTATTTGATTTTATTTTACACTCATCTTCGCTCTGGCACTGCTGAAAGAAAATTATATTGAATAGGTTTGCTAATTTGCGCACCACATTTTTAGCGCAAATTACCTCATGGACAAATTACGAGACTACTTATTGATATTACTGTAAAAACATTGTCGACACGATAAGAGGAGACGACTACATTTATTTGGAATTTTAGTCGTGACGTCATATGTGAGATTCGACGAGTTCGTCAGATTACCCTTCTCGTCGCATTACCCTACACTCCCCTACAATATGCGCTTTAAACAAGTATTATTTTATATCATTTTGCAAAAAAACATAAATTATGTTTAATACTTATTAGAAAACGTTTAAAATAAGTCAAATTAAACTCGATCATTATTAAATATTCGATATTATTCCAGTCCCCAAGGCCGATGATGAATACAGACCAATATCTATTTTAACATTTCTTTCTAAGGTCTTTGAACAATTAATGGTACAACAGATTAATTAATGTGCAATAACCAATCTGGTTTTTGAAATTTTGAAGCTGATATTGAAGCGATATTAGAAATAATTGAGAACATCAGACAGAAATTCGACAGTAACCAGATAACATGTTTAACATTATTGGACTTCAGCAAAGCATTTGACACTGCTGGCCATTAAATTTTATGTACAACACTTTTTAAATTCTGCACCCGCTGTTAAACCTATATCATCATACTTGAGTGGTAGAAAGCAATGTGTTAGTAAGTGGGCAACAAGCAATGCACTATGGGACATTTGACCTGTTTTTTTGGCATTTATTAATCATTCCAAAACAAAAAAACTTTTTTTGAGTTTGGTTTTTTGAAATAAGTTTAAATTAATTAAATACATCAAAAAAATGTTTTTTTCTACACCTTCGAAAAAAAAAAAAAAATTATTCGTTTCTAATATTTAAAAAAATTTTTCAGACAAACAAAAAAAATTTTTTGATACCCTTTTTCTTTGATGTGATATCATATTTTTCCAGTAAAATCCCATCTATTTGTATTCCAAATACTGGATATACCGTATATTTTTTATAAAAATAAGACGCGGAATGTTTTTAAATCAAATATAATGTCATGGCAAAGACAATTGCATTAAATTTATTTAACATTCCATCTTACCAAGCAAGAAGAAGACAAATAACGTGTTAATTTGACCATTTTTAAAAGGGTCTTAAAAATTGAATTTCTCGAAAAGTCGCAAAAAGTGCATATTAAGACTGGAAGTGCCGAATTGACAATTGACCCTTCTTTAAAATGGATCAACCCACAGGCTCAACAAATTTCAACATTTTTTCTAATCTCTATTCAAAGTTGAACTTTTTTTGTCCAAACCTATTAAGAGAGACTACTTGGTATATGAAGCCATTGCTACAAATACACTCACAAAATAAGCAACAAAGTAATATTAACACATAGTAAGGACATTTTTAATGAATATCCATTTCATATTTTTTGGTTCTACGTCGTCGTTGTCGTTAAAGAGATATTAATTTATATATGCTCTGCAAAATCAAGCAAAATGTAAACACGTTGTGTTTGCTTGCTACGCCTGACTTTAACAGCTGTTACTTTAACATTGGACTGTTAACTTAACATGTGCGTTATGTAACATTCCATTTCGATCTTTCTTAATACTTTTCTATTAATGTATCGAAAATTTGAATACTTACTCAAAAACACATTTATTCTAAAAAAACAGGACAAAAGCCCCACAGTGCAATGGTCTTTTGCTTAATCAGAATTTACCAGAATTTCGTGCAGTGCCAAAAGTGTTGGTGCAGTGTTGTAATTATTCACAAGGTTTCACAAGAAATTAAAGTGAAGTGACGTTGCAGGAAATTGTAGGATATTCCTTGGCGTTCTGTTTTATTATGCGCATTCTTATAAAAATTTAGTTTATAGTTTTTTTAACGACTTGCTGTTTTTACAATATTTATTTTAAAATATTTTATTTATATTTTATTACTTATTGGTTGTGTATTTTGTTCACAGTCATTTAAAATCTTGTTAAAAATTATTTTTTATATGTTTTTCAAAAGTCTGCATTTTTAGGTAGTGTAATATTTTCTGCGTCTTTGTGTTTAACCTTGCGCATCTTTATGAATTTTTATAAAAGAACTTATGTGATTTCTTCTACATTTATTTTAAATGTAAATTTTTCTTTAACTTTTACAAACTTGCATTATACATTATACTAGAATTTCGTATTTGTTTATTTTAAAAAATCTTTAGTTTTTATCGTTTCTTTTCATAAATATTTAGTTTAAAGGGGTGGGCAAACGAATTTATTTAGTTTTAAGAGGCGAGCAATAATTTTTACGTCATACTGTTTATCTCAGCAACAGTTTGTTGTGTTTTCGTAATATTGCTATGCCTTCTGTAGAAGTCTCAAGATCAAGCAACCAATCCTACAAGTTAGTTTAAGGCAAATGCTATCAGGAAAAAATGAAGACTTGTTTAATATTAATGGAATGGATGTCTATATTAAAGTTTATTTTTAAACCTTTTTTAATGTCGTGTCCGTAATCAAAAAACCTAATTTTTTCTTTTCACTCGTCCAATTTGCGACACATATAAATGACCTTTTATGCCTAATGCAAGGATAGTTGGAACAAATTAATTATAATGTTTTGATATATCTGTATATCTTTTAAAAACTTTAACATCGAATCAAACCATGCATCCGTTTGCCTCAGAGATCTCTGGAAAGTTGGCCAATTTCAGCATTTTTCGAACTTTGAGGTCCTTTTGCTAATTGTTCTACATTGTTCGGCTTATTCATTAGATCAAATTTTTCTCAGCCTATACGATTTTACGTAGGTGCGAGCAAGACAGATATATGTCGGCTGCAATGAGCAATCAATCAGAAAAATTGTAAAAACCGAGAACACTATAGTCGAGTACTTCGACTATTAGATACCCGTTACTCAGCTAAAGGGAGTGGGAGAGAGATTAATATATGCACGCGTCAAAGCTACTAGCGCCATCTAGTGGCTGTTTCATTTTTTGCTCATAACTTTTTAATGGATTGTCCGATTTGAAAAATTTCTTCTACACTTCGATAGGTATTGATAAACAGAATAAAACTGCATTTTTACTTTTCCGAAATCTTTAAAGTTGTGGGCGCCAGACACCTTTAAACAAATGGTGTAGGGCGATTGTGGGCGTTAGAGGGGGCGTGGCACCTGTTTGAAACAAACTTGCGCTGCGTAGGAACTCCAAGAATCTGCATGCAAAATGCCAATACTCTAGCTTTTGTAGTTTCCGAGATCTCAGCGTTCATACAGACGGACAGACAGACGGACAGACGGACATGGCTAGTTCGACTCGGCTTTTACTCTACGAGTAACGGGTATAAAAAGTACAGTTTTGCTCATTCACTAGAGCAAATGTGAAATGGTATCAATAATAAATATATAAACAAATAAGAACAATACAAAAAATATTTCCGCGGCCTAATTACTCCGTTTCTAACTAAAAATAACGTCATGCGTCTATAAAGATTTATAAAATTGTTACAATTAAATATTAATACGTATGTACAAATACTTTGTACAGCCCAAAACATTTTTAAAGCGTGTTAAAAATTTCTGCTTTCATGACAATACACACTATTAATTTTACAGCTTTGAAGTTATTTGAATTAAAGTTTAAACTTAACGTTTAAATTCTGAGTGACCATGCCATCTTATCCAAACAAATCCCAGTAAATGCATATATATTTGTCCCTTTCTAAGCCTGTTATGAATGTTTTAATGAATGAGCCGCACAATGTAGTGGAATAACCCCAAAGGCATCCTTGCGTCGGGGAACTTTTTGGAAAACGCAGTTTAACTTAGGAATTTGTAACGAATCCAAAAATAGAGCATCCATCCATATTAATATTTTTAAAGACATTTTTAAGTCTGTCGCGCCCGTAATTTGAATTTTTAGTTATTAGAAAACAATTCTTCATAATTTTTTGGTGAATGTAATTGTTTTTTTTTTTGAGCTATGAAAAATGTCGAAGGCCTTGCTTTTTCTTGTCTTATACTTTATATATTAATACTTGTATTATTCACAAACAATTTAGCTATTGAAGAGAAAACTCTTATCCAGTCCCTTAAGAATTGTTTCAATTTGCTCAAGAAAGTGTACAGGGAGTACATCTTCTCTACATTGGTGCCAAAGAAGTGGAGGAATTTACATTACCACTACAAGATAAAGTGGAAAAGTTTTACACAGATTCCAAAACGCACCATGCCTCCATATAAAAAAAATTGTATGCGTCTTACAGCCTTTCCAACTAAAAAGAAAATTTAATAAAATACTTTATACGTGCAACATAATCCTAAGACTAACTTATTATACCCGTTACACGTGGAGTAAAAGGGTATATTGTATTCGTGCAAAAGTATGTAACAGGTAGAAGGAAGCGTTTCCGACCCTATAAAGTATATTCTTAATCAGGGTCACTAGCCGAGTCGATCTAGCCATGTCCGTCTGTTTGTCTGTCTGAATGAACGCTGAGATCTCGGAAACTACAAAAGCTAGAGTATTGGCATTTTGCATGCAGATTCTTGGAGTTCCTACGCAGTGCAAGTTTGTTTCAAACAGGTGCCACGCCCCCTCTAACGCCCACAATCGCCCTACACCATTTTTTTAAAGGTGTCTGGCGCCCACAACTTTAAAGATTTCGGAAAAGTAAAAATTCAGTTTTATTCTGTTTATCAATACCTATCGAATTGTAGAATTTTTCAAATCGGACAATCCATTAAAAAGTTATGAGCAAAAAATGAAACAGCCACTAGATGGCGCTAGTAGCTTTGACGCGTGCATATATTAATCTCTCTCCCACTCCCTTTAGCTGAGTAACGGGTATCTAATAGTCGAAGTACTCGACTTTAGCGTTCTCTCTTGTGTTTTGATTAAACTCCTGCGTGTACTAGCAGAATTTAATTTAGTTCTAACCACTGCGTCGTATAGCTTTCATAGAACGAACTATATAAAAACTATGTTTCTATTAAAAAGAGGTGGATAACGCTAAAATAATTTAACCCAACTTTACAGTAGGAACTTTAGTAACACGTAAAATAGCTCTGCAACATTTTGACAAAATAAAAAGTTGAAATTTTTTGTTAAGTAGCAACATGTCGCGTCCGTATTCTTACACTATGTTTAGAAAAAAAACGGCTGTAAGTTTTGCCACCGAACTTGCTTTGTTGTGTTCTGTTAGTCAGCAGGTATACTGGAAAAAAAGACGAAAAAATACGCCCTCCAGTTTCGCAGAATTGAAGGTTTTTCTAAAGTTTTCAATATTGCAGTTCTATTTTTTTCGCGTCCGTAATTCACTTATTTTATTTTATTTCTAAGAACTGGGTGGACAGATAATCTTCATTTTTTCACCATAAATACAAGAGCATCTGAGCTATCGAACAAGAAAATAAAAAGTAAAAATTGTATACTGCGTCACTCTTGTTTTTAAAGGTTAAGTTGAATGAATGTCGCGTCCGTCACCCTGGAAATGCCCATATGTGTGCTTAAATGCTAACAAGTAGTTTTCTGTATATTCTGCATCTTTGCTCGAGCGGGTGTTCGTCGTACATCCTGCCTGTTGCTGACAGTGCGATTCTATATAGCGCGATGAACGGGTCGCTGCCGGTCATCTTCCATATGCGAGGTAGCACGGGGAAGTTTAGGTGGCGGTACCGATACAGTAACTCGCGCCGTGTTTACTGAAGGTTCTTTAGAACACCAGAGGGCTGCATTAAAAATTTGAGCTTTATGCGCTATCAGTTGATGAAATTACAAACCAATTTCTGTCAATGTCAAATTTGTGAAAATAGTCTCATTGTGTTCGGGACACTTTATTGGACATTGGTCGCTCGCGAGATATTTTGAAATATTTATTTTCTGAAGGGAAATTTCATGCCCAACGCGTTTCTCTTACTAAATATTTTGTTGCTCTTCAATCTTCGTGGTATTTAGCCAAATTCAAACACTCCTACTGGGGTGGAAATAGTAGATAGTACTATACGATAACACACGGTCCTTTTTTTTAAGACTTCTGCAGGTTGGTAGCACTATTGGTCATAGTCGCAGTATTGGCTCATGGTCGAATTTGTATGTGAGAGCTTGACGAGCCAGATTGCCGTCAAACTGAGCAAAATGGCCCAAATCGCGTATTTTGACATTTTGCAACGTTCCTTTGCAATTGACTTCAAAATGATGTAGGAAAAAGTTATAACAAAAAGAACAGCCTTTCCGATGATACCAGTCTCATTCCAATAGCTCCTTATTTATAGCTGCTATGTCTAACCAAACCTTTTCTACTATTAGAGCCCCCTTCTATCCTAAATGTGATAAATGTGATTAGGTAGAATTTAGTCTGATTTGATTGATTTCTGATTGATTTCATCCAATTCATATCTTATTAATTTTGTTTTAGCTAAGCATGTGTTGCGAAAAAATGAATTTATTTTTATCTGTTTTGTCCAGCTGATAACTTTTGTTATGATAATTTTAGGAAGAAGTAAAGAAAACATAGTGTTTTTATATTTTTCTGAAGTAACTTTTTTGTTGTTTTAGGCGACCTCATTTGCACTTTATGTTTTATTTGGCTGGCTCAAGGTCATGGATCCATATAATGAAACACAGTTTTGTGTTTGCTTTTTCCCAATATATTTCGGTCCCGCAATCGGAGTCCGTCTTCAGGGGCTAGCAACAACACACAAATTATAAACAACGTATAAACTAATGTTACAAAAATAAAGAAAATAATTGTTAAAGTAATTGAAATTTGTCACGGTCGTAAATGCAGGTTTTTTTTTTTTATGTGTGCTTTATTTATTGAATCTTCTCTATATGAGACTAACAATAAGTATATCAAATCTTAAAAATATAACTTAACTTACAGTCATGTAGACTGAATTTAGACTAACGGGCCCTAGTATTTATTGCTGGGCTGGCAGATTGTTTCGATGCAGACGAGTTCTGTTCGAAACCCGTGTTAGGCTCCTTGCGAGATTATTTGGGTGCTGTATAAGCTTGTTGTGGTAGGCTGCTTTCTGCTTAGATATTTCATCTTTGACCGTCGAGGAATATTGCACTACAATATTCCCGATGTTCGAAGGCTGTACGAATTTCTGAAGTTATCCGGTTGACTTGCTTGATGGTTCCGTGGCTTTCACGAAACCCGAACTGATGTGCCGGTATTAAGTTTTGCTCTCCCAAATATGGTGTTATGCGCGTGAGCAGGCATTTTTCTAGTAATTTGAACAGGCACGATAGTAAGCATATTGGCCTATAGGAAGAGGGAATTGTGTGGACTTTCCCAGGCTTCGGTATCATTATAACCACAGACTTTTTCCATTTTTTGGGGTAGTAGCCAAGTCTTGTGATCTCGTTAAATAGCTTGCATATAGCATCCACTGCGCAGTTTGGAAGTTCAATTATCATGTTTGGGGTTATTATAATTTCTTCTACACTTCGATAGGTATTGATAAACAGAATAAAACTGCATTTTTACTTTTCCGAAATCTTTAAAGTTGTGGGCGCCAGACACCTTTAAACAAATGGTGTAGGGCGATTGTGGGCGTTAGAGGGGGCGTGGCACCTGTTTGAAACAAACTTGCGCTGCGTAGGAACTCCAAGAATCTGCATGCAAAATGCCAATACTCTAGCTTTTGTAGTTTCCGAGATCTCAGCGTTCATACAGACGGACAGACAGACGGACAGACGGACATGGCTAGTTCGACTCGGCTTTTACTCTACGAGTAACGGGTATAAAAAGTACAGTTTTGCTCATTCACTAGAGCAAATGTGAAATGGTATCAATAATAAATATATAAACAAATAAGAACAATACAAAAAATATTTCCGCGGCCTAATTACTCCGTTTCTAACTAAAAATAACGTCATGCGTCTATAAAGATTTATAAAATTGTTACAATTAAATATTAATACGTATGTACAAATACTTTGTACAGCCCAAAACATTTTTAAAGCGTGTTAAAAATGTCTGCTTTCATGACAATACACACTATTAATTTTACAGCTTTGAAGTTATTTGAATTAAAGTTTAAACTTAACGTTTAAATTCTGAGTGACCATGCCATCTTATCCAAACAAATCCCAGTAAATGCATATATATTTGTCCCTTTCTAAGCCTGTTATGAATGTTTTAATGAATGAGCCGCACAATGTAGTGGAATAACCCCAAAGGCATCCTTGCGTCGGGGAACTTTTTGGAAAACGCAGTTTAACTTAGGAATTTGTAACGAATCCAAAAATAGAGCATCCATCCATATTAATATTTTTAAAGACATTTTTAAGTCTGTCGCGCCCGTAATTTGAATTTTTAGTTATTAGAAAACAATTCTTCATAATTTTTTGGTGAATGTAATTGTTTTTTTTTTTGAGCTATGAAAAATGTCGAAGGCCTTGCTTTTTCTTGTCTTATACTTTATATATTAATACTTGTATTATTCACAAACAATTTAGCTATTGAAGAGAAAACTCTTATCCAGTCCCTTAAGAATTGTTTCAATTTGCTCAAGAAAGTGTACAGGGAGTACATCTTCTCTATATTGGTGCCAAAGAAGTGGAGGAATTTACATTACCACTACAAGATAAAGTGGAAAAGTTTTACACAGATTCCAAAACGCACCATGCCTCCATATAAAAAAAATTGTATGCGTCTTACAGCCTTTCCAACTAAAAAGAAAATTTAATAAAATACTTTATACGTGCAACATAATCCTAAGACTAACTTATTATACCCGTTACTCGGAAACTACAAAAGCTAGAGTATTGGCATTTTGCATGCAGATTCTTGGAGTTCCTACGCAGTGCAAGTTTGTTTCAAACAGGTGCCACGCCCCCTCTAACGCCCACAATCGCCCTACACCATTTTTTTAAAGGTGTCTGGCGCCCACAACTTTAAAGATTTCGGAAAAGTAAAAATGCAGTTTTATTCTGTTTATCAATACCTATCGAATTGTAGAATTTTTCAAATCGGACAATCCATTAAAAAGTTATGAGCAAAAAATGAAACAGCCACTAGATGGCGCTAGTAGCTTTGACGCGTGCATATATTAATCTCTCTCCCACTCCCTTTAGCTGAGTAACGGGTATCTAATAGTCGAAGTACTCGACTTTAGCGTTCTCTCTTGTGTTTTGATTAAACTCCTGCGTGTACTAGCAGAATTTAATTTAGTTCTAACCACTGCGTCGTATAGCTTTCATAGAACGAACTATATAAAAACTATGTTTCTATTAAAAAGAGGTGGATAACGCTAAAATAATTTAACCCAACTTTACAGTAGGAACTTTAGTAACACGTAAAATAGCTCTGCAACATTTTGACAAAATAAAAAGTTGAAATTTTTTGTTAAGTAGCAACATGTCGCGTCCGTATTCTTACACTATGTTTAGAAAAAAAACGGCTGTAAGTTTTGCCACCGAACTTGCTTTGTTGTGTTCTGTTAGTCAGCAGGTATACTGGAAAAAAAGACGAAAAAATACGCCCTCCAGTTTCGCAGAATTGAAGGTTTTTCTAAAGTTTTCAATATTGCAGTTCTATTTTTTTCGCGTCCGTAATTCACTTATTTTATTTTATTTCTAAGAACTGGGTGGACAGATAATCTTCATTTTTTCACCATAAATACAAGAGCATCTGAGCTATCGAACAAGAAAATAAAAAGTAAAAATTGTATACTGCGTCACTCTTGTTTTTAAAGGTTAAGTTGAATGAATGTCGCGTCCGTCACCCTGGAAATGCCCATATGTGTGCTTAAATGCTAACAAGTAGTTTTCTGTATATTCTGCATCTTTGCTCGAGCGGGTGTTCGTCGTACATCCTGCCTGTTGCTGACAGTGCGATTCTATATAGCGCGATGAACGGGTCGCTGCCGGTCATCTTCCATATGCGAGGTAGCACGGGGAAGTTTAGGTGGCGGTACCGATACAGTAACTCGCGCCGTGTTTACTGAAGGTTCTTTAGAACACCAGAGGGCTGCATTAAAAATTTGAGCTTTATGCGCTATCAGTTGATGAAATTACAAACCAATTTCTGTCAATGTCAAATTTGTGAAAATAGTCTCATTGTGTTCGGGACACTTTATTGGACATTGGTCGCTCGCGAGATATTTTGAAATATTTATTTTCTGAAGGGAAATTTCATGCCCAACGCGTTTCTCTTACTAAATATTTTGTTGCTCTTCAATCTTCGTGGTATTTAGCCAAATTCAAACACTCCTACTGGGGTGGAAATAGTAGATAGTACTATATGATAACACACGGTCCTTTTTTTTATGACTTCTGCAGGTTGGTAGCACTATTGGTCATAGTCGCAGTATTGGCTCATGGTCGAATTTGTATGTGAGAGCTTGACGAGCCAGATTGCCGTCAAACTGAGCAAAATGGCCCAAATCGCGTATTTTGACATTTTGCAACGTTCCTTTGCAATTGACTTCAAAATGATGTAGGAAAAAGTTATAACAAAAAGAACAGCCTTTCCGATGATACCAGTCTCATTCCAATAGCTCCTTATTTATAGCTGCTATGTCTAACCAAACCTTTTCTACTATTAGAGCCCCCTTCTATCCTAAATGTGATAAATGTGATTAGGTAGAATTTAGTCTGATTTGATTGATTTCTGATTGATTTCATCCAATTCATATCTTATTAATTTTGTTTTAGCTAAGCATGTGTTGCGAAAAAATGAATTTATTTTTATCTGTTTTGTCCAGCTGATAACTTTTGTTATGATAATTTTAGGAAGAAGTAAAGAAAACATAGTGTTTTTATATTTTTCTGAAGTAACTTTTTTGTTGTTTTAGGCGACCTCATTTGCACTTTATGTTTTATTTGGCTGGCTCAAGGTCATGGATCCATATAATGAAACACAGTTTTGTGTTTGCTTTTTCCCAATATATTTCGGTCCCGCAATCGGAGTCCGTCTTCAGGGGCTAGCAACAACACACAAATTATAAACAACGTATAAACTAATGTTACAAAAATAAAGAAAATAATTGTTAAAGTAATTGAAATTTGTCACGGTCGTAAATGCAGGTTTTTTTTTTTTTTATGTGTGCTTTATTTATTGAATCTTCTCTATATGAGACTAACAATAAGTATATCAAATCTTAAAAATATAACTTAACTTACAGTCATGTAGACTGAATTTAGACTAACGGGCCCTAGTATTTATTGCTGGGCTGGCAGATTGTTTCGATGCAGACGAGTTCTGTTCGAAACCCGTGTTAGGCTCCTTGCGAGATTATTTGGGTGCTGTATAAGCTTGTTGTGGTAGGCTGCTTTCTGCTTAGATATTTCATCTTTGACCGTCGAGGAATATTGCACTACAATATTCCCGATGTTCGAAGGCTGTACGAATTTCTGAAGTTATCCGGTTGACTTGCTTGATGGTTCCGTGGCTTTCACGAAACCCGAACTGATGTGCCGGTATTAAGTTTTGCTCTCCCAAATATGGTGTTATGCGCGTGAGCAGGCATTTTTCTAGTAATTTGAACAGGCACGATAGTAAGCATATTGGCCTATAGGAAGAGGGAATTGTGTGGACTTTCCCAGGCTTCGGTATCATTATAACCACAGACTTTTTCCATTTTTTGGGGTAGTAGCCAAGTCTTGTGATCTCGTTAAATAGCTTGCATATAGCATCCACTGCGCAGTTTGGAAGTTCAATTATCATGTTTGGGGTTATTATAATTTCTTCTACACTTCGATAGGTATTGATAAACAGAATAAAACTGCATTTTTACTTTTCCGAAATCTTTAAAGTTGTGGGCGCCAGACACCTTTAAACAAATGGTGTAGGGCGATTGTGGGCGTTAGAGGGGGCGTGGCACCTGTTTGAAACAAACTTGCGCTGCGTAGGAACTCCAAGAATCTGCATGCAAAATGCCAATACTCTAGCTTTTGTAGTTTCCGAGATCTCAGCGTTCATACAGACGGACAGACAGACGGACAGACGGACATGGCTAGTTCGACTCGGCTTTTACTCTACGAGTAACGGGTATAAAAAGTACAGTTTTGCTCATTCACTAGAGCAAATGTGAAATGGTATCAATAATAAATATATAAACAAATAAGAACAATACAAAAAATATTTCCGCGGCCTAATTACTCCGTTTCTAACTAAAAATAACGTCATGCGTCTATAAAGATTTATAAAATTGTTACAATTAAATATTAATACGTATGTACAAATACTTTGTACAGCCCAAAACATTTTTAAAGCGTGTTAAAAATGTCTGCTTTCATGACAATACACACTATTAATTTTACAGCTTTGAAGTTATTTGAATTAAAGTTTAAACTTAACGTTTAAATTCTGAGTGACCATGCCATCTTATCCAAACAAATCCCAGTAAATGCATATATATTTGTCCCTTTCTAAGCCTGTTATGAATGTTTTAATGAATGAGCCGCACAATGTAGTGGAATAACCCCAAAGGCATCCTTGCGTCGGGGAACTTTTTGGAAAACGCAGTTTAACTTAGGAATTTGTAACGAATCCAAAAATAGAGCATCCATCCATATTAATATTTTTAAAGACATTTTTAAGTCTGTCGCGCCCGTAATTTGAATTTTTAGTTATTAGAAAACAATTCTTCATAATTTTTTGGTGAATGTAATTGTTTTTTTTTTTGAGCTATGAAAAATGTCGAAGGCCTTGCTTTTTCTTGTCTTATACTTTATATATTAATACTTGTATTATTCACAAACAATTTAGCTATTGAAGAGAAAACTCTTATCCAGTCCCTTAAGAATTGTTTCAATTTGCTCAAGAAAGTGTACAGGGAGTACATCTTCTCTATATTGGTGCCAAAGAAGTGGAGGAATTTACATTACCACTACAAGATAAAGTGGAAAAGTTTTACACAGATTCCAAAACGCACCATGCCTCCATATAAAAAAAATTGTATGCGTCTTACAGCCTTTCCAACTAAAAAGAAAATTTAATAAAATACTTTATACGTGCAACATAATCCTAAGACTAACTTATTATACCCGTTACTCGGAAACTACAAAAGCTAGAGTATTGGCATTTTGCATGCAGATTCTTGGAGTTCCTACGCAGTGCAAGTTTGTTTCAAACAGGTGCCACGCCCCCTCTAACGCCCACAATCGCCCTACACCATTTTTTTAAAGGTGTCTGGCGCCCACAACTTTAAAGATTTCGGAAAAGTAAAAATGCAGTTTTATTCTGTTTATCAATACCTATCGAATTGTAGAATTTTTCAAATCGGACAATCCATTAAAAAGTTATGAGCAAAAAATGAAACAGCCACTAGATGGCGCTAGTAGCTTTGACGCGTGCATATATTAATCTCTCTCCCACTCCCTTTAGCTGAGTAACGGGTATCTAATAGTCGAAGTACTCGACTTTAGCGTTCTCTCTTGTGTTTTGATTAAACTCCTGCGTGTACTAGCAGAATTTAATTTAGTTCTAACCACTGCGTCGTATAGCTTTCATAGAACGAACTATATAAAAACTATGTTTCTATTAAAAAGAGGTGGATAACGCTAAAATAATTTAACCCAACTTTACAGTAGGAACTTTAGTAACACGTAAAATAGCTCTGCAACATTTTGACAAAATAAAAAGTTGAAATTTTTTGTTAAGTAGCAACATGTCGCGTCCGTATTCTTACACTATGTTTAGAAAAAAAACGGCTGTAAGTTTTGCCACCGAACTTGCTTTGTTGTGTTCTGTTAGTCAGCAGGTATACTGGAAAAAAAGACGAAAAAATACGCCCTCCAGTTTCGCAGAATTGAAGGTTTTTCTAAAGTTTTCAATATTGCAGTTCTATTTTTTTCGCGTCCGTAATTCACTTATTTTATTTTATTTCTAAGAACTGGGTGGACAGATAATCTTCATTTTTTCACCATAAATACAAGAGCATCTGAGCTATCGAACAAGAAAATAAAAAGTAAAAATTGTATACTGCGTCACTCTTGTTTTTAAAGGTTAAGTTGAATGAATGTCGCGTCCGTCACCCTGGAAATGCCCATATGTGTGCTTAAATGCTAACAAGTAGTTTTCTGTATATTCTGCATCTTTGCTCGAGCGGGTGTTCGTCGTACATCCTGCCTGTTGCTGACAGTGCGATTCTATATAGCGCGATGAACGGGTCGCTGCCGGTCATCTTCCATATGCGAGGTAGCACGGGGAAGTTTAGGTGGCGGTACCGATACAGTAACTCGCGCCGTGTTTACTGAAGGTTCTTTAGAACACCAGAGGGCTGCATTAAAAATTTGAGCTTTATGCGCTATCAGTTGATGAAATTACAAACCAATTTCTGTCAATGTCAAATTTGTGAAAATAGTCTCATTGTGTTCGGGACACTTTATTGGACATTGGTCGCTCGCGAGATATTTGAAATATTTATTTTCTGAAGGGAAATTTCATGCCCAACGCGTTTCTCTTACTAAATATTTTGTTGCTCTTCAATCTTCGTGGTATTTAGCCAAATTCAAACACTCCTACTGGGGTGGAAATAGTAGATAGTACTATATGATAACACACGGTCCTTTTTTTTATGACTTCTGCAGGTTGGTAGCACTATTGGTCATAGTCGCAGTATTGGCTCATGGTCGAATTTGTATGTGAGAGCTTGACGAGCCAGATTGCCGTCAAACTGAGCAAAATGGCCCAAATCGCGTATTTTGACATTTTGCAACGTTCCTTTGCAATTGACTTCAAAATGATGTAGGAAAAAGTTATAACAAAAAGAACAGCCTTTCCGATGATACCAGTCTCATTCCAATAGCTCCTTATTTATAGCTGCTATGTCTAACCAAACCTTTTCTACTATTAGAGCCCCCTTCTATCCTAAATGTGATAAATGTGATTAGGTAGAATTTAGTCTGATTTGATTGATTTCTGATTGATTTCATCCAATTCATATCTTATTAATTTTGTTTTAGCTAAGCATGTGTTGCGAAAAAATGAATTTATTTTTATCTGTTTTGTCCAGCTGATAACTTTTGTTATGATAATTTTAGGAAGAAGTAAAGAAAACATAGTGTTTTTATATTTTTCTGAAGTAACTTTTTTGTTGTTTTAGGCGACCTCATTTGCACTTTATGTTTTATTTGGCTGGCTCAAGGTCATGGATCCATATAATGAAACACAGTTTTGTGTTTGCTTTTTCCCAATATATTTCGGTCCCGCAATCGGAGTCCGTCTTCAGGGGCTAGCAACAACACACAAATTATAAACAACGTATAAACTAATGTTACAAAAATAAAGAAAATAATTGTTAAAGTAATTGAAATTTGTCACGGTCGTAAATGCAGGTTTTTTTTTTTTTTATGTGTGCTTTATTTATTGAATCTTCTCTATATGAGACTAACAATAAGTATATCAAATCTTAAAAATATAACTTAACTTACAGTCATGTAGACTGAATTTAGACTAACGGGCCCTAGTATTTATTGCTGGGCTGGCAGATTGTTTCGATGCAGACGAGTTCTGTTCGAAACCCGTGTTAGGCTCCTTGAGAGATTATTTGGGTGCTGTATAAGCTTGTTGTGGTAGGCTGCTTTCTGCTTAGATATTTCATCTTTGACCGTCGAGGAATATTGCACTACAATATTCCCGATGTTCGAAGGCTGTACGAATTTCTGAAGTTATCCGGTTGACTTGCTTGATGGTTCCGTGGCTTTCACGAAACCCGAACTGATGTGCCGGTATTAAGTTTTGCTCTCCCAAATATGGTGTTATGCGCGTGAGCAGGCATTTTTCTAGTAATTTGAACAGGCACGATAGTAAGCATATTGGCCTATAGGAAGAGGGAATTGTGTGGACTTTCCCAGGCTTCGGTATCATTATAACCACAGACTTTTTCCATTTTTTGGGGTAGTAGCCAAGTCTTGTGATCTCGTTAAATAGCTTGCATATAGCATCCACTGCGCAGTTTGGAAGTTCAATTATCATGTTTGGGGTTATTATAATTTCTTCTACACTTCGATAGGTATTGATAAACAGAATAAAACTGCATTTTTACTTTTCCGAAATCTTTAAAGTTGTGGGCGCCAGACACCTTTAAACAAATGGTGTAGGGCGATTGTGGGCGTTAGAGGGGGCGTGGCACCTGTTTGAAACAAACTTGCGCTGCGTAGGAACTCCAAGAATCTGCATGCAAAATGCCAATACTCTAGCTTTTGTAGTTTCCGAGATCTCAGCGTTCATACAGACGGACAGACAGACGGACAGACGGACATGGCTAGTTCGACTCGGCTTTTACTCTACGAGTAACGGGTATAAAAAGTACAGTTTTGCTCATTCACTAGAGCAAATGTGAAATGGTATCAATAATAAATATATAAACAAATAAGAACAATACAAAAAATATTTCCGCGGCCTAATTACTCCGTTTCTAACTAAAAATAACGTCATGCGTCTATAAAGATTTATAAAATTGTTACAATTAAATATTAATACGTATGTACAAATACTTTGTACAGCCCAAAACATTTTTAAAGCGTGTTAAAAATGTCTGCTTTCATGACAATACACACTATTAATTTTACAGCTTTGAAGTTATTTGAATTAAAGTTTAAACTTAACGTTTAAATTCTGAGTGACCATGCCATCTTATCCAAACAAATCCCAGTAAATGCATATATATTTGTCCCTTTCTAAGCCTGTTATGAATGTTTTAATGAATGAGCCGCACAATGTAGTGGAATAACCCCAAAGGCATCCTTGCGTCGGGGAACTTTTTGGAAAACGCAGTTTAACTTAGGAATTTGTAACGAATCCAAAAATAGAGCATCCATCCATATTAATATTTTTAAAGACATTTTTAAGTCTGTCGCGCCCGTAATTTGAATTTTTAGTTATTAGAAAACAATTCTTCATAATTTTTTGGTGAATGTAATTGTTTTTTTTTTTGAGCTATGAAAAATGTCGAAGGCCTTGCTTTTTCTTGTCTTATACTTTATATATTAATACTTGTATTATTCACAAACAATTTAGCTATTGAAGAGAAAACTCTTATCCAGTCCCTTAAGAATTGTTTCAATTTGCTCAAGAAAGTGTACAGGGAGTACATCTTCTCTATATTGGTGCCAAAGAAGTGGAGGAATTTACATTACCACTACAAGATAAAGTGGAAAAGTTTTACACAGATTCCAAAACGCACCATGCCTCCATATAAAAAAAATTGTATGCGTCTTACAGCCTTTCCAACTAAAAAGAAAATTTAATAAAATACTTTATACGTGCAACATAATCCTAAGACTAACTTATTATACCCGTTACACGTGGAGTAAAAGGGTATATTGTATTCGTGCAAAAGTATGTAACAGGTAGAAGGAAGCGTTTCCGACCCTATAAATTATATTCTTAATCAGGGTCACTAGCCGAGTCGATCTAGCCATGTCCGTCTGTTTGTCTGTCTGAATGAACGCTGAGATCTCGGAAACTACAAAAGCTAGAGTATTGGCATTTTGCATGCAGATTCTTGGAGTTCCTACGCAGTGCAAGTTTGTTTCAAACAGGTGCCACGCCCCCTCTAACGCCCACAATCGCCCTACACCATTTTTTTAAAGGTGTCTGGCGCCCACAACTTTAAAGATTTCGGAAAAGTAAAAATGCAGTTTTATTCTGTTTATCAATACCTTTCGAATTGTAGAATTTTTCAAATCGGACAATCCATTAAAAAGTTATGAGCAAAAAATGAAACAGCCACTAGATGGCGCTAGTAGCTTTGACGCGTGCATATATTAATCTCTCTCCCACTCCCTTTAGCTGAGTAACGGGTATCTAATAGTCGAAGTACTCGACTTTAGCGTTCTCTCTTGTGTTTTGATTAAACTCCTGCGTGTACTAGCAGAATTTAATTTAGTTCTAACCACTGCGTCGTATAGCTTTCATAGAACGAACTATATAAAAACTATGTTTCTATTAAAAAGAGGTGGATAACGCTAAAATAATTTAACCCAACTTTACAGTAGGAACTTTAGTAACACGTAAAATAGCTCTGCAACATTTTGACAAAATAAAAAGTTGAAATTTTTTGTTAAGTAGCAACATGTCGCGTCCGTATTCTTACACTATGTTTAGAAAAAAAACGGCTGTAAGTTTTGCCACCGAACTTGCTTTGTTGTGTTCTGTTAGTCAGCAGGTATACTGGAAAAAAAGACGAAAAAATACGCCCTCCAGTTTCGCAGAATTGAAGGTTTTTCTAAAGTTTTCAATATTGCAGTTCTATTTTTTTCGCGTCCGTAATTCACTTATTTTATTTTATTTCTAAGAACTGGGTGGACAGATAATCTTCATTTTTTCACCATAAATACAAGAGCATCTGAGCTATCGAACAAGAAAATAAAAAGTAAAAATTGTATACTGCGTCACTCTTGTTTTTAAAGGTTAAGTTGAATGAATGTCGCGTCCGTCACCCTGGAAATGCCCATATGTGTGCTTAAATGCTAACAAGTAGTTTTCTGTATATTCTGCATCTTTGCTCGAGCGGGTGTTCGTCGTACATCCTGCCTGTTGCTGACAGTGCGATTCTATATAGCGCGATGAACGGGTCGCTGCCGGTCATCTTCCATATGCGAGGTAGCACGGGGAAGTTTAGGTGGCGGTACCGATACAGTAACTCGCGCCGTGTTTACTGAAGGTTCTTTAGAACACCAGAGGGCTGCATTAAAAATTTGAGCTTTATGCGCTATCAGTTGATGAAATTACAAACCAATTTCTGTCAATGTCAAATTTGTGAAAATAGTCTCATTGTGTTCGGGACACTTTATTGGACATTGGTCGCTCGCGAGATATTTTGAAATATTTATTTTCTGAAGGGAAATTTCATGCCCAACGCGTTTCTCTTACTAAATATTTTGTTGCTCTTCAATCTTCGTGGTATTTAGCCAAATTCAAACACTCCTACTGGGGTGGAAATAGTAGATAGTACTATATGATAACACACGGTCCTTTTTTTTATGACTTCTGCAGGTTGGTAGCACTATTGGTCATAGTCGCAGTATTGGCTCATGGTCGAATTTGTATGTGAGAGCTTGACGAGCCAGATTGCCGTCAAACTGAGCAAAATGGCCCAAATCGCGTATTTTGACATTTTGCAACGTTCCTTTGCAATTGACTTCAAAATGATGTAGGAAAAAGTTATAACAAAAAGAACAGCCTTTCCGATGATACCAGTCTCATTCCAATAGCTCCTTATTTATAGCTGCTATGTCTAACCAAACCTTTTCTACTATTAGAGCCCCCTTCTATCCTAAATGTGATAAATGTGATTAGGTAGAATTTAGTCTGATTTGATTGATTTCTGATTGATTTCATCCAATTCATATCTTATTAATTTTGTTTTAGCTAAGCATGTGTTGCGAAAAAATGAATTTATTTTTATCTGTTTTGTCCAGCTGATAACTTTTGTTATGATAATTTTAGGAAGAAGTAAAGAAAACATAGTGTTTTTATATTTTTCTGAAGTAACTTTTTTGTTGTTTTAGGCGACCTCATTTGCACTTTATGTTTTATTTGGCTGGCTCAAGGTCATGGATCCATATAATGAAACACAGTTTTGTGTTTGCTTTTTCCCAATATATTTCGGTCCCGCAATCGGAGTCCGTCTTCAGGGGCTAGCAACAACACACAAATTATAAACAACGTATAAACTAATGTTACAAAAATAAAGAAAATAATTGTTAAAGTAATTGAAATTTGTCACGGTCGTAAATGCAGGTTTTTTTTTTTTTTATGTGTGCTTTATTTATTGAATCTTCTCTATATGAGACTAACAATAAGTATATCAAATCTTAAAAATATAACTTAACTTACAGTCATGTAGACTGAATTTAGACTAACGGGCCCTAGTATTTATTGCTGGGCTGGCAGATTGTTTCGATGCAGACGAGTTCTGTTCGAAACCCGTGTTAGGCTCCTTGCGAGATTATTTGGGTGCTGTATAAGCTTGTTGTGGTAGGCTGCTTTCTGCTTAGATATTTCATCTTTGACCGTCGAGGAATATTGCACTACAATATTCCCGATGTTCGAAGGCTGTACGAATTTCTGAAGTTATCCGGTTGACTTGCTTGATGGTTCCGTGGCTTTCACGAAACCCGAACTGATGTGCCGGTATTAAGTTTTGCTCTCCCAAATATGGTGTTATGCGCGTGAGCAGGCATTTTTCTAGTAATTTGAACAGGCACGATAGTAAGCATATTGGCCTATAGGAAGAGGGAATTGTGTGGACTTTCCCAGGCTTCGGTATCATTATAACCACAGACTTTTTCCATTTTTTGGGGTAGTAGCCAAGTCTTGTGATCTCGTTAAATAGCTTGCATATAGCATCCACTGCGCAGTTTGGAAGTTCAATTATCATGTTTGGGGTTATTATAATTTCTTCTACACTTCGATAGGTATTGATAAACAGAATAAAACTGCATTTTTACTTTTCCGAAATCTTTAAAGTTGTGGGCGCCAGACACCTTTAAACAAATGGTGTAGAGCGATTGTGGGCGTTAGAGGGGGCGTGGCACCTGTTTGAAACAAACTTGCGCTGCGTAGGAACTCCAAGAATCTGCATGCAAAATGCCAATACTCTAGCTTTTGTAGTTTCCGAGATCTCAGCGTTCATACAGACGGACAGACAGACGGACAGACGGACATGGCTAGTTCGACTCGGCTTTTACTCTACGAGTAACGGGTATAAAAAGTACAGTTTTGCTCATTCACTAGAGCAAATGTGAAATGGTATCAATAATAAATATATAAACAAATAAGAACAATACAAAAAATATTTCCGCGGCCTAATTACTCCGTTTCTAACTAAAAATAACGTCATGCGTCTATAAAGATTTATAAAATTGTTACAATTAAATATTAATACGTATGTACAAATACTTTGTACAGCCCAAAACATTTTTAAAGCGTGTTAAAAATGTCTGCTTTCATGACAATACACACTATTAATTTTACAGCTTTGAAGTTATTTGAATTAAAGTTTAAACTTAACGTTTAAATTCTGAGTGACCATGCCATCTTATCCAAACAAATCCCAGTAAATGCATATATATTTGTCCCTTTCTAAGCCTGTTATGAATGTTTTAATGAATGAGCCGCACAATGTAGTGGAATAACCCCAAAGGCATCCTTGCGTCGGGGAACTTTTTGGAAAACGCAGTTTAACTTAGGAATTTGTAACGAATCCAAAAATAGAGCATCCATCCATATTAATATTTTTAAAGACATTTTTAAGTCTGTCGCGCCCGTAATTTGAATTTTTAGTTATTAGAAAACAATTCTTCATAATTTTTTGGTGAATGTAATTGTTTTTTTTTTTGAGCTATGAAAAATGTCGAAGGCCTTGCTTTTTCTTGTCTTATACTTTATATATTAATACTTGTATTATTCACAAACAATTTAGCTATTGAAGAGAAAACTCTTATCCAGTCCCTTAAGAATTGTTTCAATTTGCTCAAGAAAGTGTACAGGGAGTACATCTTCTCTATATTGGTGCCAAAGAAGTGGAGGAATTTACATTACCACTACAAGATAAAGTGGAAAAGTTTTACACAGATTCCAAAACGCACCATGCCTCCATATAAAAAAAATTGTATGCGTCTTACAGCCTTTCCAACTAAAAAGAAAATTTAATAAAATACTTTATACGTGCAACATAATCCTAAGACTAACTTATTATACCCGTTACACGTGGAGTAAAAGGGTATATTGTATTCGTGCAAAAGTATGTAACAGGTAGAAGGAAGCGTTTCCGACCCTATAAAGTATATTCTTAATCAGGGTCACTAGCCGAGTCGATCTAGCCATGTCCGTCTGTTTGTCTGTCTGAATGAACGCTGAGATCTCGGAAACTACAAAAGCTAGAGTATTGGCATTTTGCATGCAGATTCTTGGAGTTCCTACGCAGTGCAAGTTTGTTTCAAACAGGTGCCACGCCCCCTCTAACGCCCACAATCGCCCTACACCATTTTTTTAAAGGTGTCTGGCGCCCACAACTTTAAAGATTTCGGAAAAGTAAAAATGCAGTTTTATTCTGTTTATCAATACCTATCGAATTGTAGAATTTTTCAAATCGGACAATCCATTAAAAAGTTATGAGCAAAAAATGAAACAGCCACTAGATGGCGCTAGTAGCTTTGACGCGTGCATATATTAATCTCTCTCCCACTCCCTTTAGCTGAGTAACGGGTATCTAATAGTCGAAGTACTCGACTTTAGCGTTCTCTCTTAAGTTTTGATTAAACTCCTGCGTGTACTAGCAGAATTTAATTTAGTTCTAACCACTGCGTCGTATAGCTTTCATAGAACGAACTATATAAAAACTATGTTTCTATTAAAAAGAGGTGGATAACGCTAAAATAATTTAACCCAACTTTACAGTAGGAACTTTAGTAACACGTAAAATAGCTCTGCAACATTTTGACAAAATAAAAAGTTGAAATTTTTTGTTAAGTAGCAACATGTCGCGTACGTATTCTTACACTATGTTTAGAAAAAAAACGGCTGTAAGTTTTGCCACCGAACTTGCTTTGTTGTGTTCTGTTAGTCAGCAGGTATACTGGAAAAAAAGACGAAAAAATACGCCCTCCAGTTTCGCAGAATTGAAGGTTTTTCTAAAGTTTTCAATATTGCAGTTCTATTTTTTTCGCGTCCGTAATTCACTTATTTTATTTTATTTCTAAGAACTGGGTGGACAGATAATCTTCATTTTTTCACCATAAATACAAGAGCATCTGAGCTATCGAACAAGAAAATAAAAAGTAAAAATTGTATACTGCGTCACTCTTGTTTTTAAAGGTTAAGTTGAATGAATGTCGCGTCCGTCACCCTGGAAATGCCCATATGTGTGCTTAAATGCTAACAAGTAGTTTTCTGTATATTCTGCATCTTTGCTCGAGCGGGTGTTCGTCGTACATCCTGCCTGTTGCTGACAGTGCGATTCTATATAGCGCGATGAACGGGTCGCTGCCGGTCATCTTCTATATGCGAGGTAGCACGGGGAAGTTTAGGTGGCGGTACCGATACAGTAACTCGCGCCGTGTTTACTGAAGGTTCTTTAGAACACCAGAGGGCTGCATTAAAAATTTGAGCTTTATGCGCTATCAGTTGATGAAATTACAAACCAATTTCTGTCAATGTCAAATTTGTGAAAATAGTCTCATTGTGTTCGGGACACTTTATTGGACATTGGTCGCTCGCGAGATATTTTGAAATATTTATTTTCTGAAGGGAAATTTCATGCCCAACGCGTTTCTCTTACTAAATATTTTGTTGCTCTTCAATCTTCGTGGTATTTAGCCAAATTCAAACACTCCTACTGGGGTGGAAATAGTAGATAGTACTATATGATAACACACGGTCCTTTTTTTTATGACTTCTGCAGGTTGGTAGCACTATTGGTCATAGTCGCAGTATTGGCTCATGGTCGAATTTGTATGTGAGAGCTTGACGAGCCAGATTGCCGTCAAACTGAGCAAAATGGCCCAAATCGCGTATTTTGACATTTTGCAACGTTCCTTTGCAATTGACTTCAAAATGATGTAGGAAAAAGTTATAACAAAAAGAACAGCCTTTCCGATGATACCAGTCTCATTCCAATAGCTCCTTATTTATAGCTGCTATGTCTAACCAAACCTTTTCTACTATTAGAGCCCCCTTCTATCCTAAATGTGATAAATGTGATTAGGTAGAATTTAGTCTGATTTGATTGATTTCTGATTGATTTCATCCAATTCATATCTTATTAATTTTGTTTTAGCTAAGCATGTGTTGCGAAAAAATGAATTTATTTTTATCTGTTTTGTCCAGCTGATAACTTTTGTTATGATAATTTTAGGAAGAAGTAAAGAAAACATAGTGTTTTTATATTTTTCTGAAGTAACTTTTTTGTTGTTTTAGGCGACCTCATTTGCACTTTATGTTTTATTTGGCTGGCTCAAGGTCATGGATCCATATAATGAAACACAGTTTTGTGTTTGCTTTTTCCCAATATATTTCGGTCCCGCAATCGGAGTCCGTCTTCAGGGGCTAGCAACAACACACAAATTATAAACAACGTATAAACTAATGTTACAAAAATAAAGAAAATAATTGTTAAAGTAATTGAAATTTGTCACGGTCGTAAATGCAGGTTTTTTTTTTTTTTTTATGTGTGCTTTATTTATTGAATCTTCTCTATATGAGACTAACAATAAGTATATCAAATCTTAAAAATATAACTTAACTTACAGTCATGTAGACTGAATTTAGACTAACGGGCCCTAGTATTTATTGCTGGGCTGGCAGATTGTTTCGATGCAGACGAGTTCTGTTCGAAACCCGTGTTAGGCTCCTTGCGAGATTATTTGGGTGCTGTATAAGCTTGTTGTGGTAGGCTGCTTTCTGCTTAGATATTTCATCTTTGACCGTCGAGGAATATTGCACTACAATATTCCCGATGTTCGAAGGCTGTACGAATTTCTGAAGTTATCCGGTTGACTTGCTTGATGGTTCCGTGGCTTTCACGAAACCCGAACTGATGTGCCGGTATTAAGTTTTGCTCTCCCAAATATGGTGTTATGCGCGTGAGCAGGCATTTTTCTAGTAATTTGAACAGGCACGATAGTAAGCATATTGGCCTATAGGAAGAGGGAATTGTGTGGACTTTCCCAGGCTTCGGTATCATTATAACTACAGACTTTTTCCATTTTTTGGGGTAGTAGCCAAGTCTTGTGATCTCGTTAAATAGCTTGCATATAGCATCCACTGCGCAGTTTGGAAGTTCAATTATCATGTTTGGGGTTATAAGGTCTCCCCCTGGAGCCTTTTTCGGTTTTAGTTGCTTCCTAATGACATTAGAAATTTCAGGCACTTGAAACAAAATCGGGTTAATTGCAATTTCAGAGCTAAGCGGGGGTAGTTGAAAATAGTTTGTGGCGGCGTTTGGCTGAAATACATTTCGTAGATGTAGGGCAAATGTTTCGGCTCTGTCTTCGTCACTCCGGGCCCAAGTACCCGAGGAGTTTCTAATCGGAGTGACTGATTCTATCGGAGAGCTTAAGGTTGTTCGATTTGCAGATTTGTTTTGTATTGGTTGCTACGCACAAGTGTCTTTTCTGGTGTTGAGGTTTTGGCTGCTGCCACGAGTACCGACTCCAGGGCATCAGCACAAAAGTCGATGTCATTCTCAGTGTTAACCTGTGGTGTTACCTCAATGTGGGAACTTACGTACATTTTGTACTTTAGCCAGTTTGTTCTAGGCGAGGTCAGCATGAAGAGGTGCTCAATTACTTTGAAGGCTTTGAAGGAGAGTTATTGAAAGAGGCGAGTGATCCGATGATAAGTCCGATAGCGATTTGGCGCTGACTAAATTTCTTGGGATGTTCTTGGTTACAGCAAAGTCAATTAAGTCCGGAAGGTTTTTTGGGGTCAGCTGGCCAATATGTGGGGCTGCCAAATTTATAATTGCTTTGTACAGTTGCCTTCCCTTGGGGGTCAAGAGTCTTGATCCCCAGTGCGTGTGCTTGGCGTTGTAGTCTCCTCCTGCTATAAAGCGATCTCCGAGTGAATTGTAAAACTCCAAGAATTGCTCATCAGTTATTTTAAAACGAGGTGGGCAATAAACAGCGGCTATAGTGATACTGCCATTGCCTGCTTATAATTTTATAGATGTAGCCTGCAAATAATTTGTTACAAACCTCTGGTGAAAGTGGTGATTAATGCGTTCCCTGATTAAGATTCCGGTTCCTCCGTGGGCCTTGCCGTCCGGATGATCTGTGCAGTATATAGTATAGCCTCTTATTTGGAAGTTGTATTTACTTGTGAGATGCGTTTCTGCCAGCAGTATTACATCTATTTGGGTTTAATTGAGAAATGGGGTTATTTCAAGTTTGTGCCGTGAAACGCCATTGGCATTTCACATGGATATTCGAAGGCAAGACATCGATTATTTAAATTGTTGGGATGTGAGCAATTTAATTAAAATGTTTTGATTTTGCATAAGGTTATCCATTGTTGTTTTCATGAAGGACATAAATTCCATCATACCCTGTTGTAAAGACAGCATCATGGTTTCGATGCTGTTTGGTATTTGCTGAGGTGTAATTATATTTTGCCCAGAGCATTGAGCTTGTGGCTGATTGGCTAGCCCTGTTTTTAGGGCACTGGCGTCTGAAACTCCCCCATTTGTGTTGAGGGGCCCAAATGAAGATCTGGCTGCTTTCGCAAAGAAAACATCAGGTGTGTATTGCGATTGAACGTATGCGTTTTGTGCATTCTGGGAGCGTGCATATTTTGCTTGTTGAAACTGACTCTTCAGCTCTTTATAGACCGGGCAGCCTCTGTAGTTTGCGGTATGGTTTTCTCCACAGTTAGCGCATTTCTTCGTCTTTGGGTCTTCTTTGCTTGCAGGGCACGGTTCGGAGTTGTGGAAGCCTCCACAAGCTACGCAGACTGATCGAAGCCCGCAGTTGTTTCTGGTGTGTCCATACTCTTGGCAGTTTGTGCATTGCAGCGGACCATTTCGCTTATGCGGTTCTTCAACAGTAATCCTTCTATGCAACACGAATTGCAGTTTGTAGATCGGGTGCACTTCATTTTTCTTCAAGGCTCTGCTTTCTGGCTCCAGTTCGACCTTAAAGAGTGGTTGCGGCTTTTTATTTCTGTTGATAATATTAATACTATTTTTGGCGAAAAATCCTTTTTCCTTCAGTGCTCTAGCACTACTTGCAAGCCTTTGCTACTCTTGAGCTGGTAAGTGCAGTAGGGTTTATTAGCCTTGTCTAGGTATTTTGTTATAGCTCTTGTAAAGTAGTATCCTGGCTGGGATAGGACTCAGTCTGTCCAGGATCGCTTACAGAAAATTTATAACTGCGGGACTATTGGAAATTTGGTAGAGGGTGAGCCGACTGAGATGGAGGTGTCGGGCTCTTGGTCGTGTGGGCTGCAAAGAGGGGGGAAAGATGGGAAACAACTGAGGCTGGTCGCCGGTAGCAGTTGCCAGGGAAATCGGGTATCGGCCGAGGCTTCTCGCGCTAGCGGCTGGATGCGATGCGCTCCCGGACACAGAGGCGGGGCGCCTGGCTGTGATCCACGGAAGCGGCGCACGTGCGGGGCAGAGGCAGCACGCGAAGAGGGATGTGGCCCGCCAGCGGGAGCAGAGGCTGAACGCCTGGCTGCAGTCACCGGGTTCCACGGGGGAAGGGCGTGGCACGCAAGCGGGAGCAGAGGCTGGGCGCTTGGCTGCAGTCACCGGGTTCCACGTGGGGAGGGGCGTGGCACGCAAGCGGGAGCAGAGGCTTAGCGCCTGGCTGCCGTCACCGGGTTCCACGGGGGGAGGGGCGTGGCACGCAAGCGATGTCCTCCGGTTCCTGGAATCCTTCCCACGACCCGTATGCGGGTGGTGGGTCGTCGTCGAACAGTCCACGTCCATAGGCTGGTGGTGGGTCGTCTTCTATCGGTCGCGCTCCGTGGGCTTCCTCCCGATCCTCGTCGTCACTGATATCAACCACCTCTACTACATAGGGTTGTCGTGGACGCAGGGCAGAGGCTTCGGTGAGATCCATGGGGCTCCCGCATAGTTCGGCGACTGGGATGTGTTCAGTGACTCCCAGCATGGGGCTGATGGGAGTTGGGTTCAAATTTGGGAACCTGCCCGTCCGGAGGGGCACTTCCGCTTCGTCGACGTCCATGGTCCTGAGGTTCTGCTGTGTCTCCGAAGCTCGCGGTGTACCATCGTCATTAAAGCCCTCCAAGTAGTGCTCTAGATACTCGATGGTATCCCTACTGAGCTCGTCGCTCAGGGTGATGGGCGACTCGCGATCCATCACTCCGACAGGTTCCGGCAGGGTTTCCTCCACCGCTCGGATAAGATCAGCTGGAATTTCCGGCTCAATGTGTTCTGCTCCTTCCGGTCGTTCCACTCTCGGGTCTCGGGTGCGTCGTGGGTGGCGCCTACGGTAGCGCGAGCTACGCTCGGACCGGGGCCGGTGGTGTCTAGGCTTGTTGGTTTATACTATTAGGAAAACTGGAACATTAACTTATGGCCCTGTCTAACTAACCTTTGGAGTGCAGTGTACAAACTGCCTGCAAATCTTAATGTTAGGGTTACAATTTTCTAGATCTACCCTTATCCCCAAACCTGGCTTATTGGGTGCTGTCCTCGGCGCCTTCGGGTTCGCTGTCGCTGTCTTCCTCGTGGAATGCCTTGAGATCAGCTTCGGGTCCTGGAGTCGGATAATATTCTGGGCGATGAACTTGACGACCCTAAATGGCCCGTCGAAGCGGGGGGCCAGCTTGGTGAGAGATGGTGTTGCTTCAGGAGTACCAGGTCACCTATGGCTGGCCTCCAGGTGCGTCGGCGCAGGTTATAGTGCTTGCTCTGGTTCTCGCTAGCCCGTTTTTTGTGCTCCAGCGCGGCCTTGAAGATCTCCTGGAGATGCGTCGCCTTGTTGGTGGGTGTCGCCGGTTCGCGACCCAAGTGTGGGGTGACCTCGTGGTAAAGGGATCCCGGCAGTCTCGGCTCTCGACCTTGTTTTAAATAAGCCGGGCTGAATCCGGTGGTGTCCGAGGCGCTGGAGTTAATGGCGAGACTTATCTCTGGCAGGCTGCGTCCCAGGTCTTCTGGTTCCCGTCGATGTATTGCGCTATCATCGTCTTGACAGTCCTGTTGACGCGCTTTGTTGGGTTCTGCTGCGGCGAATACGGGGCGGTGTGTTGGATGTTCATACCAAGTTGTTTGGCAAACTCTTTGAATGATCTACTTGTAAACTGGCTGCCATTGTCGCAAACAAACGTCTTTGGTACCCCGAATCTGGCCAAGATTCGTTTGCGGAATGACCGCGAGAGGTGAGCCGTAGTCGCCTTGCAAAGGGGAACGAGTTCGACCCACTTGCTGAAAGCGTCGAAGAAGACCAGCAACATCGTGTTGCCATGGGTGGACCGAGGCAAAGGTCTCATGAAATCGGCGCACAGCGTGTCGAACGGTTCCGCCACAACTCGGGTGAACATCTGTCCCGGGGGTTTCAGTTGACTGGCTTTGAATTTTTGGCAAGTTTCGCACTTGCGGACATACCTGACCACGTCGCGGAAAAGTCCAGGCCAGTAGTACCTCTGCATGATCCGTTTGGCCGTTTTCCGGATTCCCATGTGTCCCGCTGCGGGTTGGTCGTGGCACTCCTGCAAAATGCGCGCTCGAAGAGGCTGGGGTACGCACAGTTTCCAAGGAATGTAGTCTTCCTCTTCTGGCCGGTTCCCGAAGCGCCGATACAACTAATAGTTCTCCTGGGTGTACTCGGGGTAGTTGGCCGGTTCCTTGGCCATCCTCGCCCGCATCCTATTTACCCATGCGCAGGGGCGTTGCTCCGTGGTGGCCTGTTGTAATCGTTCCAGTGGTTGCCGGGAGAGCGCGTCGGCCACGACATTCTGGTTTCCTCGTCGATAGTGTACGTCAAAACGATACTGTTGCAGCTCCAAGGCCCAGCGAGCTATGCGACCGGTGGGGTTCTCGATAGCGTTGAGCCACTTTAACGCCAAATGATCGGTGATCTCATCGAAGTGGTATCCCTCAAGGTAGCATCGGAATTTTCGCACTGCCCACACAATTGCAAGGCATTCCTTTTCTGTCGTGGAATAGTTACCTTCTGCAGGTGACAGCCGTCGGCTAGCGTAGGCGATGACCCGTTCCCGGCCCTCGATGTGCTGCGTCAACACTGCTCCTAGTCCAAAGTCGCTCGCATCAGTCTGTACTGTGAATTTTTGCTCAAAGTCCGGGCAAGTTAAAACAGGTGCTTCCGATAGCTTGGATTTCAATTCCTCGAACGCTCGTTGCTGGTCCGTCTCCCATGTCCACTTCTGGCTCTTCTTCAACAGTTTGGTCATCGGCTGCACAATGTTGGTGAAGTTTGGTACAAACCGGCGGTACCACGAGGCAATACCAAGGCATCTCCTCAGCTCCTTGATCGATGACGGTGGCTGAAGGGCCTTTATTATTATTTTCTCCGGGTCGGTATAAATGCCATCCTCGTTGATTTGATGTCTCGAGTGTTTTGCTAACGACAACAATATCGTCGAGATATGCGAACGCATGGGGGTCCATCTCAGGTCCGATGACGCCGTCTAATGCTCGCGCATACTTTTTCCTCCGTGGCGTAATCTGGGATGACTCAGGAGTGATCCCTGACGCAGAATCCGGTGGCCTCGCAGTCGGAGTCCCTGTGCGATTTATCATGGAATAACCGTTTGAGTCTGTGCGATCCGGTTTCCCGCGGCGCATTTACGGATGACTCTTGCGAAAGCCCGATGACCTTTCCGTTGCCTTGCCGTTTAGATCATTGTGTCTCCTTGCTGTTATCCTTGAGCAGTCCCGTTGTGAATGTCCTTGCTGTTTGGCGTAATCCTGGATGACTCTCGCAATAGCCTGACGCAGAATCCTGGTGCTTTACGGTCTAGATCATTGTGTACCCTTGCTGGTATTGTTAATCCTCCGTGGTGTCTGCGGGTTGCTCGCTTGTGTTCGTGTTTGTTGGCCCCGTCCGGGCACTGTATAAGCTGTGTACTCTCAACTCCCGGCCGCCATCGGAATCTGCCAGTACCCGCTTTTCAAATCCAGAGTGGATATGTACTTGGCATTCCGTAGCTTTTCCAGGATGTGGTTTATCCGGGGCAGTGGGTACGCATCGGGTATCGAGCGAGCATTCAGCTGCCGGTAGTCCACGCACATGCGGATGTCTCCCGTCTTTTTCCCGACCAGTACGATTGGCGCACTGTGGGGGCTTTTCGACGGCTCGATCCTGCCATCGCGCAGCAGCTTATCGACCTGATCATCAATGATCCGTTGCATCGCTGGATTCTTGGTGAAATACCGCTGCTTGATCGGGCGGTCATCCCTCATGACAATCGAGTGCTCCGTGATATGGGATACGCCTGTCAGTCCGTTGAACCGGTTCAGTTCCTCTTCCAACTCTCTTCTGGCGGCGTCCAGGCCTCCTCTACGATGACGGTGGTCGCTCTCGTAGATGGTTCCTCGGGGATGGCATTGGCCACTGCTGGGGGTCCTGCCGACAGTCTGAATGGGTACCTCCGCATGGCTTCCGCGCGTGGTGGAGGGAGCACGTGGTGGTACTGGGTCGCGGTAGTCCTCGGGGAGACGACGATGTCCTGGGTCGTGGTTACGGCCGAGCTCCTCTCCGGCAGTACGGTCAATTGAGTCCTTCGCATGGCTGGTGTCCGCCTGTCGCAGTGCCGTGGTGTTGCGTCCGGTTTTGCCGCGGTTGGCGGCGCCGGTCGCTGCTGCTCCTCTTGGTTCGGACTCGTGCCGATTGGCGGGGCTGATCGTCGCTGCGCCTTGGGGCCGGGACTCGCTGAGATTGGCGGTGCTATTTTCTTGGGCCCTTGTTTAAGGCTCACCTGGTTGATCTCGATAATGGCTTCCGCTTGGCTTAGGAAGTCCATTCCCAGAAGTACGTCATCGATCGTAGTGGGTAATACCAGGATAGGCATGCTCACCTTCCGGCCTCCCAAACTGATGGTAACGTGGAGAGCCTGGGTGATCTCTCTCCTGCTGCCGTTAGCGAGCCTGAGTTGGGAAATAACCGCCCGCTGATTCTGGTCGGTCCTGACCAACTCGGCGACCCTCTCGCTGACGAAAGTGCATGTGGCTCCGGTATCGATGGTGGCGCAGAAAGCCTGATCCTCGATGGACACGGAAGCCACTATCCGACTACCCTCGCACCGGAGAGCGGGATTTATTGTTGTGTCGGGAAAGTGGGCGCCGTCTCCGCCCGTTCCCCGGGTAGACGGAGGCGCTCCTCGTTTCCCGCAGGCCTGGCTCGGCAGCAGTCAATTGTCCGTGTCCCTCGACGGCCGCAGTCCCAGCAAAACAGGAGTCGTGGGTTCCTGCACTCCCGGCTGACGTGTCCCGTTTGCCCACAGTTCCTACAGGCAGTCCTGACATCGATTCCGTCTTCTTCTCCGATGCGGCGATGGGTGACTTCAGTCGTCACGGGCACCAGGGCGATGGATGCTTGCGGTCCCTCGGTGCGGCGGTCTCCCGGTGTTGGGTTCGGCGGAGCGGGTATCCTCGATACTGTCATCATTTGAGTATACCGGCGTTGGTCCCGGTCCCGGATAGGTTCTCATATATCCGGTCAAATTCCTGCATTCCGTCGTAGTTGGCCCGGCGCATCATCAGGCGTAGACTTAAAGAAAAATCTTTGAAGCTTTCCCCATTCCGTTGAATCCTGGTCCGGATCTCGTCCTCCAGGGTCTGGAAGTATCGCGGCGGCAGGAAAAAGTCTAGAAACTCCGATTTAAACTCCTCCCATTTGGCTTTCTGGAGCTGGCTGACTCGGAACCAGTCTCCGGCTTGACCAAATAGTACGCTGGATAGCACCCTCGGCAGCTGGTCCTTCTCGAGCTCGTATGCGTCGATTCTCTCCTCTAGTTGCTTCAGGAAGTATAGGGGGTCGTTGGCCTCTCCGTCGAAGAAAATGCCACACTTCCTCAATTTATCGGCCAGGCCAAACTGCATGGTCCGGTCGCCTTCGACCCGCTGTGTAGATCCTGCCGCTCCGGCCACGGTGTGTCCGAGCAAATTCCCGCTGATCCCGACTGATGGGACTTGAAGTAGAAGCTGGCCAGGCGGTTCCGGCTTCGGTGACCTGTCCTCCGCGTTGTCACCCAAGGGGTTCGGTGAGGGGTCCCTTGCGTGATCCCGGGACCTGGTCCGGCACATGAGTGCCAGCTCGGCTAAGCGCTCTACCCGCTCCTTGGGTAGTTCCGCTTGATCCATGTTTGCGGACATCTGCTTCCGCAGGTCCGCCAGGGTGCCTTCCGCGGATAACCCGAACTCCTTGCAGGCCTCCTCGAGTTGCTCCTTCCTGGCCTCGTAGATCCATTGTTTCCCCATAGTGTGTCGGTCGGCAGATCGGGTGGGTCAGGCAGATCAGGCAGACTTAATTCAGGATCAGCGGAAGTCAATCAAAATATCGAAAAATTCATGCAAAAATCTGCGGTTTAACTTAGCGCTAAAACTTCGGCGTGCGGCCAGTACGGGGCGGTTGATACCAATGTAGGGGCGACTGATGCGTGCGATTAATTTTTCCCGATGAACACAAGAATTTCTGCGTCTGGACACGGCAATGATATATTTTTTCCCTCAGTAAAATGATTTTCCCTGTTTCTCTGATTTTCCTGGCTTGAAATTTACCAAAATTTCCGCTTTGCAATGCAACACAGGTGACGTTTTAAGTCACGAAGGATGTAATCCTCTAATTATCCTATTCCCTAGTCCCTGTTCGGGGAAGGAGGGTGAGCCGACTGAGATGGAGGTGTCGGGCTCACGGTCGTGTGGGCTGCAAAGAGGGGGGAAAGATGGGAAACAACTGAGGCTGGTCGCCGGTGGCAGTTGCCAGGGAAAACGGGTATCGGCCGAGGCTTCTCGCGCTAGCGGCTGGAGGCGATTCGCTCCCGGACACAGAGGCGGGGCGCCTGGCTGTGATCCACGGAAGCGGCGCATGTGCGGGGCAGAGGCAGAACGCCTGGCTGCGGTCACCGGGTTCCACGGGGGAAGGGGCGTGGCAAGCAAGCGGGAACAGAGGCTGGGCGCCTGGCTGCAGTCACAGGGTTCCACGTGGGGAGGGGCGTGGCACGCAAACGGGAGCAGAGGCTGAGCGCCTGGCTGCCGTCACCGGGTTCCACGGGGGAAGGGGCGTGGCACGCAAGCGGGAACAGAGGCTGGGCGCCTGGCTGCAGTCACCGGGTTCCACGTGGGGAGGGGCGTGGCACGCAAGCAGGAGCAGAGGCTGAGCGCCTGGCTGCCGTCACCGGGTTCCACGGGGGGAGGGGCGTGGCACGCAAGCGGGAGCAGAGGCTGAGCGCCTGGCTGCAGTCACCGGGTTCCACGGGGGAAGGGGCGTGGCAAGCAAGCGGGAGCAGAGGCTGGGCGCCTGGCTGCGCTCACCGGGTTCCACGTGGGCGGGGGGAAAAGTGGCGGGACCCTGAAATTGCGAACGGCTACTGGCTCTAACTACTGGACACGGGGAAATTTAACAAGCGAGGTTTTCCAATTTCATGTACAAGTTTTATTTTCGATATGGTAGTGGTCCCTGCCTATACCGCACTCCTTAAGTTTTAGCACTACTCACTCAGGCAGACTTAGCAGGCTCGGGGCGTGAGGCGTGACTTGATCCTCTTGCTGCTGGAGCGGGGCTTCGGCCGGCGGGCGGTAGTTTCTCCTCGGTCGTCTTGGTAGGTCACCGAAGGAAATAAAGTGACGGCTCGGCGCCTGTCACACGGCTCTGCCGCCGTCCTCTGCCCGTACGATCTCATCGCTGTCTCTATGCTCTGGGTCTCCACGTCGTTGTGCTTTTCCCTCAATTCATCTATGCTCTGGGTCTCCATGTCGTTGTGCTTTTCCCTCAATTTATCTATGCTCTGGGTCTCCATGGCGTTGTGCTCTCCCCGCTCCCTTGCTGGTTAGAGATGGTCCTTAGTTTGTAGTTAACTTAGACTTATTCATTAAATAACCAAAATGGGAAAACTTCATGAACTTAATACTTCTAATGAATAACTTAACTCTAAGGAAAAATTGGGCTTATCTATATGATGGACGTTGATGCACTACGAGCAGTACAAACAAGTGGCCCAACGATACCAAGCACGTGCTTGTTACGCGCGGGACCCTTTATCAATTAGGGCAAAAATGCGAGTTCGCGAGGAAAATATATGAAACAAGTACTACAAATACTACAACTAAGATTGAAGCAAATGAGATAAAATTTTAGTTTTTAATACGGGGATAGATGTTGAAGTGCAAATTAAATGATAAAGATTGTTATAATTTTTACATAGAACACGAAAGGGCTCATGCAGAGTAAAATTTGATGTACATCGAGGCAAATTAAGAGGGTAATAATTTCGTGTTAGTCTAACGGGAACATTAAAAGTTAAACGGTTTACCAGTTCTACGGAGTCAATATCACCTTTTATAAGATTTTGCATAAAAATAGTACCAAGCATTATTCTACGGTTTTCAAGTGTAGGTAAATTAAGCAATAGTAATCTACTCTGGTAGGAAGGTAGCCTTACGTTTTGATCCCAGTTCAAACTACGAAGGGCAAAAAGGAGAAATTTTTTTTGCACCGACTCAATACGGTCGATGTGCACTTGATATTGTGGACTCCAAACTGAAGAACAATATTCCAAAATAGGACGGACAAGGGAGGTATATAATAATCTGGTTGTATAAGGGTCATCAAATTCCTTTGACCAACGCTTTATAAACCCAAAAACACTCATAGCTTTATTGACAGTGGCCATTATGTGGCAATCAAATTTAAGTTTTGGGTCGAGAAGAACACCTAAATCGTTAATTGAATATATACGGTCGAGTGGTGTATTTTGTAGAGAATAACTAATAAACGTAGGATTACCCCTATAAAAAGTCATAACGTTGCATTTAAGGCAGTTCAGATTTAAAAGATTGTACTCACACCATCCCTGAAAACAATCAATATCTGACTGTAAGTTGAAACCGGACCCTACATCTTTATATGATAAACAAAGTACTAACATCGTCAGCGTACATTAGTACACGAGAATGAGCTACGATAGAGGGAAGATCGTTAATAAACAAAGTAAACAGCAAAGGGCCTAAATGACTACCTTGAGGAACTCCAGATGTCACGTTGATCATTTTAGAAACAGCGCTCTTAAATATAACCCTCTGAGTCTTACCGTTCAAGTAACTTGAAATCCAAGTTAATAGATTACATGGAAACCCAAGCTGATCTAATTTGAATAAAAGGAGAGAGTGGTTAACAGAGTCAAAGGCCTTACTAAAATCTGTATATATAACGTCAGTCTGCATGTTATTCTTATATCCATTTATTACAATAGATGACAGTTCAAGAAGGTTGGTGGTGGTCGATCTTCGCTTAACAAAACCATGCTGACACGGTGATATTAGCGAGGAACATAAATGCTGCAAATGAGAAGTAATAATACATTCAAATGCTTTAGGAATTGCCGACAATTTAGAAATGCCTCTATAATTCTGGGCATCCGCCTTCGCACCCTTTTTGTGGAGTGGAATAATGAAAGAGTCCTTCCAGATAGTTGGAAAAACTGATGATGAAATAGACAAATGAAAAAGTTTAAGAATCGGTTTACAAATGGTTGAAGCACAAAACTTAAGCACACTCCCAGGGAGTCCACCAGGACCGGGAGAATACGTTGGCGTTGTTGTTGCTAAATCCTTTAAAAGAGAACTTTCGGTAATTACAGGGGTAAAAATACAATTAGCCCTATTTAAGGGGTTAGGGTAGTTAGGGTTTGACCAAGCAGCCGAACTATAAGTTGTTTGGAAAAACTCGGCAAATAAATCCGCAATTTCAGAATCCGACGATGCCTCTTTTGAGTTTAAACGAACCGATGAAGGCAATGCCGAAGACTTACGCTTGGCATTAACGAAGTTATAAAACTGCTTTGGATCATTTGAAAACTCGAATTTACATCGATTTAAATACATGGAATAGCAATGACTGTTGAGAACATTAAAATCTGAACAAGCCACAACAAATTTCGCAAATTTCGTTTTTTTATACTTTTTATAAGTGTTGGATTTAAGATTTTTAAGTCTTTGAAGCGCATTGTTAAACCAAGGAGGCCTGTTTAGCTTCGGAGGAAGACTGTCAGGAACGCATTCGTCAAAAAAAGTGTTTAAAACGCTATAGAAAAGTTCAATTGCACTGTCAATATCCATGCAATTGTACAAATCAGTCCAATTATATTGCGAAATCATGTAGTTTAGTTTATTATAGTCACATTTACGAAAGCATCTCCTTTTAGTTTGAGGAACTAAAGGAGAAAGGGTATCAGTACAGGGGAGGCCAATTGTCAATTTCAAAGTTGGATGATATAAGTCTTCAGGTACAACAAGTGCGTCAATTCTAGCTACAGTGACTTCATGCGGATCTAAAACAAATACTAGATCTAATTGTCTATTTAATGAATTTCGTATAAAGCTTACTTGCTGTAACGATAATTCTAAAAGGCCATCCACAAAATCATGGGCGGATAAAGGAGTAGCGACAAGTGAGTCAGAGGGAGGAGACCAAGAGATATTAGGGAGATTAAAGTCACCCAAAACAATCAAAAGGTCTCTGTTGGAAAGAAAGGATAGAACAGATTTTATAGCAGACAGATGGTGCTCATAAATTATTAAATCAGAGCCAGGAGGAATATAAGAGTAGGTTACAAAAATAGATAAGGATTGAATGGAAACTTTGACACTAACAAATTCAATATCGTTAGGGATATGAATGTTAAGTCTCTCCGATGTTAAACTAGAGGTAACGGCAATCAGTACACCACCCCCCCTACGCGGGAAGCGATCGGTCCTGTAGGAGTTAAAGTTCATTGACAAAACTTCAGAGTCAGATATCTCTGGTTTCAGCCAAGTTTCCGTAAAAGCCAAAATATCTTCAGTAAATGCAGAGGAGTCAGCATAAAGCTTTGGTAGCTTCATATTTAGTCCGCTAACATTTTGATAAGCCAAAAATAAACCTGTTAGTTTTTTGGCACAGCGGAAGGCCTATTATTAGGCACAGTGGAAAGCCGATTATTAGGCACAGTGGGAGGCCTGTTATTTCTTCTCGGTTTATTGGGAACAAATTCTTTTATTACCAAATCATCATTAAGCCAAAAGCTTTCAGAAAGTAGTACATTAAACACATCAGGCGGAGCAAATATTTTAAAAGAAGATATCCTACGGGCGTACGAAAATCGAAATTGTTCAACTTCAATGTCCTCGGATGGGAATTTTTCACGTATGAATTCCATAACATCCTCAGATTTGGTATCCGGGGTAAATCTAGAAACAAACAATTGCTTCCTATGTGGAACAACTGAAAGTTTCTTACGCCCCCCAGCAGCAGTCCGAACCTCACTTGGCTGGGACCCAGAAGCGGTTCCTACTGTATCTACAGTCAGCACCGACTTCTGTGACTCGTGTTGGCATCCAGAAACAGAGTCACCTCCGGAACTGGCTGTAACCATAGGCACAGGTGGCTCGCTTACCCCTGTGCCTGTAACTAAGAAATTGTGCGGCAAAATTGAACCGTCACACTCTGAATTGATATTCAGTTTTTGCTTGAAGCTTTGTTTCGTGAATATTCCCTTTGACAAGAGGAGTAACATAAAAGTTGTCATTCCCGACCAGCGCAACAATTTTTTTTACTAGGGCATTTGAGTTCTGTTCCCTTATGTAAATTGGTGGGGGGTTTGGCTTCTTTTGTACAGCCTGTCCAGCTTCGGATTGATTATTTTCAATATCCGACAACAGGGCGAATCTGTTGTTACTAGATGCCCCTGGTTGTTCGCTGCCTTTTTTAGGGCAATTTTGTTTTGGTTAATTTCCAACCATTTTATTTTGCGGGTTTAGCTTCCGTTTGAATTGGATGTAGGTTGTATAGCCGGACCCACTTGTTGTTGTTTAATGTTGCCGATATTGACACCCGTTGGTGTTTTTGTTGCAGTTGCTGCGGTTGCACAAATTAACGAGGTGGCAGTGCTCGTGGCCGGTGAGCTGTGAGTCGGAGCTGGGGGTGGTGTTCTACACTGCAAGCTCCATGAAGTGGGAGTTGGATTGAGTAGGGCGGGAGAACAAGACTGTGCTCTCGCACTGTCTCGCACTGGTCAGTAGGGCTGAGTTGCTCTTTAAAGAAGTTCTTTCTACTTCTGTATCACGGGTTGAGAAATAAGAGATATAACTGTTTCTCTGGTCTACGGAGCTTCTACGCTCATTTTTTTGGATCGCCGCTCATTGAGCTATTAATCGTGGCACTTCTTAGTTTTTATAATAACTTTGCACTAGTTTTATACATAGCACTAATTATTATTTTCTGTTTTTAGCAATAAGATTGCCTCTTTACACTACTCCAGTATTTTTTTAGGTATTTGTTTTTCACTTTTAAGCTGCTTTTTCCGGAGCTCGCGCAAAACACGTCTGCACTCTCCGAATTCTTCCGATTTGAAAAGTTTATAAGCTTAATGAATTTTGTCACGGTCGGAAATGTTTGACAAGGTTAGGCGTTCGGAGAATCTGGGAATGTATATAAAGGATTTGTATGATTTATTTTCTTGTAATTCTGGATGTTTGGGTTTCTGGTTAATATTTTTCATTATTTGATGAATAACCTTCAGAGGAAAATCATTCTTTTTGGAAATGTTTTTTATAACTATTTTATTATCTTCGTGGAAAATTGTGTCACTTGTATTAATAATACGGTTGGCCAGATTCTGCGCTGAGTTTATTATAACATTTACTGAGGTGGTAGGCTTTTTGTACCAGTTTAATTTTATTTGGTAATTGATCCGGTGTGCACATGCGTCTAGAAAAGGAAGGTTTTTTTCATTTTCTATTTCAATCGTAAATTGTACGTCTTTATGATATCTGTTTAGTGTTTTTAATGTATTCTGAATTTCTGTTTCCTTAACAATTGCGAAGAGATCATCAACGTATTTTGTAAGAAATCTTTTTTTTAGAATTTCCTCCATAATAATATGTGCTATTATTGGTGATGCAAGAGATCCCATGGGAAGTACTTTTAATTGTGTCTGTAAATCATTTTCCCACTTAAAATATCTGCAGAAGCTTAAAATGTCCATAAATAATGTTTTTGGAATTTTTGTGTGTTCTTGTATGGTTTTCCATTTGGACTGTATTACTGTTTTCCTAGGCTGGGACTTAGCCAGTCGGTATGCTGGAAAACAACGAGACTGCATCAAAGGACACCATTTTTTCGTCATCTGTAATATCTGCGTTATTAACCTTATTATACCCGTTACTCGTAGAGTAAAAGGGTATATTGTATTCGTGCAAAAGTATGTAACAGGGAGAAGGAAGCGTTTCCGACCCTATAAAGTATTTATATTCTTGATCAGGATCACTAGCCGAGTCGAACTAGCCATGTCCGTCTGACCGTCTGTCTGTCCGTCTGTCTGTCCGTCTGTCTGTCCGTCTGTCTGTCCGTCTGTCTGTCCGTCTGTCTGTCCGTCTGTCTGTCCGTCTGTCTGTCCGTCTGTATGAACGCTGAGATCTCGGAAACTATAAAAGCTAGAGGATTGGCATTTTGCATGCAGATTCTTGGAGTTCCTACGCAGCGCAAGTTTGTTTCTAACGCCCACAATCGCCCTACACCATTTTTTTGAAAGGTGTCTGGCGCCCACACCTTTAAAGATTTCGAAAAAGTAAAAATGCAGTTTTACTCTGTTTATCAATACCTATGGAAATGTAGAAGAAATTTTTCAAATCGGACCATTCGTTAAAAAGTTATGCCCGATCAAAGTTTTATTTCCATCTCCCTCGCACTCCCTCTAGCTGAGTAACGAGTATCTAATAGTCGGGCACCCGACTATAGCGTTCTCTCTTGTTTTTAAATTCTATTGCACTTTTTATATTAAATTTAGATTTACATTATTTAGTATTGTTTGGACCTTTTATTATATTCGAGTTTAATGAATTTTATTGTATGAAGTTAATTCTTTTCTTGAAACCTATTCCTGTATTATTTCCTCTATCAACATTCTTTTACACATTACCTCTTCGCAACATGTATTTCTTGTAAACATTACCGATTCGCAACATGTATATCTTAATTTGTAGAAATTGGAGACCTTAACATTCGGCTCGAAGTTAAGGGCTTCCCGATCAATAAACGACTTGAAATCAGACCAGCAAACTAACTCCACGCGTTTTAGTTTCACCCTAGATTCGCTAGGGAACGTACATTTTGGCGACCGTGACAGGATTCACGTTCTGTACCAAGTTAAATTTCAAGTTCAATTCGCATACTTCGGCGAACTCGTTTGAGAAAAGTCAACCGTAGATTTGATCAGTCGGATCAACACACATCGTTTGTGGCGAGATATCGTTCGCGCATCTACGACCCGGTACCTAATTCATGACATTTCTCCCTGACAATATAATCGTCATAACCGAAAGTATTCCACCAATTTCGTGTTCCTCCTCACACCATTTCGATCTGTCCGAGCGGCAGAATCATTAACCAAAAGGAACTAAAATTGGAGCATCGTCGCATCAATTACATAACCCCAATTATGTAACCGTCTCTTTTGCTGTGTCGTCTTTTCAAGTTTCGGAGGAGAATTATCCCAAAGCCATGGATCGCCTCAAGGAGCGATACGACAAGAAGGTACTCATCTTTCTAGAGCACATATCTAGCTTGTGAGCCCTACCCATCATGGAACCCGCAGACGCCAATTCACTGCGTGGTATCTTGGACACCGTTTCTGCACTACGCGTATCATTGCAATCACTCGGCTCAGAAACTGATATTCTCAACGCAATTCTAATCCACAATGTTCTTCTGAAGGTGGATTTAGATGCTCGATCTCAAGATTATGACACGTTGCCATCTTGGGACAACTGTTATAAAACGATAAGCCGACACAGCGAATTCCTGGACTGCAGCGCGCCCTGCATTATTAAGGAGCGGCTGCTAGAGAATCGCCAGGAAAAACCAACCGACAAACGCTACGTCAATCTACGCAAGGCATTTGTCGCCGCCCAGAACAGCTATCTGAAGTGCAAATCAACGGATCACAACATCGGGAAATGCCCATCATTTGCTGCACTCACCGTGGATGAGCGGTTCAACATCGCAAAGCAACTATCCTTGTGCATTAATTGATGGACGTTGATGCACTACGAGCAGTACAAACAAGTGGCCCAACGATACCAAGCACGTGCTTGTTACGCGCGGGACCCTTTATCAATTAGGGCAAAAATGCGAGTTCGCGAGGAAAATATATGAAACAAATACTACAAATACTACAACTAAGATTGAAGCAAATGAGATAAAATTTTAGTTTTTAATACGGGGATAGATGTTGAAGTGCAAATTAAATGATAAAGATTGTTATAATTTTTACATAGAACACGAAAGGGCTCATGCAGAGTAAAATTTGATGTACATCGAGGCAAATTAAGAGGGTAATAATTTCGTGTTATTCTAACGGGAACATTAAAAGTTAAACGGTTTACCAGTTCTACGGAGTCAATATCACCTTTTATAAGATTTTGCATAAAAATAGTACCAAGCATTATTCTACGGTTTTCAAGTGTAGGTAAGTTAAGCATTAGTAATCTACTCTGGTAGGAAGGTAGCCTTACGTTTTGATCCCAGTTCAAACTACGAAGGGCAAAAAGAAGAATTTTTTTTTGCACCGACTCAATACGGTCGATGTGCACTTGATATTGTGGACTCCAAACTGAAGAACAATATTCCAAAATAGGACGGACAAGGGAGGTATATAATAATCTGGTTGTATAAGGGTCATCAAATTCCTTTGACCAACGCTTTATAAACCCAAAAACACTCATAGCCTTATTGACAGTGGCCATTATGTGGCAATCAAATTTAAGTTTTGGGTCGAGAAGAACACCTAAATCGTTAATTGAATATATACGGTCGAGTGGCGTATTTTGAAGAGAATAACTAATAAACGTAGGAGTACCCCTATAAAAAGTCATAACGTTGCATTTAAGGCAGTTCAGATTTAAAAGATTGTACTCACACCATCCCTGAAAACAATCAATATCTGACTGTAAGTTGAAACCGGACCCTACATCTTTATATGATAAACAAAGTACTAACATCGTCAGCGTACATTAGTACACGAGAATGAGCTACGATAGAGGGAAGATCGTTAATAAACAAAGTAAACAGCAAAGGGCCTAAATGACTACCTTAAGGAACTCCAGATGTCACGTTGTCCAGATGTCATTTTAGAAACAGCGCTCTTAAATATAACCCTCTGAGTCCTACCGTTCAAGTAACTTGAAATCCAAGTTAATAGATTACATGGAAACCCAAGCTGATCTAATTTGAATAAAAGGAGAGAGTGGTTAACAGAGTCAAAGGCCTTACTAAAATCTGTATATATAACGTCAGTCTGCATGTTATTCTTATATCCATTTATTACAATAGATGACAGTTCAAGAAGGTTGGTGGTGGTCGATCTTCGCTTAACAAAACCATGCCGACACGGTGATATTAGCGAGGAACATAAATGCTGCAAATGAGAAGTAATAATACATTCAAATGCTTTAGGAATTGCCGACAATTTAGAAATGCCTCTATAATTCTGGGCATCCGCCTTCGCACCCTTTTTGTGGAGTGGAATAATGAAAGAGTCCTTCCAGATAGTTGAAAAAACTGATGATGAAATAGACAAATGAAAAAGTTTAAGAATCGGTTTACAAATGGTTGAAGCACAAAACTTAAGCACACTCCCAGGGAGTCCATCAGGACCGGGAGAATACGTTGGCGTTGTTGTTGCTAAATCCTTTAAAAGAGAACTTTCGGTAATTACAGGGGTAAAAAAAAAATTAGCCCTATTTAAAGGGTTAGGGTAGATAGGGTTTGACCAAGCAGCCGAACTATAAGTAGTTTGGAAAAACTCGGCAAATAAATCCGCAATTTCAGAATCCGACGATGGCTCTTTTGAGTTTAAACGTACCGATGGAGGCAATGCCGAAGACTTACGCTTGGCATTAACGCCTCGGAAAGGGCACATGGCAGGCAAGTGCAGCTCCAAATTTAAGTGCCGCGTATGCCGGGGACTGCACCACACCTGTTTGCACCGATACACACAGCCTTCTCATCAGGTCATCACATCCTCGCCAATGGATGACACTTCTCAAGCGGATCACTGCACAACTCACGCAGTATCCCTTCTAGCCAGACAGTCCAGACGTGCTCTCATACCAACAGCAGTGGTTCTCATCAAGGAAAATTGTGGGTCTTATCAACAAGAACGAGCTCTCCTCGACTCGGGATCGGAGATCAACTTCATCACCGAAGAATTGGCAAAGCGGCTTCAACTGACCCGTGTTCGGCAACAATATGACATATGTGGCATTGCAGATGCACGTGCAAAAATGAAATTCTCAGTCACCACAACAGTAAAGTCAAGAATCGGACACGGGGAGTGGTTGCTCGAATTCGCCATAACCAAATCCATCACTCAAAGCCAGCCGAACTGGCCGATCCTTTCTTCTACAAACCAAGCAAGATCGACATTTTAATCAGCATCCAGGAATTCTTTGGCCTCTTGGAAGATGGAAAATCTCTCTCGGTCCAAATCTACCCCATCTGCAAAATTCCTCACTTGGGTGGCTGATTGGCGGCAGAATCGACGAGCCGTGTACATCCAATTCATGTACATCCAATTCATGAGCGAATATCTCTCAGCTCTCTTCCAGCCACACTACTCTATTCCCCACCATGGAGTTCTACGTCCAGACAGCTCCACAACGAAGCTACGTGTAGTATTCGACGCGTCAGCTACAACATCGAGCAACATGTCGCTCAATGATATTGTTATGGTCGGCCCAACCATCCAACAGACGCTCTTACTAACACTCAGACATCTCTAAAATATACCGACAATTTATGGTACACCTCAACGATCGCAAGTTTCAACTGATATTTTGGAGGTCTTCAGCTGAGCAGCCGCTGAAAATCTATCAGCTCAATACGGTGACCTATGGAATGGCATGCGCACCATTCTTAGCAATACGGAGTCTTCAGTTCATTGCCCAACGAAAACAAGAGCAGCATCCTGTTGGCGCCTCTGTAGTCCTCGAAGACATGTACGTCGACGATCTGCTGACAGGGGCAGATTCCATCGAAGAGCTACAGCAGAAGGTCTTCGAAGTTAACACGATTCTCGCGGACGCAGGGCTGGCACTTGCAAAATGGAACGCAAGTAATGTCATTGAAACAAATACGGAGTTTCATATCAAGCCGAACGGAGACAATGTGACGAAGGCCCTCGGCATGTCTTGGAAGCCCCTATCGGACGTATTTTGTTTTCAATATGCGCTGCCATCGGGCGGAGAGATTACCAAACGACGCGTAATTTCAATCCTGGCTCGTCTCTACGACTTACTTGGCTTGCTCAGCCCGGTGGTCGTTCGCTGTAAAATCTTCGCTCAACAACTCTGGCTGCAAGGATTAGGATGGGACGACACTCTCCCATCTAACCTCAACGTGGACTGGCATCGAATTCAGTTGGATCTACAGAACGTCAACCAAGTCGAAATACCGCGATTTGTAAATTCGTCGCCACATCATCTAGGACAAATCCATGGGTTCTCCGATGCATCAGAGCATGCATATGGCTGTTGCATTTATCTGCGCACAGCAATCGATGGCAAGTTTATATCACGCTTGATAATTTCAAAGTCAAAGGTAGCGCCAACCAAAGCACTCTCGCTACCGAGATTGGAGTTATGTGGAGCAAGTCTGCTCTGCAACGTATGGCACAAGTTTACAAACTTAATCACTTCGACAATCTTTTGGACAGATTCGCAAATTGTGCTGCATTGGATAAATCTACATTCATCACAGCTCAAATGCTTTATTGCCAATAGAGTATCCACAATTCAAGAACAATCGGTTGATGTAACTTGGCGACATGTACCAGGAAAGAGCAACCCTGCAGACATCGTCTCACGCGGATGCGCAGCTTCGGAATTATCGGACACAATTTGGTTCTCTGGCCCTGAATTCCTCCGATTAGATCCGGAGTTCTGGCCACAATCCTCCAGATTGTGAATTTGATAATCTCTACCTGGAGAAGCGGAAGGCAGTCTCATTTGCCCTTTGCAAAACAAAGATAGCGGATGATCCACATCTCGGAAGCGTATTGCTAAAAATTGTCAAACGCACTGGGTCCTATCGAAGTATTCTCAGAATAGTAGCATACGTCCTTCGTGTATTCAACAGAGTTCCAGCCAACAGGAAATTCTCAGTTTAAGGCCATCGAGGATTCGAGGATTCTCGCCTTACTTGTCAAAGGTAGAAGTAGGAACCCACACACTCACCGTTCTACGAGTAGGAGGTCGTCTAACTAGAGCCCCAATTCCTATTGACGCGAGATATCCGTTGCTCCTCCCAAAGGACCATGATTTCACCTGGAAGTTTGTCAGTCGCCTGCATAGGACTAACATGCATGCTGGAGCCAAAGCACTTGTGGGATTTCTTCGTCTACACATTTGGGTTGCGAATGCCAAAAACCTGGTGTAAATTTAGAATAGTTTTTCTAAAAAACAAAACCGAAAACTTGTGGGGGCAATAAACTTTAATTTTGGCAATGCGATAGCGAAAACGAAAAATTAATACTTGTGGTCGATATAACTCAATTTCAACGATTAAACGACTATATTTTTACAAAGTACTTAGAGCCTAGCTTTACGACAGTTGACGAAGACGGGGCGAATTCGCAGAGAGCGAGAAAAAACTTTATTGTGCCCCCGCCTTCGTCCTAAACTAACTTACACTAAACTTCAAGTAACAATTCAATAATCTCTCAACAACTGGCATTATCTGTAGTCAGGCAGTGCGTCCACTGCTACCATTACAAGCCCAGACTTGCGAACCAAATCATGGGGTCGCTTCCGCCTGACCGACTGCAGACTGTCAGACCATTCACTGTAACTGGAGTAGATCTGTGTGGACCGTTTTTAACATCATATCGCATACGGACTTATTTGGCGATCTATGTTTGCTTCTCATTAAAGGCGGTACACATAGAGCTGCTCTCAGACCTTTTAACTAATACATTCATTCTCTCGTTGAAGCGCTTTGTTTCTCGTTGTGGCAGCCCTTGTCGCATATATTGTGATAACGCGACAAATTTCACTGGAGCCAGCGTAAAACTCAACCTCTTCAAGCAAGAACTATTTAGTCAGCAAACTAAACAGCAATGACACTGGAGTTGAATTCTGCTTTATTCCGCCAAGAGCTCTACATTTCGGTGGACTCTGGGAGGCGGCGGTTAAATCTATGAAGAACCTACTCGGAACCTATGTCGGACAGCGGGATGACATATGAGGAACTGCAGACGATCGCAATTGAGGCCGAAGCCATCCTGAATTCTCGGAGAGGACAACAAAGTTCGCGTGGTCAATGTTCAAACGGCCAAAGGAGTCATACGACGACCAATCTGCAAGATCGCACCTCTGCCGATCCAATATGGTGCTTGAAAGGTTGTACACCTTTCAACGGGCGGAGTATGTTTGGACCTTGTATTATATTCGAGTTTAATGAATTTTATTGTATGAAGTTATTTCTTTTCTTGGAACCTATTCCTGTATTATTTCCTCTATCAACATTCTTTTACACATTACCTATTCGCAACATGTATCTCTTGTAACCATTACCGATTCGCAACATGTATATCTTAATTTGTAGAAATTGGAGACCTTAACATTCGGCTCGAAGTTAAGGGCTTCCCGATCAATAAACGACTTGAAATCAGACCAGCAAACTAACTGCACGCGTTTTGGTTTCACCCTAGTTTCGCTAGGGAACGTACAAGTATATCACATATATATTTGCATATATAGGACAGAATACTGTTGTTTTTGCGGAAGAAATCAAAAGATCTGATATCTTCTTTTGTGACAAATATTAATTATACAATCCATTAAGGGGGATAGGGTCACCGGGGAAAAAAAAATACAAAAAATGTTTTTTTCTTGTACATTAACATTTTAAGACAATACAAAAAAAGTTTTAAGTCAATCGGACAAAAACTTCAGAATTTAGGCTAAATTTAGTAATAGTCAAATTTTCTTACAAAAAAAATGTTTTAATTTTTAACGGTTAAAAAAGAATTTTAAATTTAAAAAAAAATAAAAAATTCCCAGGGGCGGGTTTTTTGCTATTCTAAAACAAAATGTAAAAGCAGATTGAAAATCCGATTTTTTTGAGCGGAGATACAGTGATTACCGCAAACGCCTTTTTTAAAGTGCTGTTTCACATGTCATTTTATCTAATTTAATCTATTATAAAATAAAAATTATTTTTTTAACGTCCATTTATGTTAGATATAATACAAATTAAAAAAAATTGTTTTATTAAGTTTTATACTTTTTTATAACATAATATAACATAATAATATAACATTTATAACGAATACAAAAATTTTAAAATCATTATTTATTAAATGGTCGGGTCAATAAATATTATTAATTTTTTAATTCATTAAAGATTGTTAAAGGAATAGTAAACGATGAGAAAACATGAATTTCATAAGGATCCGATAAGAGTTGGAAACAAGCCCACTAGCTTGGAAGTGTTTTTATAGAAAAAAGCGGAGGCCTTGTTAAAAAAATTAGATATTTTAAAAACTAACAAGAGAGAACGCTATAGTCGGGTACCCCGACTATCAGATACCCGTTACTCAGCCAAAGTGAGTGCGAGGGAGATAGAGATATACAATTTTTAATCTGGCATAACTTTTTAACGAATGGTCCGATTTGAAAAATTTCCTCTACATTTTGATAGGTATTGATAAATACAATAAAACTGCATTTTTACTTCTCCAAAATCTTTAAAGGTGTGGGCGGCAGACACTTTTTAAACTCGTTTATTGTGGGCGTTAGGCGATTGTGGGCGTTAGAGGGGGCGTGGCTCCCGGCTGAAACAAACTTGCGCTGCCTAGGAAGCCAAAGAATATGTGTGGGTAATCCCAATTCTCTAGCTTTTGTTGTTTCTGAGATCTCAGCGTTCACACGGACGGACAGACGGACATGGCTAGATCGACTCGGCTAGTGACCCTGATCAAGAATATATATACTTTATAGGTCGGAAACGCTTCCTTCTACCTGTTACATACTTTTGCACGAATACAATATACCGTTTTACTCTACGAGTAACGGGTATAAAAATGGCTCCACCTTTTCAACTTAAACCGATTGTAAAAAACATTTTTTTTTTGGTGGGGATAATCTTAAAAAATATTTTTAAACCCTAATTTGTTTTTATATTTAAAAAATTAAAAACTAATTAAAAAAAAAAAATTTTTTTTAAGGAGAGGCTTTAGAGGAATTATGCAAAAGACACAAAGTCAAAACCACGTTTTGAAAGTCCGTGATCATCGTTTTCAAACTAGTCGCATGTTTTTCTGCATAAAAAAACCGATCCCTGGTGTTGGGGCGGGGGTGGCTTGAATGTAGATGGTAATTCCCAGGAGAAAATGGCAGCTGAAGTCCGCGCGGAAATACGTATTGAAAACACGGTAGAACTGTTTGGGGTTTGGTGCGACGTGCGGCGGTTTATTGTTAAAAAAAATTCGATATTTTAAAAACTAACAAGAGAGAACGCTATAGTCGGGTACCCCGACTATCAGATACCCGTTACTCAGCCAAAGTGAGTGCGAGGGATATGGAACCCAATAATCGGATGAATTATTTGTAGGAAGGACCCTTATAATCGGGTCGGGATTGGAAATTCGGTTAGTCCATGCGCTGAGAAGGACGAAATTCTGTGTGGGATTGAGGCTGACACAGGCCCTGGAGGTGGAATCGAAGTCATTGTAGAATTGTTGCTTGGATGCAACAGCGTATGATGCCGATTTTGGCAAGTAAAACAACTGTGAGCGCTTGTGCAATCCTGCAATTTATGGCTGCTTGCAAAACAATTGGAACATAACTGCTTATCTTGGATGTAGGCTGAACGATCGTTTACTCACATTTGGGGAAAGCGTGGACATATACGCACGGGGTGTTTTTCTTTTAAACACAGATCGCAGCCTTTGGGTATTGGAAGTACTCTCGTAGTGAAAGAATTTATTCTTGGCAATTCTGCCATTCGATGTGTCTCTTTGGGCAGGAGCTGAAGTGGACTATCAGCTTAGCTTAAGCTTTGGAAGCTTTGTGAAGCACATGTATTAGACTATTTATGTATAATTATATACACGCAGCTGGAACACAGTAAAAAATGCAGAGTGCAATTTTTGCGGAACAATTTTTAAAATCGGAAACTTTTACTGTGGCTGGGTAATATATTTTACACACACTTGGAGTAAATCATATATTTTTAGGAATTTATATTTGTTATTTAAATATATTGGCACTGCGTAATTGGAAATGTGGGTTCGGAATAATTTCGAGTGTACGAAATTCGCTCACAAAGGAATTGCGATATTTTGGGATATATATGTTATTAAATGCCGTTGCGTGGGATTTAATCGGTTTTCGATTTAGACAAGAAATCATACAACCAGTTGAACGAATTGGGGTTCGAACAACTGGCTGTATGACCGGCAAATAATAATAATATGTTGAACTTATCTGGAGCGGTTCAAGCCACCGTAGGTGCTGGAGATAATCTTCGGAAAAACCCAGAAGTGGAAATCCAAAGATCCGGCTCAAAGGACCAAATGTTGGGGCGGGGTGGCTTGAATGTAGATGGTAATTCCCAGGAGAAAATTGGGCTGAAATCCGTGCGGAAATACGTACTGAAAACACGGTAGAACTGTTTGGGGTTTGGTGCGACGTGCGGCTGTTTATTGTTACACTTGTAAATAGGAACTGCTTAAGCCTAACTTAGCATATGGGCTCCAAAGCGGAGCGGAGACTGGGAAAAGTTTATATTTATTTTTTAACATTTAGTATTTTATTTTTAATCAAAAAGTCGAATTTTTTAGCTGAAAAACGTGTTTTTGATAATAAAAAATTAAAAACCGAGCTTTCCGGTTTTTTTTAATTCTTAAGCGAAAAGTGAAAGCAGAATGGAATTCCGTTCGTTTTTGGCGGAGATACAGTGATCACCGCAAAATGCCTATTTTAGTAGTGTTCCAGCAATCGCTTTGCCACCGATATATTTGCTGATAGTATCGGCTATTAAAATTAGTCGTTGTTATTTAAATGACACTTAATAATATACAGAAGGTTTGAATTAAATCCATCAAACCAGTTTTTATAGAAAAAAGACCCTTCCCATTCCATATAATTTTATTTGTAATTTACCTTATACATTCTACATTCCGATAGGTATAAATAAACGCAATGCATTGCATTTATACTTCTCCGAAATCTTTAAAAATGTGTGCGCTAGACACACTTTAAAATTGTTTGTGGGCGATTGTGTGCGTTAGACAAAAAACTTCATACAAAAAAAACGTCAAGAAATTTTGTTTATATGAAGTTTTATGTTTTGGACGACTTTTTGTTAGGTTAGGTTTGTTAGGTTTGTTAACCCTAAACATGCATATTTCTCTATGTATGTTCGGTGAACATATTTAATTTCGTACTTCTGTTTCAGCTGTTTGAGGCAAAAGAAGTTAAAAAGACGTAGTATCAGATGTTGTATTAGGGTGCATCCCTGGTAAAATCAAGACCTTTTTCAGGAAATCCGTTACTGTGTTCTTATTTTTTAAGAAATATAAGTTTTATTTTATTTTCTTAAATGTTTGAACTGAAATTAGTTTAATTTTAACAATAAAAAAACAACGAAAAAATTTAATTTTTTTTTATAATTAAAAAAAAAAAAATTATTTACAAGCATATTATTATTTACAAACCCTAAGAAAAAGCAAAAGAAAAAAAAAATGTTCCATTTTTTTGTCGGAAAAAAATGGATTTGTTAATACATTTTGACTTTGCCGGTTTGTAAGTGAGCCTCTGCCACGCCCGCTACCTGTCTTAAACTCATTTTAAAGGTAGAACAAATATCGATTATATGCCGTTTACATCATTCGATTATCTCTCTTGGTTCAAAAGTTATGATTTCTTAACAACAAAAAAAGTCAAAGGGCGCCACTGTGAGACGTCTGTGTCCGAAAATTGAGAGATATTGAATGTATATTTTACATGAATTTCTTAGCTTAGGTTATTTTTATATTTTGATGCAATAATCACAAATCTGCCCAGGATTTCGATTCTCAAATGCACATTTTTTTAAATCCCTTTTTCGGAAACCGTTTTTTGCCAAATTCTTAATGATTGCATTAAAATATATAAAGAACCTAAGCGCTCATTTTAGCATTGTATGTAAATGTAAAATTAATTTTTCGATTTCTTGAATTTTGGTTAATTGTGTTTGTTAAAGCAACATATTAAGGGTACTGTGCGCTATGAATTTAAATGAGCAGCCTGTGATATCCTCTCACATTCAAAATTAAATATTTTGAAAAATGTTAAAATATTATCGATATAAGGGCACTTCCATATCGCGCTCGGGAAATTTGCACACCGTTAAAATCGAAAAAAGTAAAAAAAATGGAAGTTAATTTTAATAATGGGCTTGACTTTTCACTCGTCTTAAGCTCTATTTATACCCGTTACTCGTAGAGTAAAAGGGTATATTGTATTCGTGCAAAAGTATGTAACAGCTAGAAGGAAGCATTTCCGACCCTACAAAGTATATATATTCTTGATCAGGATCACAAGCCGAGTCGATATAGCCATGTCCGTCTGTCCGTCTGTCCGTCTGTCTGTCTGTCTGTCTGTATGAACGCTGAGATCCGGAAACTACACAAGCTAGAAAGTTGGGATTACCCACACATATTCTTGAGCATCCTACGCAGCGCAAGTTTGTTTCAGACGATGGCCACGCCCCCTCTAACGCCCACAATCGCCTTAAACGATTATATGTGTGTGTGTCTGGCGCCCACACCATTAATGATTTTGGAAAAGTAAAAATGCAGTTTTATTGTGTTTATCAATACCTATCGAAATGTGAAAGAAATTTTTCAAATCAGACCATTCGTTAAAAAGTTGTACTCGATCAAAGTTGTATATATCCATCTCCCTCGCACTCCCTTTTGCTGAGTAACGGGTATCTAATAGTCGGGGCACCCGACTATAGCGTTCTCTATTGTTTTTGTTAAAATCTTGATTTTGTACCACTTTTAGTTTTTTAGATTACGTTAAAAAACTAACGCATTTGCTCGACACAAAAATAGAAGTGGATTTTGCGGAAGTACGTTTAACACCAGATTTTAGCGAATTCTGATGGAATATTTTATTGCGATTTGTTTTAGAATGTTGTCTAATTATGTCGCTGTGAAGTGGTTTTGGTTATACTTAAAAATGGTAAGCAGTTTTTTTTATGCAGTTTCAAACACATTCGCTCGGGACATGTCGTTCGGGACATTTTTCTTCACCGTTTTGTAATGTTGATATCTTTACCCCTAGCCTTCAATTGCCGGCTTTTTTGCTTTTTATTAAATAGTTTAACATGTAAATGAGAACAGTACAAAAAACAATCACATATTGGCGAATCGCACCGGGAGTGTGCGCGAGGAGACTAACACAATGGACGAATCACACAAGGAGAGTGTGCGAAATCGACTACTATATATAGCCGCAGAATTGAAAATCTGCTGTGATGGTCCGATCATAATGAGTAATACACCAATAGAAAGGTATCGCAAAAACTAACTAACTGATTTTAAGAAAATCAATTCGCTTGGGAGAGAGAGCAGAGAAAGTAAGAAAGTGAGAATTTTGAATTTTGGAGCTGTTGCATTGTTTTAGTTGTGTTTCTATTGATAATACGCTTCGAATGACAAAATCCGATGCTACGTTTAAAAGTTATACCCAAAAGAAGATTTTCTTCTTCTTCCCAAAATGAAAATATAATTCTGTTTGTTAGTTTGTCTGTCTGTCCCAAAACCTTGTTTTAAAGTCTTAAGAATTTTATATAGTGTGTGAGGAGGTGAATAACTCCCCACAAATATCAGCAGCAGGAATAACGGATGGCCGGCCGCTTACCAGTTACCAGTAGCGGCGCGGCGCAGAGAGTTCGGAGAACTAGGATTGGAGAGAGAACTCTGATGAAGAGAGTTTGGAGAGTGATAGTTTGGAGACTACAAGAATGGAGAATGAGAGAGTGGAGAGACTAACTCCAGAGAGAAGAAACTCTACCAAAGAGAGTTTGGAGAGTTATGACGGATGGTGAGAGAGTGGAGACTGGGGCAGGCAGAGCCAGAGAGGCAGAGCAAGAAGGAAATAACGGAACTGCACCGGACTTTGGACTCTGCCGTGAACTTTGGACCAGGAGGACAAGTGCCACATCTCAGCAGCGGAGCGGCACGCAGGCGTGACACATGCACCAGGGGAATCAGCGGGACGGCAGCAACACATGGAGTCCTGCGACAAGTGATCTTGAACTCGGGGCGTGAGCCATCTAAGCCCAGGGTGCCGTGTTTTAAACAATACTTTGGCGGGTCCCGGCGTCAGCCCAGTCCGACAAGTGGAAATCAAACAGGTCCTGGAGCGACCAGCCATTTCAAGGCGCTGTCCTAGAGAGAATAGGTCGGTTGACATTTCAAGGCGCTGTCCTAGAGAGAATAGGACGGTTGACATTTCAAGGCGCTGTCCTAGAGAGACCCAACGGTCCTACGAGCCTGGGACCGGCGTGTGTCCAAACCCCGAATGTTACGAGCCAGAAAGGGCGAGCAGTATGCCGGGTGACATTTCAAGGCGCTGTCCTAGAGAGACCCAGCAGTTCTACGAGCCCCGAGTACCAAAAGCCACAATACGTCCAACCTCACAACCAGCACATACGCGGAAACGTCACGGTCAACAAGCAAGAGGTCAACGTTCGTTTACACTAGGCGTAAAAGCAAGAGGAAGCACTAGGTAGATTCCAGGTGTTACCTAGACTGTCAGCACGATCCAAAAAAGACCATCCGGGACAAAGCCAGGGACAGGCGGTTGTGTGTCTATAAGCGCTGTCCTGTAGAACGCAGCACCTGTTCACCCTAGTCTGAGAACGGTAGCGCTTCCCAAAGCCCACACGGCCGATCTTCTTGTGAGTCCGAGGCGCTACGAGTAGTCATCGAGCCCACGCAGCAGAGACGAGCATCGCCAGGCACCTACACGGAGTCAACGAGGCAAGCAAACCGCCGAGGGTGGTGAATCCGTAAGAGCTTGGTTTTAAATCGGTTGTACGACCTGCTAGGAATCACCGGCTTCCCGTCGTGGTTTCTAGGTAATCAGCCTTGGCCCCGTTGAGATCACTGATCGGAATTCCGGCCCATCTCAGTGAGATCCCACAGACGGCTCACGACACGGAGTAGACGGCAGGTCGAAATCTCACTCGAAATCCAAGTAGATCGTTCCTTCCAACGACCCAGAATACTACCTACTCCACAGCGACGACTCAAGAAAACAAGCAGCACGCAGCTCGGTCCCTACCAAAACGTTTCTTTTATTGCCACCAGTGTATAGTAAATAACTTTATTTACACAGGTGCTGCTTGTAGATTAACATCTTAAGATTAACAAAAAAAAAGTTTTTAGTCAATCGGGCAAAAACTTTAGAAGTTAGGCTAAAAGTAGTAATAGTAAAATTTTCCCACAACAAAAATAGTTTTTGATTTTGAATGGTTGAAGGTACAAAACAATATCTTCAAAGTTTAAAAATCGAGCTTCCCAGGGGGCGGGTTTTTTAAATTCTTAAGCGAAATGTAAAAGCAGAATGGAAATCCAATCATTTTTGGCGGAGATACAGTGATCACCGCAAAACGCTTATTTACACCGGTGCAGATGATTATGATTTCAGTCAGAAATTTGCAACGCAGTGAAGGAGACGTTACCGACCTTACAAAGTATATATATTATTGATCAACATGACTAGACAAGTCGATCTAGCCATGTCCGTATGTCCGTCCGTCCGTCTGTTTTACGCAAGCTAGTCTCTTATGCTTTAATTTATAAGAAAATAACGAATATTTATGTATCCCTCCATTAAATAATTAACAAGAGTAATAGCTCGACTTTTAAATACCCTTTACTTAGATAAACACCTTTTTTCGAGCGTCCCATTTTAAATGTTTGAGATTTTCCATTAACATATTGGGGGAGATAGGGTCTTTTGTCATCAAAAAAAAAACAAACTTTGCGATTTTTACTATCAGTTAATATATCGGTGGCAAAGCGATTGCTGGCGTTTTGCGGTGTTTACTGTGTAACGGACAACCGTCACAACAACATAGACATAAACCAAAAATAAAACCAAACATAGAACATTCAAAAACAATGGGCTTTTACGCCCGCACAACTATTCAAAACGCTCGCCGAAACGACAAATGATCACACTTATGCAGCGGAGATACCGATAGTAGATAATCATCACACTAAACGGGGCCTACATAAGCAGGGACGCAGCTTCAGGCTAGTCACTTGCGTTCCGACGATCATCGAGAAAACATAGGTAACATCAACAGGGAGGGATATCCGCGTAAGTGTTCTGGTAGATAGTCTGGGTAGTGGTGGTGAATCCGAAAGAGCTTGGTTTTAAATCGGTTGTACGACCTGCTAGGAATCACCGGCTTCCCGTCGTGGTTTCTAGGTAATCAGCCTAGGCCCCGTTGAGATCACTGATCGGAATTCCGGCCCATCTCAGTGAGATCCCGCAGACGGCTCACGACACGGAGTATACGGCAGGTCGAAATCTCACTCGAAAACCAAGAATACTACCTACTCCACAGCGTCGACTCGACAAAACAAGCAGCACGCAGCTCGGTCCCTCCACAGCAGAGGCGCCCAGCCATCGATATTATCTATTATACTCTACCTCTATCCAATCGTCCGCTCTCTGTGTCATTATTGGGGAAAGGAAGGAAAATCGAGCTGGCCCTGGCGAGCTATGCCGTCTCCCGAAACAGGGTCGTTACAACTGTATCCCCGCCAAAAATGATCAGATTTCCATTTTTTTCCATTTTTTATTTTAATAATTTTTTTTTTTAAAAAAACTCTTCTTAACTTTAAACACACAGAATCGGTACATCCGTTCAGATATGTCGATAAACACGGACATTCAAAACGTGGTTTCGAGAAAAACTCAATTTATCTGCGATGGTTTAGATTAAGTTACCTGAACAGAGGACATCTCATATTTCTTAAACAGTGCATTTTATACACATTGAATGTTGAGAAATTGTAATATAACTAAAGAACCGACAACTTTGGTGGCTTTAAATATTAATGAGGGTGTAATAACCCACAAGTAAGGGTCACACGCGCTTGTTTTATTTCTGTTTTACATTTATTTAATTCTTATTTATATACAAAGAAACACATGTAGATCTGCTCTCGGCAGATGCTTGATTAGTAATAAGAGTCCGCGTGATCGGCATCCTGGGACAAACCATTGCCTCTCCCTGTGGTCAGTAGAGAGTCGCTTCCAACGCTCTCTCGCACCGGTTCCCACATCCCTCCTTTATTTATCAGCTTGAGTTTTAACCCAGGTCCGGGGGATGCGCTGCATTGCTCGGGAGTGTCCTTCAACGGGTGTTGACGTGTCTTTTCCAAATCCGTTGTTGTCGATCTAAGATCCGGAACGTCTTTCCTGGTACTGGCAGCTGGAATCTTCTTTAGGTGGCTGGCATCCCTAATAAGTGTTTTACCCCCTCCTGACACTTTTACTATGTTACCTTCACGCTCTATAACTTCATATTTTGTGGTATTACAGTTTGGTGTCAATTTATTTGGAAATACCACGTTCTTCATAAAAACTTGATCGCCCACCTGAATGCTTATCTCTTTCGCTCCTCTCTTCTTAACTGCAACTACTTTACCTTTCTGTTTTTGTATGCAATCAATATCTTTTTCTTCTGAGTCGTGAACTTCACCTAATACATCTTGCACATTTGGAATTTTGTCCTAACATAACATATTGTCTGCCGTTATCCGTTCGCAGATATCTTGGGAAACCCAATCTACAAAATATTTATTTCATGGCTCCAATAATCGATTCCGATGATATTGACGATAAAAACTTTATTTCCACATATCTCGAAAAATTGTCTATGAATACGAGAACGTATTTGCCGTTTGGAAGTGGTCCCAGTAGATCGCTAGCTTGAGAGTTCCATGGGCTTGTCAGCCAACGGGGCTGGCATCTGCTATCAAACGTGTCCTATTGTTTGGGTCAAAATAAGACAAGCTTGGTATTTTTGCCAAATGGAGTTTCAGGTCTTCAAAAGCTTTTGTTTCTGTTTCGCCCCAACTAAACCTTGTTTCCTTTTTCAGCAATCGCCTAAAGGTTCTGTGCGGTTAGCCAAATCGGGAATAAATTTTCCCACATAAGTAACAAGTCCTAAAAAACTTCGGGTTTCCTCCTTGTTTTTGGGATTTCTGAATGACAATATCGTTTTGACTTTTTCAGGATCAACTTCGATGCCGTTATCCGACAGTATGTGTCCTAGAAACTTAACTTTCTGCGTTTTCCAGATGCATTTTTCCTCATTCAAAAGGACGTTTTTTTCCTTCAAAACATCTTTGACTTTCTCGACTGCATCGTCATGGTCCTTCTCATTGATACCAAAAACAAACATGTCATCGATGTAGTTCATTACATTCTTGCATGATGCTAAAACTTCCTCAAGTCTTCTTTGAAAAATTTCAGGAGCAGAGTTAACGCCAAACATAAGTCTTTTATACCTATATAGGCCAAATGGGGTAATGAAAGTGGTTATGCTCCGACTGGACTCATCTAACTCCAACTGATGATATGCACTCCTGAGGTCTAGTCGTGTAAAGTATTTTGCGCTTCTTAGCTTGGTCATAAACGTGTCAAATACTGGTAATGGATAGTTATCCCTGAAAATTGCCTTATTTGCCAGTCGCATGTCTAAACGTATTCTGATACCGCCATTTTCGTTAAATGCAATGCAGGCTGAATGACCTGTTACTGGTTCGATGACATCAACGGCAAGAGCTTCTTCCAATTTCGCGGTTACTTTATCTTCAAGTGCAACAGGTATTCGCCTTATAGGTTGCTGAATTGGCTTGACGTCTGTGTTGAAACGGTGTTACTCTTCCTATTTTTTGAACTTCTAACCCGAGACGTAACACATTTAGTTTAATTGCTGTATCTTTCCCAAGTAATGATTGCGTTCCGTTTTTTATTACAAAAAACGAAGCAAACACCTCAGGATTCTTGCCAATGGATATAGGGGCTTCGAAAACACGAATTACTTGTAGCAATTCGTGTGAGGCGTATCCTCTAAAATGGTTAGTTGAATTTGGCCGGACGTTGAATAAAGTTGCTTTCTCCGTCTGAAGATATGACCAGTCTCTTGGGCTTATTAGGTTATACCGGGACCCCGAGTCAATTACTAACGAGAGTTCACGTCCACCAACTCGGCATTTGATTATTTCATCCTCATCATCGCTTTGGATCTTAAAACAATTTGTTCTGGATTTCCGATCACTTTCTTCCTCCACTAAACGCACCTTGCTGCGTTGACGTTTAGCTGGTTCATGATTATCATAGGACTTTTGACGTTTTAAATTTGTTCTGCATTTAGCAGCAAAATGGCCAAAACGAGCGCACTTATTGCACTTTTGGTTGGCGGAAGGACATAATGAGCTACTGCTATTATGGCCTTTACGACCACATCTTCCACATTCAAACGGCCTATTTGAGTTCACGGGCCTTCCTGAGATTTTTCTTATCGCCTCGGTTTCTGGCCTTGAATGCATAATCTCCGACTGCTTATTAATTTCCTCATCGACTTGACAGGCATCGATTACCTGAGTTAAAGTATACTCTTTTTCTAAAAGTTTCTTTTTCAGATTCACCCCGGCCCAGCTATCTATTATTTAATCTTTAAGGGAAGTCACATTTCAAAATTTGATGGCGCAATCTCAAAACAAATTTAGCAAAACCTTCGCCTTCTGTAGGACAGAGATTTCTGAATATGTGCCTCTCAAAACTAGAGTTCAGCTTTGGTGAGAAATATGCGTTTAATTTATCGACTAGAACCCTATATATTAGACTGGGTCGATTTGTATGGGCCAAAAAAAAGTGATAAATCGTAGGGGGGGGGGGGGGGACGTGGTCTATGGACAATTCTAAGCAACATTGCCAAAGAAACTTTGCCTTGAAAACCACGTTTGACCCTCCGCATTTGCAAAAGAAAATAACCCAGGCCGGAAAACAATCTCTGGGCATTTCTTATCCATATTGTCAAAGAAACTAAATGCCTAAAACTACGATTGACCCTCCGCATTTGCAAGATAAAAATACTGGTATTTTGTTTTACTTTTGAGAAAAATATCATAGTAGCCGTTAAAGAATTATGAATTTTTAATTCTCCCCTTCGTTAAAAATATTTTCTTCCCTTTAAATCATTTTTTCTATACTGTTACTTGGACTATCAGTAAAGGCTACTATGTTATTTGTTTTAAAAATAAAATGAAATACCAGTATTTTTCTTTTGTTAATGCGGAGGGTCAAACGTGGTTTTAGGCTTATAGTTGCTTGGACAATATGGCTTAGAATGACCCAAAGATTGTTTTCCTCCCAAACGATTTGTAAATTTTTTCGCGTCAATACAAATGTTTTAAATTCAAGGCTACTCAGATATTTTTCATCAACAAACCAGTATTTTTCTCTTGCAAATGCGGAGGGTCAAATGTGATTTTTAAGGCATAGTTTCATTTGCAATGTTGCTTAGAATTGTCCATAGAATACGTTCCCCCCCTACGATGTGATGACCTCCAAATCGACCCACCCTACTATATATATCTATATCTCCTTCGTCATCTTCATCTACAATATCATCGGGTAAAGAAAATGCCACAGTTTGAAGCTGCTGTCCCCCCAAATGTAGTAATTTGCTTCTCTTTCTAATAGGCAGCCCGATTACTTCGGCTTGAAGGTAAATTTCAAAAGCTCGTAACCACTTCTCCCACTCAATGCGCAAAAGGGACTTTTCAATAATCTCGCATAGAAATGGCTTGATTACATTATCCGCCATTGTTGCATTTATGCCTGAAATAAAGATACAAATCTTGGTTATTTGGCTAACTGCCACTGACTAAGTCAGATCGCATTAAATATCGAGTTTTACTTTGTAAAACTACCTGACTTAAAGTCAGCCTGACTAAAAGTCAGCTTCAAATTACTTAATTTGTTTTTTTAATTCGGCCCGTACTTTTGGGTACAGCCCCTGACTAAGAGTCAGCTTCAAATAATTTTAATTCGGCCCGTACTCTTCGGTACTGCCCCAACACTCTGGTTGCTGATATTTCTCTTTTCTTGTTTCGCACATGTGCATCGAATATCTTCTCAAATATCAACAAACTCTCTTAAGAGATTCTCTTTAAATGTACGTCACGATTAGCTTTTACACCTCTCTTTCCATTTCCGTTACCCTCATTTGCTAATGCAAATTGTTCTCGGAATTTGAGAGAATAATTAACGGCACTTTTAACTGTAATTATCCTGGTGTCCCTTTTAATTTGCACAAAACATTCACTTTATTTATTTTATTTTGTTTAAATTTACCTCGTCGCCAATGTAATAACCCACAAGTAAGGGTCACACGCGCTTGTTTTATTTCTGTTTTACATTTATTTAATTCTTATTTATATACAAAGAAACACATGTAGATTTGCTCTCGGTAGATGCTTGATTAGTAATGAGAGTCCGCGTGATCGGCATCCTAGGACAAACCATTGCCTCTCCCTGTGGTCAGTAGAGAGTCGCTTCCAACGCTCTCTCGCACCGGTTCCCACAGAGGGCAAAAGCGATAACGTGGCGAAAAATACGTGTGGTGGATTTAAATCATTTTCAACGATTCAAAACTATATTTCGACAAAAGTTCTTTAAGCCCAGCTTGCAGATACAAGAACAAAGAATATTATATGCATCCGACACAGGTTTCTGCTCTCAAATAGACAATTTTTTGTTAATGCGATTAGAACGTGGAATTAACTTCCCAATTACATAAAAGAAACTAGGAGCGCACCTATATTTAAGACAAAACTTCTTTCACACCTAAAAAATAGCAGCTCCAGTTTGCTATAAGCTGTATTATCCTATCTTAACATAGCGACTTATCCCCAAAACTTCTTCCTTTGTTCTTTTTAATTCGACTTAACTATATTTGTCATTCTGTACTTTCAATAATTAATGTAAAATGTATGTCATTAGATTTAAGAACCAATATTGTTCGATTATAAAATTGATTTTCCGTTGTGACTAGCGCAGTAATTTATAAGTTATGCAACTTGTAGCGTTAGGAAGCCAAAACAATAAATAATAATAATAATAATTTAAGGAGTTCCTACGCAGCGCAAGTTTGTTGCAGCCGAGGGCCACGCCCCCTCTAACGCCCACAATCGCCTTAAAGGTGTCTGGCGCCCACACCTTTAAAGATTTTGGAAAAGTTAAAATGCAGTATTTTTTTATCAATACCTATCGAAATGTAGAATTTTTCAAATCGGACCTTTCGATAAAAGTTTAATATCTCCATCTCCCTCGCACTCACTTTAGCTGAGTAACGGATATCTCATATTTGGGGCACCCGACTATAACGTTCACTGTTACCCTTTAGTGTATGCTTAAAATAAATTATTTAAAAAAATGTGGTTCATTTAAGTACATTTTAAAAGAAAACGAAGAAAAACGAGAAAGGAAGCTAGTCTCGGCTAGCCGTAGCTTATATACCATTGGAGATCATTCCTATAAAATTACAAAATATCAACTTTCGTATTATTTTGACATATATTTTTCTATCTCCTATGGCATAAATTTAATATAGTAGTCCGTTTATTATACCCTTGCAGAGGGTATTATAATTTTAGATCGAAAAAAAACCGTAAAAAATTCTAGCTTTGCTGTTTTTTGAAATACTTTTGTTAATACTTTTTTTTAAATATAATAAAATAAAAAAAAATAAAATTTTTAAAAAATCGGATGACTATATAGTGACAAAGCGCACAAGGAGAGTGTGCGAAGGCGACTACTATATATAGCCGCAGAATTGAAAATCTGCTGTGATGGTCCATACCAAGACTTTAAGAAAATCAATTGGCTTGGGAGAGAGAGCGGAGAAAGTAAAAAAGGAAAAATTTCGAGTTTTGGAGCTGTTGGGGCCGGTAGGGATAAATGCCCCCACGCAATACTTTAGTTGTTTTCCTATTGAAAATACCCGTCGAATGAGGGGTCATATTATTAAATCCGACGCTACGTTCAAAAGTTATAGCCAAACTCGCTAGTTTAGCGGGAAAACAGCTATAAATGGCTAAATTTCGTAAGCCCATTGCTTGCGATATACTTAAGCTAAAGTACAATAAACGCCTTCTGAACACTTTTTTTTTTTTATGAATATGTAATAGCCAAAAAGTTATGCACAAACCTTTTTTTTAAAGGTTATTTTTAGCTTTTTTTATTTTTCTCAAAAACGGCTCTAACGATTTTCTTGAAACTTCAAACTATATAGCCCTTGAGATTCCTTAAATTTTGATATACAACACTTTACTGTAAAAAGTCACGTTTAAAAGTTATTCAGAAACAAAAATAGCCACTTTTGCCATCTCAGAAGAATAAACGCTGCCCAAGCATGACATTTTGTATGTGAATCATTTCAATTGTCTTAAGGAGTTCCAAATAGGAAACTTTTGTTTTACGACTTTTGGAAAAGCCCGCTGCATTAGCGGAAAAAAGCTAAAAATGGCAAAATTTTGTTAGTTCGTAAGTTCTACATTACTAAAGCTTTATCCATGTGCTATACCTCGTTTAAAAGTTATTTTGAAATACTTGAACGTCTTTTTGAGTTAATTCGTTTAAGTACAATAGTTTAAAAATTATGAATTTAAATGTATTTTTAAGCTCCTATGAGAGCAAATGTAAACAAACAAAAACTTCTGATATCAAATAAAAACACCTCCTATCGAGGTAAAAAACTAGTGACGATCGCACCTTCAACATACAAAAGTTCTGATATTAACATTTGTGACAAAAATGATTACACTCGTCATTAAATACACTTTCTAATATTTTCTCAATAGGCACGCTGGAATAGAAAATGCATGTGAGGGAAAAAAGGCTGGAATAGTTTGCTAGGGCGGGCCGAATCAGAAAATGTTAGAAAGTGTATTTAATGACGAGTGTAATAACTTTTCGTCACAAATGTTGATATCAGAACTTTTGCATGTTGAAGGTGCGATCGTCACTAGTTTTTACCTCGTTAAGAGGTGTTTATACCCGTTACTCGTAGAGTAAAAGGGTATATTAAATTCGTGCAAAAGTATGTAACAGGTAGAAGGAAGCGTTTCCGACCCTATAAAGTATTTATATTCTTGATCAGGGTCACTAGCCGAGACGATCTAGCCATGTCTGTCTGTCCGTCTGTATGTCTGTCTGTCTGTATGAACGCTGAGATCTCGGAAACTACAAAAGCTAGAAAGTTGGGATTACCCACACTTATTCTTGGGCTTCCTACGCAGCGCAAGTTTATTTCAACCGAGCGCCACGCCCCCTCTAACGCCCACAATCGCCCATAATCGCCCACAAACGATTTTAAAATGTGTCTAGCGCCCACATTTTTTAAGATTTCGGAAAAGTATAAATGCAATTTTGTTGCGTTTATTTATACCTATCAAAATGAAGAAGAAATTTTTCAACCATCAGATACCCGTTACTCAGCTAAAGGGAGTGCGAGGGAGATGGAGATTTAAAATTTAATCACTCATAATTTTTTAACGAATTGTCCGATTTGAAAAATTTCTTCTACATTTCGATAGGTATTGATAAACACAATAAAGCTGCATTTTTAATTCACTTTTTTTAAATCGCTTAAAGCGGTAGTGGGCGTTAGAGGGGGCGTGGCCCTCGGCTAAAACAAACTTGCGCTGCATAGGAAGCCCAAGAATATGTGTGGGTAATCTCAACATTCTAGCTTTTGTAGTTTCCGAGATCTCAGCGTTCATCCAGACAGACATACAGACGGACAGACGGACATGGCTAGTAACGGGTATAAATAGCACCGCCATATCTTCGCTTCTGTCAAATGGATTTTATTTTAACTTTTTTAGAAATCCTTTTTAAATGGTGTGATATTGTCATAAAAATTAGTTATCGTTTTGATCCGGTCCGGTTGGTTCTACCTTATATACCACCTGCAATAGAAATAAGACTTTTGGAAAAGTTTCATCCCGATATCTTCAAAACTGAGAGTCTAGTTTGCGTAGAAACGGACGGAAACGGACAGCAATGCAAGCATGCAAGGGTATAAAAATCGTTTCTGTTATATAAGCGATAACTGTACATCAATTTAAATTAAGTAATTGAGTTGATCAAAATTTCTGTTTAAACATGTATCGACTGTACTCGGTGAAAATAGAAATAGGGCTGCCTTAAAAATAAAATAGTCGACTAGGGCGACTAGAACAAAAAGTCTTTAAAATTGTTTTTCTACCCTTGCAGAGCACACTGTGCCAGAAATGTGTGCAGTTCTTTTTTCCTTAAAGTTTGAATTTTTTAAAATGTATTTTATTGGAATTTTTATAATAAAACAAAAATTCCTCTTGACTAGATAAAGGGTAGTGACGATCGCACCATCAACATACAAAAGTTCTGATATCAAATTTGGTGACTAAAATGCTTACAGAACGGATATTATTAAATGACCCCACGTTCGACACGTAGTTTCAGATTCAGCAATTTGCACACACATTATCAACGGAATTAACGACTACGATTTAAAGAGAAAGAAATCCAACAGTTATGTTTCGTGTAAAAAAACATCTACGCGATATTCTTGCATACTCCGCCCATAATATCATAAAGCATTACGCCACGCCATTCAAATGTCAAACAAACGGGATCTTAGCGTCAGCATTCAGAATACATATTCATCATTGGTTACAAAACGTCCTTTTAACGAAAAAGTCGAATTATCGGTTAAATGCTACAATTGTCAGAAAGTTGGTCACTATTCTTCAAAAATGCCCTGAGCCCCAGCGCAAGCCTCGTTGCACGTACTGCAACCGCACAACACACGATTCTGCCAGCTGCCCCAATAAGCAAAAGACAGTTCCAAAAATTAATAAAATTGACTCTGATTCCGATTCAAAAATCTCCAAACCGATTTCAGTACACGGCAATTAAATCTTTGCATTCGTAGATCCAGGCAGTACGCGAACGGATTTGGTGGTGGAAAATTCCTTTGCACATAGAAACTTTTCGCGAAAATTGTAATTGACGATTCGGATTAGTTTTGGTCGTAAAAGATAAACCAATAACCGAAAATGTACTTTTGGGTATGGATATCCTTTGTCGCGATGGAAACAAATTGATCATCCTCGGTAATGAGTGTTATGTAGAGAATATTCGAAAAATTCAAACAAGCCAAGAGCGTTCCTCAGTTGAGAGCTCAATTAGTATTGGAAAACGCTTCTTGCTTTGCGGAGAAAACTAATGAGCTCGGTAAATCTTCTCTAACCAATTTGGAAATAACTTTAACATCAAACGTTCCCTGCTTCACTAAACCTTACCGTACTCCTTTTGCACTCAGACCAGTCGTTTGTAATATAATCTCCGAGTTACTCGATTGTGCTATCATTCGTCCTTCAGACTCCCCCTATGCATCTGGAATTGTCGTCGTTGAAAAACAGAATGGTGAACATCGTCTTTGCGTCGACTACCGACGCACACTGGGGTGAGAGACCCCAATAGTGACGATCCAATTAGCCGTCAAAAATTTTGAACATGTTAAAATTTTGTATTTTGTATTTGACCAATAAAAGAAAAAAAAAACAAGGAAGGAAGCTAGCTTCGGCCAGCCGAAGCTTATATACCCTTGCAGATCATTCCTACTCATTTACAAAACCATTAAATTTAAATTAATTTAATTAATTTATGTTACAACAATCCAAATTTTAGCTGCTTTCGAATTACTTTGGCATTAATTTTTTGATTCTTCCTATGGCAGCTATATAATATAGCCGTCCGAATTTTTTATAAATTTAATACGAAATTTGGAAATGTTAAAGAAAAGCCATATCCCACAGGAGAAGAGAATGTAATAAAAGTCAACAAAGCTATAATTTTTTTCCTATTAATTTCCATTTAATTTTCCGACCGTTCCACAGTGGCCGATTTGGCTGTTTTAGCTTAAGATTAAGGAAATTTCAAAGTGTTAAAAAAAAAAAAAAAAATTTTCTACCGATAGTAAAATAGTTATATATCGAAAAAAAAATGGTAACTCTGAAAAATTCGATAAACTAGATCAGCTGTTAGCCCTCAAAGTTAACATATGGTGTCACTTAACTTCTCAAAGCGCATAGCTTGATTGATGCACCTATTTTTATAATTGCGACATTTTGTTGGATTTCAACTGTTTTGAAACAAGTTCCCCATTTTCTTAAAGTTCAAGGTATGTAGTAAAATAAAATGAATGTTTTGTGTCCTGTGAGTAGATGTTGTATTCGTAGTATTAGTTCAAATCCACCTATGTTTGTAGCCCGCTTTTTGAAAGAAAACTTCAACTTCTGTAGACTAAAACTTTGTGAAGCTCGCCCCGGCCCGCAAAAAGAGAATATCTGTGGTAAACTATGGTTCGTCCAGTGTGTAAATTATTCAAGATCGGCTGCCCTTACGTGCCCCTGCTAAAGTTTGGGATATTTTCAGCAATCATGTCGGTCAGCAAACAAGCACTTTTTGCAGTATGGCATGGGGAAACAGACGCCACGAAGAAGAATACTGCACTAGTTGAGCATATTTATGAGAATTTTCTAACACAATGGAGGATCTTTTGCACTTATTGTTAGTAACGTCGGATCCAGTAATAACAAGTTTAAGCAAAAGTTCGGCCAATAACTCGAGCAAACAAGTTTCTTTTGATATTGATAATATATATGGACGTTGATGCACTACGAGAAGTACAAACAAGTGGCCCAACGACACCAAGCACGTGCTTGTTACGCGCGGGGCCCTTTTGTAAATTTGGGCAAAAATGCGAGTTCGCGAGGAAGAATACATAAAACCAATAAAGACGGGACAAATAATAAAAAAAAAAAAACATGCAGTTAGGAGTGAAGCAAATGAGTTAAAATGTTAGTTTTTAATACCGGGATAGAAGTTGATGTGCAAATTAAATGATAAAGAACGTTATAGTTATTACATAGAACGCGAAAGGGCTCGTGCAGACCAAAATTTGATGTACATCGAGGTAAATTTAGAGGATGATAATTACGTGTTAGTCTAACGGGAACATTAAAAGTTAGGCGGCTAACAAGTTCTACAGAATCAATATCACCTCTTATAAGATTATGCATAAAAATGGTACCAAGCATTTTTCTACGATTTGCAAGTGTCGGTAAATTAAGCAATAATAATCTACTCTGGTAGGAAGGTAGCCTTACGTTTTGATCCCAGTTCAAACTACGAAGGGCAAAAAGGAGAAATTTTTTTTGTACCGACTCTATACGGTCAATGTGGACTTGGTATTGTGGGCTCCAAACCGAAGAACAATATTCCAATATAGGACGGACAAGGGAGGTAAATAATAATTTGGTTATATAAGGGTCATCAAATTCTTTTGACCAACGCTTTATAAACCCAAGAACACTCATAGCTTTATTGACTGTCGACATTATGTGGCAGTCAAATTTAAGCTTCGGGTCCAGAAGAACGCCTAAATCATTTACTGAATATATACGGTCAAGTGGCAAATTCTGAAGCGAATAACTTATAAAGGTAGGGGTGACCCTATAAAAGGTCATTACGTTGCATTTTAGGCAGTTCAAATTTAAGAGGTTATACTCACACCATACTTGAAAATGATCAATGTCTGATTGTAAGCCAAAACCAGACTCTATATTATTATATGTCAAACAAAGCTTAACATCATCCGCATACATTAGTACACGAGAATGTGTTACAATAGAGGGAAGATCGTTAATAAACAAAGTAAACAGCAAAGGGCCCAAATGACTACCCTGAGGTACTCCAGATGTCACATGAATCGTTTTTGAAACAGCGTTCTTAAATATAACCCTCTGAGTCCTCCCATTCAAATAGCTTGAAATCCAAGTTAATAGATTACATGGAAACCCAAGCAAATCTAATTTGAATAAAAGAAGAGAGTGATTAACAGAGTCAAAGGCTTTACTGAAATCAGTATATACAACGTCAGTCTGCATTTTATTGTTAAATCCATTTATAACAATTGATGACAATTCAAGTAGGTTGGTGGTAGTCGATCTTCGCTTAACAAAACCGTGCTGACACGGTGATATTAGCGAGGAACATAAATGTTGCAAATGAGAAGTGATAATACGTTCAAAGGCTTTTGGAATAGCCGACAATTTAGAAATACCTCTATAATTCTGGGCATCCGCCTTCGCACCCTTTTTGTGAAGTGGAATAATAAAAGAATCCTTCCAGATAGTTGGAAAAACTGATGATGAAATAGACAATTGAAAAAGTTTAAGAATAGGTTTGCAGATGGTTGATGCACAAAACTTTAGCACACACCCAGGAAGTCCATCAGGACCGGGAGAGTAAGTTGGCGTTGTTGATGTTAAATCTCTTAAGAGAGAACTTTCGGTAATTAAAGGGGAAAAAATACAATTTGCCCTATTTAAGGGATTACGGTAATTTGATTCTGACCATGAAGAAGAGCTATAAGTAGTTTGGAAAAAGTCAGAGAATAAATCAGCAATTTCAGAGTCAGTCGATGCCTCCATTGAGTTAAATCGAACCGATGAAGGCAAAGCTGATGACTTACGCTTTGCGTTGACAAAGTTATAAAATTGCTTCGGATCATTTGTAAATTCAAATTTACAACGATTTAAATACATGGAATAGCAATGACTGTTAAGAACATTAAAATCAGATCGAGCCACCACATATTTCGAAAAATCAGATGGCTTACCCGATTTTTTATACTTTTTATAAGTGTTTGTTTTAAGATTTTTTAGTCTTTGAAGCGCATTTGTAAACCAGGGGGGCCTGTTCGGCTTGGGAGGAAGCCTATCAGGAACGCATTCATTAAAAAAAGTGTATAGAACGCTGTAGAAAAGTTCCGTTGCACTTTCGATGTCCACACAGTTATAAAGATCTGTCCAATCGTATTGCGAAATCATTAAATTAAGTTTATTATAGTCACATTTCCGAAAGCATCTCATTTTAGTTGGAGAAACTAAAGAAGAGAGGGTATCAAGGTAGGGGAGGCAAATTGTCAATTCCATAGTTGGATGGTATCGGTCTTCTGGTACCACAAGAGCGTCAATTCTAGATACTGTGACTTCAGACGGCTCTGAAACAAACACAAGATCTAATTGTCTATTTAATGAATTTCGTATAAAGCTAACCTGCTGTAACGATAATTCTAAAAGACCATCCACAAAATCATGGGTGGATAAAGGTAAAGCGACAAGTGAGTCAGCAGGGGGGGACCAAGATATATCAGGGAGATTAAAGTCACCCAAAACAATGAAAAGGTCTCTATTGGATAAAAAGGATAAAATAGATTTAATAGCAGATAGATGTTGCTCATAAATTATTAGGTCAGAGCCAGGCGGAATATACGAACATGTAATAAAAATAGACAAGGATTGCAGGGAAACTTTCACACAAACAAATTCAATGTCATTAGAGGCATGAGAGTGAATTCTCTCAGAACTTATGGTGGAGGTGACGGCAATTAAAACGCCGCCCCCCCTACGGGAAAGGCGATCGGTTCTGTAGGTATTAAAATTGGTAGACAGAACTTCAGAGTCTGTTATCTCTGGTTTCAGCCAAGTTTCAGTAAAAGCTAAGATATCGTCCGTAAATGCCGAGGAGTCAGCATAAAGCTTTGGTAGCTTCATGTTAAGTCCTCTAACATTTTGGTAAGCCAAAAATAAACTTTTCAGTTTTTTGGCACCGTGGAAGGCCTATTATTTGTTCTCGGTTTATTGGGAACAAATTCTTTTATAACCAGATCATCATTAAGCCAGAAGCTTTCAGAAAGAAGTTCTTTAAACACATCAGGCGGAGCAAAAATTTTGAAAGACGATATCCTACGGGCGTATGAAAATCGAAATTGTTCAACCGCAATATCCTCGGATGGGAATTTTTCACGAATGAATTCCAAAACATCCTCAGATGTGGTATCAGGCGTAAATCTTGAAACAAATAGTTGCTTCCTGTGTGGAACAACTGAGAGTTTCTTACGCCCCCCAGCAGCAGTCTGAACCTCACTCAGCTGAGAGCCAGAAGCGGCACCTACTGTACATCTGGGTACAACTGAGAGATTTTTACGACCCCCAGCAGCAGCCTGAACCTCATTCGGCTGAGCGACAGAAACGGCGCCCACTGTACCTATGGGTATGGTAGGCACCAGATTGGTTGATTCCGCCGGATCTGGAGCCTGACTTTCAGATACAGGGGCTACAGGGACAGGGACTACACCTGAACTAGCAGTATCCGTTGGCACAGGTGGTTCACATACCCCTGGGTCACCAGAAACTGCAGCAGCTACCAAGTTTGGATTTAAAGTGGATTCAACACTCGCCCTTACTGTCGTTGAGCTAGCTTTTTTGCGTTTGGGCGACTCGGTTAATAATTTTTTATTATTAAATTGTTCACATACGGAATTAAATCCATCATTGAGCTGTTTAAAAACTCGTGAAAGATTACATAGGCCGTCTCGAGTCTGCCTCATAAAGCTGCTCATCTCAACTGCCAAATCCCTGCAGTGCTCACATACCCACATGAGACCAATCCGCATTTCAATAAAGTCTTTAACTCTGCCAGTAAATCCTGCACATTTAGAATGCATCATTGCTTCGCAGAGCCAACAGTAAACAAAAGGGTCATTAGATGCAGTCCTACAATTTTTCTTAGTACAGATAAGAGTCATTATAAGAAAAATATGTTAGAAAATAAAGAGAATAAAATAAAAAGTATATAAAAGTATAAAAAATACCTCAAGTAAATTTGGCACTGGGATCAAATTCCAAAACCACAAAATCACAAAAACACAAAAAGTATAAGAGCGCGAGATCGCGAATTAAATCGAAAGAGAGCGCGAGAGAAAAGTCTTCTATCGACTGAGCGTGGCTTGTGGGGCACCAAAACAACTCAACGCACGAACAGTTAGATGTAAAGCAAGCAAGAGAGAGAGAGACTATGAGAATAGGTCTACAAGAAATTCGGCAGGTTCAGAGAGAGTGAAATTACAGTTATAATAGAGCGGCAGAGAGAGAGAGAGTAAGAGTATGAGAGAGAATATAAGAGCCAATTTAGAGAGTGCAAATTACACTAACAAAGCCAAGATATTAAATAAATCAAATGGAAATGTTAAAATAACTATAACCACGTACCCGTAATCTGGGAGATCTATGAAAGTCACTAACACGATTGTTAGGCTAAACTTTGTTAGTAAATAAACACAAAATACTTGCGGAAATAACACAATATAAAACAAAAACTCAGAGCACAATGGTAAACACAACCGTTCACAAGCGACGCTAAATCGATTTTTTTTGATATTGAAAGTCAAAATTTACTTTTGGACTACAAAATACAACAAGAAAATTCCGATTCAGAATCGGAAAATTGAAATAGGTTTAAATATTACGAGTAACGGGTATAAATAGTATTCCCAAAAGTGGAAGGTAATATTTCAAACAAGAGAGAACGCTATAGTCAGGTGCCCCGACTATCAGATACCCGTTACTCAGCTAAGGGAGTGCGAGGGAGATGGATATATTAAAACTTTGATCGGTCATAACTTTTTAACGGTCCGATTTAAAAAATTTCTTCTACATTTCGATAGGTTTTGATAATTACAATAAAACTACATTTCCGAAATCTTTAATGGTGTGGGCGCCAGACACCTTTCAAAAAATGAGGGGGCGGTTAGAGGGGGCGTGGCACCTTTTTGAAATAAACTTGCGCTGCGTAGGAACTCCAAGAATATGCATGCAAAATGCCTATCCTCTAGCTTTTATAGTTTCCGAGATCTCAGCGTTCATACGGACGGACAGACAGACAGACAGACGGACATGGCTAGTTCGACTCGGCTAGAATACAATATACCCTTTTACTCTACGAGTAACGGGTATAAAAACACCAAAGCTAGAATATTTTTACGGTTTTTTTTTTATCTTTCCTATGGGAGCTATAAGATATAGTTGTCCGATCCGGTCGGTTCCGACATATATACTACCTGCAATAGAAATAAGACTTTTGGGAAAGTTTAAACCCGATAGCTTTAAAACTAAGAGACTAGTTTGCGTAGAAACAGACAGAGAGACGGACGGACAGACGAACATGGTTAGATCGACTCGCCTAGTGACTAAAATCATAATTTGGATATTTTTACCAAAAAACCGGTAATGCTTCATTAATAGCGCTGAAAATTTACGCGAATCGTTTATGTATTTATTTAGACTACATCTACTAAGAATACTAAGAATCGATGGACTTTATAGTAAATATGCGCCAAAAACAATATACTGAAAATGAGAAAAAACCTTGTATTGCTTGTATTTATTAAACAAATAAATTTTATATGATTAACTTCGAATTTATTAGTGGAAACCATAATTTTAAAAGAAAATCAAAAAATCAATCCGATTCCATCTAGGATTCGCCTTCACTTTCGCTCTTGTCGGTCATAAATTCTGCTGCTTTTTACAGAGTTTAAGCTTCCTTCGGAAAGGTGTGCACCTTTTTTTTCGGGAGTAGATATTATTGGATCGGAGCTAATCAAAACATGTTTAAAATGTCCTGGTTGCTCTTCACCCTATCCATTTTTCTCGAATAACATTATTTAGTCCACACTAGCTGTTCTTCGTTTTCCATTGCTTCCCGAGTTTAATTGAAGAATTTGAGATTCAATTTGACTATTTACACTCTTAACTAAATCACAAGTGCCAAAAACAGCTGACCAAAAAAGCTCACTTAAGCAGATGTGCAACACAGCTGATCCAAACAGCTGACCGAAACAGCTTACCAACACCCGACATTCAAAACTAAAAAAAGTATTTTTTCGTGAAATACCGAGCAACTTTGAACTAAAATAACTGTCTTTTAGCAGAGAGTTGTACTTAGGTACATATCACAAGAATTTTTAGAAAAAAAAATGGTTATGTTTGGTCACGTTTGACGAAAATTTTGGCCTAATTTACTGAAAAAAAACGCCAAACTTTACAGATAATTTTTAATACATTTTTTTTTTTAAATTTTACACAAAAAATTTTAAAAATAGTTAAGGGGCATAGCGACATAAGTCCGCCGACATAATCTCGCCCAGTACAAATTCGCGGCGGGACAATGTCGCTCTTTTTCTGGCGACTTTATGTCATTTTAAAACGTCATAATATCGCGCGACTTTAAGTCGTTTGAGTGCGACGTAAGGTCGCTGTCGGCGAGTTTATGACGTTAGCAAACGAAATTATATCGCCATTAAAAAAACGACAAAAGGCTGCCATCGGCCTAACACGGTTTAAAAAATTCGTGTCATTGCGTTACATAGTTGCCAACGGCCAAACAATCTTGTCGTAGATCACTTGCCGGTATCAAGTTTAGGTATCCCTAATTTCCCATTTACATTGTGGCGCCCCAGTAGTTAACTTTTACCTTTATTTTTATACCCGTTACTCGTAGAGTAAAAGGGTATATTGTATTCGTGCAAAAGTATGTAACAGGGAGAAGGAAGCGTTTCCGACCCTATAAAGTATATATATTCTTGATCAGGATCACAAGCCGAGTCGATATAGCCATGTCCGTCTGTCCGTCCGTATGAACGCTGAGATCTCGGAAACTATAAAAGCTAGAAATTTGGGATTAACAACACAAATTCTTGGGCTTCCTACGCAGCGCAAGTTTATTTCAAAATGGTGCCACGCCCCCTCTAACGCCCTCAATCGCCCTACACCATTTTTTTAAAGGTGTCTGGCGCCCACACCATTAAAGATTTTGGAAAACTAAAAATGCAGTTTTATTGTGACTCTCAATACCTATCGAAATGTAGAAGAAATTTTTCAAATCGGACCATTCGTTTAAAAATTATGCCCGATCAAAGATTTTATATATCTATCTCCCTCGCACTCCCTTAGCTGAGTAACGGGTATCTGATAGTCGGGGCACCCGACTATACCGTTCTCTCTTGTTTTAATTCATTTCAGTTTTTCAGTTTTCAGGGTCCGATACTAAAAGTGTTTATATCAGTGTTGTCAATTATGGTTATAAATTCACTGATGAAAAATTACCTTTTGCAAATGTCTGATGTAAATAATCAGAACATATTTAAACGAACCAAATGGGCACACTTTGAAGGTGGCATCGATCAAAAAATGGCGGTCCTTTTCTATTAGCAAAATAGTCTTTTCGGAGGAAAATATAGCATATGAAAATGCAGCAGATATGTGTAAATGTTTGAAAAATGGCTTTGGGGAGTTGGCCTTTGTCATGCTATATATCTCCAAAACATTTTTATCATTAAATGCATCTCGCAGATCTTCCGGGGTATTGGGAGATTTTGGCATAATACACATACATACATTTATTTAGAAATAACTCTAATATTGCAGATCAAAAACCGCGCGCACAGATTTTGCAGTAATTGTTATAACTTGCCTTTTGCGCTGCAAATACACATACATACATTTATTTAGAAATAACTCTAATATTGCAGATCAAAAACCGCGCGCACAGATTTTGCAGTAATTGTTATAACTGCATGCGTCTGCAAACACTTGTATTGGTGTAAAGTGCGCGCGCGTTTTTTAATTTAGGTACATACATACATACGTGCTTTGATTTTCTACTTACTCTACCATAACGTCGTTGAAAATTTTTTTATTGTCGTCGTTCTCTGTCGATTTTTGGCAACGCTGTTTAGCATCTTCAATCGCGTTGATTTTTTTTATTTCCTGACTTTGTTCACCATGATTATGGTGCCGTTGGTCTGGATTTGCAAACACACGCGTTTCTTCACTGGATAAGTACACTCGCGACTTACAATCTTTTACGCGACATGTGTACGCTGTATCGCCGTTTTTTAATTATTTATTTTTTGCAAACAACTGGTTGTCGTCCAGGGTATGAATAAGTCGTGACCCTTGCCGGCTACCAACTTGAAATTTAAATGCAATGCTCATTTTGCGTCCGAGTTCATCAACTTCTTTAAGCACAATGCGTCAAAGAACTACCTTTTTCATTAATCTATATTTGTATCTTTTTACTTTTTTTCAAAGAACTATTTCTTTCATTGATCTATATTTGTCTCTTTTCAATCATTGAACTTTTGTTATTTTTCACATTAAACTTATACCGCTAGTAAGGGCTAGTACTCAACCTAACCAAAACTGGCCCAAAAAAATACTAATTTCGGTAAATTATTGAGGGTCCAGAGTTGGTTAATTTAGTAAAATTCGAGCGTTATTTTTCGGTCACACTTGCTCAAAAACATAAACAAACCCAAAATTCAAATTAGTTGCCGCAAGCGAGTTTATGTCGCCTTAAACCGATATAAAGTCGAGCGAGTTTATGTCGCTTCAGAGCGAAATAAAATCGCCAGCGGCGAGTGGATGTCGTATAATTTGGGGCGAGGTTATGACGCTTGAAAACGAAATAAACCCGCGCGATCTTATGTCGCTTAAATTTTGGCGAGTTTATGTCGGCGAGATTATGTCGTCCCCCCTTTTTCTCAGCTGGACTTGGGTATGGTATATCGTCGAGTCGAGGTTCGCGAATCATCCAAACAATTTACAGCATTTGTAACATCAGACGGCCACTACGAATATAACAGGATGCCGTTCGGTCTCGTCAATGCCCCAGCAGTATTTCAAGCGGTCATGAACAAAATAGTCAAACGCATGGAGCCAGGTGAGGTACTCGCATATCTAGATGACATCATTGTTTCCAGCAATACATTTGATGAGGGTATCTAACGACTCGAAAAATTCCTCCGAATGCTTAAAGAGAACGGTTTAACACTTCGCTTTGACAAATGTAAATTTCTTCAATCTGAAATAACTTTCTTGGGCCATATTGTCAACGAAGATGGTAACACTCCTGGCAAAAACAATGCAAAAACAAAGGCAAGCGCTATTAAATACTTTAAAGTCCCCACTAACGTAAGGGACGTCACACGATTGTTGGGTCTAACGGGGTTTTTTCGAAAGTTTGTTGAAAACTACTCCTTAATTACAAGACCCCTTACACGTTTGTTGCGGAAGGTAGAGCAAAATTGCGTTTGACCAGCAAACGACGAGCTATTTGACAAATTATGGTGCGTTCCAGTTCTAGTTTTGTACGACTTTGCTGCACATCATGAGGTACACACAGATGCTTGTGCGATTGGACTAGCAGAAGTCTTATTGCAATCTCCAGACAACACGAATTGGCGACACGTGTGTTACTGTACACTGTACTGTCGCTGAAAGTAGATACCATAGCTACGAACTCGAAACGTTGGCCGTCGTAGAAACGCTTCAAAGGTTCAGGGTGTATATTCTTGGAAAACCCTTCCGACTAGTTACTGATTGTTCCGCCATCGCTAAGGTAAAAGACAATAATGAATTGATCGCGCAAGTCGCACGTTGGTGGATTAAATTACTAGACTACGACTGCGAGTTTATTTATCGTGATGGTGGTAAAATGGCCCATGTGGATGCCATGAGCCGTGCTCCCGATTCGCCTACTGGAAAATCCTTACAGGAAGTAGTGCGCACCATAATTACGGATGTCGATGACTGCTTGCTAACTATGCAGCTTCAGGATGAGGCCCTTGTCCAAATAATTGCTGTATTGATGGGACATCGTACCGGAAATCAGCTAAAACAATTCAAGCTGATAACTTCATCAAAAATCACACTCTATATCGCAGGGTCGAAAAAGGAATAGCCTTCGTTGTACCAAAGTCAGTGAGGTGGCGCATTGTTAAGATGAGTCATGATGATTTTGGACATTTCGGTCTTGACAAAACAATCGGACGAATTCAAGAAAAGTTATGGTTTCCAAGAATGCGGAAATACGTGAAAGAATATATCTCAACATGTTACTACAAGTCCAATAGCACAAAAACCCTTCCAGTGCTGAACATTCTAAATTAAATTTCCAGCTACTTCGGTCTGCCGAATATATTCGATCGTGGAACTGCGTTTACCTCGAAACAATTTGAACAAAACTGTAAGCACAACCACATTCAACACATCAAAAATGCTGTGCGAACACCTCGTGCAAATGGACAAGTCGAGCGAACAAACCAAACTATTCTCAACTATGTACGCACAGTGAACGACAACCCGAAGGATTGGGATCTTACTTTACACAATCTTCAATGGAGTGTAAACTCTCAACAGAACGAAACATCAGGATTCAGCCCAATTGATTTGGTGTCCTATTAAATCCTATTAACGTAGTCCAGAACCATCTCACTGCAGCTATACACACTGATTTGGAAATAGACAAGAAGGAATCTGTCATTGATAGCCGAAACCAAGCGCTCGTCAATATTGCAAGCTTCTATCTACTCCACAGGTAATCTTGTAGTCGTTGAAAACGTACCAGTTGCTACAGGCGAGTCGCGAAAGCTCGAACCACGCTACCGAGGACCATATAGCCAACATCCCTGAGCTGGATGTTCCCGACGATGACGAGGATCGAATCGAGGACGATCAGAATGCAGGATTAGCCGAGCGTCACGATCCAGTTCTGATGGAGAACCATTAGACAGCAACGGTGTGGCAACTCCAAAGTGAGTTGGCGAATAATTGCGAGCAACGTTAGCTCCGCGAGAACGACACTTCGCAACGCATATCCGCATTCATTCATATTTTGTAATCCAGTTGTTTATCATTAAAATACAATAAATAATAAGAGTTTGTGTCATTATTCACCATACGCCACAACGACAAGGTATTGAAATGTGGGTGACACTCGTTATGATCGGAGCAGCAGAATTTTAATTCTTCAGCTTAGTACCTTTACACATTCTCCTGGTACGCTTCGTCACTACATGTACTGCCGTCTACAGCAATGTAGATAATTTAAACCAAAATCGGAAAATTGTACGTTCAATTCGGTTTATTATTTTAAAAATAATAACTAGATGATTAACTGAATCCATTTTCATATACAATTAGGTTTAGCTATGAGAGAAAACTAATTGAAAACAAGAGAGAACTCAATAGTCGGGTGAACCAACTATTAGATACCCGTTACTTAGCTAAAGGGAGTGCGAGGGTTATGGAGACTTGAAACTTTGAATGCTCTTAACTTTTTAATGAACGGTCCGATTAAAAAAATCTATGTGCTAGGTGGATATTAATGTTCAAAACAAAATCTTATTTACACTTTTACAAAAACTTTTAAAATGTGGGCACTAAACAGATCTAAGCGTCAAATGCGATTGTGGGCGTTAGAGTGGGCGTGGTTTACTTTTTTAACTAACGATTTTCCCTCTATCATAACACATTCTCGTGTACTAATGTATGCTGATGATGTTAAGCTTTGTTTATCATTCAATGATATAGCGACGGGTTTCAACTTACAGTCAAATCTTGATTGTTTTCAGGGATGGTGTGAGTACAACTTTTAAAAGTTGAACTGGCTTAAATGCAACGTTATGACTTTTTATAGGGACACTCCTACGTTTATCAGTTATTCTCTTCAAAATACGCCACTCGACCGAATACATTCAGTTACCGAATGAGGTGTTCTTCTGGACCCGAAACTTAAATTTGACTGCCACATAATGGCAACTGTCAATAAAGCTTTAAGTGTTCTTGGGTTTATAAAGCGTTGGTCAAAAGAATTTGATGACCCTTATACAACCAGATTATTATTTACCTCCCTTTTCCGTCCTATTTTGGAATATTGTTCATCAGTTTGGAGTCTACAATATCAAGTGCACATTGACCGTATTGAAACGGTACAACAAATTTTTTTCTTTTTGCCTTCGTGGTTTGAACAGGGATCAAAACGTAAGGCTACATTCTTACCAGAGTAGATTACCATTGCTTTTTTACCTACACTTGTAAATCGTACAATAATGGTTGGTCCTATTTGTATGCAAAATCGTATATGAGGTAATATTGATTCTGTAGAACTGGTAAACCGTTTAACTTTTATTGTTCCCGTTAGACTAACACGAAATTATAATGCTCTTAATATGCTATGATGTTCATCAAATTGTAGTCTGCATTCTATCCCTTAATTAAAAGCTACAATTTTAACTTATTTGCTTCATTCTTAGTTGTAGCCATTATAATCCTAATGTGTCCCGTCTATATTTCTTCTATGTATCTTTACGCAAACTCGCATATTTGCCTAAATTGATAAAAGGCCCCGCGCTTTACAAGCACGTGCTTGCTGTCGTTGGGCCACAACGACCATCATAAAAAACAAGAAAGGAACCTAGCTTCGGCCAGTCGAAGCTTCTATACCCTTGCAGATCATTCCTATTAAATTACTAATCGCAAAAATGTGAAATTTCGTATTATTTTGACATTATTTATACTATCCTTCCTATGGCATATAGACATCCGATTTTTGTTAAATTTAATTCGAAATTCGGAAATATTAAACAAAAATTAGAGTAGAAGAGAATACAGTAAAAACCAAAGAAGCTACAATTTATTTCCTATTATTTTCCGATCGTTCCTATGGCAGCTATATGATATAGTCGTCCGATGTTTTTTAAATTTAATACGAAATTTAGAAATATATAAAAAACAATATTCCTAAGAGAAGAAAGTAAAATGTCAAAAAACACCGAAGCTTTAATATTTTTCCCATTATTTTTCCGATTATTCCTATGGGGGCTATAGGATATAGTTGTCCGATCTGATATGCTGATTATGCTGATCAATGATATATATACTTTTTAGGGTCGGAAACGTCTCCTTCACTGCTTTGCAAACTTCTGACTGAAATCATAATACTCTATGCAGGGGTATACAAATTGAAATGGAAATACATTTTATTTATCTTGGAATCTATTGAGTAATGTATGCTTTAATTTCGATTTCATGAGGATATTTTATTGGATTTATTATTTCAATTAAACCCTTTTTTGTTTTGTTATCCTAAATGTTGTCAAATTAAAAAAGAAAGTCATGAATGAATTATAATTCATTTTAATTATAATTATTATTGATATGTCAGTACTAAAAGAAGGTATTTTATTTTTCAGGAAAGTCAAACAGCTTTTATTAAAGCAATATCAAAAGGATCATTTGAGAAAAGCCTTCTACAAATTGTAATTATTTGGCGACGAGATGATAAACATATAAAATACGAATGGGTCTATGTTGCTAAGCAAAATTCAAATCTTGTTCCTGAAAATCTAATCAATTCAACTAAAAACGAACTTTTGCATACAGTAAAAAGGCTTTTAAAGTCTTCAGAAGCTTTAAGTTATGAAGCCTTTGTGCAGGTACTTTATTTAAAAAAATGTTGTTGTGTGTATATTTAAATGTATTACTAATTTTCAGAAATTATTTAATGAACACTCTCAAGGAATTATGACTAAATGGATTTCCCGATTGTTGTATTTAGTCGACTACCTATCAGATAATATAGAAGACGAGCACCTTCTGGCAGCTTTTTCTCTTTTAGGAACAATTGGGTTCATGTTTGCAGTTGGATATATATTAATGTACTTTGTTAGGGCTGAAGAGGAAAATCTTAAGGCACAAGGTCATCTTCTTAATATTCAAGGTATGTACTCTAAATTTAAGGCAAAATTGAGTTTTTGTTTACGGCATGTGTCGCAAAAAATTTTAAAACAATAGAGAACGCTGTAGTCGAGTATTTCGAATATCAGATACCCGTTACTCAGTTAAGGGGAGTGCGGAGATCTGGAGATACGCAGTCGTTAGCGCTATATAGTGGCTGCTTTAATTTTTGCTGATAACTTTTTAAAGGGTTGTCCGATTTACAAATTTGTCCATCCATCTAGGTTCATTTATAATGTAACATAGTGTTATTTGTTTAACACTCAATCGAAATCAATATAAAATTGGACCATTTAAAAAACGGTCTGTAGCAAAATTCACCCAGAACGGATTGACAGAATGAATCAGATATCGTAAAGCACTTAGGCGCCGCATATGCTTTTTTTCCAATTTCTGCTTTTGCCATTTCTTTGTTATAAATTTTGTCAAAATAGTTTAAAAATGTGCTGTTCATAATCTTATGGCATAACCGCAGGTAACTGCATCTAAACATTTTTGAAATTCAGCCTCCTTCACTAAGTCTCCAATTTGTACCTATCATGGCCGCCACATATGCCTCACTCTGTATTAAGTCGTGCAAAGTATGACCGTGCAATAGGGAAAATACCACAGCCACGAAACAATTAAAATACACGGTAAAATTGGTTATCTCGCGAATCTCTTCTCTTGTTAAATTTTAAATTATCGGTGGAGCTATAGAAATCCCTTTAAGTGGATTTTAAGGAAAATTTATATGTATATACATTTAAATTCTGGGTCGGTACTTTAAAAGATTTTACTATCTGCAAAATCATGCTGCTCCGATCAGCTTTAGATTTTGGTAATGGTTTTACACTTGAAGTTTTCCCTAAATTTGTTTTAATATTTAAAATACGATAAGCTAAGACAAAATGTTTTTAAACTATTTATTAGTTTTTAAACGTTGAGTTATTGATTTGTAAAAAAACAAAACATTGATCGCACCGCTGCGTACACACTCACGCGAAATATATACAAACAATCAAATGCGTATTTTACACACACTAGATATATGTGTGTTTGTTTTTATACCCGTTACTCGTAGAGTAAAAGGGTATATTGTATTCGTGCAAAAGTATGTAACAGGGAGAAGGAAGCTTTTCCGACCCTAGAAGGTATATATATTCTTGATCAGGACCACTAGCCTAGTCGAACTAGCCATGTCCGTCTGTCCGTCTGTCCGGCTGTCTGTCCGTCCGTATGAACGCTGAGATCTCGGAAACTATAAAAGCTAGAGGATTAGCATTTTGCATGCATATTCTTGGAGTTCCTACGCAGCGCAAGTTTATTTCAAAAAGGTGCCACGCCCTCTCTAACCGCCCCCTTATTGCAGTTTTATTGTGATTATCAAAACCTATCGAAATGTTGAAGATATTTTTTAAATCGGACCATTTGTTAAAAAGTTATGACCGATCAAAGTTTTAATATATCCATCTCCCTCGCACTCCCTTAGCTGAGTAACGGGTATCTGATAGTCGGGGCATCCGACTATAGCGTTCTCTCTTATTTTTTTTTATTAAAAAAGCTTAAATATATAGAGGAGCAATACAAATGTTAGAAGAAAAGGCAAAGCTTTACTTCACGGGACAGATGGCGGTCAGGTCCGCTCGTCCTTATTGCTCTGTTCTCGACGCCTTAAATCCTTTAAGATGCCAACAGCCATATTGGCTACCGCATCCCAATTCCTCTGGTTTTCCAGCATGGCTTGGCTCGTGCTTAAACCTGTGGAGATACTTTTTAAAGCATCCGTACCTGTCCGTGCTTTCTCTGCAGCCAAGGAATTAGACTGCACTGGCGACTGTATGTTGCGGTCTTCATAGCTTCCGCCCATATGGGTGCGGCGTACAGGATGGTCGAGGTCACCACTGTGGCTATGATCCTTCTGCTGTGCTGCTGTGGTCCTCGAGTTGGCCAACACTTGAAATGGATGCAGTCGATCTAGAGGCATACACTAAGTGGGTCTTGAACGATAGCCTGTGATCGATCTGTATCCCAAGGTACATTTGTATCCTAACATCTTTACAAATTTTGTGTGCTTCTGCTTACTTAAGATTTTGGTTAATACATATGCAACGTTATGTTCAGAGGGAACGTACTTTAATTCAATTTCAACTTTCTCTTTGATAAAGTGGTATTTCAAATCGATATGCTTAGTGCGCTTGTGGTTGATGGGATTTCGAGCGATATGGTGCGAGCTTTAATTGTCGCCATAGATCGTCATTGGCCCAGAGTTTTGCCATCCCATCTCATCCAGTAGTCTCCGTAAATATACTCCCTCTCGGGCAGCCGTAAATAATGCGACGTACTCCGCCTCAGTGCTGCTCAAGGATACTATGCTCTGCTTCGATGAAGTCCATGAAAAAACGCCACCGGCCAGAAAGAATACGATTTTCTGTCGAGTTTGTCGTTGTCGTCGCTAGGAAAAAACTCAGCTGATTTAAGTCCTGCATGTCGAATACGCCCGCAATCTTCTGCTTAATTGCGGTTATGTTCTCCTCGTTGGAACTGATAATAATCAGATCATCTACGTAGACTGCTACGTAGCTGTAATTTTCAACTGTCTGTCTGTCTGTCTGTCTGTCTGTCTGTCTGTCTGTCTGTCTGTCTGTCTGTCTGTCTGTCTGTCTGTCTGTCTGTCTGTCTGTCTGTCTGTCTGTCTGTCTGTCTGTCTGTCTGTCTGTCTGTCTGTCTGTCTGTCTGTCTGTCTGTCTGTCTGTCTGTCTGTCTGTCTGTCTGTCTGTCTGTCTGTCTGTCTGTCTGTCTGTCTGTCTGTCTGTCTGTCTGTCTGTCTGTCTGTCTGTCTGTCTGTCTGTCTGTCTGTCTGTCTGTCTGTCTGTCTGTCTGTCTGTCTGTCTGTCTGTCTGTCTGTCTGTCTGTCTGTCTGTCTGTCTGTCTGTCTGTCTGTCTGTCTGTCTGTCTGTCTGTCTGTCTGTCTGTCTGTCTGTCTGTCTGTCTGTCTGTCTGTCTGTCTGTCTGTCTATCTATCTATCTGTCTGTCTGTCTGTCTGTCTGTCTGTCTGTCTGTCTGTCTGTCTGTCTGTCTGTCTGTCTGTCTGTCTGTCTGTCTGTCTGTCTGTCTGTCTGTCTGTCTGTCTGTCTGTCTGTCTGTCTGTCTGTCTGTCTGTCTGTCTGTCTGTCTGTCTATCTGTCTATCTATCTGTCTGTCTGTCTGTCTGTCTGTCTGTCTGTCTGTCTGTCTGTCTGTCTATCTATCTGTCTGTCTGTCTGTCTGTCTGTCTGTCTGTCTGTCTGTCTGTCTATCTGTCTGTCTGTCTGTCTGTCTGTCTGTCTGTCTGTCTGTCTGTCTGTCTGTCTGTCTGTCTGTCTGTCTATCTGTCTGTCTGTCTGTCTGTCTGTCTGTCTGTCTATCTGTCTGTCTGTCTGTCTGTCTGTCTGTCTGTCTGTCTGTCTGTCTGTCTGTCTGTCTGTCTGTCTGTCTGTCTGTCTGTCTGTCTGTCTGTCTGTCTGTCTGTCTGTCTGTCTGTCTGTCTGTCTGTCTGTCTGTCTGTCTGTCTGTCTGTCTGTCTGTCTGTCTGTCTGTCTGTCTGTCTGTCTGTCTGTCTGTCTGTCTGTCTGTCTGTCTGTCTGTCTGTCTGTCTGTCTGTCTGTCTGTCTGTCTGTCTGTCTGTCTGTCTGTCTGTCTGTCTGTCTGTCTGTCTGTCTGTCTGTCTGTCTGTCTGTCTGTCTGTCTGTCTGTCTGTCTGTCTGTCTGATCAAATTTCTTTCACTAGACCGCCACGCCCACTCTAACGGCCACAATCGCATTGAAAGACTTTAAAATATGCCTGGCGCCCACAATTTTAAAGATTTATAATAAGTGTTAATCCCATTTTGTTGTGCTAAAAAATACCTATCAAAATGTTCAAGAAATTTTTTCTAATCGGACCATCTATTAAAAAGTTATGAGCAAAAATTGCAACAGCCGCTATATGGAGCCATCAAAAATTTCAACAACCGCTGATGGCTGCATTTCTATCTCAGCGTTCATACAGACAGGCAGACGGACATGGCTATATCGACTCGGCTAGTGATCCTGATCAAGAATATAAATACTTTATAGGGTCGGAAATGAATACAATACACCCTTTTCCTCTACGAGTAACGGGTATAAAAATATTTGTATGATAAAAGTAGTAAAGACACAGATTCATAATTTGTGGAAAATAGTGAAAAAAGTTGGGATTCAAACATCCTGAGAACGTTGACTAGAAATATCCGTGAATAAAAATAAAACAAGAGAGAACGCTGTAGTCGGGTGCTCCGACATTCAGATACCCGTTACTCAGCAAAAGCGAGTGCGAGGGAGATATATATATAAAACTATGATCGAGCATAACTTTTTAACGTTTTTTTTCCACGGTAGAACTGTTTGGGGTTTGGCCTGACGTGCGGCTGTATATTGTTACTGTTGGTTTTGGAGTTGCAATGACCTAAAGACCGACAAAGCAATAAAACGCGGAAAGCTCAAGTGTATACGAGTGGTTTATTCGATGGTCGAAATTGGAAGGGGTCGACATATAAAAGCATGCCAGCTTAACATGAGTGCTTACAGAGTTCTGTTAATATTTGTTGCCAACTGATGTGTAAACTTATAATTTCAACCAGGGACCGTAACAGTTATAAGTTTTATTTATAAAACTCTCACTGAAAAACTTATTTCTGATTTTTATTTTTTTTGCTCAAAAATAACAGTTACGTTTTGAGTTTTATTATAAAACTCAGGAGGCATTGATGAGTAAAAAAAATAAAAATCATCAATAACGATTATGTGTGAGTTTTATTTTATAAAACTCAAAATAAAACTCAATTCGCGTCTGCGGCCATTGTATTAGAAATTTAAATTTGATTTAAATCGGATCTTGTTCGTTTTTAAAAATAAAACTCACAAAATAAAAATCATTGCAGATTTGCATAGCTTGACCAATTTGGAACTCATTGGTGTTCTTGATTTTTTTGTAGCACTTTTCTAAGTGAATGATTTTTTTAGTCCCGAAAATTTGAAATAACTGTTATTTTCGGTCCCTGATTTCAACACTTCTGCTTAAGTTCAATATCATACATTTGTATCCTAACATCTTTACAAATTTTGTGTGCTTCTGCTTACTTAAGATTTTGGTTAATACATATGCAACGTTATGTTCAGAGGGAACGTACTTTAATTCAATTTCAACTTTCTCTTTGATAAAGTGGTATTTCAAATCGATATGCTTAGTGCGCTTGTGGTTGATGGGATTTCGAGCGATATGGTGCGAGCTTTAATTGTCGCCATAGATCGTCATTGGCCCAGAGTTTTGCCATCCCATCTCATCCAGTAGTCTCCGTAAATATACTCCCTCTCGGGCAGCCGTAAATAATGCGACGTACTCCGCCTCAGTGCTGCTCAAGGATACTATGCTCTGCTTCGATGAAGTCCATGAAAAAACGCCACCGGCCAGAAAGAATACGATTTTCTGTCGAGTTTGTCGTTGTCGTCGCTAGGAAAAAACTCAGCTGATTTAAGTCCTGCATGTCGAATACGCCCGCAATCTTCTGCTTTATTGCGGTTATGTTCTCCTCGTTGGAACTGATAATAATCAGATCATCTACGTAGACTGCTACGTAGCTGTAATTTTCAACTTGATTTACATACAAACAAGGCTCGTTTTTGCATCTTTTAAGTCCTATGTCTCGTAAAGCTTCGTTCAGTGTATCATTCCAGATCCTTCCAGATTGCTTGAGTCCGTAAAGTGCCTTGTTTTGCTTTAGGACTTTATGTGGATTTTGTGCGTCTAAAAACTGTGGTGGTTGTCTCATAAACACCTCTTCGTTAAGTTTGCAGTTTAAATATGCATTTGAAATGTCCACGTGATGCATATGTAACCGTTTCTCCACAGCTATTGCAAATAATAAACGAATTGTCTCGTTCCTTATAACTGGAGAGTAGGTCTCCCAGTAGTTAAATCCATATTGCTGCCCACAACCTTGAGCAACAAGCCTGATTTGAACCTTTCGATCTCGCTGATGGTGGTTGGATCCTCCTTAATGTCGCCCATGCTCTCTTCTGCTGCTCCTTCTTGTGTTGTGATTAGCTCCAAATGAATAATATTTGAATCAAAATTATCATTTATGTCTGAGGCGATGTGATTTTCATTTGATTTGTTTGAAAACTCACCCTCGATTATCTTGACATCCCGCCGCTCTATGATAGTACGCCTCTCTCTGTCGTATAGCCGATAAGCCTTTGCTGTAAAAGAGTAACCGACAAATGTATACTCTTTTCCTTTTGCCTAGAACTTTCCTTTCTTGGTTTTATCCAGCCAAAATACACGCCAGCCAAACACTCTCAGGTGTTTTACTAAAGGTTTCCGATTTTTCCATAATTCGAATGGAGTCCGTCCATCCAGTGCTCGTGATGGACACCTGTTCCGGAGGTAGGCTGCTGTTTGTACTGCCTCTGCCCACAAATACTCCTCTAAATGCGCGTGTATCAACAAACTTTTCGCCATGTCAACTATTGTTCTATTATTACGCTCAGCTATTCCGATTTGCTGATGCGTATAAGGCACAGTTAATTCTCTTTTGATGACGCAGAAGTTCAGAAAATTATTAAACTCTTTATTAACGTAGTCAGTTCCGTTATCACTTCGCAAGGCTTTTATTTTCCTGTCCGTTTGAGTGGCTTTTAAATAATTGAAACTTATCAAAAACTTGATTTTTTGATTGCATAAAATATACATGAATTTTTCAGGAATAATCGTCGATAAAAGTCACAAAGTAGCGGTTGACTGCGAGTGATTTTGTATTCATCGGCCCACACACATCTGCGTGTATGAGTTCTAATACCTTTGTTGTGACACGATCGGACTTTTGGGGAAATGGTAACGCACTGATTTTTGCCATATTGCAAGTATCGCAGTTTATCTCTACTGGCATTTTATCCACTTTTATTCCGATCACATGCTCTTTCTCGAATAAATTCTTAAAAATTTTTTTATTTAGATTAACATTAAGGATATACAAAAAAAGTTTTAAGTCAATCGGACTAAATCTTTAGAACTTAGGCTAAAATTAGTAATAATAAAATTTTCCTAAAAAAAATGTTTTAATTTTGAACGGTTAAAAAAAATATTTAAAGTTAAAAAATAAAAACTTCCCAGAGGCGGGTTTTTTCTAAAACGAAATCTTTAAACAGAATGGAAATCTGATCATTTTTGGCGGAGATATTGTGAACACCGCAAAACGCCTTTTTTTAGGTGCTCTATGCGTGTTTTACATGTTTCATCTTTAAATGCGTTTTTCTCGAAACCACGTTTTAAAAGTCCGTGTTCATTTCTAAAAAAGGGCTTCATAGGGGGCGGGTTTTTTTAATTCTTAAGCGAAATGTAAAATCAAAATGGAAGTCCGATCATTTTTAGCGGAGGAACAGTGAACACCGCAAAACCCCTTTTTTTAATAGTGTTCCAGCAATCGCTTTGCCACCGATATATTAGCCGATAGTTTAAAAATTAGTGGATGTTAATTAAATGACACTTAATAATATCCAAAAGGTTTGAATTAAATCCATCCAACCAGTTTTTATAGAAAAATCGCAAAGTTAGTCGATTTTGCGGTGCCAAAGACCCGCTTTCCGCGCACCTTCTTCTAGAAGTTTTATCTTCACCAGATCGAAAGAAGGCAACGCGTCACGTGTTTCTATCGCGACGACAAATAATAACATAATCGATAATAACATTATCACCTTTAGATCATCATTAAGACTTATTTCCATTTCAGCCAGTTTTTCTGTGATTTCAGCAAATAAATTCACATGCTGAACTACACTGTCACCATTTTGCTTTTTGTTTAAACGCAGAAGCCGCTGGTAGAGCTGTACCTTTTAAACAGGTCCCGCCGAAGAGTGAATATTCTTTAACTTTTCCCAGGCCTGCTTAACAAAAGAACACGATTTTATGTGTAACAACTGGGTGGACTTTACGTTTAATATAAGGCATGCCAATGCCTTTTGGTCAACAATATCCCTACCTGCTTGAGCTGGTTCAGTGGCCGGCCTTTCGAACTTGCCGCAAACCACGCTCCACAAATTAGCCGTTATGAGTACGCTGCGCATAGACATACACCAAACATCGTAATTATTATCGTATAACTTTTCGATTTGCAGAGAGACACTCATTTTTTATTTGTCCACGCAATTTTTTTTTTTGTTTACGATTTATTGCAAATAAGCTAGTCTCACACTTTTATTTCCGCGAATAAAGTTTAATTAGAAGTTAGGGTCCTGGGCCCATAACCTGTTGGTTTTGGAGTTGAAATGACCTAAAGACTGACAAAGCAATAAAACGCGGAAAGCTTAAGTGTATACGTGTGGTTTATTCGATGGTCGAAATTGGAAGGGGTCGACACTGCCTCCGGAAATTAAACGCCCTTTTGACGTGAACATTCTCCCCCCCCCCCCTTTCGAGGACATCCGTGGCAAGAAAACCTCAGGAGACCAGAACACGAGAACATGATAGAAGCGAAGTTCGGTCGTCCTTATGTAGTGGAGTGTAGTGGCCCTTTCCACACTTGTGCCAGTGGTTATCACTGCGGCAGGAGTCTTCGGAATGAACGTGGGCCAAGCAATTGGAGCAGTATTTGTGGAGACGTACTTCCTGGAGCCGTTTCTCGGCACTAAGCCGTAGAAAACGGTGGCATTTCCGTAGAGGATGGATTTTTTTGACAGACTCGGCATTGGTAGGATTTAATACCTCGGGAACGTCTGTCATCCAAGGCGGGATATGGAACCCAATAATCGGATGAATTATTTATAGGAAGGACCCTTATAATCGGGTCGGGATAGGAAATTCGGTTAGTCCCATACACGTTGGAAACATGCGCTGAGACGGACGAAATTCTGTGTGGGATTGAGGCTGACACAGGCCCTGGAGGTTTGGATGGAATCGAAGTCATTGTAGAATTGTTGCTTGGATGCAACAGCGTATGAAGCCGACTTTTGCAAGTAAAACAACTGTGAGCGCTTGTGCAATCCTGCACTTTATGGCTGCTTGCAAAACAATTGGAACATAATTTACCCGCATTTGAAGAAAGCGTGGACATATACGCACGGGGTGTTTTTATTTTATACACAGATCGCAGCCTTTGGGTATTGGAAGTACTCTCGTAGTGAAAGAATTTATTCTTGGCAATTCTGCCATTCGATGTGTCTCTTTGGGCTGGAGCTGGAGTGGACTATCAGACCGGATACTATCGACGGCCTCTAGTGTTCGATGAAGCTTAGTTAAAGGAAGCTTAGTGAAGGAATCAAGCTCGAGCCAAGTAGAAAATTTGGCTTTATTTTGGATGGATTGCTCCCATAACGAGAGCGTAAGCTTCGGAAGCTTTGTGGAGCACATGTAAACGAGGATAGGGTCCCAATTCTCAATGTTGATGCCGGAAAATTGTAAGGAGGTTAAGCACCCTCGAATGGTGCGTTGAAGTTCCTTTAAGGCAGCTCCAGTCTGCTATGGATTGCACATTGAAAAAAGTTTGGCTGTTCACCTGCAATCGCTTATTTTCGAAACGCTCAGATAGATTTATCCAAGCTGAGCGGAAGCCATCATTGGTGAGAGGGGATTTTGAAACTATGGAATGAGCTTCGCCACTAGTTTTGGAATTTAAATGAAATAACTTTTCAACGGGCGTGAGACGCGCATTGTCTATATATTTGTTCCAAATAAACCGAGAACAAATAACAGGCCTTCCATGGTGCCAAAAAACTGAAAAGATTATTTTTGGCTTACCAAAATGTTAGAGGGCTTAACATTAAGCTACCCAAGCTTTATGCTGACTCCTCGGCATTTACCTACGATATCCTGGCATTTACAGAAACTTGGCTGAAACCAGAGATAACTGACTCTGAAGTTTTGTCAAACAGCTTTAATACCTATAGAACCGATCGCCTTTCCCATAGGGGAGGGGGTGTTCTCATCGCCGTTACCTCTACCCTAAATTCGGAGAGAATTCACTTTCATGTCCCCAATAACATAGAATTTGTTAGTGTAAAAGTTTTCCTGCAATCCTTGTCTATTTTTGTTACATGTTCCTATATTCCATCTGGCTCTGACTTAATAATTTATGAGCAACACCTATCTGCTATTAAAACTATTCTATCCTCTCTTTCCAACAGAGACCTCTTGATTGTTTTGGGTGACTTCAATCTCCCAGATATTTCTTCTACTGACTCACTTGTCGCTATTCCCTTATCCGCCCATGTTTTGTGGATGGCTTTTCTAAATTATCGTTACAGCAAGTTAGCTTTATACGAAATTTATTAAATAGACGAACTAGACTTGCTTGGGTTTCCATATAATCTTTTAATTTGGATTTCAAGTTATTTGAATGGGAGGACTCAGACGGTTATATTTCAGAACGCTGTTTCTAAAATGATCCACGGGACATCTGGAGTGCCCCAGGGTAGTCATTCGGGCCCTTTGCTGTTTACTTTGTTTATTGACGATCTTCCCTCTATCATAACAAATTCTCGTGTACTAATGTATGCTGATGATGTTAAGCTTTGTTTGACATATAATAATATAGAGTCATGTTTCCGCTTACAATCAGACATTGATAATTTTCAAGTATAGTGTGAGTATAACCTCTTAAATTTGAACTGCCTGAAATGTAACGTAATGACCTTCCATAGGGGTACTCCAACGTTTATAAGTTATTTGCTTCAGAACTAGCCACTTTACCGTATATATTCAGTAAATGATTAAGACGTTCTTCTGGACCCGATGCTTAAATTTGACAGCCCCATAATGCTGACTGTCAGCAAAGCTATGAGAGTTCTTGGGTTTATAAAGCGTTGGTCAAAAGAATTTGACGACCCTTATATAACAAAATTATTATTTACCTCCCTTGTCCGTCCTATATTGGAATATTGTTCCTCGGTTTGGAGCCCACAATACCAAGTGCACATTGACCGTATAGAGTCGGTACAAAAACAATTTCTTCTTTTTGTCCTTCGTAGTTTGAACTGGGATCAAAACGTAAGGTGATATTGACTCTGTAGAACTTGTAAGCCGCTTAACTTTTAATATTCCCGTTAGACTAACACGTAATTATTATCCTCTTAATTTGCCTCGTGTACATCAAATTTTAGTCTGCACGAACCCTTTCGCGCTCTATGTAATAATTGTAACAACCTTTATCATTTAATTTGCATTTCAACTTCTATCCCGGTATTAAAAACTAATATTTTAACTCATTTGCTTCACTCCTAATTGATTCTTTATTCTCATAATGTGTCCCGTTTTTTTTTTGTTTTATGTATTCCTCCTCGCGAACTCGCATTCTTGCCCAAATTGATAAAAGGGCCCCACGCGTAACAAGCACGTGCTTGGTGTCGTTGGGCAACTTGTTTGTACTGCTCGTATTGCATCAACGTCCATTTATATATTGCCGTGAAAAGGTCCCGGAAAGTCGACCAGCGAAGATAATCGCCCGAGAAAACCTCTGTGTCGATAGGAGGGAGTCGACAGCCATAAGATATAGAACTTTGCGACGGAGTTACTGGAGATTGAGACATTTGGGAGGAGCCCTTTTGGATTTCGATTTGCTCGTGGATCTGAGCGGCGAACTTTTCGTATACATCGTACGTTTCGTAGTATTTTGCCTTGAGCATGGATTTTGTATCTGCGGCGCTCTCGCCTGCAGCCACAATGCATTCGGAGCATGTGTCGTATGCCTCCTTTACCTTTTGCCATAAGAAACTGACGTGCTCCCTACGGATTTTGCAGGCCGGATGCACCGGGAACATTTATGATAGCCTCAAAATGGCTCAGCGTGTCAGCTGTGACAATAAATTTGTTTAGAGCGGATTTTGCTTGAGAAGTAAATACGAACAAGAATTTTAAAGTTATTGCGAAATCGTTTACTCGGAAATTATTGTGAATTGGAATTTAGGAACCAATTGAAAGTCCGTGGAGATTGTGGATTGTGTGGAAATTTATTTTATGTTTTCGAAAATAAATATTTAAGTGTATGCACAAAGTAAATAATTATTAAATTATGCAAACGGAAAATATGGTCACACTGGTGCACGGATAGGGAAAAATATTAATTGTTGAACAATATTAAAATTCGTACATATGTGTTTTTTTTAAAATTATTGTAAGCACTTGTCCCACTGTGCGCTGCAGAATACTTGGAGAGTGTGATTGCGGGAGTTCTGGAGACTTATTGCGAATAGCGGAACAGCTTTGAAATGCAAAATATGTTTGCGGGATTTTATTGAAACAATTAGCTCAAAGTAGACTGTTTTTTTTTGGATATTTATGGAAAAATATATGCACGCAGCAGGAAATACAGTAAAATCAGCAAAGCTGCCAATTTCGGCGGATCACATTGATTTGGAAATTTTCACTGTGGCTGGATCTTTAACACGCACTCGGAAAAATTTAGTTTATAGACTACAATTATATATTAGGGTCTTGGAATTGATTTAAACACGCAGGGTAGTAGAAGTGGACTGTATTAGACTATTTATGTTAAAATATATACACGCAGCTGGAACACAGTAAAAAATGCAGAGTGCAATTTTTGCGGAACAATTTTTAAAATCGGGGTTCGAACAACTGGCTGTATGACCGGCAAATAATAAAAATATGTTGAACTTATCTGGAGCGGTTCAAGCCACCGTAGGTGCTGAAGATTATCTTCGGAACAACCCAGAAGTGGAAGTCCAAAGATCCGGTAGAAGGATCAAATGTTGGGGCGGGGTGGCTTGACTGTAGAAATGGTAAGTCCAGGAAAAGGGCGGCTGAAATCCGCGCGGAAATACGGATTGAAAACACGGTAGAACTGTTTGGGGTTTGGCGCGACGTGCGGCTGTTTATTGTTACACTTGTAAATAGGAACTGCTTAAGCCTAACTTAGCGTATGGGCTACAAAGCAGAGCGCAGACTTGCGGGAGAGTTGGAGAGGGAGAGCGAAGGGCAGTGCGAGCGAGCGAGATGTGGACATCTGGAGGAAACTGCCGCTCAACACTGCCTCCAGAATTGAAACGCCCTTTTGGCGTGAACAGGTATTGATAAACACAATAAAACTTGAAACACAATACTCTTTTTAAAATGTTTAAAGGTGTGGGCGCCAGAAAATCGTGTAAACCGATTGTGAGCGTTGGAGGGGGCGTGGCCCTCGGCTGAAACAAACTTGCGCTACGTATGAAGCCCAAGAATATGTGTGGGTAATCCCAACTTTCTAGTGTTACATCGGCATATTAGTGCCCCAGTCCTGAAAAGGAATTGGGCCGAGGAAGTTGCATCCTAAGCAGGCACGCTGGCTGCCGGCTAAGCTCACCGTATTTGGGGTGCGTTCTTTGGTGGGTGGGTTCTTTGGTGGTTCAAAGACCCGCTTTCCGCGCACCTTTTTCTAGAAGTTTTATCTTCACCAGATCGAAAGAAGGCAACGCGTCACGTGTTTCTATCGCGACGACAAATAATAACATAATTGATAATAACATTATCACCTTTAGATCATCATTAAGACTTACTTCCATTTCAGACAGTTTTTCTGTGATTTCAGCAAATAAATTCACATGCTGAACTACACTGTCGCCATTTTGCATGTTTAAACGCAGAAGCCGCTGATAGAGCTGTACCTTTTGAACAGGTCCCGCCGAAGAGTGAATATTCTTTAACTTTTCCCAGGCCTGCTTAACTGAAGAACACGATTTTATGTGTAACGACTGGGTGGACTTTACGTTTAATATAAGGCATGCCAATGCCTTTTGGTCAACAATATCCCTACCTGCTTGAGCTGGTTCAGTGGCCGGCCTTTCGAACTTGCCGCAAACCACGCTCCACAAATTAGCCGTTATGAGTACGCTGCGCATAGACATACACCAAACATCGTAATTATTATCGTATAACTTTTTGATTTGCAGAGAGACACTCATTTTTTATTTTTCCACGCAATTTTTTTTTTTTTTACGATTTATTGCAAATAAGCTAGTCTCACACTTTTATTTCCGCGAATAAAGTTTTATTAGAAGTTAGGGTCCTGGGCCCATAACCTGTTGGTTTTGGAGTTGCAATGACCTAAAGACTGACAAAGCAATAAAACGCGGAAAGCTTAAGTGTATACGTGTGGTTTATTCGATGGTCGAAATTGGAAGGGGTCGACACTGCCTCCGGAAATTAAACGCCCTTTTGACGTGAACATTCTCCCCCCCCCCCCCTTTCGAGGACATCCGTAGCAAGAAAACCTCAGGAGACCAGAACACGAGAACATGATAGAAGCGAAGTTCGGTCGTCCTTATGTAGTGGAGTGTAGTGGCCCTTTCCACACTTGTGCCAGTGGTTATCACTGCGGCAGGAGTCTTCGGAATGAACGTGGGCCAAGCAATTGGAGCAGTATTTGTGGAGACGTACTTCCTGGAGCCGTTTCTCGGCACTAAGCCGTAGAAAACGGTGGCATTTCCGTAGAGGATGGATTTTTTGACAGACTCGGCATTGGTAGGATTTAATACCTCGGGAACGTCTGTCATCCCAGGCGGGATATGAAACCCAATAATCGGATGAATTATTTATAGGAAGGACCCTTATAATCGGGTCGGGATAGGAAATTCGGTTAGTCCCATACACGTTGGAAACATGCGCTGAGACGGACGATGTGTGGGATTGAGGCTGACACAGGCCCTGGAGGTTTGGATGGAATCGAAGTCATTGTAGAATTGTTGCTTGGATGCAACAGCGTATGATGCCGACTTTTGCAAGTAAAACAACTGTGAGCGCTTGTGCAATCCTGCACTTTATGGCTGCTTGCAAAACAATTGGAACATAATTTACCCGCATTTGAAGTAAGCGTGGACATATACGCACGGGGTGTTTTTATTTTATACACAGATCGCAGCCTTTGGGTATTGGAAGTACTCTCGTAGTGAAAGAATTTATTCTTGGCAATTCTGCCATTCGATGTGTCTCTTTGGGCTGGAGCTGGAGTGGACTATCAGACCGGATACTATCGACGGCCTCTAGTGTTCGATGAAGCTTAGTTAAAGGAAGCTTAGTGAAGGAATCAAGCTCGAGCCAAGTAGAAAATTTGGCTTTATTTTGGATGGATTGCTCCCATAACGAGAGCGTAAGCTTCGGAAGCTTTGTGGAGCACATGTAAACGAGGATAGGGTCCCAATTCTCAATGCTGATGCCGGAAAATTGTAAGGAGGTTAAGCACCCTCGAATGGTGCGCTGAAGTTCCTTTAAGGCAGCTCCAGTCTGCTATGGATTGCACATTGAAAAAAGTTTTAAGGTGGCTGTTCACCTGCAATCGCTTATTTTCGAAACGCTCAGTTAGATTTATCCAAGCTGAGCGGAAGCCATCATTGGTGAGAGGGGATTTTGAAACTATGGAATGAGCTTCGCCACTAGTTTTGGAATTTAAATGAAATAACTTTTCAACGGGCGTGAGACGCGGATTGTCTATATATTTGTTCCAAATAAACCGAGAACAAATAACAGGCCTTCCATGGTGCCAAAAAACTGAAAAGATTATTTTTGGCTTACCAAAATGTTAGAGGGCTTAACATTAAGCTACCCAAGCTTTATGCTGACTCCTCGGCATTTACCTACGATATCCTGGCATTTACAGAAACTTGGCTGAAACCAGAGATAACGGACTCTGAAGTTTTGTCAAACAGCTTTAATACCTATAGAACCGATCGCCTTTCCCATAGGGGAGGGGGTGTTCTCATCGCCGTTACCTCTACCCTAAATTCGGAGAGAATTCACTTTCATGTCCCCAATAACATAGAATTTGTTAGTGTAAAAGGTTTCCTGCAATCCTTGTCTATTTTTGTTACATGTTCTTATATTCCACCTGGCTCTGACTTAATAATTTATGAGCAACACCTATCTGCTATTAAAACTATTCTATCCTCTCTTTCCAACAGAGACCTCTTGATTGTTTTGGGTGACTTTAATCTCCCAGATATTTCTTCTACTGACTCACTTGTCGCTATTCCCTTATCCGCCCATGTTTCGTGGATGGCTTTTCTAAATTATCGTTACAGCAAGTTAGCTTTATACGAAATTTATTAAATAGACGAACTAGACTTGCTTGGGTTTCCATAAAATCTTTTAATTTGGATTTCAAGTTATTTGAATGGGAGGACTCAGACGGTTATATTTCAGAACGCTGTTTCTAAAATGATCCACGGGACATCTGGAGTGCCCCAGGGTAGTCATTCGGGCCTTTTGCTGTTTACTTTGTTTATTAACGATCTTCCCTCTATCATAACAAATTCTCGTGTACTAATTTATGCTGATGATGTTAAGCTTTGTTTGACATATAATAATATAGAGTCATGTTTCCGCTTACAATCAGACATTGATAATTTTCAAGTATAGTGTGAGTATAACCTCTTAAATTTGAACTGCCTGAAATGTAACGTAATGACCTTCCATAGGGGTACTCCAACGTTTATAAGTTATTTGCTTCAGAACTAGCCACTTTACCGTATATATTCAGTAAATGATTAAGGCGTTCTTCTGGACCCGATGCTTAAATTTGACTGCCCCATAATGCTGACTGTCAGCAAAGCTATGAGTGTTCTTGGGTTTATAAAGCGTTGGTCAAAAGAATTTGACGACCCTTATATAACAAAATTATTATTTACCTCCCTTGTCCGTCCTATATTGGAATATTGTTCCTCGGTTTGGAGCCCACAATACCAAGTGCACATTGACCGTATAGAGTCGGTACAAAAACAATTTCTTCTTTTTGCCCTTCGTAGTTTGAACTGGGATCAAAACGTAAGGTGATATTGACTCTGTAGAACTTGAGAGCCGCTTAACTTTTAATATTCCCGTTAGACTAACACGTAATTATTATCCTCTTAATTTGCCTCGTGTACATCAAATTTTAGTCTGCACGAACCCTTTCGCGCTCTATGTAATAATTATAACAACCTTTATCATTTAATTTGCATTTCAACTTCTATCCCGGTATTAAAAACTAATATTTTAACTCATTTGCTTCACTCCTAATTGATTCTTTATTCTCATAATGTGTCCCGTTTTTTTTTTGTTTTATGTATTCCTCCTCGCGAACTCGCATTCTTGCCCAAATTGATAAAAGGGGCCCACGCGTAACAAGCACGTGCTTGGTGTCGTTGGGCAACTTGTTTGTCTTGAGCATGGATTTTGTATCTGCGGCGCTCTCGCCTGCAGCCACAATGCATTCGGAGCATGTGTCGTATGCCTCCTTTACCTTTTGCCATAAGAAACTGACGTGCTCCCTACGGATTTTGCAGGCCGGATGCACCGGGAACATTTATGATAGCCTCAAAATGGCTCAGCGTGTCAGCTGTGACAATAAATTTGTTTAGAGCGGATTTTGCTTGAGAAGTAAATACGAACAAGAATTTTAAAGTTATTGCGAAATCGTTTACTCGGAAATTATTGTGAATTGGAATTTAGGAACCAATTGAAAGTCCGTGGAGATTGTGGATTGTGTGGAAATTTATTTTATGTTTTCGAAAATAAATATTTAAGTGTATGCACAAAGTAAATAATTATTAAATTATGCAAACGGAAAATATGGTCACACTGGTGCACGGATAGGGAAAAATATTAATTGTTGAACAATATTAAAATTCGTACATATGTGTTTTTTTTTAAATTATTGTAAGCACTTGTCCCACTGTGCGCTGCAGAATACTTGGAGAGTGTGATTGCGGGAGTTCTGGAGACTTATTGCGAATAGCGGAACAGCTTTGAAATGCAAAATATGTTTGCGGGATTTTATTGAAACAATTAGCTCAAAGTAGACTGTTTTTTTTTGGATATTTATGGAAAAATATATGCACGCAGCAGGAAATACAGTAAAATCAGCAAAGCTGCCAATTTCGGCGGATCACATTGATTTGGAAATTTTCACTGTGGCTGGATCTTTAACACGCACTCGGAAAAATTTAGTTTATAGACTACAATTATATATTAGGGTCTTGGAATTGATTTAAACACGCAGGGTAGTAGAAGTGGACTGTATTAGACTATTTATGTTAAAATATATACACGCAGCTGGAACACAGTAAAAAATGCAGAGTGCAATTTTTGCGGAACAATTTTTAAAATCGGGGTTCGAAAAACTGGCTGTATGACCGGCAAATAATAAAAATATGTTGAACTTATCTGGAGCGGTTCAAGCCACCGTAGGTGCTGAAGATTATCTTCGGAACAACCCAGAAGTGGAAGTCCAAAGATCCGGTAGAAGGATCAAATGTTGGGGCGGGGTGGCTTGACTGTAGAAATGGTAAGTCCAGGAAAAGGGCGGCTGAAATCCGCGCGGAAATACGGATTGAAAACACGGTAGAACTGTTTGGGGTTTGGCGCGACGTGCGGCTGTTTATTGTTACACTTGTAAATAGGAACTGCTTAAGCCTAACTTAGCGTATGGGCTACAAAGCAGAGCGGAGACTTGCGGGAGAGTTGGAGAGGGAGAGCGAAGGGCAGTGCGAGCGAGGGAGATGTGGACATCTGGAGGAAACTGCCGCTCAACACTGCCTCCAGAATTGAAACGCCCTTTTGGCGTGAACAGGTATTGATAAACACAATAAAACTTGAAACACAATCCTTTTTTTAAAATGTTTAAAGGTGTGGGCGCCAGAAAATCGTGTAAACCGATTGTGAGCGTTGGAGGGGGAGTGGCCCTCGGCTGAAACAAACTTGCTCTACGTATGAAGCCCAAGAATATGTGTGGGTAATCCCAACTTTCTAGTGTTACGTCGGCATATTAGTGCCCCAGTCCTGAAAAGGACTTGGGCCGAGGAAGTTGCGTCCTAAGCAGGCACGCTGGCTGCCGGCTAAGCTCGCCGTATTTGGGGTGGGTTCTTTGGAAGCCACTCTTTCTCCAACATAATGAGAATACATTTATCGTTCCTGAAAGTGAATTGAATTCGTTAAGTTTGTCGGTCTTCTGTCTGCACTGCCCCACAAGCTTAGCTGTCGCTTGATCGTAATACGATCGGGCTGTGTTTCGGCCACATTCCCTCCCTTTCACACATTCGTGTAACAAATGGATCGTCGCGGGCCGCGCAATACGATCCCCTAATGTCGCGGTCGTCAGTCAAAAGTTATGTCTTCCATGTTTACCAGCTCCCATTTTCAATTGGTTTCTACCAAGACATTATGAAGTTTGTTTTCAAATTATAAATTTATTGTAAAAAAGGTTTCTTATAAGTGCGCATAATGTGGACAAATATTTTTGGAACTACTAATTTTGAAAACAGTTTGTGTAGTCTACCATATAAATTCAAGGCCTACACAAATATTGACTGAGCACGGATATATATGTATATGTAATTGGTAAAAAGGAACCGTGTTCCGACAAACTTACCCCTTTAAGTCCTGGGCGATGAGATCTCGACGCTCCGGATCCTGGGATTGGGAAGATATTATAATTTATATACACATATATATATAGGTAAAAATAATGTAGTTAAGAACAACAATATATATATATATATATATATTCTCGGTTCTCAAATTACTCCTCACTGTTCACTCGATGCCATTTAAAAATGCATCACAATTCGTTCAGTTGATGGATCTCTTGATTTTTACTTGTTTACCATTTTTAATTAAATTGAGCTATGTATATATAAGTGTCATTATATTTCATTGCCTCGTTTTGGGCTTCACGGTTTTAACACATTTGGTACGGTATACAACTTTTTCCAAAGTGGGCAATAGTCACTGCGCTTGGGAACGGATCGCTGCTACATCTTTTTCAAATTCAGAAGCGCGGGGATCACCGAGGGCAGCGGAAACAGACACCGCTTGTCTGTAGGCGTCCTTATGTCAGACCTTCTCCCTGGTTTTGGTGAAATTGGCGGCGGTGTCCTACTTTTTAGATCCTTGCTGATCGATAGACGTGTCCTTATCGAGGACAGTAGAAGAGGACAACGGGTCCTGGTGGCATTGGACTCCGTGGGCAGATGCCCGAAGCCCGTGGGAAAAAATCCTCACTCGGAGCTAGCGGCTACCGGCGGTATGAGACCAGAGTAGATTCTGTCTTGAACTTCCCGTTGAACGGATAGTTTCTTCTTCGTGCTCGATTGTATGGTTACCAACTGTATCTTCGAATCTGACTGCCTTCTCTGTGGAGTTTTAGTTCTTATATTCTTATTTCCCCTTGCTCTAGCCAACTGACCCACTTTTGGATTTAGCTAGCGTCAGCTTTAGGGTTTATATCTGTCTATAGTTGCTTTACTGACCTCTATAATTTTTTCTATGGAATTGCTCAATTTTGGTCTTTCTTTGCTCTTTCGCAACTTTACGGACTGTGGCTTCTGATGTCCCCTTTATTCCTCTCCTCTTGCCATAACACTAGCTTTTGTAGTTTCCGAGATCTCAGCGTTCGTACAGACGGACAGACAGACAGACAGACAGACGGAAAGACGGACAGACGGACATGACTAGAATGACTCGGCTAGTTATCCTGATCAAGAATATACATAGTTTATAGGGTCGGAAATGCTTACTTCTAGCTGTTACATACTTTTGCACGCATACAATATACCCTTTTACTCCACGAATAATGGGTAGAAATATCTTGGGAATGTCTGAGAGCGCCGACGTAGAAATATCCGTCTACAAAAATACAAATATCTTGGGAATTCAAAATCCTGAGAGTGCCCATGAAGAAAATACCGTCAAAATGTAAAAATTTTAAGCCCGCCGTCATTGAGTTATCCGACGAACAACAGATAAAAAATATAGGTACCGATCAATTAGAAGGAATAAAGGAAAAAATAGTTCACTATATTGCAGAGCTCGTAAAAAAAGGTCTCACTTGTGCTTGTTGTCAGGAAAAAACCCCTCACATACTGGCCCCATACGAACCTGTCAGAGAGAGACCCCAAAATTTCGTTTGCCCCTGGGTTGCTCCCTGCTCAACCGATGAGCGATTTGGCTTGCTCGATCGGGTCTGTGCTCACCCCTAAAATTTAAGTCACCTTATTTGAAGGAAGTTGCGAAAGTGGTGCTAGTCTCTTTTGCATAACAAATATCAGTGGAAAGGTCATATTAAACTCTTAATTTCATCCTCAACAAAAGACATAATATCTTCAACAATTTCAATGCCTAATTTGAAATCTTAAATAAATAAACTTGAATAAATAATAATAATAATTGGGTTATTTCATTATATAAAAATGTATCTACATTTTAAAATATTTATATATAAAGTTTTGTTGGCCTCTATATTTATACCCGTTACTCGTAGAGTAAAAGGGTATATTTTATTCGTGCAAAAGTATGTAACAGGTAGAAGGAAGCGTTTCCGACCCTATAAAGTATATATATTCTTGATCAGGGTCACTAGCCGAGTCGATCTAACCATGTCCGTCTGTCCGTCCGTATGAACGCTGAGATCTCAGAAACTACAAAAGCTAGAGAATTGGGATTACCCACACATATTCTTTGGCTTCCTACGCAGCGCAAGTTTGTTTCAGACGGGGGCCACGCCCCCTCTAACTCCCACAATGCAGTTTTATTGCATTTATCAATACCTATCGAAATGTAGAAGAAATTTTTCAAATCGGACCATTCGTTAAAAAGTTAAGACAGATTAAAAATTTTCTATCTCCATCTCCCTTGCACTCACTTTGGCTGAGTAACGGGTATCTGATAGTCGGGGCACCCGACTATAGCTTTCTCTCTTGTTTTCTCTTTTATTTTCCCTATAATTTTGTTCTCTCTCTCTCTCGCTTTCGCTCTTTCTCAAATGCTTCTCCTGTCACAAAATATCTGAGGCAACAACAATCAAACCCAGCAACAAAAATAAAGACCTTTTGTAGGAACCCTTTTGTTGTTTTGCTCACCTACTGACTGTCAATATATGAGCGACGATCGATTTTGTTCGTATCGAGCGGTCAGGTGGGGACCGACCCGAGTGTTCCGGTTAATCAAAAACCCGAGACCGAGAGCACGAACGAAACGAAAAAAGGGTTGTTGCTCAGACCCTGAGCTAGATATTCTCAATTTTGGGGTCTTTCAACTGAGCAGCCCGACTAGAAAAATTCGGTTGACCGTATTTTACGAGCTCTGCTATATTGAAAAAGAGCATTCAAAGATAAATATGCAAATTCCTTTTAGAACAGAGATAAAAGGGAAAATAAATCTTATGCACGACAGGCCAATATACGGGCGATATACAATATCCGTATGCTTTATCTGTCAGCGACTTTGTGAATAGCGAAATCAGTAGAAATTATAATTATAATTATTATAAGAAATTATAAGGCCTAGCCGAAGCCCTTACAATTTACCAGTTCTGGTAGTTTCAAAGAAAGGAAAAAATCAAGACGGAAGCCGTAAGTTAAGACTCGTTATTGACTATAAAAAATTAAATACCTGACAGGAACCCAATGCAAGATCCATCAGTAGTTCTATCTAATTTGGGAAAAAACAAGATATTTTTCAACTGTTCGCAAATAAGGCAAGTTGTGGACTGTATTTAATCTTTTTATTTGGACCGGTAAAAATCTCCAAAGTTTCGGCGCCTAACCTCGCGTGTCAGTTTCAATGGTTTCAATGTATGTGTGTGTTCTTAGGGATGAGCCGTAGAGATACATAGTTATCGCCCACTTAACTTACGATATATCGATACAAAGCATTAAAGGTATTCCCTATTCCTTAGCGGGAAATCGAATGAAAATATAACAACAAAGTTTGCAACTACTGCATTAATTCTTAAACATACCGGCCCCCCTGAACGACGCGTTCAGTTAAGGGGAAGTACTGCGATCTTGGTTATAGGGCGTTTGTAGATTCCATGTGCTGTCCCGACGGTGACCACTCTGACCTTTGAGTCCTGTCCTGGGTGTACTTCCTGGATGCGACCAAGTATCCATTTCGCCGGTGGTAGGTTGGGCTCCTTGGCTCCCTTCCCTGTACAATGGCTTGAAGTTGATTCCACCGCTCCAATCGATTCATCTGCGTGTCCAGTAAAAAAGGCTCAGGTACCGCTGTATATGGCTGTCCAATCAAAAAATGAGCTGGCGTAAGTAGATCGACAGCGTGATCGCTGACCTGGGCCAGTGGTCGTGAGTTGAGAATAGCTTCGATTTGTGCGAGTACTGTTGACAATTCTTCAAAGGTTAGGGCGGCTGGTCCCACAACTCGGCGTAGGTGCAGCTTTACCGACCGCACTCCCGATTCCCACAATCCGCCAAAGTGGGGAGCGGAGGGGGGTATGAAATGCCAATTCAAGCCTTCAGTCGAGAAAAAATCAGCAAACTCCTCGTCCTTAGCTTGATCCTGAACTAACTTCCGCATTTCATCCAACTCTCGTCTTGCTCCATGAAACGTAGTTCCATTGTCGGAATACAAATCGGTAGGAATTTTCCGACGTGCACAAAACCGTTTAAACGCAGCAATGAACGCTTTTGTGGTAAGATCGCTGACGACTTCTAGGTGCATTGCCTTGGTGGCTAGGCAAACAAATATGGCGAACCAAGCTTTGCCGATGCGAGGAGTGCGACCTTTCGTTTCCTTAATAGCGATGGGTCCAGCGTAGTCAAGGCCAGTGTGACGGAAGCAAGGATTTTGTTGGATTAGTGGTATCGGTAAATCAGCCAAGATCTGATGCTGCGTCAGGCGTCGGTTCATAAAGCATGACTTACAGCGGTAAACTACTTTACGAGTCAGGTTTCTGGCTCCCAAAATCCAGAATTGCTTACGAACGTGGTGGAAGGTGGCATCTACTCCCGTGTGTAAATTAGCCTTGTGAAAATAGCGTATGATGAGTAGTGCCAGCGGAGATTCCTTTGATACGATAATCGGGTGCTTTGCGTTGAACGGCAATACTGATCGGTCGATACGTCCACCGATGCGTAACAATCCAGACTCATCTAAAAACGGTGTGAGCCACAACAACTTTGATTTTCTGGGCAGGCATTGACCATGCTTGACAGCGTCGTAGTCCAATGGAAATGAAGAGATTTGCATGTGTTTTAACAATTTCTCCCGAGCGTACTGCAAGTCCTTAGTTGTCAAGAATCCGCTATGTGAAACAGCTGGTTGCGATGACCTCTGGAGATCCGAGTTTTTGGTAAGACGTACATTCACCTTGGAGCGCATTTTGCTTATGAAGCGGAAAACGTAGCTAACAACTCGTAATAGCTGATTCCAATTCGAAAGTTTATGACCTAAACCATCGAGAATATCCTGATGAGTAGCTTCCAGTGAGAAATTGAGTTGTTTGTTGGGTTTTTCTTCACAAAGTGTCTCTACAGGCAGCTTTCGATTCTGCCCTTTTTTGCCTGTGGGCCACAACGACGGCGATTCCGCAAACCAGTTAGGTCCTGTCCACCATAGAGTATGATCCCGCAATGTGGAAGGGAGCAGACCGCGGGACGCGCAACCCGCTGGGTTGTCCTCCGAACGTTCATGGTTCCAGCAGCTTCTGGGATACGAAGGTGTTCCATCGTCGAGGTGGGGCTGACAGCCAGTGAAGAACGACTTCAGAGTCCGTCCAACAAAAGGTTCCTGTAATCAGGATTGACAAAGACGACTTGACGAGCGTTAGTAGTTTGGCTAGTAGATGAGCTGCTGTGAGTTCCAGGCGCGGTATCGAAATAGCTTTAATAGGAGCTACCCGAGTCTTGGCTGCGATTAGCGTGACAAACGCTTCCATCCCTGTTGTAACTCGACTGTATACAACGGCTCCGACTGCTTGTGAAGAGGCATCCGCAAATCCATGCAGCTCAATAGCGTGCGAGGGTCTGGCCACGTATCGAGTGATTAGACATTGTGCCAATATTGACAGCTCGCCTGCTAATATGCTCCAACGCCTGGCAATGTTTTCAGTCAAAGGTTCATCCCAGTTTAGTGAACAGAGCCAACATTCTTAAAAGAGTATCTTCATCATAACTGTAGCTGGGGATACAATACCCAATGGATCATATATCTTGGAGAGCTCTGACAGTAAGGTCCGCTTGGTGGGCAATTATGTGACGATAATTGATCGTGGAGATGTAGAAAATGTGTCCGTATCGGGATCCCAAAGTAGACCCAATATTTTCACATTGTTTGATTGAGTGGTGCCTGCTTGGAAAGCGCAATCCTCCTTTGGTAGGGAATCCAGAGGTGTCTTGCATTTGGAACTCCACTTTCGCAAGTTGAATTTGGCCTCCGCCAGCAGACCGACAAGTTCCTTCTGCAGTTTTACGAGTCCGTCCTCTGTATCCGCACCTGTTGATACATCGTCAACGTATGCATCCGTTATTAGTGAGGAAGCTGCCAGTGGATATCGGTGATGATAGTCATCTGCCAATTGTTTGAGAACTTTTACTGCCAGAAAAGGTGATGGTGCTAGCCCGTAAGTTACAGTTAGCAGCCGATAGTGCTGAAGCGGGTCCCAATCATCCTCACGCCAAACAATCCGTTGATAATCAGATGTTCGGGAGCTATCTTTATGCCCCGGAACATTTTCTCAATGTCCGTACAAACCACATACCGATATTGTCGGAATCTCAAACAAACTCCGAAGAGATCTCGTTGAATCGGCGGGCCGATGTCTAACCGATCATTGAGAGAATGGCCAGTGATATCCTTACCGGATCCATCAAATACCACACGACATTTGGTTGTGGAACTTTCCGCTTTGAGGACGGCATGGTGAGCTAGATAAAAGCAATTTTCCTGGCACTTGAGCTGGTTTATCCAGCACTTCCATTGCCCCCGTTTAAATAATCCTTCATAAATTCACAATATTGATTTTTCAATGCTGGGTTAAAAGAAATTTCCAACATTGCAAATCGATTCAAAGCCTGACGCAAAGAAGGGTCCTGAATTGTCGGCATGTCCTTTTTGAACGGGTACTCCACAATGTATACGCCGTCCTGATATCATTTGTGGGTTTCGACAAAGAGCTGCTCCACGGGATCACATGCGTCGATAGTTGCCTGACTGGGCTTAATAGTGCCCATTTCCATGAATGCCCTCACCGCCTCGTCCAAATCGACCTGAGCATGATGCGCTTGTTCCGGTTTTTCAGCTACCTTTTGTAAGTCCCCGGAACCTGCAATTACCCAACCAAAGAATGTGTGAAGCGCGAATAAATTAGGTTTACTTAACAGTGTTCGTTGGCCCGTAAGGAAGCTCCATAGCTGGTCCGATCCGATAATGACATCAATGTCTCCAGGGGTGGCGAACGTGGGGTCAGCCAACTCTAGTCCTTGTAGGTCTCGCCAATTTTGTATTTGTACCTCTTCGGCTGGTACAGATGCAGTTAAAGAACTCATAATTAGAACTTAAATCTCCTGGACGTCTTGCGAGACTCTTGATTGCAGTTGAATTTTTGCACATCCTTGAGTTGTACCAGCGGCTTGAGAAGAAAGACCCATAACCGAAATGCGCGCGTGGGTACGAGGTGCGCCAATGCGTTGAATGAATGCCCCCGTGGCCAATGTAATGGTTGATCCCGAATCCAAAAGAATTCGGCACAGCGTCCGTGTACCACATCTGTCCACCACATGAGCTAGTATGGTGGGCATCATGGTCTGCGCTGAGCAAGAAATGCAGTCTCTACGGAAAAGTTCGATATTCCGGCTGTTAGAGCTTTCTTGTATCGCTGCTGTGCGATGAGTTTGCGGCTGTGGGCTCACGTACCCATGTATGATGTGATTCCTTTGCAGAGCCGACATCTGAATTTCGAAGTGCACTGCCTAGAGACATGGTTGCGACTCAAACAATTAAAGCACAATTTGTGAAGCTTTACGAATGATCGACGATCTGCTATTTCCATTGATAGAAATTGAGTGCAAGCCATCATCGAGTGTAATTGGGTGCAGACAATACAAAGTTTTTGTGATGGTTTTAAAGCTTCGCCAGCAACGTTTACGTTGGCGGTGCGCCTCCCGTATGCCTTGGGAGTTGATTGACAAGATTCCAGAGCGTCGCATCTGGAGAACAAAAATTCCAAGAAGGTCCCGATCTTCATGTCGTTCGAGCAGCCTTCTTGCCCTTCCGCCCAATATTGGCGGGTTTCCATATCCAATTTGCCTAGTAGTATGTGGATTATGTGGCCAAAAATCCCGCAATAAACGAGCGCGTTATAAGTGGCTTTTTGTCGTACCGATGGACGAGTTTATCCCAGGCTTCCACATAATTTTCCTCGGTGACGGCAATGTGTTTTACCAAGTTGAGAGCATCTCCATCCAAATAAGACTTCAAATAATGGAATTTCTGGCAGCTTGTTAGGTTTTCTCGTCGATCCACCGATCCCAGAAAGAGATCACAAAATTGAGGCCAATCTTCGTAATTGCCCCGAATAGTTGGAATCTTGATCTTTTCAAACCTCAAGTCCGTGTGTGTCCGTGTGTCCTGCGAGGTAGCCAGTCGTTCAAGTGGGTCTTCCCCGTTGGCGATTAGGGTAGATGAATGTGGGTTTGTCCGTTTCCTTTCTGCTATGGCATCCGATAACAAAGCGTGCAATTTGTAGTACTTGGTTTCGTACTCGTGTAGATCGTCGGGTTCGGCCAAATTCTCGTCTTCAGAGAGGGAGTAAGTTTCGGCAGACAGCTTTATAAGTTGATCGAACGTTTCCATGATACGGCGAAGATGATGTTCCAAATCGTCCAAAGCTGTTACGGTTAATATGAATTCCGAGGCCCGACCATGTGCGCGTGTGATTTGCGCCTTGCAAAACCCAAAGTGTGTTTTCACTGCTTGCAGCGACATTTCAATGTTTGAGGTTAAGCCCGATTTCACCAAGATGTGAAGTTTAGAAACGAGAATTTTACCACTAATTAGTTAGCAAACTAAAACGAGACCGATGCATCCGGCTCGAAGGACCAAAATGTTCGCAAATAAGGCAAGTTGTGGACTGTATTTAATCTGTTCATTTGGACCGGTAAAAAACTCCAAAGTTTCGGCGCCTAACCTCGCGTGTCAGTTTCAATGGTTTCAATGTATGTGTGTGTGTTCTTAGGGATGAGCCGTAGAGATACATAGTTATCGCCTACTTAACTTACGATATATCGATACAAAGCATTAAAGGTATTCCCTATTCCTTAGCGGGAAATATCGAATGAAAATATAACAACAAAGTATGCAACTACTGCATTAATTCTTAAGCATCAACAATAGATTAAGAACACCACAGTTGACCCGGCCATAATAGTTAAAATGGAACACGTGAGCAACAAGATCGAATAACTACGGCGAATTGGACAATTTCGCCGCGAACATAAACAACAGCTGTGTCTACAGCAGTTGGGCCATGACTCTCAGGTCCCATTCTACGTGAATGAACAGCTGACTCGTTACAACTAAGACATTTTTAAGGCAGCAATGGGCATGAAAAAACGAAAGCTTTTCTCAGCTGTTTTTTGTCGCCGAGTCTTTGTTTTTGTTAAGGTATCTACAAACGCTAAGCCCGTACGAGTTATAAACACAAAAGAGCATGCGTTGCTGGAGGCGAATCAAAATCAAAATGCTTCACAAAATAATTTATTTCGCTAAATGTCTCATTAGTTTCTTTAATGTATTTGTTAGTATAGGTTTTATATTCTTCATTTTATTTCTTAAGTGTAATTGTTTATTTATGTGTCACCATGTATTTAATTGTCAGCGGGCGCTCTTAATTAGAATAGGGATCTTCAAAAATCGATTTAAATGGCTAATAGCATAACATATTCCAAAACAAACAGCAGGACAATGGTTGAGCTTCCTTGTAAAAAAACAAATGGCCTGAAAGTATGTCATATAAATGCCCAGAGTTTGACCAAAAAGATAGAGGAGTTTAGATACTTGTTTGTTAACTCAGGTGTTGATGTTGTCTGCGTTTCTGAAACATGGTTCTCGTCTCTTGTTAAAGATCAACTTGTATCTTGTGATGGTTATAATTTATTCCGTGCCGATCGTGATGGACATGCTGGGGGTGTTGCAATATATCTTCGTAAGGGACTTAAAGCTAAATTAATTTGCAGAAATGACGCTTCCAGTTTAGTAGAATATTTATTTATTAAGCTAACTGGTTCTTCCGGTCGAGGTAAAATGCTTTTAGGATGTGCATACAGAACAATTGACTATACTGATTTCATATCATTTTTTCAGGATTTATCTTTGACGTATAATGAAATTTTACTAACCGGTGACCTTAACAGTAACATGTTGTTGGAGAAGCATTTGTCCAATAGTATGGAAACTGCTGCAATGTACCTGGTAAACTCAATTTACGCAACACACTACACTAGTACCTGTAACACCCTTTTGGATGTATTCTTTGTAAGCACACTGGATAACACCCTTTTTATATGACCAGGTCTCAGGACCTGCCTTCTCAAAATATGATCTTATTTTCATCTCTTATGACATATTTATAGACGACACTGACCAACCACCCAAGACATATAGAGACTTTAGAACGATTGACTACGAATATTTAATGCGTGTAATTGGAATGCTTTGTATAGTTTGATTTCTGTAAATGAACAAATAGATTTTCTCCAAGAAAATGTCCTGCGTCTGTACAACTTGTGTGTTCCCGTTAAAATTATAACTCCTATACGACTTAAGCACAAATGGTTTAACAGAAAAATTTGTATAGCAATTAGGCAGAGAGATGAGGCCCATGAGAAATGGAAACGGTATAAAACTAGTAACTTTTACATCAATCAAAAAGTGGCTACTAAAATAGAAAGTTTAAAGATGCTCTAGTGGCGGGTAAAACCTCGAAGGAACTTAAGGCTTTAGGAATAGGAAAACAAAAAGCTATTGCTGACCTGGATATAAACGTGAATGATCTGAATAAGAAATTCGTGCAATGTGAAGTACCTGAGGTTTCCTATACTGACTTGCCTGAGCATACTGAATATAATGATTACTGTGTATATCCTGTGATAGTAGATTTAGTTTTTCCTGTGTTAATGAATGTGATGTCCTTTGTTGTTTACCATATATGTTAATGAATATAATATCTTCGTGTAATGTCCATATGTATGCAGACGATGTTCAGATGTATGTATCTCGTCCGTTGTGCAAAGTTGATGAACGTGTTTCTGTAGTCAACAAGTAGCTAGCTGTTTTAAAAAACTGGTCTTTCAAAAACGGTCTCCAGCTTAACCCTAGCAAAACTAAATGTGTTGTAATCCATAAAACCGAAATAGACACAAGCGTTTTGGCACCACTTAAAATAGGGAATGAAACCATTGAGTATGTGGAAAAAGTAAAAAATTTAGGTATAACTTTTATTAAAAGTTTGAAGTGGAATGACCATATCATTCAGGCGGTATGGAAAATATATGCATGCCTTAGGGCTCTTAATTATACCCAGTCTTTCATACCAGAGAACTGCCGTCTTTTAATTGCAAAGGCCATAGTCACCCCGATTTTATTTTATGGAGTTGAAATATTTATACCCTTGCAGAGGGTATTATGATTTCAGTCAGAAGTTTGCAACGCAGTGAAGGAGACGTTTCCGACCCCATAAAGTATATATATTCTTGATCAGCATCACTAGACGAGTCGATCTAGCCATGTGCATCTGTCCGTCCGTTTCTACGCAAACTAGTCTCTCAGTTTTAAAGCTATCGGGCTCAAACTTTCCCAAAAGTCTTCTTTCTATTGCAGGTAGTATATATGTCGGAACCCGATCGGGCCACTATATCTTAGAGCTCCCATAGGAAGGATCGAAAAAAAAACCTAAAAAATTCTAGCTTTGGTGTTTTTTGAAATATAACCTTCTACTTTTGGGAATACTATTTTTATAATACTTCTGAACTTCGAATAAAATTTATAAAAAAAATCGGATGACTATATCATATAGCTGCCATAGAAACGGTCGGAAAATTAAATGAAAATTAATAGAAAAAAATTAAATCTTTGTTGATTTTTATTACATTCTCTTCTTCTCTGGGATATGGCTTTTCTTTAACATTTTAAAATTTCGTATTAAATATAACAAAATTCGGCCGGCAATATTATATAGTTGCCATAGGAAGGATCAAAAAATGAATGCCAAAGTAATATGAAAGCAGCTAAAATTTGGATTGTTGTAACATATACGCAAGTTAATTTAAATTTAATGTTTTTGTAAATGAATAGGAATGATCTGCAAGGGTATATAAGCTTCGGCTGGCCGAAGCTAGCTTCCATTCTTGTAGGTAATAGTGATGCTCAAAGTAAGCAAAAGCTAAATGTTGTATTTAATAGTGTTGCTAGATATGTGTTTAATGTAAAAAGTGGGCACTTCATCTCGCGTTTCTGCCATAAAATATTTTATCTTCAACTGTCCGACTGGATTAAACTTAGGGCATTATCGCTTCTTCATAAAATTATAAATACCAAGGAGCCTAACTATTTGTATGATGAACTGATTTTTACATCTTCCCGAAGGACAAATAATGTAATATGTCGCAGATATAGACTGTCAGTCTCTGAAAATCAGTTCTTTTTCGATGCTGTACGTTTTTGGAATAAACTACCACATCGCCTCAAAACAATTAAGAGTGTTCCACAATTTAAACATGCCTTAATGACACACTACAAAAATTTGACTTAAATAAATATATATAAAAACAAAACTAAATTAAAAATCCAAACCAAAAAAAGAATAATTTTAAATAATTTTAATAATATAATAATATTTAATAAAATGTAATAAAAATAAAAACAGTAAGCATAGTAGTTATAAGCTAAAAGTTATATTTTGTATGTCATTCATTGTGACTAGCGCAATAAATATAAGTAAGCACTTGTCGCGCTGGGAAAATATTAATAAATAAACTAAAATAAACTAAAATCAGGTTTTCATCAGATATTAATGAACGAATCTGATGTCGAAAAACACCTTATTCAATAAATAATGGAAAATACGAATTTTTAAGAATGCCATTCGGATTAACAAATGCACCAAGAATTTCAGCGAACAATGGGCGACATCCTAAGAAAACAAATAGGGAAAACATGTCATGTCTACATGGACGACATTATAATATTCTCAAATTCGATTGAACAACATAATGAAGACTTAAACAAAATTATAAATATATTATTAAGGGCAAAAATGAAAATCTCTTTAGAAAAATCAAAGTTTTTAAACGCGAAACCAGTTTTCTAGGATACATCGTATCTTTTAACGTCATTAAGACACCCCAAAAAAAACATTAACACAATTTTTATATATCCGCTTCCAAAAAATATTCGGAAACTAAAAAGTTTCCTAGGCCTTACGGGCTATTATAGAAAATTTGTTTTAAGCTACGCCTTTATAGCCAAACCTCTAACAAAATATCTTGGAGGTCATAATAGCAAAATTACAAAAATAATGTCAAAAAAAATGTTAATTCAGCTGGATGACCTGAAAGAAAATCTCATTGCTCAATTAGAAATAGATCAACCGGACTATAATAAAAAATATACGGTGACCACCGACGCTTCGGACTTCGCAATTGGTGCAGTTTTATCTCAAGAAGGTAAACCAATTACTTTTATTTCCAAACCCTTTTCTAAAACAGAACCAGTTTATGCAACTCATAAAAAATAACTTTTAGCTATATGGTATCTTAAAAATCTTAGAAATTAGTTATACGGAGTGATTGGAATTAAAATTCAAACCGATCATCAACCATTATCTTTCGCAATCTCTGATAAAAAATCTAATAAAGAAATGAAACGCTGGTATTCCTTCGTAGAAAGTTTCACTCCAAATGTTATTTATAAGCCAGGTACAACTAATGTAGTTGCAGACGCCTTATCAAGGATTCAGATTAACAACTTAACTGAAAGTAACGAATCGGTCTCAGATCAAAACACTCAGCATTCAGCAGAGAGTAGTTTTGAGAATGTTATTGTACTTTAAAGGACTTTTATAGAATTCAAAAACCACTTAAAGAACATTTTTTGAATAAATTTTTGTATACAAGAATATTTGTCCAAGATGTGGAAAATTCTGAAGACAGAGCACTTATAATCGAAGAAACACATTTTTGAGCACACAGGGGACTTGACGAAAATTATAAACAAATTAATAGATTGTATTATTGGCCAATCTTACTAAAAAAATTAAGAGAATATATGCACAACTGTAAAATTTGCTATGCAAACAAATATAACATACATCCAATTAAAATTCCAATTGAAAAGTCCAAGTCAAAAGTAAAGAAGGCGAAAATACATGACATATACGCGCAAAGTCTCACTTTCATAACTTGCATAGACGCTTATTCAAAATTTCTAGTACTTAAATAAATCCAAAACAAATTAAATGTCGAAAACAAAGTCATGGAGTTACTTCAACAATTTCCACAAGCTAAAGTAATAATGACCGGTAATTAACCGAGCTTTAACTCTGTCCAATTTAAACCTTTTGCACAAATGTAGGTGCGGTTTAACTTTACATTACGCAGACCCGAGGCACAGTACCTCAAACGAATTAGCTCGATACATAAAAGAAAAATGTAATTTAACCGACTATTCCAAAATAGTAATTAGAGCGCTCAAGAATATAATCAGAGCATTCATTCAACAACGAACCGAAAACCCTTTGACGTACTATATAATAAAATAGAGCACGATAATATTCCTCAAATTTTAAAAAATACACAAGAGAAAATGTTAGAAACACATAATGATAACAGAAAAGAAAAACAATATCATGTAGCACAGGTAGTTTATGAAAGAAACGCGGGAAAGAAATAAACTTAAAACTAGATATAAAAAGCAAGTAGCTAAGGGAAATGTACCTAACAAAATAATAATTAACAGTAGAAATATAATTATTCACAAAGATAATATAAAATTCGAAATATTTATATATCATTTTTTTTTTACTTTGTCCTGAAAATGTTTTTTTAGGTGCTTATTTTATTAACAAAATCAAATAAAGGACAATAAAGACGTATTGACGTTTGACACATACGCAGATTTGTTTCACGTAACTAACTTAAGTTTTTATAAATAAATAATTCACTTGGAATCAGATAATATAAAAAGGGATACTAAAAGATCACAATGGGAAATTAAATATGACTTAGATGTAATCGAATTAATTTTAACACAATAAATTTCAACTAGATCAAAAAGGGGAATACATGAGCTAGGCACTGTGTGGAAATGGTTAGCTTGAACTCCGAATCATGAGGATTTTATTAAAGTTCAGAATAAAATCAATGAATTAATTTAAAATAATAATAACCAATCTATTATTAATTCCAAATTGTTCAAAGAAATATAATCTCTTTCTGATGATTTTAAAAATGGGTTTATTGATCAAGATTTACCCCTGCGAAAACATCGCTTACTATTATTAACATTTAATCTGCAAAATTTAATTGACACAATCACACTTGCAAAAATTTACGTTTATAATACACGAACTAAAGCCAGTAATTATCGCTGACTTAATGGATATCTCTGTGTTCAAAATCGTACTACATAAATAACTTTTAATAAATTATATAAAATACCCAATCAACTTGTTATAAAATAAGAGAAAAAAATAAAAAAATAGACATCATACAAGATGGTGCCATTCTTATAAATGGTAACAATATTGTTAACAACTCCCATTTAAACGGGCCATATTAAATAACATTTAATGGTACAACCAAAACTAATAATATGTTATATACCAATTTACATAACTACAAACCTCATCAAAAATTATGAAATATCCGATTACATTTTATCAAATAACTCGGAACTTTCTTTAGATAATATACAAATTTTAAATCCTTTCATTAAAATTAACAGTACCAAAATATCTATATCCTTTTGTTGCTGGAGAAAATAAATTTTGTATTTAACCGCCCTAATTTGAATGCGTTACACTTGAGTTACCCTGTATGCCAATTTCAGCTCACTTGTCTATAAATATGTTGCCCAACACTTTTTATATTATTCCTTCATTGTCGCTAATTCGTTGATGTGAGCAGAAATACAATTTAATAAACGCAACGATTTGCAAATAGCCTTTGAAGAACAATTTCTTATAAATATATATATAGTCGCCTATCGCAAACAGAAGTGTTTTATTAAGGGGTTATATACCTTTTTGAGCGAAAAAAATTGAGGGAACTTTTGATTTTTTTTCAGGTGTGTAGCAATTATTTTATGAAACTGAAGTTATTATTTATTGATATTACATGTTTTTATCGAAACAACAAGCGTTTGATCTTGAAAATATATGAATAATTTACAAAGTTATGGCAATTCTCTCGGAACCCTTTTTTTTATAGCGGCTTGCGGTGACCACGATTGCACAAGAACTATTTGATCTATCTTCTTCATTTTTTTTTTAAATTATTCGTAATGATTGTGCCGAGTTCGTGAACGATTATTTTCAAGAATATTTGCTTTTTTCTGCATACAGTAACAATTTTTCCAAAAAGTTGATTTTTCGAGTACTAAAAATTTTATTAAAAATTTTTTTCTGCGAAATTAAAAATTGACGCATAAAAACTAAATCGTTCACGAACTCGGCACAATCATTACGAATAATTTAAAATAAAAATGAAGAAGATCGATCATATAGTTCTTGTGCAATCGTGGTCACCGCAAGCCGCTATAAAAAAAAGGGTTCCGAGAGAATTGCCATAACCTTGTAAATTATTCATATATTTTCAAGATCAAACGCTTGTTGTTTCGATAAAAACATGTACTATCAATAAATAATAACTTCATTTTTATAAAATAATTGCTACACACCTGAAAAAAAATTCAAAGTTCCCTAAATTTTTTCGCTCAAAAAGGTATATAACCCCTTAAAGTATTTTAAGTTTCGTGGCTGGCACGTAACACCTTTATATTATTAATTTTAATCATTATATATTTGATTTCTTTACCTATTATTAAATACAGAAATATATTTGTAACCAAAAAAGAACGGCCAGAATTAGAAAAACCTAACAAAAAATATTTTTAACAGAATTAAGAGATCGTTTAAAAAAATCCATAATGAATCGGGACGATCCATTTCAGAAGGCGGAGAGTTATCAAAATTCAATCTTATTCAAATTCAATTCAAGCTACATTGCCTTTGCCGTTGTTTATGATTCTGCCTTTGCCCTTTTTCATTAACTTCGAGGGCCTCGCTTGACCGTCCTTCTAAGATAAATAAACCAATCGGAAAGTAATCACAAGCTTCCGTTCGAAGCCAAACTCTCACGTTCGAAGCCAAAAGTATTGCGTTCCAATTTTCAATCAAAATTGCATCGGTCAGCATAATTGAATTTCACAATGAGATGCGAAAGTTTCATTTTAAGCTTTTAATCTAAACATAAATTGACGTTCTGAAGATAAAAAAAAAGCTTCTGGCTGAGGTTCGTTGGATAAGACTTTAAAAGGCAGTCTTATTTTGACCCGAGCCGAGATCAGTAATGTATCAGTAAAACTAAAGAATTGTTTTGTGTTAATAATATTTTCAATAAAGGTTTAACATCATAAAATATTTAAAAATAACAAATATTTTTATACCCCTTACTCGTAGAGTAAAAGGGTATATTGTATTTGTGCAAAAGTATGTAACAGGGAGAAGGAAGCTTTTCAGACCCTATAAAGTATATATATTCGTGATCAGGATCACTAGCCGAGTTGAACTAGCCATGTCTGTCTGTCCGTCTGTCCGTCTGTCTGTCCGTCTGTCTGTCCGTCTGTCTGTCCGTCTGTCTGTCCGTCCGGATGAACGCTGAGATCTCGGGAACAGTTTAGAAGATTGGCATTTTGGATGCCAAGAGTTCCTACTCAGCGCAAGTTTGTTTCAAAAAGGTGCCACGCCCCCTCTAACGCCAACAATCGCCCACACCTTTAAAGATTTCGGAAATCGGACCATTCCTTAAAAATTTATGCGCGATCAAAATTTTATCTCTAAAGATTATAAAATAAAAGTCCGATATTTAAGGGGATACGCCCACAGCCCAAATTGTAAGAGCTAGAGCTGCCAAATCTTTGCAGAGTATTCCATTTGGGGTGTACGCGCCCACTAAGATCCGACATCTCCTCCCAGCTCCAAACAGCTCCTACATCCATATTTTGATGTGGTTGTGGTCTAATGTGGTTGGAATTTCGAAATTTGGATTTTGCCGAATTTTAGGTTTTGAAAAGGCCTAATAGAAATCTAAAAGACTTTTCGATATCCCCCATATATTGAGGGCTACATTTAAAATTAACTTTTCGATTTAAAAAATCTAAACCGCCGCTCCGATCAAGATGATTTTTGGATCATTAGTTATTCTATGGCCCAAATGCTTTTTTTTTCGACATGCATAACAAATGTTTATTGGAAAGTGTTATGTGAAACTTAATTCACTTTCACCCATGGTAAAAATTAACAAGAAGTAGTAAATAAAAAAAAAGACTAATTACAAAAATTGAGCAGTGTGGCAGTCTATGGAATCAGTTTCCCACTAGCGTGCCGTTCAAGTATCCAATTGTCTGATGGGTGCAATCTTTTTAGTCTTCTTCTGTTCATAGGTCTGGAAAGTGTGAGGGCAAGTCTGTTTGTGTGGGAGATGAGTCTTGATCTGTAGCGAATGGCAGAATTGGTGATAGAATTACAAACAGGATTAAAGCCCAAATGCTAAACTTAAGCAATTTTTTATTTCGATTAAGTTATTGCGTCGCATTTTGCGGGAGCCTGCCGAGAGAGCGAAACCTAGAGAGCGGATGCCAAGAGAGCGACGGCCGAGAGAGCAACAGCCAAGAAAAATGATAAGAGGGAGGTGGAAGTGCTGATAGGAAAGGGGGGAAAAAAGGGACAATTTAAGTTAAAATTTGTTTTTAATTTTAAAAATCTTATACTGCTGCTCCGATCAATATGATTTTCGATCAATAGTCAGTTCTGTGGATCAAATGCTTAGGTTTTATTTTTCAAAAAGTATTTTTCACTTTGTAGCAGAAGTAAGAGCCCTATTTAAATGCCGCAATGGGAAAAAATGGACAAAAATTACTGCAAGTTCTATAAGCAAATGCAAAATCTTAAGATTCGAATTTCTGACCAAGTACGGAAGTTTGATCTGTAAGCCATCAAATTCGTTACTTCTTCAGATATGTATGCATGTAGGTATGTATATTTGGATATGTTTTAATTTGTATTGTGTGTGTGTGTGTATGTGGATGATGTGTTAAAATACAAATAAAATGATTACCTTCCTTTCAGCCAATGCTAAATCTTTCTAAGTTATTTGTAAAGTTTAAAACTAATAACACTATGCAGCATCAAAAATTTACCTCGATGGATGCTATATTTTTGGATTCGTTACGAATTCCCAAGTTAAACTGCGTTTTCCAAAAAGTTCCCCGACGCAAGGATTCTTAGCAAAAGGACCTCAAAGTTCGAAAAATGCTGAAATTGGCCAACTTTCCAGAGATCTCAGAGGCAAACATGATGGTTTGATTCGATGTTAAAGTTTTTTAAGGCAGAAACAAAATCTAGAAAACATAGTCAAAAAACATAAAAGTATACAGCTGCGGTCAAAATAGTAGTAGTGTTGCCACCCTGTGTTTTTAAAAGTTTGATGTTGTAACTTTTTTTATCCAATTAGTCTAATAGTAAAATTATAATCAATACAATATTACCAGGAAAAGATCAATTACAACAACAAACTTTTAAATACACAGGGCGGCAACACTACTACTAGATGTTTTCTAGATTTTGTTTCTGCCTTAAAAAAAAAATCCTAAAATTATTCTAAGTATGGGGTTTGAAAGATAAAGAGTGTATCTTTTAAAAAACTTTAACATCGAATCAAACCATGCACCCGTTTGCCTCTGAGATCTCTGGAAAGTTGGCCAATTTCAGCATTTTTCGAACTTTGAGGTCCTTTTGCTAAGAATCCTTGCGTCGGGGAACTTTTTGGAAAAAGCAGTTTAACTTGGGAATTCGTAACGAATCCAAAAATATGGCATCCATCGAGGTAAATTAAAAAAGCACTAAAAATGCTGCACTGTGTAATTATCGATCATATGCGGAACCTGGAAAAATAAGTTACTTCGCTACTTTTATATGGGATGCCAATCTTTGCGTGCTTGTATAAAAGTTTTCATTTCATTCAAAACTAGAAATTTGAAAAAACAAATTCCAATTTACAAACAAATATATTTGTGCGCTCAATAAAATTGCATTGATAACATTGATAACTGATAGCAAGTACAAAAACTCGCGACTTTCACATGGATTACATTCATTTATTATATGTTTTCAATTTTTATTGATTCGAGCAGGTTGAGATCGCAAGTACTAGAAGAGGACTTTACTTAAAAATGGACTTGCTCTTCTTTGCCACAATTCGTTTTTTGTGAGAAGGATGTAATGATAATGAGCGTAAGGACAGTAGCAAGTGTAAAAAATGGGGACGATCAAGCGCACAATGAACTCTCTGAGAGAGCTTGCTTAAAGAGAGAGAAACAAGCACAAGACTGACACATCATGAAATGTTAAGATTGGCTATCTGAGCGCTCCATGTGACAACGAAAAATGAAAGAGCAACCGGTATTATTCCTAAACTCATTTTTAGAAGTCTCCTATAAATCGGTCGACCCTGTCCCTGATGAATTTTTAAATTCTTTGATTCTAGCAGGGATTCCGCAGCATAATCTGTCTCTTAAGATTGGAGCACCCGAAATGTTATTCCGAAATGTAGGTCCCCCAAAGTGGGACACGATTGCAGATAAAAGGTCTTGATAAGAATGTAATCGAAGCAACTGTATTTACGGGATCCGCGAAGGGAAAAACTGGATCCTATTTATACCGTCCGGTCTGCCGTTTCAGTTTAAGATGCTACAATTCCCTCTAAAAGTTTGCTTTCAAATAACTATAAATTAACCGCAGGGGCAGACTTGGAAGCTGGCTGGATTAGATCTTAGAGAAGATTGTTTTTGTCATTAGCTCTGCCAGTAGCCTTATTCTCGATCCTGAAGGATCTTCTAAAAATGTCGTTTACACAGAAGTTTTACAGAAGTAATCTTATTAAAAAAAAAATCACCAATTTTTCTGGAAATAAGAAAGTCCTGACAACCGTATTCGAAACTAATTTGAAGCGAACGAAGTCGCTTCGGGTATAGCTAGTCTCTATATATATCTATAGCGAATTATTCGACTATAGCGTTCTCTCTTGTTTTTTCTTAAAAATTTTCGGAAGAAAATTAATTTGCATAAGTTTACAGTTTGTTTTGCATGATTCAGTTTTGCTTGTAATTAAGGCATTTATTACCTTTGCTTTTGGAACTGTTTATTAATTGTTCTTGGGTCTGGCCCACGGTGATGGGTGTTCTTGTCAGCTCTGCCGAAGACGTTATTTTTCAGCACTCTCTCTCCGCCTCAGAGAGACAAGCGTCTTAAAAAAAAGCGCTACACAACCTCTTTCGACAACGTTTGAAAAACGACTGGCACAAATAACGTCCTCAAAAGAGGACAGCTTTCGCGACGAGACCACCTGTATAGTTTCACCATGGTCTGGTCCCTCCGGCACTTTCACTCTCCTAGACGTGGCGGCACTCCGCCTTCTCTAAGGCGTGCTTTTGGTCACGGCGTCCTTGTAAAGATCGCTTGTACATTTTGACCACCTTCAGGATGATTTCGATGGCGATGATGCAAATGACAATCTTGATGTTTCTGTAGTCCTGTAGTCCTGGTCACCGTATTTATCACATTGGCTGTGTTGGAGTCTGTTTCACCCATGTTAAAGTCCTTGCCGGTTCTATGTTTGCAAGATAATGTTCGTCTTTTGGAACTAGGAGGTGGACAGCACGGGAGAACTTCCCTCCGGATATGTTCGATAATATTAAAAGGACTTCCATCAATGACAGTGGTTGTTTATCTACTGTAACAGGACTTCCTTCAGCATAATAGCAAGCTTTTTGGAAGATTTTAAGGACTTCCTTCAGGATCTCTGGTCTTGACTTCAGTCTTCGGCGGCCCATAGGGAAACTCCTCCGCACTCGGAGTTAGTGGCTTCTTCTTCCTTCTCTATCCGTCTGGGGTCTTTTATATGAAAATAGAGCTTTTTTTTGGCTCCAGAGATAGATTGGGTTATTTAGGTGTTCCCACCAATAATTTCCCCTATTTGTAGTGTCAACGCCCGACTGATGCACTTTCCCAGCTGCCGGTTTATATTTACCAGATCGTGGTCTGCCTTATGATTCGTTGTTGTTGTAAAGGTGAATCTTTCTGCATCAAGAAAAATGTATGGTGTATGGCGTACGTAACACCCTTTAGCTGATTAACGGGTATTCGATAGTATGGAGTAAAAAACATAATTTTTTGAATTACTAAGTTCTTGGGGCAAGCTCGGCCCCACCTACAATGCTATTTATACCCGTTACTCGTAGAGTAAGAGGGTACTGGACAGTAGAGTTTCATTTCAGTCGACTGTTTCGATAATAACGAGTAGTCGTTGTTTGATATTAGATCAAAGCCCTTGAATGTATTTTGTATGATTAGGTTGCTAAGATATGTTAGTGTTTTCAGGCAGAGCATTAAAAATTGCAAAACATGTAAGTTTTTAATGCAAAATATGGTCGACTTCAGTTGGTTTTTTTGTCAGCTATAGGATATTGCGTCTTTCTGTCTGTCTGTCTGCCTGTCATCTCGGAAACTACAGAAGCTAGAAAGTTGGGATTAACCAACCATACATCTTTAAAGATAAAGGAAAAGTTTTTAAGTCGGGACCATTCATTAAAAAGTTATGAGCAAAAATGTATATTGAATATCTCCATCCTCCTTCCGCTGTGTAACGGTATAGTTAAAGCTCCCGACTATAGCGTTCTCTCTTGTTATACATAAAAAGTTTACATTTTATAATAGTCTGTTGTTCTACCCTTGCAGGGGTATAATAATTTCAGTCAGATGTTTGCAAGGCAGTGAAGAAGACGTTTCTGACCACATAAAGTATTTATGATCAGCACCATCTAGCCATTTCCGTCTGTCCATCGGTCCGTCTGTCTGTTTCTATGAGAACTAGTCTCTCCGTTTTAAAGCTTGTTACTTGTAGGCGTTTTAATTTTTGACAATTTAATATCAACATTTAAATAGGCAATAATATATTTAGAATCCTAGGAACAGCACCGATCGAGTGAGGACTAAACTGTGGGTACTTATTATAACTGCAAGGGTATATAAACTTCGGCTTGCCGAAGTTATCTTCCTTTCTTTTTTAAAATATTATTCTTACTAAATTTCAGACCATCGTCATAACAATCTGATCCCGGAAATGAAATTATACGAATTGAGAGCTGAAAAATATAATGGAATGGTACGCCTTTTAAAACCAGGATGCAGGACGTTACTTCTTATAACCGATTTACAAAGTCGTAATAAACTTATTCCATACTTTCATAAAGCGGTTTGGCCATACAGGAAATCCAAAACGTTATTATTTGGACACATGGCAATTGAAAAAGGATTGCCGTGGTTTGCGGAAATTCTGCGTTTATCATTGTGCACAAATCGAAAGATGCAAGTCAATCCACGAAATTGTGTTGGTACTGTTTTGGCATTAAATGGTCACCGGAAATATTTTTGCATGTACCATGCTAAACACCCAGAGACTGTTCAGGGAACGAAGGTATGTTTCAGTGGAAAAAAATTATATGTAAATCACCAAATTTTATCTCTCTGCTAAAATGTTCATAAAACGACCCAATTTTGATATTTTTATACTCTTGTAGAGGGTATTATAATTTCAGTCAGAAGTTTGTAACGCAGTGAAGGAGACGTTTCCGATCACATAAAGTATATATATTCTTGATCAGCACCAATAGCCGAGTCGATCTAGCCATGTCCGTCTGTCCGTTTCTATGCGAACTAGTCTCTCAGTTTTAAAGCTATCGCGATGAAACTTTCCCAAAAGTCTTCTTTCTATTGCAGTTAGTACATATGTCGGAGCGAGCCGGATCGAACCACTATATCTTAGGGCTCCCATAGGAATATTCAAGTGGTTTCCGAAAAAAAAATCCGGTTGGTTCCGACTTATATACTACCTGCAATAGAATGAAGACTTTTGGGGAAGTTTTATTGCGATAGCTTTAAAACTAAGAGACTAGTTTGCGTAGAAACAGACAGAAGGACGGACAGACGGAAGGACAGACGGACGGACATGGCTGATCGACTCGTCTAGTGATGCTGATAAAAAAAATATGTAATTTTTAGGGTCGGAAACGTCTCCTTCACTACGTTGCAGACTTCTGACTGAAATCATAATACAATCTACAAGGGAATAATAACAATTTTGGTAACAATTATTAAGCTAGACAACAAAGTTGCAAGCCAAATAATAAAATAACTCAAACGAGAGTCAAGTGTTCCATTAATTCCCATAATTGTCTTTAATTATACAAATACGGTTAAAAAAAATGTTGAGAGATAGAAAAAAATTAAATACAGGTCGCTATATTTTAATCCTCTATCGAAAAAAAATGTTTTTATTGCTAATTTCGTGTAACGATTGACGTGGAATGAGCCAGATCGGACTTACATCATGAGGACGTTGATTACAACTTTTTTTAAATTAAACAAAAAAGGGAAGATTGCAGATCGTTCTATCCCTCCCGCGTGCTTGTGCGACTTCTGATTATGCGACGTCTATATCTGGCAAGGATCCGGAGTTCGCTGGGAGTACCAGGTATTACCGTAGCCACGCCTGAAGGGGAAAGAAAAGGGCGAATGTGTTTCCAACAGGGGCACGCCGGCGTTCTCTTGGAGTACCAGGTATTACCGTAGACACGCCTGAAGGGGAAAGAAAAGGGAGAATGGGTTTCCAACAGGGGCACGCCGGCGTTCTCTGGGAGTACCAGGTATTACCGTAGCCACGCCTGAGGGATCACTAACTACGGGTCCAGGAAGGATTAGAGTTATTTTCAAAGAACTACACTGTTATCGAATACACGCAGGTTCTGTGAGTTATAATACTGAAGTTTCTCTTTATTTTCTTATCCTGTTCCATTTCCCTGCTGCTGCACCGAGTGCTTAATATCTAAGACAGGCGCGTTGATTCACGAGTTATATTACCCAGTTGCGGAGCACACGTCTGCTCCCTTCAGCGGTCCGGAAATAAAAGAAGGCGAATGATTTCGATTGATCCTGGACATCAACTCGTTTTGTGTTGCCACTTGTCGAAATATAGAGCAATGTCGGTCATCGACTCATGGTTTCGTTGCCACTCGTCGAAATATCGAGCGGGACTGACCATCGATAGTCAATCTAGCCACCTGGCGGTTTGACCTTGTAGCGATCTGGCAACGTGTCACACTGTCAAACCAATCAACACGCTGATCAGGTAACGCCGTGTAACTGGCGCGCTTAGGTTTAAATGTAATATTGTTACCGGATAACACTTCATAGATCTCTCTTAAACCTAATAACAAAGTAATTAATGGGGTCTTATAGATTAATTTAACTATGAGGTAGGAAATTTTAATAAAAATAAAAAATAACAAGAGAGAATGCTATAGTCGGGTGCCCCGACTATCAGATACCCGTTACTCAGCTAAATGAAGTGCGAGGGAGATAGATATATAAAACTTGGTTCGGGCATAACTTTTTAACGATTGGTCCGATTTGAAAAATTTCTTCTACATTTCGATAGGTATTGATAAATACAATAAAACTGCTTACTTACTTTTCCAAAATCTTTAAAGGTGTGCGCGCCACACGCCTCGTGAAACGATGCGTCACAAAGCGCTCCACAGCAATTGATGCCAAATTCTGTTAGTGTTCAAGCCATAGATCACGTGATCTACGGCTCCAGCGTTTGGTCAGCGTTTATTCGGATGGACAGACGGCCGAACATGGGTAGATCGACTCTGCTAGTGATCCGATCAAGAAAATAGGGTCGGAAACGCGTTCCTCTACGTCTTACATACTTTTGCACGAATACAATATACCGTTACTTTACGAGTCAAATTTGCTTAGCAGCACAGTTTTTTTTAGTGTAAACTTTATTAAAACTTAACCTTTAGTGATTCTGCAACGGATTTATTTATTTAGTTCTTCTTCCTAACGCTACAAGGATAATACTTATAATTTAATGCGCTAGTCACACAGGTCAAGTTAATTTTTAATCTATAATTTTTTTTAATTTAAAGCTAGAGACGCTTTGCTTATTTTACGTCAGGTTAGTTTCTTGGAAATGAGAAATTAATTTTGCCCTAAACTGCGCTGCACTACTGTGGGACCCCACATGTTTTTCTGGCCTTGATTATATTTATTTATTATTATGGTTTTATAGGTTTTATTTAATGGATTAATATGTTTGTTTGCGTTTTTTCACAGTTGTCTCGTTTATTACGTCTTCTTTTCTTCGCGTCGTTTTTCGCACGTCGTCTTCTCGGCTTTCTCATTTTTTTATTGCTTCCTCGTCTTCAATTTTGGCAGACTTGCTACGTCGTTAGTTTGGAAAATCTCTTGTTATAGGACCAGCTGCTCTAGGTTGTCAGACCATTCCCACAAATCGCCCATCCTACACTGCATTCGCTTTCATTGTCGTCATAAGGCATTCACGGTTTTAACTTTAGTCCTGAACCTGTTCTCTTAATAGCAACTAAGTCGCCGACTTTGTAATTTACTGCTAGTCTTCGTCGTAGGTTGTATCTTTATTTATTTTCTTTCTGCATTTTTAGAATGTGCTGCTTTGCTAGATTTCGAAGTTCATTGCGATCGTCGTTGAAAAGCTGAACCATTTCTGCTTCTAACATTTGCTGGATCTGTATGTCGGTTTTGAGACGCATCTTGGTTCCCGTAAGTAACTTAAAATGCGTTGTTTTACTGCTTCTGCAAAATGTCGAGTTGATGACTTGTTGTACACTGCTGACAAACTTAAACCATTGACTTGGTCGGATAGAGCCAGGAAAATAAGGTGAAACCATCGATTACTGCTAGTATGTGCTTATACTGCTAATGAGTCGACTCCAAAGAGAGTCCATATTTCTATGGGAGATATATAGGTCCGATCCGGCTCTCTCCGATATGTGTACTACCTGCAATAGAAAGAAGACTTTTCGGAAAGGTTTACCGCGATAGCTTTACAACTGAGAGACTAGTTCGCATAGAAACGGACAGACGGACGGACGGACGGACAGACGGACATGGCCAAATGGACTCGGCTATTGGCGGTGATCAAGAATATATATACTTTATGTGGTCGGAAACGTCTCCTTCACCAAAACGAAGAGTTGTCATCTTTGGAGCTGCTACTGAGGTCATCATGATCAGATCTCGGCTTAATCTGATTTATGTGGCGCTTAATAACACCTGTGGATGTTCGTAGAATAAATATCATACGGCCTATGGACCGATCGATGACTGCTTTTATCCACTTTTCTCCTCTGGCATAATTTTTAGGCAAATACTTTTTGGTTCCGCAAATATTTTTTCAGTTTGTTTTTCAAAAAGTTGACTTAAGATCGTACGCACAGGGCGACCATGTAGAAGTTCGGCAGGACTTCTTTCTTCAGAATTTGGAGTGAACCGATACGAACTGAGGTATTTTGTAACGGCTGTTTTAACTGAATAACCGTCCTTAATGTTTTTCCCGACAGAAGTTTTGAAAGTTTGGACGAAGCGCTCATCAAGTCCATTTGATGCTGGGTGAAAAGGTGCGGTTGTTAGGTGGTTAATTCCATGCTGAAGGCAAAATTCCTTAAAGGTTTCTGCAGTGAGTTGCGGTCCATTATCGCTGACAATTGTTTTGGGGTAACCCTCAATTGCAAATATAGCTGTGAGCGCTGAGATTGTATTTGCAGTTGTAGTCGACGACATTTGACGCCATTCGCCTGTAAAATGCATAAAATTTGTTCGAGTCTGGCTAGATGTTGATCCACTGTAGGATCACTTAGAAGTTGCTCTAGGTGACGCTGGAATATAGCTGGGGCGCTAGCTATTCCATACGGCAAACGTTGGTACTGAAAGAGACCCAACGGCGTGTTGACAACCCTAATTTCTTTCGCTGCATCGTCTAACTCCATTTGTAGGTAAGCGCCTTTGAGGTCCATTTTGGAAAAGTGTGTGCCGTGACGAATTTTGTGTAATAAAGACTCACGTGTCGGCAATGGATATTGCTCGATGTCCAATTGGGAATTGACGCCTTGCTTGAAATCTCCGCAGATTCCTAGTGCTCCACCTGGCTTTGGTGCTAATACTATTGGCGATGCCCTGTTGCTAAATTTTATGGGTTTCCAAATACCTGCTTCTGTGAGTCGCTGCGCTTCCTATTTAAACTTATCCAATTGGGCAAACGAAATTTGCCTGCTTTTGTAGAATTTTGGTACGGAATTAAATTTAAGGTAAGGCAAGCGCCTTAAAGTTTTTAATTGTACCAATTGCCGGCTCAAATACTACCTCAAACTTTTTGCAAAGATCTGTCATTAGAGTACCCTGCTCTTCACTGATGTTTGCGATTTGCTGAATTTCAAAATTGAATGTTTTAAACAAATCCAAGCCGAAGAGATTATTGGAGTTCTCCACATTAGCCACAATAATCACCACATTTGCCAGTTTGTTGCCACACTTCGCTACAGTGTGTAGCTCACCCAGTACAGGAATTTGTTGTTGGCCAAATGCGTGCAAGATTCGATCGCACTTCTGCAGTCTCGGGCTGTTGAGCTTTTTGTATGTATTGACATTCAATACTGACACAGTTGCACCAGAATCCATTTGAAAGGATACGATTGTATTAAAGAGCTCCACTTCAATCACAGTTTTGTTTCCTTCAAACTTGACCAGGCTGGAAACGTTGTAAATTGTTTAAATTGACTCTGCTTTTTTGTTTCGGGTTTTTTGTTGATCGGTGTCTTTTTTGTCTTTGCACTGCTTGGATAAGCAAACGACAGCAATGTGTCCCTTTCTGGCACATTTATGACAAATTGCCTCCCGAAATTTGCAATTTTCGCGGGAATGAGAGTGACCACAGCCAGAGCACGATTCTAAAGCAGTGTTTCCGCCTTTACCATCAGAAAAATTGCGTTTTTGCTGATTTGCTTTTTGTGTGTATACTGCGTTTGTATCAAGAGCTCTCATCTCACTCTCTTTGATTACTGCCACTGTCTTTGTTGTTGCCTCGTAAGTTTAGGCAATTGAGAGAACGTCTTCGAGTGACGGCTGCAACTGGAGTGTGCACAATTATTTGATCGCGTATCATTTCATTAACATAGTTCAATGAACACCCATCAGATTGACAAACAAATTGACACTCTCGAGCAATGCTACGTAAATCGGCGACCCATTCCTTATGTGTCTGTGAGTCCTGCATCTGAGGCTTGAAAAATTCGTACCGCGCAGAAACAATGTGACGTTTCTGCTTGAAATGATCTGTTAGTTTCTCCGTTATTTGTTCGTATGTCTGCTGGTCCAAGTTTTCGCTACCAAACAGATTTTTTACAAGCTCAAATATGTGAGTGCCTGCCCACGAAAGAAAATACGCTTTTTTCCTATCTGCTGCTTGCACCGAGTAAGCGGAGAAGTGCTGTGACAATTGTTGGAGATACGTTTTCCAATTTTGATTTTCCTTATTAAAGTTTGGAAACGGCGGGCACAATGACGATTCTCCCGATCTGGCCATGTTCACACCACTGCTTTGTGAGAGTATGGACTCCATCCACTTTTGTTGTTGCTGCATTAACTGCTGCGCAAATTCTTGCTGTTGAGCCAATAATGTTTCAAAATTAACTTGGTTGTCAACCATTGTATGTCTTTTTGCGCTCGATCACTATTGTTTTAGTCTACCGACACAGATTACACAAAATAAAATTTTGCGGGACTTTTTTTTTTTTTTGTACTCGTCGCCAGAAAATGTTGTGTTCCGATTGAAAGGAGACGACAGATCGGGTTGAGATTCAATGTCCAACTGACTTTATTAGGCTCTGTATAACTGTGGTATTTTTGGTATATTAGAGTGTACAGAATAACAGAGAATATCGATAAAGAATACGGCAAATGGCCAAGATTTCGTGATTATGATACATATCATAAAGTATATATATTCCTGATCAGCACTGAACTGGCGAAGGGCGGGTTTTCCAACAGGTGGTCTGAGTGGTATCAATCCAGATAAATACGGAGGAAAAAAAACGGCCGAAATGGTTTCGTTTCACGTTATAAAATTCACGATTTATTTAAAACTTCACTGGACTTCTCTTATCCACTTGTAAATTAGAACTAACTTAAAGCTACGGGGTGGAGGTTTCAAGAGAGGCTTGGAGAGCGGAGTGGAGACACTTAACAGCGCGAGAGAGCGAGATGCGAAGATCTGGAAAAAACTGTTCTCTCGGCTGTTGAGACTTCAGGGCCGGTTTCCACGAAACGGGAAGCGTCGCTTTGGCGCGAACAATATACTCCCCTGCGGGAGAGTCCCTTAATGCAGGATATCAGGACTGACGGCAGGCTCCCGACACGATCCACCCAAATGCCGTGCTCTGAGCGATGGGCAGCCCATCTTGAAGCTTTAGAAACCCGGGTTGGATCACTTTCGGGTACACGTCTGATTTCAACACCAAGGAGATGGTGGCCGGACGATGAAACATGGTCATCGGCTAGCGCACGAATCGGTGTTCGGATCCGCAGACTGTTGTCGATCTTCAGGACCATGTCAATGTTAAAGTCGCCCGACCTCGACCGGATGGTCGTTGAGCACACTCGCTCGTCTCCAACATTCGTGGTCGGAAGGCGAAAAGCTTCTGCCAGCGAGCTGTCGATACTGCTCCCGGTGTACACGGGTCGATGAGCGCGCCCGTCTCATAGCAATTGGCCCCTGTGTCGATGACCACTATGGCCGTCGGCTGAATATGTAGACTCCTGTGCTGCAGGAGCGAGGTCACGGATGTGGCCACAATAGACGCCGCTTGCTAACTTGAGGGCCGTGACGATCGATATTGCGATGCGGATGACTACTGCTGTGGTGACGGCTGATGAATCGGGGACGGCGAATGGCAATGTTGCGGGGAAGGCGACTGGTGGCGTTGCTGGAACGGCGATCGGCGAGTTATCGCGGGCATGTGGAGCAAGGTGTGATGATCCTGTCCACATTTTTTGCAGTCGTCACCACTGCGGCATTTCCCTCCAGAGTGTTGATGAGCCGAACAATTGTGGCAGTACTTGTTAACCAGTACTGCTCGGAGACGCTTCTCTGAACTGAGCCTCAGGAATCGGTTACATTTCCGTAGCGGATGTATACCCTGGCAGACTCGGCAGCGGTAGGATTTTATACCTCGAGAACATCTGCTGTCAAGGGTCTGGGAGGTGCGTGGGCGAGGACGAAGAGCCATTCTATACCTTTACTTGGAAGAGAAAGCAAAACAACAAACAAATCAGAAAGGGAGTCGCTTTAGTGATGTTTACGGGTTGGGCAGCGGGAACAGAAGAGTGGAGATTTAGAGGTTGCCTTAGCCTCCATAGGAAGGAGAATTAGTTTGTGGATCTGACGTTGGATGGTTCCACTAGACGTAAGGATATCTACGACGCGTACTCTAGTATCAGCTCCTGGGATAGCAGCTATGATTCTGCCGAGCCGCCAGTCATTTGATGGAAAGCTATCGTCCTTGATAACTACCATATCGTCGACTTGCAGATTTCTGGATGGACTTAGCCACTTGTTGCAGAGTTCCTTTAGATACTCTTCATTCCAACGCGAACTAAACTGTTGATGCTGGTCCTTGAGATGTTGCCATCGATTTATAATCGACTTGGCTTCGCCTTTGATTTCAGGCTCCGCCGTGGAAAGCAACGGACCCCCGATCAGAAAATGGCCTGGCGTCAGTGCCAGCAAGTCTGTCGGGTCCTCTGACATTGGAGAAAGTGGTCTGGAATTAAGGCAGGCTTCAATCTTTGCAAGAAGCGTGGAAAGCTCTTCGAAGGTATACTTGCGAGCGGACGTGGATTTGTAAACCAGAGTTTTAAAACTCTACTCCTGCCAACCACAGGCCTCCCATATGCGGAACTCCTGGGGGTATGAAACGCCACACGAGTCCCTGGTGGCTATACGCATCAGTCACCGCCTCCCTTAGTGCTTGCGTAAGGTCACGGGAAAGAATACTTGAGGCCTGGAAAAAGAGGCTCGATTAGTCGGAAAATCGCCCATAAATTGGGTTTGCAGTATTTTTTTATAAATGGTGCACAACTTGCATGAATTCACCACCCCCTTTACCAGATTCTTGACATTAGGAATCCAATATTTGGATCGTATCCAGCGCACTATCAATTGGTTGCCGCCATTAAGCGTAATCTGGTGCGTGAATTGGACAAGAAGACGAGATAGCCGACAGCTTTACGGGATTATTACAGGATGGCGCTCGTCATACTGCAGGACCTTGGAGGCAGTTAAGCGTCCACATTCCATGTTGGTCTATAAATGGAAATAAATTAGCAATTTGGCTTGATGAGGGTATGGATCTTTTACTTCGCAACAATCGAAGCTCGAGCGCGTACTCTTCAAGCTGGGCAAGTATTATGTAGGTCCTCTCAGCCTCCCGGATTTCCCGATTACTGAGCTGCCTATCCGGACTTACCGCAGCCTTACGACAGCGATTTAGGAACTTTTGGACGTAAGCTAGGACTCGTAAAGCCTTGTCTAGTCTGGAGAAACGTTCAAGGAAATCATCAACGGGGAGCTTTACGAAATGAACTTTCACCGCGCGCTGTTTTAAATCAGTGACTGGGTGTGGATCCGAAGTTTCCGGCCATTGAAGTTTGGGCAGTTGTAACCATTGGGGCCCATGCCACCAGAGGGTGCTATTGCCCAACTCTTGCAGGGACACGCCGCGACTAGCTAGGTCGGCAGAATTGTGTTCTGATCGCACATGTGACCAATTCTCAATCTTTGTGGCTTGAGCTATTTTGGTTACGCGGTTGGCTACGAATGTGGTCGAGGAGCATGCTGGTTTTTTTTAACCATGCCAGGACAATGGTGGAATCTGTCCAGCAGAAAATCTCAGAGCTATCTGACAGCATATTTGGAAGGATGGTGGATGCCATTTCTGCCAGCAATAGCTCAAGTCGGGGGAGGGATACAGTTTTCACAGGGGCAACCCGGGACTTTGCCGTAAGCAAATTATTCAATATCTGCTGACCGACTTCAACCCTGACATACAGCGCAGCCCCAGCATCGAATAGCTTGGCGATCTGGGAGAGAACTTCTCTTTTCCCATAGGAGGACTTGACGGATATTTCTGGGGGCAAGAAGTAGAACTCGTCAGTGGTTGCTCTCCAGCGAATGCCGAGAGTTTTGGCTGTGCTTTTGGCATTAATATTCAGGAACTCAGCATTGAGAAGATGGAATGTCCTTTGAAACCCCCTTGTGGTTGGAAGTCCACTTTCTAAGCGGAAAACCGGCAGAATTCAAAGCGGTTACTAACTCCTGGATGGCAAGTTGAGCTTCTTGTTGAGAATTCGATCCTGCTAAAACGTCATCAACATACATGAAGTTACGGATTATGTGACTGGCTTTTGGAAACTGCTGATCGACGTCATCAGCAAGCTTTTGCAGCACTCGGATGGCGAGATAGGGCGCGCAATTGACACCGAATGTTACGGTTTTCAGCTCGTAATCTTGAATGTCACCTTCCTTGTTTCGGAATAGAATCCTTTGAAAAGGCGTGTGCCTTGGATCGACCCAGATCTGCCCATACATTTTCATGATGTCCGCACGAAAGACATACTTGAAATAGCGCCACTTTAAAATCTGAATCGTTAAGTCAGATTGGAGGACTGGACCGGCATGAAGCACATCGTTCAAGCTAGTCCCATTTGCTGAAGGGCTGGAAGCGTTGAATACCACCCGCAGTTTCGTGATGTTGCTTTCGGGTTTTATCACCGTATGATGTGGGAGGTAGTAGATTGAAGAATTGTGATTATTCTTGGATTACGGAGTTGTACTGCTCATTTAATGGAGTGTCTCTTCGTAAACGATTCTCGTTTCTCAGAAACTGAGCAAGTGCTATAGACCTTGAGTAACCCAACTCAGATCCACAATGATCGGGGTCGCAGAACGGTAACGTCACTACGTACTTCCCGTCCGCGTCTCTAGTTGTGGTTCGTAGAAAATTTCTTTCGCAGACAGAATCGGACTCCTTTACCATTTTTGATGGTAGATTTTCCACCTCCCAAAACTTAGTAAGAAGTTTGTCTAAGGACGCCTCATTTGTCTTTGTAACTTGAGTCGAAAAGGCTAAAACTCGGTTGCTTGTGGACATGGACACTGGACTAGTGAGCACCCACCCAAAGATGGTCTCTTGCCCAAAAAGAGACCCGCAGATGTTAGTCTTTGTGCCGCTCAGCAGCACGGATGGAAGAATATCAGCTCCAAAAAGAACGTCTATTTGGGAACTCTGGAGAAATGTGGGATCTGCCCATTGAAGGTTTGGCAAATCTCTCAGGACATCTTGTGGAATGGAATGTGAGGGTAATCTGCCTGCTAATTCTGGCAGAACATACGCTGCGGTGTCTAACTGCAGACCCGGCTTAGTAGGAGAACGAATGGCGAAATGGCAAAGCCGTGTTGACTGGGCAGACACGGTCTGATTTAAACCAGACACTTGAGCTTAAATGGGACGGCACGGCAGATTGACTTGAAAAGACGCTCCGTAATGAACGTCGCTTCAGATCCCAAGTCGATCAGAGCGCGTGCTCGGAAGTGGGTACCGAGGTGGCAGATTACAATCATTGCCGTGCCCAAGAGAACTGCCTTTGAGCCTGAGGCAAAACAGACTTGTACATTTGAGTGTTTATCGGGAATGTCTGAGCCTCCCGCCGGAGGACCGGGTCTAGGTCTCGCATTTCCAGAGGAACTTGGATTGTTGGAAAAAGGGTTGCCTCGATGATGTCTCCCTCGGCATACGAAACAGCTGAACGTACTGGAACAATCCCGGAGCTAATTACCTCTCGCAAAGCAACTCAAGCATAACTGTTTCTTTTTTATGTAGCTTTCCCGCGCCTCGATTGCCATCTGAATGAAGCGAGGGCACAACCGCACTAGGTGACTCTCCTTAGAGCACAAATCGGAGCTCTTTGGTTTGACACTCACTTTGGCTTCAATGGAGTGAAGCTTCTTCGTAACCTGAGGATTTTTGGAATTTGACGGACCACCAAGAATCTGCTTTATATCCTCAATGGCTTCTAAGGTTCTATACCTATCGTTAAGGAACGCGTTCATCTCATCCCATGTAGGAATATCGGACTTTGATGTAAGGGATTGTTCCCACAAGGAAAGGTATTTTTGATGCTATTAGGTAGCTGATTCCATAGTCGAATAGAATATACAAAAAATTGTCTTTCTGATAGCAGAGACCTGTGCCTGACTGAAGTGATATTGCTTACCCTTCGTGATGTTGTAAATTGAAATTTTTCGTATAAGTAGGATGGTTCTTTATGAATAATAATTTTGTGTAGGAGAAGTAGTACTCTAAGGTTTATCCAATCCATTAAGCTAAAGATTTTATATGTAAAGTTGGAAACATGGTCTGCCCTCCGTAAATCAAAGACAAAACGAGCGACATTGTTCACAGTTACTCTAAGTTTATTCAGGCTGCATGAGTCACAGTTTGCAAAGACTTCTAATCCATAGAAAAGTTGTGGAATTATACAGGTTTTTGCAATTAGTAGACGGATGTTTGTGGGAAGAAAACGTTTTGATATTGACAGAGATCTTAGTGTGCCATAGGTCTTACACACTGCCCTTGAAATATGGTCATTCCAGGACAGTGTTCTGTTAAAAATAAATCCTAGGTTGGGTGCATTATCCACGTATTTCAAAAAACTATTATTAATACTTAAAGGTAGTATGTTTTCAATTTTAATTTGCTTATTGTGGATGACCAGACACATGGATTTTGCAGCGTTCAGACCTAGGCCATTGCCTTTTGCCCACTCACTAACACGGACATGTTCACTATTACAGACAGTTACACACTCATGAATTCTATTAAGAGGACGAGTAACATACATCTGGACGTCATCAGCGTACATATGAATATCACAGTTAGATATGAAATTAGGAAGGTCATTGATATATAACGTAAATAACAGAGGACCAAGAACAGAACCTTGCGGAACACCACGGTTAAGGAACACAAACGAGGATAATATGTTAGACAATACAACTGATTGGCGACGATTGCTCAGTCATTAGCTTAATTGCAGTGGTTGAAAAATTATATAAATTTTTTAATTTCGCACATAAAATATTGTGATTTACTGTGTCGAATGCCTTACTATAATCAAGTAAAACTAAGAATGTCACATTGGAAGAATCTATTTGTTCTCGTATATCCTCTGCTATTTTTAAAATGGCGGAAGTGCAGCTCCTGTGTCTTCTAAAGCCAGATTGTTTATCATTGAGCACTTTATTGTCTATTATAAAGTTATTTATTTGTGCCGCCATTAGGTTTTCGAAAATTTTGGACAGGTATGGGAGAATTGATATGGGCCTATATTCTTTATTTTTCTTTGGAATTGGGTGAATCTTGGCAACTTTCCAGCTGTTTGGAAACACGGATGTCATGATCGCAGTATTAAAAATGTGGGTGAGAAATACAAGTATTCGTGGGAGTAAAATCTTTATAAATTTTGGGTTAACATCGTCCAATCCGGTAGCATTCGATTTAATTTTAAGAATACATTCAAGGACATCACATTGACTCACACACACAAACCTAAATCTATTATCACATATATTTTCAGGTACTTGTTGTTGGTTCAGGTATATACTATCAGTGACTTCAGGTACATTGCATTCCGTGAACTGCCGATTCAAGGCATCTACATCTACATCTTCTAAAAGGCTAGTTTTTGCTCTCGATATTCCTAAATTTTTTATTACCTTCCATGTTTCGGTCGATGATTTTGTATTATAAAACTTGCGACTGTAAAAGTTAGATTTGGCCGAATCGATTAGGTTTGTCACATTCTTTCGTAGCATTTTAAAAGTGGTACACAGTGCTGAAGTCTTGTATCGTTTCCACTTGTTATATGCCTCGTTGCGCTTTTTGATGGCTGTCTTGATTTCAGAGTTAAACCATGGTTTTCCGGATGCCCGGAGGATTTTACTTCGTACCGGCACAAATTCGATATAAAGGTAGCTGATATTATTTTGAAAAAAGGTCACTTGTTGGTCTACTGATGGTAAACTATAAATATCGATCCAATTGCATAAATCAAATTCCGCGCCTAGATGGTCATAGTCTATATTTTTAAAGTCCCTAAATATTATTGTTTTGTCAAGAACTGGCAAGTCAAAGTTATACGTCAAGAAGATTAGGTCATGTTTAGAGAAGGACGGCACAATCAATTGGTCATAGATAACTACTTTTCCAATGTTGGTCACAAAAAATAAATCTAACAGTGTGTTGCGCGATTTGGTAAAATGTGTTGGAAAGGATGAGTTCACCAGGTTGATTCCTAGTGATTCAATGCTATTTTTCAGATGGGTTTCTCTTAGGACATCACTATTGAAATCACCTGCTAAGATGATATTACAGTAATTAACAGAGATATTTGACAGCAAATTGATGAGATCATCGTAGTTGACATTAAAATGAGGGCGATAAGTACACCCAATTAATATTTTTTCAGATTTATTCCGGCTGCTAATTTCTAGAAATACATATTCTATTGCACTGTTCTCGGGATGTTTACATATGGACTTGGTAGCTAATTTATTGCTGACATAAATTGCGACTCCTCCCCCGTGACTGTCACGATCTGCTCGAAAAAGATTGTATCCATCACACGACACTAACATATCACATAAATTCGGGACAAACCATGTTTCAGAAATACATATAACATCTACGCACGAATTTACAAACAAATATCTAAATTGTTCAATTTTCTTAGTCAGACTTTGCGCATTAATGTGACAGATTTTAAGGCCGGATCTCTGCTTCGTAAGAACTCGTAATAAGGAAAACGTAGTGAAACGTAGTGATAAATATGAGAATAAATAAGCAGCGGACGCAATTAAAATAAATAATTATTAAACCCATGGAGCGGTGAAAATTTGAAAATTTAAAGCGACTGGCCCTACTCTTAAATCTATCAAAATGTATCTTAATTGAACATATACTATTATTAAAAGAAGTGTATTTACTCGCGAAATGAATTACTACCGATATTATCCGCCAGATTGGTAGAAGCTGTCATCTCTGAAAGCTGAAAAACAAATACTTCTCCGCGCCGAGTGAAAACAGCTGTTTTCATTGCATCATTTTCGCATTGCAATTTTGAACAACTCATATTTTGGTTTTGTCAGCTGTTCATTTAAGTATATAAATGCAGGCGAGTCAAGACCTATAAGCTTTAAGCTTAATTGTGTTTTCGTTGTCCGCCGGTATGACCCAATTGCTCGTAACAATAATGCCTTTTCGCGCACGTGATCCATTCTAATAATAATTACCGGATCCACGATAGAGCTGACCGCTTGGCGGGTACGTACGCGGAAAATCGATCTTATTTTCGGTGGTGGTGTAATGTTAAGTGAGAAACATAGCTTATGGAAAAGTGTTTTGAGGTTCTCGTCTTCCACACGCGGAACCCCATGCCAGCGTAGATCGCAAGCAATCTCTTCTTCTTCCTGTGCTGAGCAATTGGCAGCAAGCTTGGCTTCCAGATCGCAGACCTGCTGCCTGAGTGGACCCACCTCTTGTGCTGCATAGTTGGTTGCAAGTTTTGCCTCTAGATCGCAAACCCGCTGCTTAAGTGGGGCAACATCATTTTCCAGCTGATTGACCCTTTCGGAAAGTCGATGGAAATCCTCGGTGACGGCCGTGAACCTAGCTTCCAAGCTCGTGAGAAGACGTTCGTGGAGTTCATTGCAGAGGCCCTCCCGAAGTTCCAATAGTCGCTTGTCGATCTCCTGTAGCAGCTTGGTTGGAGCAGTATCAGTTCCCTTAAGATCGGGATTAGTTTTCTCCCTTAGGCGCTTGGCTGAGGACATGTTGTTGTTTGTGTAGCTTGTGATCAGCTGAGTGGTTTTGTGTTATTATATGTATGTGTGAGTGCTGGATCGTTGTTTGTTGTTTGTGCGTTTACTTCTGTTTTGCACAATTATTCTGAGTGATTTTATCTTTCTACTGTGTATTGCCTTTGGCTTGTGTCGGCGCGAATAATTTACTTTTAGTAATTAGGAGATTGATATTGTTGTGTAAATTGTTGTGTGGGCCGTCGAATGTATTCCGTGTTCACGAGAATTTTAAGCTTTAATTTAAGACTTTGAGCACAGGAATTTTGATAAATATTAGATTATTTGACGAGCGCAAAGAAAACACAACCGACTTAGTTTCCTTGTTGTCGTTTTTCTGTACTGCTCATTTAATGGAGTGTCTCTTCGTAAACGATTCTCGTTTCTCAGAAACTGAGCAAGTGCTATAGACCTTGAGTAACCCAACTCAGATCCACAATGATCGGGGTCGCAGAACGGTAACGTCACTACGTACTTCCCGCTCGCGTCTCTAGTTGTGGTTCGTAGAAAATTTCTTTCGCAGACGGAATCGGACTCCTTTACCATTTTTGATGGTAGATTTTCCACCTCCCAAAACTTAGTAAGAAGTTTGTCTAAGGACGCCTCATTTGTCTTTGTAACTTGAGTCGAAAAGGCTAAAACTCAGTTGCTTGTGGACATGGACACTGGACTAGTGAGCACCCACCCAAAGATGGTCTCTTGCCCAAAAAGAGACCCGCAGATGTTGGTCTTTGTGCCGCTCAGCAGCACGGATGGAAGAATATCAGCTCCAAAAAGAACGTCTATCTGGGAACTCTGGAGAAATGTGGGATCTGCCCATTGAAGGTTTGGCAAATCTCTCAGGACATCTTGTGGAATGGAATGTGAGGGTAATCTGCCTGCTAATTCTGGCAGAACATACGCTGCGGTGTCTAACTGCAGACCCGGCTTAGTAGGAGAACGAATGGCGAAATGGCAAAGCCGTGTTGACTGGGCAGACACGGTCTGATTTAAACCAGACACTTGAGCTTAAATGGGACGGCACGGCAGATTGACTTGAAAAGACGCTCCGTAATGAACGTCGCTTCAGATCCCAAGTCGATCAGAGCGCGTGCTCGGAAGTGGGTACCGAGGTGGCAGATTACAATCATTGCCGTGCCCAAGAGAACTGCCTTTGAGCCTGAGGCAAAACAGACTTGTACATTTGAGTGTTCATCGGGAATGTCTGAGCCTCCCGCCGGAGGACCGGGTCTAGGTCTCGCATTTCCAGAGGAACTTGGATTGTTGGAAAAAGGGTTGCCTCGATGATGTCTCCCTCGGCATACGAAACAGCTGAACGTACTGGAACAATCCCGGAGCTAATTACCTCTCGCAAAGCAATTCAAGCATTACTGTTTCTTTTTTATGTAGCTTTCCCGCGCCTCGATTGCCATCTGAATGAAGCGAGGGGACAACCGCACTAGGTGACTCTCCTTAGGGCACAAATCGGAGCTCTTTGGTTTGACACTCACTTTGGCTTCAATGGAGTGAAGCTTCTTCGTAACCTGAATCTGCTTTATATCCTCAATGGCTTCTACGGTTCTATACCTATCGTTAAGGAACGCGTTCATCTCATCCCATGTAGGAATATCGGACTTTGATGTAAGGGATTGTTCCCACAAGGAAAGGGTCAACCTGGGCAACTTACTGGCGCACAGGTATAGTGGCCAGTTTCGGCAAAGGAACTAAAGTTAAATAGGAGCTTGAGTTGGCTGTTCACTAGAAGTCTTTTGTTTTCGAAACGGTCTCGAGGCGCCTCCCAAGCGGAAGCGAAACCATCGTTAGTGAGCGGGGACTTGGCAACAATTGCCTTTGCCTCACCGCTCGTCCTTGCGTTGAGATGGAATAACTTCTCAACCGGTGTCAACCGTGTGTTGTTGACGTAGTGATAGTCTCCCTCGAATACTTTTGTATCACATGGAGGCAAACAGCACCCAGACGGAATGTACGCGGACTGATTGTCGGTGCTCGACATTGGTTGCTGTGAACTGGTCAATTAACTCGCTGAGCTGAACCGCCAGCTCTTCGTACACCGAATAGCAATATTCATATTTGCGGTGCAGAGTTGCCAAAATATCCTCCGCCCCTTCAGTCGTAATACTGGAGATCGTGTCTAAACACGCTTCGAATTCTTTTTCGGCTTTGTCCCACAGCGAGCGGACTTGCTCCTTACGGACTTTGCAGGTGTGGACAGACTGAGGTGACGGCCCTGGAGTTTCAATAGTCGCTCTGAATTGGCTCATACGGTCGGACACCGTGATGAACCACGCGAGGACTGCAATCACAATTTCGTTGCTCATTTTTGCCTGAGAACGAGTTGCTAGCGACTTTATGGACTTGGCCTGGATTTGTGACCTAAGTTTAGGCGTGAGCGGACTCAGAGACAATAGTTTCTGATTGCTCGTAGGAACAGACAACTTCTTGTTGCCTTCTTGGGTGGTGTTTAAGAATTAATGCAGTTGTTGCATACTTTGTTGTTATATTTTCATTCGATATTTCCCGCTAAGGAATAGGGAATACCTTTAATGCTTTGTATCGATATATCGTAAGATAAGTAGGCGATAACTATGTATCTCTACGGCTCATCCCTAAGAACACACACACGTACATTGAAACCATTGAAACTGACACGCGAGGTTAGGCGCCGAAACTTTGGAGTTTTTTACACAAAAACTTTGTATTGTCTGCACCCAACCACACTCGATGATGGCTTGCACTCAATTTCTATCAATGGAAATAGCAGATCGTCGATCATTCGTAAAGCTTCACAAATTGTGCTTTAATTGTTTGAGTCGCAACCATGTCTCTAGGCAGTGCACTTCAAAACTCAGATGTCGGCTCTGCAAAGGATCACATCATACATTGGTACATCAAGAATCAAGAAGCTCTAACAGCCGGAATATCGAACTTTTCCGTAGAGACGGCATTTCTTGCTCAGCGCAGACCATGATGACCACCATACTAGCTCATGTGGTGGACAGATGTGGTACACGGACGCTGTGCCGAATTCTTTTGGATTCGGGATCAACCATTACATTGGCCACGGGGGCATTCATTCAACGCATTGGCGCACCTCGTACCCACGCGCGCATTTCGGTTATGGGTCTTTCTTCTCAAGCCGCTGGTACAACTCGAGGATGTGCAAAAATTCAACTGCACTCAAGAGTCTCGCAAGACGTCCAGGAGATTTAAGTTCTAATTATGAGTTCTTTAACTGCATCTGTACCAGCCGAAGAGGTACAAATACAAAATTGGCGAGACCTACAAGGACTAGAGTTGGCTAACCCCACGTTCGCCACCCCTGGAGACATTGATGTCATTATCGGATCGGACCAGCTATGGAGCTTCCTTACGGGCCAACGAACACTGTTAAGTAAACCTAATTTATTCGCGCCTAACACATTCTTTGGTTGGGTAATTGCAGGTTCCGGGGACTTACAAAAGGTAGCTGAAAACCCGGAACAAGCGCATCATGCTCAGGTCGATTTGGACGAGGCGGTGAGGGCATTCATGGAAATGGGCACTATTAAGCCCAGTCAGGCAACTATCGACGCATGTGATCCCGTGGAGCAGCTCTTTGTCGAAACCCACAAATGATATCAGGACGGCGTATACATTGTGGAGTACCCGTTCAAAAAGGACATGCCGACAATTCAGGACCCTTCTTTGCGTCAGGCTTTGAATCGATTTGCAATGTTGGAAATTTCTTTTATTGCTTTTATCTAGCTCACCATGCCGTCCTCAAAGCGGAAAGTTCCACAACCAAATGTCGTGTGGTATTTGATGGATCCGGTAAGGATATCACTGGCCATTCTTTCAATGATCGGTTACACATCGGCCCGCCGATTCAACGAGATCTCTTCGGAGTTTGTTTGAGATTCCGACAATATCGGTATGTGGTTTGTACGGACATTGAGAAAATGTTCCGGGGCATAAAGATAGCTCCCGAACATTCTGATTATCAACGGATTGTTTGGCGAGAGGATGAGAGGGACCCGCTTCAGCACTATCGGCTGCTAACTGTAACTTACGGGCTAGCACCATCACCTTTTCTGGCAGTAAGAGTTCTCAAACAATTGGCAGATGACTATCATCACCGATATCCACTGGCAGCTTCCTCACTAATAACGGATGCATACGTTGACGATGTATCAACAGGTGCGGATACAGAGGACGGACTCGTAAAACTGCAGAAGGAACTTGTCGGGCTGCTGGCGGAGGCCAAATTCAACATGCGAAAGTGGAGTTCCAATTGCAAAACACTTATGGATTCCCTACCAAAGGAGGATTGCGCTTTCCAAGCAGGCACCACTCAATCAAACAATGTGAAAATATTGGGTCTACTTTGGGATCCCGATACAGACACATTTTCTTGTTATATTTTCATTCGATATTTCCCGCTAAGGAATAGGGAATACCTTTAATGCTTTGTATCGATATATCGTAAGTTAAGTAGGCGATAACTATGTATCTCTACGGCTCATCCCTAAGAACACACATACATACATTGAAACCATTGAAACTGACACGCGAGGTTAGGCGCCGAAACTTGAGAGGTCTTTACCGGTCCAAATAAAAAGATTAAATACAGTCCACAACTTGCCTTATTTGCGAACAGGTGGCTAATGACGTTTCGCTCTTTGCCTTCGTTATTGATTTTGGGCTACTGGGCTTAAGGTGCGCGCGCGAGGAGATTCGGATAGCGAACTGATAACTTTGTTTTGTCTCCTGGCATTCCCGAAATCGGATTAACTGGACAAACCTGTCTGGCATTCTAAGAATTAGACCCGCCGGAAAAGTCGGCCCCGGAATGTGGTCACGCTGTTGCGGATCACCGGGATTGATTCGAAAGGAAAAGGAACGACGAAATGGATAACTTCCGGAAAATACAGGTGCGGCCCCAAAATTTCGAACATCCTAATAGCTGAATGACAATAATGTCAATGTATAGTGGAGCGACACGACAAAAAAATCGTATGGAATTAATTTGATTTTGTTTTAAAACCCAAAAAAAAAATTAATATATCGCAGTGGCTTTTTAGTTGCCTCGGTATAGATTACAAGCGGTCCGCTTGTGTTTCCTATTAGCGTTGCAGTTCCGGTCTACTTTTCTTTTATGCGGAAACGGAACATCAGTACAAATTTCAAAGTTTTCGGAACAACTATTTTTATGTACGAGGAGATTTGGAAAAAAAATATTCTGCCAAATATTTGCAGTTGGTTCCTGTGCTGTGAAAATGGGCGGTAGGAATCGGAAATATATATATCGCGCACCGTTACGGCTTGCACAAAAAAAAATTTATTTATTTATTCGGCCCGCCCTAGTCTATTCAGCGTGCCGAATGAGAAGATTTTAGAAAGTGTATTCAATGACGAGAGTAATAATTTTTCGTCACAAATGTTGATATCAGAACTTTTGTATGTTGAAGGTGCGATCGTCTAGTTTTTTACCTCGTTAAGAGGTGTTTATATTTGATATCAGAATTTTTTGTTTGTTTACATTTGCTCTCACAGGAGCTAATATATTCATTTAAATTTAAATGGTTCAACCATAATTCTTAAACTATTGGACTTAAACAAATTAACTTAAAAAGGCGTTCAAGTATTTCAAAATACCTTTTAAACGAGGTAGAACTTACAATCTAACAAAATTTAGCTATTGTTAGCTTTTTTCCCGCTAAAGCAGCAGGTTTTGCCAAAAGTCGTAAAACAAAAGTTTCCTATTTGGAACTCCTTAAAACAATTGAAATGATTCCAAGACCCTGAAATACAGTTTGGATACGCACGTACAAAATGGGCAGCGTTTATTCTTCTGAGCTGGCAAAAGTGGCTATTTTCGTTTCTTAATAACTTTTAAACGTGACTTTTTACAGTAATGTGTTATATACCAAAATTTAAGGAATCTCAAGGGCTATACAGTTTAAAGTTGTAAGGAAAATCGTTAGAGCCGTTTTTGAGAAAATTAAAAAAAGCTAAAAAAAAGTTGAAATAAATGTTCTTTTGTTTATATTTTTTTAACTATTACATTTACACAAATTGCACTTAGAAGGCTTTTATAGCATTTAAAAAAACCTTTCAAACGAGATGCAGCACAATTTTGCGGCTATAATATAGTAGTCGCCTTCGCACACTCTCCTTGTGCGTTTCGTCACTACATGGACTGCCGTCCATAATGATAAATTGTGTTCGGTGGAATCAAGTTATTTTTGGTATTTTTTTTTTAATATATAATAAATTGTGTTCAGTGGAATCAAGTTATTTTGGGTGATATGTATAATATATAATTATACATATTTTAATATATGTATCTTAATCGTGCCTACGTTGCCTTACGTTACGCTACGACTTTTTCCCTTATGTACATATGTTGAAATAGATTTGTAGATTTGTATGTACGTACATTAATAAGCATGCATTAGGATTATATGTGTTTATGTATGGGCGTATGGATATGTGTGTTTGTGGGAACTCGGTAATGTATGTGTATAAATTGTATTTTAAAATTGTAATTTTTAATAAATTTGGTAATTGGAGACAATGTGGACTGTATGGTAAATGTCGCTGTAGAAATGTTAGCAGGGTTAACGCGTATGGAGGAACGGGTATGTTAACTTATGTACATATGTTGCTCTGGTCAGGCATATGTACCTACATTAAAGAGTGTGCATCTGGATTATATGTCCGTATGATGGAAGAGAAATTAGGAAAAATCCGCCGGCTGAACACTGGTGCTGAAACTTCTTCTCCTCTTCTGGAATTATCCGGCTCGAAGGACCATCACCTGGCGAAGGGCGGGTTTCCCAACAGGTGGTCGTAGTGGTATCAATCCAGATGAATATGGAGGAAAAAAAACGGCCGAAATGGTTTCGTTTCACGTTATAAAATTATCGATTGTGGAGACACTTAACAGCGCGAGAGAGCGAGATGCGAAGATCTGGAAAAAACTGTTCTCTAGGCTGTTGAGACTCCAGGGCCGGTTCCCACGAAACGGGAAGCGCCGCTTTGGCGCGAAGAAGCAGCAATAGCCGAGTCCATATAGCCATGTCCGTCTGTCCGTTTCTATGCGATCTAGTCTCTCAGTTTCAAAGCTATCGCGATGAAACTTTCCCAAAAGTCTTCTTTCTATTGCAGGTTGTACATATGTCGGCACGAGCCGGATCGGACCACTATATCTTATGGCTCACATAGGAATAATCTCAAAAAATATATAAAACAAGAAAGGAAGCTAGCTTCGGGCAGCCGAAGCTTATATACCCTTGCAGACAAAGTAAATACCTATATTTTAATGCTCACTCAATTGGTGCAGTTCCAGTTCAAAAATCAAAACACCTACTTTCTACAAAGTTACTATGAATTTTCTTAGGATTAGGAGGATATATTTGTGTGGATCATACATAACTTAACTAAAGAAACCTAATGATATATTTATATCGATATTTCAAAGACCGCGAATTCTTAGGAACAAGAGGATTTATTTGTGTGGATCATACATAACTTAACTAAAGAAACTAGAAAATACTGCGAATTCTTTAGAACAAGAGAATATGTTTTTGTGGATCATACATCTGTAACATTTGAAGAACTCAAGAATTCGCATGGGCGGAAGAAGTTGAAACAAATGTCGAAATATCGTATCCTTTAATTTTAAATATTATACACAAATAACAATCTTGACCTTAAGAAATCGCGACGGGTCGATGAGCTGTGAAAATTGTGATAATCGTCTTATTTAAAAATCGACTCTTTCTTCTTTGGGTAACCTTAAACCCGAACTGATCTACTTGAAACTCATTTGACTTGGGTCGTTTGGGTTTTTTTGTACTTGAGCTTGGGTAAAAATTTACTCATTTACCCAAATACCCAAACCCAAACGACCCAAGTCAAATGGGTTTCAAGTTAGTTGGGTTTAAGGTTTGACAAACAAGTCAGGTTACTTATGCAGGGCTCTATTAAATACATTGTTACGTTGTAGAAAGTAGGCGTTTTAATTTTTGACAATTTAATATGAACATTTTTAAAGGCAATAATATATTTGGAATCCCAGGAACAGCCCCGATCGAAGCTAGCTTCCTTTCTTGTTTCTCATATAATAAACAGGATGCCACTGGTTATTATCCGTACTTTTTTTGCAGCAAAACTGCGCCGAAACCATCAGTTGAAGCGTCCATATGGAGTTCAAAATCGTCCTGCTGATGGAAAATTTTTAGGACTGGTTTTAGCGTAATAATAATGATCACCGAAATAAATTTTCGTATCTTGTTTCGTCAGGTCAGATAAGGGTTTAGCTATCTGCGACAAATTGGCGATGAACTTTCGGAAATACCCCAATAAGCCAAGGAAACTCTGTGGCTGTTTCAGATTAGTCGGAACTGGAAACGATGTCACAACATGTGTTTTGGACGGCGATGGACTTATTTTCTGATTTTCGATTATGTGACCCAAGTACTCGATTTTAATTTTCAGAAAATTACATTTTTTGAAGTTAATTAAAAGTCCATACTCTGAGCATCTCTTTTGAAATTCGATGATATTTTCTTCAGCTCTTTTTCTGATTTTGCAGGGATTATAATGTATCGACGTATGGTATGGCCACTCCTTTACAAGCCAGGTCTCTGAAGATAGCATTTACGTGTCGCTGAAATACGCTCTAAAATTGTCCCTTGTGTGTGACGAACTACGTATACTTGCAACTCTCTTCTTCTATACCAACGTCGAAGAATCCATTTTTAAATCAATCGAAGTTGATCTGTGAAGTTTATCCTCGATCAAAGCGAGTGGAAAATGGTCTCTGGGCTACTGTATTCTGACAGCCATTGGTTGTGTTGTTTGTCTATGATGCATCGCTCGGCATACGAAAGTCTTCGAGGTCGTGAGTGTATTGGCATTCGTCGTTAAAAATCAAACGCATGTGAGTGTTTGTGGATTTCGTGCTTACCGGTTGATAGATTTGGAAGGTTTTGTATAGTATCTCTGTAGTTTTTAGTCTTTGCTTGTATTTTAGTCTCTGCTTGTATTTCAGTTGGGCACTGCTTGGTTTTTCATATCACTTTTATTTGCCTTTGAAAACATGAATTGCTTCGAAGCATTTCAGTTTGTCTTTAAACTCGCTCAGTGTTACGTGCCAGCCACGAAACTTTAAATACATTAACAAAACACTTATTTTGCGATCGCCGACTATATATATTTATTAGAAATTGTTTTTCACAGGCTGTGTAGCAATGCGTTGCGTTTATTATGACGGAATAATAGACAAAAGTGTTGGGTAACATATTTATAAACAAAATGAGCTGAAATTGGCAGGTGTAACGCATTCAAATTCAAAATTCAAACTTTATTTTCTTCAGCCACATTCCCCTCACCGTAAAACGCTTAATTCGTTTTACCTAAAACAACAAAAACAGCTAGCTTAGAGATGGGGCGTTTAAGGGCACCAGTTGAAGTCTGTCCTTCCACAATTCGAATTTGACCATCTTTTGCCTTAAACGTTTGGATAACAAGGCCCTTCTTCCAGCATTCTCTGGGTTGATTTTCATCACAGATCAATACTAGATCTTCGATTTGAATTCGCTGGGTAGGTGAAAACCATTTGGTGCGCTTCGTTAAAGTAGGAAGGTACTCTCTTATCCAACGTTTCCAAAATAAATATTTTAGCTGCTGATCAATACTGTTTTCGATGGCAGTAATTATAAATTTCTCCAGGAGTTTGAGTAGATTTTACGTTTCCTAGTAGATAGTGATTTGGGGTTTGTGGTTCAGGATTGACTATAGTACATAGTAGAGCCCTGCATGAGTGGAGTCATAGGGCCCTTTGACTCACATTTTAAAAAAAGGTTCGAGTAGCTCATATCGGAAAATTTGTTGGATCTGAATGGCTCAGCTCATGGCATGGCTCACATGATCTACTTGATTTGATCTAAATCCTCATGGCTCCTATAGCTCATGACTCCCCATGACTCATGACTCCCTATGAGTCATGACTCAGGTCTGAAATTTCTCTAATCTTTTAATCTGATTAGATCACAGAAATAAATACTTTTTACAAGACGAAAACTTTTTAAATTGATTTTTATATTTAGACAGACGTGTTTTTTGTCTAACACCCATTTTTTTGTACAATGGTTTTTGTAAGAACTTGCACTTATAATTTGGATTGATTTCGAATGTTATTGTGTAAAAACATAAGTAGCTTTACCATAAGGCTTTTTGAGGTAATACCGGCCCTTTTCACACAAATTAGATTTCCTGCTTGGGAGAATGCTCTCTCTGAAGAGGCACTGCTTGCTGGTACACTCAAAATTTTGCAACTGGCCTTGAAAAGCAGGGGAAAATTTGTTTTATTTGTTTCCTACCACTTTAAAGGATCGAAGTCTTCTGTGTATTGGGTCATATTATTTGTGTATGATCTTATCTCCCTCTCTATAGCTTGGTCCTGTGTTTCATTTCCAACGGAGCGCGATTCGGGTAAAACCTTAGTGTTAAATATTTTAATTGTATGCGGTTACTCAAATTCTTAGAAAAAAAACTTACATATTGATCTGCTTCCAGCCCATCCATGTCGAGAAATGTTAAAACAAAAAATGTAACTTTTCTATGTTGACAATGAACCCTATGAGCTACTAGGTGAGCTATACGAGTCAGCTGATGAGCTATAGGAGTCACTACATTTGTAATGAATTAAGTAGGTCATGGCTCATAGTATGAGCCATGTTTCATAGGAGTCATGAGCCATAGGAGTCATGACTTAAAAAACATAGATAGATCGAATGGCTCATGAAATCAAAGGGAACTATGACTCTACTCATGCAGGGCTCTAGTATATAGGCTGTTGATAATATTTTCGGCCTCTATCAGTGGACAACGTAGCGTTTCTACTCTTGGTGCTTGCTTCAGAGTTACTGCTAAGACACGCTTTGTTGATCGAACCAATCTTTCCCAACATCCTCCTGAATTAGGATTGGCTGGACAGTTGAACTCCCAATTGCAATAGCTCTGGCCGTTAAACATGTAAACAAGGCGACCCAAAGCTTTTCATGACGACGCCCTATGGTTACAAATAAGGGGCCAAAATAGTCAAGTCCTGTGTAAGTAAAAGGTCGATTGTACGGCGTAACCCTATCTTTAGGCAATTGTCCCATAAGCGTGGGCACTGGCTTTACGTTTTTGTTTTTACAGAACTGACAGGACGATTTGGCGCGTTTGACTGCTGTACGTATACTGAACCAGAACTTACGACGTATTTCGCTTATTATTAGTTCGTCATTTAGATGGTGATATATTATGATAGTACATTATAATTAGGTCGGTAAGTGGATGTCTCTTTGGAAGTATTATTGGCTGCCGAGTACTTACAGCCAGTATAGATGCATTGTTTAGCTTGCCCTGCACGACCAACAAGCCATCTTCATTTACTCCAGGTGACAATGAATATATTGGGCTACTTTTGGAAATCAAATCATTTTGCCGAAGAGCGCTTATTTCTTCGCAATATGTGTGTTGCTGTGCTACCTTGCATAATGCTTTTTCAGCATTAACCAATTCTTTGAAGGAAATTTCTCCTTTAACCTTCCTGTTGTCTTTATTCATATTTCCTATGAATCTGAGCAGCCATCCCATTGTTCGCTTTAGGCGCATAAAGTTTGAAAACCGACCAATGTCTATTGGTGGGTCTATCGCTATTGTCAGGACAGTTTTGCGCTTTTCGTCAGAGTCATCTGGTAATGGGATAGTTTTATCGGTTGTTGGCCTGGCGGATACATGTTATTTGCGGATCATACTCTTGACACTTGGTGGTTCTTGTCGCTTTATCAACTGTGTTTAAGAGAGTTGGAACCCAACGCCATTCATTTTCTTTTGTTGTGTCCAAAATTTCTGCTATCCGATATGCCACAAACTGTTCGTATTGCCTGTGGTCAAAACAAATCAAGGCGAGCACTGTCCTTGAATCTGACCAGAACATAGATCTTTCAATGGCAATATCATGACTTTCTAATATCAAGTTTATTAATCGCGTTCCTAGTACTGCGACTTGGAGCTATAGCCTGGGCACCGACAACAACTTCAGGGGGGCACATTTAGTTTTGCTACAAAGGAAGTTTCAATATTGTCTCCAGATATGATTCGCCAATAAGCCACTGCAGCAAAGTCCTGCTCACTTGCGTCGACGAATATGTGAAGTTCCCTTGTAATACCTGAATATAAGAACTTTTGAAAATGCTTCACTCTATTCAATAGACCGATCCATTCTTTGAAGATTACCCTGCATTAAAACATTGCCAATTATCATAAGATCAGCCAGCATACCAAACGGGTCGTACACTGACATTATGATACTGAGAAGTTGTCTCTTATTTGGAACTGTTATTCCTTGCCTTATTTTCTTATCAACTCTGTTCATTTTAATATCGAACAAAAATGAATCCTTTCCACTATCCCAAAAATATCATTTAAGGTATTTTGATTTTTAACATACGGCGCACAGCAAGGTGAACATGTAGCTCCGAATATTAGTACTTGCATCTTATATACCTCAATATTGCCATCGTAATCCCTCCATAGGAATCTGAAGGACTCTTGATCTGATTCTTTACCTGACCTTTACTTGCAAGAATATTTGTGTGATGTCACCTCATAAAGCTATTATGCCTTGTCAAAATTGGAACAGGATTTTAAGTAGTGAAGGGTTTTTGTCTGGGCCCTTTAGCAATTGACTGTTTAAAGAAATTCCATTGACTTTGGCTGCCGCATCAAAAACAAGCCTCATCTTGTTTGCTTTGTTAATGTTATGCACACCAAAGTGAGGGAGATACCAGGTTCTTGGGCCGACCATTCAAGCGTCTTCTTTTGTCAATTTTTAGCCTTTTTATATTCCTCCTGCTTATCATAATCGATTATATTGCGCTCAGTCGTGTGAAGTCGTATTAGAATTCGCTGATTTTTTGACCGGAAGAATTCGTGGATTGATTTACCTGAAGAATTCGGATGTCTAAACTCTTTTTAGTTGAAGAATTCGCGACTTGAATTTTTTCCCAAAACGCCACATTAAATGATTCTGATCTTGCTTAAGTCAAAAAATCCGCAAATTTTTTAGGTCAAGAGAATCCGCGAATTCTTCAGGTCAAAAAATCCGCGAATTCTTCAAGTCAAATGAATGGCGAATGGTGAGAATAGTCACATAACTGAAACATTGCTTCGTTTTAAATTATATCTCAATTATGACCATGATATTTTGCTTTTAAGCTTTTTTCCAAATAAACACTTTGAAGCGTTTTGGTCAAATGGCAATTCCGACCCTATAAAGTATATATACTCTTGATCAGGATCACAAGCCGAGTCGATATAGCCATGTCCGTCTGTCCGTCTGTCCATCCGTATGAACGTTGCGATCTCAGAAACTACAAAAGCTAGAAAGTTGGGATTACCCACACATATTCTTTGGTTTTCTACTCAGCGCAAGTTTGTTTCAGCCGAGGTCCACGCCCAATCTAACGCCCACAATCGCCTTAAACGATTTTAAAAGGTGTCTAACGCCCACACCTTTAAAAATTTCGGTAAAGTAAAAGTGCAGTTTTATTGTGTTTATCAATACCTATCGAAATCGGACCATTCGGTAAAAGTTATTCGAGATCAATGTTTTATATCTCCATCTCCCTCGCACTCCTTTGAGTAACGGGTATATGATAGTCGGGCACCCGACTATAGCGTTCTCTCTTGTTTTTTGTGTGTCTTCAGTCACATCAAGCTTTTCTGCGTTCTGGGCACTCTTACTGCTTCGAATGGTTATGGCGTCACTTCCTGCTTGATTCATCTTCTTCCTTCTCGTTAAATTCTGCGTCGGCCAACAAGAAAGCTTTTTACAAATTGTAAAATATTGTAGTAGCCAGCTGGACCAACAAAAATCTTAATGCGTTCGAAATGTACTCGAAAACCGAGCTGAAAGCGAAGGGCACGTTAAACGGCCAGCAAGAAACACGCGGTGCGAAGCGCAGGAACGAAACAGAGCAGCACAGATCAGGCGAGTTTACCGTTTACTCCCAGTGATAAGTTTTCGGTTTGCCTTTCCCACTTCTGCGTTAGTGTGTGTGAGATTTGACACAAGCATGGACTCTGCCAACAGTTCGTGCCATTTCAACTCGATCGCTATTCAATTCAAATCGATTAGCATCTGTAGGGAGTAGTGAGCTGTTTCCAAAGATAATGCCGCTACAGCTCTCGCTCTTCTAAAAGCGATCACGGGGGCGTCAGTTTACGTAAATAGAATCTTGTAAACTTTCTTTTAGTCAAGATCTTCGTCAACAGCAACGATGGGCCCAGCGTGCTAGTGAACGGACGGGATATCATGTGAGTTTTTAACACTTCTTATTGCTTGATTCCATAGATGTGAATCTGAACCCATACATGCCGTAAAATTAAATAGCCGTTGATTTTAGCGCGTTTCTTAAAAGCAGCCATCTATGTGAGCCGCTCTCACTATTTAACACTGCTGCCTTTAGCAATTAATTATAAGTCAAATCACAATCTTGTCGGGAGCCATCTAAATATTTTTTTTGAAGGATTATTGAAGTAAAGTTAATTCGTACCATGGACACCCAGTCGAATTTCAAGTAAACGACCTAGTAGCGGTCAATTCTTTGAAAACCTATAATTTGTTATGAGAATATATGAAGTATCAACTCCGCGAAGGAAATTGTGAATAAATGTGAGGGTAAATACATGGGGTTATAACATCTTGCACACTCCAAATTCGTTCTAAATTAGTACCGCTCATCTTAATTCCCGTCATTTTAGCTCCCATCTTAGTTTAATCTGTAGATTTTCGTATAGTGCACTTAATTTGTGATGCAGTGTAGCATAGAAGGATGAAGAAAGAACCCATACCCCATCCGGCGCGCTCAGTCAGAAGAAAAGCAAGAAGACCTCTGACACCCCTATGCACGAGTAAGTGAAATTCGTTTTAGATTCTCACCAACGCTACACAATGGCGCCCATCCGTGTGGAGCCCGAGTGGAGTTTAATTTCGCAATAAGATCATGCTATCTCCAATCTGGCGCTCAATCAAATTTCTTCTGTTAATTACAATTAGTTTATGATGGAGACCTACTATCCTTTTGACCGTGGAGATGCGATAATTGTTCGTTTTTATTTCGGAATAATCGACCACAAAATCAAACCGGTATTCTATAGGGAAACAATTTCGATAGAGTAGAATGGAATAAAACAAGAAAGGAAGCTAGCTTGGGGCAGCCGAAGCTTATATACCCTTGCAGATAAAGTAAATACCTATATTTTAATGCTTACTCTATCGGTGCAGTTTCAGGGGTTCCAGATTCTGCGAGCCTATTTCAAATTTTGATTTTAAGTTTTCAATAATCAAAACGCCTACTTCCTACAAAGTTACAATGAATTTTCTTATTTGTTTGATTGTTCCTATGGGAGCCTTAAGATATTGTGGTCCGATCCGGCTCGCTCCGACAAATGTACTACCTGCAATAGAAAGAAGACTTTTGATAAAGTTTCATCGCGATAGCTTTAAAACTGAGAGACTAGTTCGCATAGAAACGGACAGACGGACATGGCTAGATGGACTCGGCTATTGGTGCTGATCAAGACTATATATACTTTATGTGGTCGGAAACGCCTCCTTCACTGCGTTACAAACTTCGGACTGAAATTATAATACCCTCTGCAAGGGTATAAAGATAATACGATTTAAGGATTAGGAGTCTTCTTTTAGGAGCAGCGAACTAGCTTCTGCTACACGCATGAACAGGTCGACCAGGATAGGCTGTCTAGAAATTCTTTAGTTAGTTTATATCTTTAAAACTAGTGTAATGCTTAGCGCTAGGGATAACAAGTATCGGCAGATCTGACCTGACCTGACCTGACCTGACCTGACCTGACCTGACCTGACCTGACCTGACCTGACCTGACCTGACCTGACCTGACCTTACCTGACCTGACCTGACCTGACCTGACCTGACCTGACCTGACCTGACCTGACCTGACCTGACCTGACCTTAAATGTCAGTTCAGCATAATTATTTTATTATTTTATTTAATTTATTAAACATTTAAAAAATGTTTTTTTATTTTTTAAAAAAATTTATTTATTCAAAATAAAAGTTTGTAAAATTTAATAAAACATTTTTTTTTGTAATTTGTGTTTTATCTAACATATTTGAAAATTTATTTTTTTTTATTTTTTTATTAAATGGACTTTTAAATAAATAATTCTCATTTTTTAATAGATTAAAAAATGACTTTTTACTTTTTGTCATTCAGATGTTTAAGTTAAAACTTAAAGACATAAGGTATCTTTGGGTGCAAAATTTTGTCGACCTGTGTTATTCTTATTTTATTATTCTTCCTCGTCGTTTTAGCAATCCTCTTTAGGCTTTTCATTTGCTGCTAAGCTTGTCGGTACCTTGTCGATACATTTTAATTGAAACTGTTCGTTACTTTTCAAACGGAACTTGTCGTTACTTTTAAATTATCGTTACTTTTTAAATGGAAAGTGTACAGCAGACACACAATTCCCACAATAATATTTAGGAAGTTTTAATTTTATTCTGATATCATTTTCCTTAAACTATAATGTAGAAATATTACGAAAACACATCAAACTGTTGGTGAGATATACAGAAAGTGTTTCTGGAAAGAACTGTAATTGATTTTCAAAAAAATATATATGCCAATTCTATTTTAAAACCATATTGTCTTTTCAATATAATAGGTTCAGGCAGTTTCTACAATATCTCACTTTAAATCGGAACTTCGTTTTATAAAAATCGGATCTCAGACTTTTCCTAAAAAAATATCTCTCTTTGAAATAAACTTGGTTTTATTAAAATCGGATCTATACAGCGACCTGTGCACAATCCGCCGCTGGCTTACTTTTTCTGAATCTATCCTGACAAAAGAAGAAACCCCAAGTCCGCCTTTTTACTCTACGAGTAACGCGTATAAAAATAAAAGTCCTCCCTAAATTTTATTCATGACTTTTATAATAAAAGTCTAAAAATAACTGTTATTTATTGACTGAAAAAATAAAAGTCTAGATAACTCTTATGAAAAGACTTTTACCAAACAAATAATTAAATAACTTTTATTTGGTGATCGAAAATATATGTGTGATTCTTTTGGAAACGTATCGAGACTTTCTTCATGGTCTCAAAACGATATCTAATTTGTCAGGGGTGTCACAGAAACCGTCGACGGTTTTGGGGACGGTTGGTTTAGAAACCAACCGATCAAAACCGTAGGTGTCACAGAAATTCGAGAGATTTCCTTTTTTCGGAAAATTTACCGAAAACCGACGAGGGCTGGATGCATACACTAAATATCGAATATTCAATAATTATCGAATTTTATTTGACTTATTTTGACTATTTTCCAATAAGTTTTAAACTTAATTTATGTTTTTATTGCAAAATTACAAAAATAATATATGTTTAAAGCGCATATTGTACACAATAAATGAAAAAAATTAAAAATTTGAATTACCCGCCAGGCTATGTACATATTGCAGCCCTGAACAGCTGTTTGCAGCGGCTGCGTTTGTTTACTTACGTTTATAAGTTGGCAAGAATTTTAAAGCAAAATGCCATCTGCGCGAATTCTTGCTCTGGAGTACTTGCGAAGACAAAAACTTCAAAAGGCTAGGCTACAGAGGAAAATACTTAGAAGCTCGTCCGATTTTCTTTCGCAAACAGATGAAACGTAAGATAATTTCAAGTGTATTTTCTGCTGGAACTTTAAGTATTTTTGTAACTTTTAGGTTTCGGTACAATTTCCGACTTGATAAACATACATTTATAATGGTGTTTCATCTGATTGAGGAGCACATCCCAAAATCATCAATCCCGCCCTTGTTCCAGCTGGCCACGGCGGTGGTCACCAGAACGCGGTCGCCCCGAGTAAATCCTTTGGCAATGTAGATATTATCGCGAAAATTAGCAACGTTTATTAGTTTAAATTAATAATAAACAAAAATTTTGTACTTGTTTACTTACACATCTTCTTCTTCTTCGCAGCCGGCGTTTTACCCGGCAAAAATAGGTCATTTTTTCACGACAGTGATGCCAACTTTTTGCAAAGTCGGCCTGTTTTTATTAATTTCTCAATAACTACAACTTCTTTTACCATAAAATTTTTACCAGAAATAAGTTTCATTTTTAACTACAATACTAAGTACCTTTGAATAAATAATTCGTTAACAAAACATTTCGATAACTAACTCTGAAATTTGGACAAATTTGGTATTTTAAAGTGCAAGCTAATTGGTAACACTGCCAGGTAGACGGTTTGCCGACGGATTTTTTTTAGATAATTTTTTCGAGAGTTTTTATAAAAGTTTTTATAACCTTCCTGTTGTCTTTATTTATATTTCCTATGAATCTGAGCAGCCATCCCATTGTTCGCTTTAGGCGCATAAAGTTTGAAAACCGACCAATGTCTATTGGTGGGTCTATCGCTATTGTCAGGACAGTTTTGCGCTTTTCGTCAGAGTCATCTGGTAATGGGATAGTTTTATCGGTTGTTGGCCTGGCGGATACATGTTATTTGCGGATCATACTCTTGACACTTGGTGGTTCTTGTCGCTTTATCAACTGTGTTTAAGAGAGTTGGAACCCAACGCCATTCATTTTCTTTTGTTGTGTCCAAAATTTCTGCTATCCGATATGCCACAAACTGTTTGTATTGCCTGTGGTCAAAACAAATCAAGGCGAGCACTGTCCTTGAATCTGACCAGAACATAGATCTTTCAATGGCAATATCATGACTTTCTAATATCAAGTTTATTAATCGCGTTCCTAGTACTGCGACTTGGAGCTATAGCCTGGGCACCGACAACAACTTCAGGGGGGCACATTTAGTTTTGCTACAAAGGAAGTTTCAATATTGTCTCCAGATATGATTCGCCAATAAGCCACTGCAGCAAAGTCCTGCTCACTTGCGTCGACGAATATGTGAAGTTCCCTTGTAATACCTGAATATAAGAACTTTTGAAAATGCTTCACTCTATTCAATAGACCGATCCATTCTTTGAAGATTACCCTGCATTAAAACATTGCCAATTATCATAAGATCAGCCAGCATACCAAACGGGTCGTACACTGACATTATGATACTGAGAAGTTGTCTCTTATTTGGAACTGTTATTCCTTGCCTTATTTTCTTATCAACTCTGTTCATTTTAATATCGAACAAAAATGAATCCTTTCCACTATCCCAAAAATATCATTTAAGGTATTTTGATTTTTAACATACGGCGCACAGCAAGGTGAACATGTAGCTCCGAATATTAGTACTTGCATCTTATATACCTCAATATTGCCATCGTAATCCCTCCATAGGAATCTGAAGGACTCTTGATCTGATTCTTTACCTGACCTTTACTTGCAAGAATATTTGTGTGATGTCACCTCATAAAGCTATTATGCCTTGTCAAAATTGGAACAGGATTTTAAGTAGTGAAGGGTTTTTGTCTGGGCCCTTTAGCAATTGACTGTTTAAAGAAATTCCATTGACTTTGGCTGCCGCATCAAAAACAAGCCTCATCTTGTTTGCTTTGTTAATGTTATGCACACCAAAGTGAGGGAGATACCAGGTTCTTGGGCCGACCATTCAAGCGTCTTCTTTTGTCAATTTTTAGCCTTTTTATATTCCTCCTGCTTATCATAATCGATTATATTGCGCTCAGTCGTGTGAAGTCGTATTAGAATTCGCTGATTTTTTGACCGGAAGAATTCGTGGATTGATTTACCTGAAGAATTCGGATGTCTAAACTCTTTTTAGTTGAAGAATTCGCGACTTGAATTTTTTCCCAAAACGCCACATTAAATGATTCTGATATTGCTTAAGTCAAAAAATCCGCAAATTTTTTAGGTCAAGAGAATCCGCGAATTCTTCAGGTCAAAAAATCCGCGAATTCTTCAAGTCAAATGAATGGCGAATGGTGAGAATAGTCACATAACTGAAACATTGCTTCGTTTTAAATTATATCTCAATTATGACCATGATATTTTGCTTTTAAGCTTTTTTCCAAATAAACACTTTGAAGCGTTTTGGTCAAATGGCAATTCCGACCCTATAAAGTATATATACTCTTGATCAGGATCACAAGCCGAGTCGATATAGCCATGTCCGTCTGTCCGTCTGTCCATCCGTATGAACGTTGCGATCTCAGAAACTACAAAAGCTAGAAAGTTGGGATTACCCACACATATTCTTTGGTTTTCTACTCAGCGCAAGTTTGTTTCAGCCGATGTCCACGCCCAATCTAACGCCCACAATCGCCTTAAACGATTTTAAAAGGTGTCTAACGCCCACACCTTTAAAAATTTCGGTAAAGTAAAAGTGCAGTTTTATTGTGTTTATCAATACCTATCGAAATCGGACCATTCGGTAAAAGTTATTCGAGATCAATGTTTTATATCTCCATCTCCCTCGCACTCCTTTGAGTAACGGGTATATGATAGTCGGGCACCCGACTATAGCGTTCTCTCTTGTTTTTTGTGTGTCTTCAGTCACATCAAGCTTTTCTGCGTTCTGGGCACTCTTACTGCTTCGAATGGTTATGGCGTCACTTCCTGCTTGATTCATCTTCTTCCTTCTCGTTAAATTCTGCGTCGGCCAACAAGAAAGCTTTTTACAAATTGTAAAATATTGTAGTAGCCAGCTGGACCAACAAAAATCTTAATGCGTTCGAAATGTACTCGAAAACCGAGCTGAAAGCGAAGGGCACGTTAAACGGCCAGCAAGAAACACGCGGTGCGAAGCGCAGGAACGAAACAGAGCAGCACAGATCAGGCGAGTTTACCGTTTACTCCCAGTGATAAGTTTTCGGTTTGCCTTTCCCACTTCTGCGTTAGTGTGTGTGAGATTTGACACAAGCATGGACTCTGCCAACAGTTCGTGCCATTTCAACTCGATCGCTATTCAATTCAAATCGATTAGCATCTGTAGGGAGTAGTGAGCTGTTTCCAAAGATAATGCCGCTACAGCTCTCGCTCTTCTAAAAGCGATCACGGGGGCGTCAGTTTACGTAAATAGAATCTTGTAAACTTTCTTTTAGTCAAGATCTTCGTCAACAGCAACGATGGGCCCAGCGTGCTAGTGAACGGACGGGATATCATGTGAGTTTTTAACACTTCTTATTGCTTGATTCCATAGATGTGAATCTGAACCCATACATGCCGTAAAATTAAATAGCCGTTGATTTTAGCGAGTTTCTTAAAAGCAGCCATCTATGTGAGCCGCTCTCACTATTTAACACTGCTGCCTTTCGCAATTAATTGGTAACACTGCCAGGTAGACGGTTTGCCGACGGATTTTTTTTAGATAATTTTTTCGAGAGTTTTTATAAAAAGCATATTTTTAAATATAACCCGAAGTAGGTATAAAAATCGTAGTATGCAGGTAGTTCATAAAATTCATTAGAGTTGTCTTAAATAAAGTTATATTTTTGGGAAACATTTGTAAGTTGGTTAATTTTATGAAAACGTCCGGCAAAATACGGGGATTTAGAAACTGTCAAAAATGACGTCTGTGACACCGAGATTTGCTATTCGGGGGAAATTCGGTTGGAATGGTTTTCTGTGACACCCCGTGTATGACGATATCACACCATTTAAAAAGGATTTTTAAAAAAGTTTAAAAAAAGATCCATTTTACAGAAGCGAAGATATGGCGATGCTATTTTTTTGTTTAATTCATTTATAATTTTAATAATGTTGTAAAAAATAAATAAGTAAAATAAACTTGCGCTGCGTAAAAAGCCAAAGAATATGTGTGGTTATCCCAACTTTCTAGCTTTTATAGTTTGCGAGATGTCTGCGTTCATACGGACGGACAGACGGACATGGATATATCGACTCGGCTTGTGATCCTGATCAAGAATATATATACTTTATAGGGTCGGAAACACTACCTTCTCCCTGTTACATACGAATACACGTACAAAGAATATTCGAAATACAGGAACACAAAATTAAACTTTGTGAAATTTCCATTTCTAGTTTTCCATGATATTTGGGTGCTCCTAAGTAAAAGTCCCATTCAAACTTATGTTCCACCACCTACAGGATCAGCGGTATAGCTAAGCATACAATGAACAATAGATTCAATGAATAATACAAATTAGTTTCATATAAGTTTTAATTCTCTGAACTGTTTTTCAATCAGGGAAATCCTGCAAATTTTGGGCGTCGAATTCCAAAGATACGGGCAATGGTTCACAATGGGGACCATTTTTTAAGAATGCTGATGTATTAAGAGTAGATTTCAGCGAAAATAATTAAGGCAAGTCTAATTATATAGGCCACATAATTCCAAATGTCAGCAAACATCGGTTTTTTATATTTGTAGCTATCCCGCGGATTTTACTCAAGAGCATATACATTTTTTCCTAATAAAGTCTTATCTTTAGTCTCTTGTGATCGAATTTTCAATTTTTTTTCGTCCAATCTGTACGATAAGTGAATAAAATATTCAAAAAATCGAGTATACGTGGTAAAAGTGAAGTGGTAAAGTAAAGTGGTAAAAGGCCAAACTCAAACTGGGCAACAATTTATGCGATATTTTTGAGTTCATAAATGATCGTATCATTAAATATTGTTGTTTATCAATTGACATTCCATGAAAAGAGCTAATACTTCTTCAATTTTTATTTTGGAAACGGATTTATTCCCTTGAAATCAGCCACCCCACTATAGGCAAAAATTCAGTTTTTGAGGCATAAAATCCAGTTTTAAAGATAAGACTAAGATGTAATTTCTGTTTTTGTTGCTTTTTGAAAACAAAAATTTTATTTGTGTTGGTGAGACTGAAATACAATATCGGTTTTTGAAGTTTTGAAGTTTTGAATTGGACCATGTCTGCATCCACCGCCCACACCGCATATGTATGTACATTGAAGGCAAGGATTTAAAACAAATGTATTTGTTAATAAAAACTTAATATTCAATGCCTTTTGCAAAAAAAACTGACGTATCTTCTTTATTGTTATTTTTTGCCAGAGTAGAAGCAGCATGCAAAAGCAATGGAATATAATTATCTTTTTCTTTCGCCAATTGAGATGCCAACTTACGCTTTAATCGTGGTCCTGCCTCAGTATAAGTTAGGCATTTGCGACCAGGTTTGTCACTAGACATGGCCACTTATAATGTTTTTATAATTTTTTAATTTTTTTTTTATAAGGTTGTAAGTGCCTGGACAAAAGTAATTTTTTAGAAGAAACGTGCAAAAAGTTGAAAAAATTATTAGTTTTGCGATTTTCAGGATACATTTGGTAATAACTTTGCGTTTTTACCTTTTTGCAACTTTGTGCCATTACTAAGTTATACTCCACGGAACACAAACAAACTTGTTAAAGCTAAAAAGGAACACATATAAAACCGTTCACAGTTGGACAACAAGTCATAATAATCAAAACATGTAATCTAAGATAAATTTATAAATACCTTCGCTACGATTTTCCATTGCACCACAAAAAAAGCCGTGAAAGTTTGCAAAGATTTCTGACTAATTTACGCACATAACAAAGTCAATCGAACAGCTAACTTTGTTCGTTTATTAACACTATAGTGTTGTTAGTAAAAAATCTTGGATAACGGAATTTGTCTAATTAGGGTATGTAAATTTAAAAAAATATATTTTATTTTTAAAAATAACGTTTAAAAAAAGTAAATTTTATGCCAAAAAATTGATTTTTTTTCCATAGTGCACTCGTAAAAGTGACGCAGCAGACTCATCTCGAATCGCAACCTGTGCTATTCGTCGGCGTTTCGTCCTATTTGAAACCTCAGAAAAATCCTTTTGGGATGTCCACGAGATAAATGGGAAACATTTTCTGGTGAACAGCATTTTAGAACAATAGTTTGCTTGCACTTAAGCCAATCAGAATATTTTTTCATAAACGTTGGTTTAGTCCGTTTAACGTTTTGCCAAAGGGCTTTTTACAAACGAAATATTAATAAATAACAGGACATACCGGCCTGTTCCAGTTTTCACACGGAAGTGAATTTGTTAACATTATCGTATTTCCCTTTAACAGAACTAAATTTCCCTCATTTGTTAGAGACATTTCATAAAATTTCCCTTTGGTCCCTTTGCAGTTTTGCAAGGTTCCCGACAGAATAGTATTGAAAATCAGTGTGGGAAAGCAGCTGACTTGATAAATTTTTTATAAACAATTCAGGAGTTAGTCAATAAAAATGTTCTTACAACGAATTGAAAAGGAGACAGTTGTTAGGCACAATCCGCAACAGACTGCACTTAAGGAACAATTGTGATATTTTTAACCTTCCCGATCGGCAGTGAGATAGCATTAATTAAAAATTGCAAAAAAAATTGTTTATTCGTTAAACTTTGTGTCAGGTCAGTTGTTTTTGTAGCACTTTTGTATTCAAATAGTGTTGCAAACTGCTAGAGCATACAGAGATGCCAAAGTCGAAAAACAAAGTCCCTATAAAATGTCCCCACATGAAATAATGTGGTATTCCGAGCCAAAACACTTATTTCGTTAATTAGGATAAATTATCTTTCTTATAAAAGAACCATGAACCTTATCGGATAAGTTTAGAATAAGTCCCAACAAAATACTTACTTATTTCAATACCGTGACAACTCTAGGCCATTTTTACCAAATCCGAGAGGAATTTAGAACAAGGGCGGCGGATTTTCATTAATTGTAAATACTAGAATTTATCGGGTTTTGAGGTGCAACCACAAAATAATTCCTAATAAGTCAAATCTGCAATTAATTCAAATTCCGATGATGCAATTGTGAACATAAAACATCAAGGAATTTGATAATAATAGCATTGGCATATAAAGATAACGCGAAGTATTTTTAAAAAATTAATTTTCATGATGCCGGATTTAAATCCGCCTGTCAAATGCTTGTCGGAAATTTTTGTGTGAATTTTTCGGAAGTTAACAGAGTAACAACAGAGGGAAATTCGAATCCGAGCAGTTCTTTCGGAAGTGAGTCCTGGAACATGTCTGGGAAATTCGATTCCGTGTGAATCTTTCGGAAATGAAAACTAGAACAGGGCCGATAAACATCATTGGGGGGGAAACAGGGGGAAATCACCAAAAACTTTACCTAAAACATTGTAATGTACAACATTTACAAACTAAATATGACGCACGTTTTTTAATTTATTTACACAAAACAAAGCACAAGTTATTAATTCATGTATTTGTATAAACAAAGTATATATCGTTGAACGATATCCATTATATGGGCCGTTCTTTTACAAACCGAACAGATTTGGCCAAAAAAAAATGTCACATTTTTGATTTGCCTGAAATTTTTTTTACACGTTTTTTAATCTATTAAAAAATGACAATTATTTATTTAACCGTCCATTTAATGAACAATATTAAAAATTTTTTTTTTCCTAATTTTTTTGTATTATTTAATTTATTAAACATACAAATTTTTTTTTTTTTAATTTATTTAATAAAAATAAAAATTTATATAACTTAATTAAACATTTTTTTTTGTAATTTGTGTTTTATCTAACATTTTTGAAAATGTATTTTTTAATACTTTATTATTAAATGGACTTTTAAATAAATAATTCTCATTTTTTAATAGATTAAAAAATGACTTTTTACTTTTTGTCATTCAGAAGTTGACAAATACTTAAAACTTAACTTTTAATCATTAAAAATTGTAAAAGAACTAAAAATCGATGATAAAACACGAATTCCATAGAGATCCGATAAGAGAGAGAGAGTAGCCCTACTTGCTGCGACGTGTTTTCATAGAAAAAAGCCGAGGCCTTGTTAAAACAAATTCGATATTTATAAAACTAAAAATGGCTCTAACTGTTTACAAAAACCGATTGTAACTAACATTATGGCGCAAGTATTAAAAAAAAAAAAAATTTTTTGTGGGGGCAATGGTTAACTAATTTTTTTAAATCTTAATTTGTGTCTATTTTAAGAAATTAAAATTTTTTTTTTTTAGAAATTTTATTTTGAAAGAAGAGGTTTTAGAGGAATTAATGCAAAAGAAATGAAGTCAATCGGATTCATATAACCGGAGATACAGATTTTCAATGAGAGGGTACTTTTTCAAATTTGACAATTTTTGGCAAATTTAAAAAAATTCTAATTAAAAAAATAATTTTTTTCGGTCAAATCCTGATACACGTGTTTACTTATTTTCCGAATAGTACGTGTAAAAAAAGTTTCAGGCAAATCAAAAATGTGACCCAATAAAAGGTGTTCGGTTTGTAAAAGATCCGCCCATATGGACAGTTCTTTTACAAACCAAACAGATTTGGCCAAAAATATTTTATCACATTTTTGATTTGCCTGAAACTTTTTTAGTATTCGGAAAATAAGTAAACAAGTGTATCAGAATTTAACAAAAAAAAAGACTTTTTGTAATCTAGAATTTTTTTTTAGTTTGCCGAAAAACGTCAAATTTAAAAAAGTACCCTCTCATTAAAAATCTGTATCTCCGGTTGTAGTAATTCGATTGAATTCGTGCCTTTTGCACTTGTAAAAAAAGTTTCAGGCAAATCAGAAATGTGACCCAAGAAAAGGTGTTCGGTTTGTAAAAGAACTGTCCATATTCGAATTGGGTTAAATCGTGCTTTATGATTTATTAAAATATCTTCTACATTTCGATAGGTATAAATATGCACAACAAAATTGCATTTATACTTCTCGGAAATCTTTAAAGGTGTGGGCGCCAGACACATTTTAAAATCGTTAGTGGGCGATTGGGGGCGTTAGAGGGGGCGTGGCACTCGGCTGAAATAAACTTGCGCTGCGTAGGAAGCCCAAGAATATGCGTGGAAAATCTCAAATTCTAGCTTTTGTAGTTTCTGAGATCTCAGCGTTCATACGGACAGACAGACAGACGGACAGACAGACGGACAGACAGACGGACAGACGGACATGGCTAGATCGACTCGGCTGGTGATCCTGATCAAGAATATATATACTTTATGGGGTCGGAAACGCTTCCTTCGACCTGTTACATACTTTTGCACGAATACAATATACCCTTTTACTCTACGAGTAACGGGTATACCTATTGTGTCGTAAAGCTTAGACAATCAGCTAATCGTAGAACCGGTTTTCGCTGGAATATCTCAAACCCAATTTTTTGATTTTTGGCCTATGGCAGCGACCACTGAATTAAAAAAAAAAAAGAAGGACGCAAGGAAAGACAAGAATTCTGGCTCGGAAGCGGAGCAACAGCAGTTTGCTTTTGATGGCGTTGACCTTCTGATGTACTATTGGACTTACGTTTCTCACACTGCTCTAGATAGGCAGGACAACCGCGGGAGGAAGTACTATAAGTACATTTATAATTGATCTTAGTGTCAAAAAACATTGCTTTCGTGTTGCTGTCAGCACTTTGGAAGCAATTTAAACATTCAAAAATATCATCTGTTCGATATAACTGCCTAAAAACAAATTTTACTTTTGTCTGGAAATACTTTTAGAACACAAGTGATCTTGACAAAGCCATTTCCTTTATTTGCTTAGCAATATTTGTTTCGCGATATTTCCAACGCAGGTAATGAAAAATAGTAATTTTTTTTAAAGTACCAATTTAAATATTATTTTCCAGGCTACAATTGAAGGAGATCATAAAATCGCAGCCGGCTGTCTTTTCAAGCATTGATTTTGATTGTAAAATATATGATGGACGTTGATGCACTACGAGCAGTACAAACAAGTGGCCCAACGATACCAAGCACGTGCTTGTTACGCGCGGGACCCTTTATCAATTAGGGCAAAAATGCGAGTTCGCGAGGAAAATATATGAAACAAGTACTACAAATACTACAACTAAGATTGAAGCAAATGAGATAAAATTTTAGTTTTTAATACGGGGATAGATGTTGAAGTGCAAATTAAATGATAAAGATTGTTATAATTTTTACATAGAACACGAAAGGGCTCATGCAGAGTAAAATTTGATGTACATCGAGGCAAATTAAGAGGGTAATAATTTCGTGTTAGTCTAACGGGAACATTAAAAGTTAAACGGTTTACCAGTTCTACGGAGTCAATATCACCTTTTATAAGATTTTGCATAAAAATAGTACCAAGCGTTATTCTACGGTTTTCAAGTGTAGGTAAATTAAGCAATAGTAATCTACTCTGGTAGGAAGGTAGCCTTACGTTTTGATCCCAGTTCAAACTACGAAGGGCAAAAAGGAGACATTTTTTTTGCACCGACTCAATACGGTCATTCATTGAATTCAGATTACACTAGTTTACAGCCAAAATGCTCTCCAGCAATTTATGGCAAATTCTGTTAGTGTCGGAGCCTTAAATCACGAAAATACCGCTAACTTTTTTTTCGATGGCACCGTTTTTTTTTTAATATTTTTTAAAGTTAAAAATCTTAAATTTCAGACTTTTTTCCAATTTTTTCTATATATATCGGTCCAATATTATCGGTACATATCTATCCGATTGGGCCAGTTTTTATTTTAAAGTCAATAGATCAGAGCTTAACTTTGCCATACAGATCTATATGATAAGATAAGTAATGGCAGCGCAGCAGCTCGACAAAGATGAAAAATGTGTATTTGTAATTCGTTATTCGGCTGTATATATCATAAGAACTCAAAAAAAATCCGTTGTATATTTATAATAGGTCCCAACTTAAAGTTACCATCCTACTTAACAAAACAAGCCGGGTGTGGCTCAAATTCATGGAAAATTGGATTTATGGTGAATTTTAAAAGTTTGGATTTTTCAACATTTTATGTTTTATCCCAGGCGGCGACATGTAAATAAAAACAAGAAAGGAAGCCAACCGAAGCTTATATACCCTTGCAGATCATTCCTATTCATTTACAAAAACATTAAATTAAATGAACTTTCGTATATGTTACAACAATCCAAATTTTAGCTGCTTTCGTATTACTTTGCCATTAATTTTTTTATCCTTCCCGTGGCAGCTATATAATATAGCCGTCCGATTTTTGTTAAATTTTATTCGAAATTTTGAACTGTTAAAGAAAAGCCATATCCCAGAGAAGAAAAGAATGTAATAAAAATCAACTAAGATATAATTTTTTTCCTATTCATTACCATTTAATTTTCCGACCGTTTCTATGGCAGCTATATGATATAGTCATCCGATTTTTTTAAAATTTTATTCGAAATTCAGAAATATTTAAAAAATGGTATTCCCAAAAGTAGAAGGTAATATTTCAAAAAACACCAAAGCTAGATTTTTTTTAACGTTTTTTTCGTTTTTTTTTTATCCTTCATATGGGAGCTATAAGATATAGTTGTCCGATCCGGTCGGTTCCGACATATATACTACCTGCAATAGAAAGAAGACTTTTGGGAAAGTTTGAGCCCGATAGCTTTAAAACTGAGAGACTGGTTTGCGTAGAAACAGACGGACGGACAGACGGACAGACGGACATGACTATATCGACTCGTCTTGTCATGCTGATCAAGAATATGTATACTTTATGGGGTCGGAAACGTCTCCTTCACTGCGTTGCAAACTTCTGACTGAAATCATAATACCCTCTGCAAGGGTATAATGAGTGGTGATGGCAGCCGGGTTGTTAAATTTAATTAGAAATTCGGAAAAAGGCATATTCTAGAGTAGAAAAGAATACAATGAAAACCAAAGAAGCTATAATTTATTTCCTATTATTTTGCAAATAACTTTCCGATCGTTCTTATGGCAGCTATATGATATAGTCGTCCGATTTTGATAAAATCGCTTTTTGGCGTCCATACAAATCGACCCAGTCTAACCAGTACTCACTTGAGACATGCAAGCAGCAAAGGACACAATAAAGGCTGGATGAAATAATTTTTTTTTAATTTTATATATAGGTTAGGTTAGTTAGGTTAGGACGGCTGCCAGACAACAGCCTGGCACACTTAGACCTCTGTGGGTCAATTGTGGTACATCCCTGCAGCTTCTTCAGAAATCATTTTGTGGGTCTTTTACCCTGCCGGCATGTGTGCCAAAGAGCGAGTGGCCTGTGAGAACACGAATAAGCATGCCACACTCTGTGCGGCTGAAATGGAGTAGTTCCGACGTTTTTTTCCTCGATTACAGGCCATGTCTGGTGAGAGATTCGGCACTGTGGTGTGTTTTGCCAATGTGTATTGGCTTATTTGTTGTATTGGTTTAGCTTGCAAGTTGCCATAGGCATGCCGACATTCTCCTTTTCTGGAAGGAAAGCTATGGTGGTGCCTTGCCTGGCGAGCACGTCCGCTATACAGTTGCCTTCGATATCCCGGTGCTTATCAGCAATTTGTGGCTCAGCCCCACCAACGGTGGCTCAATCCCTAGTTCTGTGAGGGATTCCGTTATTGCTGTGAGAAGCACATTATTGAAGGCTCCTTCTATGTCAAGGAAGGCTATCAAAGTGTATTCCTGGATACTGAGTGATTTTTCGATGTTGCTTACTACCAAGTGTAGCGCCGATTCGGTCGACTTACCTTTAGTGTATGCGTGTAGCGCCTCTGATGTCTGCGTCGGGTCAATGGCGTCTCTAATGTGTAGACCTATCAGTCTTTCTAAAATCTTTAGCAGGAATGATGTCAGACGTATCGGTCTGAAATCTTTCGCTGTAGTATGGGTGGCCTTCTGGTTGTTATAGAAGTAGGGGAAATAAGTTCGAATTTAGAATGAAACCAAATAAAGACTTCGCATCCTATCACCAAACCTGTCTTGAGCTCTTCACATTAGTTTACCAGTCCTCTGAATAGCGCGTCTGGGGGATCTACCTTTTCAAAGGCCAAGTAGGCCGATAGCATCCTTATAGAGCCATTTTGCAGCTCCAGGCTTACTGCCATGTTATCTCCGTTGCTGTAATTGCGAAGCATAAATGTAGTAAGATGCCGTTTGGCTAAAATGCAGGTTCGAATTTTACCTTCTTTGGGGTCAAGCATAAGCTTGTATTCTTTTATTCCTAGTCCAGCAACCTTACCTCCTGCTATCCAAGGTTCCTGAACTAAGACCACGTCGGCTTCGCCTTTGGCCAGGCGAAGCAAAAGGGCAGCGGACGCTGCTTTACTGTGTTGTAGGTTGATATGCAGGAGTCTCCACCACAGTAACGTCGGTCTCCGAATCGCTCAGGTCTACTTCATCGATTGCCTGTCCCATCGTTCGCATCTCTCTGCTCAGCGACGAGTCGGTCGAGTAGCCGTCCTCCGGCACACCAGGGGCCTCCACTTCCTCCGCAAGCACCTGCTCAGCTGGATTGCCGGCAGGGCTTCCCGTGGAATTAGAGTCCCTTTTGTAAATTTTTATGTGCACTGCGCTGAAGCCGTAGTTAAGCCATCCCCGAGCAGCCTCTATGGGAGCGACCGACTCCTTATTCAGCACCACGATCGCTTGGTTTACATCACCAGCATACTCCTCCACCTTAACGACTTTCCAATCTTTTGTGGGGAGATGTGGGTTGCATTCTTGCAGCATATATGTAGGATTGCCGGTAGATAGTCCAATTACAACACGAAATAAAGTTTAATGACTTTTATTCGAACGAAAAAACAATAGGTTTTGGGGATTTTACATCTTCTCTTTTCCAAGCACAGAAAGCAAAAGCGAGTACTTAATGCGTGATTCTTTTCGTGCAGTATCGATTCTTATATTTTTGCAGAGTTATTTTTGCTTATGTTAATAGATTTGAATTATAGTGAAGGTAATGTTAACGAAAAATACTAAAGTAAATGTCTAATATGTTTGGGCAGAACTATTGTAGACCTCCTTGTTTTCCTTTCTTTTCCCAAAATCGGCCATCCTGAATTATCATTCGGCTCGAATGATGGTTCTTCTGCAGGTTCTGATTGAGGATTCCACTTCTTCATATATTCGGCAACCGTTGATGTTTTACCCGGACCTTCATGGTCTCCAACCTATTCTACGTCATATCGGCCGTGGGGTAAAGTCCTTAAAATTTTGTATGGACCAAAGAATTTTGGCTTCAACTTTAAGCCGGTGCCGTACTGTGTGCGCTTTATGGCCACGAGCTCGTTGATTTTATAGGTCAACTCCTTCTTGCGACCCTTGTTGAAGGATCTACGATTTTCCTGTTGAATTTTGGCAATGTTATCCCGCGCTTCCATACGAACGGTCTCTTTATTCTTGATCCAATCCTTCTATAGCGGCGTCTTCAAGGAATGTGTTCAGCTTAGTTATTTTGTTTGTTCTCATTTCAACGCCTGTCAATATCCTAAAAGGTGAGAATCTCGTGCTTCTTGGGGGTGTGCTGTTTATAACTTGCTGTACGACCTCTAGATGTTTATACCAGCTACACGGATTTTCTTAACAAAGCTTGGCTAACATTAGAATCACGATCTTATGGATCCGCTCCACTTGACCATTTTTCCGGGGAACTCCGGTAGCTATCATCAGATGCTGTATGCCGTTCTCGTCGCAATATTGTTTAAATGTATTTGCAATAAACGCTGCTCCTCTACCCGATATTATACGCCTAGGGTTTCCAAACACTTGTCGCTCACTCGTCGCTTGACGAGTTAGTCGATCAATAACTCCATCAGCCGTTGTATTTTTTGTCGGGTGGAGCCAGACAAACTTTGAAAACGCATCGATCACAACGAGAATGTAATTGTAGTTCTTGCTGGTCTGCTCTATTGGTCCCACATGGTCAACATGATATGTTTCCAACGGCCTTTCGTCCTTATTGATGGGTGTCAAGTAACCTTCCTTTTTACCTGTCTTGACCTCGGAAATAATACATTCAACGCAACTCTTGACCACTCTTATTACTTTCTTCGATAAATCCGGTATGTAAAATGTCTTCTCAACTGCCTCTTGAGTTCTTTTTACAGAGAAATGTCCTTGCTTATGGGCCATACGAATGATTTCTTCCTCCATCAGAGTCGGCACCACGATCAACTCTTTGGTGGGATCCTTGTACAGTATGCCATGCTTAACGAAGAAGTCATCATACGAGCTGTTCTCAAGGGCCGCCATTACTGTTTGTGATGCTAAGTGTCTCCAGCATTACACATGAAACTCGACTCAAGGCGTCCACGTGCCTCATTTTGCTGCCACTTCGGTGTTCGATGACGTAGTCGTAATCCTGCGTCTGTGTGTAACTCAGTCTGAGCTTTTGGATTATATAAACGTAACACCGGTGCAGATATCAAAGCTATTTTTATACCCGTTACTAGTAGAGTAAAGGGGTATATTGTATTCGTGAAAAAGTATGTAACAGGGAGAAGGAAGCGTTTCCGACCCTATAAAGTATATATATTCTTGATCAGGATCACAAGCCGAGTCGATATAGCCATGTCCGTCTGTCCGTCTGTCTGTCTGTCCGTCCGTATGAACGCTGAGATCTCGGAAACTATAAAAGATTTGGGATTAACAACACAAATTCTTGGGCTTCCTACGCAGCGCAAGTTTATTTCAGACGAGCGCCACGCCCCCTCTAACGCCCACAATCGCCTTAAACGGTTTTATGTGTGTGTGTGACTGTGTCTGGCGCGCACATCTTTAACCATCTCCCTCGCACTTCCATTAGCTGAGTAACGGGTATCTGATAGTCGGGGCACCCGACTATAGCATTCTCTCTTGTTAGTTGCTCGAATGCTGCGAGTTCTTCCTCGGCGAATCGGATTGGAATGTCGTTACGAAGCAAATCAGAAAGTGGTTTGGCCTTCAACGCGTAGTCTGCAAAGAATCGCATAAAGTAGGATGTTAATCCGAGGAAACGCTGAAGACTCTTTCGATCATGTGGAAGCGAAAAGTTCTTGACTGCTTGCGTTTTGGCTTCTGACGGTCTTATAGTTCCTCCTTCGACAATATGACCTAAAAAGTCAACCTTTTCCTTTAGAAACTGACATTTGCTCCACTTAATTTTCAAATTAAACTCTGAAGCTCGGTTTAGGACACGCTCTTGCTTGTGGATTACTTCGTTTACATCCTTAAAGGGAATAATGAGATCATCCATGTATGTTACAACTGTACCGTCTTGAACCATATCCAGTACAATTGCATAAATGAATCTTGAAAATACGGCTGGTGAGTTAGATATTCCAACTATAAGAACTCAAATTGCCCTGCATGTGTCACAAAAGATGTATATTTTCTCGAATTCTGCTCAACTGGTACATGGAAAAATCCATTCGCTAAGTCAAGTGTTGTGAAAAGGCTGTTTCCTTGCAGTCTTTCAATGACATCATCTATAAGTGGCATCGGAAAGTGATCCTTGGCAATCTTCGCGTTTAGCCGTCTATAGTCGCAGCAAAGCCGCTTGCCATCCTTTTTCGGTAACAAGACAACAGGTGAGGCATACTCAGATTAACTTGGCTGGATAATCTTCTCTGATAGCCATTTCTCAACCTGGTTGTCTACGTTCATAAACTGGGTATTCGTCATTTAGCAAAATTTTCATTTGTATTGGACTGTCCTTTTTTTTCTCTGGCTTGTAGTTGTTGGTCAAATCTTTCACAGTTTTTGCAATTGGTCTCTCCAGATGAGCGATGTCGACCTCCGGCTCCTCACTTTCAGCAAAAAGACACACCTGAGGGTATTCCTGGAATATCTGTAACTCCTTTCTATGTGGTAAAGGACTCCTGGCTGTTCTGGTTCTCTTTTGCTTGAAATTTTACCGACTCTCTGAGAGACTCTCTCTCCACTTGCTTCAAAATGCTATTCCCGATGACTGCTGAATACTTAATATCATTTCTGCTAGCAACATGAAAGTTTACGTCCAAACAAGTGTTGTCTACCGCAACTCGCTATTACAAATACCGACTAGACAGTGCTTTTCGTTAACAAGCTCGATATTTCCTAGCATCTGAACCACGTCATCACGGATAAGGCAAAGATCACAGCCTGTATCGATCAAATCGGAAAATCGAACGCCATTACAGGAAATGTCCTTAAAAATGCATTTACCACAGCTGCTAATATGGTTCGTCATTGTGTTGGCATTTTTTCCCTCCTTCGTTTTAGCTACCTTAGTACCTGGTCAATTCGATGCCTTGTGCCCTGGCTGATCGCATCTGTAGCATTTAATGGACTTGTTACACTCGTTTGCGAAATGTAAGGGATCTCCACACTTGAAACATTTTTTGAAATGCTGTTTGGGCTTGTAGCATTTTTTGAAATGCTGTTTGGGCTTGTAGCATGTGATGGGCTTGTTACACTCTTTTGCGAAATGTAAAGGATCTCCACACTTGGAACATTTTTTGAAATGCTGTTTGGTCACATCTGGTTTTTTGTCTTCGTTGGTAATATGAGGTTTAGCTGTATTAAGTACTTGAGGGCGACTGCTACGAATTTTCTCATACACCTTTTTTTTGATCCTTAAGTTCCTGCAGAGTCCTGGCTTGATACAAGTTGCTTTTGTTGCCTCTCGAGTCGGGTATACCTTCGATGAAGTACTCTATAAGACTGGCATCATCCAAATTAACAGGCTTTCCTATTTCCATGAGTGAATACTCCTTGTAATTCTCATTTGGGCCTTTTCGTCGATTTTTCAGCATGCGGTGAACTTCAATTACCGATACGTCTGATCCGAACTCAGCTTCTAGTGCTCGCTTATGTGATGACCAGCTGGAAATGCCTGGCTGACTTCGAACGAATATTTTAGCTGCGCCTTTTAACAATTGCTTCGAATAAATAAATATTTGATGATTACACAGGCCGACAAAATGTGACATGGGTCGATGTCCAGGCCTGTCACCATTTTATTTCGATAAATGAGGCTTTCCTAAGCATAAGTTGCCACTACGCCTATAGTCCATCAGCTGTGGTATTTGCGGTATCTTTAATTTAAAAAAATCACAAATTTTCATCGTCTTTTGGGATATATCTTCAAGAGTGGTCTTAGTTCCAAAGAACTAAAAGTACATTTTATTGTTTTATTTTAATTTAAAAAAAAAATAACTAAAAGTAAAAAATATTATGTCGTTTAAAATACTTCCTTTGATACTTCCCTTTTAAGCTGTAATCCCCCTCCAGCTTATAACTTACGCCCATGTATAAATATGTTTAAAGCAAAGGTAACTTGTGCTCAAAAATAGTTATGAGTTACGTGAAATAGTGACAGGTTTGGGCACAGTTTGTGAATCGTCACTGTGAAGGAAGTAAGAAAAACAATTTTAAAAATTCCAAAACAATTCACAAAATGTTGATGAGTGTCCTAAAATTTGAGGACATAAGGTGTCTTTGGATCAAAAATGCATTGTAGAAGAAAATATTTTATTTCATTTTTAAACGCTGTTCACAAATTAAGATTTTTAAACTTTGCTGTGACTTTGAAATTTTGAATGCGCCCACCTTCTCTTGTGGTTCAGTTAGATTTAATTTTCCAAAACGACCGTATAAAAGAGACATGTAACTATTTAATTCCGAAAATATTACCAAAATTGGTTGACCACTTTTGAAGGTATATCCCAAAAGACGATGAAAATTTGTGATTTTTTTAAATTAAAGATACCGCAAATACCAGAGCTGATGGACTATAGGCGTAGTGGCAACTTATGCTTAGGAAAGCCTCATTTATCGAAATAAAATGGTGACAGGCCTGGACATCGACCCATGTCACATTTTGTCGGCCTGTGCTATTCCATTGGACTGCTGCCGCATTATCTTCAAACTCCTGGATCCAGCTGTGTACAGACGGCTGGCTCGAACCATTGAACTGAGAAAGGGAATCTTCTATGTCGCGCAACGTAAATGCACTGCGACCTTCGCCTGGTGTAGAGCTTGAGTCATGCATTGAAGTTGCATCCCCGTAATCAGATTCCTCATCCTCAATTACCTCAGCTGACAAGTTGTAGTGGTCGAGAAGTCTGTCCTGCAGTGTCTGCTTCCTACCGCTTGTAGCTAAATTAAGCACTGATAATTGCTCCTTCAACGAGGTCACGTTTAACGCCAAAATTTCTTCCCTCTGCATTCTATACTCGTTATTACTCTCTGCTTACAATGGTTACAAATTAAGAAATTTTTGTGAATTCTTGAACTTAACTTAGTGATTAGGTAATACAATGAACTTTTGTGTAATATTATAGGTTTGAAAATGCAAAATAGTGATTCAGTGATTCGCTCACTCTACGTTTCTGCAAACAATGCACACCCTGTACCGACGATGACGTTGACGCTGTCTCTCAGGCTATTTCACCAGATTGCGCTAATTTTCAGGCTTTTTCACTAGACTTGCGCTTTCCCAAAGCCAAGTTTTCGATGTCTCCTTCCTCCTTGGAGGACCTTTGCGCAGGATGCGCACCTTGCTACACCTCTCCGGTGTACACGATCTGCCAGTTAACTGCTTTTCCTCCGCGTAAAACGCCTTCTAATTGCTGATGCGCAATTAGCCACACTCTGATTTTAACGAATCTTTGTGCCACGGTCGCTTCTCTGCTGTTTTTCCAAGTAAATCCCACTTATGACACCAAATTTGTAGGATTGCCGGTAGATAGTCCAATTACAACACGAAATAAAGTTAAATGACTTTTATTCGAACGGAAAAACAATAGGTTTTGGGGATTTTACATCTTCTCTTTTCCAAGCACAGAAAGCAAAAGCGAGTACTTAATGCGACTATTCTTTTCGTGCAGTATCGATTCTTATATTTTTGCAAAGTTGCAAGCGATATGCTTATGTTAATAGATTTGAATTATAGTGAAGGTAATGTTAACGAAAAATACTAAAGTAAATGTCTAATATGTTTAGGCAGAACTATTGTAGACCTGACCACTCCTTGTTTTCCTTTCTTTTCCCACATATATTGGATGTCCTCCGGTGATTTGAATGCTGCTGGGAGCCAAATTCTGGCTCGGGGTCTACTGGGGACGTCACACCAGTCTAGTGCGACTATGTTCGCCCCTTCGTACACCGCTCCGAGCTTTGCCGTCGCCTGTTTGTAAAGGTCGGCAGATCGCTGGTTGTCGCAGGCCACCACTTTTACGCTGCCCTGGTACCACCGCGCGTCCATACAGCATGGCAATGAACCGGGGTTTTCGCGTACCATACGCAGGCATATTAGGGATAGCTGGGACTCGACCGCCTTCATTTATTTTTAGGAATCCTGTTCTCCGGATTTCCCCTGTCAATAAGTCCCAGTAGGACTCGATCTCTTGTGATCTCGGCAAAGGAGACCGACGGCTGGATCTTCGATCTCTTCGCCGACGGACCGGGCAGCTCTATGGAGCGACAGACTTTCTGTCCCCCGACATCCCTAATTTGGGATGAGGCCCTTTCTGAGCCCTACTGGTGCCTGCAATGGAACCACTGTTCGTCTTTGCATCGTTGGGTTTTTGGGGAGTTCCCGTCTCTGTGTTTTTGTTTTTATTTGTTGTAGTTGTTTCCATAATTGGTCCCACGAGCTGCGGAGAAGGGGAAAGGTCCGCCCGGGCAGAGATCCGCGGTACCCGGGTAAGGCGGTAGATAGAACAGGGGGTCGCCATCTCCCTGAGCCCACCGTTTGAGACTGGGCTAGTTTTTGATCCGGGCTCCAGCCAGGCTGACTCTTGGCACGGTCCGGGTTACACCGTAGTCCGGCCCGGAGTGATATGTTGTTTTGGGAGGGGAAGTGGGTAGGTAGTGTGTAGGGTGTTTTGTGTTGGTGTAAAGCAACTATTTAGATGCGGCTAGAAAACTCGCATCCTCGGTACTACTACGTTGCAAGATACCCGCTGGTTGTCCGGGAATGCTTATTTGCCAGGGTTTCCGTCCACGATTCCGTGCTTGACTTCCACCACTAGCTTATTCGCAGTTGGCCTCGAGTGAGGTCGTCCGCTATCCGCAACCTGCGACCCGCTCGGTCGCCCCAGCTAGGCGGCTTCAGAACCATCTCACAAGGAGTTGAATAACTCCCCACAAATTCCTGCAACAGAGGATGGCCGGCCGTTTACCATTTACGCGGCAAGATTAGCGTAGTAGCGGTGCGGCAAAGAGCAAGAGGAGAGAAACTTGCAAATAGAGAGTTTGGAGACCGAGAAGCGGAGAGAGAGAGTTTGGAGACCGAGAAGTGGAGAGAGAGAGAGTGGAGACTTCAAGGTTGAGAGAGGGAACTCTGACAAAGAGAGTTTGGAGAGTTGGTGGCGGAGAGTGAGAGAGCGGAGGCTTTGCGGGCAGAGCCAGAGTGCCGTGTGCAAAAGGGAAATAACGGAACTGGACCGGACTTTGGACTCTGCCGGGAACTTTGGACCGCGAGGACAAGTGCCACATCTTGGCAGCGGAGCGGCACACAGGCGTGCCACATGCACCACAAGGGATGGCAGCAACATTCAGAACTACGATTGGAGGCCGTGCGTGAAGGGCAAGTGGGTCAAACAGGAACCACGGACTTTGGACCTGGGTTGGAGAGATGCCGCAGAAGGGAAATAACGGGTCCCGGAGACCCTATATAAAGCCGCCGGGCGCTGGCAGCTGGATCAGTGGATCAAGAGTGTCAAGATATCAAAGTGAGGAAGTCAGCCAGTACAGTGAACTACAAGTGAACAACAACAAGTCGAGTCGCCGGAAGCAACGCCGTGGGAGCCTACAAGGAGCAAGATCGCTACGTCGAGACGTTCGGGATTGCATCACCAGGAATCTCCGAATTGAGACACAGGCAGCTGAGGTCCAGAGGGCGTCACTCGGCTAGGTCAAAGCGATCCGTTTTTATTCCTGCCTCAACTTAATCCTCGCATCTCGCCTGGAGAGTCGATCAGAGTTGAGCGGTGTAAGCCTGCGACAAGAAATCGTGCACTCGGGGAGAAACCTATCTAGACCCAGCCTAAGCAGGTCCTGGCGGGATCAGCCAGAAGGGAGATCGGTCAATCGTTTGTGGTCTCGAGTGGAGAACTCCAGAAGAGCCCTACGGTTTGAGTCGTGTAGTCCCGGAGCGGCGCACACTGGGGTGAGAGACCCCAATAGTGACGATCAAATCAGCCGTCAAAAAATTTTAACATGTTATAATTTTGTATTTTGTATTTGAATAATAAAAGTAAAAAAAAATAACATTTGAACTTTTTGTAGAGTATTTTTTTTTTTAATAATTATTTTTCTTCGGCGCATTTTTTGGAAATTTGGGTATTTTTACCAAAAAACCGGTAATGTTTCATTAATAGCGCTGAAAATTTACCCGAATCGTTAATGTATTTAGTTAGATTACATTTATTATGAATACTAAGAAGCGATGGACTTTATAGTAAATATGCGCTAAAAACAATATACTGAAAATGAGAAAAAACCTTGTATTGCTTGTATTTATAAAATAAAAAAAGTTTATATTTATAACTTCGAATTTATTAGTGGAATCCATAATTTTACAAGAAAATCAAAAAATCAATCCGATTCCATCTCGGATTCGCCTTCACTATCGCTAATATCGCTCATAAATTCTGCTGCTTTTAACAGAGTTAAAGCTTCCTTCGGAAAGGTGTGCACCTTTTTTTTCGGCAACTTCCGTTTGGTAGATATTATTGGATCGTAGCTAATCAAAAACATATTTAAAATGTCCTGGTTGCTCTTCACCCTATCCATTTTTCTCAAAAAACATTCTCTGTATTTTTTGAAGTCGTTGTTCCGAGCTTCTTGAGCTTCCTCTGACAGTTGGCCTATCGGTAACAACGCATTCGAAATAATTTCAGCACCGTGAATTAAGAACTTGTGTATTGTTGGTGGCATATAATACCACGGATACAATTGTAAAAAGTATCTAGCCGTTTCATGAGCGTATTCTTCGAATAGCTTACCAACACCTGACATTCAAAAATAAAAAAAACGTATTTTTTCGTGAAATACCGTGCAACTTTGAATTAAAATAACTCTCTTATAGCAGAGTGTTGCACGGAACCCCTTGTTGGGGACTTAGGTACATATCACAAGAATTTTTAGAAAAAAAAATGGTTACGTTTGGTTACGTTTGAAGAAACTTTTGACCTAATTTACTTAAAAAAAACGTCAAATATTACAGATTATTTTTTAATACATTTTTTTTTTATAAAAATTTTACACAAAAAAAAAAAAATTAAAAATTTTTAAAAATAGTGTAAAAATAGTAGAGTTTAAATTTATTATTCCCATTTTCAAAAAGTTGTTTTTGTCTATTTTTATTGTAAATATCGTCACTCAAAGTGACAAAAAAAATATTAATTTTTCGTATTTTTGAAAACAAAAAAACAAAGTTTCAACTTTGAATTTACATTGTGAGGTTTCTTTAAGACCTAGGACCATAATTTTTTCACTTTCTAATGCAGATTTTTATCTTCTTTCGCCACATATGACCCTCATTGCGCAACTCCGAATTTTGTATTTTGAATTAATCGTCACTTTTGGGGTCGCTCACCCCAGTGTGCGGCGTGTGTCTGAGCCCCGAGTGAAACGATCCAGAAGGGAGATCGGTCGATCGTTTGCAGTCTCGAGTGGAGAACTCCAGAAGAGCCCTACGGTTGAGTCGTGTAGTCCCGGATCGGCGTACGACCAAGACCCCGAGTACCAGAAGCCACGCTACGTCAAGCCACACACCACGACGGATCGAGCTACGAGAAAACGTCACGGACGATAAGCCAAAGGGTGAAGCTAGGGCGGAACGTTCGTTTGCACAAGGCGTAGAAGCGAGGTGAAGCGCTCGCCAGTATCCCTGCGTAACTTGGACTGCCAGCGCGATCTGAGTGGAACACTAGTGGGACCATCCGGGACAGAGCAAGGGACAGACGGTGGTATATCGAAAGGAGAGATTCCTGGAGAGCGCGGCCTCTGTTCATCCTAGTCTGAAAACGGGGACGCTTCCCTAAACTCGCGCAGCTGATCTCCTGGCGAGTTCAGGGCGCTAGGAGTAGTGATCGATTCTGCGCAGCTGAGACGAGCAGCGCCGAGCAGCTTCAGGGAGCTTTAAGGATCTTCAGGGAGCTTCAAGGATCGTCAAGGGAGCTACATAACCAGAACGCTAAATCGACGAGGAGAGCACCGAGTCATCAAGGCGACTAGGAGTCATCGACGGCCACGAGTGGCAATACCAAGGCCAGCCGAGCCTACAAGAACACTGTACTACCACCCCGCAATAAACCCACTAAGGACCCGTGAATTCTGTGCTTTCTCACTGATCTACTGGGCGGTCACGTTTATATAAATTTGGTGGGACGAACACACAACCTTACTGAGCTAGCCGCATCTCGTAGCGAGCAGACCTAAATAATCGTTCGTTACACATTTCAAAATACCTTCAAACCAGGTACACAAGTCTGTAGCTTCAATACTTCAGAAGCTATGGCCTTCCGAATTTCAGATATTTATAGCTGTTTTCCGCTAAACTATCGGGTTTTTCAAAAAGTGGCAGAACTAAAGATACTTATATCGAGCTGTTAAACAGACAAACAGAATTAAATTTTCATTTTGGGAAGAAGAAGAAAATCTTGTTTTCGGTATAGCTTTGGAACGTCGGATTCTCTGATATGACCCCTCATATTAAGCACATTTTCTGTAAGAATACAACGACCGTAGTGCGAGGATCCAATTAGCCCCACCGGCCCCAACTGCTCCAATTTTCTAAATTTTCACTTTCACCGCACTCTCTCCTAAACCAATCCTGTTAGTTTTTGCGATACCTTTAGATTGGTATTTATGTATGTATTTATGTATTTGTCGGGGAATTGAAGTCATCCCCGTGCAAGTCGTCGTTGTTGGTCGCGTTATCATCCGATTTTTTATTTTCCATTCTCGGTCCTGGCGGATGCAGCGAGTCTTCGTTGCCTTTGTTGCTCATCGTCGTCTTTCAGATCTTACAGCTCGGAACTCTTAGACTTACGCGTGACCCTTTCACGCCGGAAACCAGAAAAAGAAGGAAGAGACCAGATCTAGCAACGCATACGAAGCCACACACGGCCCCAGTTCGCAAAACTGAGTCTCCATTCTGCCAGGACTAGTATTTACCAACACCACCCAACCACCCATGGTCATACCTTAAAGTCTCGTGCCTATCGATATGCTACAGTACTTCCTCTCCGACACGGCCATTCTGACATATACACGTCCTCGTGTCTACAGTAAACATCTCAGATTCATTCCAACTTTATAATTTTATTGAAAACTTAGCCACATAGTCTCAAGTTCATATATTATTCCACAACCTAACTTTACTTCTATATTTAACATGTCTTAGGTTATATAAACATATCTCGTGTGACATTCTCTTATAAACCATTTCTTTCAATACATTTTCAAACAAAATATCATTTAAACATTTTCAAGTTATACATTATATAGTTTAAATCATAACTTCGTAATTCAAAATACATAACCATACTTTTATTAGCCATCTTTTAAAACCACCGTCAAACACATTGACTGTGCGCATTTCGTTCGTCCATCGCCCAACACATGGCTTCACGAATTCATCAACAACATTGCTCGTCCATCGCCCAACACATGGCTTCACGAATTCATCAAACACATTTCTAAAGCAACCCTCGTCCATCACCAATTACATGACTTCACGAATACTCTTCTGTTTCAACAAACGTTTGTTATTCATAATTTGCATCGAGCTCTTCAGGAATTTGCACATCCGGTAACTTTCGCAAACTTTCGTGTGGGTACTTATAACGTCTATTGTTCTGTGTAGACTTCAAAACGTATCGGTCTCCGTCCAATACCTCGACCAACAAAAAAGGTCCTCTGAACTTTGGGTCTAATTTCGTTTGCTGTCTCTCACTGTTTTTAAGCAACACAAAGTCACCCACACAGAACCGAATTACTTTAGCCATATTTTTATCCCTTAATTTAATCTTGTTAATTTCAGAATCGCTAATAGGAATCAACCCCAGTGGTCGTCCAACTTTACCAGTCAAAAGCTCTAAAGGACTACACTTAGTGCTACGATTAACTGTACAATTAAGGGCTAACTGTACATCCCCAAGTGCATCTTGCCATGATCTAGAACTAGTCTCAACAGCCGTCAAAAAATTCTTTTGTGTAGTCATAACCCTTTCAACTTGACCGTTGGCTTGACTTGCACCTGTTCCGATTAGATGTAATTGTATCTTTTGGTTAGAACAAAATTGAGCAAACTTTGTGCCCGTGACGCTGCGTCCCTGATCGGCAATTAAACGTGTTGGTACGCCAAAAATAGCAATAGAAGATTTCATTGCGCTTATACAAGTATTAGCGTCCAAAGAAAAGGTGTGAAACAGATAAACGAATTTAGTAAAAGCGTCAATTTGTACAATGATATATTCTTTACGATCACTTTTTCCGCTCAATTTTCCCGATATATCTATGTGAACGGTATGCCAAGGAATGCTAATTTTTGGAATTGGATGTAATTCAATTTGAGGTTTTCCTGACGTCCCCTTAGAAACTCTACATGTAATGCAGTTCTCCACAAATCTTCGAACATATTTTGTCATACCAGAAAACCAGTAATGATCGTACACCTTGTCTAGCGTTTTCTCCCAACCTAGATGCATGATAGATTCATGTACCTGATTTATAACTGACCAACGGAACGTACGAGGGACTACAGGTAAACAACGAGTTCTTGAATTCCTTTGAATCTTTCTGTACAAAACATTTGATCTAATTTCGTAAGTGGCAACCAATGCCAATGGTAAATCATCATTCTTCAACTTAGTTACAATGTCTGATATTTCTGAATCCTTTTGTTGTTCCACCAAAATCCAGTTTTCCGATATTTCTGGTAAGTCAATTCGTTTCTCTTCTGTTTTACTTGATACTGACTTACTCTTTCGATACACCGGATTCCTAGAAAGAAAGTCTACGTGTGCCATGCGTTTACCCTCTCTGTATTCAATTTCGAATTCAAACGCTTGTAGAAACTCCCACCAACGATAAACCCTAGGTGATAATTCGACTTTGTTTCGAGAAGATTTGATTGAATTACAGTCAGTAAAAAATTCGAACTTTCTCCCATGTAGATAGTGACGAAAATGTTTTACAGCATTCACGACAGCCAACGTTTCCAATTCATAAGATGTATACCTGGACTCACAGGAGCTAGTTGCTCTACTATAGTATTCAACCACATGAGGCTTAGAGTTTATACGGTGCAAAAGGATAGCACCATACCCGATAGAGCTGCCGTCGGTATGCAGTTCTATCGGAAACTGGGGATCAAAAATAATCAAAACAGGCTTGTTTGTTAATACACTTATGACTTTACTGCGAACTTCTTCATGCTGTGTTTGCCAAACAAAACTATTCTTTTCAGATGTGAGAAAATAAAAAGGCTTCATCAATTGAGAAAACGCCGGAATGAATTGACGAAAATATGAAGCTAACCCAATGAACTGTCTTAGAGTAGCAACTGACTTAGGTGGAGGTAACGCAACTAGCGATTCTATTTTGTTTAAATTTGGACGTATCTCCCCCGCTTTTATCTCATAGCCAAGGTAGCGAACTGTAGACCTCAAGAAAAAGCACTTTGAAATGTTAAATGTGAATTCAGCCTTTACTAGAACGTCTAATACAAGTTGCAACCGCTCAAACCCTTCTTCCTTTGTCTCTGGAACAATTAATATATCGTCCAAATAAACGATTACAAACGAATAAGCAAGACTGCCAAGTGCCTTCAACACAGCTCTTTGAAACACTGAGGGTGCGTTCTTTAATCCAAAGGGCATCGATAGAAATTCGTACTGACCATCAGGAGTAACAAAAGCAGTATACTCAATAGATTCAGGGTGCATTGAAATCTGATAATACCCGCTAGCCATGTCAAGAGAAGTGAAATATTTAGCTCCCCTAAGTCTAGCTATTTGATCTGCTATTAACGGTAATGGAAACCTATCAGCTACTGTATTTCTATTCAATTCCCTATAGTCAACGCAAAGTCTTGGTGAACCGTTTTTCTTCTTTACTAATAACGCAGGACTAGCAAATGGTGAACTACTAGGTCTGATAACTTTATACTCGATTAATTCTTTAATTTTAGCACGTACTAACTCCCTTTCGCTTGGACTAAATCTGTATGGTCGCCTATGTACAGTCTTAGTCGGTTCAATTTCCCCAGTACTCACACGCGTTTGCGGAGTGCCTTCGATAAAAGATTCTGAGTGTTGCTTTAATAATGATATTCAAATTTCTTTTTCATTTCCTTCCATTTCAGTTTCAATGCTATCAAAATCAGTATGTTTGACGGTTTCACAAACGTTCACAGCTTTAGTTTGAACAATCTTAAAATTATCGTAGGAAACTTCCACTAAAAACCCTTGAGCCAATATTTCCCTTCCAATTACAATATTATTTTTCATACATTCGTCTGGTACTATATGGAACAAAATAACCAAAGAATTTCCATCAATCATGATGTTTGATTCAACTTGTGCGGTACTGTAAGTACTGGCATTACCTATTCCCTTTAAAGAGATAACGCTATGAATCCTCTTACCAACTAACTTATTAGAAACGCTTTCCTTAATTAATGAGCACTCAGCCCCCGAATCAAATGTAATTGGGAATCTCTCACCATTGACCAGCATACTCGATTGGGGTTCCACTATAGCGCACAGCTCCACTCTTTTTTCAGATCTTACTCCCACTCCGGTACTCTGCACTTTTTTTGGACAATTAGTGGCGATGTGTCCCGGCTCCTGACATCTGTAGCAAGTTACATTTGCCCTTCCATGACGAGGTTGTCCTGAACGCCACTCCTTTCCAGTTGCCGAAACCTGGGATCCCATTCCGGATCTACAGTCTTGCTTTTTATGTCCTGGTTTTCCACACTGATAACATTTGAGTTCCATAGTTCTAGCACGCTTGGTGTCCGGTTCCCAGTTTGATGTAACAGGGCGCTCCTTCAGCACTGAGAATACTTGCAGCTCCGCTTGCAGTTCACGTCGATTGTTTACAGGCGTTGTGTGTATCATTCGTTGCAAACGCCGGTCGAAATTAGCCATGTGCCCAAGAACCATCGCTATGCAAATTTGTTCAGAATTCAAATTACGCAATTTTGTGCACAATGACGTCACGATGCGACTCGCAAAAACAGGCAAACAGGACGACAGGCTTGGACGACTATTAAGAAGATTCAAAATGACGGCGGCTGGCTTTTCTGATGTCTCGTATCGCTGCTAAAACAATTGCCGGAACTGTTGCCAATTTATTCCTGGGTAGCATATTTGTGATAACCACTGGGCCGCTGCGCCTTCCAAAGCTTTACTCAACGCCAATATAAGAGCGCTGTCACTTAATGGTCTAGCTCGCAAAATGATGTCGACCGTAGCGCACCACTGCGTGGCATCCACCCCAGCAATGCCCGGATTGTATTTCGGCAAGCAAATCTCGCTAGTCTGTTGTAACTCGTTCATCGGCGTCTGTAGCTTCTTAACCAGTTCCAGAAAATTCCGGTTTTGTTGCTCTAACAACGCGAAGACATCCCTTGAAAAAGTTTGGTTAGGGCCGAATCCCACTTCTGATGTCGGGGAATTGAAGTCATCCCCGTGCAAGTCGTCGTTGTTGGTCGCGTTATCATCCGATTTCTTATTTTCCATTCTCGGTCCTGGCGGATGCAGCGAGTCTTCGTTGCCTTTGTTGCTCATCGTTGTCTTTCAGATCTTACAGCTCGGAACTCTTAGACTTACGCGTGACCCTTTCACGCCGGAAACCAGAAAAAGAAGGAAGAGACCAGATCTAGCAACGCATACGAAGCCACACACGGCCCCAGTTCGCAAAACTGAGTCTCCATTCTGCCAGGACTAGTATTTACCAACACCACCCAACCACCCATGGTCATACCTTAAAGTCTCGTGCCTATCGATATGCTACAGTACTTCCTCTCCGACATATTTATGTATTTATGTATTTATGTATTTATGTATTTATGTATTTATGTATTTATGTATTTATGTATTTATGTATTTATGTATTTATGTATTTATGTATTTATGTATTTATGTATTTATGTATTTATGTATTTATGTATTTATGTATTTATGTATTTATGTATTTATGTATTTATGTATTTATGTATTTATGTATTTATGTATTTATGTATTTATGTATTTATGTATTTATGTATTTATGTATTTATGTATTTATGTATTTATGTATTTATGTATTTATGTATTTATGTATTTATGTATTTATGTATTTATGTATTTATGTATTTATGTATTTATGTATTTATGTATTTATGTATTTATGTATTTATGTATTTATGTATTTATGTATTTATGTATTTATGTATTTATGTATTTATGTATTTATGTATTTATGTATTTATGTATTTATGTATTTATGTAATTTAATATGCTAGCCACCTTGCCTTTGTTAAAAATGGCTAATTTTAATAGTTTAAAATTTATGGCTTAAAGTTGTTGTTTTATATCACGTTTTGGCTATTTTCTCAGAAACGGCTCTAACGATTTCATTTTAAATTTGAAACTATATAGTCCTTGAGATTCCCCAACTTTTCATTTATAACTCTTTATACCCGTTACTCGTAGAGTAAAAGGGTATATTGTATTCGTGCAAAAGTATGTAACAGGGAGAATGAAGCTTTTCCGACCCTATAAAGTATATATATTCTTGATCAGGATCACTAGCCGAGTCGAACTAGCCATGTCCGTCTGTCCGTCTGTCCGTCTGTCCGTCTGTCTGTCCGTCTGTATGAACGCTGAGATCTCGGAAACTACAAAAGCTAGAGGATTGGCATTTTGCATGCAGATTCTTGGAGTTCCTACGCAGCGCAAGTTTGTTTCAAACAGGTGCCACGCCCCCTCTAACGCCCACAATCGCCCTACACCATTTTTTGAAAGGTGTCTGGCGCCCACAACTTTAAAGATTTCGGAAAAGTAAAAATGCAGTTTTATTCTGTTTATCAATAGCTATCGAATTGTAGAAGAAATTTTTCAAATCGGACAATCCATTAAAAAGTTATGAGCAAAAAATGAAACAGCCACTAGATGGCGCTAGTAGCTTTGACGCGTGCATATATTAATCTCTCTCCCACTTCCTTTAGCTGAGTAACGGGTATCTAAGAGTCGAAGTACTCGACTATAGCGTTCTCTCTTGTTTTGTCATAAAAATGTGCGTTTGGAAGCAATTGAGCGATGAAAAGTGCAACCCGTTTCAGTTAAGTATAGGAACACTTCATGCTTATTTGAATGCCCAAAAACCAACTAGATGAGAACAAATTCTTATTAGATATTTTTAAGATATAAGGAAAACATAAAAGTTTGACATCGACTAACAATTCTTTGTAAGAAATTTATTATTAAAGGTCGGTCAACTAAAAAAAAATGGTTGATCGCATTTCGGATATCTGCGAAAATAATTCCGTATCGACTAAATAAATATACTTAATAAAATATTCTTATACAACACGCTGCATCGGAATATGCTTTTGAAGGCGAAATGCTTAAATATTTTAAAGAAGCAGACCGAATGAGAATATTTTATAAAATATATTTATTTAGTCGAATGACAAAGCATTTTTCATCACAAAATTTGATATCAGAACTTTTGTATGTTGATGGGGAGAGGTAGTAGTAGTAGTAGTAGTATAATTTTTTATTTATAAAAAAAACATTGAGTGAACGGCATTACAAATGTACAATTAAAGGGGATTTATAGAGTTTTATTTTTTTATAAACAAGAAAGGATTAGAAAATAAATCGACTTGGTTATTATAACCGTCTGTCGATCTCGGCTTTCCCAGTGTCAAAACTGCCAGTGTACTACACCTGACTTCCCGGGTCTTTCCCAGATATCAGATCGTTCCACCAATCAGTTTTAAAACTTGGAGAGCTGAGTTTCGTGTTTGAACTAAAAATGTAGTATTTAAAAGTTTTCCATTAAAATATTATTACGGTACTGCAGAGCCGAGTTGGGCTTCTCCTTGATTCCGTCTCGAACTGAGTCCTATACGTTTCTTGCATATGTATTAGTATACGTTGCGCCCATTGCGACCATTGAGAAGGGTCGCCTAACTGTAGCCTTTCTCCATAGGTCTCGGCAAGCGTCTACCATTCTATGACTCATTGCTTACGTTCCTGAACCAAATAGTTCGCTAGAATTCGCGGCAGCCTACGTTCGGGCATGGATACCACTCTCTGGATATGTCTGAAATGCCTTTCTGTAAAGATATGCAGCGGCGGCAGTCCTGTTTCAAGATATAGCATCCTGTTCGGGGTAAATCTGGGTAGACGAAAAGTCTTCTTTAAGAAGAATCTTAGAAGACTTTCAACTTCTTCATAGGGTAAGATGCCCCAGACCTGCTCGCTGTAACATAATATTGACCGCATTGCTGCACTAAACAGCTTGTACTTGCTACTCATTGGAACATCCTTTTTCCCTAGCGGCGATTTCCATGTGCACTTTATGGGCAGTTTTGCATCTCGAAGATTCTCCTGTAAGTGGTTGTTGAAACGACCGTTGTGGTAAATCCAGACTCCCAGATACTTATATGTCTTGACAATATCTAACTGAATTGACCCTAAAACGTGGTTGATATGCCTATATTGCTGAGCTTGTACGTTAGGATTCTTCTGTCTATTGAGTCAAAGGCAGCTCTGAAATCTACAAAGAATGCGTATAACTTTTTCCACCGTTGATATATGACCTTGCTATACTTGTGAGACTGAAAATGTTGTCTACTGTCGAATATCCTTTTCTAAAACCGGCTTGGAATTCAGTAAGAATATCGCAGTCTCTTAACCAGTTTTTTAGCCGTTCGAGTAGTAGCGCAGCGAAGACTTTAGCTAACGCATTTTGGAACGAGATTCCTCTATAGTTAGATGTCACCTTCGGGTCGCCTTTCTTAAAGATCGGAAATATTATCGCTTTTTGAAAGCTCTTTGGTAAGAAACCCTTCAATTTCATCGGGGGTTCTCAAATCTGCCATACAACTTGTTGCCAGGTTTCGGTCCAACTTTGTCCTATAGTTCTCCTTCTCCCGATTTCGCCAAATCAGACTTGCCAGAAGACCAAGCGGCGCTGTGACTGCGTTCGATGTTGTGGAGAGAGTGACTGAAACTTCCAGCGGCAGATGGTCAGAGAATATTTGAATACTCACTTTCAAGTCTTTGATGGTTTTTATCCATGTGCCGCGTGCCATACATAGGTCGATGGTAGACCGAGCTTCACCTCTCATAAAGGTGTAATCGCCCAAAGGATCGCCTGACGACCTTCAATTGACCACCTTGAAGCCGAACAGCTCAATCAGGTTTATTAGGTGCCGGCCATTGGCGTCTGTTACTTTGTCTTTGGCATTACGGGCTTCATTGAGGGCACTTATGCCTAACTGTCGGTCAAATCCGAAAAGTTGCGCTTCTCCCAACCTTGCGTTACAATCTCCTATGATCAGTGCACTTTCATTTAATCGGACATGGTTTAAAACCTCATATAACATTCCAGAATCTCTTTCCCAGTGATTGCATTTAATATACACTGGCAGTAGGTGCAGCTTTTCGCTTTATGCAGTCCTCATTTGGATAATAATTGCCTCATCTACATTTATGAAACTAATTATATTCTGATCGTGAAGTTCTTTTTTATACCGTATATTATGCCACCTCTTGCTCGTTCTCTGGCGCTGGTTCGGATGGCAGACACCCATCTAAGCACAAATTCTTTAATTTTTACTTTAACAGCATCCAATTTGGATTCCATAAATGTTTCAGATAGAATGAAAATTTGAAACGCCGCAATGTATTGGAAGAAATCATTATATATATATATATATAAGCTTATTTTTTATTCCTGCCTCGTTATAGGACAATATTCTGATCTCCAGTCTATCTAAGGTATCGGGCTCTTTACTCGCATTTACACCTGGACTACATTTAATACATTTATTTTTGTTTCTATTTAGTTTTTTTTACTTGGACTTTTGGCTTAAGAACACATACGTAATGTGAGACATTTCCAAACTGCTTCCGTATATTTCTTTTAATTTAGGTTCAGCTGGTTTTCCTTGCCACATAAGCACCTGGTTGTTATTAAAAGGCATCCAATATCCGTCTACGTTGATGCTGTCATTTTGTACTTTAACTTTTGTTTCCCTGCGAATGTTTTTCCCAGAAGAATCTTTTTTAGCTCTAGAAGAGCCACTTTGTTTGCTTGTTTTTCTACTGTCAAGTCCTTGTCAAGGAACACCTGGCTTCCACGTAACTTATGACCATTCTTCAAAATGTTTTCCGCTTCTTTTTGGGATTCGTATTCTACCAAAACCATCATTTTGCTATCCCGCTCATTTAGCTTTCGCACATCGGAAACCCTTGAACTTTTAAATTGCAGTTTCTCTTCAATTAGAGTTTTAGCAGCCAGTTTGCAATTTTTATCTTCTTTTAGGTCTTTTACCAATATTTATCGTACGCTTATCGGCTTCTCTATCAGCGAGAAGGCTTCTGACCTCTTCTTTGAGCCTCGTGTTGTGGTCGGCTAGCTCTTTGACCTGCAGCGAAATGGCACCAATGTCGCTTTTCAGATCCTGTTTTAGCTCTTCGACGTCAGATTTCGTTGGCAGGTCTTTTAACTTTATATCAAGCAGCATCGACATAGCTGATGTCAGCTCCCTCAAGGACGCACCTCCTGCTATATTTTGGGACATATTCTCCAGCTTCCGCTTTTTTGACGCCTGCACTGGTGATAAGTAGTTATCTTTTTCATCCGAACTAGACATGTCTTTTATAAGATTTATCTACACGTCTAGAAGTATGCATTATTTTTTCAAAAAGGTATCTGGCACCCTCCAACGGTGATAAGATAGGTTTTAAAATTTACGTAGAGTGTTAGGCACGTCACTGCGGCTGCGACCAGCTGACGATTACCACCTCTAGTATTGTTTACTTCTTCCCACGCCTGTTCAACTCGTCCGCGTTTTCCTGCCTTTTCCCGGTTTTTCGCAGCTTTCGCCGAAAAAAATAAGTGAAAACCTGGTTCAGCTTCTTGGAAAACAAAGTGCTAATTTTCCTTAGGTGCGTTGCTCCACAGCTGATCCTCCGTGTTTTCTGCGGTCGGTGAGCCGGGCGTCGTCGTTTGGCCGTAAGTTTATGTTTTTAATGGTGCGGGTGTCTTGATATGAGACACTTTTCTCGGAGCCTGATAAAAAACTCAACTACACGGTTTCACTACTGCAACAATCGTTAAGAGGTGTTTTTGTTTTATATATTGTAGTCGCCTTCGCACACTCTCCTTGAGCGCTTCGTCACTACATGGACTGCCGTCCATAGTGATATTTTTTATAGAATTTTTGGGAAAATTTCGTAACGATATAGAAAACTAGAAGTATTTTTGGCCGCGGCTCCCATACAGGACGAACCACTGAGCATAGGCAATGTCCTAGAGTCAGTCATCTCGGCAAGGCTCAACGCGAAGTATATTCCACCGCCAGTTTGGGTTCCGGAAGCGCCGGTCAACAGTGGATGTAGTCTAAACTGTCGTCTACAAAACCCGGGATGCACTCGCAGGAACAAGATAGAAGGGTGGCGGCGAAGGAACTGTTTAGTGGTAACACTTGACATTCTCAACGCCTTCAATTTGTTCTGGGTTAATTTTGCTACTGACTTCTTCATATGATCCAATTTTATAACTTTCTTGCTTTTGTAGTTTCCGAGATCTCATCGTTCAAACAGACGGACAGACAGACAGACGGACAGACGGACATGGCTAGATCGACTCGGCTAGTGATGATGATCAAGAATATATATACTTTATAGAAAAATGCTTCCTTCCAGCTGTTACATACTTTTGGACGAATACTCTACGAGTAACGAGTATTAAAATCTGAGGGTTTACTAACAATTTTTGAAATCTTAAAAATAAAAAAAGGCTCCATTTTTTTAGGAAACCCGATTGAAACTAACCTTCTGGCCCATTTATTAAATTACGGAAGCATTTTTAAAATTTAAATTCACTTTTATAATTTTCTAGCTTTTAAATATCTGACTTTTATTTTTTGATCTTTGTGCCATTACCACTCATTTTTGTTGACAACTCGCCCCCTAGGATAAAAAATAAATTTGGGTCCTGCCGAACGAAAAAAGTGAAAAAATCCAAACTTTAAATATCCACCAAAATCTATTTCCATTAATTGGGTCCATACCCTAGGCTGTTAACTTTACGTTGGTACCCATAATGATTTTTCACGATATATACAGCCGACTTACAGTCGACAAAAAAAAACACATTTTTCATCTTTGTCGAGCTGCTGCGCTGCCATCACTTATCCAATCATATTGACAAAGTAAAGCTCTGATCTATTGACTTTAAAATGGAACCAAAACTGACCCGTTTGGGTGGATATAAAGAAAAAATTCGAAAAAAGTCAGAAATTTAACATTTTGAACTTTAAAAAATCTTAAAAAAAAACTGTGTGATGAAACAAGAAAAACTCGACGATCGCAAGAAAAGAAAACTGTAGAGACTTTTCAAAAATAGCGCGGTCCGGCTGGGCGATGTTTTTATCAATCCTTGCAATAGAGTACTTACCTAGAAATAAGCTTAACATATGCAAGAGCGCCCGGTGGATCGCTGGAAGCTGCGTGAGTTGCGGCAGAGAGAGCATGAAAAGAAAGGGAGATTGGGAGAGCAGCACTTAAGAATTTAAAGATTAAATACGCTAATATTTTTGATACCCATTGAACTTCACATATCCCCAAAAATTGTTATTCTTTTAGAATTTTTTTAGATTAAAATCGAACTTTTGGTTTTTTAAAAATTGATGGTTTGTTAGTTTGTTTAAAGCTGTATTTTAAAGTAGAAATTACAAGACTTTTTTTGGTTTTTAGGCGTTTATTTTCAAAGAAGCAATTTACGCAAGAGTTTTTTTGATATTTTCCAACTTTTGAAACATTGGCGAGAGGTGTAGCTTCAAAACTTAAAACTGAAAATCAATTATGTGTAAATTATTATTTTAAGTAAGGTGCTACCAAGATATACCGCACCGGTAGGGTGCTTGCTGGAATTAGGGCGAAGGGGCACCGACAGGGTGTTCGCTAGATGTAGGTCGAAGGGGCACCCATAGGGTGCAAGCTGTAGGTACGGCCGCCGCCGTATAGCTGTAGTCCAAGTGATTAGGAGTTGGTTGCTGGGCAACTATGGCTGCTGACGTCTGATAGCTGTCGTTCAAGCGGTTGGGAGTTGGCTGCTGGCAACTATAGCCGCTGGTTTGCTGCATGTAGGGCAGCCGCTGCGTAGCTCTCTTCCAAGTGATTGAGGGTTGGCTGCTGGACAACTATTGCCGCTGATGAGTCAGCAGAAGATTTCGGTGAGGGGATAACTGTCCCCCTATGCCCCTGGCCTTAAGCTCAGTGAACGAATGTAAATAAGTTTGATGGCGATGGCCTGAGTAATGCTTATGAGCAGTGTGCTCTTTATTCAAAGTATAAAACAGAACTGAATATAAAATCTCGACTTAAAGCTAACAGAACTCATAGCGGCCACGCAAAAGTGCTGTGTTTGCCGGCTAGCACGGGCATCCGGTCAAATGCTTTGGACAGCCGGTCACTGACTCTGTCTGGTTGACTTTAGTTAACTTGTATAAGAACGCAGAAATGCTTTTTTGTTCAGAAAATGAACCAAATTCTAGGATATATGAATTTTTCAGTAAAATAACCCAATTCTACAGAAATGTTTTCAAGGCTGGTAGCCTACTTTTGTTAATTTGCTTTTTGAGATATAAAGTTCAAATTAACAAAAGTAGGCACTCCATTTGCCAATATTTGGTCTCAACTTGTTAACAACAATGTCAAAAAGTTTTATTTTTTTTATTAAATTAAAACAAAAACAAGGGAGAACGCTATAGTCGAGTACTTCGACTATTAGATACCCGTCACTCAGCTAAAGGGAGTGGGAGAGAGAGTAATAAATGCACGCGTCAAAGCTATTGGCGCCACCTAGTGGCTGTTTCATTTTTTGCTCATAACTTTTTAATGGATTGTCCGATTTTAAAAATTTCTTCGACAATTCGATAGGTATTAATAAACACAACAAAGTGGGATTTACACTTTTACAAAATCTATAAAGATGTAGGCTATTTTTTAAAGTCCTTTAGGGCGATTGTGGGTGTTAGAGGGGGCGTGGCCCTCGGCTGAAATAAACTTGCGCTGCGTAGGAAGCTCAAGAATATGTGTGGGTAATCCCAACTCTCTAGCTTTAGTAGTTTCCGAGATCTCAGCGTTCATACAGACAGACAGACAGACAGACAGACAGACAGACAGACAGACAGACAGACAGACGGACAGACAGACGGACAGACGGACACGGCTATATCGACTCGGCTTGTTATCGTGATCAAGAATATATATACTTTACGGGGTCGAAAACGCTTCCTTCTACCTGTTACATACTTTTGCACGAATACAATGTTCCCTTTTACTCTACGAGTAACGGGTACAATTAGTTCTTGTAGAATGAGAAAGAAAGACAAGTGCATTTCGATAAATACAACATAAGCAAACAACATACAACATAAACAAAGGCTGAAAGTATCTAATTTACTGACTAAAATAATAATACCATTTAAGGTGATGCAGAAGCCAAGTTGAAGCTATTTACTTTCAGATGTGGTATGCATTCTAGCTCTTATACATCCCTAGATCTTAGCGTTAATAAGGACGGACAGACGGACGGACGGACATGGCTAGATCAACTCGACTAGTGATCCTGATCAAGAATATCTATACTTATAGGGTCAGAAACGCTTCCTTCTATCTGTTACACTTTTACTCTACGAGTAACGGGTATTAATACCTTTTGGATTCGGTTTAAATTGAACAGTAAAACAAGACGGAAAGTCGCTGTTGAGTCGGATGAGATTTACACTTTATTAAACCTATAAAATAATTTTGAAAAATTTTGTTAACATTAACATTTGTTAAGCAAAAAATAAATGGTTTGGTTTTTTTTTTTAATTTCAGAGAATACTAAAAATTACAAAAATACTTTTGAATACCAAGGAAGATCCTGAAATTGGAACGTTTCTTAAAGGAGGATACTCTGAAGAATCTGAAGCCGAATCAATTGTTCTTATGGAGGATAATTTACTTAATAGTTTGGATAATTGGCTTGAAAGATTGTTTGATGGGAAAACACAAAAATACTACATAAATTATTGGCCAGACTTTACTACTAAGTGATTATGTAAATCAAATAATTAATGCAAGCTTAAAATTTTATAAATAAAGTCGTCTAATTTCTACTTTAATTGAATTTAATATAAATATTTGTATTTGTAATTTAATTATTTTATTGTAACGAAATTATAATTTAAATCTCCTCTCTACTGTAATCGTGCGAATGAGATGATGTGTGTTACCAACATCAGAAAAACATCACAGTTTGCAGTTTTTTACGAATTGTTATCGTGTTTCTAGGCTGAATCAGTCACTCCGATCTTCGTTTTTACGTTCGGATTCGGTGCCTGGAAAATCCGGAAAATTGAACCAAAATGTTATTAGCGACATACGTGGCCTTTTTCGGAAGGCAGCTTCGGTTACAGCACTCGGCTGTTGGTGGCAAGTTGCACGCTGTGGTGGATGAAACAAGAAAAACTCGACGATCGCAAGAAAAGAAAACTGTAGAGACTTTTCAAAAACAGCGCGGTCCGGCCGGGCGATATTTTTATCAATCCTTGCAATAGAGTACTTACCTAGAAACAAGCTTAACATATGCGAGAGCGCCCGGTGGATCGCTGGAAGCTGCGTGAGTTGCGGCAGAGAGAGCATGAAAAGAAAGGGAGATTGGGAGAGCAGCACTTAAGAACTTAAAGATTAAATACGCCAATATTTATGATACCCATTGAACTCCACATATCCCCAAAAATTTTTATTCTTTTAGAATTTTTTTAGATTAAAATCGAACTTTTGGTTGTTTAAAAATTGATGGTTTGTTAGTTTGTTTAAAGCTGTATTTTAAAGTAGAAATTACAAAACTTTTTTTGGTTTTTAGGCGTTTATTTTCAAAGAAGCAATTTACGCAAGAGTTTTTTGATATTTTCCAACTTTTGAAACATTGACGAGAGGTGTAGCTTCAAAACTTAAAACTGAAAATCAATTATGTGTAAATTATTATTTTTAGTAAGGTGCTACCAAGATATACCGCACCGGTAGGGTGCTTGCTGGAATTAGGGCGAAGGGGCACCGACAGGGTGTTCGCTAGATGTAGGGCGAAGGGACACCCATAGGGTGCAAGCTGTAGGTACGGCCGCCGCCGTATAGTTGTAGTCCAAGTGATTAGGAGTTGGTTGCTGGGCAACTATGGCTGCTGACGTCTGATAGCTGTCGTTCAAGCGGTTGGGAGTTGGCTGCTGGCAACTATAGCCGCTGGTTTGCTGCATGTAGGGCAGCCGCTGCGTAGCTCTCTTCCAAGTGATTGAGGGTTGGCTGCTGGACAACTATTGCCGCTGATGAGTCAGCAGAAGATTTCGGTGAGGGGATAACTGTCCCCCTATGCCCCTGGCCTTAAGCTCAGTGAACGAATGTAAATAAGTTTGATGGCGATGGCCTGAGTAATGCTTATGAGCAGTGTGCTCTTTATTCAAAGTATAAAACAGAACTGAATATAAAATCTCGACTTAAAGCTAACAGAACTCATAGCGGCCACGCAAAAGTGCTGTGTTTGCCGGCTAGCACGGGCATCCGGTCAAATGCTTTGGACAGCCGGTCACTGACTCTGTCTGGTTGACTTTAGTTAACTTGTATAAGAACGCAGAAATGCTTTTTTGTTCAGAAAATGAACCAAATTCTAGGATATATGAATTTTTCAGTAAAATAACCCAATTCTACAGAAATGTTTTCAAGGCTGGTAGCCTACTTTTGTTAATTTGCTTTTTGAGATATAAAGTTCAAATTAACAAAAGTAGGCACTCCATTTGCCAATATTTGGTCTCAACTTGTTAACAACAATGTCAAAAAGTTTTATTTTTTTTATTAAATTAAAACAAAAACAAGGGAGAACGCTATAGTCGAGTACTTCGACTATTAGATACCCGTCACTCAGCTAAAGGGAGTGGGAGAGAGAGTAATAAATGCACGCGTCAAAGCTATTGGCGCCACCTAGTGGCTGTTTCATTTTTTGCTCATAACTTTTTAATGGATTGTCCGATTTTAAAAATTTCTTCGACAATTCGATAGGTATTAATAAACACAACAAAGTGGGATTTACACTTTTACAAAATCTATAAAGATGTAGGCTATTTTTTAAAGTCCTTTAGGGCGATTGTGGGTGTTAGAGGGGGCGTGGCCCTCGGCTGAAATAAACTTGCGCTGCGTAGGAAGCTCAAGAATATGTGTGGGTAATCCCAACTCTCTAGCTTTAGTAGTTTCCGAGATCTCAGCGTTCATACAGACAGACAGACAGACAGACAGACAGACAGACGGACAGACAGACGGACAGACGGACACGGCTATATCGACTCGGCTTGTTATCGTGATCAAGAATATATATACTTTACGGGGTCGAAAACGCTTCCTTCTACCTGTTACATACTTTTGCACGAATACAATGTTCCCTTTTACTCTACGAGTAACGGGTACAATTAGTTCTTGTAGAATGAGAAAGAAAGACAAGTGCATTTCGATAAATACAACATAAGCAAACAACATACAACATAAACAAAGGCTGAAAGTATCTAATTTACTGACTAAAATAATAATACCATTTAAGGTGATGCAGAAGCCAAGTTGAAGCTATTTACTTTCACATGTGGTATGCATTCTAGCTCTTATACATCCCTAGATCTTAGCGTTAATAAGGACGGACGGACGGACATGGCTAGATCAACTCGACTAGTGATCCTGATCAAGAATATCTATACTTATAGGGTCAGAAACGCTTGCTTCTATCTGTTACACTTTTACTCTACGAGTAACGGGTATTAATACCTTTTGGATTCGGTTTAAATTGAACAGTAAAACAAGACGGAAAGTCGCTGTTGAGTCGGATGAGATTTACACTTTATTAAACCTATAAAATAATTTTGAAAAATTTTGTTAACATTAACATTTGTTAAGCAAAAAATAAATGGTTTGGTTTTTTTTTTTTAATTTCAGATAATACTAAAAATTACAAAAATACTTTTGAATACCAAGGAAGATCCTGAAATTGGAACGTTTCTTAAAGGAGGATACTCTGAAGAATCTGAAGCCGAATCAATTGTTCTTATGGAGGATAATTTACTTAATAGTTTGGATAATTGGCTTGAAAGATTGTTTGATGGGAAAACACAAAAATACTACATAAATTATTGGCCAGACTTTACTACTAAGTGATTATGTAAATCAAATAATTAATGCAAGCTTAAAATTTTATAAATAAAGTCGTCTAATTTCTACTTTAATTAAATTTAATATAAATATTTGTATTTGTAATTTAATTATTTTATTGTAACGAAATTATAATTTAAATCTCCTCTCTACTGTAATCGTGCGAATGAGATGATGTGTGTTACCAACATCAGAAAAACATCACAGTTTGCAGTTTTTTACGAATTGTTATCGTGTTTCTAGGCTGAATCAGTCACTCCGATCTTCGTTTTTACGTTCGGATTCGGTGCCTGGAAAATCCGGAAAATTGAACCAAAATGTTATTAGCGACATACGTGGCCTTTTTCGGAAGGCAGCTTCGGTTACAGCACTCGGCTGTTGGTGGCAAGTTGCACGCTGTGGTGGATGAAACAAGAAAAACTCGACGATCGCAAGAAAAGAAAACTGTAGAGACTTTTCAAAAATAGCGCGGTCCGGCCGGGCGATGTTTTTATCAATCTTTGCAATAGAGTACTTACCTAGAAACAAGCTTAACATATGCGAGAGCGCCCGGTGGATCGCTGGAAGCTGCGTGAGTTGCGGCAGAGAGAGCATGAAAAGAAAGGGAGATTGGGAGAGCAGCACTTAAGAACTTAAAGATTAAATACGCCAATATTTATGATACCCATTGAACTCCACATATCCCCAAAAATGTTTATTCTTTTAGAATTTTTTTAGATTAAAATCGAACTTTTGGTTGTTTAAAAATTGATGGTTTGTTAGTTTGTTTAAAGCTGTATTTTAAAGTAGAAATTACAAAACTTTTTTTGGTTTTTAGGCGTTTATTTTCAAAGAAGCAATTGACGCAAGAGTTTTTTGATATTTTCCAACTTTTGAAACATTGACGAGAGGTGTAGCTTCAAAACTTAAAACTGAAAATCAATTATGTGTAAATTATTATTTTAAGTAAGGTGCTACCAAGATATACCGCACCGGTAGGGTGCTTGCTGGAATTAGGGCGAAGGGGCACCGACAGGGTGTTCGCTAGATGTAGGGCGAAGGGACACCCATAGGGTGCAAGCTGTAGGTACGGCCGCCGCCGTATAGTTGTAGTCCAAGTGATTAGGAGTTGGTTGCTGGGCAACTATGGCTGCTGACGTCTGATAGCTGTCGTTCAAGCGGTTGGGAGTTGGCTGCTGGCAACTATAGCCGCTGGTTTGCTGCATGTAGGGCAGCCGCTGCGTAGCTCTCTTCCAAGTGATTGAGGGTTGGCTGCTGGACAACTATTGCCGCTGATGAGTCAGCAGAAGATTTCGGTGAGGGGATAACTGTCCCCCTATGCCCCAGGCCTTAAGCTCAGTGAACGAATGTAAATAAGTTTGATGGCGATGGCCTGAGTAATGCTTATGAGCAGTGTGCTCTTTATTCAAAGTATAAAACAGAACTGAATATAAAATCTCGACTTAAAGCTAACAGAACTCATAGCGGCCACGCAAAAGTGCTGTGTTTGCCGGCTAGCACGGGCATCCGGTCAAATGCTTTGGACAGCCGGTCACTGACTCTGTCTGGTTGACTTGTATAAGAAAGCAGAAATGCTTTTTATACCCGTTACTCGTAGAGTAAAAGGGTATATTGTATTCGTGCAAAGGTATGTAACAGGGAGAAGGAAGCTTTTCCGACCCTATAAAGTATATATATTCTTGATCAGGATCACTAGCCGAGTCGAACTAGCCATGTCCGTCTGTCCGTCTGTCCGTCCGTATGAACGCTGAGATCTCGGAAACTATAAAAGCTAGAGGATTGGCATTTTGCATGCATATTCTTGGAGTTCCTACGCAGCGCAAGTTTATTTCAAAATGGTGCCACGCCCCCTCTAACGCCCTCAATCGCCCTACACCATTTTTTGAAAGGTGTCTGGCGCCCACACCATTAAAGATTTTGGAAAACTAAAAATGCAGTTTTATTGTGACTATCAATACCTATCGAAATGTAGAAGAAATTTTTCAAATCGGACCATTCGTTAAAAAGTTATGCCTGATCAAAGATTTTATATATCTATCTCCCTCGCACTCCCTTAGCTGAGTAACGGGTATCTGATAGTCGGGGCACCCGACTATAGCTTTCTCTCTTGTTTGTTCAGAAAATGAACCAAATTCTAGGATATATGAATTTTTCAGTAAAATAACCCAATTCTACAGAAATGTTTTCAAGGCTGGTAGCCTACTTTTGTTAATTTGCTTTTTGAGATATAAAGTTCAAATTAACAAAAGTAGGCACTCCATTTGCAAATATTTGGTCTCAACTTGTTAACAACAAAAAGCCCCTCTGAAATGTCAAAAAGTTTTATTTTTTTTTTAAATTAAAACAAAAACAAGGGAGAACGCTATAGTCGAGTACTTCGACTATTAGATACCCGTCACTCAGCTAAAGGGAGTGGGAGAGAGAGTAATAAATGCACGCGTCAAAGCTATTGGCGCCACCTAGTGGCTGTTTCATTTGTTGCTCATAACTTTTTAATGGATTGTCCGATTTTAAAAATTTCTTCGACAATTCGATAGGTATTAATAAACACAACAAAGTGGGATTTACACTTTTACAAAATCTATAAAGATGTAGGCTATTTTTTAAAGTCCTTTAGGGCGATTGTGGGTGTTAGAGGGGGCGTGGCCCTCGGCTGAAATAAACTTGCGCTGCGTAGGAAGCTCAAGAATATGTTTGGGTAATCCCAACTCTCTAGCTTTAGTAGTTTCCGAAATCTCAGCGTTCATACAGACAGACAGACAGACGGACATGGCTATATTGACTCGGCTTGTTATCGTGATCAAGAATATATACGGGGTCGAAAACGCTTCCTTCTACCTGTTACATACTTTTGCACGAATACAATGTTCCCTTTTACTTTACGAGTAACGGGTACAATTAGTTCTTGTAGAATGAGAAAGAAAGACAAGTGCATTTCGATAAATACAACATAAGCAAATAACATTCAACATAAACAAAGGCTGAAAGTATCTAATTTATTGACTAAAATAATAATACCATTTAAGGTGATGCAGAAGCCAAGTTCAAGCTATTTACTTTCAGATGTGGTATGCATTCTAGCTCTTATACATCCCTAGATCTTAGCGTTCATAAGGACGGACAGACGGACGGACGGACATGGCTAGATCAACTCGACTAGTGATCCTGATCAAGAATATCTATACTTATAGGGTCAGAAACGCTTCCTTCTATCTGTTACACTTTTACTCTACGAGTAACGGGTATTAATACCTTTTGGATTCGGTTTAAATTAAACAGTAAAACAAGACGGAAAGTCGCTGTTGAGTCGGATGAGATTTACACTTTATTAAACCTATAAAATAATTTTGAAAAATTTTGTTAACATTAACATTTGTTAAGCAAAAAATAAATGGTTGTTTTTTTTTTAATTTCAGAGAATACTAAAAATTACAAAAATACTTTTGAATACCAAGGAAGATCCTGAAATTGGAACGTTTCTTAAAGGAGGATACTCTGAAGAATCTGAAGCCAAATCAATTGTTCTTATGGAGGATAATTTACTTAATAGTTTGGATAATTGGCTTGAAAGATTGTTTGATGGGAAAACACAAAAATACTACATAAATTATTGGCCAGACTTTACTACTAAGTGATTATGTAAATCAAATAATTAATGCAAGCTTAAAATTTTATAAAAAAAACGTCGTCTAATTTCTACTTTAATTGAATTTAATATAAATATTTGTATTTGTAATTTAATTATTTTATTGTAACGAAATTATAATTTAAATCTCCTTCCTACTGTAATCGTGCGAATGAGATGATGTGTGTTACCAACATCAGAAAAACATCACAGTTTGCAGTTTTTTACGAATTGTTATCGTGTTTCTAGGCTGAATCAGTCACTCAGATCTTCGTTTTTACGTTCGGATTCGGTGCCTGGAAAATCCGGAAAATTGAACCAAAATGTTATTAACGACATACGTGGGCTTTTTCGGAAGGCAGCTTCGGTTACAGCACTCGGCTGTTGGTGGCAAGTTGCACGCTGTGGTGGATGAAACAAGAAAAATTGGACGATCGCAAGAAAAGAAAACTGTAGAGACTTTTCAAAAATAGCGCGGTCCGGCCGGGCGATGTTTTTATTAATCCTTGCAATAGAGTACTTACCTAGAAACAAGCTTAACATATGCGAGAGCGCCCGGTGGATCGCTGGAAGCTGCGTGAGTTGCGGCAGAGAGAGCATAAAAAGAAAGGGAGATTGGGAGAGCAGCACTTAAGAACTTAAAGATTAAATACGCCAATATTTTTGTTACCCATTGAACTTTACATTTTTATTCTTTTAGAATTTTTTAGATTACAAAATAATTCTCAAAACGCCCTAAATTAAGTTTGAGTTATACGTTTTACTAGCTATACCCGGAGCTAATTCGTTCGCTTAAAATTAGTTTGGAGTACGGATGTCAGGACTTCTTTATTTACAGAGAAATTGGAGCGTTTTTATACCCGTTACTCGAAGAGTAAAAGGGTATATTGTATTCGTCCAAAAGTATGTAACAGCTAGAAGGAAGCGTTTCCGACCCTATAAAGTATATATATTCTTGATCAGGATCACTAGCCGAGTCGATCAAGCCATGTCCGTCTGTCCGTCTGTCTGTCTGGATGAACGCTGAGATCTCGGAAACTACAAAAGCAAGAAAGTTGGGATTACCCACACATTTTCTTGGGCTTCCCACGCAGCGCAAGTTTGTTTTAGCCGAGGGCCACGCCCTCCCTAACGCCCACCACCGCTATAAACGATTTTAAAAAATTTAAATATTTCGGAAAAGTAAAAATGCAGTTTTATTGTGTTTAAAAATACCTATCGAAATGTAAAAGAAATTTTTCAAATCGGACCATTCGTTAAAAAGTTATGCGTGATTAAAGTTTAAATCTCCATCTTCCTCGCACTTCCTTTAGCTGAGTAACGGGTATCTGATGGTCGGGGCACCCGACTACAGCGTTCTCTCTTGTTTTTAATACGATAACCTAAAATCCTCTGAAAAATCAACTTTTTTAGAAGATCCTTCAGGAGCGATAATCATAAGGCTACTGGCAGAGCTTACTCTAGAGCATGTGACATAAAATTGTCTAAGAGACAAGCAATCTTCTCTAAGATCTAGTCCAGCGAGCTGCAAAGTCTGCCCCTGCGATTAAATAATAGTTATCGCAAAGCAAACTTTTATAGGTAATTGTAGCCTCTTAAACTGAAACGGCAGACCGGACGGCATTAATGGGATCCTGTTTCCCCCCTCGCGGATCCCGTAAATACTGTTGCTTCGATTACATTCTTATGAAGACCTTTTATCTGCAATTGTGTCCCATTGCATAATTTGGGGGACCTACATTTTGCAATCTTAAAAGAAAAATTATGCTGCGGAGTTCCTGCTGGATTCAAAGAATTAAAAATTCAACCGCATTGTCGACATCAGGGACAGAGTCGACCGATTTATCTAAACCATCAAATGAATTTAGCAATAATTTATTGGTAACGGTTGGTCTTTCATTTTTTGTTGTCAAAATGGAGCGCTCAGATAGCCAATCCTAACATTTCATGATGTGTTAGAAAAACAAAGAACTCTTTTTTGGCTTGTGCTTAGCGTATAGGCGTACTTAAAATTTCTGGAAGGTCAATTTTATTTTTTTCTCAAATACGTCGTAAAATGGCGGATATACAATTAAAATAAAATTTCAAAATTCGTAATTTTAAAATGATTTAAAAAAAAAGGATCAAAATGTGTAATAAAGTGTGTTTTTTTAAACCATAATTGTGAATTAAAGTCTCCTTGCTACACCACTCTTTTTAGGCAAGCTCTCTCAGAGACTTCATTGCGCGCTTGATCATCCCCATTTTTTGCATCTACCTATCATTATAGCGTTCTCTCTCTTGAAGTTGGGACTGGTCACATCCGACTCGACGAAAGATGAAGGCGGACCACCATTCAAAAAACGTGCTGGGGTTAATACACACATAAAAATTATGCTTAGCGATTGTATATTCCGCTGCCTAGTTGGAGGCAACCAAAGGTGATGTTTGCCCTTGTGCAAATGTCAGTGGTTGTTGTGTGTTGTTGTTATTGCGCCGCCGCTGCCCCTGTGCAGATGGCGGAGCTCGATCCAAAAAATGAAAACAACGGAGTCAACGATATTTCCTTCACGAAGTTCTGAGACTATATTTTGCTTTTGCTTATACATTCGGTTGAGCTATGCATTACAGGAAAGCTTATGATGTACCGTTTTCATTGTGGATCATAATGCTTTACAGTAGAGGGTAATATTCTAGCATACAATTTTAACTCAAATAAAGAGGCAAGCGTGAACATACTCCGCCCGTTGGAAGGACGGTCGTTCTTTCATGATACAGGTGAAATAGGCAGGGGAGCAACTTTACGAATTGGACGACGAATGATAACTCCTTTTACCGTCTTAATATCGACGACCCGGACTGTTCCGGCCCCTCCAGAACATGTATTGGTATCTTGTCCCATTGCTGAGGTGGAGCGTTGTCTTAATGGATCATGACCAGCTGCCCAGGAACTATGTTCGCCTTTGGAGAAAGCCACTTGCTGCGGGCCTGCAAGTTGTGCAAGTAATGTCGACGGCAAAGCTCCTAGAGTTGTTGCTTGATGTGGGTGTCCCGTTGCCAACGTGTCAAGTGCGATAGGTTGCATTCCTCTAAACTTGGCTCGGGAAGAGCCTTTAAAGACGTTCCGACCAAAAAATGCGATGGAGTGAGTACTTCTCCATCGCTTAGATCTTTTGAAAGAGGGGTGAGGGGTCCTGAGTTGACAACCGCTTCAGCATCAACTGCGACAGTTTGGAGTTCCTCGTACGAAAAATGCGAGTGACCAGTGTTTTTTACCAATAAAAACTTCATGGACTTTACCGCCGCCTCCCACAAGCCGCCAAAATGTGGTGCGCGGGGTGGAATAAAGCTGAATTCTAAACCATTGGATGAGGTGAACATTTGTAGGTCCTTTAATGCTTGCTGGCTAAAGAGTTGCATTTTAAATTCCTCTAATTGAGAGCGGGTTCCAACGAAGTTTGTTGCGTTGTCGCAGAATATCCAACTTCTTTGCCCGATGAAGCGCTTTAAACAGAGAATAAAAGTATAAGTTGAAAGGTCAGATACTAATTCTACATGTACTGCTTTGGTGGCAAAGCAAACAAAGACCGCCATAGGACGCGATAGGACGTCAGAAATGGACCACACATGTCGACTTCAGCGACAGCAAAGGGTTTTGTGAGTGGCAACCGGGCAGCAGGAAGTGACCCCATGATCTGGTCTAGCAAACGGGGCTTATAGTGATAGCAGTGGACACAGTTGCGAACCACTTTGCCAACCAGTCGACGAAAATTAACGATCCAGGATTCCGATTAGAGCCTTGGGCCCGGCGTGCATATTAGTTTGGTGAAGAAATTCGACGAGTTTATATTTGAATGCGTGATCTTTTGGCAGTAAAGGTGGGTATTTGGCTTCTATTGGTTTTTGCGCATTTTCCAGACGGCCGCCAACACGAATGAGTGTCACTGTGCGAGTTCTGATAGCTGATTCCTACAGAAAGGGTATCAGCCTTTGAAGATCTGCGCTGAGGACTTTGACCTGCCTTAAACAATCTATTTCCTTCTAATACGACTGATGCTGAATAAGTCCTACAATAAGCAGGAAAAAGTTCTGCAATTCAGTTGCTGGCAGTTCAACTGATTACGACATGCTGAGGTTTTGGCTTGCAGGAATCTTGTTAAACGCCCGCAAAACTCAAGCTGTAAATCGAAGAACACGATGATACGAAGAGATTCGATTCAGAATTTAATCAAGGATGTTTTTTTAAGGTTCGGTGCATTTGAATGATGAAATTTTCCGTTTTTCTAGATCCGCATCTATGGTTTCGATGTTGTCCAACGACTGCGGCCAAAGATGTTCTTCCAACTTAAGAAAGGTTGGTTCTGTAAACCAACTTGTATTTTGAAGTTCGCTGGCCTTGCATCCACGATATATGATGTCAGCCGGGTTTTCTTTTCCTGGCACATGACGTCAAGAATTGTTCGATGATTTAGTTTGAATTCCTGAGATCCGATTAGCTACAAAGGCATTCAATTGGGAAGAGTGCATAGTGAGCCAGTGTAATACAATTTTGGAGTCTGTCCAAAAAACAACCCTTTGTATGCTGCTGAACTTATGTTTTATTTTGTTCCACGTATCACAAAGAATAGATGCAGCACATAACTCTAATCGTGGAAGAGAAAGGACTTTAACTGGAGCAACCCTTGACTTTGCTATGAGTAAATGCGATTCCACTGATCCATTTTGAATTGAGCGCAGATACAACAACATACAACGTACATACAACAACCGAATGCCCGCTGTGAAGCATCTGCGAATCCATGTATTTCGCAGTCATTCTTCGGGGAAAAACCCACATATTGGGGTATCACGATTTGGCTTAAATTGTGCAGGTCAGGATAAACAGATTGCCAACGTTCTGTTAATTCTTGATGACTCAATCCAGATGACTCATCTACAGCTCCTGCACAAATATTTTGCATTTTATAACCACAGGTCCCAACAAGCCCAGAATGTCATACAAGCGTGCAATAATTGAAAGAATGTTCCTTTTCGGCAAAGTGTTAATTTCTGGCAAATCGAACCGAAAGCAAAATTCATCCAATTGGGGCCCCCACGACATTCCTAAAGTTTTTGTGATATCTTTGCTGTCTAACTAGAATCGATGTTCTTTGATATTATCATCCAACTTGCTAAAATTCTAACTCTAATCCGGCACAAGACAAAATTCCAGTAACTTGATCAATCTTCAAGTTTAAATCCTCAATGCAGTCAGCTCCTGTAAGGAGGTCATCGACATACATCTCTTTAGATATGATTACAGATCCTATAGAAAACTCTATCCTATATTTCTCTGCGATGAAATGCAAACTTCTGATGGCGAGAAACGGTGCACAAGAGAGCCCATATATGACAGTAGCTATATTAAAGGCTATTTCACATTTCTTTCATGGTTTAAAAAGGAAATCACACACACCAGGGGTTTTCTCAAAAGTAAACTGAATACATTCACTTTCTATCCCAGATTTCTGGTAACAGAACACATAAAACAGGTCTTTGAGTAGGCAAAAGGTTTCAATTGTTACCTGCATTGTCACCAAAAAACAACCTCACATCTAGCCAAAAATAAAAAAAAATCCTTGAATCCTTGAATACTCATATTATAGCGTTAAAAAGGTTTCAATCCTTCAGAGAGAGGGTGACACCGTCTGGATTGGATTTTCTGTAAAATAAGTATAAAACATGGACTGCGAAATTAATAATTTAGTGGTAACCATTCTAACTTAAAATATAATATTTAGTTGTAATCAAAAATATTCAGGGTAACCTGGACTTGATAGAGTGTTGAGATCAAATGATATTTAAATGATAAGGAAAATTCTTTACAATTATTTTATTCGTTTTAGTACAATCCGTGCACAATGGGTTGATAGGTAAGAACTTTACATCACGCGATTTCGAAAATTTTTTGCATATTTTTCCGCAGAAGGGGGGGGAGATTGAGAGATAGACATACGGGCGCTTTACCATCCCTCTAGCGCCACCTGGTGTTAGCCGGGTTTCAAACCTTTAGCCGAGTTTCAAACCCGGTTCGCGTCTAGGGAATATGTGCGCCACCTGGAATTAGTCGAGTTCCAAACCCGGTTCGCGTCTAGGGAATATGTGCGCCACCTGGATTTAGTCGAGTTCCAAACCCGGTTCGAGTCTAGGGGAAATGTACGATTTGTATGTAAAATAAAAGCTAATGTAATTAAAATAAAAATCTACTGTATGTCTATCTCTCAATCTCCCCCCCCTTCTGCGGAAAAATATGCAAAAAATTTTCAAAATCGCGTGATGTAAAGTTCTTACCTATCAACCCATTGTGCACGGATTGTACTAAAACGAATAAAATAATTGTAAAGAATTTTCCTTATCATTTAAATATCATTTGATCTCAACACTCTATCAAGTCCAGGTTACCCTGAATATTTTTGATTACAACTAAATATTATATTTTAAGTTAGAATGGTTACCACTAAATTATTAATTTCGCAGTCCATGTTTTATACTTATTTTACAGAAAATCCAATCCAGAGGGTGTCACCCTCTCTCTGAAGGATTGAAACCTTTTTAACGCTATAATATGAGTATTCAAGGATTCAAGGATTTTTTTTTATTGTTGGCTAGATGTGAGGTTGTTTTTTGGTGACAATGCAGGTAACAATTGAAACCTTTTGCCTACTCAAAGACCTGTTTTATGTGTTCTGTTACCAGAAATCTGGGATAGAAAGTGAATGTATTCAGTTTACTTTTGAGAAAACCCCTGGTGTGTGTGATTTCCTTTTTAAACCATGAAAGAAATGTGAAATAGCCTTTAATATAGCTACTTTCAGCTAAAGTTGTATTGGTCAGAATAACCTGAGAGTATAGGTTTGAACCTGTTACAATCTTTACAAGATCCTCCCCCAACCAACCAATATCGGATATTTCTTTAGAACCCATAGCTACTTTCAGCTATTGTTGTATTGGACAAAATAACCTGAGAGTACAGGTTGTCAAACCTGTTAGCAATAATATGAAATCTTTACAAATCTTTTGAACCCACCCAAGTAAACAAGAACACCTGGACATACACACCCCTGTTGAGTCGCCATCACAGATCTTTTCCACCCTTACACATGCACACACACATCTAGAAATCTCAATTTCCATTTTCAGTGGTTCAATAGCAGTTAACCAATCGAACAATAGAACTTCTACTGATCTTACACATTCATACAAGAGTCAAGTGGATGTTCCTTGATATAAAATGAGAACTGTTTGTTTGTGGAGTCAGTAACAACTTAGATTTCACAAATGGAGGATTCAATAATTTCTGTTGAGTTCGTCAACGATGAACCAATTGTCATCGATGAAGTCGACTCAGTTGATGAAACACTGAGAAATGTGTTCTGGCCTTGTGTTTCCTCAACGCAGGAAAGCTGGAAGGACGACTGGAACCAGTATTTGGCTGGCGTACCATCCCCAAAGGAAAATGAGGAGTCGGTCGATTGGGCGCAGCAAATTTACGGTCAACCATTTGATGACGCATTTTTACTGGACTCCCAAGAAGCAATTTTTCAATTTCCGGAGGATGACCACATTTTTGATGGAATAGAAGAGGTTCCTAATCCTTTATTGGATTTACTGAACGACAGTTGGAACACACAATTGTGTAGCTTACTACAATCATAAAAAGTAATAAAATTGTCCATTTTCGAAAAAAATATATATATATATATAAAATAAATAAACATTCAATTCACTTGTATTTAATTATAGTTTTTATTTATTGGGATTATCTAATAACATTTTCGGATACGTCCAAATATCAGGGTGGAATTGTGATTTCAGAGAAAAGTTGTGTACCAGTAGGATGTGCATAAGCAAATTGTTCCGCAGCCAGAATTTTCTTGTTATAGGACAGAAGCAGCACACATAGTAGCTTGATTTTGATTTCTCATAACTAAAATTATGTTTATTGAAAGTGTGAACTTTCAGAGCGTTTCGAGTAGTAAATGATTTCGTTTTAGGACAAAGTTCACAAATAAACGTGGTCATTCTGAAATTATAAAATAAACTGAACAATCCTTAATACAACTTGTTTTATATATGCAGAAGGAACACTATCCTACGCTGTATAAAAACTATACATACAAAATATTGTATATATATATATATATAAATATATAAATATATATTAGAGAGTGTACAGTTTGAACGTATAAAAGGTTGTATGGTATCGTATAAATAATTTAGTATACATCAGTGAATTCTCTGAAAAGAACCAATAAAAATAACGCTGCTCAAAATGGTTTGTACCATATTAAATATATGTATATCTCCTAGAAAACTAATGTGTGTATTTTAGGCCTTTATAGACACACTCAACCAATTGAAGCCTATGATTGGTTATACAAAAATCGAGAATCTATGTGTAGATTTTGAATATAAGATCATTGGTTGTAAACTGAAGAAAACACCTTATGGAACTAAAATAGCTCTTTATTTAACAGACAAGGACAGTGATGAGATTTGGATATTTTTACCAAGAAGTTATGTAAACAAGTTTGCTTCAAAGACACCCTTCAAGAAATTGAGCGAGAATGGTATTTCTCATATTGTATATAAAGGGAAAGATATAAAAAGATTTTCCCCTCCTACGTTCGAATTTATAATAAAAAACTAAATAAAGTAAATAGCAGTTCCAATATAAGCCAGTAGGTATCTTCATTCCACATCAGTCTTTTCTTAATCCAGGAAGAGTAAAGTTAATCAAAAATGTACTCCAAACAAATTGAGTTGTTCCTCATGCAATTTGAAGATATGATTTTTGAGGATCACGCCAGACGACTGGAATATTTGAGGCTTATTCACTCCAAGTATGGGTTTCATTATAAGCTTTGTCCCTGGAGTGATGACGATGCAACTGCTGGACCAGAGACTTGTCAGTGTCATAGCTTACCGATTTTAAAAGAAGAAGCCCTAAATATTATGTTAAAATATTATAAGTTAAACCAGCGATTGTATAGAACCCAAGCAATAAATAATCTTAAATAATATTCTATTTCCTTTGACTTTTTATTTTTAAAGTTTGTTTTAAACATTTTTATTATTAACTTATCATTATACGAAAAATCATTCTTCCTAAATTTTTTCAAGAAACAAACTAATGATTTCTTTTTACTTTTAAAAAGCCCATACAGGATGCAATAATGACCACATGTGTGTGAGAAATATCCTTGTAGTTGCTGTTCGTTAAAAACAAATTTTCTTGAATTTTTCCTTAAAAATACTATGAATTCTTTTAACTGAGGATATTGTCCATATGAATCAAAATATTCTGCTGATTAATGACTCTCAAAATAAATGGCAATCCAATGAGTACCAGCTTGTGTAGAAGTATCGGTGCTAGCAATAATTAGTGCTGGATACTTGGAAATGGTTTTTGGTAGTTGATCTGAAGGAAAAACACCTTTAAAAATTGGTTTTGTATATTTATTCTTCGTAAGTAAATGTTGAATTTGAATTGTATTCATTTTAAAGAAGTACTCGAATATTTCGATTCTTATCAATATCAATCATAGAGTCGTATTCACAATATACTAGGCAAGTTACTGCTTCAGTAAGTGGTTCTGAAAATCTTCCTTCAATTCTGATGGTACCTTGAGATATTAAATTTGAGCAAATTGTTGAAATAGAATGATCAGCAGTTAGATCAAAGGCTAATATAAAACTGTTTGTATCAAACATTTCCTTTGTAATTTGTAGTCCACGATCAAAATGTTTTATTCCACAAGATTTAAATAGCATATTATATCCTCGAGAGCTTTGCATATTTTCGGTGTCCGAGAAATCAAACTCGAGAGCCTGAGATGGAACTTGCACTTCATTAACCAGTAGGTTAAATCGTTGAATTTTAAAATTTTCAAAATTAAAGGGGTCTAAGCTGCGGTTTCCAGAGTACGACCGATTCTTAACCATGCTAAATGCTAGAAAATTCGGTAGTTGACCAATAACTGCGTTGTCTATCGATAATGTATTATTACCGGGATATATGGTGAACGATTTGACTTCAACTTTGTTAAACGGGTAAAGAGCATTTTTTGTTTGTAAAACATGGTGGTGTGCCAATAAAATGCTTGGATTAACTGTAATATGATTCATGAACAGTTGTGCCTCTAGTATTTTTAAATTTGATTCGGTACCATTTTCGATCAAATAAAATGCGGTCTTTTCGATATTGAAATTAATTCTCAGATCTACATTATTGACAAGTAATTTTGGTTGATTAAATATATCACCATGAATTTTTCCAAATAATTCAACCTTGTTACTATTTTGAAAAATATTTTTACGGGTTTCATTTGTTGCTGGATAAACATATTTCCCTGCGGCTATTCGCCCGAAATTTGGGTAATAACCTTGAGAGGCCAAGTGACTTTCAGATGCGTCACTACCATAGTTTAAAAGTGTTTGCAAATATGCTCTATAATGATAATTATTATCATTCTGTGATACTAATATGTTATTTAAATAAACTGAAGAACTTCGAAACAATGAATGTAAAATATTGTTTACTACACCAACTGCGTTTCCTTCAATGGAGCTGTTGTCATTTGTTCTAAGTTGTACTACTAAACGTAAATAAACACTTGATAAATCTCTGTAAGTTTCCCCATTTCCTAAGCATACGAATTCGATTGAGGAGGCTCCATCTAAGGAAGCGATTGGGTTGTATGAAACTTCTTCAGTTTTTAAAATTGAACTTTGCGTTGGATGTGGAGCAAATAAATCCAATTCGATATGGTTACTCATTTTGTATTAGAAAAAATATCACTTATTTTAAATTTTGTTGTAATCTTTTTTCTTTTTTGATTCGATTTGGTATTACTACGTTGTCGTTTCGATAATGAATGAGCTCGTTTTTTCCTTACCCTTCGCTTTTTACTTCTTTTTCCATTTCCGCTTTGAAAGCGAGTTACTTTATCTATTGCTTTATTTGACAAATTCTGTAAAGCAATTTTACTCTGTTCCTGAATAATATTTCTTAATGGTTTTCTCCCTAATTCATGAACCACAGCTTTACCAGTCTGCGCAGCCTGATTTTTTATAGCATTCATGCCAGAAAGGAAAAGTGGTTTTATGTAATTAAAAAGTCCGCTAAAAAGTTTCCGATTCCACGTCCTTGTTGTACTATTTGCGGTGATACATACAATGTTCCAATGTTGCTTAAACCCCCACCACACTGATTCACATAATATTCCTGATAAGATTTCACCATGATGTCAGTTTGTGTTCTAAGTAAATATTATTTGGGTTTGTTTTATTTATAGAGGTGATCTTCTTCTAAAGTGAAGAGTAACGAAAATCGGAACAGATGATGTTTCAAATGGGACCTTATATCCATTTGAATCCGTAATAAGTATTGAGATTTCTTTTGGTGACCAAATATCTAAAGGATAATACTCAATATTTTTAAACTGAATATTTTTTTCCTTTCCGTTATAATGCATTACACGAAGACATCTAGGTCTTTTACTACCTACTGACCTTGGTTTTATTATATCTGTGTAAATAAAAATCAACCCATTTTCAGTTAATTTCGATTCAATAGATACATTTTTATATCTAAATGTTTCAGCATTTACAAGACTAACAAATTCTGTTTCTTCAACTACATTTGTTTCTTTATTTGGTGTATGTTTAATGTGATTATTCAAATATATGTCTGTTATACCTACATCCCAAGAATCATTCATGTCTTCTGGTATATTTACAATGTTTGTAAATGCACATTTTACATTATCAGGAAATACATTCATTGAATCATTACTAAGCAATGTGATAAACATCTCATTTAAATATACCATTTTAATTTATAAATTTAATGGTATTAATATGAAATCCAATTGATTTGGTTTTTCCCTATTTGTACAGTATTCCTGGGTCGAAGCGATCTAATAAGTTTTTCACGTCCTGTTACATATGTTAGATCTTGAAATGGTAATTTTTCAGCTTTATATTTTTTTAACTTTACTCTTAATTTTTGTTGTTTATCATTAAGCTTCACTTTTGTTAGTGATTTTCTTTTAACATCGATCTTAGTATTTAAAAAAGAAGTTTCGTTTAATGTTAGGTATTTCAATTGGTTTAAAATCTTCATCTTCGCTTTCGGGGGGTAAATCTGGTAGGTCTGATAATTTTAAACGTGATTCATCAAATTTGGGTTTTGAATCTGATGTGGTTGGTTTTATATCAACCCAATCTGATGATGATGGTGTTTCCGTTGATATGGATGGAGTAATTGTTAATTTTTCCTCATTTCGAGTACCCAACGATTTATTACGCTTTTTATTTTGATAGATACTCAATTCTTGTCGAATTTTTATCCATTTCTCAAAATCACTAATTTTGTTATTATTTAAAATTGGTAAAAATTTCATTGTTATTAATTCATTTCCTCGATCGTGTTTCAAAAATTTTTGAAAAGTGGTAGGATGCATTAAAATTACTTTACTTAAATTACGCTTATTTTTAATCATTTTTTAAAATTTTTCCAAATATTCCCGAAAGTAATGAAGTTATAAGAATCGGTAAAAACCCACCCTTTTGAATAAGGACTTTTCTCTTTGAGTTTATCGTACTCTTTGAACATGAAAGATACCGCAATGCATTTTTATATTTTTTTAAGGCATTTAGATGGGATTTTGTAACCTTATGGTTTCCTTGTAATGTGTTTAGAACTATTTCCACTATTGTTTTTATCAGCTCACTATCACTATTGCTTATTATCGCCTTACGAAGCTTATTGTCGGCCTTTTTGAGCACATACAATAAATGTTTGTTCGCTTTCAATCGATTTAGGCTCTTTTTGTAAGTCATTTTCATTTGCGTAGCACACTGTGCATTCAGAATTAAAAATGTCTGTTCTAAACCTTAAAAGATCGTTAACTCCTTGGGTGAGATCAATAAGTAAATATCCATGTGGTTGCTCAGTTACTTCTTTATATATTCTGAATAACTCCGTCGGGTTTTCAGGATAAATTTGTCTTGCTAAACATTGAAATTGAAGCTTGTCACGAGGATTTTTAAAGACAACAATATATTTCGTGTTAAGTGAAATATCTCTGGTATGTGAAGATTTATGAAATATATTTTGTGTTACCACTACTACTGATAGATTCCTATGGTGTGACCCCTTTGTAAACAGCTCACAAACATTTTTGTTAAATGCTCCCATCATCAAGTCATCCAATATTAAAAGGATTGGTTCGTTAGTTTCATTTTCAATAGATTCAGGAACTCCTTTATAGTACTCAACGCTATTAAAACTAGGTTTTGCACTCTCTTCTCCATAACACCAAATAATTCGATCTATTGAAATATTTAAAAGGTCATTCTTTTTATTTATTAGATTTTCTAGAAATATTGTTTTTCCAGATCCTGAAGGTCCACAAATTAACATTGTGAAAGGATGAATGAATTGTGTAAACATTTTTATATAAAATATTTAAATTTTTTTAAATTTTTCGACTTTATAATGTAATCCCTATTTATAAAGGGTTTATATATATATATATATATTTTTACCGATCCCGTTTTTTAGCACAGTTTTTCTCGAAATGAGTATTAGATCCACAATAATTACAATAAATAAGCTGAGTATAGCCCATTTTGCGGGGGTCTTTTCCAAACAAACTCCTAATGAATTCCATTTTGAAACGTCCTCTTTCTTGAACTATTTATTATTAACTAAGACTTAAACAAGTGTGTCAACACAACAATAGATTTCATAATTTGAGTTTTCTAAGTATACAAATAATTTAAACAAATTATTAAATGCACATCTAAGTGGTGGTTTATTTTTATGTATTAGACAATTAGTGAAAAAATTTGGTAGTTTTGTTAAACTTGTTCCAATATCTATATCAATAATAGTTGTCGATAAATATTTAGTCAAAAAATACTTTTTAATGTTACCGCGCACAATAATAGTTCTATATCTATTCAGGGGTGTGAGTATTTCTTCTAGTGCTGTATATGGAACATCTCCTGACGACCAATCCAATCCAGTTATACTATCTCGATTTAAAGTGTGTTGTTTAATTGTGTCATTATCCAATTCCTTTAAACTAAAGGGTGGTTTGAAATGAAAGAAGTTCGGTATAACTGTTCCAGCCTGCATGAATGCTAGCTCCTTAACAAATAGTTGTTTATTGGGTCCAAGTAAATATTGAAAGTCAACTATAACGGTGGAGTTTCGATCGACAGTGTTCATGATTGTTCGAGATTTTTTTCACAACTGGGTAGTCTAGTGCCCAAACTTTTACCTTTATATAGCGGTCTGATTGCACTGAGAAGGTAGTTCTAATTAGGGGTCCAACCGGTATGGACACGCGAGAAGATAAGAAAAATAGATATTCCCGAAAGAATCAAGATCATGAAGTCATTTTTGGTTTTGAATACTATGTGGTACATAATTTAAGACTAAAATGTGGTTTATCAACAACCCGAAAATTTTCACCAATGGTGTGGATGCAACAAAACAAAACAAAATTTTGTTGGATTTGAAAAGGATCAATGGATTCAACTTCTTACGTACAAGGAGTACATTCAATTAAGACTGGATCAGTACGATTTCTTGATGCCGGACACAATTATTGATCATCCATTAATGTCTACAATAAAATGTAATTTTAGATTTCGGAAATCTGATAAGCAGTACGTAATGGTAATAAATCAGTATGGCAACAAAATTGAATTTGATAGTGAGTCCTGGAGATCCTTTATACGATTAGGTATATTTTTCACAACATTTTTATGTTGGAATTCTATATTAAAACAGCAAGTTAATATAAGTTACTATAATCATATTATACCTAAGTGTGTATCTTTACAAAAATATGATATCCAACTAACTGATTTAGGTGGGTCTTACGATAAAAATGTACATATAGATTTAACCCGATTGTGCTTTGAAATATCAAAAAAGATGCGTAAAGAAATAAAAAGCGATGTACTTGAATATAAGCAATCACTTATGTCTAAGCATTCATCACAAACTAATAAAAAATAATATTTATAAATACAAAATGAGCAAATAGGAAGTTGTTAATGAAATTCATAAACAGGTACGAAAAAATTTCATCAGACGAAAATTTGTTCAAAAGGGGATAAATGATACATGGCAAATAGATTTAGTTGAAATGATCCCTTTTAGCAGAGAAAATTGTGGATATAAATATTTACTCACTGTTATTGATACATTTTCAAAATATGCATATGCCCAGCCTGTTAAATCAAAGTCCTCAACGGATGTAGTTGAAGCAATGCGAAATGTGCTTATAACTGCTAAAACTAAACCAAAACATATTCAGTCAGATCAAGGGAAAGAATTTTTTAATTCAAGATTTCGAGAATTAATGAAGAGTCACCATATAAATCATTATCATACTTATACGCACTTAAAGGCATCTATATGCGAGCGTTTTAATCGAACATTAAAAAGTCGCATGTGGAAAATGTTTAGTATGATTGGTAAATATAAATGGATACATAAAATCAAAGACCTTGTATACGAATATAATAATTCGTATCACAGAACCATTAAAATGAAACCGGTGGATGTATGCACCCAAAATGAAGAATTTATTTTAAAATCAGTTTATAATTATCCAAAGATTTTTCCGAGACATAAATTCTCTATAGGGGATTACGTTAGAATAAGTAAATATAAGGGTGTATTTATGAAAGGTTATGAACCCAATTGGACAACTGAAGTTTTTAAAGTAATAAAGGTTAAGGCTACTAATCCGGTAACATATGAGTTGAAGGATTATAAAAGTGAACCCATCAGAGGATCATTTTATGAGCAAGAACTTCAACTTGTCAAAGATCCAAATGCTTTCTTGGTAGAAAAAATAATTGCAAGACGAAAGAATAAAATCAAGGTTAAGTGGCTCGGTTTTGACGATAGTCACTCCTCGTGGATAGATAAAAAAAGTTTGCTGAAATAAAAAATTGAAGAAATAACACAAACACATAAAGAAATTTTATTTTTATTTATGTTATCAGGTATTTCTTTATGACCATGAGCTAATGTATTTATGCTATCAGATAATACAAATCTTTTATCATCCTTATAATTAAGACTTATTTTGTTAACAATTTCCGTATAAAGATGATGTGCTCTACTTCTAATGGTTCGCTGCTCACCATAATAAGTCTTCTTTTGTTTAATACATTCAATATAATCAGAATGAGATAATTTATTTACAACAGACTTTTTCACACCCTTTATCTTTTTAATACTTTCATATTGACTTTGTTTACTATCCTTTCCCACTAGATATAAATCCTTTTCCACTAGAATTGAGTAGGCCTTGGCCTTTAAACGGACGTCATAACTTGCCCTGCGTTCTCGTCTTTCATTAGACCCAGTTCTTTATTATTAGCAGGTATAATATTATATTTATTATTAGGTTTAAAGTTGGATGTGTCAAAACGGTCTGGGTTTTCTTTGATTAACGAGTAAAAGTCTTCTTTAGACGATAGTATAAATGAATCCGTATCCATATAAATTATTCTTAACGAAGGACACTTTACAGCAAGAAAATTATAGAAATAAGCATACATCAACCATTTTGATAACTCTAATACACTAGATCCAATATATATAGGTTTATCATAACGAATAATAGTCTGTGTAGATTCAATTGCAGCTAAGTTGGGTCCAAACAGTTCTACGCTATGAAAATTGTGGCCAGCTATACGTTGTCTAAACCCTGGTGAATTTTGTCTTGAATGATAATGGGATATAAGAACTATGTCCCGGCGTTTTGCTACGTTCTCCATTGTTTTTCCGTAAACAGCGTTATTCATTAATTTAAAAAAATTTTTTTCGAATTCGTTTTTTGCTAATTTTTGGTGTTTTGTATTAAGATCAATGTACGGCTTTAACCATCTAGATTCCGTGAATGAAAGTATCCTATGAATTTTTTTTACTTTAAGCCCGTGCTGAATACATAATTGCAGATATTTTAAATGTATTATATAATTTTCCTTATTTGTTAAATCTGCTATTAGCTTAGGTGTTTTTGAACCTAAAGGTATTTTACTTTCAGGACAGAAGGGTAAAGAATTATGAGCGTTATGCAGCTCAACTGGATATTCCAGGTCTACTTCTAACATATACCCTGTATCGGTATTTTCTGGGATATTTAATAAGTTAAACTGCTTAATTTCCTGATCATTTAAAAATTTAAAATTTGATAGTGGAAGGGGTTGACTCATTGCCCATCCGTATAAATTGTTAGCATCAATGTATGCTAAGAAATTATAAGGTTTTTTATTATCAAAATCTCTCATATATATATTATTTGCATTTGAAATTCGTTGGGTGCATTGAGTCAAACCCCCTCGTATAGATCTTTTTATAAAATTGTACATGTTGGGATCACTTATTAATGTTAGTTTTACTCGAGTAAATTTCAACATTGCATCCCATGAAATTGATGGGGCTGTTACATAATTTACGGGATCTAGCTTATATATCTGTAAACATATCTTTCTAAAGTTTTCGAAAACATCTGCTAAAATCATTACGTCGGATTCTAAGTATAACTTTAAATAATCTTTTATATTTCTACACTTAAATGTTGACCAGACCTTCTGGGCAAACTCGTAATCCTCTACAGAACATTCCTGATCAGTGAGAGAATTGAAAAAATATTGAATTGGTGGAAGCGCTGTTTCATTAAATTTATCAAAACTATCTAGGAAGTCATACGGAAATACTCCCTTTCGCCTCATTTGATCAAATTTTTCCCCCTGAAATTTTTTGTTTGAATTGCTTGAATTTGAAAATCGATTTGAATCAATGAATTGAATTTTATATTGCATGCTGTTGTTTATTCTAATCGTTTGCGATAATGAAATATAAAGCTCCTTATTACAGGGTATTGGCTTTAAATTGTCACCTAATTCTCTTATAAATAAATGAATATCATATCGTGAAAGGTTATGAAAAACTACCGGGAAAAATGCATGGTTCAGCTTATAATAAGATTGACATTTTTTATGAATTGGCCCCATGTAGCAACCCGTAAATAGATTATAGTATTTACCGGCTAAATCTAGTATTGGGAGTTCACAGGCGCAGCAAGTTTCATTCTCCTGGGCGTACTCCTCCCATGCTTCCAACTCCCGGGCTGTCTCTGGATGGCTACCCCAGTACCGATTATAAAGCCTCAAAGTTGTGTCTTTAAGGGCTTTACAAAATTTTTGAATACAGTCTGGACCTTTAAGAAGAAAATATATAAATAAATAAATATATAATATATAACTTTATAACTGTTTATAATTACCGTCGTATGTCCATTGGTTATTTAAAGATGGGTTGTACTTATGTACCTCGTAGAATGATACCGCGCAGGCAATGTGTTCCTTTTCTTTTGTAGTTGATGAGACTGTTGCCGTGTTTTTAACAGTATGGTAACTCCTCAACACAGCTTCAATGTCCGCATATATTACAACAGGTGGTGATAGTTTTTTATAAAAATTTGTAAATTCCGTAGTTTCGTTGGGCTTAGGATATTCAGATGCAACTTTTCCGCACTCCTTTGTGGCATGTGTAGTATTTGTACTTGTTATGAATTGTAAACAATCCTCACAAAAATGTGCAGCAGATCTCGACTTTGTATACTGCGAGTAGCATAACTTTTTCATACTTGTTATATAGGCATAATGCCTGTTTTTTCCATCTTCAACGTTCAACAAGTTAATATGATTTGCTCTTGATCTATTTCCACTTCTTACAATAGGACCAATAATCAGATTCCTGTTATAATCAATTCCGTAAACATTGATGCTGTAGGTCTGATTTTGTTTCTCAATCTTCTTTATACCATTTGTTGTTATCGGAAACTCTATTCCGGTAAAGTTTAATTCCACTCCTTTGTAACAAATTACATCTTGTGAAATTGCAAATCCACTATATTTTTTTGGATATTGTAAATTCTCTCTAGCAGCACTGCGCTGTCTGTCTGTTATAAAAATTGTCGTCAGGTGATTTTTATAAGCAATCGAGGCGAGCAAACACCACTTAAAGCAGTAGTTATCATAATTGTTTACATTAATAAGTGCGTTTTTTGCCTTAATTGGAGGTGGAGCGGGAATAAATCCTTTAACAGGGACGTGCTCTAATTATACCCGTTACTCGTAGAGTAAAAGGGTATATTGTATTCGTGCAAAAGTATGTAACAGGGAGAAGGAAGCTTTTCCGACCCTATAAAGTATATATATTCTTGATCAGGATCACTAGCCGAGTCGAACTAGCCATGTCAGTCTGTCCGTCTGTCCGTCTGTCCGTCCGTATGAACGCTGAGATCTCGGAAACTATAAAAGCTAGAGGATTGGCATGCATATTCTTGGAGTTCCTACGCAGCGCAAGTTTATTTCAAAATGGCGCCACGCCCCCTCTAACGCCCTCAATCGCCCTACACCATTTTTTGAAAGGTGTCTGGCGCCTACACCATTAAAGATTTTGGAAAACTAAAAATGCAGTTTTATTGTGACTATCAATACCTATCGAAATGTAGAAGAAATTTTTCAAATCGGACCATTCGTTAAAAAGTTATGCCCGATCAAAGATTTTATATATCTATCTCCCTCGCACTCCCTTAGCTGAGTAACGGGTATCTGATAGTCGGGGCACCCGACTATAGCGTTCTCTTTTGTTTTATTACTAAAATCTCAAAATATTTAAAAGCCTTTATGGCCCATCCTGAGTCTCTCTCCTGAAACTCACTGCATGCATTTGATAAATAGTCCATAGCACTATCAATGAGTGGGACTAAATCAAATCCATCATAAACTGATATGTAAGCAGTTGAAAAATGCTTTAGTGTTTCAACACAACTACCTTCATCTGTGAATTTTACATACAATCCATAAACTTTTATACTAAATTTAATAGAAATGTATTCTTCACTCCAACTAGTCAGGATTTTTAAAATATTAGCTTGACATTTATTATAGAAGTTTTTAATATCAATGCATTCCGTTCCCGGAGCCTGCACTCGATATGACTTTATTGGAAATTCACTATTCGAAGCCATCTCAATTATTTCGAGATTTTTATACCTCACTATTGCACTCTTATGCTTCTCAGATGTTATATGCTTAAGATATCCCGATTCAGGGTAAACATCACCACACAACTCACATAGCTTTTTTTCCTGTGTCTTAATCCTTTTTTCCATGCTTTTTTTTGTGGAGTCCATTGCATTCCTTTTCCTTTTAGCAGCGGCTCTTGACGTTGAAGGTTGTTCATCCACATGATTCTGCTCATTCATCAATAGTTTGGACGCATTATTCGCCCAATCACACTTTTTATATTGCTAATCAAATGCTTTTATAAAACTCTTATGATTCTCAGATGTAGTAGCATGCTTAAGATATCCCGATTCAGGGTAAACTTCTTCACACAACTCACATAACATTTTTTTCTGGGGCTTAATCCCTTTTTCCTGGCTTTTATTGGTGGAGTTCATTGCATTCCTTTTAGCAGCGAAGGAAGGCTGTTCATCCACATGATTCTGCACATTCATCAATAGTTCGAATGCATTATTCGGCCCGTCACACTTTTATAATGTTCGTCAAATTTGGAACTTTCCAAACTTTTTTGACATAAGTCACAAATAATTGTTATTTCACGTACTTTTTCATTAGGGTTTTTCGAACACCCCTCATAATGGGACTCGAACACCGACACGTTTACAAACTCGTTGCAAATATCGCACTGCACAGACGACATTATAAAAATTGTCAAATAAATCAAATTAAATCGGAAAAAAAATTGGAGTTAAAAAACCGACGATGTTTCAGTATTCCTTTGCATCAAAGAACTAATTTTAAATATTGAGTAGTCGAATGTTCAAACCATGTTTTTCCTAAATTCACGTTGATTGGTTTATGATGGTTTGTGTGTGTGTGTGTGTGTGCATGTGTAAGGGTGGAAAAGATATGTGATGGCGACTCAACAGGGGTGTGTATGTCCAGGTGTTCTTGTTTACTTGGGTGGGTTCAAAAGATTTGTAAAGATTTCATATTATTGCTAACAGGTTTGACAACCTGTACTCTCAGGTTATTTTGTCCAATACAACAATAGCTGAAAGTAGCTATGGGTTCTAAAGAAATATCCGATATTGGTTGGTTGGGGGAGGATCTTGTAAAGATTGTAACAGGTTCAAACCTATACTCTCAGGTTATTCTGACCAATACAACTTTAGCTGAAAGTAGCTATATTAAAGGCTATTTCACATTTCTTTCATGGTTTAAAAAGGAAATCACACACACCAGGGGTTTTCTCAAAAATTAACTGAATACATTCACTTCCTATCCCAGATTTCTGGTAACAGAACACATAAAACAGGTCTTTGAGTAGGCAAAAGGTTTCAATTGTTACCTGCATTGTCACCAAAAAACAACCTCACATCTAGCCAACAATAAAAAAAAATCCTTGAATACTCATATTATAGCGTTAAAAAGGTTTCAATCCTTCAGAGAGAGGGTGACACCCTCTGGATTGGATTTTCTGTAAAATAAGTATAAAACATGGACTGCGAAATTAATAATTTAGTGGTAACCATTCTAACTTAAAATATAATATTTAGTTGTAATCAAAAATATTCAGGGTAACCTGGACTTGATAGAGTAGACATACAGTAGATTTTTAAGGACACTGCTTTTAATTACATTAGCTTTTATTTTACATACAAATCGTACATTTCCCCTAGACTCGAACCGGGTTTGGAACTCGACTAAATCCAGGTGGCGCACATATTCCCTAGACGCGAACCGGGTTTGGAACTCGACTAATTCCAGGTGGCGCACATATGCCCTAGACGCGAACCGGGTTTGAAACTCGACTAATTCCAGGTTGCGCACATATTCCCTAGACGCGAACCGGGTTTGAAACTCGGCTAAAGGTTTGAAACCCGGCTAACACCAGGTGGCGCTAGAGGGATGGTAAAGCGCCCGTATGTCTATCTCTCAATCTCCCCCCCCTTCTGCGGAAAAATATGCAAAAAATTTTCAAAATCGCGTGATGTAAAGTTCTTACCTATCAACCCATTGTGCACGGATTGTACTAAAACGAATAAAATAATTGTAAAGAATTTTCCTTATCATTTAAATATCATTTGATCTCAACACTCTATCAAGTCCAGGTTACCCTGAATATTTTTGATTACAACTAAATATTATATTTTAAGTTAGAATGGTTACCACTAAATTATTAATTTCGCAGTCCATGTTTTATACTTATTTTACAGAAAATCCAATCCAGAGGGTGTCACCCTCTCTCTGAAGGATTGAAACCTTTTTAACGCTATAATATGAGTATTCAAGGATTCAAGGATTTTTTTTATTTTTGGCTAGATGTGAGGTTGTTTTTTGGTGACAATGCAGGTAACAATTGAAACCTTTTGCCTACTCAAAGACCTGTTTTATGTGTTCTGTTACCAGAAATCTGGGATAGAAAGTGAATGTATTCAGTTTACTTTTGAGAAAACCCCTGGTGTGTGTGATTTCCTTTTTAAACCATGAAAGAAATGTGAAATAGCCTT